>OY770117.1:7214140-8578271 GCA_963669365.1 Verbascum thapsus | reverse complement strand
CTAAAGAAAGTCGATGTTGGCCTGTGTGAGGACTGTATGCTCGGAAAACAAAAAAAGGTAAGTTTTTCGATGGGAGGCATGACCTTGAAGAACGAGAAGCTGGAATTAGTGCATAGTGATTTATGGGGTCCTACACCAGTCACATCTCTTGGTGGTGCGTCATACTACATGACTTTCATCGATGACTCCACGAGAAAGGTATGGGTTTATTTTCTAAAACATAAATCTGACGTTTTTGACGCTTTTAAAAAATGAAAAGCCCTTGTAGAAAACGAAACAGGCCTGAAAGTGAAGTGTTTGAGATCTGACAATGGTGGAGAATATGAACTCGCTGAGTTTAAGGAATACTGTGATCTGAACAGTATTCGCATGGAAAAGACTGTGAGAGGAACCCCTCAACAGAATGAGGTTGCAGAACGTATGAACAGAACATTGAATGAACGTGCTAGATGTATGCGATGAAATGCGGGTTGCCGAAGATGTTTTGGGCTTATGCAGTTAACACTGCTGCTTTTCTGATTAATAGGGGACCATCAGCTCCATTGGGTAATGGATTATCGGAGGAGGCTTGGAGTGGTAAGGAGGTAAATCTGTCCTTTCTTCGTGTATTTGGGTGCGTTTCATATGTTCATATTGATGCTACTGCTAGAAGTAAGTTAGATGCTAAATCTGTCAAGTGTACGTTCATTGGATATGGTGGTGATGAATTCGATTATAAATTTTGGGATGAACAAAATCGTAAGATAATTCGTAGTCGAGATGTTATATTCAATGAACAGGTTTTGTACAAAGATAGGTTGGAAGCACCAAAAATTGATGATACGGGTACTCAGGCTAAAATTCCCGAGGTTATTGAGTGGGATATATCTAACTCGGGTGGGAGTAAAGTTACGCAGAATGATGAGGTAGCTATTGAGGCAGAACTGAGTACTCCGACACTTTCACTATAGAGATCTAGCAGACAACGTCATGCACCAAATAGGTATTCCCCTTCTTTACATTACGTATTATTGACTGATAGTGGTGAACCTCAATGTTATGCAGAAGCTAGTCAATGTGAGAATGGGAGCAAGTGGAAACTTGCGATGGATGACGAGATGAACTCTCTAAAGTCCAATGATACTTGGGAACTTGTTGAGCTTCCAAAGGTAAAGAAAGCTTTGCATAACAAGTGGGTTTATAGAGTTAAAAAAGAGGTGGATGGAAGCAAATGTTACAAGGCGAGATTGGTTGTGAAGGGATTTTAGCAGAAATATGGTATTGATTATACTGATGTTTTTTACTTCTGTTGTGAAACTGACCACTATTAGATTGGTGTTGAGTATGGTTGCTGCAGAAAACTTGTTGTTAGAGCAGATGGATGTAAAAACGGCATTCCTTCATGGTGATCTTCAAGAAGATATTTATATCATGCAACCAGAAAGGTACTCGTCTGAAGGTAACATTGATCTAGTGTGTAAGTTCAAGAAGAGCTTGTATGGTTTGAAACAAGCTCCTAGACAGTGGTACAAGAAGTTTGATGGATTCATGCATGAGATTGACTTTGTGCGTTGCAATGCCGACCATTGTTGCTGCTTCAAGAGGTTTGACAATAGTTATATTATTTTGCTATTGTATGTTGATGACATGTTAATAACAGGATCGTGTGCTCGAGAATTGAGTAAGTTGATGAAGCAACTGTCTGAACGATTTGCTATGAAGGATCTTGGAGAAGCAAATCAATTTTTGGGTATGCGGATTAATCGAGATAAGGTGGCAGGAAAGTTGTATCTTTTGCAGGTTGAGTATATCGAAAAAGTTTTGAAGAGGTTCAGTATGCATGATGCAAAGCCAGTAAGTACTTCGTTGGGTAGCCAATTTAAGCTATCTAACAAAGATTCGCCTAGTAGTGATGAGGATCGTGCTTACATGAAGAAGACTCCTTATGCTTCAGCAATTGGTAGCATAATGTACGCGATAGTGTGCACTAGACCTGATATTGCGCATGCAGTGGGAGTAGTTAGTAAATTTATGGGAAATCCGGTGTAACACCCGTACACATTACATAACGACAATACACATATTATATGTATTTATTTTTAAAATCCTCAAACATATATTTTACATATATATACTCATATAATCACAATAGTTACACGGAAGCGATTAACCATTATTAGTTTATAACCTTCATACGACGGCACACAGATACAACAATATACAACGTCTTGAGAAATTTTCATTTCTCAAGCGAGTAAAAAGAAGTCCTATATGATATGCAAATGATGAGCTGAGGGTGAAGGACTTGGAACCAGCCAATCGACCTTTGATCCATACTTCAGACTTTATATACGACTTCAGGATCAACTTTATCTACAACAACTAAACAAAAGAATATTGCGTTTGGTGAGTTGCAAACTCAGCAAGTATAATAAAGTAACGAGTTATTTAACATCATATCAGCACATAGAAAATCAGTAAATAATCAATCTTTAATATCATATAATAATATCATTCAACATCGTTTCACATTGAAGTCATATCTTTCACAAACATAAAATGCACGTGATTTCCATTTTATTTTCCTGTTAATGGCCTGTTATAACCAAGAGTAGTCGTGATCACGAAAATGGTCATGGCACTCTGTAATACATATAACACATGGGAGTTCAGTGAACTCGGGTGGCCGTACGGTACTCTGTGGTCCAATCATTTTGGACAATCTTTAACACATGACTCAAGGTCTATAACAGCCATAACAGAGCCTCTTATCTTTGATGAATGCATTTACATATCACATATCTCATTTCCATCATCAATTCAGCAACAACATTTCACCATCATAAAGATCATATACCATTCGCATTACACAATAAGCCATATTCGTCACATTTATTTCCATCACTCAATTATCACATAATCCACGTTATAGTACCATAGGTTATTCAATCAATACAATTAGGCAATTAAAAGATTCATTTAGAACCATCAATCAAACAAATATCAGTCAAATAACAGTCACCACATTATACTCACAAGTAGTGGATTCCCGATACGTCTTTGCCTAGTTGACGTTTTCAGCTCCTCGATTGGAATCTCGTCCTATTAATCATATTGTGAATCATAAATATACTTAATACAGCACATAAAATGCAAATGAATGCATGAGTACTTTCCTGACTACCTTACCGGGATTTACTTACAACTAACAAGTCATCCATAAGTTATACTCGCGCGGTTTTACTACATAAATTATAATAAATTCTAGGCTTATGCATATCATATAAAATTATTCCATAATACCATAAACACAGTGGGTAACATGACATAAAAGTTCCAAATTAAATTAACATGTTTGTCACGTTTATTTCATCCTCCAATAATCTGCACCCGGAAACAGTTTCAGCACGGCCAAGGTTGTTTCTAACAATTTTATAAATTCCCCTGTTTCTTCATAAATTCCCAAAATTTCAGTAAACCTTCCTAAGATGTTTATAAATATGGAGAAAATATTACAGACCAAACAAAAATTCCTAGGTTGGTCAAATAATCCCAAAACAGAGGCTGTTTGTGCTTCTATGGAACAAACTGGTAGTTTTACGCTATGATTTTTAGAAAATTCTACATACCTCCATTGTTACCAAATTTTACAGTGATATTCTTAAGACCCTAAAGTTAATACAGAAAATTCGGCACAATAAAGTTCGAAGGTTTAATTATCTAACTACAGACTTAAACTCGAAACATCAATTCTGAATTTTGACAAACTAAATGTTAAATTATCTAATACATATATGTATATGCTAAATAACTTCAATTTCCGAAATTATAGGTTCTAAACATCTAAAACCTTCAAACTACATACTAAATCAAAACCCATGATTAAAACAAACAAAATAATCGGTAAAACACTTACTTGTTATAAAAACGTCGATTTTCCTATTTTCCCAAATTTTCCCAAATTTTCCTCTATTTCTTCTTCTTCCTTGCGTATCTCTCTTTCTTTCTTAGTTTGTAGTTAAGAGGTGCTCTTATGTATATATATATATATATATATAGATAATATATATCAAAGTTGAGGCATGGTTACTAATGATGGCTTTGGTGAAAAATGTAGTGACAAGGCATGGTAAATAATGACCACTTTGGTGACTAGGCTATATATATATATTATATATATATATTATTATATTATATAAATTATTTATATATACGGTATATCTTCTACGTGTCATATATTTAAACTAACCGAAATATGTAGGTAAACACGTAAGTGATGCGTGTGTGCGAAATATATTTATCCAAACGTCGTGTCTGTTTAGACGTCACGCTTATATAATCAGTGCTAAATGCTAGCAAAATAAATGTTTATGTTTATTCTTATGTATGATTTAATGTAATGTTCGGTTTTGGGCTGTGACATCCGGGCAAGCAACATTGGGAAGCAGTAAAGTGGATCCTAAGATACTTGCGAGGTACTACGGAAAAGGCCTTATGTTTTGAAGGCAAAAGTGTCTAAATGGAAGGATTTGTCGATGCTGATTTAGCGGAAAGTGGTCTTGATAATAGAAGAAGTACAACCAGGTATGTGTTTACTTTGGGTGGTACAACGATTTCTTGGGCTTCTAAGTTGCAGAAAGTCGTGGCCTTGTCTACTGTAGAAGCTGAGTATGTAGCAGTGAATGAGGCTAGTAAAGAGATGGTATGGTTGCAAAAAAATTTGGATGAAATGAGGAAGGAGCAAATTAATAGTGTTCTATACAGTGATAGTATGAGTATTATTAACTTGGCAAAGAATGAAACGTTTCATTCGAGAACTAAGCATATTGAATTGAAGTATCATTACATAATATATCTCTTGGAAAGGAAAATCTTGCAACTTATGAAGATTCGAGGTGATGAGAATTCTGCTGATATGTTGACTAAGAGTGTCACATTTGAGAAATTGAAACTATGCATGGCTTCAATTGGCCTCAGTAACTAAGAAGCAAGGCTTGGCACTGCCGGGACCATTATGGGCTATTGATGAGAAGATCGAGAAGATCGAAAGATGGTTATTATTGAGTTCAGTCTCCTAGTTGGAGATTGTTGAGTTATGGAGCCTGAAGAATGAAAATAGGCCCAAATGTATTTTGATGGGCTTTTTAGTTTTTATGTCATTCTCCTACTAGAGTTAAGTATATTGTATTATAAATAATCCTAACATCATTGTAACCCTAAGACTCTCATTGTAATCTTGATCTCATTCGAAATATAGTGAAAATCCTGGATTGACAGTGCCCCCAGACGTAGTCAAATTCTTTTGACGAACTGGGTAAACAATTCGTGTGTTCTTTTATCGTTTTTTTCCTTTTGTGCGATTATTCATTGCATCATATTCCTAACAATCTCTTACTTTTTTATTGATGAACTAGTTTAAGGATGAAATATTATTTGTTAAATGCAATATTATTTTATATTTTGTCAATTCATTTTTGTATGTTTTCCCTATACTTGTTACATTTGAAATTATATTTATTATAATTAAAGTAATTCTTATTGATGAAAATATTTTCAACTAAGTACAAAAGATAATATGTATCTTTTTTTTGTTCTTTCAATGCATTTAAATATTTTTTTTCAATTTATTAATTATTTTTAAAATAATTTGAGATAATTAATCATAAGTAGAAAAAAAAAATATTGCATTCGTTAATTTTTCAAGACTTTTTTATTAGTGCGAAAAAAATAATTTCATCACAAGAAAAAAAAAGTTGAGTGACAATAGATAAGGAATAACTACAACCAATGGGGTGGAAGGAATCCCTATTCCATACTTTTGGTAATATGGATTCCAACAAGAATGAGCATTCCCGACATAAAAATATACCAATCATAGGAATGAAATTGAACTCATGAATATTCATTTCATTCCTACCTAATTCCAAAATACCAATCAAGTCTTAGGGTATGGAGAATGTAAAATCATGTTTTACTAAAATAATCATATTTATACTTAATTAGTCTGACATTGGAAAATATGGATGGAATCAAGGCCATTATAAAAAATGAAAAACACAGTTGATTAGTTTGTATTGTCATTACATAAAAACAAATGTACTATGTAGTTATATACAAACACACATATATATACATACAAGCTAAATACATTGGTAAGCTCAAGCTTATGAACACCTAAATACACACATACGAGCCGGCTCATGAGCTTATGAACACCTAAATACAAGACCGAGCTTGGTTCATCAATAAGCTCGAGCTTGCGACAGTTCGAGCTTGAGCCAAACTTTAATCGAGTCGGCTCACGAAGCTCGTGAGCCTGCTCGACTCATCTTACACCCCTAATTAGTACAATTACAATAATGGAGTTTCACTAAATAACAAATCTATTAAAGCTGTAGTTTCAAAATACTCATAAACTCCAAATCAAAACAACCATAAAGAAATAACAATACATCAATGACCACAAAAAGGTTTAAAGCCTTGGATAGATAAATGAGACATTACCAAATCTTCTAATTTGCCTTTAGTCCACTATTTCCGAAACCTATTTGATTCTTGATTGCATTACCAAATTGCTCCTCACCCATTTGGTCCCAAAATATGATTTAGCATATAAAATTTTCGAAACCCAAGTTGAACGCAAATAAACACATTTATAGAAATGGAATAAAACCTTATTTTGTTCAATGAAGAAGCATAAATTCTTGAGTGATTGTTATGAATGTTGAAGTTTTGTGAGGGAGAAAATGAAGAAAATAAGAGTTTATGTGAAGAAAGAGTGATGAAAGTGGGGAAATGACAAAGTGTAATTGCCATGAGAGTAAGGATTTGCAGCATTTGATTCTGATGAATTAGTCTCGATGAGGAGTAAAGTTACCTTGGGCTCTTAATTGTCAATTCTGGCCCCAGCAGGTATGAGATGTATAAATAATGATAAGGGCAATTGAAGGACAAAGAATTATTGGTATGAGAACTGATTTGGAATGTGGTTATTGTTTTTTTTTTTTTTTTGGTCGGTAAAAAATAATATATAATCACAAAGTAACTATACAATATGTCCTAGGGCATACCCAGGTAGACCAAAGAGGTCATCAACATGATGCCTCGTGTCTCAAAAGATAAAGCAAAGAAAAGCCTATCAAACAAAGCAAGAAAAGCAAAAGTCCTAGTCCCCAAGAACAAGAAAGTCCAAAACATTAGGGTACAAAGCATAAAGAACCGCGTACACATGTGTTTTAATCTTGTACACAATACGTTCCGGATGAGGATGGGTACTATCAAAAATACAAGCATTCCTAGCGGACCAAATATGATAGACGGTGGTGGCAAATGCAATCCTCGCCGCCCTCGATCTACCCCTAGCCTCTTTCTTCAACCATTTCAATGCGCTCGGTAGAGTAGACATAAGGCATGAGAAGGGGAGCCAATCGCGAATGCTTTGCCAAATATTGGCACAAATAGAGCACTCAAAGAAGAGGTGCTTGAGTGTCTCGTCACAAGTGTTGCAAAAGATGCATTCCTTAGATATCTCCAAGTAGTCCAAACGATCCTTCGTTTGCAACCTATCCAAAATACCCAACCACAAGACAAATGAGTGCTTTGGAGTTATATGTGAACTCCAAACAACCGAGGCCCAAGGTGGTTATTGTTTAATTTACCCTTTTGTTTGTCAAATATTACATGCAAAATGTGTTAGCATTGAAATTTTTATGGTTAAACATGTAAATATCATATAAAACTTCCATTAATAACTGCTAGTTTAGACACAAAAAACAACTTTCTTTTTTGAATAGTATAAATATGTGCATCTTATTTATTATATGAAATATGAAAAACTAACTTCTCTAAATTGCATATATATAGAGATTTTATACAATAGATGAGGCCCTCCAAACAAGCTGAATATACATATATTATTAATTAATGGTACATAACATTATAATCAATCTTGTTGGATACTGTTCGAGTGAGTGAGTCACATTTCATGGATATTGGTACATTGTACACCATTGCATGTGCATTTATTCTTTCTTGGAAATGAAAAATAATTGAAGGATCTTATCAATTTTTCTATTAATATGTGTCGAATCTAGAACTTTCATGTTTACACATTAGTAAAACTAATTCTTATAAATATGATGCTATATCAAACGTTTGTTTCCTGCATGACCTACTACAGTTTAATTTATCTAATAATACCTCGTGAATAGCACAACCCTTTCTGGTACAAGTTTAATTTAAAGATTTAACAGAAAAGGCAATGCAATGAAGTACAATCTCAAGTTTCATGAGCAACCCAGCATGAACCAATGGAGGGAAAGAAAATATTAAAAATCTTCATGTAGAACAAGTTTTCGTTTTGATCGTCTTGTTTCGCTGGGTCAAAATGACTACAAAAATCTCCATATATTAACAAACAAGAAATTTCTACAAAACCAACTTCCAAATGACATAGTCATGGACAAAACATTATCCATCAAAATTCCTAGAGTATAAAAACACTTCAAACCAAAGTCTATAAATAGAAGAATCACAAAATAACCAGTCAGTGAAAGTTCTGAAAAATAATTTCTATGTCGCGAGGTCGTAAGAAAGAATCAAAATGTAATGATTTTTCTTCCCACCAGTCCAACTTGTACTGAAATGGAAAACTAGTAAGGTCGATCGTGTTAATTACCACCGTCTACAGTTGAATGAATCTCCCACATTCTAAAAGTTCCTGCAGATCAAATATATTCTCATTAATCTTGTCAAATAGCTACATACTTTTAAAAGTAACAATAGTGATCCAGTTCTAGACTAACACTTTTGATGTTTCATAAACAGATACGTAGTATAACTGTTAAAAGTTAATTTGTAAACCTTGAAATCATTGGAATATCCTAGAAGAATCAAGAAAAATGGTACAAGAAGATGGATTCAAACTTGGAGTCAAAGAAAACGTCTTAGAAATCATAATTTCACATTAACCAACTCTTAGTATTTTGTAGTCTAGAACCATGCATGGTGTACTATAAATAGAGGTGTTCTCATTTGTAGTATAACAACAATTAGAACCAAAAAAAAATCAAGTTAAAGAGAAAGGTAGAAATTGTAATAGAGTGAGCCATAACTACTCTACTCCTATAAAAAATCCCTTCAATAAAAATATAATTTTTCTTACCATAGCTTCCGCACCCAACAAATTTGGTATCAAGAGCTGAAAAATTTCAGCATACTTCTACAATGACATCAAGTTCTACTTCTCCGCCATTGAGAAAAATAAAACTTGGGAGCTCGTTAATCTGCCGGAAGGAAAGAAAATAATTGGGCTAAAATGGGTATTCAAAGTCAAGTTCAATGAAAATGGAGAAATCCAAAAGTACAAGGCTCGACTTGCTGCAAAAGGGTATTCTCAACAACCCGGAATCGACTACACCGAAACATTTGCTCCGGTTGCTAGAATTGAAACAATTCGCACATTTCTTACTTTAGCTGCTCAACTGGAGTTACAAGTGCATCAACTTGATGTGAAATCAGCTTTCCTAAATGGAGAAATTATTGAAGAAGTATATGTCGAGCAGTCTGAAGGATTTAAAGTCAAAGGCCAAGAAGAAAAAGTCTATCGGCTAAGAACAGCACTATACGGGCTAAAACAGACACCTCGCACATGGAATAGCAAAATAAATGGCTATTTCATTGAAAGTGGTTTTAATTGAAGTTCTAGTGAATCTTCTCTCTTGTGAAAGATGCCGGGAACGATTTTCTTGTGGTTTGTCTCTATGTAGATGATCTTATCTATTTTGGGACAAACACAACCATGGTGGAAAATTTCAAGAAAAATATGATGAAAAGATTCGAGATGACTGATCTAGGTCTCATGCGATATTTTCTTGGAATCCAAGTCAAGCAAAGCCTTGGAAGAATTTTTCTGTGACAAGAGAAGTACATTGATGATTTGTTGAAGAAATTCAATATGAACCAGTGCAAGCCTATTTCTACACCATTGGCGTTAAATGAGAAATTGCAAGTTCATGATGATGCAGAAAAAGTTGACACCACACTTTATCGAAAGTTGATTGGTTCATTGATCTACCTCAATACAAGGCCTGGCATAACTCATTCTGTAAGTCTACTTTCAAGATTCATGAATGAACCAAGTAAAATTCATTTCTCAGCTGCAAAAAGAGTTTTAAGGTACTTGAAAGGTACTAAGAGTCAAGGAATTGAGTTTAAAAAAGAAGACAATTTCAAGCTTGTGGGCTACACCGACAGTGATTGGGCTGGATCACTTGATGATCGAAAAAGTCCATCGGGATATATATTTTGTCTTGGAACAAATATCATTTCATGGAGTTCAAGAAAGCAAAAATAGTTGCCTTATCATCAGCTAAAGCCGAATACATTGCAGCCACTAATGCAGCTTGTGAAGCAGTTTGGCTAAGACGCATATTGAAAGATCTAAAGTTCAAGCAAAATGAGCCTACTACAATTCATTGTGATAATATGTCCGCAATTGCTATGACAAAAAATCTAGTTTTTCATGCAAGGTTCAAGCATATCGAGATTCGACATCATTTCATCCGTGAGCTAGTGAACCAAGAAGAAATTTGCATGAAGTTCATGAATACCAATGATCAACCAGCCGATGTTTTGACAAAAGCCGTGACTTTCGATAAATTCGAAAGATTCAAGAAGCAAGTCAAGATTACAAATTAAGGAGGGGTGTTAAAAGTTAATTTGTAAACCTTGAAGTCATTGGAATATCCTAGAAGAATCAAGAAAAATGGCACAAGAAGATGGATTCAAACTTGGAGTCAAAGAAAACGTCTTAGAAATCATAATTTCACATTGACCAACTCTTAGTATTTTGTAGTCTAGAACCATCTATGGTGTACTATAAATAGAGGTGTTCTCATTTGCAGTATAACAACAATTAGAACAAAAAAAATCAAGTTAAAGAGAAAGATAGAAACTGTAATAGAGTGAGTCGTAGCTACTCTACTCCTATAAAAAATCCCTTCAAAAAAAATATATTTTTTCCTACCATAGCTTCCGCACCCAACAATAACGACACACAAAAATATGTTTGTTGTAAAAAGAAGAATGTGAATTTAAACATTTAATATCTCTTCCAGAGGACTGTTACTCGAATCTTGAGTTTGCATCCATGTCCTTTTAAATGTCCAATTGGGATAATCATACCAAATTAAATCTCTTGTATATCATTTTCAATAAAAGAATGATTCAAAGGCTCTGAATTACCCTCAATAAGCATTTTATGACTACTTATATTTGCATTAAATTCAATCGACTCTCAATAAGATAGAAAAAGAAATTCATAAAAAGCTATTGGCCAATATTGATAGCAAGTCCTTACATCTATGCGAGGTCAAGTGCATAATAAAGTTTTGAAACTCGTCTCCGAAGTAGTGGCTCCAATCTGAAAGAAGGTATGCTGCTCTGCCACTTTTTTGCTTCATACATCTCGTTCCACGCTTGTACTATCTCGTCAATATTGAATCCTAAACCTGCAATCCCAATATTAATAAATCTTCTCAACTAAATAATTTAATTAAATACTAGTATATTAATTACCTTCTGAAGCTGTGTCATTTGAACAATGATTTTTGATCATAACAGCAACATCAGTATGAGAAGCTCCAGCAGCTTCGAATTTCTCAACCGCAACATCCAAACATTCTTTCCACATGGGAAGTCCTAATTTATATTCCATCACAGATCTTTCATACAACATCGTACCCCATAACACATATATCTGAGACCGAATATTCGTAGCCTGTTCTTCAGCTTCATCTGCTGATACATTTTTGAACAGATTATCCATTTTCATTTTCTGTAATATTTTCTCAATTTTATTTGGCTGCGTAAGCTCATTAAGACGCTCCTCCTCAGCTTTCTCCCACATTTGCAAACCCCTTTCAATATTTTCCTCTCCAGTCTTATAAAGCATAACAACATCACCCAAAGGCCATAATTCAAGATCAACATTAGTGGCAATAGCGTAATACCAAGACAGTTTCGCCTGTTCAAACTGTTGTTGTCCGAGTGCTAGAACAGCTTCGTAGAAATTTGGTTTGATTTTTAGGGCCTCTTCATATATTTCTCCGGCTTTACCATACTCGGCTTGGGCCCATTCGTAAGAAGACTTGACTTTTTCAAGAACAGAAGAATCTTCAGTAGAGTACACTTTCTTTCTGGCCCTAGAGATGTGAACATTACCCCAATTGAACAAAGCTAAAGCCGCCATTTCTTGAAACTTATCGGCAGCACATGAAAATAAGTCTTGAGCCTCTTCACTAGTAACAGTCTCTTCCATAGCTTCGGAATAAAGCTTAATACCAACCTCGTGGATATCTATATAAGCATCAATATCAAATCCCACATAGTTTTTGAAGAATTGAGCAAACTGAATGATCCAATCACTTATACAAGCCGACTCACTTCTTACTTCTTTTCTTTTACCACCTAGATGTACATTTTCTGCAATGTGTTTCATCTCAACTTTATCTTTTCTAGCCTTTTGGAAGAAGGGATCTTGATCTGGATTAACTTCAACAATGTAAAGCTTTACAGAGCCATGTCCAGCAGATGCTTCAGCCCACCTAAGTTCCTCTGTCGAAGTAATTGTTACCAAATCACCTTCTTGATCTCTATACTTAACTAGAATGGATTTCGAGCTAGGAAATCGATCACAAATAATTTCCCTCAATTTTAAAACACTGCAATAAAGAGGAATTTGAGCCCATCTTATATCTTCTCCAAACACTAATTTCACTGTCCTTTTAGGCTCTTCCGCTTTACTATTACAAATCCTTTCTTCCTCAACTACCAATTTATCCTCGGTTTTCTTTTCCTCAATCTCGTCACTTTTTACATTCACATAACTCACACTCGCTTCCATATTTACCTCATTCCTCTCTTTTAAATTTCTTTTCGTTTTCTTTGCCTTACCTTTGTTTAGCTTAGTATGAGGCGGCTCAACATACTCGGGTAACGGAACTAAATCAATAGGAATTTCATTAGCTCTCGACCCTTGTTTTTCCATTGTTTTTTGAACCCGTTCTTGAATTTCATTGGCCATGAGATTATTCTCTTCCACTTTCAATACGGCCGAAACATCTCTAAGTGCCAAATCTAGCTTATCCAATGCCTCATAACATCTAGCCCTCTTCAATAGAGCCTTACTATATGTTGGTGTGACTTCAAGAGCCAAATTGCATTCATGAATGGCATTTGGGTACTCGTCAATACCAAACTCCATATAGCATGCAGCAATATTACTCCTTAGATAGGATACATCAATATGGTTCCGTGGAAGTACTTTTATCGCTCTCTCATACTTCACAATGGCGCCTTCATAATCCCTCCTTTGAAACAACCTATTACCTTCTTCCTTTAATAGTTGGGACAATGAATAGAAAATTGCAGTGTCTTTATTATAAGCTCTTGGGCTACTTTCACTTGCTGTGATTTGCCTCAAATTCAATTCACCCCATTTACCCCCTCCAAGTTTATTGTCATTCCCACTATTTTTCTTCATATTAACAACCAAACTACCAAAAATATTATAATCTCCAATAACCCAAAATTTGATCCAATATTATCTCTCAGACCAACAATTAGATTCAAATAGCCTTCTTTTGGATGAATATCAATCCAATAAACAATGGGAAAAATCTATTAAAAATTACCAATTCAAATAAATTCAAATGAAAAGACCTAAAATTATTTATCCTCAGACAAATGTTATAGAAAATTTATTAACAGAAAGAGTAAACAACATAAAACACAAACAAATTTCCCAATAAAAATGTGATATTGAAATGAATCTGAAAGATCAACCACCTTGATTCAGAAACAAACAAACAAACAATAACACGATTATGCAGATATGGTACAGAATGAGAAACTCATCTGCGAAGAATCAATCTCTATTGAAACCCTTCAAGACTTTCTCGATTTTTTCTTGGAAAATCAAGAAATTTGTTGGGCTGAGATTATGGGAATGCAGATGAATGGAAAAATGAGAAACCACCACAAAACAGCCAAAAAAAAGTGCATATCATTTGAAGAAGAAAATAGATCGAAATGAAAGCCACAGAAAAAAGAAAGGAAAATTATTACTTGCAAATTTTTGTAGACAAATGTTGTCAAGACGACAAGAGAGAAACGTGGTACGGAGTATGTTGGTAACGGTTATGTTTCAATTGACTTTTAACGAACTCCATCTTTTGTAGCTTACTTTTTTTTTCTTCTTTTTTTTTTTAATTTTTGTTTTTTATCTTTTTCTTAATTTTTAAGTAGATAACTTGTGTTATGGTATAGTTATAGTCACATTTCATTTTGTGAAAATTATTTTTTCATGGATGAAAGTATGTTTGAATTAGTAAAACAATTACATTTTCCGTTCTAACCTAATTCAATATTGATCAAATTTATCATGTGTTTGTCACATTTAGTAAGGATCAAACTATTTATCCAAAATTTAGGGGTCAATTATAGTCATCATTTTGGCTGAATTTTGTGGAAGATTTTATGTATAATATTGAGTAAAAATTTGTGATAAAAAATAAATTCGAATTTGAGTGTATTTGTTCATGAATTATTCTATAAGAAACTCAGAGTGTTGACTAACGGGCTTGTGTTAAGATCGAGTCCAAGCGATCATAAATCGAAATCAATTAATCACAATCACAACTCAAGCAACAATTCAATAATCCAAACAGCGACTTAACCAATCAATTATCAACTCATTTAACGTCACTAACACACAGCAAAGCACAATGATTCTAAAGATTACAAATATCACAGTTAACAAATGCAAATGATGCACAATCCGGAGAAAATACTAACTCATCGACAGTAGGATCATTGTTGAGCTGAAGGATTCATCATCTCAATTGAGATCACCATCGTCATCGATTCTTTCGTGATTCCTCAATTCTGCAACGTAGAAATATTGAGTGAATATTTGAGAAGGCTCGGAGAAGAGAAGAGAATAAGGTTTGAGAAGAGAAGGAAGAAAACCTGCTAGGTTTCACAAATGAGCCAAACTGATTTCATTTCCCCTTCCTTTGCTAATTAAAGGACTTTGCTACTAATCGTGTGATTTTCCTAAAATGCCCCTTGCTTCCTCCCAATTTACTGATTAATTAAAACGTGTTTTTCCCTTTGAATTTAATTACCCGCTTTTGTAGTCACTTCATGACAAATCTCCCCCCTTATAAGAGGTTTGTCCCCAAGCCTCTAGTTGAGGAAATTAATTGAGCAGGGTATCCTATTCACCATTGGCTGAAATTTTCCATTAGCATACACACTGCACGCTCAAAGCCCGGAAACATCTGCTTTTATTTCCTCATTTGCAACTGCGGTAACAGAAGAGGCAACATCTTTGGCGTTTGCGCCTTTTAATGAAGTTTATAACGATCTCATTATAGTCTTCAGCAATCCAATGTAATGATAGCTTTTCTCTTACGGCGAAGCTTATGAGTAACAAGTTCAGCATATTCTACGAAGTCGCTTTCACCTTTGGGGATAAAATTGTCAAGATTTTTCAAGTTCTGCAACATTGAGGGGCCACACATGGAAGTATGGCTTCCTAATAGCTGCTTCAAAACCAATGATCTTAGCATCAAACTCTTTAGCTTTATTATATATCTCTTCTCTAATGGCAATATACTTCTCCAACTGCTCAGCGTCTTTAAGCTTGAACTTACAGCTTTAGAATTTGCGACAGCAGCAGCTTTCTCAGCCATCCTAAGCTCAAACTGTGGCCGACTTGCAACCAATTCTTTAAATCGTTCAAAATAACGATCCAGCTGCTGATTTGGAATTTCCAATACCCGTGTGTAAAGCATAGCAACACGAGGCCAATCTTGTTGAGAAATTTCATACTCTATGTATTTGTCCCACAGTGGAAAGCATAAGTAATCAGTCCCAACATATGCTAGTGCTCTTTCAAACAGCCTTCTGATAGCGTCAGAGTCCCCGTAAGTTCCAATTGCGAAGACACAATAATGCAACCACATATCAACAGAGTAGGTAACTCCTTCAACAGCTCGTTCATAAACCTCAGCAACTTTGTCCCTTGAGCTAAGACGCGCTTCATGATCAGCATACCCCTTCCAGTAACCATAGCATAAAGGGAAGTCGGCTAAAAAGGTATCATATACTTTTCGAATTTTCAAACTGTTGCCACCTGACTTTCTCTCTGTTTCTTCAATTAAAGCAGTCCAGGCATTGAAGTCCAACGAGTTAGCCGTCACTATGCTCCACAAGTATAACAAAATTCATACCCACACCTGCAAGTCATGTGCTAGCACCCTGCAACAAGTTCAATCATATGGTTGCACTTCACACATTGACGCCACAAATTCGTAGCTGCCAAATTCTTCAACCTCGCCTCTTCCACCTGAGCATAAGAGTTCACAAGTTTGTAATACAAACAACTCACATTGTAGTGCCAAGGCACTTTGCAATCAATACAGAACCGTTCATTGCATTTCATGTAGTTTCTAGCTCCGGACGTTTCTGCCCCTCGAAAAGCCCTCTTGGAATATTCTAGAACCTCACTTCTAGCCATTAAAGCCGAATATTTAGGATAAGGGCAGTAAACTTTCTCCATTACATGAATCGAAGCTTCATTTATATGCTGACTCATAATCTCAATCAGTCTAGGTGGTAAGAATTTGGTACAACTATCAACTTTTAGGTCAGTTTTACAGTCTTCCTGCAGGCACGTGGGCAAAACCCCATATAGTAGCTTCACTTCAACGTGTTGCTTCATACAAGAAAAGCAATAGCGGTGCATGCCTTCATCGATAGAAAAGATTTGGCTAATATATGTGTGTCTAGACAAATTACACATGTCCCTAGTGAACTGTTAGAACCACTCGGCCTGGCAAATTGCTCGCTTTAGACACTATGGCGTCTCTTGCTACATTAAAAGCAAACTTTAATCTCGTACCTAGGCACGAGAGACGGCTGGCAGTAAATAAATTTTCCTTGAAGGTGAGATACTTGGTTGACTAATGATACAATTTTTCTCTGTTTTGCTGAGCACTGGCCAACAACAATTTTGAAAATGGAGTAGTAATCACAATAAAAAACAACCCTCTTCAAATCAAGCTCCAATGCAGCATTAAGGCCCTCAATCAGAGCCTGAATCTCCATGCTCCGGCGGTATTAAGAGATGACGCAACAAAGAGGACTCTACTCTCTCCAAAATGGCACCAAATGAAGAGCATGCATTGGTCATTTCACATCCACGTACAACAGAAAAGAACTCTTGTAGCTGCTTCATTAACACATCATCATATAGAACAACTTATTTGCATTCCTCCCGCCACTAACTTGGCTGCCATCAAGGACGCGTAATGGTGGCAGCTTGTAATCATTATACGGTGGTGGTGGCTCGGGTGGTGGAAGTGGTCGTTCCGGCTGGTTTATTAAACCTTTCTTGTTAGCAGCCGCAAACTCTTTCAAGACATCATGATTTTCAATCACCATTTTAGCAAAAGCAGCACCCGCATTCGCTAATTCAACTCTCCTCACGCTATTAATACCACAAATATCCATCACTGACGGCAATAGCACCAACTCCGATATTCCTATATAACTTTCAGTTTGACCATTAGCCACGATCGATACGATTAACTTTGGAATTCTAAAAGGATGAGACCTAAAAGGAGATGACATTATTGATGTCCTTTCACTACTCCCAAGGCCTACACCTCCAACAACTTGATCAACATGAGCTTTACCGAGGAAGACCTCTGATGATTTGTTCCTGATTCCAATCGCTTTGCCCTTGTTCATCTTGATCCACTATTGTACCACGTTCTCGCTATGTTTCGGAATAGCATGTGAGGACGTCTTTTCTAGCCACAATTCTGAAATCATCACAACTCTCAGTATCGTTCTCACAAGTTAACACATCAAATTCCGTCATCACCAGTGCTTGCAAAACATTTGACTGAGCAAATCGCGAATCAGGACTTTTCTCAAACACCTTTGCAGCAGGTTTACTAGAATATGTCCTTTCGACTTAGAAATCGAGAACTTCCGCATTTGCCAATTTGATCATTATCGCATCCATTTGCTCTTGCATAAGCCTCTTAAATTCACTCATCAGCTCATCCTTTTGTCTTCGCAATCTCATATCGAATGATGTGGTGAATTCATCCAATCGTTGTTCCAAATTCTTCAATCGAACTGCTGTTGTTTGTACCTCTGTTAATTGATTCTCCTTAGGATCGAACACTCTGATACCATTTGTTAAGATCGAGTCCAAGCGATCATAAATCGAAATCAATTAATCGCAATCACAACTCAAGCAACAATTCAATAATCCAAACAGCGACTTAACCAATCAATTATCAACTCATTTAATGTCACTAACACACGGCAAAGCACAATGATTCTAAAGATTACAAATACCACAGTTAACAAATGCAAATGATGCACAATCCGGAGAAAATACTAACTCATCGACAGTAGGATCATTGTTGAGCTGAAGGATTCATCATCTCAATTGAGATCACCATCGTCATCGATTCTTTCGTGATTCCTCAATTCTGCAACGTAGAAATATTGAGTGAATATTTGAGAAGGCTCAGAGAAGAGAAGAGAATAAGGTTTGAGAAGATAAGGAAGAAAACCTGCTAGGTTTCACAAATGAGCCAAACTGATTTCATTTCCCCTTCCTTTGCTAATTAAAGGACTTTGCTACTAATCGTGTGATTTTCCTAAAATGCCCCTTGCTTCCTCCCAATTTACTGATTAATTAAAACGTGCTTTTTCCTTTGAATTTAATTACCCGCTTTTGTACTCACTTCATGACAGCTTGATCATTAAACTTTAAGGAAAAAATCAGTTGAGAACATTTTTATATCTGTGTAAGTAAATGTGAGAAATCAATAACAAATAGGACCAAAATCAAACTCTCGGACTAAATTACTAAATTACGAGATGAAAAATTTAATCTTTCCAATACTTGCGCGTTACAGGAATTAAGTTGACAAGAGGATTGATAATTCCGTTCTAATTAACATATAGGTTATTCATGTGCTAATGGAAAAAAATAGTTTTTTCCCAACTATATTTATTATTACATAATTTACTCAACAGACAAATACATACGCATATTTATTTAGTTTGTAGATTTACTTATGATTAAATATAATAACTATATATGTATTTTTACTCATTCAAAAGGACATAGATATAGACCTATTGCAAATTCCAATACCAGATTCCTGGAGAAAGGGAATAAAAATCCACAAAAAAAAAATTTAATTCCTTGTGTTGGGTTCATGATTTTATATTTTGAGATTTTTTTTAATAGTTTCAAAATTTAATGAATTGTTCCTAACATAATAATATGACGCTAGATAATCAGATTTCCAATTTAAATGTTATTTTCCGGCAAAAATACGGAGACAAAGAGAAAATGAAAGATAAAGGGAAAAAAGAGACGAAAGAAAATAGGCTGAAATTGGGTAAACAATTAAGGAAATTGATCCAAATTTGATCAACAAATTTGTCATATTTTTTGTTAAAAAACTTGCCAAGTGCCAACTACATCACATTTTAATAGGGCCCAATATGTTTAATAGGTGGTACAAAGTACAAACTTTTGGGCTGCTTAATCTGGTACCATGATTCCTATAAAAATCACCCAAAGTTCTTATTAAAATTTTTGGATTTTGCTACCTAAAATCTTGTTGGTAGAATAATTTTTATATCTTCTACTATATTATAGCCCAGTTTTTCCTTAACCTTAATTTTCTAGAATTTAGAATTATTTTAATTAGAAAAATATTTACTTTATTTCCATAAATTATTTAATTTATAAATTAATTAATTTCAACAAATTATTCACTTTCCATAAATTATTTAATTTATTTAATTCCTAACCCTAACGTGATCTTAACTATATCCCATAATATTCTCTATTATCCCACAAATAATTCTTCTTCAACGGAACGTGGAAGGGTTTTTTCTATCTTCTCTTATCCCGTAGCCACACTTTTCCGGTGAACAAAACTTTACATCTAGATTTAGTTCATCTATTTCAGACATTTTTAAATCTCTACGGTAAATAATTGTTAACTTTGTTATCTCTTTGGTTTTAGTTAAGTGTTGAGTTTGATTAATAATAATTTTTGTTCTTCTCTTATCCCGCACAGAGAATAATTCATTCAAACTCTGAATCTTTTCCGGTGAACAAAACTTTACAGCCAGATTTAATTAATCTATTTCATACATTCTGAAATCTCTACGGTAAATAATTGTTAACTTTGTTATCTCTTTAGTTTTAGTTAGGTGTTGAGTTTGATTAATAATAATTTCTGACTCATTATCGAATCTGTACGTTATTCTCTTAGTCAATCAATTTATCTTGAAAGTATTTTATTTAGTTTTAATTAATTTTTTTTGGCTGAATTCTCAAATTGGCCACATGATTTACTGATGTTTCATTGTTCTCTGTTGAACTTAATTAGCCAATTTAGTCACTTAATTTTTAATTGCTGTCAATTTCATCTTCGATTTGCTTGGGCAAATATTCATTTTGTAGAAGATTATATATATACACTCACACATTAAGTTCATAGGAGCCTATGTGCTGCACTTAATACATTATATAGTTTGGTTTAGAAATCATTGAATGAAAACTTGCTAATACTAATAGGTAACCTCAATGTTTAGTATATATTTTTCTTTTTTGGTCATATTTAAATCTCAAAACATGTAGAGTTATTGGGATTAATTTCAAAAAAATTAGACTAGCTTTCTTAGTCGATTATGGCAAGATAATACTAGGCGTGTTCTGTGGTGATGTAGTTTCGATTGGGTAATTTAGAGTCGAATGCCAAGTATGATTTTTCAATCAAGAAATCTAAATTGTCGTTTCAATAAATAAAACTAACGGTGCGATTTTACTATTTTAGACGGTTTGGTATCGTGTGCTATTTTTATCTAACAATTTTTTTTTTAAAACTAAAAATACATATTTCAAGAAATTAGATAAAAATGGCCATTTTTGTAATAATATTTAATTAAGCTTAATAATCAATTTCACATAAATACAAACTAACTGTAGTTAAAAATATTAATAAAAAACTACATTACATAATCAAGAAAAATAAAAAAAATATTGATTTATTCTATCTTTTGATTTGTAGCCTAAATTATTATTTTTTGATTTGTAGTCTAAATTATTGTATTTAATTTAGAGATTGCTTCTTAAGATTTGTAGCTTAAAAACTTATTATTTTTAATTGGGTTTCACTTATGTTGCGAGATTGGTCTAAAAAAAGGGGAATATTTTTGGGGCGAAAATAGATTTAATATGATGGACTTTTTAATTGGACTGAAATTATATTTGGAGATTGATTTAAACTTGGTAATTATCTTGGGCCGAAAACACATTTACTATGTTGGGCTTTTAAAGATTTGTAGCTTAAAAACTTATTATTTTTAATTGGGCTTCATTTATGTTGCGAGATTGGGCCAAAAAATAGGGGAATATTTTTGGGCCAAAAATAGATTTCATATGATGTATTTTTTAAGATTTCTAGCCTAATAAATTATTATATTTAATTGGTCATATTTATAATTCTATCTGCATACTGAAATTGTAATAATTGATGTATATTAGTTCATATTTGTTTAAATTAAAGGATATTTTAATATTTAGAGGTGGTCTGTGATAAATTGAACTCAAGGCTTTAATTTTTTTAATTTTTTGGTTTGGAATGGACTTTTTGATTTGTAGCCTAAAAAACTATTTTTTTTTTTTGTGTTGGAAAAAATTTAATATCATTGGCCTTTTAAGATTTGCAGCCTAATAAATTATTTTATTTAATTGGGCTTAAATTATGTTTGGATATTGGGCTAAACTTCGGAAATTATTTTGGGCCGGAAAAATATTTAATACGATGGGCTTCTTAAGCCTAATAGCCTAAGAAATTACTGTATTTTATTGGGGTTAAATTATGTTTGGAGATTGGGCTAAAATTGTAAAATTATTTTGGGCTGAAAAAATATATAATATGATAGGCATTTTATTGTATTTAATTGTGCTGAACTTATATTTGGAGATTGGCCTAACTTGGGGAATTATTTTGGCCCGAAAACATAGTTCATATGATGGGTTTTTTAAGATTTCTATCTTATAAAATTATTCTTTTTAATTGGACAGAAATCACTTTTGGAATTTGGCCGAAAAATAATTATTTTGGGTTGAAAAAATAGTTCATATGATGGAAAATTATTTCTACAAAATGGGGCAATATTAATTGGAATTGGCATTTTTCATTTTTAGCCTAACAAATTACTGTATTTAATTGGGCTGAAATTATGTTCGGAGATTAGCCTAAACTTGGACAATTATTTATTCAGAATTTGGGCAATATTTATTGGAATATGCCTTTCTAATTTCTAGCCTAAAAAAATATTCTATTTAATTGGCCTGAAAAGGTTTATAGATTGCGCTAAACTTTTTGCTATTTGAAGTTTTGTTAAATTAAAATTTTGAATTCCGCAGTACAATGAACATCAATCGTATTCGATGTAAGCTCGCAAGGCTAAAATTAAGGATAAAATTATGTGCTAGACGCCACAGAGGAGTTACTGATCATGTCATCACTCAAACATTTGCAAACATGGAAAGAGAATATCAAACAATAACAGAATTACACAGAACATCTTTGATTGTTGGTGAATGATCTCCTATTTATTTACCAGTACCACGTGTGCGGCGCACTAAAAGAATACATGTGACACGTGCAATAATTAGAGAACGCGGTATTCAACATATAATCACTCCATTATATCAATCTTATAGTCTTTAAATTATACATATATATTTGATTTCATTTTAATTTTTTAAAAAATAAATTATCTAATAATATTGATTATTATACAGGAGAAGATCATTCAAATGATAATGCTGAACCAACATATAATGGCGAGGGTAACAACTATGGAAGACATAAATGGTAATGCCCTTGATTTGATTAATTTAGTATTTCATTAATCATACATACACAATGTACTTCTCATTTACTATGTTAAAAAATATTTAATATTACAATTTAATCATATTAAAAATTTTTCGTTTAACTTGCTCCAGAAACATATCAGTCAGCCCTGGCCCATACAACAGATGGAGTGCACGCCAACTCAATAGTAAGTTTAAATTTCTTACGTAAGTTTGGAATTTAATTTGATTGTATGTATATATTAGATTAAATTTTTTATAAGGAAGCAAACATAGTAACATTTTTTAATGTTGATCTTAAATGTTTAGGAGATATTCCCCATTCTCCTTCGGATTCAAATGATGAGCTTTTGGCACCCAACACCGCACCTGTACAAGATGCTAATGAAACTCATTTGAATCATACAGATGCACATATGGGTGAAGGTATACTAATGAACATATTAAAAAATTAATAATTACAAATACATTTGTATATTTACAGTTTTAGTTGATTGCAATATTGAAATTATATTTCTTATTGAAATGAAATATAAATATTACCAAAAATACCAAATATTTCGTGCGGTTCAAGGTAATAGTTAATTTTTTTTTAAAAATCTAATATGAATTTTTTTTAACTTTAGTAATAATTGTACATTTGTGATATTAGTTACAACTACTATATGTGTGATAAATTGATATGGTAGGAATATACATTGCTTGATATTTCTTCTGTAATACTCTTCAAAGCACATAAGGTATCTGCTTAGGTCGCTAATTTCCTCCCAACATTGTGAAATATAAAAAACTTTCATTTCTGCGCACCTGATAAAAAATATAAATTCTTTAGTTCAAAATTATTGAAAAAATTGTAGAATGTTACTGTGTGATTTATGGTATAAATTTTGTGCAAACATCTACAACCTATGTTTGAGGAATCCAAAGTCATTTCCATGTTAATAAAAATAAATACCTTTTGGTGTATTTTCAATAAATTCAATTCAAAATAAAAAAATAACAAACATTATGTTTTTACCTATTGTAAAACAAATTTCTACATATACTATCAAGTATTACAATCTAATGATGAAATTATCGAATTTTACTAATATCAAGTAAAAAAAAATAATATATTAATATAATTTAAAATAATGCTCGATCGCTTAAACTTATATTTTTATCTCAACTTCCAGATATACCAATTATACCAAGACCTACAACAAATCGGGCACTTAAAAGATTAGTGTTAAGTGAAAGAAACGTTATTTGTCCATTTTGTCATGCAATTATGTGGTTAGAAGAAAAAATAACAAACATCACAAATAACATATTGTGCGTAGCACGAGGCACACACTAGTTTAATTTATAACAATCTTTACACGAGTTAATATTTCAATTTGTTTTTGCAATATTATAAATATTTTATATAAAAATGTTATCAATAACCTATTTTAACTGAAATTCTACCCTCAGCGATAAGCCGATAACTATCGTGATCGTTCTTGATTTAAGGTGGCTGCAATGAAGGTTAAAGATAAGTGCTCCGATCCGATTGGATGAAGCTAAGGTGCAACAAAGGCAAGCTTTTCCAGAAGAAATGAACATATCAAATTTAATATTTAATTATGCATATGAAATTAATGGACTATCGTTTTTTAATATTTAAGGAATTTATTTCTTAACATTCTTTATATTAATGCATGACCTGCATATTTTTTTGTAATTTTGTAGGTAAATAATGTATTTTTTGTTTTTGGATATATGATTGAAATGTAGGGAAGAACTACAGGAACATTATTTTGTATTAGCGTCATTTACTAATTACATGTCCTTTAATTCCTATGACGTTTGATTAACGAATAAATTGTTAATTAGGGGATTAATTTTTTTTAATTACGGAAAACTTTAACTATGTCCATGACCGTGTTAGGTTTAAGCTCTCAGGAATGGGTAAATTGCTTTTTCGTCCCACAAGTGGCACCCTAATCAATTTTTGTCCTGCTCTTCTCAATTTTCTCACTATTAGTCCCATATGTCGTCAAATCTATCACTTTTGGTTCTTTGACCAAATTTCGTGAGGTCACAATGTGATCGATAAACGCAATTGGAGTAACGGGGTTCATTTTCCATTTTAGTGTAGAAAGCACCAAAAGCTCCATTCTCTGAATAGTCTTAGCTTCAAACACATACTTTGATTCTTCAACCTAAATCATTAAAACAACAAAAACCCATTAACCAAATCACATCAACTTGCTATAGATACATTTTCACAAACAGTTTAATATGCAATACACAAACAAATAAGTATAACAAAAAGGAAAAAAAATGATAAATTACATA
Organism: Verbascum thapsus; assembly: GCA_963669365.1. Taxonomy (NCBI): domain Eukaryota; kingdom Viridiplantae; phylum Streptophyta; class Magnoliopsida; order Lamiales; family Scrophulariaceae; genus Verbascum; species Verbascum thapsus. The sequence goes on along the minus strand of OY770117.1, from coordinate 8,552,962 downwards.
CTTGAAGGTCTATTAAAAGAGGTACTTGAGTTTCTTCAACCTTAGCAGCTATAGAAAGACAAGCCACAGCTGCTAATTGGCTCATCCATGGCTTATCTTTCTGAAAGCAAACACTTGTAATAAATCTATCATAGTAGTTCATAGCTAAAACCCCAGTCATGGCTCTGAACCCATAATGCCCAACAACCTTCAACATCCATTTAATCGCCTCATTTCTCACTGCTTTCAAAAACCCATCAGAAATTTTTATTTCAATACAACTCAAATGGGCTTGTCTTCTTTCATTAGAAATTAGGGTTTCAACTTCATTATCCTCCCACAAAAGGTCATGCTCAAAAAGAAAATCAGAGGGCTTTTTCTGAATCTCATTAAAATCCTCAATTTCAGGCTCCTTTATACCAAACCCACCATCCAAATCTTCATCAAAACGCTCTTCGTCACAGTAAAGAGCATCAAAGACTGGATTTTGAAGGAGGGGTTGAAAATGTGAAACCATGTTCTTCTTCTGCGAAGAAGACACAGAGGCCTTTGTTCATTATTTCTAAGCAAAAAGATTGAATCTTGGGCTCAGTACCATATCTTCTTAAATTGTCTTTTCACTTTTCTTGCCCCTTTAATCTCTCTCTCTCTCTCAGTCTCTCTGGTACTGAAAACTGAAACGAGAGAGATTTAAGGGAGAGAGACAGGGCTACGACTACGAGGCTTCAGCTATCAGTAAGGGATTTTATCTGCGAGATCTTTCACGCCTGCTTTTTTAATTTCTCCATTTTTTCCCGAAATTTTCAATTTTATTTTGGTGGAAATTTTTCGCAATAGAAATATTTAGTTGTGATTTGCAGATTGCACCCTGAAATTGGTGCGTTTTCGCTTAAAGCATCCTTAGAATATAAATTTGTAAATTGCACCTTCCAATTAGCATTAGCTTCGCAGATTGCATCCTTAGTAGTTACTAGTTAGTAGAGAGTAGGCCATAGTTCCCGGTTAAACATCAAGTTGGTCGAGTTTAGGAACTTATAATGGTTTATTCATATGTATGATGGTTAAAAATCAATTTCGACCTAAAATTTCGAGATCTACCAAGAATAACTCTTTTATATTATATTTTTTTCAACTTAATTATATGTCTTGAGCATATGATTAAGAGACAAAACATTTGAATTATAGACAAATGAGCATAAACATGATGTCTCTATAGCAAGTTGATGTGATTTGAAGAGGAAAAGAAGCAATATGAAGAAACAATTTGAAATTTTTCACTTCTTGATGGTCTTTCTGGGTGAGACTATGGCACATCGAATCCAACATGATTGATAACATCAGCTCTATTGTACTCGGTGTGGCATAAAATTTCTGATTTTCTATACTTCATCATATATTGATATGAAGTGTAAATTTATGTTTATGTATATATAGACTTGAAATTATATATATGTAAGAATTGGTCAAAAGGATTCTTATTTAGATAAATCTACTACCCACATCAAATACAAATCCAAGAAGGGTCATTACTTAAATCCAACAAAATGCTTTGAATTAAAATTGCTTGTTTTCAAGAGCAATACAAGGAAATTCATAACATATATACATATCACATCAATCATCATCATCATCTTAGATAACAAAAGCCCACAAACTAATCAGTAGAAACAAAGAAAACTACAGCTCCTGAACTGAAAATCTTGAACCAAAGATAGAACATATCTCATTCTGCAGCATATGAGCCATACTCGATCTTCGAGTTTATCGGATTATCACCATTCTTGATCGGATAAGAAGCTTCCATAACAATCCCACATTTACCAGACTCATTATCGGCCGTGTTTCGTTCGATTCTAAAGTAACCATTTTCGCCCCAGTTAGTTCCCCATGAGTTCCTCACAATCCAATAATCTAACCCATTCTCTGTGCCATAGCCAACGGCTACAACCCCGTGGTCTAGTTGTGTACCACATTTGCCCGTAAAAACACCCTGATGAAATTTCAACAATCAATTATGTTAGGAATATAATGTCAATAATGAAAATAATCACTCAAAAGAAAAGCAATAAAAAGAACAAGAATTGTTGACCCAGTTCGTCGGACAATCTGACTACGTCTGGGGGCGCAGCCAAGCTAGGATATTCAATATATTTCGAAAATTAAGATAATGAGTTACAATGATATTGGGGTTATTTATAATACAAGATACGTAAGCTGTCGATTAGTACAAATATTCGTATTTTTTCAATCTCATATCGAAAAACGTCAACTTCTAGGTAAATAGGTTTATTACCGACGAATAGAGTTGGAGGGCTCTTCCCGAGGCTTCGATAGCAACGCTAACAGGTTGATTCGCCACCGCCTTTTGCAACGATTTCTCGTTTTTCGGCACATCTTCATACCCATCTATACTTACAACCTTAGCATTCTTCTGCAATAACAACGATAAACAAAATCAGACACAAAGATCGAATTTTGTGAATTGAATTTTTGGTTTTGAAATTTTGAAATACGAACCCGAGCGGGATCGCATTTTCCGTCGATGCCCCTGTAAGGATAATGATCTTCTGTGTCCATTCCGCCATTGGAGATGATGAACTGAAAGGCGTAATCCATAAGGCCGCCATTACAGCCGGCGTTTTCAGTTTTGTCACAGTCGACGAGTTCTTGTTCGGACAAGGGTATGAGTTCACCTGTCACGATTTGGTTTACGCCTTCAACTGCGGCAACTGTTGAGAATGCCCAGCAACTTCCTGATATACGAAAATAAGATAATTTGAGTTCTTGCAAACGAATTGAAATAATGAAATTGTTGAAGTAAAAATTGTTGTTACAACTAAAACTTAAGAATTTTAGGCTTTGTTTGTTTATGTTTACAAATCCCATTTTCAAGTTTTTAAATCCCAAAATTTAAAATAACAACACACCAAATTTTCATCCAAATTTACTATTTTTCAACTCTACTTTTTCAATCTCCTATATTACCTATCAATCATATATACAACATTTCACATATTTACCAATCAAATCAATCATTATTTCACTTTCTCTTTCATACTTTATAATTTTTTATTTATATTTCTTTATTTTTTATTCACATAATCATTATATACATAACCAAAATAATCATTATACACATCATCAATCAACCAATCAATATTGATTTAACACATTTCACAACTTTCAATCTATTTTTAAAAACATAAACAAACAACTATCATTTTCACACGAATTTTGATAGTACACAATTCCCGAGAAAATTTCAAATTTTTTACTCAAAAACAATTACTTTTATAATTAAAAGTAGCTGAAAATATAGAGGATAAATCAAAGATAAATATCATATTCTACTGTTGAATGATGTGAAATCTTCAATTTAATGACATATGGTTTCTACTTTTTCTATTTTTAGCAATGAAATCCTAATTTTAGATGTACAATAAATTTGAGACAGCCCAAGTATTTAAACATATACCATGTTCTCGAAATAGTGTACTTTATTTCGCGTCACCTTAGACCACCAAAATAAATATATCACGATATTTTATATTTTCTAAAAGTGGACAATTTGCAACAATTATTGTAATCCTGATCTTAACGGTTAAAAATTGGACAAAACTTTTTATTTAATCATGTGCAACAATAATAAAATATAATCCAATTTTTAACATACCAAAAAAAGAGAAAAACTCACCACAAGTCCCCTGGTTTTTGATCGGAGCAACGGCACCCTTCGCCCTCCAATCAACAGATTCCGGCAACTCATCGCCGGCCCGGAAAACATACCTTTGACTTACACCCTTCCTAGACTTGACAAACCTACGCATAGCATCACTTCTCCTCGTACCCAAGTACAAAGATCTGTACTCTTCATTACTCAAATCAGCAAACTGATTCAAACCCACCTCATAAGTTCTATTCCCACTGTTATGTTCGTCTATGAACTTGAGATTATCCTTAAAAATCTCGAACCTACGGTCCTTCTCTCCAATTCCATTGTATGCTTTGCCATGCTTTGCGAGCCACCATTCGTATAAGCCCTTCACTTGTTCATCGCTCCGCCATGCCTCGGCTGACAAGGCGAAGCAGAAGAAGATGATAATGGCGGCTGTAACTGTAGCCATGGCTGGTTTTCGTGAACTGGAGAGGATAGGAGAGTGGGGATTTTTGATGAGTTTTTGTTGCTTAGGTTTGAAGAAGATGAATGATTTGATGGGGGTTTTATAGGTGCATGAAAATGTTTTAAGATAAATTAATGTGAATTTATTTATTTTTATTTTTATCTTTTTGGAAAACTTCGTATGGGGGGTTTTGTTTAGTTAGTCAATATATTTTTCAGGATGGCTGGTGTCATTTCCAAGACTTCTGGAAAATTGGATTTTGGACAATAAAATATGTTTGATTTTCATTTTTAGAAGACATTTTTCTATGGTACATGACATTTCGGGTCGGGCTCAAGTAGGATAAAAATTTACTGAAATTTTTTAAGTATTGTTTGGGTATAAAAATTTAAAAATTCTACAAATTTCAATAGTTTAAGAGAATAAAAAGCAGTGTTAGAAATTAATAATTTGAAGGATTTAATAACATTATCCCAAAGTAAAATTAGGTCTATGGCTACTTTATCAACATCAATTTCTTTTATTTTTAGCAACTTTTACAAATAAACCTAAATAATAGTTTGCTTGTTTTACATTTTTACAACTTTCCCAAAGCATCTCTCTAAAAGAACATTGTATTCTTAAGTGGGAATGTTACAAGCATAATTTTGGTGGGAGTCTACGTATGCTTCTTTATGTCAATTTTCTTTTGGAGTTGACACATAGTATACTTTTTGGGCATTCACAAGAAAAGAATAATTTACTTTATTATATGCCCTTTATTATAGAAAAAAATCTATAATATAGGATTTACAGATTTTATATGCCCTTTATACATTATATATTTGTGATGTTAGGTGGTAAAAAACATTATATCAAAAGATGGTATTTTTATTACTGAAAATATATTTATTCTATAATAGTGTATCACAATAATATCACATCGTGTAGAATTGATAAATGCTTATTTTAAAAATAAAATATAACAAATGTCAATAATTTGATATCTGTTAATTCCACAATATTGTGACATTATTATTATATAGAAAATTTATTTTAATGTATCAAAATAGTATATAATTGAATAATCTAAAATAAATATAAAATTTCTCATATTATTACCATATGAATCTGGACTTGTTTTGGAGCCCTAGAGGTAGTTGGGAATCCAAAGAATCCTAAACCGCCAAACTGAACTTATCCTTTTCATGACACTGCCTATAATGTAGGAGGCAAATCTATGGGAGCCCCCAACATTAGCAAATTAAAAGCTGCCACGTAAGATTTTCTTGTATATTTTATTTTCTTTTTTCTTGGGAAATAACTTTTTCTGATATTTGTATTGATGTAAGTGCCATTCCGATTAATTAATTGATGTCATGCGTATTTATGAGACCACCGAAAGTTATTGTGGCCTCTTCTTATAACCAATCACAATTCTAACCAACTATATTATACATAGGAAATCAATAAGAACACGTATCTATATAGGTAACTTTATAAATACAGTAAAATCTCGTTAAATTAATACTCGATAAATTAATAACCTCGCTAAAACTAATAATTTGTCCGGTCCCAAGTTGGGACCAGTACAAATTTGGGACCCAATCAATAAAATTATAAGATAATAATTTTTTTGAGATCCCTGTGTATATATATTGGTCCCGACGAAATTATAAATTAATAATTATTAAAAATAATTCATATATATATATATGATGCACTTGAATATTCTTAAGACAACTTAGTTGAGTGGCCATTTTTGTGTGTGATTTACCAAGATTCCAATGGATAAATATATAGTGCTCACTTCTATTCATGATTCAATGCACAAATGTTAGTCCAATGAACCATATTTTTGTATTTTCTAAAGCCAATTAATTTAAACAAACCATTCCAACTTCCACATGAGTTTGTGTTCATGGAATTCTACTAGTACATTTGTATTTTAACTTAATTTTCATCAATAACTATGCATGTATACTTAAAGTTATTCAAAGAATTTGGAACTTTGAAGGTCAACTGTGCATATACGTTAAAACCTCTTTAAATTAATAAATTATTAATTTATTGATATAATAATATCTCTATAAATTAATAAAATTCTCCGGTCCCAACATTATTAATATATAGAGGTTTTACTGTATTGGGATCTATATAAATTTGATGTGTACATTTGTTGGGGGTGAGTAAATGGTGAAAATTATCTTTTTCACTCTAAAAATATGATATATAGTGTTGAATTCGATATGATATAATTTTTTTAATAGGGATAAATGGAATTTGAGAATCATTTAATTAAAAGATTTAAATTTGTATTTAGACCACCAATGGAATTCTAATTAATATTCTGTCTTTGTGATGATTCTATTTAATCTTTTTCGTAGTTTTTATATATCTAAATTATTTAAATTTTCATAAACCATTTAAAAAAATTTGAAAATAATGTTAATTTCAATTTGTAAAAGAATCAATGTCAAAAGAAATTTGTCAAAGAAGAAACTTTTAAACAAATTGCAATTTTTAAGTACACTAAGCACTAAAAGAACAAGAGTTAAGGCGATATTTGAATTTTGATACAAGTATCATGCAGTTAAGCAGCTGAATTAGGAGGGTTCAAATTATAAAAACCCAATTCAATGCAATTAAGACATAACATCATAAGATCGATTAACAGTTCACATTAATTTTTTCAGAAAAAGCCTGAAGAAAAATATGACAGCCAAAGATGCAGTATCCAAGATTCATTGATGTAATCGAGGTGGTATCACAGATTCTTCTTTTAAATGAATAATTTGATATGTGACTGAAAAAAATAATGCAAATTGGTCCTAAATTTCATCAGTAAATCTCTGTTCCCTTCCATCGATTGGCAAATGGATCGGTAGGAATACATTACTCCACATAAACTATGGCCCCAATTCATTTTTTTTTCATTAATTCTTATATATATATATATATATATATATATAAATATATGGGAGCATGAATGACCATGCACAGTATAGTCATGAGCGGATCATGATATGGATTGAGTGATTCTTATAGAATCTTGAGAATTTAAATCTGATATAGTTTGTGTATAGTTATATGAGTTGGTAGATGAATTTTAGGAGCTTATAAAAATTAAAGAAAATTAACTATCCTAAAAATCAACCATCTTAAAACTACTATCCTACAAATCCCAACAATTGAAAATACATCAACTATTTCTACTCCGGGAATTATGTATAAAAGTTCCGCCAAAGGAGACAAGATTTTTTTTTTATTTTAAATGGTGTTTCATCTTTCATTTCATGTATTAATGTTAAATATAATAGTATAGTAAGTACATTTGTAAATTACACGTGTAATACATATTTATATGTAAAATAGGAAATTGAATAAAAAATCTTATCCCGAAATAAAGTAAATATACTCCGCCATGCAACAGCAAAAAGGGCCAAAACCACCATGCCACCATACCACTGATCACCATAAATGAAGAAATTGAACAAGAAAATACTCAAAATTAAACCAAAATGGCTAACTTTAAGATGTATGTATGCATCAAACTGGCTAGTGTTTATGTAAAAAAAATCCATCCTGTATTTACGAACCGAGACATTCCCCAGGTCTCACTCTTCATGGTTCCAATATCGAAGGCCTAAGAATTCAGAGTGGTATATATAAAATCTGAGATATCATTTGATCGAAAAGTTTTTTAGTTATCTCGAGATTGTGTTATAGAAATATGCTCATCTAATACTTTTGCTGCGTGTTTCTTCTTGCTTCTGCGTTTTCTTCTTGGCCCGTTTTTGGTTGCACGTTTTTCAGTGTTTTCTGGGATTGTGATCACTTTTTCGATTGCGGATGGGAGTTCAGGAGGAGCATCGGGCCATGGGGTGTGTTTTGCCGGCACAGTAATATCTAATGGTGGATCAATTATCCATCTGCATGTATAAAAATTATTTTCAGAACAGATGTTTAAGAGAACAAATATTCAGCTGTTAATTATCATTACAAAAAAATGATTTAGTAATGCAAGCAAATATTTTTTATCTTTATGAATAAACAAAAATGACAGTTTGTTCTACATCAAACAATTAAATTTGAATATTTGGAAGCACATTTAGTGATTGTATTCAATCTATATTCCAGCCCACCTTCAGACTAGTGACTGTACGTGGATTGTATCTTGTAACCTATGGGGATTTGTGTGTGTTTGTATATTTACATCATAACATACATATACACACATATGTGTATATATATATATATACATATATCCAACTTCTAATACCCTGCCCTTCAACAACAAACCTACAGGGGAAAAGGGACAAGCAGAAAAAAACAGGAAGAAGATGAAATTTGAGAGCAACAGCTGAAAAGTGAGTTAATACCATACTTCTAGACTTGGTTAAAGCCAGAAAACGGAATTTATGAAGGATTAGAATTGTAAAATGGCAAAATATAACTAAGTAGGGTGCCTAACAAGGCATTCTATGGTTGAAAGTTTAAAATTAATATAACAACGATTCGAAACAAAGAAAAATTGCAAAAATCAACATTTGATTACTAACCTGGCCGGAAATTTACTATCTGCCCGAGCCTCAACACGCAACCACCACAGCATTACTTTCCTCCCACAGCTACCAAGAGGCTCCACCATTGAAGCATCTTTTAACAACGATAAAGGATTTTCAAAATCCTCTTCATATTTCAAAACCTCTTCAAAATCCTTAACCCAATCCAACTCTTCCACTCTGTCCTCCCACACTAACCTCGAATTCAATACAAATCCCGCCCATTCAAACTTTTTTGGCAGCACAATTGCCCTATCACCAATATACCTTGCACTCGTTTCAACGAATGGCAGAGTATTAAACGTATGCCACCCCACCAAATGGTGCGAAGAGTTACAAGCTGGACCTTGAACTGGGATTTGTGATTCATCCACACCTTTTTTGCTATCGTCACTCTGGGCCATTGTTGATTCTCGTTCTGAAGAACCTACAGAGTGTGCGAGAATGCCAACCGAAACTGCGCCTACCCATTTCACGTTTTGGATCTCATCAAACAGTTCCAAACTATGCATGTTACTGTCGTCTGCAAACATCACAATCCCATCTAACTTCTTTTCTCTAACAAGTCTACAAAATTCAAACACCTCAAAACATAAAAATCCCGTAATGCTAACAGGTATACTACGGAGTGTTTGCAAAGTCTAGTTTAAAGTGCTTAACCTATGAGTAAAAATGAGTTATTTGAAAGTGCTTGCAACTTTCACTTATGCTTCTAATTCTCTAAAACTTGGAGGATAATAATCTATAATCTCTAAGTTGTCAATGAATTGCTTAAAATTGATTGTGATACTTGTAATTAAATCAAAGTTATCTCTAGAACATGTTTATCACTTTTAATCAGTCTTTGCTCAAACAATCTGTTACAATTCGTTTCCACTTTCCATTTATGTTTGCAAAACACTAATCAGTTTTTTCTCTCCTTGTATGATCACACTAAGTGTTTGTAAACTCTCTTCAAGCACTTTCATCTAAACTAAAACAAAAATTTAAACAATAATAATGAAACAGAGATGGACTTAATATCAATATACCTTAGAGCATGGAGCCTCATTTTGGATTCCAACTTATGCCGATCCTCCCACAAAACCGGCATTCTAACATCGAATCCTACATGAATAGTGCTCAACCCTGACTTCGAAATCAACGAAGCTGTCTCATTAGTTGCTCCGCCAGCTTCGACCACAATCCAAACAACATCATAAGGCACATTCATCAAAGAATGCATCACACCAGTGAGGTGCAGTGTCTGAAAAGTCCGTACATAAGTCGGCGTGATCGCAATCACAGACCTAGGGCTCTTAACACCGTTGTACTGAGATCTCTGCTCCGTTTGAACTCTCTCAATTATCTTGTGCGCCTTCATCACCTCAGCCGGATCTGGATGCGGCCAGGGGCGAATCAATATCCCGTGCCTCCCAACCACCACGCCGGATACATTCCTCACCGGCAGCGTCCCGGCGGCGGGGGACGGTAACGTTGTTTTGAGAGCGGAGTATATTGTGGCGGAAGGGGATGAAGAAGTGGAGAAGAGGAGGAAAAACAATAGACGCGAAAATCTGAAACCTAGAACTAAGCTAATCAAGCAGCAGATTCCATGGATTACTAACCAGAAAATCGTCGCCGGTGACTTGATAGGGCCTTCGGAGGTGGAATCGAGCGGCAACCGGAAGCTATTGCTCCGGCGAGCTTGTTGCTGCAACGCCGTGAGCTGCTTCATTCCTTACTTTCTCTCTCTGGGTTCAACAGCAACAACAACAGCAGCAAGTGTAGTATATATGTATTGAGAGAGAGAAAATGGTTAAAAGTTATGGGAGTGGCTTTGAAGAAATGGGTTGTATGGTTGGGTGGGTGGAAAATGGGGGATTTAATTATGGAGATTTGCTTTGAGTTTACGATTCGATTTGTTAGCTCACTGTTAGCTTCCATTTCCATTTCATCAGCTTCATTTCCTATTCCTTTTCTTTTCTTTCTTTGTATAATTGACTGAAACGGCTAACAAATCTGAGAAAATAATGGATTTTTAGTGTGAAAAAGATGTGAAATATTTGGACATGGATGGGAAATTGGAGGAGAAGATCTAGGGTCAAATTTGACAAATTTATAATACAATCTGCACAATTATGAGAAGAATGTATTGGACTCGTGGTATCCTCTATGAAAATTGAAATATTAAAATATATTATATATATATATAAAGTATGTTAAAATTTGAAATTGTAAAAAAAAAATTGAATATTGAATCAAATAAAGTTTTTTTTTCTTTTTTTTTCCAAAATTTCGATTATTTCAATTAAAAATCAATCAAATTTTTTGATTTGATTTTGGTTTGTAATTTCAAAAAAATCAAAATTTCGATTCAATTTTCGACAGAATCAAACCAAAACGATGCCCACCATAATTATAATACATCTAAGATTAGACTTTCCAGGTAAATTTAGGCCCAATATGTGGGAAATTCTATCCCGGACCCTCACTATTGGAGTAGGTCCTTCTCCACCACACAATTGTGGTGGGGTGGGTGATACTCCACCACACAATTGTGGTGGGGTGGGTGATATTTTACCTCCACCACCCACACAAAAACCACCCATCCCACCACAAATGTGTGGTGGGCAATGACCGACTCCATTGGAGAGGGTCTTGCATAGAATTCCCCCTGAAATGGCATCATTTAATCAGCACAAAATAGTAGGGGTGTAAACAAGCCGAGCTTGGTAATTTTTCCAAGCTCGAGCTCGAGTTCGAGTTCAAGTCGTAATGTACAAGTTCAAGTTCGAGCCCAAACTCAAGACGAGCCAATTTTTTTTTAATTATATGATATATATTTATTAATTATTTAAAATATATTTATTAATATAATAATACAAATAGTATATTAAAATATAAAAAAGCTCGCGAGCCTTTTATCAGAGATAAGTGGGTTCGGGCTCGAACTCAAATCGAGCTCATTCGAGCCGAACCATCGCGGGCTTTACGCAATCGATCGGATTAGATAGATATCCCTTCAACACAACATAGGTCATCGAAAGGATCTCGGAGACCCACCAAAGTACGAAAGCCAGGATCTTTCCGAAAACGAATTCCTATTCGAAGAGTGCATAACTGCATGGATAAGCTCACACTAACCAGTCAATTTGGGATCCAATTCGATATTTTCCTTGGGAGGTATCGGGAAGGAATTGGAATGGAATAAGATCGATTCATACAGAAGAAAAGGTTCTCTATTGATTCTGTACCTTTGGGATATGGATAGAGGAAGAGGAAAAAACCGAAGATTTCACATAGTACTTTTGATCGAAAAATCAATCTGATTGATTTCGTACCCTTCGTTCAATGGTCAAATTCTACAGGATCAAACCTATGGGACTTAAGGAATGATATAAAAAAAAGAGAGGGAAAAAGAAATTAATATTAAATAAAAATGAAGTAGAAGAACCCAGATTCCAAATGAACAAATTCAAACTTGAAAAGGACCTTTCTGATTCTCGAAGAATGAGGGGCAAGGGGATTGATCGAGAAAGATCTCTTGTTCTTATTATAGGATCGTGATTGGATCCGCATATGTTTGGTAAAGAGAATAATCTTCTGCTTTGAGAATAATCAAAAATGGAAAGTGTTCAATTGGAACATGAAAACGTGACTAAATTGGTCATAGTTACTCTTGGGACAGAGTGGAAGAAGGGAGGGGATTCTCGAACGCGGAAAAGGATCCAATGAATTCGAAAGAATTGAACGAGGAGCCGTATGAGGTGAAAATCTCATGTATGGTTCTGTAGAGTGGCAGTAAGGGTTACTTATCTGTCAACTTTTCCACTCGACTTGACTTTCACCTCTTCAAAATAGTAGTGTTGATACATATATTTCCAAATTTAATTAATCAATCAATATTGCAGTTAGAAACAAAGTAACGACTCTTCCACGTGAGTCACATTTAATAGCGTGGTTTTCACGCTGACATCAGAAATAAATCAAAATCGCTATTTACTTGGCTTTTTCTCAACTCAATATATTCAATTAAAATACAACCAAAATATTCTCATTTCAGCCCACGATATTATGAAATGCAATCCGGACCGTCAATTTTTCCAGCTGATTCTCCACAAAATGAAAAAAAGTCGTCTTCAAAGTCTCTCCGTTGCCAATAAATTCCAAAGTTCAAATTAATACTCAAATTTCTTCACTGCACAAGAAAGAAAATTTTGTGGGCTAGAGAGATAATTTTTTTGTGAAAAATGTCTGGTGGGATTGCTCGTGGACGGCTTGCTGAAGAACGCAAATCATGGAGGAAAAATCACCCACATGTTCGAATTTCTTTTGAATTTTTTTTTTTTGTTTGGTTTTTGTTTTAATTGTTTTGTTTATGATTTGTTTGTTGTGTTTTGATTATGGGTTTTATTGTATAGGGTTTTGTGGCTAAACCAGAGTCCCTTTCTGATGGTACTGTGAATTTAATGGTGTGGCAATGTACCATCCCTGGTAAGACTGGGGTAAGTCTTCCATTATTATTAATATTCGATAATATTTTCTCATGAATTGATCAAGATAAGAGTTGAAATTTTCTGGGATTTTAGATTATTAAATCGTATTCATATATATATATATATATATATATATATATATATATATATCACTTGTTTAATTGTGATAAGGTGCTTGCACTTGCTTATTGTATCATCTTAATTGAGAAGAATCATTGTGTATTATCTCGTGGCTATGTTTAATTTATTTTGTTCAAGATATTAGTGTGCTCATAATTGCTAATTTTGAGTGTTATTAATTAGTAACTTGATTAGGTAGCTAATTTTTGACTGAGATAAAACTAGTTACAACATCCAAGTCAAAGAAGCTAGATAGTAGCAGGCAAATTGTAAAAATTTATTCTGTTAAAAATTAAACATTCCAATTTTAGGGGTATAATTTTTCAAGGATTTGGAGCCTCAAACTGTGTAAATTACAAAATTGTTGGAGATTAAGACCACTTTTGACTAGGATTTATACTATAAAGATAATTTCATCTATATGTTAGCTATATAGTTTATTGAAGTTTATAATTTATAACAGGCTAATGCCTAATACTAATGATGCTAAGTTAAATTCCGTGATTTTGTTTTGAAGTTGAATGCAGTTATGTTACTTGAGCAAACATTTCTCGTGCGCCAAACTTTTACCAATTTCATTAATCCACTCCATAAAATCATCATTGTAAATCAAACCAAGGTCAATAGAAGGGAAAATTTGAAAAATATAAGCCAAAGGGCTCGAGTATTTACTGTCCTTTTTCACAATTACTATTTCCTATTTCTGCAAACGCGAATATTTTTTTAATTTAATCTTCTTGCAGACTGATTGGGAAGGTGGTTATTACCCGCTAACGATGCACTTTAGCGAAGATTATCCAAGCAAACCACCAAAGTGTAAATTTCCCCAAGGCTTTTTCCACCCTAATGTGTACCCATCTGGAACTGTTTGCCTCTCAATCCTAAACGAAGATAGTGTAAGTACATTCATCTTCGTTGTGTTTATTATGCTTTTGAAAAAAAATAATGTAATTTTGTATATTATGTTTGAAAATTGGTAGGGTTGGAGGCCAGCCATTACTGTGAAGCAAATTTTGATTGGCATCCAAGATTTGCTGGATCAGCCTAATCCGTCGGATCCAGCTCAAACCGAGGGCTATCATTTGTTCATCCAGGTAATTGATCTTTAGCTGAAACTATTGAACCCATTGGATAGGATTTATTGCAATTTTTGGTCTCTTTGTTCGAAATTACATTAATAATCATACATGTTTCATTTTTTTTTTTTTTTGCGATTTTGATCCCATCCTTTAGAACCCAGATGGAATAATCCAATTGTACTGAGTTAGCAAGTTTATAAACAATGGAACTAAATTTCCATACATATATATATATATATATATATCTTATGGTATCAATACTGAAATTTCCATATATATGACGATCCATTTGATCATGTGCAGGATGCTGATGAGTACAAGAAGAGGGTTAAGCACCAGGCCCAGATATATCCCCCGCTCGTATGAATGTTAGATTTATTCGAATTTTTTTTTATAATTGTTTAGTTTTCAGTTTTCATGCAAAGTTATTTTGGAGAAGTTTTCTATTTGAACAGAAAAATGTCTTAGTAGCTAAACCAGTTAAAATCAAAAGGATATGGATTTGGAATCTTACAAGAACATCAGATTTTAATGCATAAATTTATAATTTTTCCATTATTATTTAATTTAGAATCTATATTTTTGCATATTTCGGCATAAATATTTCATCTGAGATTGTTCATATGCTTGTAATGTTGTCATTTTTAAAGTTGTCATTTAAGTTGATGAATTTTATCACAACACTCTTTCATCTCAGATTAAAGGACAAAATATACTCATAGAAATAACACATATTTTGCTGTGTTATGCTTCTTACTTCAGAATTCGGAAATTCCTTGAAATTGAAGAGTTAAAGTGAAAAATAAATAATTTATCTAAAAAAATATTTTGAAAAATCAAAGGATATAACAAAATTATTCCAATTACAATGAAAAGTTGAAAACCACCACAATGGATAATGACATATAGATTCATGAGAGGAATTAAACATATTTTTCCCATTTGGGTCCATAAAATAATTTTGTTATTGTGGAGGGGTCGAAAAGTCAAGTCACAACCGGTATCTATCCACACCGACCTACCGACCTATCTCCTATAAATTATTTAATTTTCTAAAGTAGAGAAAATTATTGGCTCGAACAAACAAACATTGAAAAATAATAAATATCCCATTCTTGATTTACATTTATTAAATTCATTTCTTTCCCACCACATACCAAACGACAACTACCTCCCAATATAAAAATTCTCATTTCAATTAATATATTTGAGAAATATCCTTCAATAATATATTTCCTTTTACTTTTCTTCGAGCCAATCAATATTTTTAGTTTATTATTATAAAACCGAAAATGATGGATGCAAGCTATTAGCTTTTTAAATATAAGCACAATAAAATCATTTAAAAGGTTTTCAATATTCACAATCTTGGAATAATTAGGTTGATTTATATCTTTTGTTAAGAATTAGTATGTTTGTCATTTGAGCATTATTTTCTTAAATACAAAATAAATATAACTTATGTATACTCGTTAAAAAAATATATAATTAAATATTAAATAAAAAAATCGTAGATTGGAGACTATATTAGATGTGAATTACAAATTATATATTTTTATTAAGAGTTAGGAGCATTTCTTACTATGTGATGTGATCATGTGAATATATACACATCACTGATTAATTGAGTCGACTTTAAAATAGTTCGATTCTAGCTCAAGAAAATAGTCGATCTATTCTGACTAGTCTAGCTCAAAATTATTTGTTTGTTCGAAACTTCATGAGTTTTAAAAAATATTTTTTAATATATATATATATATATACGTTATTAATATTATTTTATTTATTAATATATACATTATATATGTGATATAATATCTTATAATAATGTATAGGAATAATAGTAATACTTTCATAAAATATTTAAACAATATATCAATACAAAATTAATAATATTTATTAATGAATAATTTTTTTTTTGGTGTCAAGCTGACTCGTAAATACACCCGATCCCAAGTCCCCCAAGAAGTGTATATATATATACATATATGTTGTGTATGTATATGTTAATATGTGTGTGTTGTAGGGTTGAAGACAACTGTAGGGAGAGAGAGATATGTGTCGGTGGATTTTGTAAGAACAATAACAGAGGTTGCTTACAGTTATCCCTTATGACAAAAACCTTAATCCTCTCTCTCTCTCTAGTCTGATTTCTTGATGCCTTCTTTCACTCTTCACAACGCTTCACTACAACAAATTACTAGTCTATCAAGAGATATGGACGCCGTCGTTTCATCTGCAGCCGGCGGCGGCGGCGGTGGCGGTGGTGGCAGAGCTATCACTGGCAGGCGGAGAACCGATCGCCCGTACAAAGGCATACGGATGCGCAAGTGGGGTAAGTGGGTGGCGGAGATTAGGGAGCCCAACAAGCGATCCCGAATCTGGCTTGGATCCTACTCCACCGCCGTCGCGGCGGCGCGAGCCTACGACACCGCCGTGTACTTCCTCCGCGGTCCCACGGCGAAGCTCAATTTCCCAGATGAAATCGGCGCCGCCGGGATGATTAAGGACCTCTCGGCCGCGTCTATACGGAAGAAGGCGGCGGAGGTGGGCGCCAGGGTGGATGCTTTGATTCAGACCCACGGCGGCGGCGGCGGCGTTAAGGGGGAGAGAGATATGAATCATCAATCGATGAATTTACCGATGCAACCCTCTTGGTTTCATGATGAGATTGACTTGAACAAAAAGCCCAAGCCCGAACCCGAAGACCCGACTGTTGATTATTGGTGAAATTAAATTTTTAGCTATAAATACTTTTTTATTTATTTATTTATTTTTAAATGTTTTTTAGTGTTTTATCGAGGGTGTGATGGTAACATGCAGCTCTCGTATTGAAATTTGTAGTATTTCTTAGGGTTTGGATATTAGAGGGTTATTATTGTTTTTTGGAATTGGGATTAGTGTGGAGGAAATTAATGTAAATATTTAGTTATTAAATATTAATTAGTGTTAATCTTTATTGTTAGTTTTTATGGGAATTGACCTGTTTTTTAGTCGTGGGAAGGGGATCTACTATTGGTCGAGTGGTGATAAGATTTGGATTTTTGAGTTTTGCAGATTACAAGAATTGTGGGTCCTGAAAATGCCTGCATCCACTTCTTGTTATGTTCCTATATAATTAAAAAAAAATTGAATTTAATAAAATCGATGTGATTTACGTGAAAATCACAAATGTATAGTGTATGTTTCATCTGCTATATTGGATTTAAAAGTGATCATGAATCGAGCCGAATCAAAAATAGCTCAAGTTCGAGTCGAGATTTTAAAGCGAGCTGAACTTGAGCCTGTAAAATCTTAATCTTGTTCATCGTCTCGTATAAAAATATATTTTATTAATATAATTATAAAATATAACTTTTTAATCTGTTTATTTTAATATAAGATAATACGTTATTATATATACATGTATAAAATAATAATATTGTTTATATTAATTATGATTAAATAAATATAAAATTAATAATATATATTAATAAAAACTATTAATTTTTTTAGCTCGAGAATATTACTTCAGCCCGTAGAGCTCGAACTCAAAAAAATGTGGTTCGAAATCATGTTCGATCCGATATTTTTGGCTAATTTTGACTGGGAATCTGTCCGTGAATACCCATAATTCAATATTATATGACACAGATTTTCTCACCATGTGACCTTGCAAATAAGATTTAGTAATATGTATTATATGACATCAATGAATAAGACTCTATCAATTATCAATATTCAATTTTAAAAGAGTAAAAGAAAAACTCACACATAGCAAGCAAAGTTAGATACCCCAAAAATTTAATTTATTAATCTAAATTTCACCAATAAGACAAAATTTCATTAGCGTCATACATTCATTATAAACCAAATAGTTTATAACAAGACATATCGCATATTATTACACATGTTACGTAATTAGTGGAAAAAATGAATTATATTCGTATTTAAATTAATCATATTTAGCCTCTTTTTTTTACATTGGCTAAATAAATAACCAGTTGACAAAACACATATTATTCCAATTGCATGTAATGTTTGGGTGCGTTTATGTGGAAGGGGACATGGTTCAGTTGTCTTTGATTTTGTATTTAATGGTATGTTCTATTCACGTCATTTCATGTCGGTTAAATTATGTAATTATTTTATTTTATTTTATTTTTAAATATATAAGTGGATGAGGACTAAATTATTTACTATACATTTTGTGTACTTAAATTGTGTATTTTTTATATGAGGTTTGAGTTATCAATCATAACTAATACTTGACCAGTCAAAAATATATTTTAGGTTATTCATTAGTATATTTTTAATAAAATATGTAGCTCAAAGTTATATATATCGAATGAACTATCATTTCAAAAAAATAATTAGTGGATTTCTTATTTAGGCTATTAAGTTTGTGGACTAAATATTGGTAATTAAAGAACTAATCAAATTAATGATAATTCGTAAATTGAAATCATAAATATAAACATATTTGCAATTTTATAATTTTATTATTATCTTTAGTAACAAGTATAAGATATATAAATAACATTAGTAGTGTTCATATAAGAAACTCACATATAATTATGATTAAGAATATTAGAACCATAAAGAATGATAACATGAAATTATAATCTTTATTCCTTAAATTGGCCTCTACGTTTAAATTCATAAACTAATTGAATAAATTTTATAATTTGATCATTAATAAAACAGCCAATGAATTGATACATTTAATTTTGAATTTATATTCTATATTAAAAAGGGCACACTTGCTTTTAATCACTTCATCATTCACATCACATTCATATTTGGCATAAAATACATTGCACCGACCAAACCTACTCTTCAAAAGATATTGCCTCAACAATGATTTAGTATAAAGTATAGTACAATAATAATAAATAATAATACAACTACCCCACATTTTGATTGGCTTAGTATAAAGGGTATTACAATAATACAACTACCCCACATTTTTATGATGTATGAAAACCCATGAAAGTCAATTATAATGGCCTTATTTGCTTCTATCCTTTTTGAATGAAAACTTGAAAAAATGAATTATATTATGGAGATTTGTGTGTTTTTAAGATTCGATTTGAAAAATTATCTAATATGTTAATCAGTGCTGATTATTTGATGCTTGATGACTTAAATAATTATAAAATATGAAAGAAAAAGAGAAATATTATTAGTAAATTGATAATTAGTTGATTATTGTTTGAAATGACGGATGTAACGATTGATAAACAGTAATATAAGAGATTGACAAATAAATAAATGCTATTATATACAACATCCAACACATCAAATTATAATAGAAAATTATTGATATTATATTACCTAATTTAACAACAATTCAATTAAAGTTTCTAATTAGAAACTAATTACCAAGCAAAAAATATACACAACATTACTCAATTAATGTAAAACTACTTAAGTACTAAATAACCATATTATAGATTAGTTAATTAAAAATCAATGTAATGGGGATAAATATATCACGAGAAAGGAAATATGGGACGACGTAAATTAAAGACTATAAATAAATTATCTAATGGGTGGGCCACCTTCTTTAGTGTAATTTTGCTGAACCCAATATGGATAACACATATGGGCTGTGAGCTCGCAAGCCCAATTCAAATAGCTGTATATATATATTCTAGTTAAATTTAAGCCTAATATATATGTGTTTCTTACTCCGATTAATGCAAATTGAAACTAAAGATATTATTATTATTGTTATTGTTTAATGACCGAACCATAAAACAGAAACCTAATTGAAAATTAGACTCTTTTTTTATTCGGAAAATAGAATGATGGGCCTCAATACAATCCGGGTCAAAATCGGAACTATATTTGGGCTATATGGTATTCAATTAAAGAAGGCACATAGAGTATGGGTAAAGTTCATGGGCTAGGGTTTATCTAACATAGACCCAAGTTTAGTTACTCGGGCCCAAGGCCCAATTAGGCAACTACAAATACCATTTCAATTAACTCATTAAACACGTTCTAGTGATTTGGGGAATTACCATAATCTCTCTTAATATCCCATCTCTCAATGATTGGAGATCCTGATTATTTCGAACTACGAAGAGGCTTGATCCTACCGAAGTAGGTACGTAGGCAGCTCGAATTACTCGAGTGCAGCCCATAATCTATAATCAAATCGACGCTCCTTTTACACTGTCGTGAAACAGAATTAAAACAAAGGAGGAGATCTTAAACATCGATGATGCAGATTCAGACCGCATCATAGAAGTAGCAAAAATTGAACACATTTTTTCCAGTTTGATTTCGATTTTGACCGAATTTTTGATATTCGATGCAGTTTGATAGATAACCAGAAAACTTTCTTAATTTAAATAATTATGAGCATAACACTTAGACTAAATACTAAATAGTATTAAGAATCATTAATGTGTAATTCTTATTATTTTTTTTGTAAATCATTAATTATTTGGGATCATGATTAGAAGTCATTAACGAGTAATTTAATATGGCATTTGATTGTAAAAATTAGTATAAGTAGGTCCAAATTTATGGTGGCTCAAGCTTAGGTATTGAATTTTAGGTTTCTTATAGCTACATGTCCAAGCTAGCATAGCCTGCCGAAAAATAGAGTGAAAAATAGTAATCATTTATCATTTATATATATTATAGCAAAAAGCGGTTTGACTCAATTTTGACTTCTAACTCAAATTCTAATTTTCTAGAATTTTGAGTTTTTTTATTGTATAGAAAAATTCTCATTGGGTTGAATCAAATATTTATGTTGAAATATATTCCTAAATTTTCAATTTCGAAAATATAGCTTATATCTCTATATTTAATTAAGATACTTAATAAGGAGAAAACTTTCCATATGTACTTTAATTCAATTGCTAAATTAGAAAACTTTCCATATGTACTTTAATTCAATTGCTAAATTGCTAAATTGAAAATTTATGAGTATTACTAAATTCAATTGTTCAATCCCACCATCAACGCCATGATCCTCTCCACATTTAAAAGATATACATTGATTTCCATATCAAGTCGATAATTTTAAGAAAATTTACGTTTTTCATCCCTAAATATTTGCTTATAATTTTCAAGATTTTACCTATATATAAAGATAATATCCTTCCTAGAGGTTTGCATTATCTTTTTTTTTTCATTGTTTGTTGATGGAATTGGATGGTCAAAGATAGTAGAGAGTAGGGAGATTGTATATTTTGTTTGAGTTGACACTATGGAGCAATTTTTCGATTTCTCTTCTCCTTTTTACATATAATATTTTCTTTTTTTTTGTGATTTTTTCATGATTATCATGTTATTATATTGGCCATGATATAACACAAAATGATGTTGTAATTTATAATATTTGTATGGTCTCATGAATGACATGATTATAATTTTTTTATTCTTTTTATGATTTTTTTTATTCTATTACCCTACTTGGCTTCAATTGTTATGTAATTATTTGCAGGAACTTTTAGAGAATCAAATGACATATGGTGCATCTTGAAAGGTGACATTTTTGAAAAAATATATACAACTTATTAATAGTTTAGATTCAATGAATTGTTTAGCTAATTTATTAGTTTTTATAGGGTACGATTCGGATCTATTATATTTTATGTTTCCATGTAAACTAATTATTTATAATAAATTTAATTTTATTATGTGAAGTCTTTTTAGATGTAATGAATGAATGCTTGAGATTGTATTTTTAGCCTAATAAATGTTCTTATTTTAAAATAATGGTGTGATTCGTTTAGCCTAATACTGAAATATATTGCTTCATTGCATATTGATATAACTGTGTTCTTATTGATTTGGTATCTATACAAGCACACCATGTAACTTATTGGATAGCATTTTGATAATGGTGTGCCCATATTAATACAATTGGGGATATGATAATTATTTACAAGTCTATTTTTTGGATATAATAATGGTTGTTATTATGTTATCATTTGCCGTTTTTTATTTTTTTATATGAAATTTCAATTTTTTTCATTTTTTGATTCATTTTCAAGCATTAAATATTAAATTTTCAAAAATATTAAATATCAGTTTACACTTTATATATATAATTTTGAATTATTTTAATTCTATTCATTTATTGTTTAGTTAATTTACATTTATATATATAATGATATATAATTAATACAATTATTACCATATATAATATTCAAGGAAATCATAATTTAAATATTTTTTTTATGTTTGAATATAGATTAGTCTTCACAATTCACAAAACACATCATTGATGTCATGTATAGTCTAGAATAGATTGATAAGATTTGAATGGGTAAATATAAAGTTTATAATATATTCCCACTACCAATTACAAGATTTCCGAAAATAATTAAATTCATTATTCAAGGAAACACGATATTTTCAGTCCCGATTAAATGAAAGTTTTCCATCTTTATTAAAATCATAATTTAAATAATTTTTATTATCAATGTCATAATCAAAATCATAGTTTAAATAATCATTACACGAACTAGGCACACACTTTCTCATTACCGTAATTCACGAATTTGGAGGTATGTTCTTATTATTATTTTCTATGTTTCTTGCCCTGTGATCATTACAAAAACTATTACATCAATTTGTTACACTATTTACATTTCATCAATTTACTATTTGGCTTTATAATATTATGTGTTACACGAAAAATATTTCATCAATTTACTATTTGGCTTCATATTAAAATTTACAAGGTCGGCACATATTATAAATATAATATCGGCTATTGTTTCTTATGTGTTACACGAAAAATAATATAATGTTGATGTTGATTTTTTATTTAATTCTTAAATAATTAACTATAATTTATTATATTCATAACTATTGGAATTAATTTGTATCACGATGTTTGCGAAAAGACTATTCAATTTAGTCAAATAAAAATAATTGTACATCAAAAAAACTTTAAATTTGAACGAAAAATATGATAGGCCGTGCATAGCACGGGTTACACGCTAGTGATAATATTATTATAAATTACTACAATCATTATATTGTTTTTTGGTAATTTTGAATTTTTTTTATTGTTATAAAAAATTTAGTGATTGTTGATTGATTGTGTAATTTCAAAATTTGAATTTAAAGCGATTAGTTAAGTAACATAATATGTGGATGAAAAAAGAGAAAATAACATTTTGGGTTTATTGATTGATAATAGATATATCTTCTACTATATTATAGCACAGTTTTTCCTTAATCCTAATTTTCTAGAATTTTGAATTTTTTTAATAAAATGAAAAATTCTTATTGGTTGGTTTAATTTTTTTAAGATTGATTACTATTCTTAAATTAGATAATTGAATTAAATTACTTTCCTATTACATTCACTTGCAACCAAAATGGGAAGAGTTACAATGTTTTTGATTGTGATTTGTGATCATTAATGCAAATGGAAAAACCAAAATTTATTACCATGTATAATTCTTAGCATATCTAAATAAAGAATTGTCTAAATTAAGTACATTCACATTAGGCTTAAATTTAAATTTTAAACTTTATTTTAAAATTGACTTACCAAATCGAAATCCTTAATTAGGAGGAATATTTAATTTACATTAGCTAAATTTACGTATTAATTCATTCCACAATTGATGGAATTATGCAGTTAATAAGAAAACTGATACATCTATAAATTATTTTCATTTAATCTAAAAACTTATAAATTATGCCATACTTTTTCCGCTTCACAAATCAATTTTACGTTTCTCCATGTTCACTAATTTTTTCATCTACAAAAGTGAATTTGATTTGATGTGAGGTAATTTATGTTATTAGTTCTTTATTTTTCATCTTTCAATAGTTTTGAATTTTACGCTTTCAATTTTGTTCGATTTTCTTCATTTAATTTAGTCTTAAACATTAATGACATTATGAAAATTTCTTAGTCGATCGAAATTATTAGTCCATATTTTATTTGGCGATGAGTGGTTATGAATGGAGCAATGTAATACTTATACATATATGCTTGAGGTAATCATTTCACAACATTAATTTTTATTTTTTGTAGTTAATACCATTGTGTACTATTTTTCTGTTTATTGTATTATTTTTGTTGTTAAATTTATTGTATATTAACAATTGTTTTTAATATATATGTGCAAAGGAGTGTACTAATAATCTTTTTTTTAATATATATATATATATATATATTTAATAAAATTGGGGAAAACTTTAGATTATGAATGTGGCAAATAAAAGCGTGTGCCCCGTGCTATGCACAGAGTATATATCATTATCATTATCGAAAATAATATTTACTACCGTATCGGTAGTAAATGCTTATTCATTTATAAAGTTGTTTAGTGATATTTAGTGACTAATTATTGATTAAAATAATTGAGAACTAATATCATTATCATTATATATACTAGCGTGTACCGCGTGCTATGCACGGAGTATTTGAAAACTCATAATTGTCATATTTATATCCATTAACTCAATACAAAAAATCATTCAATAGAACAATGAAGAATTTTAAAATATAGTTACTTAATGACAACTGATAAAGTAATATGATCAAACTTTGTTAGCTAAGGTACAAAACGGTCCTTTACTGAATAAAAAAAAACTTATAACCAATTGCAAATCGTCCAATTGATGTGTGTGCAGAATTAAAATGCTTATTCATTTATAAAGTTATTTAGTGATATTTAGTGACTAATTATTGATTAAAATAATTAGTAAAGCGGTATGGGACCCACTTTGCTCTCTATCTTTTTTTTTTTTTTGTAATTTTAATTTTTTTTATTGTTGAGAAAAATTTTATTAATTGATTTGATTGAGTGTGTAATTTGAAAGTTTGAATTTAAACATATTAATTAGGAATATGAAAACACTTATTTGGTAACTAACACAATATTTGGATAATGTATTTTGCATTCATGATTGATAGCGGTTATAACAAGTTTTATGATAAGTTCCTGTTAGTAAGCCTACAATTAAATGAGATTATAATATGTTGACTAAAGTTTAATTTTTTAAGATTTGTTAGATGTAAATAGACTTATTGTATTAATTAAGAAATGAAATTCCACAATAAAAAATTATAGTTAATAGTATTTAAACAATATTTGGGATAATCGTATTTATTTGTTCCTTACATCTTGACTTTTAAAAATAGTAAAGAAAAGATTTTACAGACAATTAGGGCAAACAATAAGCTCCCATAATTGATGCTAATTAAATGAGTAATTGACTCTTTTGGAATGACGAAATGAGTAATTGATTTTTTAAATGAGTAATTCACTATTATTAATAAATATTGACGTCCATAATTAATGTTAATTAAATGAGTAATTGACTATAGTTATAATTTTTAATGTCCAGAATTTAAGCTTATAAAATGAGCAATTAATTCTTTTAAAAATTAAATGGCTACTTTTCTCAATTCTCTATAAATTAGCATTTCATTGTAATATCATAATTGTGCATGTTCATAGTCTAACATCCCATTTACAAGATCATAAAGTTTTGATTTCTTTCTTATTTTTATGTTATTACTCTCAATTTTTTATTTTAATTTTCTATTAGTGTTAATCTATGGCAGACATAAATCAGATGACTTCCATGGACACAAAGCTGGCAAATGTGGAAGCAGACATCTTTATTTGGTTTGAGTGGATATTAAGTGTAATTAGTAAATTTTTTTAATAATTTTTCCCATTAATATTCTTTTTATAATTTATTGGTTTAATTAGTTGTGTGGAATTGAAATAGTCAATATTCATGTAAAAAAATATTTTAATATATCTCTACATATTTTCTTATGTTTATAATTTATTATGGCATTCAGTGTTCTTCAATGGAAATGAATAATAACTATTATGATTATATTGAGGACTTTTTATTTGATAAAGACTAATGAGCCAGCCGAAATAAGCTTCAAGTTTGTAAAAGTCTGAGAATAAGAGAATTTGTAAGTTCCAATAAGCTTGAGTAGAGTTAGAATAAGAGAATTTGTAAGTTGGCCTTAAACTTATTGTATTCCAACTCAATGAGTTTGAGTCACTTCATTCTTAGCTCATAATATTTGATTTACAAGCCTAACTTTTGTATGATAAATGAAACATATTACAATTGAGTATAATCATATTCTATTTATAAGTGACATTTGTTTATTATTATTATTATTATATAATTTAGTCCCTTAATATATTTACTTTGATAGATAGATATCCATGACTTTACATAATTAGTCACTAATTATATTGATGTGATTGGTCATATTTAATGTTTTTTTATCTACGAAGTTATGGATGTCACCAAATCTTTTTTATAAGTTTTAAAGTTAAAGAAAAAATTGCTCGATTAAAATTCAAATATATCACCTAAAAATCGCTTAGAATTAAATTATTATATTAAAAATCTTAAAAATATATATTTGGACAATTTATTTAGAAAAGAATATGTTCAAAAATAAATTACATTTCAATTTTAGTTTAGTAAACCACTTTAATATTCTTCATAATAATAATAGGATTATAATAGTCTTTAAAGAAAAATAAATTGGAAATAATTTTTTTCAAAGAAATGAGCTCTATTGTTTTGTGGTACTCTTTTTGACAACAAATTGTTTATGTATTTATTTTCTTAAAGAATGTTCTCAACTTCTTCCACCAAACAAATTTGTTGAAAAGTATTGTTCGGTTAAATAAATAATTTGTTGTTTATTTGGCATAAGAATTTTCTTTACTATTCAGTGACACTATTTTATACTATTTTATATTTCTCATGAACAATAAGGTGTTATAATATTATGATTTTTTAACATTACTAAAATTTGATCTATTTCTTTGTGCATATACGGCCACTATATAACATAAAGTTAAGAGAGTACAAGCAAGTTAGGATAGTATATATATATGACCTATGGAAGGCCATGTAGATTAAGATCAATGTTTAATTTTCTTTTTAATTTTCATATAGTCATCATATATTGGAGGAGCTTCAAGATAATATCCGAAACAAGTTCAATAACTCCCAATTATGCATATTTACTACTGTATCGAAAAAATATAACTAAACAACTTTATAAATGAATAAGCATTTTAATTCTTCACACACATCAATTGGACGATTTGCAATTGGTTATAAGTTTTTTTTTATTCAGTAAAGGACCGTTTTGTACCTTAGCTAACAAAGTTGGATCATATTACTTTATCAGTTGTCATTAAGTAACTATATTTTAAAATTCTTCATTGTTCTATTGAATAATTTTTTGTATTGAGTTAATGGATATAAATATGATAATTATGAGTTTTCAAAAGAGATATTTTAAATTATACTCCGTGCATAGCACGGGGTACACGCTAGTTAGTTTTTTATTATCTAAATCTTTCCAAATTAAGAGACCAACATTTAATCTCCTAAGTTGTAGCCATAAACATATAATTCTTTATAAATTTGAAAAAACAAAAAGGAAGAAAAGTTAGTACCTATCTATATGTAGCAGAGTGATGCAATTACGTCAAATAAAAAATATGAGATTTTTGGGTTGAATCCATCTTAACATTTTGAATTTATAAAAAACTATTCTTATAAATTTGGAAAAATGAATATCCTAAAATTTAGCATGAAAATGAGGAAATTCATTAACACCCTCACTAATTTGGGAGATTGATTTGTCTAATATTAATTCCACACGGGAAGTTTAGCAAGAATAGGAACGTTTTTTAGTGACTTTCATAGTTAAGGGACTTAATTATCGTTTTAATAGGAGATTTTCCTTTATGAATATCATTTGATATTTTTTTTATTTTATTGTCCAAAAAGGTTGAATCCCCAACCCATTTATTTTATTATCTTATATTAAGAGTATTTGATTCTATAACATATATTGTATTATTATTTTCTCATTCAACTCACTTTTATTACTTTTTTTCTTCTATGAATCACAGTTGGTATACTTATTTTTCTTTTTCATCCCAGTTGTAATTTATATCTCTAATCATCTACTATACAGCAATAAGATGTCTATTAACTATAAATAATATTTTTCTATCTCTACTTTCGATTTTTATGATTTAAATTAGACTACAAGCTACTTTTTAGGAACTTGCAATGAATTTTTTGTTTCAATTTTAGATTGGACACTTCTTTCATTTTTTTCTATTTACGTCCCTATGATTACGATGATTCTTCTTCACTTATTCATTGATAGGTATATTAATTTTATTTTTCCTTCCCCATTAACTTACATTCCTTTTTTGTTTCTACCAAAAAAAGTTATTTTATGTATAAAAAATATTTTGATTTATTTTGTAATTTCATTTTTATAGTGTTGTTTCTTATCAAATTTTGATGATAATATATGATATTCTCCTTTTGCTTTTGCCCTTGGCCATACGATTTTTCTTCATAATATTTAAGTGACTCATGTTTCTTCTTTTATAAGGCTTTATATTTCCAATTTATTTCTATGTTTATGTTAGTTTTTAATTTGTTTAAGATACATGAAATTATTCTCTTATGCGTAGTTGTATGATTTTGCCTCACATTTTTCTTTATTTCAATTGTCTAACTTTTCGTATCACAAACATACCGTGCTTTGTTAGTATAGCAACTGGAGGAATTAGTGGTAGAACAAAAATTGTTTGTTCATTTTGTTTATTGAGTTTACTCCAATATGTAGGTTCACAATTAGTTGGATTACAATTTAAAACTATTCATTTTATACACTGAAAATGAAAGTTTTGTCTACCATTAAAAGTTTGTACCCAGATTGAACGTATGAAACTTTTAAAACTATAGTAATTTTAAAACTTTTAATATGTAGGTTCACAATTAGTTCGATTACAATGTCTTTACATAATTTTAAAACTGTTCTTTTGGTTTCTTACCTCAATATTATAACAAATTCGCAAGTAAATATAAACAAAAGCTGATAAATTATTTTCATGAATCATTTGATTTATATATTTATTCATGACATATTATTTATTTTGCATCCTTTATCACTTTCGAGCAAAGACGATTTGGTTCGCTATAATTTGATAAGTGTGATTATATTGTTTGTTAATTTATAAATGTTTATTTTTATATAGTACTTAATTTCTTAATATTATAAATATTTGAACTCTTTATGTTCTTTTGTTCAAATAATATAATGTTGATGTTGATTTTTATTTAATTCTTAAACAATTAACTATCATTTATTATATTCATAACTATTGGAATTAGTTTGTATCACGATGTTTGCGAAAAGACTATTCAATTTAGTCAAATAAAAATAATTGTACATCAATTTTTTTAAAATTTGAACAAAAAATATGATAGGCCGTGCATAGCACGGGTTATACGCTAGTGCTATATATACCAAAACAAGGACAAATATAATCACTTATAATAAAGTATGAGTTAATGATAAGAAATTAGTAAGGTTTATTGCATGTGATTGATCTATGAATGTCAGTGGACTTAATTAGAAGTTAAATTATCAGTAGTTAAATTATAAGTCGGAATCATTTATTACTTGTACAATATTTTTTCTTCTTATATATATATATATATATAATACTTGATATTGAAAATTTTCCAAATTGATAGTCATATATGTAATATGCCTGGCTCATATACCTTCCAGCCACTTCTTTTATTTATTATTTTTGATGGAATTTGGTTGTATATTGAGGGAAAATAAAACTCTGAAGGAATTATGGGTTTAATTGGGTGGCCACTCATACTCTCAAAATAATTTTTCAAAGTAAAAAACTAAAAAAACTTCATTTGTTTAGCATGTTATGAAAAAATTTATAAAAAAAAATCTCTCAAAATTACAAATAATTTGAAAAAATTCTTGCAACAATTAAATTTTACTATTTATAATTTGACAGTTAATACAATTAATTAAAAGTATTTTCCCGACTATCTTTCAAAGTCGAAAATTAAATTAATTATAATATTCTAATGCAAAATAATGCAACGTTCAAAATAAGATCCATTGTGACTATTTTCTGACGTCTAAATCAAGTAATCAACGAGTTTGATTAAATACATTTAATAAAAATTATATTTAAATATCAACCCAACCAATTTTTTACAACAAAAAAAACATATCACATCAACCACAATCATTACATATTTTTCTTTTAAAAATCTCATCCAATCTCATCTTTTAAACCATATTTGTCATTTTTATCATGAAAATAAATTTTTCCAAATGAACATGTTAACCAATTGGGCCCTAAATTGCCTTATTTAGTATGCAAGGGTTTACATAAAGAAGATTTATAGGGACTATAGTTATAAATATGAAAGATTAATAGACCAATATACAAAATAAAATTTTGCTGTGGTGTAAATCAGACTTGAGAGATGATATTTTCTCCATATGAAAAATTAAAAAATAAACCAAAAAACTTAGGGAAATAATGTAAGAATATGATCTACAATACAACAATATAAAAATATTTTATGATTGAGGAATATGTCTTCTTATGTAGCCTTAAGTATCTAACCTTTAAGGATGCTTGCTTAAATTTAACCTAATTCAGAGGAAAAGCTAATACCCTAAAATTATTTTGAATTTACAATCACTATTTTCACAAATTTAATAGTGACAAGTATTATCTGTAATTTATGAGTACTTATAACTCATATCACAAAAATTGCACAAACTCTACTACTATCATTTATTGACATCTATAATAGAAACCACGACAATAATTTAATGAGTATATTTTATTATTATAGATGTGTTATTAATTATCAATAATTAATTAAAAAATCATAGTTATGGCTGGACAATTAAAATATAACAATGCCTTGACAACTCAGCAATCAAATTATATTTTCAAATATATAGGTATATATTTATGCAAGTTGGATGGTCCTGGTCCAGTGCTTATGATAATATGTTGTTATTATAATAAAAATATCTAGATATTTGCTAAATCAACATGTTTTTTTTAATCTAGTCATTCTAGAATAGATCAAAAGTTGATTCTACAATTATTGAATTAACGTGAATGAGATATTTTTGCCACTACAACCTTTTCAATCAATTTTTATGATTAAGTTACATCGATTTCAATAAATTCCCTCTAACCCATATTATCATATGAATACAAGTTTTATTGATCAGATATTGGTATACAACTATGAAAAATACTTCACCCATTTTTTATTATTGAGAACCTAAATAATTTGATTAAAAATTTATAATTAGGTCCAACAAATTCAATATTTTATATATTACACATTTATGCTGTGATAATAATTTTATCAGTTCTCAAATATATCAGTTTTATTAAATTCGATATAACATAAAATTTTCATTTTTAGCATTATTTTTGGGGGTAGGGGAAAGATAATTGAATAATTAGACATGATTTTTAATTCTTTTATTATATTATTGCCATTTATCTATCTACTTGTAGATTTAGTCTAAACATGGTACAAATAATCCTCGATTTTATGAAAAGACAAGTTAATCTTGCTATATTGGTAGTACATAGATTTTATAGGTTGAAAACTTAATGAGGTTGTTATTTTTCACGAGAGGTTAAGTTAATGATATTTATCTATATTAATTAATTATTAGTTATTATGTCCTCGTGTAATTCACTTTTTAATAATAAAAAAATAGATAATGAGAAGTATAATGTAATAAGACTCTATAATAAAATTACAAAATAATAAATACAATTTTTAAATTTTGCAGTAATAAGATGTATAATTATTTAAGAACTCCATAATAAAATCACTCCAATTTATTTTATGATTTGCATTACGTGATAAACACTTTGCAATAGATATTAAAACAAGCCAATGTTGAATTTCTTTTGATCCTAAAAGTGAAGTTCAATTTTTTAAAATGTTAATAATTATGTAAACTAATTAAATATTGGAATATAGAAGTAATGTCCTAAATTAACTGAAACTTTTTATAGTTAGATTATTAACCATACAATAAAATTATTACATATTAATGAACGAACTTGATACTGGATTTTTTTATATGTTATATAGTTCAAGCTTGATTTGATATATTAATGAACGAGCTTTTACGAATTTTTAACAATAAAGTTTGAGTCTAATACCTAATAGTTTGATTCATTTTTTTTAACCATATATATGTATATTATATATAAATAGATAAACAACTCACACATCTATCAGATCTACCACATATCCTCTAAATCACATATTCGCCAAAATATGACATTATAAACACATTAAAATAAAACTTAAACATAAGTTCTCAATATAAGTAAAACAAAACGAAATTAATCTGTATCTTACTGATATAGCTCGATTCAACAACTTACTAAATATATAAATTCGAGTGCAAAATTTTATTATTTAGTGATATAGAAGTGGGCCTGGGCTAGAAATTAAAATAATTGTGTTAGGCCCACAATGTTATATATTGTTTCCATCTAGGGAAAACATTTTGATTAACCCTAGCCTCGTCCTATTTCCATTATTGGAATTTTTTGTCTCTACCAAGCAAGAAATTAAATAAATAGGGCCACCCAATTAAAAGAGGGGGTAATTGTATATTTTCCTTTTATCTTCCAATAAATTTGATTCGATAATAAAAATTTATTTAAAATTATTGGACTCTGATCGCTTAAGTAAATATATAATTTATCCATACAAGAGAAAGTGTGCACAAATTGTTTTAGATAAACTCGAGTAAATAGTCGTAACACGATGCTAAATTAGGCCAGCTCTATCGTTTTTAAAAATTGTTAATCGAAATATGTTGAGATGTGTTGTAATCGATTGGCCAAAGATAATTTGAACTCGGATGGTTCAATATTTTTGAATTTTTTTTTTTACAAATTGAGCTGAATTTAAAACTTAATAGAATAATTAAAAGCGTTCTAGTTTATTTATTTTTTTTGTTTAAAATAGAGTAAAAAAAAACTTTTATTTATATTGCCAAAACAAACTACATATATTTAAAGGTTATATATACTTCACTTTTAACATTTAGTATATCTTGTTATTAATTGTGGGCTTCAAGAACATGTTAAATAAGTTCACTTTTCAACATTTAAGGTTATTTTGTAAATTGTGGACTGTGCTTGTTTTTATTTGACATGGTCACTTATTGGTTGATTCTTCATCTTTTTTTAATGAATATATTATTAATTTATTAGCAACTTTATAGTTATTTACAAAATTATTCAGTATGATGGATGTGATGTGAAGCATGATGATATATGTTGATAAACGAATCTATCTATGAATCTTAGCCCCATTGTTCCATTGTTGTGAGTTGGCTTTGCCATTGCCTTTATCATTTTCACACGCTCAAATTTATGTTTTGTCTTCACCTCTTTCCATACTTATATATATATATATATATATATTGTGTATTATTCACTAAAAATAAAATAGATAAAAATAAATACAATACATGTACTATGTATTATTAATTTGTGATCTGGATCACTAGACGTCTGATTGATCTCAAAAGCCAATTTTTTTAAGATACTTAGATTTATTTGGATGACAAGCATTAAATCAAGACTCGCCATTATAAGGTTTAATTGAATTTTTATATTTGACGTTGTATCAATTTTCATAGTTTTAGAACCAACTCAATTAAAAACTAATTGGCTTGAGTTATAACTTATAACCATAATTTTTGAGCAACATTGTTACTCATCTTAATAGTTAATCTAAGATTGGCTATGCGCGAAATTTGCATTATATTCTAAAATAAATTCCGACAAACTTATCAAAAAGTCCACAAAAAAGTGAGCTAAACAAATATGGTTACATTTAATTTTAATCAAACAAGTGTTATATATGGTGGTGTACTAAAACTATTAATCAAATACATGACAAATGCAGCCAATCATTAATTTCATACAAGAGAATAAAGAAAAAGGAAAGGTAAAGGTGAAAAACAAAAAAAAAAACAAAAGAGAATAAAGTGAAAGGATCAAAGGACAAAAATATAGGTCAATTCGCACGTGCCAAGGGCATTGAAGTAATTGACATTTGACACAGACAAGTAGAGAGAAAATATCTCGTGTGTTGAGCACGCGCGGGAAATGAGAGTGGGGAAAGAAGGTGGGTTAATAAATACGAGGTACAGGCATTGGTGTCTGAAAAAACAAAAGAGGGTAAGGCGGGCCCACTCCGGTACTCTTGGATTGGACATTTCTGGTAATATTTTCCTTTTTCCGATATTATTCCATTTTCCTTTTCTGAGACAAAAAATTTCCCTGCCCGTTGCCCGTGGCCCCGACTCTCAAGTCACAATTATTTTTCTCCCCTCTTTTAGTTCCCGAAAATACCCTCCTCTCTTACATATTATTACTCCTCATGCCACAATTAAATCTTATTTATTTTCAAGTTTTATATTAATTTGTTACATAAGCAATCAATCTTTTTAGAAGAGTAATTGGTCACACAAAGTAATCTTATCACGCCTTCTTAAATTAAACCAAAAAAAGGCACACAATGAGAATCCCATCTTCTCATATTTCTATTTTTGATTGGCTGTGATATATATTCAAAAATTATTTTTCTAAAAAAAATCCCTCATTCAAACACATGTCGAATTTAATCATCTTTATATATCGCATATGAACTTCTATTTTTCTTACATTTCCTAAATGAAATGAAACGAAATAAGAAGGAAAAAAAAACCCATCATCCAAATGCATTCCCATGTATCAAAATGGACTTAGACAGGGGTGTAAACGAACCGAGTTGAATCGAGCTGAACATATAAGTGTTCAAATTTATTTGAATTACTATCCAGTTTTGAAAATTGTGTTTGAGTTTTGTTTGATTGTTCATCGAACCAAGCTCAAACGAGCTTTAATCGACTTATCATGAGTCGAGCTTGAGTAGTTTGAGTATTTTGTCCATTTTTTTTTTATTAAATGAGCTGAATTCGAATAAAATTTAAAAATTTATCGAACACAAATAATTATTCTAAAGTTTGGTGTAGTAAATAATCGAATCGACCTCGATACAAACTTATAATGATCAAACTTTAATTGAGTATCAAGTAACTTAATTTAAATTTTAGCCCTGCACTTAAGGACTAACTACAAAAAATACTCATAAATAAAATAACCTTGATATTAGAAGTAAATTGAGAACTTCAATAAAGCTGAAAGCATTTTAATTGCCTTGGTAAAAAGAGGTAACAAAAACACAAGACAGGGCATGACGTGGGATTGATGAATGAATGAATGAATGAAAAGGAAATGATAATTATTAATTAGTATAGATATTAAAGGTAATTGAGTAACAAGGTATCCATAGACTGCTTCTGCTGTCTATTTCCATTATTGGGTAAATATATATATTTCCATCTTGAAATCCAATGGGAAAATACAATGTTAGATTTTGAATGTCATGTAGTAATGAAAAGCGTACAAATCTATACGTACATATAAATACACATAAAACTAAAAACTATATATATTCAGAAAAAAATGAGTTTTCAACCATTTTTTACTCATTTCTGTCACATTTATGACAAGTTTTTCATTTTTAATTCAATGATTTTAAAAATATCTTACCTTTAGTCCCAATTCAAAAACAATTGTCTTAATATTAAGGGGTCAACATTGTGTGTTTGGTTAGTCAATGATTTTGTGCTATTCTTTGGGGAAATTAATCGTACATGAGTGGTATCTTTGTACTAATTTTGGTAAGTATAACAATAATTTTATTCAAATTA
Organism: Verbascum thapsus; assembly: GCA_963669365.1. Lineage (NCBI taxonomy): Eukaryota > Viridiplantae > Streptophyta > Magnoliopsida > Lamiales > Scrophulariaceae > Verbascum > Verbascum thapsus. Next base: position 8,516,983 of record OY770117.1, on the reverse strand, counting down.
ATCTGAATGAAATACATGATATTATTGATTAGAGCAATATTGACACCTTTACAATTCAAACACATGATTTATACTAAAAGTAAAAACTGAATGAAATAATAAAATGAATGAATATTGTTGATCAGGACACGTGATATTGACCGTTATAGTTTGGACAGTTTTTTTTTGTGACTAGTAAATAACACGTTCGTTGAACGTGAAGCATATGAACTCGATATATAATTTTTATATATATACTTATTGTTCAACTTAAAAGATGTTAATAATTTAAGTTTAACTAAATAAACATTTGAAAAATAAAATATTGATTTATATGAATAAATAATCAATTTTTAAAAGAATTAAGTTAATTAAAAAGTAAAACATGAATAATAAAGTAACTTAATAAACTTTTATGTAAATTCATACTTCATTTATGCGTATATCTTATTTATTTTTGAGAAATCAAACGCTTCACTTCTTTCTTCTCAATAATTTTTTCTGTATATTTTCAATAATTTTTATATTGGCTCAAAAGCTAGACACTGTATATTGTTTTTGTTTCGTAGTTCCGAATTATTCTTTTTAGTTGTCCATTTGCTAAACTCAGTGTAGCATATTTTCAGGTAATTAAATGTGTCTCATCTTAAAACCTTAATTTAAATCTTTACAAGTCATAGTAGGTTAGCAAAAATGATGGATCAATTTTTGTTTGATTTTCAAAAAGTGTTTTTTTATTTATTAAATTAAGTCTACTTAATAAAAAAATAAAAATAAAAAATGCATGTTATACATACAGTTAATGTACAATATGGAAAATAACTAAAACATATTGAGAAACAATTTTCTTATTTAATTTGATAACATCATCGTATTTTGGTATGCTATTTATAGTAGATTCTTTAAAATAAAGTTTGTGTTGACCATAATTTTAAAAAATATTTTCCTACTAACTCTTGTCATAGTTTCATAAATGTATTTGATAAACCATGCATTTTTTTAAATTTGTTGAAAAATTATAATTAGTTGAATCATCAAGCTAATAAAGGAGAAAATATCAATATACTCAAACTCTTAAATATAATATTTAAAATAACTAAGGTATTAAACAAACTAAACATTAATTTAACTAAGTAAATACTTATTAAATAAATTATAAGTCATGATCTCGCAAAGTAATTCAATTATATAGATAATTCCTTATTTTATAGTATCTTATATTGAAAATTTAAATAATAATTAATTAAGTATATAATTATTTAAAGAATAAATATTGATTGATATAATGGGTAAAAAATTGTAACTTTTTTGGTGTAATTTTCATGTTTAACTATTTTTAATTAAGATTTGGTATTTATATGTAATTACCTTAGAGCTCTTATTCTAAAGTCAAAATAAAATTGAAGATAACATTTTGATATTGAATGAAATAATACAATTATTTACTCATATTCTATTAAAATATAATTTGCACAAGTTGCAATGCATGTGTCATATCATTATTCTTCAATGGTGAGAATGGAAAACATGTTGAATGAGAGGAGAGAAAGAATTGATTTAATGAAATAATAATGAGATTAAGCTAAAGAGTTTGAAAGTAAATAAGGGGTTAATTGGATGACACCCTTTGTTATGAAAAAATGTATTGAGGATAAAAATCTTGGAGAAATGCATTTGTTTAGCATGTCTTGAAATTTTTTTTACAAAAAAATCTCTCAAAATTACAAATAATTTAAACAAATTTTTGCAACAAATGAATTCTACTATTCATGATTTGACAGTTAATACAATCAATTAAAATTATTTTTCCGACTATCTTTTAAAGCCAAAAATTAAATTCATTACATATTCTAATGCAAAATAATGCAACGTTTAAAATAAGATCCATTGTGACTATTTTTTGACGTCTAAATCAACGAGTTTGACTAACCACATTTAATAAAAATTATATTTAAATACCAACTCAAACAAATTTCTCACAATAAAAAACACATCACATCAACCACAATCATTACTTATTTTTCTCTTAAAAATCTCATCTTCCAAATCACATTTCTCATTTTTACCATGGAAAAAAATTCTCGGAGATGGATATGTCATCCAATTGGGCCCTAATTTTCTCTACCACTTCATTGCTCATTGCTGATTTAGTGGACGAAAGCCAAGTCGTATGTTTATCTTGTATTATAATATTAATTCTATTTTTTACAAGTTTTCAAATATGTATTTAATATTTTGATTTAATTAATAAACAAAGAAGAGTGATATGATATAATTTTACTTTACATGAGTATGTTATTTTTATTATATAGAGTCCTTATGTAATTAGTATTCCTTATTTTTATGTTATTTTTATTATATAGAATCCTTATGTAATTAGTATTCCTTATTTTTAAGATATATACAACTTACTTTTATTATTTATTAATTGACACTTTTACCATTAAAAATGTGAATTATATAGGGATATATTAGGTAGATTAAAAATTCAAAGAAACACCCATACTTTTATAATAGAAGAAAATAGATAGATAGATAGATAGCTACTAAAGGGCAAACATTTTGGCCTTGTATGATAACTCTATTGTTTTTTGCTTTTAAGTTTTTGTTATAAAGAAATTTCGCAAAATTTTATATTTTTCTTTTTAAAAACGTTATTAGTATTGACAAAAAAAATGCAAACATTAAATATTTTTTTTGCTATAAATCTCAAAGTGGTTTCTAATTTATAAACTTCCAAATCCGTCTAACACCAAACTACTTCAAAATCTTTCGCAATGATTTCTCTATTCTTATAAGAGTTAATTACATCTACACCCCCTCAAGAATGGTGTAATTACAGAGCTCCGCCTACTTGTTTTAATTACTTACAAGTTACACCCCTTATAGTTTGTAAATTTAACATCTATTAATATATGTTACGACTATTTAAGGTTTGGCTAAAAATTACTTAATCGGACTATAATGATGCTATAATCAATATAATTATATTTTAATTAATAACGAAATTCTTAAAGTAGATAATTATTATTAAAAAAATAAAAATAACAATAAATATTAAGTAAAATGTTAAAATATATTTGAAAAATATTATAAAATATCTGGAAAAAGTATAAAATATTTAATAAAACTAACACTATCATAATAATATTAGAAAAATATATATAAAGTGTAAACAAAAAAATTAAAAAAATGATGTAAAGTATTTAATAAAAAAATATAATAATTTATAAAGTATAAAATGATTTTTCTATTGAATAAATATTAGATCACATTTCAAAATAATTTTTAGATTGAAATCATTTTATTAATTAAAAATAAATAAACATTTAAATATAAACTAAAATATTTATATATTTTAAAAATTATAAGATAGTAATGGAAAAAGATATATAATCAAAACTTTACATGTATCCCCAAACATATTTTTAATTTCTATTTTCGAGTTTCAACAAATTTAAAATATTTACCAAATCTATTTTGTTTGAATTTCTAATGCCAAAAAGAAAAATAGAAACGAGGAATTTGTTTGTTTTTTCTGAATAAACAAAAACAACCATGTTATCAAACTAGCCCTTAAATGCGAAAAATTAATAAAAAATAAGAAGCAAAATCTATATAAAATTATGGATACGAAAAATATTAATTTTGCCTAAATATTGAAGAAATAATAAGAGAATGGTTAAAAGGAACACCAACGGCAGACATATATATAAATAGAAAGAGTTTTAGAAAACCTTCTTTCAAAAGTATTTATGACTTGATTGAACATTAGCTGCAAGAAAAAGGTCACCCCTACCCTACCCTACCCCCCTACTCCTACCCCCACCCCCCACTCCACTCCACCCACCCCACCCTAGGTTTTAGACCCCCTCCATATTATACTTAGTCCCCATCTCTTCAAACCCATAAAAAGAAGACAACAATTAACAGAGAGAGAGAGAGAGAGAGAGAGAGAGAGAGAGATTTAGGGGTAAGCCTTGAGTTTACTGCTTTCGGCCAAACCTTGAGAAAACTGGGGTTTCGACAATGGGAATTCAATGGGTTTTGCAAAAACAACCTCTTTTTGCAGCTCTATTGAACTAGGTTACTTTGTGGTCTTTGAACAGGCAACATAAATAAGGCTTCTGTGTTTCTAATCATTTGTAATTTTTTTGTGGGGTTTGAGAAATGTGGGATCTCAACGATTCACCGGATCAAAGAATGGACGATGAATCGGAGGGGTTTTCCGATGATAAAGGTAAACGGGTCGGATCCGTTTCGAATTCAAGCTCATCTGCTTTAATCCTGGACGACGGGTCCGAAGAAGAAGATATGGAGAAAACGGGTGGAAAGAAAAGGACGAGTAGCAAAATATTTGGATTTTCCGTCGCTGAAAACCATAGCAACGGCGGCGATGCAGCGGGCTACAGCCGGTCGCCGGTGACACGGCAATTTTTTCCGGTGGACGAATCGGAAATGGTGGGTGGGGTGGGACCACATAATAATTTCCCTAGGGCTCACTGGGTCGGGGTTAAATTTTGCCAGGACGGCGGCAGCGCCGTGTTGGGGAAGGCGGCGGCGGAGGTGGTGGCGCAGCCGCTCAAGAAGAGCCGACGTGGCCCTAGGTCAAGGAGCTCCCAATATCGCGGCGTCACGTTTTACCGGCGTACTGGCCGGTGGGAATCGCATATCTGGTATATACATACATAAATCATCTGCATATCTTTTTTCTTTTTCTCATCTTTCTTATATTATTTTGCTAATTAGTTGTTAAGCAGGTGATTGATAATATAATTGATTCTTTTTAAAAAAAGGAAATCTTCATATGTAATTACAACTCTTCTACTTTTCTTTCATCTGATTCAGGGATTGCGGAAAGCAAGTGTATTTAGGTTTGTTTTACATCTCTCTCTATATTTTTTTTTCTTCTGAAATCATTCTTTTGAAGCTCTTAATTTTTCAATTAATCTGATGGGTGAAATGGGATTTTGTACTTTTTTTTCTGGGTAATTTTATGTTTATAGGTGGATTTGATACAGCCCATGCCGCAGCTCGGTCAGCTCCTTCTCCCCTTATATACATACATATATATATATATATGTATATATTATTACCAGAAAATTAGTTAATAAGCTTAATAACGGACAAATTAACTAATATTTAAGAATGAACATTGACATTGCAGTGCATATGATAGAGCAGCCATTAAATTTCGAGGGGTTGAAGCAGACATTAACTTTAGTTTAGATGATTATGAAGACGACCTAAAACAGGTATGTCACTTGTATATTTATATATATATATATATACACACACACACATATGTGTATATATATATAGAGAGAGAGAAGATGATCTTGAACAGTGGATTTATTTCCTAATCTTCAACAGTTTTTGATTTCTAGCTGGAAATTTTGGGTTTATATAATATATAATTATATGTATATATATATATAAAAATGTGTGAAATATGTGCAGATGAGTAATCTAACAAAGGAAGAATTTGTGCATGTACTAAGGAGACAAAGTACAGGGTTTCCAAGAGGGAGTTCAAAGTATAGAGGTGTTACTTTGCATAAATGTGGTAGATGGGAAGCCAGAATGGGCCAGTTTTTAGGCAAAAAGTAGTAACACATTTTATATTCCACTTTTTTCTTTATTACTGACAAAATCTTGATTATTAGGGTTTAATCATAATTAAGCTTTAATCTTTTGTTTTGTTTTTCCTGACAGGTATGTTTATTTGGGTCTTTTTGATACTGAAATTGAAGCTGCCAGGTGGGTTTTTTATTTATTCATAATATGAAATGAATTTTCTAGAAAAACATAAGGAAGAATTAAATGTTGGTATTAATTGGAGCTAAATTATTCTTATTTGTTTCTACAATTATTGTAATTTGTAGGGCTTATGATAAAGCCGCCATAAAATGTAATGGAAAGGAAGCTGTTATCAATTTTGACCCCACTGTTTATGAAGATGAACTCAAATCAGCAGGTACAATTATATAAAATCAAATCAAATAAAAATTAATAATTTTTGTTTCTACATTAATTGCATTAATATATTTTGTGTAATTCTTTTAAAAAATTGTTCATATATATATCAGAGTCTTCCCACAATGCAGAAGATCACAATTTGGATTTAAGTTTGGGAAATTCAGAATCACAACAAAGGGGAAAAGAATTTGGAGTTAGAGATCAAAATTCTGTCCCAAATTCAATTCAATTTGAATTTGATTGGAGGCGCCAAGGATTAAGGCCCGAGGTATGTATACTAAAGCGGTGTTTGACTAATCTTATTTTAGGTTATATTATCGACCATTGATTGTTATATATATAACACGTTTGTACATGGAAGACTTACAAAATATTCAATCTTATTACAAAATAAATTCTAAAGGTGTTAATTTGGACAAGATAAAATCATGTTGCAGTTATAAATGTTGGTAAAACAATTTTGTAATTTTATTATAGAAGTGAATTATAAGATCTTGAATTTTAAGTTGGGGGTTCTCCTTGTATAAAATTTTAATTTGCTCAATTTCCCCCCCAAATATTTAAGTACCCAATGAACTAATGTTACCTCTAATAAACTCATGTATCTTACAAAATATTCATTATTGCAATTTTCTGTAATTTTTGTTAAAAAGTAGAGGAGATTATTCAAATATTGAATTTAAGTTAATTAGGATCTCCTTTTAAGTTTAGAACTCAAGACCCCTAGCTGAAATTTTATTTTGGTATTGAATATTTTATAAATAGTTGAAAATGTTGTAACATTAAGAAGTTTATAAACTCAGCTAAATACGATCCCGAATAAGCACGAAAAAACGATACATAAATTTTAATTTTTTGTCGATAGTAATAACAAAATTCTTAATTTCCAATATCATATGACTTTGATTAAAATCGATAATTTCCAGAGGCGAGACGGGTACAATGAGACCGAAACCTTGCAACTCCTAAGCCAAACACACCTTCATTCTCCGGGATCCTTCAAGGCGAGTGATCAAGTCCACAGATTTGGTCATCAATCGATGATCACCTCACAAAATCATCATGTAAGTCTTCGAAACTAATATAATTTATATGATTAAATTGGTAAATGCGTGTAGACCGTAGCAATGATAGATGATTTTTCCTCCGAAACTAAAAATTGAATATTTGATATTTTGAAATTGCTAATATCTCAATTTACAAAATTACCACTTCCCCATATTTACATAACAATTTTTGTAGCTTTGCCATAAATCCCTTAAATTCATTAACATTTTTTTCCCTTCTATTATTGTTATTATTATTAATTATTATGTATTTGTGAGTTGTGACAGATTAATGAATATGATGGGGCCAGCAATAATAATGGAAAAAATATTAATATAGGAAATGGAGAGATATATGTAAGAAGAAATGAACAGCAATGGCAAATGAATGAACCAGAAATGTTTGCCAATGCTGCAGCATCATCAGGATTCCCACAGGCACAGACACTTGTCATCAAACCCCAAAATTGGCTTCACAAAAATGGGATCCACCCTCTTATCAGACCTTCTTGATCACATTTTTTTTTTTATTTTCTTTCTAATAATCCCTGTTTTCTTTAAGTCTGTAAAGATTATTCATGCTCTTTTTTATTTAAACAATAGATTTTTTTAGAGCATTGATTAATGTATATTTGGTTGATGATCTATTTTTAAGATATATATAAGGTCTTCGGAAAAAAATATCCTGTTATGTGAGAAGATCCTTTTTTTTTATATATACTAGCGACCCCGCACGCAGTACTCGCGTACATAATTATTTTTTTAATGTAACTAAAGAATATAAGTAATATTAATTTTAAAGAATATTACAATTTCCTTGAGAGAAAAATAGGGATTTGAGAATCTATAAATTGCACATGCAAATGACAAATTTAGTCATGTTTTTCACCGCTTGTGTGTATTAACTCTAAGGATATATTTTGACAAATGAAAAATAGTGGTACAACTATCTATTTATCATGAAGTTCTTATTTTACCCTGAAAAATAATATATTTTTTTTTATCAATAAAAAAAAACAAAGGGCTAAATTGCGTAAAAATGCTAAAAATAACTTTAACTTATGAGACAAGAGGGGTTTTCTTTTTAAAATAGTATAAATAAATATAGTACTAGAGCAAACTATAAGTTCAAATATTTCACTAGATGGTGGTGGAAAAATGGGCAAAAACTAGGAAAAATAATTTCAAAAATGTCAAAAAGTTGAATTTTTTTGGGGAAATTATCATCGGACGGTGGTGAATTGTCACCATCAATGGTGTCCTTTGGATCAGTTCTCATGAGCAAAAGCAAAAATCAAACAGACATTGGTTATTATGATGAGAGTGACTTAACCTAACTCCACTGAAGCTTCAAAGGACTACTAATATTATTTACCTTTTCTTTTCAACCAACAAATTCTTCAATAAAATATTTAATAAAATTAACCCTTTTGTTTAATTAATCCCAACTATTATTTAATTAATAATTAATGTATCCAGATATGCAACATTGATTATCCAACCATTTTATATAATTTTCTAATCAGTATTAAAATAATGTGCACAATTGCATCATCTGTGCCGTCATCATCGATTATATTAAGCACTGATTAACTTCTATTTTTGTTCATATCATTATTTTATGACCAATTATTTTAATGAATTTTATATTATAATGTTGTTTGTATAAGATTAAGGTAGACGATTTCCTGGGCAGAATCATGCCCCTTTATTTTTCTATAATATAATAATATTATTGTACTATGCTTTTGTCCTCTGTTCTTTTTTGACTGCACAAAGCCAATTGATGTCAACTAGGTTTATAATATATATATATTTTTTTTAAGGTTTATTTAAACTAAACTTTGTTCCCCCTGCAAGTCACCTTATGGTGGTCCAACTCTTTTACATTACGTTATATAATTATCTCAAAACCATATGTCTTTAGTTGTAAGAATATGATTGGATCCTATATTAAAATTATGAGATTTTAGACTTTGTTTATATTGATATTAACTTTTCTACTTTAATTATAATGTTTACAAAAGAGATAAGTTGTCAGAGTTGAGTCAGCTTTGTATTAGGTGTCAAATGTTAATATTCTAGTTGTAATATTTTAAACCTAGTTTCGATTTAACGTCTAGGGTTTATATGATATTCAGTTCTTTCACTTAGCTAAGTTTTAGAATGGGTTCGCTTAAAATATCTCAAATATTTTATTTAGTGGTAAGAATTTTATCTTAATATATTATAGCAATTTGAGCTTTGAAATTGGGTAAATGTTTGAAATACTTCAAGAAAGTTTTGTACTTTAAAACAAGTTGTTCCCTATGGTGTTACTGTTGGCTCATGTTGCTTAGATTCTTTCCTTTACATAGTATTCTCGAAGCTCTACAAAGGTTTAAAGACCAGATTCATCCACTTTACTATCATTTTTTTTTTCTTTTTCTTGATTAATTTAGGAATAATTTATTTTTTATTTTTTTGTATTACAATTTTCATGACAAGAAAACACACAAAACAACCCAAAAGGGAGGCATTAAGATTTATGTTTTATTGCTTAACATTCAATTCAAAAAAGAAAAAAGGAAAAATGCACTAAATATTTATGTACATTAAATTTCAAATATTGAGTAGATCAATTAATTAGTCTATCTTTAATGTTGATTACGACATTACAAGCTTTACTTTATCAAAATGGAAGACAAAAATTGAACTTAAAAGAGAGTGGTATTAATTATTTTCTCCTCCAAACGTTTTGTTTTGAGAATTGTCCATTATTGGAAATGTTAAAGTGATTTGACAAACATAAATACCAATCAATCTTCTCTAGCTATTTTGATGGTATTTATTGTAGAAAATTAGGTTATATTTTTTTGAAAATCAAATTATGTTAGGTTATTATGGTTAGGTGGGGCACGTTTAGGATAGTGATGGGCAAGATTATCCAATTTACGAGCCTAAGAAAATGAACTCGAGAATGAGAATAAAGTAATACTTCAAAAAAAAAAAAATCATAAGAGTCCAAAATGAGATTACCCTTTAATTAAAACAAGTCGAATAAGTTCATTTACCGAAAAAAAACATATATATATATATATACATGAAATATCGAATACCATTAGAGGTGCAAGTTGTAGAAAGTTTGAAAGATTGGGAGTAAATTGCAATATTGGAAGAAATATCCTTAACATTATTGTGTGTCCCATGTTATTTAGGTAGGGAAATTGGGGAGAAATGGAGGGGAAATGAAAATGATGGATTTAGTAGGAAAGGAAATTGGGTAGGGAAATTTGAGGAAGTGAATGGAAGGGAAAATAAAAGTCAGCCAATGGGATGCTGCCATGTGTCTTAGCCTTATTCTTTTTCCTTCTCTTTTTTTAAATCGTTTTTTCTAGTATTAATTATGCAAAATTATTTTTTTATTTTTTCACCATTATTTTTCTTTTTTCAAGCTCTATAAATAGAGCCTAAATTTGTGTCATTTGGACACCAATATTTTTTCGAGATTTTTACTCCATATTTTCATTTCAATTTTCAATTTGTTCAATAATGTACTTTATTTATCTTTTTATTAATATTTTCTTGTACGTTTTCAATAATTTTAAAATTAATATTTTATAAAAAATAAATATTCTAAATATTTAATTAATAAATATAACCATAAAATTAATTTTATTAAAATTAATTATAACTATAAAATTAATTATTAAAATTAGTGATGTGGATGATAGATAAAGTAACAAAAATTTAATTGAATAGCTGCGGTGGAGTTGAAAGAAATGTGATAGGGAATGTGGTAGGGAATCTGACGTGGCAGGGAAAAGAAGATAAAAATTTGACTAGCTACTGTACATAGCCTAACATGCTAAACTAAATTTACTAAAGATTAGACATTTCTGAAAGCCAAAATTAGGAAAGTGAAAGATGAAATGACTCCTGAAGAAGAAAGAACATTTTACCACGACTTTCCAAATTGGGCTATAATTATTATTATAATGTCTTTCTTAATTATAATCATGTCTCTTGCACGAGGAGACAAATTTCGAAACTTTTTTTTTTTCCTAATTATGTACGCTTATTATAATAAAAAAATATTTTATCAGATCAAATATTTGACAAATTTGATGTCAATTTAATTCTTGAATTTTGAATGCTCTTAATTTTCACACCACTTTTTTGTGTGTGAAAGATGGTAAAATGGGTTTAATAATGTTGTCAAATATAGACTATAGTTAATCCAACTTTTTTTTCCCAAATTAGGTGCCACTTATTTTGATCAATTTATTGAACATTTGTAGGATCAAATCAATATTGTCTTTTGCCGACATCCTTTTGAGTAAAGGAATATGCTTCAAATACAAGCTAGTCAAGTACTTGTGTCACATCAATCTTAGCTTAGAAAAATTATTATTTTCTAAGGCATGTTGAGAAAATAAAGAGATGGTTTAAGAAATGTATTTGTATGTGCTTGAGTGAGTTGTTTTATAGAAATTCTTAAAAAAGTAATTTGAGATATTTATTATATATATGTATATATAAATAAAAATAAACTGATTGATAAATGGAATAAAATATATACAACTTAATGTTATTCTGCAGCTCATCTATTTGCTAAAATTACATGGAGACTTCATATAAAAAGCCCAAATTTTCTTTGGGCTTCAGGCCTGCAAATGTAAATATTTTCCAAACTCTAAAAGGCCACCATAGTTATAACACTTCTCATTATATACCCGAATGTATTATAAGTGCTAAAAATCTTGAAACAATTTTTTTTTTTCGTAAATGCAATTAAGGTTGGATATGTGCCCAATTTGAAGAATAAATAGCATTTTTCGTAAATGCTATTTATTGATAATTGATAAATGAAATGAAATCCAAATATATTGAAACATTTTGAACCAAACTTATAATAAATAATGGTTTTAATAATAGACCTTGAATACAAAATTTGCTTTCTCGTAGTAGCTTATAGTGTAACCTTATTGAACTTTACATCTCGCTATATATATATATATAATTAGTTCCAATCACTATATAATCAGTGAAATCCACAATTTGCTAAATCTTTAGTATAAATTAATCAAGCAAAAGATAAATTATTACCACAGAAATAAACAAGACCAGAGACAAAATTAATAAAAAAATCCATATATAATGACCAACTGGAATATACACACATATATATATATTTATTACTGTGTTTAACGTATATATACAGATTATGGCCCCATTTAATTGCTATTACAACCAAAAACATTAAACAAACAAAACATGAACATGGTCTGCTCCTTTAAACCTTCTTCACTCCTACAAGCAAGAATCAAATCAAATCAAATTAAACCCCACAATTTCTAAGATCTATCTATCACTACAAACACTTTCTTCTACACACACAAATCAAATCGTCTCCAAATCTCGAGTCAAAAAAACAATGTCGATGCATGCAAAGACAGATTCATCGGACGCCACGAGCCTAGCGCCGTCGTCGCCAAATCGGGCCGTTTACTACGTCCAAAGTCCGTCGCGAGACTCTCACGACGGCGAAAAGACGACGAATTCATTTCAGTCGACGCCGGTGCTGAGCCCGATGGGGTCGCCGGGCCGGCAGTCGCGTGACTCGTCGTCGACCCGGTACTCCGGTTCGGATAAACCGGGTTCGCAGAAATCGAGCAATAATGGGTCGACTAGGCGGCACCACCATAGGAAGGGTGGAGAGAAGGGGTGGAAGGATCAGTTTGATGCGATAGAAGAGGAGGGGCTGCTGGATGAGGACGGCGGCCGCCGGGGACTGCCGAGGCGGTGCTACTTTCCGGCGTTTGTGGTGGGTTTTTTTGTGCTGTTTACGGTTTTTGCTTTGATCGTGTGGGGTGCCAGTAGGAATCAGAAACCTGTCGTCGTTATGAAGGTAATGTGCTTCACTTTTTAGCTTATGCTTTTGATTATGAAATTGTTAATAAAATATTATTTTTATATGCTTAGAACAAGTTTAATATAATAATCTTAGGACATGATTGGTATGAATGAATGGAATTATGTGGGAATGGAATGGTATAAGGAATGGAATAGAGATGGGAATGGAATGATATTGATTTCATAAATCCTATGATTGGTATAGTGCAGGAATGAGAAAGGAAATGAATTCGAGATATGAGATTTTTTTTAATTCTGTATATTCATATATTTGAGTTATTTATTAAACTCGAATACAAATTTGAATCTAATCTAATTTTATGAAATTTAAATGATTTGAGACTTTGAACTTTTTATTTAAAAAAAAATAACACGGGACATGATGAAAAAATGGAAAAAATTAAATGAAAAATGGGAAAAATATAGTTATTATATAATGATTGAAAGAGTTATATATGTAATATTATTGTCTATATAATAATTCACCTTTTCTAATACTTTTTATTGATGAACTAATTTAAGGATAAGATATTATTTGTTAAACGCAATATTATTTTATATTTTTTCAATTTATTTTTGTATTTTTTTCCTATTTTTGTTACATTTGAAATTATATTTATTATAATTAAGTAATTCTTATTGACGAAAATATTTCGACTTAGTACATACGAAAAATAATATGTATTTTTAGTTATTTCAATGCATTTAAATAATTTTTTGAAATTTTTAATAATTTATATTATTTTTAAAATAATTTGTGATTATTAATCACAAGTCCAAAAAATATATATATTGCATTCATCAAATTTTCAAAATTTTTATATTGGTGTGAAGAAAATAATATCATAAGAAAAAAAAATATGATTGATTCCTGATAGGCAAGGAATAGCCAAACCCAAGGGTATGGAAGGAATCACTATTCCCATACTTTTGGGAATATGGATTCCAATAGGAATGAGCATTCCCAATAAGAAAACATACCAATCATTAGAATAGGAATGAACATAGGAATGCTCATTCCATTCCCACCTCATTCCAGTATACCAATCACGTCCTTAATATCTATCTGTTTTGTATATTAATGTGTATGACCCAATGTGATGCTTCATATTTGAAGGTATTACCCAAAAATTTCTAATGAGAAGATATATAAGTGATTTTTTTTTACATTTTGAGTTATTTATTCTGATTTGGTGTTTCATTTTATATTTTGTATCAATAAGATATACTAAGTATATACAGTACATGTCAAGAGTATATAGATTTATACACTTGACGTGCATTCATAATATAAAATATAAGATGAAACATCAAATTTGAGCAGATGATTTGAATGGGAAGATTTCGTATTAATATCCAAGTTTTGTTGAACTTAACAGTTAACAATCAGATGATTAATTAATAGTGTAACAATTACAATTTCGTATTATGATTGTTTTCTCTACATTAACGTTTGCATTTGTTAAAAATTGATTCATGTTTTATATCTATTTGTTCCCCCGGTAGCTCGGGCATCTATTTGTTCCCCCGGTAGCTCGGGTCAAGTCAATAATAGAAATTTCCTTTATACTCTGCTTTGATTTGGTTTAGATGAACAATTAGAAATTGCGAGCAAAACCATGATTTCTAGTGTAGATTTAATTTGATCGAATTCAAGTATAATTTACAAGAAAATTAACTATTACATAGCCCATGTAATACATAACTCTTATGAATTATATTTGGGTTCGATCAAATTGTGTTTGCACTAGAATTTTCAAAGCCAAAACTCAAAACATTGAAGTATGGATTGATATATAAATAGTATATATATATATATTATAAGGAAACATTTTATATACTTGGCTATTAACATATATGTATTCAAACTGAAGTGAAATGTAAATTTACACTTCAATCCCTTTGTTGCAATTTGATGTTTCATATTGTATTCAATACTTTAATTGTAGTATTTTCCATGCAAAATGTATATATATATATATATAGAAATCTATGTAAATTTTTTCAATGGTTGATGAATATTGATGTCTGCAGAGTATATTGTTTGATCGATTTATAATCCAAGCGGGCTCAGATTCCTCAGGAGTAGGTACCGAAATGGTGACCATGAACTCAACGGTTAAGCTCGTTTTCACCAACACGGGTTCATTTTTCGGGGTCCATGTCACATCTACACCGTTGGATCTTTCTTTCTCCCAACTTACTCTAGCCACTGGATCTGTAAGCAAAAACATCTCTCATTTTCCCTCTAAATCCTTTAATAACTAATTTTCGATTTTTTTTTAAATCATATTAATTTTTTTTTTTTTTTTGCAGATAAAAAAATTCTATCAAACAAGAAAAAGTAAGAAAACAGTAAATGTGATGTTGAGAGGAAGCAATATTCCATTATATGGTGGAGGTGCTAATTTGTATAGCCAAGATGGAAAGCCCATTGCACTTGTTCCATTAACATTGGGCTTTACAGTTCGGGCCAGAGCTTATGTATTGGGCCGATTGGTGAAGCCCAAATTCTACAAGAGAGTCCAATGCTCTATCATTTTGGACCCCAAGAAAATGAATGTGCCCATTCCTTTTAAGAACTCATGCACTTACAACTAATAAGATATATATGATAATAAATTAATGGAATAATAGCCCATTAAAATATGGGTGGAAAAAAGGTCAACAAAAAAAGATCACGCCCAGTGGGACTCGAACCCACAATCGCTTGATTAGAAGTCAAGCGCCTTATCCATTAGGCCATGGGCGCTTTTTTGCTAATTACCTTCCTTCGTTAAATATTTGTACAATTAGCTTACATAATTTCATGAATAAACTAAACAATCATCAAAAGAATCCTAAGCATTATGTAATACTGTAATAGAAATAGCGAGCAAGTAAAACAATGCAAACTTTTTTGAATATTTTTTAAAATACTCTGAGAGATATAATTCGTAAGATCATCATAATAGTCTATGATTAAAAATTTCAAACCTACGCTCACAAATTCATATTTTTTCATTTCATGACTATGAGAGTCACACCTAGATTTGGAATCACAGCATATCCTAAGAGTCACTCAATGTTAATTAATTATGTACAGTAATTTAAAATACTAAATTCAAAAATTCAAAAGCTCATTAAATATAGCATGTAAATAAATAAATAGTAATGTCAAGAAACAGAAAATCATAGACATTGATAATTCCAGAAAGAAGATGATGGAGAAGATAGATTGAAGAAAGGGAAAAAATATTATTCCAAATTGATACAACGGTCAACAATAACAACTTGGGGCTATTTATATCTAAAGCCAACCAAGACAAGTAGCACTTATACAAAGAGAATATAAAGTGCTATATGAAATAACAACTATCACTTATTATTTCTAATATTCCCCCTCAAGTTAGGTATGCTAAAAAGATCAATAACACCTAACTTGCATAACAAAGAATTAAACAAACTAATCCCCAATGCTTTTGTCAACAAATCAGCCGGCTGTTGAAGACTTGGAATATACTTTGTGCAAATGATCTTCTTTTGAATTTGTTCCCGAATAAAGTGACAATCAACTTCCAAGTGTTTTGTTCTCTCATGAAACACCGGATTGGCCGCAATTTGAAGAGCTGATTTACTGTCTGAATATAAAGTAGCAGGTTGCATCCCATGTATGCCTAAATCATTCAGTAATGCAATAATCCACAATATTTCTGCTGTAGTAGTGCCCATTGCCCTGTATTCAGCCTCAGCTGAACTTCTAGATACTGTAGCTTGTTTCTTAGATTTCCATGAAATGAGGGAATCACCAATCATAATTGCATAACCTGTCAATGATTTTCTGGAGATAGGACAAGATGCCCAGTCACTATCACAGAAAGCTTTGATTTCCAACTGACTTTGTGATGACATCAACAGTCCTAAACCTGGCCTCCCTTTCAAATATCTCAAGATCCTATAAACACCATTCATATGAGATTGTTTTGGCTTGTGCATGAATTGGCTTAGAAGTTGCACACCATAGGTGATATCAGGTCTTGTCAAGCACAAGTATATCAATTTCCCTACTAGCTTCTGATATTGTCCCACATTTTGCACCAGAGGGTCATCTGAATCCTCTTCTCCACAAGTATACTTTACATTCTGTTCCACAGGAGTGCTACAAGGTTTGCACCCTAATAATCCTGCTTCTGCTATAAGGTCCAAGGTGTATTTCCTCTGATTAATGTATATACCTTCAGATGATCTGCTCAATTCAATCCCAAGAAAATACCTTAACTCCCCAAGATCTTTCATGAAGAATGTTCTGCTGAGGTATTCCTTACATTCTTGAATCATACTCTCATCATTTCCTGTAATGAGTATGTCATCCACATATACTAACAGGATAACCATACTATTCCCCCTGTTTCTCACAAACATAGAGTAATCATTTTTTGATTGGTAGAATCCATGTGAAGTCAAAGCCAAGGTGAACTTGTGGTTCCATTGTCTGGAGGCTTGTTTCAAGCCATACAATGATTTTTGGAGCTTGCAAACTTTGTTTCTGTAGGCTGGATCTGAGAAATCATAATTTGGAGGTAGCTGCATATATACTTCCTCTTCTAAGTCCCCTTGCAAAAAGGCATTTGTGACATCCATTTGCCACAACTTCCACCCCCTGATAGCTGCAAGAGATAGAACAAGTCTAACAGTAACATGTTTCACAACAGGTGAGAAAGTGTCAGAATAATCAATTCCCTCTATTTGTGTATATCCCTTAGCAACTAACCTTGCTTTATATCTCTCTATTGACCCATCACTATTATACTTAATGGCATAGACCCACCTACATCCTATAGCCTTCTTATTAGGAGGTAGGTTAACTATGGTCCAAGTTTTGTTAAGGTCAAGAGCCTTAAGTTCTGATTTCATTGCATTCTGCCACTTAATATCATGTTTAGCTTGGTGAAAAAATTGAGGTACATAATGTTGGTCAATAGCAGATAGATAAGCTTGGTATTCAGTATGGAAAGTATCATAATTAAGAGACTGAGAAATAGGATACTGTACAGAATTTGCAGCTCCTGAATTTCCTGCATTTCCATGAAGTGGAGATATGTAATCTTTTAGCCAATTTGGTGGTTTGCTGACTCTTGTTGATCTTCTCATATCAACAGGGGTTGGTTGATGTTCAGAATGTGTATTTGTCCCTGGATCAGCAGCTTGAAGTGGAGATGAAATATTTGTCTCCAAAGGAGGATGTGAAGGTACACTGCTATCATCATAGGACTCTTCATGATAGAGGCTGTCATCCAGATGAGGAAAATTCTGGTTCTGCACTTGGTTAGATGAAAAAGAAAAAGGAAAGATAGTCTCATAAAATATAACATCCCTTGATACCAAAAAAGTTTTTGTTTCCAAGTCCAAGAGTTTATATCCCCTTTGAATGTTAGAATAGCCTAAAAAAACACATGCTTTAGATCTATTCATAAACTTATCTGTGGATGGTAAATGTTTTGCAAAACACAAACAACCAAAAACTTTCAAATGGAGATAAGCAGGGGGTTTACCATATAACACTTCAAAAGGGGTTTTTCCTCTCAAAACAGGAGTAGGTGTCCTATTAATCAAATACACTGCAGTAACAACACACTCCCCCCAATATTTCATAGGTACTTTGGAATGAAACTTTAGAGCCCTAGCAACATCCAATATATGTTTATGTTTTCTCTCCACCACCCCATTTTGTTGGGGTGTATAAGGACATGTGCTTTGATGAATAATACCATGTAATTCAAACAAAGTTTTGCAGTCCTTGTTAAAGAACTCCAGGCCATTATCTGTTCTAATGTT
Organism: Verbascum thapsus; assembly: GCA_963669365.1. NCBI lineage: Eukaryota > Viridiplantae > Streptophyta > Magnoliopsida > Lamiales > Scrophulariaceae > Verbascum > Verbascum thapsus. Next base: position 8,498,270 of record OY770117.1, on the reverse strand, counting down.
TTTGATATTCTTAGAGAACTGAGTTTGGACATAAGCAATAAATTTATTCAGGTTAGCATATGTCTCAGATTTAAGATTCATAAGAAAAATCCAAGTGCTCCTAGAACAATCATCAACAATAGTCAAAAAATACCTATCATTATTATATGTAGCCTCCTTATAAGGTCCCCACACATCCACATGAATGAGATCAAAAATGTCATTAGGAGAAGGATTTCTAGTAGGAAAGGGAGTTCTACTATGTTTAGCTAAAGGGCAAACATTGCAAACAGTAGTTTTATTATATGGATCAACACCAAGCTTACGTATTGAAATCTTCCAAAAGACATATGGCCAAATCTGTTGTGCCACAAAGTAGCTTTATTGATAGAAACAGAATCCAAGGTATTATCAGAAACAGATACTGAATTACAAGAATTATGTAAGATGGAATACAACTGATTATTAACAGAGGTGTCTAAAACATATAAGCCATTTTCAACTCTACCAAAGCCCTTTATCAACCCAGTCTGGATGTCCTGTATAAGACAAAAATTAGGATAAAAGCTGACAAAGACATTAGAATCATTGGTGAGTTTAGAAATAGACAATAAGTTCTGTTGGAAATCAGGTACATATAGAACATTCTTGAGAGTAATTTTATCAAAGGCATTTACAGTACCTGTGTGAACAATTTTGCTACCTTGGCCATTAGGTAGCTTAACAATATCTGAATGGATAGGAGTCATATCTATAGTGCTATATAGGTGCTTATTGTTAGTCATATGTTTGTTAGCACCAGAGTCAATGATCCAATTTTGCTTATGAGGATTATTAACAAGAGAAGAGAGACAGAAAGATGTACCTTCCTTACCTTCTGCAGCAGCATTTGTAGATCGACCAGCAGTGCTTAAGTTGTCATTACTCATTGAACCAATGAGTTTCATTAGCTGCTGATATTGCTGTGCACTAAGGATAGGAGTTGTCTGGGTCAAGGAGTTATTATTCCCATCATTGTTCTCTCCTTTGTTATGAGCAGAATCTGCTGTATTGGCACTATAGCCTCTTCCATCTGAAGATGAGTTTCTACCTCCTCTTGATCCACCTTTGCGGCCACCTCTACGCCCCCCTCTAGTCCAATTTGGGGGGTAACCATGGATTTTAAAGCATGTTTCCCTTGTGTGACCATTAAACTGACAATGGTCACAATATTGGGATTCTTTGTTAGCAGTCTTCATTTGAGATGAACTGGATTGTAGAGCAATGGAATTTTCAACCTTAATAGATGTCACATTGATCCCCCTTTGAGTTTCTTCATTCAACACCATGGAATATACTTGTCCATGAGTAGGCAGGGGTATCATCATCAAAATGTGTGACCTAATGGTGCTATAACTCTCACTTAGCCCCATTAAAAATTGCATCATTTTTAGTTGACTACAAAAATCAACATATTCTTTTGAGAGAACCTGAGAAGGTGCAGGGGTAAGGGAATCATATTCTTCCCATAATTGTCGAAGCTTTGAATAATACTCAGAAACTGAATTAGCTCCCTGTGTTATAGTGTTGATCTGTTTGTATAGTGAATATAGCCTCGCTCCATTTATTCTATCAAACCTTTCTTTTAGGTCAATCCAAATTAAGTATGCAGATTCACAATATACCACAGCGTGTATAAGATCACGAGATAAAGATCGATGTATCCAAGACCTTACCAATGCATTGCATCGCTTCCAGTGGGGGTATTTGTGTGAATCTTGCGCAGGCTGTTGGCACGTACCATCGATAAATCCAATCTTGTTCTTAGCCTCCAAAGCCACAATCATTTCTCTACTCCAGACACTGTAATTCTCAGAACCTTTTAGGACTTCAGCCACGAGATCCAGATTGGGCGTATCGGATGGGTGCACATATAATGGATCTTGATGATCGATTTTCGGAGTGTTATAGCTCTGTTCTTGAGACTCCGTTTCCGATTGTGCAGGTTCGCCAGAAGAACTCGAATTCTGTGTCTTCGTCATGTGGTTTCAAGAAGAGAAAAAAAAAAAGAAAGCAGCGGAAAAAAACGCGAGTATAAGCAATGGTAGATGTATTAATACGCCAGGATGATTAATGAGCCGAAGCTCTGGTACCATGTCAAGAAACAGAAAATCATAGACATTGATAATTCCAGAAAGAAGATGATGGAGAAGATAGATTGAAGAAAGGGAAAAAATATTATTCCAAATTGATACAACGGTCAACAATAACAACTTGGGGCTATTTATATCTAAAGCCAACCAAGACAAGTAGCACTTATACAAAGAGAATATAAAGTGCTATATGAAATAACAACTATCACTTATTATTTCTAATAAGTAAATTGATAGATCCAAAAAGAATGGTTGCGTAACAAGTGATGTCGTACATATTGTAGCATCCTATAAAAAAAACATACTTAAAAATTTAAATCCCAAAAATCCAAAGCTTTATGAGCCGCTATTTTCCACTATTGGTATGTGATCCCATTAAATAAAGCATTTTTAATAAAGAGTTTACTTTGGTAATTTGGTTTCATTGATTAATAATTAATATCACCCTACATCGGGATCCCAAATCATCACCTTATATATATATATATATATATATATATATAAATCAAGAGATCATTATTTTTGATTCAAGATCATTCGATTTATTATGTAATAAATTAATACTTAGATTCAAATAATTCATAGTAATGAATCACGTGAAAAAATCATAGGCATCTTCCTCACGTGGGATGGCCACCATTTTAACATGGATTTGCAATTCTTATTGTCAGATAAAAAGTTTAAAATATGAACATAATTAGAACAAACACAATAGTTAAGTACATAATTAATTAGGATAATATTGGAAATGCACACAAAGATTTATGTGATTCTCCTCAATTTAGCTATGATTGTGGCAAGACAAGAGAAGAAAATTCTAATATTATGAGGAAGTAATTCCTTAGACTTGTTTATAATTAGGAACTAGCGTGTACCCCGTGCTATGCACGGAGTATAATTTAAAATATCTCTTTTGAAATATTGAAAACAAAAAGATTTATACAAAAAGTAATAATTCATTAAATATTTACTTAACTAAATAAGTCAAGAATAATTTAGTCCAAAAATTATTAATATAAATATTCAATTTTTAAAATTGAAAATTTGATATCAAGATGTTCTCTGGTGATGAAAAACATACTTTAGAACCTTTTCTTAAAATAAATAAAGAAAGAAATGATGACACCTTACCACCCGAATCAGATAAGAAGATGCTCGGAATCTCTTGAGCATGTGCACCCCTACTCTTTCTCACACAATTTACCTCCCCAACATGTGACCAACACAAAAGTTCCCTTCCAAATCCCAATATATATAACCATGTTTACAAAAATTTTGATGAATATAGATTCATTCAATTTTCAAAAAAAATATATTATACAGTGTTATTATATTTATAAAATTCAACAAAAATATATACATATTTTATCATGTATTAACATATTTTGTGGTGGTTATTTTCTTAAAATTGAACTCGAGTCACTAAGAATCTCCCCATGTCGATCACAAAGTTATTTTACAACAGTGTTTAACTATTGAGAGTTATCCTGATATGACAATAGCGTTTAACTATAGAGTTTGAAATATTTGAGAGTGATGTTTTGTATTAGCCTGTATAACTTATATGACCGTAGTACTTAACTATACGAATTGAAATATACGAAAAGATATGTTACATATTACCTTATTAATTGCTTGGTTACCGAAATACATACTTAATTTAGGTACGTATTCTCTAAAAAAACCACTCTTTCCGTTCTCTCTCATTAAAAATGTCCATGATATGATCACCGCCACAACTAGTAAGGTGGAGATATGTCCATGATAAAATTAAGGAGCCTTATAGACAAGTCAAAATTGGGATACATGAATCGATAAATTTACACCGCGTTTATACCTAACCCGATCCACTTACATACTATGTGTAGGGGTGGAAATAGGCCAGGCCGAGCCGGGCTTTGTAAGGCCTGAGCCTGGCCTACTTGACGGGTAATAGGCCTGAGCCTGGCCTATTACCCGTCATAGGCTTTTTTTTCAGGCCTGGCCTGGCCTTTTTAAAGGCCTATAAGGCCTGAAAAGCCTATTTAAAAACCCGTTTAAGGCTTTGAGATGTTTTATTTTATATCACTTAATTTCTTATATTTTTATTCATTATTTACTCAATTAATTATTATTTTATAACATTCCCCTACTTATTATTTTATATTTTTGATAACATTTTCAGTTACCTAATTTCTTTATTATTGATACTAAACAATTCAATGAAGGGTTAATTGATTTTTATGTCTAAATTAAAAACGTAAAATACTATATATAAACAGGCCGGCCTGACGGGCCTAATAGGCTTTTTTGTAAGCCTAAGCCTGACCTATTTAGTTAAATAGGCCTTAGAAAAAGCTTGAGCTCGGCCTTTTTATTAAATGGGCTAGGCCGAGCTAGGCCTTAAATAGGCCGAGCCATAGGCCCCTGTCGGACGGCCTGGCCTATTCCCACCCCTAACTATGTGTATTAGGTGCCTTTTTATTTGAAATAACAAAGAATATATCATCATATCAAGTACCGAATTATTAACTAGTATCTATCAAATGAAAAGAAATTAAATAAGAAGTATCATTTCAAATGTTGTTAGGCTTCTCACTTAAAGTTAAAATAGAGGGAATCAAATAATTTTAGGATGGTGGCATGTAATGTAACTCCATTTCCAAGCATAGAGTAATAGGGTTGGCCTACCAAGCCTTATAGACTTCTCTTTCAAGTTCATGCATCTATTCAATAAAGGGAAACCATGGACCACTACTATTCCATTCCACCTCTTCATGCTCCCTTTCCTTTGTGATAAACTAACTCTCTCCCAATCCCTTTCTCTCTCTGATCATTTTAACATATACATACATATATACATACAGATGCATATACATTATCAGTATAAGTTTACACAAGTTTGCATATTTGATTTGGAATACTGATTATGACAATACAACACATAAAAAAAAGTTCAAATTAAGCATATACAAATAATCGTGAAACTCTGATCAAAATCGTGTTTATATACTATCCCAACCGCAAATTTTGATGCTTTAACCCGCAAACTTTTGGAACATAGGAAATACTAAATTGCAAGACTATTATAACCATCCATGCAATGCAACTTATTTGAGATACACTATTAATGGAATCGATTCACCATATAACGTTAGACTACAATAATCGATTTTTTATTAACATTCATAATGCTACAATTACTACCAAATATATAATGAACCGATCCCATTAGTCCCTAATCACTACAAATATTACCCCATAACCATAAAATTCACATAAACAAACTCAGCACATACACATGAAAACAGTCTATCATATAATTTACTCCTGTCAATGTACCTAACTCCAAACTTCAAAACCACTGGTATTAATAGTTTAATACCCAAAGTACCACTAGTACTACAAACTTACTTATGATCTGCTATTAATGTAGTATGACATTTATGTGATTTGACAATTCTGAACAAAAATATATATTTTCATGTGACATGTAAATAACTAGAAACAATTGGGAAAAAGGGAAGAAGGTGAAATTTAATGCAGAAAGCCATACTAGGAGGATAGTGAAAGTAGAAAATTGCCATAACTGCACTTACCGTTACAGTGCTAAAACTATGATTGGCAGTGTCACAAGGCATCACAGAATTGCAGTGCATAAATAAGCTAAGATATAGGGGAAAAAATTCTAACAAACACACAAAAAAATTAGAAAAAATAAATAAAAATGAGCTTTTATTGAACAGTTTGGTTATTCAATATTTACCCCTAAAAGGGAATGATGGTGCAGAAATTAAAGAAGCTTTTTGTAGCTGAAGTAAATAGTTTACCATATATTATTGAGCTTGAATTCTTCTTTCTTCTACTTCGTCTCCTCTACAGAATATTTATTGCAGAAACTTGGAATATGAAAACAGAGAGAAATTAAATATGTAGCTGTACATATCTCAGCTAAAAACAGAAATTAAATCTAATTACCTAGAGAGAGAGATCATAATCAATAACCCATTAATTAAACTAATTAGTGGAACTGATCAATTTAATTTATTAGACTAATCAGCTTAATTGTGAATTCTTCACTAATCTTTAGCATGGCTTTGAATTGGAACCCAGTCGTAGCGGCCTTCCGATATTGGCTCATCCTTCACTATGTCATAGTTGTACCTGCATTGGTCATATAATTATTATTTTGATAAAAATAAATGCATTCACCAAAACAAAATCAACATCACAGTTTTCAATTATGGTTGAAAACGAGAGAGAGAGAGAGAGAGTTACTTGTCAGTGAATTGTTTCTGGAGATTCTTTTCAGCAGCGGCGAAGAAATCTTCGATTTCAGCTCCGGACGGAATTTTCTCGGCCATAGTACGGCGGCGGAAATTCGATTTGCGCGTCGACTCAAGCTCGCCTGACTCAGCTTCAACCTCGTTCGACGGCGTCGTTTCTCTTCTGCAAAAACATGACGTCATAACTCTTTTTCACGTTGCCAAGGAGAGAGGAGAGAGAAAGTGAGTGCGTGTTGGAGAAATTTCGATTAAATAACTGAAAATTTCAAAAATTTGAATCGAGAAGACGTATCTTGAAAAATCATCACATTCAATTTTCAAAAGTTTTTTTTAAATATATATTTTTACCTCTCTTCGCAATCCAACGAATCACCAGCCGGTATTGCATACAAATCCGCATTCTCCTGTATCATGTAACAAACACGAAATTCAAAATTCAAAATATCTTCACAATTGTTGAATATTTAAACAGTGTAACGTTACGAAATCAAAATTCATCCAAAAATGAAATATATACATATATATATACACCTCTAGATCTACGATCTCCGAATTCTCCTTGGTCAGCTCACTCGATCCATAATCACTTGAGCAACAAGATGCCAAAAAGATCTGATCGGAACAAACGCTTTCGCAACTAGAATTTCCTGAATTTTCCGACGCCGCCAACTCTAAACGCCGCGATTTGATCAGAAATATCGATCTCGATACCTGTGAATCGTCAAATCCAGCTTTTCTCTTTCTCTCCATAACAGCGTCGTTTCCTAACCCCTCACAATTCCTCATACACCAAATCTTAACCAGAAAAACCGATTAATCCTTACAGTTTCCTTGTCGCGAAGCTCAGAGAATAATTCTATATACTCCACTCTCTGTGTGTGCGCACGTACGAAAGAGAATGGTGCCTGCTGCTGGCTGAGAAGAATTATCTGCTTTTCAGCTTTGCTTTTTCTATCTGTTACAAAAGCAAGTTTTTATAGAGAGAGAGAGAGAATGTTTCAGAGAGTGAGTGGTGTTGATGATGATGATAATAATAATAATAATGAGATGCACAGAATTAATTCATTTGGACGGTTCAGATTGAGTTCTGTTCTTATTTTAGCATTCCGTTAAAGATAACGGGATTCTTCAACTCTCCGTTACTTAGATCTATCATGCAAATTTACCCCGGGTTAAATTTTCTTATAAGTTATTGATTATCATTAATATCTTTTTTTAATCTTTATTTTTACTTATAAACTATATCTGACCATATATGTAAAATACAGATTTTTTTTCTTTTACATGTCATATATGATATAACTCATATATAAATATATTTTTAAATTTGTTGAGCCTTGACTTATTGTTATCCCTAACTTATATATGGTAATATTTTTAACTTAATTATTATTTATAGTTAGTTTATAAATTGGATCCCAGTCTTTTCTTTTTGGTTTTTCTAGTTTACGAAAAAAGCCACAAAATTTGAAAACACATTTCCTTTTTGACGTTTAATCATTGCATGAAAAAGATGATAATGGAAAAGTAACAAGAAAGCAAAACTAAAGCCAATTAAAGTTATTACCTTTACTTATGTATTTATATATTTTATATATATATATATATCCAATGGCATCTTGTCTCACAAGTTGACCATATGCCTTTTATACCAAATTCAAAACCCGAAAAATAAATTTCACATCAAATTCAATAAAATCAGTTTCACATAATATTTTTCCTAAACCCACATAAGAGATTGTTTAATATAATTAATTGAATTATCTATTTTTTTAACACAAAATAGCTAGCAAAATTTTATATTACTTCAAAGCATTATATAATATATATATATATATATATACAATAGAATCATCCTCGACTACATGCATAACATTGATTAATTTACATTGTAATCAAGGTAATATTTTCAGTACAGTGAAAATATTTAATGATAGAATAATTCTTTTAGCATTTATTTATGATCCGTTGGGAATAACGCTGTAAAAGTGCCAAAAACATGCATGTGAGATATGATGTTCAAACCGGAGACAGAGCATGTAACCCTATTTAATTTAGGGCCATAACGTGACAAATTGTTCAAATAGTAATTCAATCGACAATATTTACCTTAGTTACAGTTAGGGGTGTACGCGGTTGGGTTCGGGCGGTTTTAAAGGAAAAAATCAACCCGACCCGACATGAGCGGGTGGATAAAATAACAACCCAAAATTATATAATTATCTTTTAAAACTGCGCGGTTCGGTTCGGTCGGGTTAATGAATTTGGCGAGCGGGTTAGCGGTTTTAGCTTTTTCCATTTTTTTGTCATTTAATAGTTACTAGTTCCCTAATTTTTTTTTTAGATTTAATTTAAAAATTGAGTTGGTGGATATAGAAAATCCAATGGTGTTATAAATAAAATTCATATAATCATTAATTTTTAATGAGTAAAAACTCTAATATTATTAAAATAAATAAAATTTTAATTATAAATACGTATAACATATTTTATTAGTTCGAAAATAAACTTTGTTGAAGTAGAATAAAAATAAGTCATCAAACAAGATATTTAATTTATTTCAACAAATAAAAGTAAAATATGTAATATAAATATGAATAAAATTATCGTTGTTAGAAAATATATACCTATGTATTATTTTAAAGGGCTTGTTATTAATCTTTATAATATCATTTGTGTGCATTATATATAACTAGCGGTCAGGTTGCGGTTTAGGCGAGTTGTAAATTCTAAACCCACCACCCGACCCAAAAGTGGCGGGTGGCAAGAATATCAAACCGCCACTATTATTTAAAAGTTTAAAACCGACGGTTTGCGGGCGGGTTGGGTCGGTTTGAGCGGTTCGGGCGGTTGGAGCGGGTTTATGTACACCCCTAGTTACAGTTGTATTGAAAATTTCGAATTTACTATTTTATGCTGGTGAGTTATGGTCTATGATAAATATGAAATAGATGGTAAATAATACTTCATTTCATAAGTTTCCCCTACTTTATTTTGGACCCGAATTCTTACTAATATCTCGTATAAAAATGCACACTAATCGACCTCGAATCAAATTTAACAACTTTTTTTATTTTGATGGGTTTATTTCATAAGAGAAGAATATTAAGGGGCCAATTGAATGGCACATCCATCTACGAAAAATCTTTTTCATGATAAAAGTAAGGAAAAAATATTTTTAGGAGTAAGAAATATGATGTGAGATTTGTGTTTGGAGAATTTTTTAAGAGAAAAATATGTAATGATTATGGTTGATGTGATATGTTTTTTGTTGTGAAAAAATTGTTGTAATTGTTATTTGAATATAATTTATAATAAATCATTTTAGTCAAAATCATCGATTTAGATGTCAAAAAATAGTCACAATGGATCTTATTTTAAACGTCGCATTATTTTACATTAGAATATGTGACTAATTTGATTTTTGGAGTTGAAAAATAGCCGGAAAAAAACCTTATAAATAGATTGTGTGAACTGTCAAATCATGAATAGTAAGAGTAAATTTTTCTCTTTTTTCCAAAAAAAAAAAAATCTTCAAATTATGTAAAATTTTGTGAGATTTTTTTAAAGAATTTTTTCGTAACATACTAAACAATTGATATTTTTTAAGAATTTTTTACTCTGAAATTTTTTTGTGTGGAATGGAGTATCCATCCAATTGAGGCCTAATATCAACAAGTTAAAAAATTGGCACTAGCTTAATTAATATAATTTTTACAATTTGTGACAAATATATTTCAATATTATCCTATTATTCTGGATAACTAGTGCTAATGCTGAAAATGATTAGGTTCTTGGCAATAAAGAGAAAACAACTAGGATGCAAATACCAAATAATGTTACTTTAATCATTACTTAGGTACTAAATAAATTACTATTTAAATCCCCAAATAAAGTTAACCAAACATAGAAATCATGATGTTTAGATCAAAGGTGACACAAAGTGAGAGATTCCTTTATACAGAGAAAAAAAAATTGATTGAAAAAAAGCACATGAAAGTTGGAACTTAAAATTGGATTGGGCACAGAAAACTAGATTGGATTGTAATAATTATTAAATAAAAGATATATGGCAATAATAGTACCCTGTTATTCCCTTTTTTGTGGCTAAAATACAAATATACGACTTTAATTGAAGAGACTAGTTGACAAAAATATACGTCTGATTATGTCCCTTGATGTAATATTTCTATCATTTATTACATTTTGGGGTGAAATTGGACATATTTAGAAGTTTTTTTTTAACTGTTTTCAGGAGGGTTTAAATGTTTTCCTTTTAATTTATTTATTGATTTTATGTACCCTTCTTTTAATTTTTTTTATATTCTACTTTTTATTGTGAATTTTTCCTATTTTGTGATTGAAGAATTGAGAAGGATTTGTAGAAAATAAAGGTGATAAAAGTTTGCAAGGACTAACTAAGGGAATCTGAAAATGAAGTGAGAAATAAATAAATTAATTAATTAATAATTGATGAGATAATGAATATAGTGGATTTAAATTCCATGTACTAGACTAGACATGTTTGCCATTTATCATCACTTATTAAAAGCATCTATATATCTCCCTTTTACTTTCCATAAATCTAATCTTCTAAACTGACAACCTTGGTCCCTCTTTATGCATTTCAAGAAAACACAAGTTAGGCCTCTTAATTATGCCATTAATTAATTCACAATTTATTGCATAATAAGATTCCTACAATAATAGTTTCTTGGCACAATATTCCCACAATAATTGATGGGAATATAATTATTTATCCATCCTACCATATTATTGTATTTATTATATTCAAACAAGAAGATTATTGAGCTAGCCAAATAAGATGAGTGAGTCACAAAATCAAGTGATCCAAAATGAAAATCAAATAATAACATTCGAACTCGTTAATTTGTTCTAATTCATATAAAACTCTTCAAAAAAAAATTAAAATTTTTTTCTTTGTGGGGTTAACAAAATCTACACAAACTGAACACATAAATAATTATATGATCTCATCATATATATATATATATATATATATATATATATATATATATATATATATATTGACTTTAATTTAGTTCGAATACTCTAAAGAATTGAGTTGTCCTAGGGCATGGTGAAGCACATGGTGTATACATAAAGGTTTGACATTATATTACGTGGTCCATATATAACTTTAAATAAATAAATTATTGCGTAATCCTAATATAGAATAATGTGAAAATTAAATATATTATATGTACTCTTTCAGGACCATCAAACATGTGCTAGATCTTTCAATAATTCCCTCTCGAAAGTTGAAATATATAAATGATTTATTAGCATTAACTAAATGATCTCTTAATTACGCTATAGATCAAAGTTCCATTACCAATTATCACTTCATTTGGAAGTTTTTATTCTAAATTAGTATTTCAATATTATATATAGAGAGTGATACTATACACTACTTTTTATATATTATTAATTTTTTATAATTCTTTAATTTTGGTTAGAAATCACTTAAAATTAATTGATTTTAATTCACTTGTTACATTTATACTTTAGGCGGTAAAAGACCAGTGACTTTTAAATGATGGTATATAGCATTTGCAAGTGATTTCTTACCAAAAATAAAAGAGGTGAAAAATCGATGGTACATAAGAAGTGGTATATAGATCACTCTAAAAAATTCCCCTAATTTATATCATATGGAGTTGCGTGAATTAAGTGGGTCGAGTCGAATAAGTAATTATTCCATTTTTTTTAATTTTCATTAGACTTGAAAACTGTATTGAGCTTGGCTTGATTATGAATCAAACCAATCATGAACGGCTTAATTCGATTAAACACACGAATATATAACTCAAGTTTAAATAATTTTATCGCTTTACATATATTTGATCAGTTTTAGTTAAGCAAAAACTCAAACTATGATAGATTTGTTCCTTGTATCGTCTTCTCTACTAGAATATTTGGACAAAGTAGATATTTCTTAAACATCTCGTTCTAATTGATCAAACAAAACAAAAATCTTCGTTAAATCGACTAATTTTTACTCAACGTCCAAAACCCATAAAAACCCTTATTTTAGAATTTCGATTTTGAATACGAAATAAAACACAAATTTAAAATAAATTGAAAAAAAAAAAAAAAAGGGATGTAGCAATCAAGTTGGCAATCATATATGTACTCATAGTATAGACAATACAACGTGGGCTTCAAGTTCAATCATAATCAAAGCCAAGAAAAAATTCTAGTGGGGGGCTTCTAAAGAATGTGTAGTGTAAGATCATCCTTTGTGATGATATATATCACTTGCATAACAGACATTCACAGAGTTTCAATATTTAGGAGAATGTATTATAATTTATTTGTTTAATTATAGATTCTTAAATATTTATACAACAGTTTTTGTATTAATTCATATAGTCTCATCTGATTTAATCTAACACTTGGAACAAACAAAACTGCATTCACTAAAAGGACAGCCAGATTTAATAAGTAATAGTAATTCCACAAAAATTATATATACATATATATATATAATATACACACTCGAAGAAGAGTTGATTAGCAAAAGAATATGCTTGAGTTATACAAAAAATTATTAAATATAATAACGGGTTAATTGCAATTTAGCCCTCTGCATGAAACTTTGTACATGCAGAAAAATCTCTATAAAATAAAAATAGGCAGTTTATCAAGATTTACCAATATAAAAACCCAAATATCCTTACTTTCTAAAAGTATTTACACTATAAATATCCATTTTCATTTACCTATTTAATTTATTTTTTTACACATAATATATTTTAAAATTTTCTTTTTTCTTTCATCTTCTTTTTCACCAAAACCCTAACCCTATTTCATCACCTCTAACATCAACCCTATACCCTTATTAACTACAATTTCCATCTTAATCCATCATTATAGCTTCATCAAAATGTCAGTCAATTTGACGTTCATAACATCTAAATCGATTTACCCACTAACTGTAACAGTAAGTGAACTCGAGCACATAATATCATCAATGTCTATCATATAATATATTTACATTGAAGAAATCAAACTTCAATATAATGAGTATAAATTCAAAACAAAATCCTAAAACGTGGGCCTAATCTAAATTGACTTACATCATTGGATTCCAAAACTTGTCCTAATCATTGGGAAATTGAGAAAACGACTGTTCAAAACCTAGACTTGGGCCAGTGTACTTGTTAAAACCTGATTGATGGCCTTTTACAATTGAAACTTAAAGAGCTTTTTTTTTCATCCTAGGTTCAGTTCACTTCACTTCTGCTGTAATCATTTCTAGTTCCTTGTAATAATCTACTTGTCACCTTGCAATCAAAACCCATTCTTGTTCAGAATATCTTGTCCACTTCTTGATTTAGATGTTTTCAGATGAAGATTTCTTATCTTTTTGCAAAGAAAACATGTGAAGTTATATCAATTCTATGTCAAAATACTACTAAGTCCGGTGGTTTGGTGATCGTGTCTTTAATTTCTATTTCGAAGTCACGAGTTTGAGCTTGAGCTTACGACTTTACATAATGCAATAGGAGATGACGATGATTGATTTATAACGCTTAATAATAATGCTTGATGCATTATAAATGGGTTCACATAGTTGAGCTATATCACCAAGTAATTTATGTCATCAAGTTTTACCATACTGTACCTTTTTTAATTATCAAAAAGCTAAATCTTATCTGAAAATTGTGGGGTTTATTTTGGGTTTTGTATTGTTTTGGTTTGTTTTTATGGAGAAGAAGAATCAAATCCTTTACAATGATCCATGGACAAGCATGCTTGGAGTGGGTCCAATTGAAAAATGCTTTTTGCCAAGTTAGAAAGGAGAATGGGCCATTTTTCCTTTAGAGGATTGGGTTTTAATCTTGGTGTGGATTTGACAGGAATGTAGGAAAATTGTTGGGGAAATTCCGATTCCAATTTATTTTGGTTTAAATTACAAAATAGAATTATTTATAATTTTTCAGGTATCAATAAGTGAAAAATGTCTCATTGCATTCTACTCTTATATATATATTTGTATATATATAGTTGTTGCAAATCAATTGCATGAAATTAGATTTAATTTCATCATAGCAGAAAAGAATTAAAGACCTTGTAATTATTATAACTAAAAGGAAAAAAGCAAGAATCTTGCGAGCACTTGCAGTATACATAGGAACTGATAACAACTATACCTTTATACTAATAAATTGAAGCATATACTTCATTTGAGGTTAAAAATTAAGAGACAAAATTGATAATTCAGATATTAGATAAAACTACCAACTTGACTGATGAAGGGTTAATTAATAATTAATATATCTTCCTGAATTTATTCACCTTCAGATACATGAAAAAATCCTCGTCCACCCTCAGATCGGCTACACCCGACAACGCCCCTCATGCAACTTGACAAAACTACCCCTCTTCAACCACATAAATACAAGTTTAGCTCACTAATAAGTTAATTATCCAAACGGAAAAATGACCGTTTCTTGTCAATGTTGATCATCTTTCAGCAAATGCTTGATGCACAAAAACTCCAAAGTATTTACAAGCACAAATAGCTTCACAACCATAGACCATATCCAACCTACATAGGAGTCAGGACAATAAAGAAAGATGGTGATCCAAATCAGTTTTATTCTATTGCTCACACTGTCACACATAATAACAAGTAAAAATTTGAAATTCATTAATAATCTCATGTTGAATGATATACATAAAAACACTGAATGTTTAGATGGAAACATTACGAGTTCCTTGTAAACATTGTAATTTCGAAACTACTTCATAATTTCTTTTCGCTTAGTTGAAAAATTGAAACTTTTCGAACTTTTCGATGGAAAAGAAGGAAAATTAGAACCATGGGTGAACACAATTGCCATAACTTACCGGTTGAAAAAATGGTTTGTATCAATTCTTTTGGTTGCTGAATCACTTATTACACTGAATTACTTTTGATTACACAAGAACCCACATATACACCATACTTCTGTTTATCATGTAATATCAGAGCATATCAATCCTTGATAGAAAACACATGAAACAATGAGGTCATGGCACCATTAACTACAAGCCAGATTCTGAACATACGGCGTTAAATATTGAGATTAAATATGATAAATAGTCTGCTTTTTCATCTTTATTTTCTTGATATTTTCATCATCTCAAGTTGGTAAATAGTATTTCTATTTGGAAAACTAAAACAAGCATCATCACTCTTTCACTCTAAAGTAATTTTTTCCACCCTTATGGTAGATAGCTCAACCTTAAGGATCAGTAAGCCAACCCCTTACTGGCAAATGGTCTAACTAGAATTGACAAGTCCAATCAAGCAAGTTATAAACAGCACAGCATATTATAAAACAACACAAAGGAAACCATGAAAATGCCTAAAGAAAGAATAATAGATAAGGAATTATAGAATCACCTTCAAAATTTCTTCCATCACTTGCCCTGCATCAATCTATAGTTAAGGATAAGGTCTTCAGGTTTTTTCCATATGTATGCCCGAACAGTCGCTAAGCTCATATCTGGAGGTAATACCTGAATAATAACAAGAGAAGTTCAACTCAGAAAAATGGAAATTCTACCACTTTATTCATGTGACCTAATAGAAATCACACAATCATTGTTACTAAAGGTTCAATAGTAATAGTGACCTCAAAGAGAAATAACCAAAAGTAAAAATAAAATGAGAAACAGTAAACGGTGATCAGAGGAGGCCACAAAATCTTCTAATTTGGTGTTTTATTTTATGAATGGTTAGAAGAAGATTCATATAAAACTATATATTTGTTTTTATATTCAGGAATTAGGATGGCTTTACGACAGAAACATCCAACAGATCAAGCAAACTTGCCTGATTATTGCACAAAATCTCTATAGAAGGCTTGAGTTTTTGCCAAGGTTTAGATCCAGAACGAAAAGAACCTTCTCCAATAACTGGATGTGTAATCTGACCCCCAGGCACGCTCGGAGCAAAATTCCCATCCACATTCGTACTATCCATTGGCTTATCAAGAACCATCTTTTCTACGACATAGTTGACAACCTACAAAATAACATTGACCAATCTACTTCAGATATGTCCACTGGAAAAAACATAAATACAAGCTAAATAGAAAGCAAATTTAAACTATGCAGCAGTATATCAGATCAACAACTACTGATCGGTCCTATTAACACTCTTTTGCTTTGCGCTTTCTTGCGTACTGAGGAATTTCATCCACCTTAAAACAACGCTTTCAATTCATATGAAAATCAATTTTGAATCGCTTTTTGGTAGCCAAGAAGATCATTTCATCAACATTTAAATACTGATTTTCTTTTTCAGGCACCAGTTTTATGGACATGATCCAGTCCGACTGTCTGGGTATTGGCATCTCACTTTTGGATGCTTAACTTAGTAAGCATCTTAGTAGGCATGGAGTTGAAACCTAAAAGAGATGGGAATCCAAAAACTCCACATAGATAGTATTTTTAATTGCTACGTGTATCATTTTATGCAATCACCATAAAAATACAACCTTAGATACCTCTTTGCCAGTAACGAGATACTAACTCAGATCCATTATGGATGTCAAAATTTCCATCTTTTCGTACTTTTTATTTGGAAAATGAAAAGATGGTCCACAAGCCCACACATGTTTATAATATTTTAGCAAACCAGCCGGAACCCATTGAAAAACTTTACCTTGTGTATTCTCAAAATACGAGGAGCGCTGAGTTTCCCTTGAGTAAGGATCTGCAATGTAGAACCTTCACATGGGTGCAGATAGAAGCTACATCTGCAATAAAGAAATATACATGGACTTAAAAACCAAATAGTTAAACACCTTGAAGGGGGAAAAAAGACAATGTAAAATTGATGTACTTCTTTGTTTGGTGGTGAAAAGGAATGCCTTCTTCACCACTACCCCACAAAATGAAAATATAAGGATCGGAAGGGCTAGAAAATGATAATAGCAAACAGAATTCAAATAAACTCAGTAAATCTAATTAAGAATGGAGTTACCAGACAAGATTTAACCCAATTTAAGAAACTTGCTTAGGTTTGGCCGACGAACAAATAAATTAGCTAAACTATCTAGAAATCAAAAGCATCTATCTGAATTTTATTATGAAGAAAAATGAGCATCTTTGTGAAGTATATTGCAGAGCAATATGACGAAGAATTTCTAAGTCATCCGAGAATTTCCATCATTTTAAAACCAAATACCAAGCTCGCACAGGACGAAAAATAATACAAACAAGTTCTAAAAGTAAAGCCATTTAATGCAAGCACCGAAGCAAGTTTTCCAGGAAATTACTTGGTATTTTCCCTTGGAGGCAGGCGATTATTCAGCACACAATCGAGAACCCACCAGGGGAAGTCTTTCTCATCTTCAGTTCCATCTAGGTCAATAGATTTCTTTCTCCATGGACCTCCTTGAGAGCCTTCAGTTACAATAGAAGGCGGGGAAGCCGCTGAAAATTCAAATGGTGGATACACAGCAGAATCATTCTCCAAATTACCATCTCCTTCAACTCGAGAGAGGGTTAAAGTTCTCGTAGATATATCTTTTCCGGATGGTATTTCTCCATTTGCCGAAATTTGAGCTCCAAATCTCTGCCTTCTTTTAGTTAACCAATGAGCCAAGAGCCCTTTGAGGGTTTCCCTTGCCAAATTAATCTACATATATTTATATACATCAGTTGTAGTTGACTTCCAATACTAGGAAAAAGAATACATAATAAAAGCTCTTATTAATATTAAAAAATAATCATCACAACTGAACAAGGTGCACAAAAGCTTATTTGAAAAATCAAAGCAAGTACAAGGTGCCACCGAATCAAATGCAATAACCAGCCAGGTGTACTAGGCCAAAATAACATTGATTTTGAATGTAAACATAAAGACAATTATAATAGTAGATACCTTGTCATCCTCGGGTTTCCCTGAAATGCTCAGATCAGCAGAGTACATTTCAGCAGAAAAGCATTGTGGCGTGTCTAAGTGCACTGCTAAACACCCAAGCTTTGTATCTACGGTAAACCATGCCGGAATACTCACCTGAGCAAGCATAAAAAAATCAGAGGATGCAAAAGAAAAAGGGGGACATAGCTAAGAGAAGACTGTGAGCCATACCATCTCAAACAATTCTTCTTTCTTCTTCTCAAATGAAATCTGCAACCACAAAGTAAGTAGGGTCGGAAATGAGAAACTACAAAAAGTCCAAAGTTAATACAGAGAAAAATGCCATATCATAAGCCGAAAATCCCATTTCAGCACATCACTTACCTCACCATAGTTTTCAATAACAACACCTCTTGTAATTTCCCATAACTTCACTGTTCCAGCAGTGTCCTTGAAAAGATAGATATCAGCGCTTAGTTAAGATAATTATTTGCGTAGCTAAAGAATAGTTAGACGGATATTGTAAAACAACCGTGTCGAGTTACCTTAGTCAGGACATGTCTTCTATTATTTAAAATCTCATGTTGCACTATTGCGGAAGTTCCATGAATGCTCAGAGACGGTTCTCTATAGATAGGAACCTAAATGAATATTAAAAGATTAATTGCTCATGTTGCCAACATTATCCTACTAAATTCAGAAGACGCATAAGGGAATGATGTCACGCAACATCAATCCAGAATGGAATTGTGACAAATTTGCACAGTAACTTAAAGATTCATTAAAATCCAGGAAGGAAGGCCACAGTAACAAATTATAGAAAGAAAGAGATACAGGAAAATGAAGTTCTTTGTCAATAGGAACACGTAGAAAATATATAACTGCACTCACAATATTGCCAATATTAGGTCACTTGTGCATTTTACCAGTAAAGGTTCAACACAGAAGATTACTAATTCACAAGTGGCAATGCCGCAAAAGAAAACATGTTGAGAGGAATGATATGACAAAGGCACGATTTGGTTATGAAATCTGTCAAGTTATTTTCCTCATTCCAGAATTTTGCATCTTGTGAATAGCTTAATCCAAGATCGAAGAATTAAGAAATGTATACAACATCCAGTACTCTTAATTCGATTTGAAAAGGAGTTGTGCACAAATTTTTACCAGGAAAAACATTCAGCTAAAGATTATTTATGTTAGATTAGATAACTAAAAAGTTGAAAACTCAGCCTTACAAGTAAAGGATTATATGACTCACAGGTGTAGAGCCTTCCAGTGAAACCCTTGCCCTCGAAAATGACAAGTTGCCAGCTAAAAATGAACCTCCTCTTTGGAATACTTTCGGGGGATTAAGTGCTTCAGCTGGCCATTGATGTACAGAAGAATCTGTTGTGGCAACCCATATACCATCATCATGCAATGCTAATTGCCATATAGGATGTTCTTCTGTACACAATAATACACTCTCTCTTGTGCTCAAGTCTGTCAAATATAACTAAGAGTGCAAATAAAAGTTAGTTCTACGATGAGCGAAAGACCCAAAAAAATGAAAGACACAGATATTCAAATTGGTAATTTGTAAAGCTGCACTCACAGAACGATCTCTTCCACCACTATAAACATGACTAAATGTTGGAGTGGTGGCAAGTGCCCAGACAGAGTCCGAATGGACAGCATAGGAATGAACACATCGCTGCTGAGCCAGATCCCACAACCTATAAAAATTTTCAGCAAGAATGATCAAAACCATGAAAACTGCAATCAAACATTACCGACAGAAAAGAAAAATCCCTTATTTATTACATGTAAGAAAAATAAAGAAACAGTGTGCATACCTGATCATAGAATCAGAGGATCCGGATAAGCAATATCTGCAAATTATAAGATCAAATTAATATGTTTATACATATTGACATTTGAATTGGAACAAAAAATTATGAAAATACAGGGACTGCAATGTTGGAGGACCAGATGCCCTCCCTGGGTAGATGAGGGAAAATGTAATTGGAAGAAAGAATGGATCATAAACCATGTGAATGTGAATTGTCTAGTTGCCGAGACACGGACAACCAAGAAATCCTGGGAATACAATATACTTTTCCAATTAGACATTGGGAGCCACAGGGTGGAGTGGACGGAGTTCGTGTTTCATGTCACAAAGACAGAATCTGAACTTAACAAGCACCTAAAGTTAGACAAAATATTGGGAATCACCAGTAGCAGTATCTAGGTAATGATCCTGCTTTTCTCAAAAAACACTCGATTGAATAACCATCTCACTAGTTTGACAGAGTTTCAAGCTATCTATCTAAAAATGAGTGCTTATGTTACAGCTGGTCAATATCCATTTAAATCTGGCCACAACAATTGAAGAGAAAATGTGATTCCATTGTCAATATATGTGCCTTGGGAAAATAAGCATGAAGCTGTCCAGCAAACCTGCCAGTAGAATCCAACAGAAGTGCCCGAATATTATCTGTGTGCCCTCTCAGCTTCATGGTTTTAGAACCAGTTCTTGGGTCCCAAACACGCACAACCTACAAAAAAGTTCATGGTGAATGCAGCAGCTACATATTGTTGTACAACCAGCGTCCCAGAGAGGAGTCTCATTTGGCTTTTGTTAGGAATTAACAAGAAAACATTGTTTCCCTAATAAAATACTCTTTCCATGAGACATAAGAGAATAAATAACATTACCTTACAAAAATGAACTAAATAAGATTTTAATTCCTTAAATAAGATGGCAGTTTTATAGTAAATATGAACTAACTCTATCTTTCTCAATTAAAATGAAGAGTAATATAGTAAGATAGACAATAAAGACCAACTGTTATAGTAAGGACAAAATATTGTGGGCAGATAAAAAATAGAACAGTGTATGTCCTTTATGGAATGAAGGGAGTACAAGAGAAATAGTAAATAAGAGCGTGCATCAGAAATTTAAAAAGAAAAGCAAAGAGTAATCTGTGTACAGATTCTTTAGAATCAGAAACCAGAACTTACATTTTCAGTTCCACCAGAAACAAGAAGTGTTCCTCGGTCATTTGTGGCCAATGCATAAACTGAGTCTTTATGGCCTTTTGCAGCAATTGGAGTATAGCCTTGGCACTGAGCGGCATGCAGAGAAATGTTACTGTTTGAGCCAATGGGCCGAAGACTTGTATTAGGCGGTGGTGACCCCAATCCATTAACACTTGTACACTCATCTATATTAGCATCATTTGCTTTAGAAACAGGAGCAAGTGCAGCTTCAAGATCCCATATGAAAACCTCTCCACCAAGGCCACCAGAAGCAACAACATTGCTCTGTAATGCATTAATATAGAAGGATCATATACTGATTACTATGAATAAGGAACTTAAAATATTTTGAAAGGTTCTGCAATAATATTTACATTGTTGTCAGCTGCAGCGAGGCAAGTGACGTAATCAGAATGTTGGCGGAACGTCCTAGCACATGTTCCATCAGACAAGCTGTTCCATACCTAAATTTATCAACAAATTTAAGAAAAGATCAATTCATGAGAACAGTTTGATATCTGTGAAGGCATATCGGGTAACATGCACAAACCTTAACAGTGGAATCTGAGGAGCAAGAAACTAATGTGTTACCACCTGTAAGAACAGCATCATTGACCTGCCCAGCCAATAAATTCAGACGCAAATTCTAAGAAGCACACATCCACAACAGAATGGCAAAGTCATGAATGTTGAGCTACAATTGTCAAAACATTGTACAAAACTAATCTAGAGAAACATTAGTTTGCTTATTGAACCATTTGCTACAGGCTCTTCTTCTTAAAATTAGATCTCACGGGTACACAGATTTTTCTAGGCCGTCTCATTTTCACTAAGCTACAACTCAATGATTTGTTACATTAAATAATAGATATAATATTGGACGACATCATATCTGCTTGCTCATCATCGGAAAACTAGGTTCTATGACCACAGTAAGTATGAATAAGTAGTAGCAAATGTTTAAGTGTCTTTTATGGTTGAGTCACAGTAGGTATATAAACCATCAAAGAAAGATTAAAAAACAGTATAAAACAAAATTAACCAAAGATGAGAATGAGATGTACCCAATCAACATGGGACTCAAATGTAGCAGAGAAAGTAGCACCATCATCAGCCAATGCCCATCTCTTTAGTGTGCCATCACGGCCCCCAGTGAAGAGGTAATCATTCCCATCTGTTCCCGGAGACTTCAATACAGCCAGGCAGTTTATACCAGCACAATGCTGCCAATAATGAACATGCTTCAGAAAAGTTATGTAAAGAATTTAATGTCCCTTACAGCAATGCAGATAATTTATCTAACTGATGGAAACTACTTCATATTCTTTTGTAATGATATGCTGACACTTGAGGACCTTTTTGGAATAATGAAAGCAAATTCAAGATGTGTGATATATCATTTATTTCTCATGCGAATCTATGATTCATCCAAATAATAAGATGTGAGTTCAGCATAACACAAGACAGTGCGTGAAACAAAATTCAGCATAACACCTTCTCCATCTCCTAAATACCGAAGAATGAAGTGAGAATTAAAATCCGACTAAAATGAAGCATCACCTTTCTATAGTCCGCATCATTTAAGACATATGTAAACCTCTTTTCCTTGCGATTACGAACTGTGTTAGCTGTGTTTCCTGCACTGCCAACACGGTGCATCGCGAAAATCCCTGCAGCACAATACAGAAATGATAAATAATACAATAATAATTGCCTCTTCTATTTTACTATTTTACACAACTGAGCTTCTTCTGTTATCTTATGACGAAGACTTAACAGCTTTCAAGAACTGAAATAGGAAAGAATAACGAGAACAATATACAAAGCAAGTCCATTTCTTATTATTATAAGACTTTCATTCTCTTGATCGTATTATATATTTTTTTAGATAAGAATAATTCTGTTGAGGACAGTGAGTGTTCGGGTTTCAGATGAGGCTCTTTTCATCAATGTCTGACCTTATCTTTCTCTCTATCTAGTTGTATAAGCACTTAGTCCCGGCAGTCCTGATTGGATCCTCTGTCCGCCCCCTCTTCCAAATAGGAATAGAAATAGACCCTTGCCCTAGCCGATTTGTACTAGGATTACTTCTTGTTTCAGAGGGCGAATCCATCAAATTTGATCAACCATTAACAAGTAATCCTAATGTGGGTGGGTTTGGTACTAGCATACATTCCTGGACATGATTATATTTTTAATGCTCAATCAAATTTTGAGATAGGATAACAATGGGCCACATCTAGTTGCACAGAGCTAAAATATCTGATGTCCCGAATGTTATTACTTTCATAATTCCTTTATATCCAAGTCTATAGTACACAATCTGCACACAAGTCAACAAAGAGTGGCGAACATACCGCCTATATATTCACTGCAACCATCTGCTTCATGGACCTCAACCGCTTAATCATCAAGAATACTCTGATTATTAGTTTTTTATTTGAAAAGAAAGTAATACAAAGCGACCACTCAAGGCAACAGTCCTTTTTTCACAAGGCACGCCCCCAACCACAACAAGCCAACACACTGTTCCACATAATAACGCCTTAAAGTTTCCTTTCCCTTCTCTCTTGATGGAGTTTGCACATAACTAGACCTTTACTGCTTATATTTTGACCACTAAAACGTGCTTAAGATGCATTTAAACAGGCCACAAGCCTAAAAACAGATAAAAGAGCTCATCCTGAAATATCCATTATAGCATAATTTCGTGACAGGTTGTAGATATTTTGGTAAGAGTGACTTACTGGATTTAAAACTAGATTCGATATCAAAATCAGAACTTAATCATTACCTGCAAGAAAGTGGATTGAGAAGAGTGAGAGCCAGCCAGGATGCTGAAAATCTTTTGAAGAGGACACTCAGAAACGCATCAAAATTATTATGAAAAAATACCACAAACCAAATTAAATCGAACAAAAATAAATCTAATAAAACTCGAATCTTGAGACGCGAAAGTAGCAATAACTCAAAGTCAACAATTATGAAACTGACACATAAATTTCCAGGCACAATATATAACACCGCAGAGAAATAAAGAAGAAAAAAAGTGCTAAACAGAATGATCGCAATTGAACTCAAGCCAGTGTGAACAGCGGCGAAAATTCAATAAAAAAAAAAGAAAGAAAGAAACTAATTGTCTAATTACCTTCGCCGGTGGCTTCAATGGTGGAATTTCCTCAAACAAGAGAAATACGTCGGCTAGGGCAAATCAAATCGAAGTGAAATCAAAACGACACAAAGCGATGTTATTCCCGCAGAGATAGAGAATCAACGGCGGGTAAACGAACTGACGCGGTGGGGGAACGGCGGTGACGATCAGAGGATAGGGGAGTGGGAAGCAATGATATATGTTTTTTGTTACTTTTTCTAAAGTGTGTTTCGTTATTATTGATAAATACATACATATGTATATATATATATTTTTTTTTTTTTTTTTTTGGTTACAAAAAGTTTAGGTAGGGGTCGGCTCCGGTCGCCTACCAGGGTCAGGGCATGCCTCCGGGACCAAAGACCACTTATAGAGGTACTTACAGATCACCCACCAACACAGCCCTCACGTCGGCAGCGGGAATCGAACACACAACCTTCTGAGGGGAAGTGGCCCGTCCTTACCAACTGAGCCAACATGTGTTGGTACATATGTATATATATACTCCAACCATATTTTTGACATAGTCAATTAATAATTCTACATTTGTCTTATGATTTTTATTTCCTAATAAAATTATGTAATAGATATGCTTTAGGGATTATTTCATCAATAATAAATTACAATGACTGGCCAAATCCTCCTATAAAAA
Source organism: Verbascum thapsus (assembly GCA_963669365.1). NCBI lineage: Eukaryota > Viridiplantae > Streptophyta > Magnoliopsida > Lamiales > Scrophulariaceae > Verbascum > Verbascum thapsus. The sequence goes on along the minus strand of OY770117.1, from coordinate 8,473,180 downwards.
ATAAATATATACTAACCATGTCTCTTTTCAAAATTATTAAAATCTAATTTTCAATTATCGATTTCATATGTCAAAAATGTAAATCATTTTAAACTTCTGAAAACACGTTCTAATTTTTGTTCAGTCTCGAATTAGCTTTTCTTTAAAGGGTTAAAACATTAGCTTTCGACCTATCATCGGTGAAGAGATAGACATTATTATATATAAAACTTATTTTCCTTAAAATAGTTAGTATTTATAATAAATATGATACAATTCATATAATAATTAAAATGATAGTATAATCAGATAGTTAATAAATTATTTTGCAGTTAATAAAAATAGAATAGTGGGGGTGCTTATGAAATAAATCAAACATTTAACACCTACATGTAGCACCATTTTCTCATCTTGATTAGGACCAAATTGACTAAACAATTTTCACCTAGAAATTGGAATAACTCTTAAAATGAGTGCCTATGAGCTTATAACTTAAATTAATTTATTTAGGGAGTTTTTTTTATAAATTTCAATGATGATTCTAATTCTCTTAATTTAACATATATTAATCTATAATCTCTTAGTTGGTAAATGGGTGCTTAAAATCGATTGTGGTATTTTTGTAATTAAAATGACTTTGTTAAAACATATCTATTACTTTAATCACTTCTTTTGCAAATGATCATCTACAACTTTTGTTCTATTTTGGCTTATGTTTGTAAATGCTACTTAATTTCAATTATTTCCTAGTTATAATTTCTATATCACAACTCAGTTTACATCTTCAATCTGGGCTATTGGGCCCAAGGCTAAACATAAAAAGACTATTGGGCCCAATGCTTAAACAATAAAACACATATTGAAAGAGAATAAGAAAGAATTTTTATATATTAAGTATGAGAATCACTCCAATATATGTCATGTTATGAATGTTCTCAAAATCAAACACAAAACTTCTATGGCTTTACAGTGGGTTATATAACTTGCTTGGATGCCCTTCTTCAACCAACCAGCAATACCTAATTCAATTATCCTAGGTCCAATCTTCGTAAACCCGATAAGCTGGCCCGGCCCATTACATGCCTCTGGCCCAAAGCATCTTGTACGAGGCCATTCTTTTCGAAACGAGCACCAAAAAGAATCGAGAAAGCTTCATACCGACTTTTTACCTATTTTCAAAAATATCATAATACAGGGTCATTCTATAGTAGACCGAGTGCAATACAGTGATCCACTTTTCACACCATTAGGTCATTGATCGGAAGGCATTTTTCATCCCCTATCAAATTGTGTTGTATTATTGAGGGTCCAAAGTATGTACCTTATTGTTACTAATGTGCTTTTGCAAGAGACCGGCTTGAAATACCGTGCAACAACTTGGCGAATCCTAGAAAGCTAAGCTTTCCATCGGTGTGTCTAATCCAATCGTTCAAAACAGCATGAACTGGAACCGAAGGGCCGAGGCCAAGTTCCTAATACGAAAAAATACCAAAACGAACCTAAGCAATACATTTAGGTAAAATTACAAAATACCCATATTGTTTGAATAATTGATATAGTTTGACGGGGTTTTGGAAAATGAATTACCGAAGCTAGTTCTTCAATCATGATAGTCCTATTTCCGTCCTTGTCAAAGAGTTCATATGCACAACGAGCATGTTGTTCCCATCTATCGAGAGCTTCTAACTGATGAACACTTAGTGCAGCACCACAAAACTCTTCAAAATCCATCTTTCTATATTGAAGTGCATTAAGCTACCATATCGAAAAGGCGTTTAATTTAGCGCTGAAAAACTAATGAAAGGAAATTGTACGCAAATAGGAAGTGATAACATTTAAAGCATACCGAATTGAGAAAATCAAATACGCGTGACTCATTCATGGCATCGGTTGCATGTTTCTTCAAGGCCTGGCAAAGTAATAGAATCTGAGACTAAGTTTTGAATCAAACAAACACTGCCAAAGTAATGAAAACCTGCAAATTACGAACCGTTTTGATATTATCTAAACTTATAGTGCCATTTTTGTTTGGTTCCAATAACGCAAATTGCTCCTTCAGGTAGAAAAGTTCATCTGCTGTCAGTGTTTTCGATAAAGCCTGCATAAATCAAAAAAGATATTATAAGTAAAAGTAAAAGCGAAGTAAAAAAAGTGAAGATAAATAAGCAGTACGAACCCGTAAAGCAGCTTTACGGAGGGGCGATGAACGCATATAAGCTTTCATAAGCTTAAATATCAATATATCTAACGGCACTTTTACATCATTACTATTTCTGATCCATGGATGACCTGAAGCACGAAAATTTGTAAGTGGATTTCAAAACAATAATAAAAATCCTTTCTTTTTTGTTCAGGTTAAATAACATAGTCAACCTCTGCATAAAACTCTATTTGGAGTTGCCAGATATGACAAGGGGTGTTTTGGTAATTTGTAAAATCTCATAGGGCTTGTGGTAATTACCTAACCTAACCCCTAGTGTTAAACCCTTATTACAAAACACAACCTACTATTTTCCGAGTTTCCAGATTTCAGGGATGTCCAAGTAATTTGAAAAACCTCAGGGAACTCATGGTAATTACCCAATAAGTGAAGGGCTTTGCATGCAATAATCCATTTAGTTTACTAACCAACAATTAGATACTCACACAAGGCTTGAGCTGCAGTCATTCTTTTCCTTGGATCTTTATTTAGGAGACGTTTAACAAAGTCTTTTGCCTCGGTAGACAAAATTGGCCATGGTTGTTCTTCATAAGTTGGTTCAGCTTTTACAACGGCTCGAAAAATGCCAGACTCAGTTCGAGCCCAGAATGGGCGGCTACCACATAACAATATGTACGCTATTACACCAACACTCCAAACATCAGCCTCGGTACTGTACGCTCTGTGTAAAACTTCGGGTGCCACATAGTATGCACTGCCGACAATGTCATTAAGCCTTTCATCTGTAAAGAATTAAACGAATTATCATTCTACTCGTTCCAAGAATATAAAGTTAGCAATAATGAAAGAAATACAAATACGACAAACCTGGTTTTACGAAATCGGATAATCCAAAATCTATGGCCTTCAATGTTGAGTTCTCTTCTTTGGATGTAAACAAGAAATTCTGATATAGAAATAAGTGACAATTAAACAAGAGGAAAGTAGTTAACGGGTCAAAAACAGAAGAAACAACAGAAGTAAAGTGTCTTTTACTGTTTTCCCAATTTTTCCTTAGTGAAGAACTCACATTTATTCCAGTATTTCATAATCAAATCACATTGTCTATATATAATATAGGAATAATTACATGCACAACTCTTCATTATTAGGTAATTACCACGACCACCCTAAGGTTTCGTTAATTACCAAAAACACCTAGCCAGATCAAGACAATTGGAAAAAACATGTGGCAAAATTGTAATGTGTTTTTTACTGTGCGAAATCATATGATGCTTTAATTGATAGAGGAAATTATGGCAATTTCTCAAACATCAAGATGAACCCATATGTCTATGTAATTTACCCTATACTATACTATAACAGAAAGAGAGTCAAAACCGACAAACATGACCACAGGGTATCTATTAAAAGACGACAACCCAATTAATAAACCTTTTCAACAATTATATACACCCAATAAACTCATACCTCGGGTTTAAGATCCCGATGTACCACCCCTTGGAGATGACAAAATGCCACGACATTCAATATTTGTAACATCACAGCCTTTGCATCATCCTCTGCATACTTTCCACCCCTATTAGAGAAAAAAAAGGGAAAAAAAAAGATGAAATGGAGAAGGAGAAAATTACATTAACATTCAAGGTTTAACAAAACAATTGATGAAAAATCGAATCTTTTATCTTTCTTGATTTAATAGACAATTAATATAAAAAATTACAAAATACCTCGAAAGTATCCTATCCAAAAGCTCGCCTCCTTCGCATAACCTGAGAAATTAGGTTCACAATTAATCGTTTTAAAAGAGATCATCCTGATGTAAATGATTAATCAAAGCTTACTCCATCACTATGTAGACATTGTCATGATCTTCATATGCATCATAAAATTGTATTAGATTGTTATGTCCCGTCAAAGCTCTCAATATTTTCACCTCCTTTCTTACATCTTCAATAGCTATGGCAGTCGTCATCTAGATTCACGAAATACAATTAATAATCAGCAAAAGAAGAACATAATCTGATACTAAGAGATCGAATTATCTACAAAAGCTACATAGCGTAAAATCATCCAAATTATTCCAACAATCTTCTCAATTCAATGTTACAAATATCTAAATCAAATCATAATTCATCCATATATCACAAATATCTCAACGATCTTTCAGTTCAATAAAACTTAATCCACTTCAATGAAAATCCATTTTAGCCGATAACATCTAAACCACACGAAACACAATTACAAATCAGGGGAAAACCCCAATATATTTATGAAATCTACACAGGTTAGCGTAAAATCATCCAAATTATTCAAACAATTTTCTCAATTCAAACACACAACAAAACTCTTTAACAACATAAAACATCATAAAAAAATCGAAAACCCAAAAAAGAAAGAATTTTCAAACCTTTGCTTTAGGTATGACCTTAACAGCAACCTCCTGACCTTTGAGCTCCCCCTTCTTGAAATTAGCCTTACAAGTATATCCAAAATGCCCTCTCCCAACCTCCTCCCCCAGCTCATATTTATCATAAAACTTCTTCGAAAATCCAAAACTCTTATCCAACCCTGCACCCTCACCTACCTCCTTCCCCTCCGGTATTGACGCCTCGTTCGGCTTCACGGAGCCGTGACGCCGCGCTAACACCGCCTTAATATGCTTCGCCGGCGATGGCGGCGGAAACGGCCGCTTGAAAAACCTCCTCGGCGTCCCGGTCGCGGGAGATTTCGCTGGAGATTTCTTCGAGAAGAAGTAATGGGCCGGGCTAGGGCTGTAAAACGGGAAAAATGGGGATTTTTTACCTGCGTCGTGATTTTCATCTTTCTTTTCCGAATTGGACGAATTAATTACATTGCCGTCGTGGGTTGGATTAGGGTTAGGATTAGTTTCAATTTCATCAGATGAATTGAAATTAACTTGTGGCGAGGGTTTAGGCTTTGAAGTACAAGCCCCCATTTCTGCTTAATTAGAAAAAAAAGAATATCAAGAATTTATTCCTTTTTCTTCTCACGGAGATGAAAAACTAGGGTTTTAAATTACAAAAAGGAAATCACACAAAAAAAATTCAAAGATTTGAATTTTTTTTGTGTGTGTGTTGTAGAGAGGGAAAGTGAGGGAGGAAGGATCTGTGAAGAAGGTGATAAAAAGTAAAGGACAATGGGTGCTTTAATCAATTAAATTAAATTAAATCAAATTATTAATTTAAGAAATTATTAATCTTGGTTAAAGGAAAAATAGAAAAATATAATTATTAAAGATAATGAATGTAGGGCAGAGTTGTCCAGTTAATTCCACGTGGCAAGGATATGATGGGGTTTAATTTATTAACAAGTGAGGTTTTTGTAGTACTTTTGGGATTGGTGGTGGAGAAATTTCATGATTAACTAAGATATATAAAAATTTGATTTAATAAGCACAATAAAATAAATAGATTTTTAATGTAGGAAGGGTTTTGGACTCAAACTTATTGAGTTAAGAGTAATATAATCTAGTTCGATTAAAAAATAAAAAGATTTTATAAATTTAAATACGCGGGGTATTTTTTTACTTTTTCTTTTCAAGTCAAAAAGTGTATATAAAATTCTCTCCAAAAATCATTTAATCTGAAAATTGTTTTAATATGGTTTAGGGTTTAGCATACATATTAAAATATTATTAATACATTATATTATAAATATTAAATATTAATATAAGACGGTGGAAAGTAGGCAATATAAGACATGTTTTAATTCTTAAACATAAAATATATTTTGTCTTATTTATTTGGAGAAAAAACAAAAAGGGAAGGTTGAAAGAATAGACAGTTCTTTTTGTCTCCATATTGTGCCTCAAGGAATCAATAAATTCAAATTGTACATACTATTTTATTTTATTTCTAGGTACTTCTTGGAAAATTCATGCTGCTTAATCAACATTTTTTAACTTTTATTTAATTTAATTTTTAACATGAGATTAATGTAAAACCCGGAATTTCATAATAAAAAAAATTTATTCATATAGTTTACATTCGAAATTTAACAAATATTCATAAACTTGAGTATAGTCGGATTAAATATGTGATTTACCAATGTATTTTTTAGATATTAGACTAACATTTCTTGGATAAGATCTAGGTTACATCAATATCCACTAGTTAGTAAAATACAGCTATCACAATACTCACTTGATGCTAGAAATTAAATTATTTAAATTAAATTTTATTTAGAATGAAGTGTAAAATTCAATCCACATAATTTAATTTGGTGTAGGTGTGAGTGTGACATAAACCCTAATCATAAATTTACAGTTGCAACTTGCAAGTGTTATTATGATCAAATAAAGTGCAATTAAGTCTTACATTTATGTGAGAAAGAAATATAAGAGTTTATGCATTAAATTTTTATTCAAATAATGATAAAAAAAACTAATTAACAATCAGTAATACACAAATTGTAACTATCAATAACGTATAATTAATTATTAATAAAATAAATAAATATCCCAGACATTAAAGCGATTTGAACTGATGAGCTCTCAAATATCACCAAAAACACACTGGTTTTATCAGTTGTAAAAATATCAATGGTCAAATTAAAATAAAAAAAACAATTCGAAATATAACTTTCAATCTTGGGTCGTTTACTATAAAACAATGTTTTGTTTCACATTTAAACTTCACTTCTCTATAATACAAGAATCCAAAATATAAAGCTTACAATTATATTAAAGGTTTTCATACAATTATACAAAATAAAGTACAAATATTATATTATATCTTAATAATCTTATACTATGTATTATTTATTTTATAATTCTATTATTGAAAAGAAATTGATATGTGCATGTAACGAAATAGTTGGCAAAGGATTCTTGGTGTAGACGCAATCTTCACATTGGGACGTATAACAAATCTTGAACTATTCAAACAAAGAATCTCTATCATGCTGCCTATTTTAATTTAATAATTAAAATTTGAGAATAATTATATAAGGTCAAATGTAATTTTAGGTATATCTATTTTCTTGATGAAAATTGTTTTTTAAACTTACTTAATGCAATTGTATTTGATTTTATTAATTTTATTATATGATAATAATTATACGACAAATATAATTATTATAACCATCCACGTATTTGTAGAGCTTGATCTTAGATGATTGTTACAATTGTTAAATATACAACTTAAATTTATATAACCCGGTTTATATAAATTTGTATATTTTTTTAGAGTTAGATAAATTTTTATATGGGTCGAGTTTATTTATAAGTTATAAGCCAAATTGAACAAGCATATACCCATGGATTAAGCATTTGATTTGACAAACAATAATATTAATTGTGATGATGATGTTTGATTTTCAATTTGGCATAACTTAATTGGAAGTGGCAAACCTCATGAGTTTCTATATCTACACCTTTTTTCTTTCACTTTTTTTCTTCATTCCTTTATCAAATTTCCCCTCATTACTATTAATTACTTCACCAAATTCCTCACCAACCAAATGCATATAACCAAAAATCTATAGTTAAGAAAAGGGCTTTTAACTATATACAATTCTCAATTTCTCTACTAAAAAAAATTATCCAAAATCGATGTGATTTTTCAGGATCTCGTGAAATCAAAGTCCAATATTGATGCGGTGTGAATCCGCATCGTCGATATTTAGATTTTGGGCTGCACTCGAGTAATCGAGCTGCTTACGTACCTACTTCAGTAGGATCAAGCCTCTTCCTAGTTCGAAATAATTCAGAGAAATTAGGGTAATTCTCCAAATGATCATAACGTGATTAATTAATTAACTGAAGTCGTATTTATAGCTGTCAGATTGCTCGACGGGCCGGACTTATGGGGTATGGGCCTTCCACGCCAAAACCCTAACCCGTGAGGCGGGGTCCAGTATGGGTCGTAGCCCATTAAATATGGGATCCTAGGCCGGGCCCATCAAATATAAATAATTGTAATTATTAATATGAATCGACTCTTGATTAGGAGCTCTTGAGGTCGAGAGTTACACAAAAAGAATATGCCGATATTTGTTTTATTATTTATAATAATGATATATATCACTAATTAACCCTTCAATATTGTATCATCCTTAGTATGATTTATAGAATATAATTTTGCTATAGTAAAAATTAAATTATATGATTCAATAAACTCGCATATGTATCTTATCAAAACTAAATAAATGATACTTCGATAATGAATCAAAAATGGGTATATAACATTATTCATAGATTAGTACATTGCAACCTCAACTTACTTAATTTACAAATAAATAGGTAAAATATATACATAAATAGGTAATTTAGCTCCTTAAGTAATGCAATTTCATACAAGTGGGCAGTCTAAAATTGACTTAACGTAATAACCATTTAATAATCTGCAATTAATAGCTCATATGTGATTTCATAACGTAGTTGTGTATCAAATTATACTATTTTTATTATTATGATTTTATTAGATTGATCATGACCTTTCTAGAAGGTCTAGAATTAATTGGGTCCAAAATCCAAATACTACCACTTGTGTCTACATGCACAAGCAATATTGACTTGTCACCTCATTAAAAGTTTAAATTATTTTTTGTTAAGAAACTATGTAAATTATTTAAACTGAGAAATATTTAGTATTTTCTAATACGGTCATTTAAATAGTTTTGAAATGTCTGATTAACCCCTCTACTTTAAAGATGAGTCAATTAAAGCATCCAAAATCATTTTTACCATTTATTAAAATAAAATGACAAATATACCCATACTTTAATATTTTACAAAGATTCCTTGAAGGCTAATCCGTCTTAGAATAAGGATGATGCATAATGATTTCTATTTATTTATTATGTCCCCAATTATTAAAGTCAAACTTTGGAATAATTGAAAAAAAAAAAAAAAGAGAAAAGTTAAAACTAAAAAGAATAATTGAAATTCCTATATTTTTCTTCATAAGAGAAAGTTACTTCCCTCTCAAAAAATAAAATATAATCACAATATGTTTCTTTCATCAAAACCCCCTTAAAATATAAAGTCACAATATATAGAATATTATTGAATATATTTTATTTTTTTATTAGTAAATGTGCTTTATTAAACTTGAAATACATAAATATATAATTTTTATTTTATTGCCTCACATATTAGGTTTGAATAAAGCACGAGCTTGAGTTGAGCTCTAATCCATCCGTCTCGCTAACTATTTTTTGTTTCGATCAATCGATTGGTACACATAAAAAGTGACAACTTTAAAATTAGTTCATATCATTCAAACATAAAACAAGAGAAATTCACCACTAAATTAAACCCTATTTTTGGTTCCATGTTAGTAATATTTTTTCACGCCAAATATATATATTCCATGTTTTTTTAAATATTTTTACAAATATTCTATACACTAATACATTTCTTTTTGGTGTAAAGTGTAAACAATACAACTAACGTGCATATATAAAGTAACATATCAAATTTAACAAGATTTTATAATAGTAGATCCAAAGTACCACTAAACCATAGTGAAATTGTTACATGGACCATAAAGAACCAACTATGAAACACGAGTTGTCTACATCGTGGACTAGTAATAAGTAATAACTACCTTAAATTGAGAAAACTCCACAAAATGCCGGGTAATTATGAGGTGGGCCAGACCCAACAGTCCTGGCCCAAAATATAATTTTGTTAAAAATGGGCCGGTAAACATACATCATTATATATGTATCAATGTGTCCACTAGTTCTAAATAGTTATCTTGCATTATAATCTCTCCCCCAAACCATCAAATACCTCATTGATTCATGATATAATACACACCAACCGCCCATAGATAACATGGGATAAATTACCAACAACGACATAAACATTAACATATATCACATTTGGGCTTGGTCAAAGTTTATCCTAATCAACCAAAATTTCCTTATTTCACTATAATAAGACAAAAAATTAGAAAATAAACACTCACAAAACAACACCAACAAAATCCAAAGAACACCATGTACAATGCACATATATTGTATATGTTTGTTTTGACGGTCCAAACACGCAATCTTTCAGATAAATTTCGTCATAACTGACATACTCACAAACCAGGCCAGTAAATTAAAAATCGAGTCCATAATCAAAAATACAAAATTCAATGTTCGACCAACTGTTCTGTACAGGGAGTGCAACCCCGAAATACCTATATTTGTCAGCCTAATAAATTTCAAATTCTACGTTGATGCGTGATCAAATATTTATCACGTGAATCACACATGAGGATGTGATCTAATCCGATCCATGACAGACTAGTTAATGCACTAATAGATTGGGGTTTCGCTCAATCTAGTTCGATAGAATCAAATCGATTAGTAGCGCTCAGATATTGTACTTCTCGGTTTTAGAAAACTTAAAAAGAGTTTAATAATCATTTTTTTTATTAAAGTAGTATTCATAAGACCTTTATTGAATTATGAGATCGTCTGACTAAATTATTAAGGGTGTAAAGCAAATCGACCCAGCATAAAAATATAAATGTATTATAAAACTATGAAAACACTCTTATTAATTTTATAAAATTAATGGATTGAGAGTATCTTATTCGTCTAAATCGAAAATTTTCATTGCAGTGCTAACTGCTAACACTAGACGACACGTACCGTCAGCTTCACTTTCGCCCCCCCTTCCACGACAGACTGAAAGTCATATTTATTTAATCCCCCCCAATCCTTACCTTCTCGCCGACTTCAAAAACCATCCAAAATATCTTCCCCTTTTTTCTTCTCTCTCTCTCTATATATTATATTACTATATTCTTCTACCAAAGCAGCCTCTTTGCACTCTCTTGATTTCTCAATTCTCTGAGGGCAAAACCGTCATTTCACTGCTCCGATCTTCTCTCCACCGCCGGGATATATCGCCGGAGCGAGTAGCGTGGATGAACTGAGCTGCAGAAGGATTTAGGTGTGCTGATTGATACGATATTTGAGTGTAAAATGGATCGAGCGGCGATGACAGTAGGTCCAGGCATGGATATGCCGATCATGCACGATAGTGATCGGTACGACTTGGTTCGCGACATCGGTTCGGGTAATTTCGGTATCGCGCGATTGATGAGAGATAAACAGACGAAAGAGCTTGTTGCGGTTAAGTATATCGAGCGAGGTGATAAGGTTCGGTTTCTTATATGCTTTGTTTCGTGTTTATTGTGTTTTCTGAAAGCGATGCTTTATTGTTAGGAAGCAATTTATGATTGGTTGTGCAAATATGGAATGTTTTAGTTTTTGGGGTATTTTGTTGTTTCCGCCTGGTTTTATTGTTTTGTGCTTAACTTTTGCTTGTTTTGGTACTAGTAATGTTGTTGAAGTTAGATTAACGCTTTCTTTTTCGTAGGAGCTGCTTGGGATTGTGATTGGTATTTTAGTTGATTACATTAAATTCAGAATTAAAGTTATATTCAAGTTAGATTTTGGAATGAATATTAGGTTGTCTGGATTCTTGCTCTGTGTGACAATCAGCTTCTCTATACTAATATCTTGTCTTCAACTAGATTTTGTTAGCCATAGACGTTGTAATTTAGCTGCTCTATATTACAATTTACCATCGGCTAATTCTTAATTAGTTTTTTTTTATTTGGCTACAATGTTGTGAGTTCATACCAAAGTAGTGGTTTTGTATCATTGTTTTAACTTGCTGCTTCAAGTAACATTCATTTAATGGGGAGTTATTTTGTGGAGAAACCCTATATGTTGAGTCTACAATTATATTAGAAAGTTCTGTATTTGATTCTATATGTTGCCTTGAACTTTTGACTTGAGATTTTCCTTTTTCGTACCACATTACCAATTTGAGTTCTTATCTAGCACTGGTGTCTGTGAAACAATTACCATCTTTGATCCGTATCCGTTCTTTTATCTCAATCATTCTCTGGCTTCAATATGTGCTCTCAACTGCTGTCTTCTAGTACAGCTAACCAGCCCAAAGCTCACACTGGTGAGCATGTCCGGCGACAGAAAAGCTCTCATTGATGAGCAAGTCAGCCGATGCAAAGCTTTCACTGGTTAGCAAGGGTGTTTATGTTTCTTATTTCGTTGCTGAAAATTGCAATTCATTTATTTGGGAAAACTAATTGTTGACAAATTAAAAGTTTCTCAATTTGAAAAACTTACTTGAAGTTCATGTCATGCTCTTCCTCTCTTTCCTCCCTCTCAGTTTGGAGTTCGGGCTGCCACTGTGTTTTACGTTCATTTCTGTTGGGCGCATGTGAGTGATTGGACTTGTTAAGCTCGAGCACATTTTCAGAGAGAGCTCATCCTCATGTGTGCCATGGGGATCCACTTATCATTTCTTAATTTTATAGTTCTCCCCCTGGAAATGTCCGATAAGAGTATCTTGTTCTGCATTTGAGTTTCCTATATGAAATTCAACTGTGTCCTTTGACATGGGCTGGCTTTGATTTCATGGTATATGTATATGATATACACTTCATTAGAGCTGCTTAGTTTCCAATTTTTGTGAGTGTTTGTGGGGGCGGGTTGGTGGGATAGTTGTTAACAATAATGTTGGAGCTATGACAATTTATAATACTAGCTGTTAATTTCCATTGCAGATTGATGAAAATGTGCAGAGAGAAATTATTAATCATAGGTCCTTGAGGCACCCTAATATTGTCAGGTTTAAAGAGGTTTGTCAGTGATTATCTCTCTAGACATTTACATAACTTACTAGAATTTTCCTAATGACGTATTTATTCAATATTTTGCTTCAGGTGATTCTGACACCTACTCATTTGGCTATTGTGATGGAGTATGCGTCCGGAGGAGAAATGTTTGAGCGCATATCCAATGCTGGACGCTTCAATGAGGATGAGGTTCTTCATTTGGTCTTATGTGTTTGATTTGCGGTGTGAGTGTGGCTCTCTGAGTACTTACTGTCTTGTTCACGGATGTTTCAAATGCAGGCTCGTTTCTTTTTTCAACAACTTATATCTGGAGTTAGCTACTGTCATTCAATGGTATACGATGATACTTGGAATATTAATTTCCTATTTCAAAGATTTTTTGCCTTGTGTTGTAACATAAATCTGGTTGATCTGTCTTATGTTTCTTGATGAAGCAAGTATGCCACCGAGATTTGAAGCTGGAAAACACGTTATTGGATGGAAGTCCGGCTCCTCGGTTGAAGATATGCGATTTTGGTTATTCCAAGGTTATATTTATTTTCACACTATTGTCTGCTGCTATCTTATTGGACGTGCGCGTGCGTTTTAGTATTCTATCTTTTCTAAATTTTACCTTATTACACAGTCTTCTTTGCTGCATTCACAACCAAAATCTACCGTGGGAACTCCTGCATATATTGCTCCTGAGGTGTTACTTCGGAGAGAATATGACGGAGAGGTAAAACAATTTGTTGCCTTCCTACAAAACTTTATACTGCATCGTAAAAACATATTGTATAAGTTTTTACATTCAACACCATGAGTGTGGCTTAATTTGAAGACGGTTCAAGCAGTACTCATTTGATATACTACGCTTTAGATATGGCTGTTCAAGTGTTTCGTGATTGGCTAATATTTCAAAACTAGGAGAAAAATGTCGTATTTTATCAGTCGTAGGAGGTTTTGATCATGACAAAAAAACGAAGCTTTAATTTAGCTTAGCAGATTATGATTTATCTTCTTGTCAGTATTATAAATTCCAAACGGTGTAAACAGTATCTTGGTCACCAGTTGAATGGCATGGATTATCAATAGATGGAACCAGAACCCCTAATGTGATGGCATTCCTTTACTTAATATATGCGTGAAATAATCTCATTATGCCTTTGCTTCAGATTGCTGATGTGTGGTCATGTGGAGTGACATTATATGTTATGTTGGTTGGTGCCTATCCCTTTGAAGACCCTCAAGAACCCAAGGACTACCGTAAGACTATACAGAGAGTCTTAAATGTTCAGTATTCCATCCCTGAACATGTTAAAATATCGGACGAATGCCGAAGTCTAATTTCGAGGATCTTTGTATCTGACCCTGCGCAAGTGAGTAATTTCAGCTTTAAAGTATGCCCCATGTTTTTACTTTTCTTATTGAGCAATAATATTTTTTCATCTGGATTTGAAGGTAAAACTTTTTTCTTTCATATTTGCAATGGTGATGATAAATTTTTAGAAGTAAATAAGTAGGTGGCTTGAATAGCATAAAAAAAATAATTAAAAATCATTATTTACACATTCAGTTTCCTTATTTAGCAAATTATCATATTCTTACGAGATTGTGACATTATACTTGGTCAGCGAATTACAATGCCGGAGATCAGAAACAATGTGTGGTTTCTAAAGAACCTTCCTGCTGACCTTATGGATGAAAGGACAAACCAGTTTGAGGAGCCAGACCACATGCAGAGCCTTGAAGTTATAATGCAGATAATTTCAGAAGCCACTATACCTCCTGTTGGTTTGTATAACTTAGACATGATGGACGATGACATGGATGACTTCGATTCTGACCCTGATCTCGATGTTGACAGCAGTGGAGAAGTTATTTATGCTATGTGATTGTGATTTGGGGTTTGATTTTGACGACAACCATAATCAGAAAACAATAGAAGAATCGCTTCAGTTAGTTTCATGAAGGGCTTTTGTTTATAGGATGCACAATGTATACAGAGTTCTGTGTCACTGTGTTATATGACACGGTGTATTTAAGAGTCCTTTTTTTTTTTTTTTTCTGTATTCGTACATGTGATCTTTGTTGTTTGTTGTGTTTACACGAAAACATTAACATTGTATTCTGGTTGTGTTGGAAACTCTGTTGTTCTTGTATCATTGTATAGTTGAAACCTTGCGAAACTTGCTTTATTGCCTCTGTTTACTAGCACCTCGCTCGGTGTCTTGGCAGTAATATGGATTAATCAATTTCAAAGGATTCATAATTTATGATTTCTTTCTTTACTCATAGAAAGAATATCGGATGAGAGTGTTTGGAGTATTGTTATAAATCTTTGGTTATCGTTATGTTTACTTCGAGAAATAAAAAATTGTTTGAATTGAAACTAATCGAGGTATATAAATCATCAGCAGATGTTTTTACTTATGATTTACAGAAAAGATTGAAGAATAAAAGTATCAAAGTAGGGCCCAGATAACAATACATAAAAATTTGGAAATTGTAATAAAATAAAAAAAGAATTGGAACCGTATTAATGGATCGGGGGGATTGAACCCGACGTGAATCGAACACGCAACCTTCTGATCTGGAGTCAGACGCGCTACCATTGCGCCACGGATCCCTTGGTGAACATGTCGAGTGATATTTAATATTGAATGGGCAATTTGTATATTCAATTTGTCACGCAAAACCAATTTTTGTACTCAAATATTTTGTTTACAGTTTAAACCAAAGTCTTATATTTATATTGAAGAACCACTAAAAACGGGGGGCAACCCCCGTTAGAGTTGGTAAGGGCATTGAATGTTGTGGCCTTGGTCACGGGTTCGAATCCTGATGAGGGAATGTCTATTTGCCTTCTCTACTGTGAGCCTGTCAGCTATGGGCAACCTAGGCTGGTTTACCTCTCTTGTGTGGTTTGTGGTTTGCAGGCTGCGCACCTAACGGCTGCGGGTTCCCTTATCATCAAAAAAAAAAAAACCCACTAAAAACGCAAACAAATAGCTCAATTAAACACTAAATTCAAATTAAGATGATATTAATAAAAAAAAAACATAATAATATATTACACACACTACAAGTCTACAATATTTGAAAATTAGAAATTGATTTGAATTGAATTTGGAGACAGGGATATTTTGGTCATTTAATATACTTATCTTCACTCTTAACAAACAGCTCTCTTCATATTCGTCGCTCTACCGGAGCTCAACCCGAAGGTCCGAATCCTATCCATATTTTTTTTCTTCATTTTATTCATGTCTATGTAGTTTCTATTTATGCCCATCAATTAGGAATCCTGGAAGTACGCCAAGGAACTAGATAAAGGTGAAGTAATTGATTTAATCCCTTTGAGTAGTATACTGAATTTCAGTTTATGAAGATTATAATAGGGTATTGCCTCTTGTTTGGATTTTGTTCATGTTTCATTCAGTGCCCGTGTAGATGCTTGGGATAACAATGTGTTCTCTTTGTTAGAATGATTTTAATTTTGTATTTTGGATGAATTTATGTATAATTGCTTTGATTTGCGAAATCTTCACTATTTATGCTATTATAACGCCTATGTTTATTTGAGATATGTTGGAAATAATGGAAAGAATGAACAATGAAAAATGTACGTCGTTTGATTCTTGCTTTGTGGCTATGTAATCTGGGGAATTGTTTGCATTGTTATACCTTTTTACTGCAAGGGCTTTATTATTTTTAACTTTATTCCTATGTAAATATCTTTTGTTTGATTTATCATGAATGATGCAAAAATATTGTCTTTTTGGTTGTTGTATAGATTGAAAGTTGAACTCAGAGCTGGAGTATGATTCTTAATGGATGCACTTTGAGTTCTGGGGTGATTCAAGCGGTCCCTTACAACAGAAACACATGTAGCTTCACGTCTCACAACCCATCTTTTTCATGCAAATCTCGTTCGCCCCTCAAAGTTTCGTCTTTGTGCAGTAGAAGTTCTTGGGCACCTCATCCCAAACTTAAATGTGATGCATCTTTCGGTATGTGCATATTTTTGTGTTTAGAATTTTGTTTCTTCTTTATATTTATACATGTGTGCTATACCTCCAAATGATCCTGTTTCTGATAGGAGGAGAAAACTAGCTTCTTTGTGATTTGCAGATTGTTCATGATGTGGTTTTCGGTATAATTGGAACCTAGGTTTAATCTTTCATCTGCCAGACATCTTTCAAGAATTCTTATCTTTGCAACACAAAGCAAGTATTTTAGCCAGACATCTTTAAATTTCTTGGTGCTAGTATACCATTCTATCCAGTTGCCATAATGATTTTGTATCTGATTTGAACTATGATTATTGGTTCATTTGCACACAATTGGCCTACTCCGGAAAACACGGATTAGTCTCATTGCACTGTTGATAACTTTGTGGCTAAAGTCCTGACTAGAGGAATAATTCCTTGCTCTCTCTTGTCTCAACAGGTTCTTCTCTAAAACACTAAAAATAAAAACAATTACATTATATTGGAAAAAGTTGGTGAAATGAGAAGGGTTTAATTACACAAACACCTCCTTTGAGAGACCCTAATTGCAAACAACACCATGAGGTTAGAGAAATTAACCATAACCTCCCCTATCAATATCATAAAGCACATTACGATTCCAAGCCTTGTTAGACTATCTTTTTCACCTCATATTAATAAAAGCATATTACAATTTCACCCAGATAGGGGGGTGTTGATAATTTGCAACACCTCAGGGGGTATGCGTGCAATTATCCTTAAATAGAAACAAATGTTATATAATTACCATATTGCTATTTACCTTAACATTCATTTTTTGACCATCACGACAGTTATTATTCGCCCGGCCCATCTTTCAGCTGCATCAACACCACTCTTGCATGGCGAACAAGGCAGCTTATTTCACACCATACCCAACTTCCCAAAACGGCGTCCCTCACCATTGCCATTAAGAGCATCAAAAGACGTCCCTTACAGTTTCAGATTTCCCGCTATGACAACAAAGCCCAAATGGTGGTGGAGAACTTTAGCATGCATCCCATATCTAATGCCACTTCACGAGACATGGATGTACGCTGAAACAGCATACCATTTACACCCCTTTTTGGAAGACCTTGAATTTCTGACTTACCCTTTTTTGGGATCATTAGGGAGATTACCGAGCTGGTTTCTGATGGCTTATTTTTTCGTTGCTTATCTTGGTGTAGTTAGGCGAAAAGAATGGCCACATTTCTTTAGGTTCCATGTGGTTATGGGTATGTTGCTCGAGATTGGTTTGCAGGTTATAGGGACTGTGAGCCGTTGGATGCCACTTGCGGTTTATTGGGGTAAGATTGGGATGCATTTTTGGACGGCTATGGCGTTTGCGTATTTGTTCACGGTTTTGGAGTGCATTAGGTGCGCTTTGGCTGGGATGTATGCTGATATTCCGTTTGTGTGTGATGCGGCTTATATTCAGATTCCATATGATTAAAGAGGATTAGAGAAGGGATTATATATACAGTATAGATGAGTTGCATTTTGTTTATCCCTTGTTTTTGTTCATCATGCGCTTGTTTATTGCTATAGATATTGAAAGTTTGTGGTGTTTTGGCTTTGGATATGGTTTGGTCAAACTCGAGCTGTATTTTATAAGACGATTGGTCGATTATTATGCAATTGTATTTGACTCGACTGGTCTCGTTAAATTTATTGTTGGGTTGGTTGAGACTTGAATTTTTTGTTGTTCATCTTTAGTATCTCATAATCAACTGTTTTGTGAAGCTAAGTTAGCCTCTTCAAATACATGTTTGATAATCATGCATATTATTGGAGGCTTGGAAAAAAATACCCAGATGCTGATATTTATACAGGGTTCTAACATTCATTACATCGTAATCATTTATGAAATGAGATCGATTTTAATCTGGTGATATTTATATTGGGTTCTAGCATTCAGGAATATCATAATTGTTTATGAATGTTACATCATATAATCATTTATAAAATGAGATCGATTTAATTTATATATCAAATCGACATAATACACAAAAGTGATATTTATATGGAATCCAAAAGTAGTTATATTATATGGGATTTAGCGGATTACCACATAGAATAAATATTATTTAGACAAAATTCGAACTTTCAATTAAATTTTGAGTTAAATTGTATGATTAAACTGACACTCGTATTTTTCTTCATTTTATATAGTGGTCAACTAAAATGACTAATAAATTTGTCTAAAAAATAATTCTAATTCAACTATAAATATACAGTATACTACTACACATATTAATTTTCTGCATAATCCTTTATTAATGTATTTTTTTCCCTTAAATTAGCCAAAATCCATTTCTCTACAGAATCAAAGCAAAGTTCATACTGTGCAATGAAACCACGGCCATGGTTGACACTACTTAGATCTTCGTCTACGTATGCTTCTCAAAGGAATGTCATCCAAACAGCAAACCCTCAAACACTCCCCTTCAGATCACCGCAAAACGACGACGCATTACTCATAACTCGTTCTGACAAAGACATCAAATTCAAACAATCCATCGAACACCTTTGCCACCAAAAGCACTTGAAAGGCGTCATTGAATTACTCGAACAAAACCATGTTCACCGCCCATCTGCGTCCTTATATACCACGATACTGCAGCTCTGTATCGAAAAGAGAGCTCTTGTTGAGGGTAAAAGAGTCCATGCCCACATTAAAGGCTCAGGTTTTGTGCCTGGGGTTTTTATTTCGAACAAGATTCTTGATTTGTATTGTAAATGTGAGAGTGTTTGTGATGCTCAAAAGCTGTTTGATGAAATGGGTGAGAGGGATATATGTTCTTGGAACACTTTGATATCTGGGTATGCTAGAATTGGTCACGTTTTGGAAGCGAGGAAGGTGTTCGATGAAATGCCCGAACGAGATAACTTTTCATGGACAGCTATGATTTCGGGTTATGTGAAGCATAAAAAACCCGAAAGCGCATTGGAATTGTATAGACTAATGCAAGGGAATAACAGAATTGGTTCCAACAAATTCTCTGTTTCTAGTGCTCTTGCGGCTTCAGCTGCTATGCAGTCCTTGCGTTTGGGGAAGGAGATTCATGGACATATAATGAGAACAGGGTTAGACTCTGATGCTGTAGTTTGGAGTGCCTTGTTGGATGTGTATGGAAAATGTGGCAGCATAAACGAGGCAAGGTACATTTTTGATAGGACAGTGGGGAAAGACATTGTTTCGTGGACGGCTATGATTGATCGGTATTTTGGAGATGGGAAATGGGAAGAAGGGTTATCTTTATTTTCTAATATACTAAAGTCCGGGCTTAAACCTAATGAATTTACATTTGCTGGTGTTTTAAACGCTTGTGCACATCAAACCGCAGAGGAATTAGGCAGACAAGTACACGGGCACATGACCCGTGTAGGGTTCGATCCATGTTCATTTGCTGCTAGTGCACTTGTTCACATGTATACAAAATGCGGTAGTGTTGAGAATGCACATAAAGTATTCAAATTGCTTCCTAAACCTGATTTAGTTTCGTGGACGTCTTTGATTAATGGGTATGCTCAAAACGGTCAACCCATCGAGGCCCTTAAGTTATTTGAGCTTTTACTTAAATCTGGTAACAAGCCTGATCATGTTACGTTCGTTGGTGTTCTTTCCGCTTGTACTCATGCAGGTTTAGTTGATAAAGGTCTTGAATATTTTCACTCGATAAAGGAAATACACGGATTGGTACACACTGCTGATCACTACGCTTGTGCTATTGATCTTTTGAGTCGTTCTGGTAGATTCAAAGAAGCTGAAGATATCATTAGTAAAATGCCCATAAAACCCGATAAATTCGTGTGGGCTTCTTTACTCGGTGGTTGTAGAATACATGGGAATTACGAACTTGCAGAGAGGGTTGGTAACGCCCTTTTCGAAATTGAACCCGAAAATGCAGCTACATATGTGACTCTAGCCAATATCTACGCCACTGCGGGGAAATGGAACGAGGTGGCAAAAGTGAGAAAACTAATGGACGAAAAAGGGGTCGTGAAAAAACCCGGTATGAGTTGGATTAACGCGAAGAACAAAACCCATGTTTTCTTAGTTGGAGATAAGTCACATTCGAGATCGAACGAGATTTTCAAGTTTTTGGACGAGGTTTCAAAGAGAATGAAGGAAGAAGGTTACGTTCCTCATACGAACTATGTGTTGCACGATGTTGAAGAAGAACAGAAGGAACAAAGCTTATTCTATCATAGTGAGAAACTTGCGGTGGCGTTTGGCGTGATTAGTACGTCGCCAGGTACGACGATTAAGGTATTCAAGAACTTGAGAACTTGTGTTGATTGCCATACTGCTATTAAGTTTGTTTCGAGTATTGCTGAGAGGAAGATCATTATACGGGATTCGAGTAGGTTCCATTGCTTCGAGTCTGGAAAATGTTCTTGTGGTGATTATTGGTGATTTGGGTTGTTTTGTTTTTGGATATTTAAGGGCGTGTTTGGATCAAGTGGTTTGGATTTGGAAGAAATATTTAAAAATGGAGCGAGAAAATAGCTGAAAGTGAATGGCAAGGGATTTGAAATCCATTATAACTTAGATACATCCAAACAAACTTAATGGATTTGGTGACGAATTTGAAATCCATAACCCTAATAGATTTCAAATCCTTTAATCCAAACACACCATTATAGAGGTTTTGAAAATCACCAAAATACCCTCTTAAACCCTTACAAAAGTGAAAATAGGGACATAAATATAACTTGCTCTTTATTGAGACTGTAATATGCTTTCACTAATAAGGGAAGTTATGATCTGAGAGTGTTTAGTTGCTATAGTTTTAGTTTAGGTTTTTGATGTAGTTGTTGATTGGGCTTTGGCTTGGTGTTACACCAATACATAATCGACACGTGTTATGGTGGTTTTAATTATTTATTTCATTTTCAGATTTTGTAAGACATATATCGGTTATTTATTAATGTAACTTGAGCTCGTTTGGTTCATAACACAAATTGCTCCATCAACCGGAGATGTCGATTTTTGGTTATTTTGCGAACGGGAAAATAATACAGACTTACAGAGGAAAAAAGATATTAAAAAACAGGGAACAATAGATGGAGAATAATAAAAAAAGATTTTGAAAAAAATGAAAAAAAATAAAAAAAAAAATTGGAACCGTATAAATGGATCGGGGGGATTGAACCCGACGTGAATCGAACACGCAACCTTCTGATCTGGAGTCAGACGCGCTACCATTGCGCCACGGATCCCTTGGTGATGTTCCTATCGATCTTCATTTACTTAATTCAGTCGAGAGGAAAGTTTCACATGAAATTCTTGGCCAAACATACATTAATTACATGACAAATATTATATATACGTATATATAAATTATGCTCGATTAATATTTTCAAACAAATACTATAATATTCAAGTTGTGTTTCGGTAACATGAACCATGTGAATCGGAGAAGTACATATTTTATAGATTCGAAAAAATTCTGTTATAGATTGGAGCTCGGAGACAACTAGGTTGTCCGGAGAGACTGGAACCGACATTTAGTAACAACTTACTATATATATAATTTTACAGCCAAAACATTGCTTAGTTTGAAAATTAACACTTTAATTATGCATTGATGGCCATGCACGCTGACATTGGCATGTTTGCAAGATATGCATTGTTCTTCATTGAAAGTTAAAAGTTAAAACCTTCACTAGGTAATACCCACCACAAACTAGGTAATATCTCGATATATATATATATATATATATAACACTATTGTATCGATAATATATCATTTAATGCTAACTTGTTAATTATATTGTCGACCATACATGTAAATGTGGATATAAACTTGAACAATAACAGATATCTGTCTATATTCTCAAATAAGTTATAACTAAATTTATATATCCATAAAAATAAACCCATATTATCAATTATAGATCGATACTTTGAAGTTGAACTATAATTAAAAAGTAAAAACATTGTAATAAAGGCTAGCCCGTTGACTTTGTTGGTGGAGTATTAATGCATGCAGATGCTGGATCCGATGATGACAGCAAATTCAATTTTGCAACTTGAATAGTTGAGCATTTATGATTCACAAATTGCCATGCCTTTAAAGTGAGTTTGACCCTATTGTTAGAATAATTAATTAAGAAAAATATTAATTTTGTAGAATTAATTATGTAATTTCTTTTATTTTCAACCAAATTATAATTTTGGAACGCCTTAAAAGTCGAGACATGATCATTGTCACATGGAATAGGTTTATCTATTCCAAATTGTTTTCTAATCTCTTATTCCTGATAGTTATTTGACATGTGTAATTCAGAAATACACTTATTAAGGAATGTTTAACATGTGTAAAATTTTTAACACGTGTCAAACATCTAATACATGGAATAGGAGATTGGAACACGATTTGGAAATAAAAAATCTAATTCCTTATCACATCAAGTTTCAGATCTGAAGTAGATTTGTTTTATCTATCGCTTCAAATATATGTCAAAAAATTAAGCAACCACAGAAAAAGAGGAAGAGAAAAAAAATACCATTTAGTATTGATCGATATTACAATAAATTTATAAACTTACAAAATAATTAATGTCAAATGAAAATGATTATAGAAAATCTAAGCCTAAGGTGTGAAAAGTGAAAACACAAGAAAACGTAGATGTAAAGTACCTGTAATTATAAGAAGCCCATAATTAATACTTTGTTCATTTGTGAAGCTTCGTCTCACTAATTTATATCATGTCACTAAACTATTTTTATTTACTTATTATAGGTACACTATTGAATATATTTGTAACTTGTATATATTTTAGAATTAGTTGGAAAAAGTTGGTTTTAATGTAATGTGATCAATAATATTTGTGTAATAATATTTGTTTTTGGTACAATCTTTAACTTTTTTTGGTAGTGTTGAATAATATGAAACCCCGTGAATTATATTATTGATAAAAGAAGGGTATAAATAGTGTTACAATAAAATCTAATGAAATCGTAATCTACCTATAAACATGGAAATAAGATAAAACTAAATAACTACAAGATTATAAAAGATACGATACGATATAATCTAAACTAATGAAAATATTATCTAACATGTAGTAATTACATATAATATATATCTATATCTATATATACCATCTTCTTGTATTTTTTTTGTTTGTATGTATTTTTGGTGAAGGGACATTCACCAAATGGGCCATATAAAAATTGAGACGAGAATGATAATTGATCAGCCTCTCACATGGGTGACAACCATCAAACAATTTTCTGGTCTATTTCATAATTTTGTTCTTTGATTTGGACCGATTTAATTATTGCCAATGATTTGGGGCTAAACAAAATTAGACATGATAGAGGAATATAATTCATTATTCTCTTTATATATATATATTTATAGTGTAGTGGCTAAAATAATTACCTTAAATTTGTGACGGTGATGAAGAATAATTAGGTCATACTTGATCCACCACTATAATGTATGAACACGAATATTATATACACGTCTCTTACGAGTTTCCACTTTTTAATTTTTATTTTTCTAATGATTCGAAATTTTCATTCTAAAATAACAATTTTATATTATGAGTATTAATTAGTATAGGCAATATGAGGTCTTGACTTTTATGAGTATGGCGAGTCTAGTCCAAATTAAAGAATCAACTTGTGGAGCTAGTCCAAAAATAACAATATTATTCTGATTTCTGAATACTTTTAAATATTAATATAACTCTTATATTCTAACTAAATTAATCAACATTTTTTATCTTTTTTATTTTACTTAGTGGTATATTCGAACTATATGTTATCACAACCTCAGCAGATATTATCTATAACAATAAAATAAAATAATTACTATATAGTTAGTACATTCAAGTGTGATTGTGTGAATTGAATAGCCATTAATTACTTTTAATTAATTAGTTAAAAGTGACAAGATATGTAAGAAAAAAATTTAGTTACTCATTTACCGCCCAATACTTTTAAGTCCAGATTTCCACCATTTTTTTCCTGCAAAAAATGAGAATGAGCATGAAAAAGATGATGAAGATTAACAGTAAAAAAATCATAAAAACGAAGGCAATAATCATAATAGCGCGTGAACTGCGGCCCAAAGTGAGGCAATAATCTGACAGGCATACCCAGTGCAGCATTTTTCCTTTTATTATTCAAAGCCTGTTTTTTTTCTTCATCTATTTATATGGAGTAGTTTTAAGAATCTTCATACTAAACTAAACCCACTTTGGAAAGTGTTCTAGGCAGCTAAATTAGAAACAAATTTTGAATAAAGATTCATTCTTTCCATTTTTTGAATATACCTGGTATGTATATTTCCTCAATCCCTTCCACATTTTAATTTTATCGTTTTTTTAGTTCATTTGCTTTCAATCCCACTTCATATCTGCTAATATAAGACTATTAATTTCTGTACATGTATATTGTGGGATTTTGCAGATACGGAGATTGCCTATTTTCTGAAACTTAGTGGAAATGGATAGAGCAATTTTGATGTGTTTTTTGCTTTCAATTTTGGTGTCATTGGTGAAAGCAGAGGATGGTTATAAATACTACACATGGACTGTTACTTATGGAATGGCCTCCCCACTTGGCTCTTCTCAACAGGTATGTAATTGATCTTTATACACATATACATATACATATATATATATATATATATATATATATATATATTTGGACTTGAGTTTGAGAGTTTAATGTTTGGATTTTTTGCAGGTGATCCTCATCAATGGTCAATTTCCAGGTCCTAGGATTGATTCTGTGACAAATGAAAATATAATCCTCAATCTCATCAACAAGTTAGATCAGCCTTTCTTATTGACATGGTGAGTTCACTGTTAAAACAGGTTTATATGAATTTCAAGTTCATATTTTACCCATCTCATTTACAGTAACTTTTGCATTATGTATATATATATGGATTAGGAATGGGATCAAACAGAGAAAAAATTCTTGGCAAGATGGTGTTTTGGGCGCTAATTGTCCCATCCCACCAAACTCAAACTATACATACAAGTTTCAAACTAAGGATCAAATTGGTAGCTATACATATTTTCCATCAACTCTGATGCACAGAGCTGCTGGAGGATTTGGAGCACTTAATATTTACGCAAGATCGGTTATTCCTGTTCCATATCCCAAGCCTGCTGCAGATTTCACCCTTCTCATCGGTGATTGGTACAAAACTAGCCACAAGGTAAGATTTTGCAGTATGCATTTATCACTTTAAATCCAAAAGAACAGAAATTTCTGTAATAGAAACTGAGTTGATCAAGTTATAACTTCAAAAGTTATAGGGAAATTTGAAAAACACTTGTTTTTGAATGAAAAGTTAGTAGAATGGGTATTTCAGATCGAAAAAAATAATTTTTATGAATTTTTTTGGGTGCCAAAATATGTTTTGAGGATCAATGTGTTTCGACTTTCAGGCATTGCAGCAAATACTCGACTCGGGAAAGCCACTGCCTTCTCCAGATGGCATCCTTATAAACGGGCAGGGTGGATCTTCGTTCAGCGGTGATCAAGGTCAGAAGATTCAGTATTCGACTTATAATGGGAATCTTTTGACTCAGATTCTGAATTTTATTCTTACAGATTCTATCTTCGTTCGATTCTCCAGGTAAAACATACATGTTTAGGATCTCAAATGTCGGCTTGTCCACCTCGTTTAACTTCAGAATCCAAGGCCATAAAATGACGCTCGTCGAGGTCGAAGGGTCCCACGTTCTTCAGAATACGTACGGTTCTTTAGACGTGCACGTGGGTCAATCTGTGACGGTTTTGGTCACGTTGAATCGGGGCCCGAAAGATTATTACATAGTTGCATCAACAAGGTTCACTAGCACAGTTCTAAACGCCACTGCAGTTTTGCACTATACTAACTCTCAGACTCGCGTTTCTGGAAATATACCGGCTGGTCGAACAGACGAAGTTGGATGGTCTATTCAGCAAGCTAGAACCTTTAGGTATAATTGTCATTACCCTTTATTATACAAGTTCGTATGATCAAATTTAACGTTATATTTAGTTTTGATACACCTCATATTTCGATATTGCATTGATCTACCTTACATATAATGATATACCCTTTATCAACGTCTGATGGGTCCCCAGGGGTATTTCCGTAATTTAATAGATTAATTGATATAAGAGCAACATTAATACGTTGCTATCGTGGGCCGCCCGTGGGCCCCGAGCCGACGGCCCAATAAGACGAGCCCATGGCCCAACAAAGAACACTATATATACCATCTTAGTCAGCTAAATGAATCATTATCTGGTTTACACTCCAAAAACTAGACTTACTAATAAATACTTTCAAAATCTTCATTATCTGGTTTACACTCCAAAAACTAGAATTACTAAATACTCTCTAAATCTACGAGATTGAGTAGTATAATATTCTTGAACTACGAAGAGGTTTGATCCTACTTTGATCCTATCAAAGTAGGTACGTAGGCAGCTTGATACCATCAAGTGCAGCCCATCATCCAAAAACACCTAATCTGGTTTGCTGTGAGGCGGGTCGGATTCCCATCCCCATGTGTCCTTGACGTAACATTAATATTTGATCACGCATCAACGTCGATTTTTAAATTTCTGCAATTTTTGTTATAATTTTATTGTGTTTAGAGTAAAACGATGAAGACCCTCGAATGATTTGTAGATATATGGCTCAAGATCATTTTTACGAAATCGAATGAAAACTTGGGACATTTGAATAATCATGAGATCAATGGTCAAAACATTTGTTTAATTTATCAGTCTATTGTGATTCAGGTGGAATTTAACGTCGAATGCTGCAAGGCCGAACCCTCAGGGCTCATTCCATTACGGGAAAATCAATACATCAAGAACGATCGTGTTAGCTAATTCGGCCCCTGTTATAACTGGCAAACAAAGATATGCCATCAATGGAGTTTCTTACATCAACTCAGATACCCCATTAAAGCTAGCCGATTATTACAACATCCCTGGTGTTTTCAGCCTAAACTCGATCGATAGTGCTCCATCAGGCACCGGTCCTAAACTAGCCACATCTGTTTTAGGACTTTCTCACCATGAATTCATCGAGATTGTGTTTCAAAATAACGAGGGCGCTATGCAATCTTGGCACCTCGATGGCTATGATTTTTGGGTCGTTGGGTGAGAATTAAATCGCATTTTGCATAATTTAGTTTACGTTTTTGTGCTATAAGACTAAGTTTTTAATCGTTTTTTTTTTGTTTCGTTTGAGCAGATTTGGGACAGGACAGTGGACACAAGATAGCAGGACGACATATAATCTTGCTGATGCTTTGACCAGACACACTACACAGGTAACCTTAAAACAAGCTCATATGTTGTAAATGTTGGAAAATTTATTATCTTCTGACGTCTAAAATTACGGACAGAATAGAATCTTCCCGGTAAAAACACTGATCACGTTTTTGCTCCCGTTAAATTTGACTCTTGGTTGTCAATTGTAACCGCCACGGTATTTATGCTTTAATAAAACGTTTCGCTAGTTACAGTGACAATATTATGTCACAATTTAATCGTATTCAATTCTGTCTTTAATTTTGTACCTATAAATAGGGCCCATACAGAATGTAATCGATGTACCGAACATAGAAGACGTTCTCTGTTTATTCCTCTTTCGAGATTGAGCAGTTAGTAAAGTTTAGTTGTGTTCTTGAGTGTGGAATGGTCCTACTTAAGAACTGAATATCGCTGTATCTTGGGACGCTTGTTGCAATGACCCGTACCACCTAGGCGGGGCAATTCAGCGTTAAGGACAAATGTTGTCACTCACCTCGATATATACCATTTCTATTCGAATTTTCGATTCAGAATTTTATTCGAAAAGTGCAAATTTACCAACAGTAAAAACGTTAAAAAAAATGAAATTTGTAAGATTATATCGAGCCAAACCCGATAATTATGTTAATGAGATTGCTAAAAATTTGGCCTTTTGCAGGTGTATCCCAATTCTTGGACAGCTATATTAGTATCATTGGACAACCAAGGTATGTGGAATTTAAGGTCTGCAATGTGGGGAAGACAATACTTGGGACAACAGCTCTATCTAAGGGTTTATAATCCTACTCAAAGTCTTGCTAACGAATACGATATGCCCTCTAACGCTCTATTATGCGGTAAAGCCGTTGGTCGAAAACATCCTTAGTTTTTACGAGGGATTTAATTATTCGATAAAATTTAATTAATTTTCGATGTTTTTTCTTCAAAAGAGGTTGATAATACTAGTTCATAGAAAAAGAAAATCTTGGCTCCTTGTAATTTGTGTTGAATAATATGAAACCCCGTGAATTATATTATTGATAATTGAAGGGTATAAATAGAGTTACAATAGAATCTAATGAAATCATAACCTATCTATAAACATGAAAAAGATAAAACTAAATAACTACAAGATTATGATAAAAGATATGATACGATATAATCTAAACTAATCTAAATATTATATAACAATTTGTATATCTCAAAAGACACTTAAATGAATTGATCATTCTTTTTATTGTTGTGATATTCTTCTTGAAAATCTATTTTCACTTAGTATGCAATTACAAGTACGTTTTAAAATAAAACTTTAATCATTTTATAGTGGGGAAAATGCAAAATTGGATGAAAACAGTCGAATCTTGAAAATTATATACTCTGCCCTGAATTACAAGGACCAAAATGAAAACGAAAAAAAAAATACGGGACGAAAAATATAACTTTCCATATTATCATATACTGTATCCAAATAGTCACAAACCAATCCAAATGAGTAGATAAAAAATGCCCCCAAGTATTGGTGAAAAGAATAACTTTTCGTACCATAAAAAGGGTCGTTTTAAGTAAAAAAGTTTCTAATCGTTTAAGTAAAAGATTTCGAGATCGAGAAATTGTACGTATTTGATGGGGTCCACACAGTCTAGTCAGCACCAATACTTGTTTGCAATCTCCAATAAACAGGACGACAGCTCGTGTGGTTTCGACAACATGGCCATATGATCTGAGCCGTTTATCACTTTCACCTCATCGGGCGGGTTTCTATCGATCAGCCACCTTTGCATTTCCTTCATCATCTTGTCTTGATCACAAACAATGTAGACACGACGAACTGAGCCATAGTTTTCGTTTGTCAGAGCAGTTTCTTTCGTTGGGGTATGAAAATCGACGTATAAAGGGGAGGGCCTTATCAGGATTGTTGCCAGAGTCAAATCCTGTTTCAATTTTCATCACTTTAACAAAATAAAAAAAAATAAAAAAAATCGAATCGAACTAAGATCAACGTATAGGGAATCGTGTTGCATTTACCTCGGGTGGTGAAAGTTGATACAGTGTTGATGCCATGAATTTGGGACCAAACAGGCAAGAAGTCGGAGGTTTGTCTTGCCCTTGACCATAAGTATACTCGTTGTCCATAGGAGGGTTCGATTGTCTGTCAAACTGTCCAAAGTAAACAAGTCAAATCCCAGCACATGATGCAGGATCAAATGTAGGGGTGGCAAAATGGATTTGAAACCACGGTTCCAACGGTTCCAACCCAGTTTGGATTGAATTGGTTCCTAAGAAAATTTTATTTGGTTCCTAATTGGTTCCAACTTGGTTCCAAGTTGGGTCCAACTAAATTTCAAGTTAGGCCCAAATTGTTTGTCAACAATCTAAATTATAATGAACAAAATGTAAGATATTGAGTCGGGTTGGGCATGGTTCCCTTTTGGATTGATTTTGGTTCCATTTTGGATTGAATTTGGTTCCACCTTAAAACCATTTAAGAACCAAACTCATTTAACAACCAACCCATTGGAACTGATCCAAAACCAACCCAACCCGCCCAATTGCCACCCCTAATCAAATCTGTATCACGTGAATTACACGTGGGGATGTGATCTAATCTGATCCACGATAGACTAGTTAGTGTTTTAATGGATTGGAGGCTGCGCTCAGTAACTTCGAGCTGCCTACACACCTACTTTGATAGGATCAAGCCTCTTATATAAATTATTTTAAAGTTTAACAGATCAAGCCTGCGCCCAGATAACCTGATTTTCATTGATTAAGGTTGTATTTATAGCAAGCCTTGTTGGATCATGGGCTCACCTTATTTGGCCGTCAGCTCATTGCACGAACCATAAACGTAAAATATTAAAGTTGCACTTATGCAAATGGATTCAATTCGTCATTGATCCGTATATATATATATATATAATCCGCACACATGATTGATTCTCAATGCATTATGTAGGCATAAATGACAAATACCTCCTTCGACATAGTCGGAAGATCAAGGTCAGGGCCATGCATTGCAGCAGTAACAAAAACAGCAGCAGCAATTTTCTTTGGAAATCTTTCCATGGCAATTGAAATGTCGATTCCACCCCTGCTGTGGCCAACAAGTATCACTTTCTCATCCGACGGTAGAGATTTCATGAATATCGATAAAGGGTTGAAGTAGTCTACGATCGTAGGGACCTCATCGATCTGCTTACGGTCCATCCCACAGCCAGCCATATCGAGGGCCGTGACTTTGTGACCGTTGGATCTCAGCAGAGTCGTTACCTTGTACCAACACCATGCTCCATGACAATCCCCGTGTATCATAACGAAATGGCAACCATTCTCGTGTTGTTTATTGCATTTTTCCATTTTAATTCTGGGTAAAGTACGAATCAAGAACATCGATTCAAAAATTCGACTAACGTCCAAAGACGAGCAATTTTTTTTTACTAATCATGAGAAGATCAAAAGGTGTATATATAATGGTTGTTTATGGAAGAAAAACACAAACATCAATTTTGAAATAATGTATCAGTATCCAAACATATCTTCTTTTTTGTAAGCCCTAAATTAAACTCCATTTTCTTCAGTAATAATGTATTTTTACCCTCTTACCTAAAAGAGACCATTTAATTTCACTCTATACAACTATTAACAATACTTTTAAGAGTGTACAAGTATTCATGAATTGAAAAACACATCTCTGTTTTCGTGATTGAGATTACTGATGGTGAAACCAAATAAAAGCCCTAAGTGTGTAGATCTTAATTTTATTGAAGATTATTGTATGTTATTTGATTTAATTTCCGTTACTCACTTGCATCAAAACAGCATCTATGTAAACAACACGCAGTATTAAGCATTAAATACCCTCTTTCAAAGAAACACAATACATAATCTGCAGTCATAAAACTGGATAAATATATATATATATATATATATGGAAATTCAAGAATAAAATAAAAGGAACTTTACCTTGTGAACGAGTTTCCAGAGTTCTACAATGGAGTTCAGCCATTTGTTGACTTATTTTCTATCCATATAGGCCAATACACATTGGAAAATGTACCCCATTTATTTACTTTGTTTAATTTATTAATTAGGCTTTAACTTGTAATTTATTTAGTTAGTTGGTGTGGATTGTGATTAGTTCATAGCTCTGTTAGTTAAAAATTTTATTATACTCGTATAATATGTGTATATATATATACAACTATGCTAATCTCACAGAATCTGTGAGATTAGATTTTTACAGCCGATAACATAGATTTGGCCCACTTCAAGTTTTCTTGATTTATTTATTCACCCTATATCATATTAGGTAAATTTATACTATGACAAAATTCTTATTTTAGGCATTTGTATTACTTATACCAAAAAAAAAAAATTGCATATGGTAAATAAATATCACAAGTAGAGGTGTTCATGAGTTGAGCCTATTCACAAGTTTGGTGAACCGACTCGAAATTAACTCGAGCTCGAGCCGAAAAATGCCGTTCACCAATAAAAAAATAATTTTTAATTAATATATATAAAATAAATATTTATTCATATATTTATTTATTTATTTATCTATAATATGATATATCATAATAATAATATATATAAATAATATTATTTTTGATATTAATTATGATATATTTAATAATACATTTTTATAAATAAAAGTATTTTTTTTGAGCTCGACTCGGGCTTGAGTTTGAACGAGCTCAAGCTTATATACACCTGCTAATTGTATGGTTATATACGTATTTTTTAAATGGAAGATGTATCACTTAATGATGAATCTATTAAGATTAAGTAATATATATATATATATAGTTGATTATATTTGGGATGGTAGAAAATACAAATAGTGGCTTAATTAAAAAAAAAAAGGTATCATGCAACTTGCTATCCAGGTTGCCCATTTCTTCCCGCCACAAATTGTGGCTGGAAATTGACTGTAAAGTTTTCAAAACTGTAAAACTTACCGTCTGTAAGTTAGTCTTTTTCCATATATATAACTACAAAATATAAAAAATTTCTGTACATATTCTGATTGGGTATGTTTAATTATTGGGCTTATTAGGATTAGGCCTAATAAAATTTGGCCCTCCATCTAAGCCTGAAATCCAAAATTCCTCTGCATTTATAATGCCGAATCAAGGCTTAATTATTTCATTTGTATTCAATATAATATGCTTTAATTACCAATAAATAAATAAAACACAATGTACTTTTTTTTGGTCCAATGTTGTACTCTATAATATTTCTCTAAAATTAAATTCGCTGTTGTGATTCTGTTACTACCTACGAGATCTAAAACATAAATAGAGGGAGGCATATATTTAGCCATAAATCTTTAATTATAGTATACGGCTAACGGCTTATAATGATAGCAAATTTTAGCAGCCAATTAATAACTGCTCAATAAATAATTAGATAACAACTATGTTTGGCCACTATACTTATTAAATATCTGTACCTTCATAAACTCAAATAAATTAGATCGAGTTCAATAAATATAACGAACATTATTAATTACATGAAA
The DNA here is from genome assembly GCA_963669365.1 of Verbascum thapsus. NCBI lineage: Eukaryota > Viridiplantae > Streptophyta > Magnoliopsida > Lamiales > Scrophulariaceae > Verbascum > Verbascum thapsus. Next base: position 8,439,615 of record OY770117.1, on the reverse strand, counting down.
CTTGTATCGTATAAACTATACTTAGTTATTCTTTTTTAAATCAGTAAATTGATATAAACCACACCACAAATAGATTTGATTTTTTTTTTCTTTTTCCTAAGAGTTTGTTTTAGAAAATATCGACCAAATTACCAATGCAGGATCGAATTAAAGCATATCTACCCGCAAATAGAATTGAATTGTAAGTGATTTTTGTACTATGACATAATTTTCTTAAAATTTCCAAAAAAAAAAAAAAAAACTAAAACATTCAAACAATTTGAAGATCAATTGACTACACTTGCACAATTCTATTTTGTACTAAACGAGTTTTAAATCGAGTTTTGAACATCAAATAGTTCATATGATCGTCACATCAACAACCCGATACATATACGTGTAACACCCGATATCTACTATATAGATAAGTTGTTCAACTAAAAAACAAAAAACACTAAGCCAAACTTGGACAACATATGCATATTTTGTAGTAATCTAACAACAAATTCTCATTTCAAAATACTACCGGGTGTGGAAATAGCCAAATCTGGCCAAGCAAAACAATCCCCATTACCAACAAATCCACTCTCTCCATTCTCAACCTGCCACGTGTGCCCTACCATACCCGACCCACCCGTGGGCCCACCTTCCACCACCCCAGTAAAGGGCCAAACTGCCCGCCCCAGCCCAAAACCCATATCCTCAAGCCCATTACCAATACCAAGCCCAAATCCACCTAAGCCCAAAAGCCCATTACTCCCATGAGTATTACTCAACAAGGAAGTAAAACTCCCACACATCATACCATGATCGGCGGACATTGGGACCGGAAAGTGGCGAAACTCGGTGTGGCCCGACGCGGCGGTTGGGTTGGCGGCGGTGGTGGCGGTGGTGCGAGAGCGTTTGGCGTTCTTACGGCTGCCGCCGCCGACGGGAATGTCGCGCAGGGTTCCGCCGTGAGTCCAGTAGCGGCGGCAGGACTTGCAGAAGTGGCGAGGCTGTGAGAAGTTGTAGTTGTTGTAGTAGCAGAATTTCGTGTTGGTTGAGTCGCAGCGCGGGCATGGGAGGTGCTCCGCCTCCGGCGGCGGCGGGGCGACGCCTTGGCTCGGCTTTGTAGCTTTTCTGTCGCTTGTATCCGGTGCCATTTTCTTCGCTTTGTGATGTTTTTTTAAGAATGTCAATGGGGGAAAGAGATTGTAATAACGTGAGGAAATTGGTGGTGAAAATGATCTGCGGGTTATGGGGTTTATGGGGGTTTTATCATGGAGAGAGAGAGAGAAATTTGAAGTGTGTCTGTGTTATGAGACTGGTAAGAACAGCTTTTTACAGAGGTTTTTGTCAAGAGGGAGAGAGGAATGTATATATTTTTCTGTCGGCTGTAAATAAGCTAATCTTTGTTGGCTCTCAATAATTCAACTATCTCATAACATATTTATCATAAATAAATAATTTAAATATATGGGTGCTCATAAAAAATATACGTATGATATCATATCATGTTTTAAATAATATTTATGAGCCATTAAAAATCACTCACTCAAAAATAGGCTTTGTTTGGGTGTGCTCTTAAATGGGACCTATATGCCATCAACAACTCTATTCTACAAGTTCTAGACTTCTAGTGTTCACTATTATTGTTCTTATTAATATTTTGGTTATATTGTTTGAAGATTTTATTTGACTTTGATCACATTTTATAATAATTCACCCTCTTCCTGGTTCGAACATTATAATCAGATCATAAGTATAATAACTTATTTTGCACTTAGCCTTCGTTCAAAAAATTCAATTTAAACTATAATTTTTATTCAATTATTTCCCTCCCCTTACATTTTGATTTCAAATAGGTTTAGTGCATTATTAATCATTACAAGCCTTTAAATAAAACCCGTTAGTGGCCGTCAATTTAATTGCGCTTTAGCCATTTATTGTCTCGAGAGAAGAAGAATAAATGCTCCACTATAATACTTGTTTGTTTGTTTAATATGTAGCAATTAATAGGATACATGTATATATAATTATTACCAACATTATTTATTAACATGCTTTTGTAACGTGGAATTTGGCTGATTTTAAAATTGTAAAATTTGATTAATTTAAGTGACTATATGAGAAGCCAGCACAATATACATGTGTGGAAATGACTAAGGTCATTATAGTACGTTACAGGACTAAAATATGACATTAAAAACGTAATGGAATGCACATAAATTTGCACTAAGGTGAAAGTGTGATTATATCTCATTGGGATTATGACAATAATAAAACTTTAAATTGTTTCGAGTTAACAATTTAATATTTGATTAAGGGTTTATCTTATAGTTTTAAAAAACATATTATATCAATCACATTTTAAGATCAGATCCATTATCTTTTGATGTTACAAATAGAAAATAATGCTGTTTTGATGGTGGTAATTATTTTTTTTAACAATAAATTTGAGTGAAAAAATTTTAACTCAGAAAACTTTTTCCACCTATTGAAGAACAAAATTCACATAAAAAACGAAAGAAGACTATAATTTAATTAAAGGTAATATCATCCAAAAAAAAGAATTAATTAATATATTCCTTTGTCCGAAAGTGAAAGCAAAGTCCAATAGAGACAAAGAAAATCAAAGGAACAGAGGCGGGAATAAGAAACACACACAGTGAGCGTGTAAGAAGAAAAAAAGAGATTGAGTGATGTGATTGAATCAGGACCAGACAAACAATATCATGATTGTCGGAATTGCGTGGGTGTGCAATTATTGGATTATTTTTTCCCCTTTCTCCACTACACCCAATTACCCAAATATAATATTTTATTTCTAATTGTGATTTAAGTAAAAATTATGGGGAGTAAGAAAAATTATAGATTGTACTTAAAATCTTCCCAGTCTAATCGTAATTCAAAGTATAATAAAGTGTCCTAATTAAATTTGTATGAACTTCGTAGCAGAATATGAGTTCGTACTATTCGATCTATTTCAATCCAGTCACTTTTTCTAATAGAAAGAAGTGGTATTTATAGCAAGGACATGCTGTACCAAATATATGAGAACATGTGAGTACACCGTACACGTGGCCCAGATCCAATCTCTCTTTGTCCTCAGGGATATTAGATCCATTTGTCAATAACACACGGATTTTATATGTTTTTTTCTATATTTTTGAAATAAAATTTTGAAATTTTATCGGGAATTGTGTAATATGGAAATTTTTGTGAAAATGATAGTTGTTTGTTGTTTATGTTTTTAAAAATAGGTTGAAAGTTGTAAAATATGTCAAATCAATAGTGATATGTTGATGAATGATGTGTAGAATAATTGTGTTAGTTGTGTATGCAATGATTATATGAATAAAAAATAAAGAAATATAGATAAAAAATTATAAAGTATGAGAGAGAAAGTGAAATAATGGTTGATTTGATTGGTAAATGTGTGAAAGATTGTATATATGATTGATATGTAGTTATATAAGAGATTGAAAAAGTAGAGTTGAAAAAATGAAAATTTGGATGAAAATTTGGTGTGTTAAGTTTATTTTAAATTTTATGATTTAAAAACTTGAAAATGGACTTGAAAATATAAACAAACAATGCCATAGTGTTTTGTAATCTCATAACTTAGGAGGGCTTATAAGCTAATAAACACATAAACGACTCTATGGCTGACGACCCATAATCTTATCAAAGTTACCATCCATTATATTTCTTAGGGAAAATTACAAATACCTCCCCTAACTAATGTCGTAATTCCAAAAAACACCCAAAAATGACCATAATTACAAATACCTCCCCTGCCCGTTTTTTCGGTCAGCTTTTTGCTGACGTCAGTGAGAATTTTTTGTGGTTTTCCTATTTTACCCCTGATGATGTCATCAATTGAATGTCATATATTTTTTGATAAAAATACCCTCAGGGGGTGTAAATGTAATATTGTTTTCAAAAAATGACCATAATTTAGGGTTTCAAAAAAAATTCCAATGTCATATTTTTTTGACGAAAATACCCTCAGGGGGTGTAAATGTAATATTGTTTTCAAAAAATGGCCATAATCTAGGGTTTAAAAAAAAATGGAGCATTTTGAGGGGGCTAGGATTCGAACCTTGCCTCCCTCAAAAATTTTCAACTAGACTTACCATTGGATTAGTAGTTACTTCTGATACTTAAACTCCAACAAACAGTATTTGACATTACGTGGGCTGGGCTGGGCCATAGTGAGCCGGGCCGGGCCATGAAATTTGTGGGCCGGCTTGGCCCGGCCCATCACGGCCCACGGGTCGCGGCCCGACGGGCCAGCCCGGCCCATTTGACATATTTAGTAAGGATAATTTGGCCATTTCTTATTTCAATATTTTTAATTTTTTTTTTCTCAGAAATTATAGGAGCATTTTGGTATTTTCACCCTTTCGGGCAGGTAAAAAAACGGGCAGGGGAGGCAAAATACAAAATAGGGGAAGTATTTGTAATTATGGTCATTTTTGGGTGTTTTTTGGAATTACGACATTAGTTAGGGGAGGTATTTGTAATTTTCCCTATTTCTTATCAAATTTCTATTTAGCTAGATATTTGACACGAGTAATTTATAAATCCACTTATTAAGGAATGTTTAATATGTAAAAATATTTTGACATGCATTAAATATTTAATATATGAAATAGAAGATAAAACAACATTTAGAATAAAAAAATTTATCCTGGCCCGAGACCCATGTCATTTTCTTTATGGTTATACTCAGGGTGATACTATCAAACACCATGTTTAATTGATGTACCATATAACATTGGATGCGAATAATAATATTTTTTACTAGTTTCTTTCTATGAGATACCATCCAATTGAACCAAATAAATCATAATTTTTTTGGTTATATTCAGTGACTTTCAAAACTTTGAATCCCAAAATAATTTAAATCACATAAATACATGTAAATATAGAAACACTATATACAATTTATATATATTGATATAGAGTGTAAAGTATGACTTTTAGTCATCTATTTTCCAGATTCCCCACTCTTTGATTATCATGCTCATCCGTACTATAATTCCTTGCCGGATTTCTCGTTCCCTTGGGCCCCACCATCTACAAAAAGAAAATATATGATGTTCTAATCCCTACAGTAAATCCCATGTTCCTCAACAGCAAATATGCTCACGGGTGCAATCACTATTAATGCCACGTGTCTGATGATAAAAAAAAAAATTATCTCAGTTGAACATTTTTAAAATGAATCAAATTATTTTGATTGAAATTTTTTTGTTTTAGCTGAATTTAGTAACATATATGAACTTTCTCATGAAAAATTAGTTTGAATTTCAACTCAATTAGTGATTTTTTTTTTTTTTTAAAAAAATGCACTAAAAAACAAACTATTCGATCACCCCTTCAATAATATATTATTCTGATCTGATTCGCTTGATATTCAATCCAAGATGTATCAAAAAATTTTATTACTCGATAATAATTTATTTAAATTTGAGCAACAGTTTATTTATCTTGGTTTAATTTATTTATTTACAACTTTATAGTCAATCAGGACATATCGCATATTAGTCAAATTTGGAGGCTTGAAGGTAGTACTCATAATCTTCTTTCAAGTCGCTTTTTATTTGGCAAATTTGAGTTGCAAATTTGACTGACCATTTGGCCAAATTGCACAAGAATTATACCAAGGCTATTAATTTATAACCACTCTGAAGAAATTTTAGACCCTAAAATTCGTCAAAATATTTATTTATAAATTATAATCAATTTGAGTGGAGTAAATTTGTCAATTTTTCTTCTAAAACCGAAAAATAAATGTAACAAACCAGAAGAAAATTTAATAAATGAAGAGAAATTTAAATAATTTGAAAATAAATTAATTTATATGATGATTTAATGGGTTTGGACAAAGAAAAACGATGAATAAAGATTAAAGTTGGTCGGGGAATAAGGACTTAGTTCATAAGTAGCATGCCCACTGCCACACTGTACTTTGTTCAAGCCCAGCCCATGCCCTTCTTATCAAGTCATTTTCACATCTTTTTTTTTTTCTCATTTTAAATTTTGATTTTTTTTATTTTAATAGGTGAATGCATTAAATGGTGTATATATAACTAATCTGTAGTTATATATAGGATTAATAAAATAAATCAAATTTTTTTGAATTACAATAATTTTTAATAAATTTATTTAGAATTTTATCATTCTAAATTATGAAAATGGAGTTAAAAAATATAAACAAAACAAGGCCTAATTGTTTCATGCATGCCTTAAACACACGTCCACTGTGTGTATTTTGTTTTGTCGACCCATTGGAATAAATAGTTGAGAGTATTTCTGTCCCTTTCTTTTTGTCACCTAACTAGGAAGAATATAATCTTTACTCCCCTCTTTGTCCACAATCCATATCAAAAAGATCATTTCAAGTTTCTATATTAATGTATAATACTATATATATATATGTATTATATATTGATGTAGATTTTTCAAATTTGATTTTTCTTTTTAATTGGAAGATATAGGATTGGATGAATCTCCATCATTTCATTTATATACTTTTAATTTCCCACATAATGTATTACTCGATAAACCCGCGTTGAGATTAAACCATGGCTAGCTCGTTTGCTCGATTTCGATCTCATCCACATGTCCCTAATCGGGCCGTGCCATTTGGCATCAACGGGCTATGAATATGCTTTATAGTTTTCAATAAGACAAATAATTTAAAATATTTATTATTTGACTTGAATTCACTTATTTAAATATTAACGTATCCTAGTTGATACCCCAGAGACTAGTAACTCGTGATTTCAAGTTGTTCCTATATATATATACTATGAGCTTGAGAGCCATTAGAGTGGTCGAGATCGTAATAATATGATACCATTCTCTTTAAAAGGATAAAAAAAGAATTAGCATATAAAAAACGCGACTTAATAAACTTATTTTCTAAAGTCCATTTAACAACAAATCATCATAAAATAATATCACTCAATTTGAAAACAAATTAAAGAAAAATGAGAAAATTAATCAGAGATCTCGAAGTTGTCTCAGATTAATGGGTGATATATATCTAGTATCCCCATCGAGCAATTGTTTGGCGATAATAAGATTAGCAGCCTCGCTAGGATGATAAGGATCCCAAAACACGTGCTTGTCACGATCTGAACACATGCTCGAAGTTGGCCCGCATGGAATTATACCTGCAAATTGCCCACCATCCCCACAACAAGCTTTACTCGCACTTGTGAATCCTGTATATATTGATTCAACATTTTTCATAGGTCAACATTCTATATTTAAATTTATTTAAATGGTATACAAAATTTGAAAATATTAATAAATTAACTCTTGTAATTGAACTAAGTAATTAAATTCCGTGTTATATGATCTGACTAAAAAATTCCAATACAAAAAATCAATGTATCAATTCTTAACTTAACAAATGAGTGGCAATTTACTCCAAAAAGTCATTAAATTAATTTTTGAGTTTGAAAAGTATTTTCGTGCGTTTTTTTGGATAGAAAATTTTATTTTAGGATATTTACTAATTTTCCCTAATTAAATATCACGTTTATAATCATTTATGTCAGAAATCAAATAGTTAAATTACAATATATATATATATATATATTCATACCGTATTTGGAATAATTTGTGATGATTTCCATAACAAGATCGTGGACATTGGCATGTACAAAAGTAGCTCCATCAAGATTCTCATTTAGTTCTTGCAAAAGATCCTTCAATTTGGCATTATACTGAACTACAAGCTTATTTGGTAATGAAACACATTCATTTTCACTCAGCCGATTTATCGTCTTTTGATATGGAATGCAACCTATTGGCCCAACATTTGCCACTATAAACTTTCTTGCATCAAGTTGGTACAATCTCTGCATTAAAAATAATTTATTTCAAATAATATTTAATATAATCTTTACAATAAGTTATATGCAACACTGTGTTGATTGACTAGTTTTTGCGGGTTTTCGAGACTCAAGATGATTATAATTGTCAATTTAGATAGGGCGATATTATTTATAGTTTACTATCTACTTTAGACTATATCAGCGTGTTGATATTACTAAATGATGTCAGAATGCATAGCGACTAAATCTTTAATGTTAGAATCATGCAATAAATAAGAATATGTAATCATCACTTTGAAATTTGAAAGTGTCCATTTTCATGAAAATTACGAGTATAAACCTAGAAACTGAAATTTAGTGATTTAAGACAGTAAATCATCTCGGAATGCAAAGAAACAGATCTCTCATGTTAGAATCTTGCGAATAACAAGAATATGTAATAATTACTCGAACCCCACCCGTTCAATTTGGTTTAAGAAAAATTAAATATAAATTATTTTTGTTATTGAACCTTACAATAAGGAAAAATCATTGTCATCGATCACTCATTCTAGCGTGTACCCTATAATCAAATAATAACTTGCTACATGATTAGTCGTAATTTAACCAAATCATAACATTCGAACTATATAAAATTTAAAGTATGAAATCGATAAATATATACTTTTCGTGTTTACGTACCGTAAGTTGAGTTCTTAGATGATTAATCATATCATCAACAAATGCATCAGGGCTTTGTGTTGCTCTTTCACGAGCTGAGATGACAGGTACCAAATAATTGTTGAGAAAATCATTTGATCCTATTGTGATGGAGAAAATTGATCTTCTACTTAAGAACTCTCTTGCATTTGATGCACCCAACAAATTGTCAATTTGCTTCCTTGTTATGTTAAAGTAATCAACTTGAATGTCCATTGAAAGCCTATTAACCTATAAAAACATCACAAAGATAACATAGATTTTAGGTTAAATCGCACTTTTTATCACGTATATATAAATTCAGTCTCGAGTTTTACAAGTTTCTGCACATTTAGTTACGCAATTCGGAAGTTATTTGGCCAAGTTTCTATGTAACATAAGGCATCTTTAAGTATATACATATCTCTCACTCCTTTATCCGTTAGTAAAATTTGATTAAACCCGATCAGAATTAGAATTTTCTTTATAACTACGTAAAATACTATAAATATAATGTGAGAAATTAAGACTCTTGTCTACTTACAAATATTTGTCCGGTGGCATTCATGATTCCTCCTCCTCCGGATGCATAATTAACGCCGTACAATATAGCTCTTCCGGTGGTGTTTGGGGCGAGAAACGGTGATGCGTAACGGGATTGCCCTAGTTCCTCACCTGAAATAAAAATGATACATAATGTCATGAAATGTGTTGAATAATATAAACCCGTGAATATTGTGTTAGTGATAATAAATTATGTATAGAGATTACAAGGAAATCAAATGAAATCATATTCTACCTAGAATCAAAGAAATAAAACAAATTTAACTAACAGAAAAAATACAGAAACATATGACAATCTAAACTAATATATTTTATTCTAATAAAATGTTCATCACTTTGTCTCAACGATTCGTATATAAATAAAATGATGAAACGAGATTAATATCTCTTACCAACAATATCTGCGATGGTTCTACCGTTTGTAAATCGACCCGTTGGGTTCCCTCCGGAAGCCTTAAAATCGATACCATTTGGGGTGCTATTAGCCCTGGACAGTGTCTGCAAATAATTGTTGTTACCAGCGTCTACTAAAGAATCTCCAAATATAAACGAAACCCCATTTGTCAAATCATCGTCATTTTGGGAAATTCCAAATGAGCTCAACTTTATTATAACTAAGAACAATAAAAGTACATTGAGATTAAAGCTAAATGCCATGGTTATAGTATAAAATACAACGAGTCAATTTTGAATATATATAGGGTGTATGTTTATATACTCTCTAATATAAAATAATGGAAAATTGTAGCTAATTGTGTGGATTTTGTAGGGTTAGGTCATCAATATTAAGTGTGGTCTGTCACAAAGTGCATGGACTTGGAGCAATTGTTTTGTCAAATGAAACCTATTAATTAAATAAATTGTTATACATGGCTCTAACTTGGAATGCTCTATTGACAACTATGGTGTGTTTGGTTGGTGAATTGATAATTTGGGGGGAATTTTGTCGAGATTATGGTTGGTGAACTAAAAAATGACAGATGTTGCATGGAGAAGAAGCTTATTTTCTTGACTTTTTTTTTTTCTTTTCAAAATATATATTGGTTGCCAATCAATTTGTATTGGACTAGTGACCTAATTACATCACACCATTCATACTTGTTGACCAGATAATATTTTATTTGAATTTTTTTAGAGTTTAAGATTTGCTTATGTTTTGTAGATTGAAAATTACGAAAAAAAAATGTGTATAATGGGAAATTTATGTGAGAATGTTTTGGTTCAAAATTGTAAAATACATTAAATTAATAGTAATTGTGTGAGGGATGATACATTGAATGATTCCGTTAGACAGTATAGAATAGCTTACCCGTAGCTACCCCATAGTTTGTTTAGATTTTATGGCTAGATTTCTTTATAATTTTAAGCTGAAAATTTAAAAACATTCAGAATTTCTGCATTATGGAGATTTGTAGGAGAAATGAGAATGGTAAATGTTTGTTTGTGTTTAAAAAAAATGGTCGAAAGTTGTAAACTATATCAAATTAATATTAATAGAATAGAGATGTGTTGAATAATTTTATTAGTTATATATATATATATAATGATTATGCGAATAAAAAATATTAAAATATAGATTATAAATTATAAATATGAAGGAGAAAGAGAAAATAGTAATTATATTAAAATTTTTTTATTGGTGATATGTGAATCAGCACATATAATTCATAGTTAGTTATGTAAGTGATAGAAAAAGTACAACTGAAAATGTGAATTTGGACGAGAATAATTTGAATTACCTTTAATTAAAATTTTATATAATCTATTTAAAAATTGAACTAAAAAACATAAACAAACAAGTCCTAAGTGAAATTTGACTATGAGAGTTTCAAGATCTCTTCTGTTTCACATGCTATTTGCAAAGACAATTAGACATCTCCTACAGAGTAAAGACTGCCATCACTGCTATGATCTTCATACACAAATTCATTACAATCTTCATTCCACTTCACAATATCCCTTGCATATTTAAGTGCTAAACCAACACTATCATGCTCCAAACAATTCACTTTGGCCACATACAGCTTTCGACCCGTTATAGAACCGTAAAGCTGCTTAAACTTGATAGAAACATATCGAAATCCCATTTCTGGGATGACCCGTTTCGTATCAACATAACGATCTAAGATAGGATTAAAGTCGTTAAACCAATCACATCGGTTCAAGGGTATTGAACTTATCTTTTCCTCAAACAAGTTGTATTTGGTTAGTAGAAGAAGAAATTGTATCCCATGCAAGACCGGATTTGTAACCATGCTCTCGAAACACTCTTTGCTGAACATCATCTTGTTGATAGGATCTCCATTGTCGTTAACGACAAATTCGTAATAGTCGGTTAGTGATATAGAGAAAATAATGAGTCGGGTATCTTCAAACTCGAACGAATTGTAGCTGTTTTCAATTATAAGCTGATATCTGGAGAGCAATATGTGAAACAATTAGGGATAATTACATGCACACTCCGCATCTCCAACCCACACTATAACAGCATGGGTGAAGAACTGGAGATGCATTTGGTGCTGGGTTGGACCCAGCGCCAAATACTGTGCCAAAAATGGTGCATCAAACAGTGTTGAGCCATTTCTGGCACAACTGTGTATTTTATTTTTATTTTTTGAATTTTTGAGGTTTTGGTCCTTAGGCTTTTTTAGTTTTCAATTTAATCCATTTTAAATTTATAAAGTTTGAATTATTTTCAGTATAGCCCATATAAGTTTAGTTAGTTATAATTTCATCTTATTGATTATATTTATTCAATTAATGCATTAATTTAAGTTTATAATTAATCATAAATAATTATTTATACTCTAACTTATATAAAATGTACATTTTATTATTAATTAGTTTGAATTGCTTTCAATTTCGTCCATAAAAATTTAATTTGTTATAAACAAATCATATAAATTATATTTAATTCAGAATAAAATACAAAATTTATACATTAACAAAGTATATTTTCTTGGGTGAAAATGTATAATACGTAAAAGTTTTGGGTTTTATTTGTGAAAAATTGTAATATTTTAAAAAAGATGGAAAAAAGAAATATTCTGAAATTCTCACAACTCGAAAAACAAGGGTGATGAGTTATTCACGAGCGAAATGGTAATATGTTTTATGGACATGGGAAGTTATATAATTTTCGAACATTTGGGGTCCCAAAACTTGGAGTTCCTCGATTACCGAAAAAAAGGCTCAATTATTTCAAAACCAATAATTATCAAATAGCTTAGACAAATTTTCTATTCCATATACAACATAAAAGCAGATCTATTAATCTATTAATATATATATATTAATCTATTAATATATATATAGGAGGACTGTTGGTCCTCTAAAATCTCATAAAACACTAAATTCTAATTTTTCATCATTTTGGATATAAAATAATTTTTTAAAGAATAAATTGTTGGTTTTCCTCTACACAATCTATCGGCCATTATCTTAACCACCTTCCTAAATTTTAGACCCACTCTTTATCCATAATTAAAGAGGGAAGTTTTTAAATATTCAAAATTTAAAATCATAATGATTATATTTATAATTTTAAGCACCCGCCCTAATGCTTAATTACTTTCATTTTGTTTCTTTCTTCCTTTATGGTGGCTTCCTTTAATTTTGCAGAATGATATTAATGTTTCATTATATATATTGCCTACAATTAACACATGAAATTCAGTAATCATTTGTTAATATTTATTCATGGTCAATAATATATGGTTCGTGTTTTATGGTCTTTAGACTATTTGATGTATTTATTTTTTGGATACATTTTAACATGGATGACTACAATTTTTATTTAATTACATTTTTTTGTGTTTTGTAGATTACAATACGAAGTGTCAAAGTTTGTGAACGGAGCAAACATGATATCAATATTTGCCAAATTCAGTAAGTATGGTGGTCGCAAATAATTTTATAATTATTTTGTTTCGATTCAATAGTATTGTTTTTACTCTAAAATATTTATTAGGTTTTTCTTTTAGAGGATTTTCCTTGAACTAAAAAAAATTGATGTTCAATATAATTTTTAAATAATTTACATTTATAAATTATTCACTGAATCCATTTCCTTTCCTTTCCGTTCAAGTAAAATGTTTAATAAATATTAAGTCTAATTAAGTATCAAGTTTCGCCTACATTGTTTGGAATATTGAAATAATGGGTTATGGCCTTGATTCTATTTATTTATAATAATTATTTCTGTTTTTCTCTTTCAACATTTTATTTTGGTTTTGAAATTAGTAAAGTGACATAGAAGTTCCTGCAATTTATTGGTTTAAGATATTTTTAATATGTATAATTCCAATGCAATTTTGATTGATGGAATCAAACTTAAATTTATTTTACAAATGAATTGTATTAAATTTGTTAACTAAATTTATATATTTGTTTGGTTTGAAAATTTTGTCTCCTGCTCCTTTACTTTTTTTCTCAATTGTCTATTATTTTGCATTTTTTCAATTCATATATTAGTTTAGTAAGACTTTGAGTTTTTTTTAGAAATCAACCTCAATGGCTCAATCATCTTCTCTTATATTTTTTTTATTTATTTACACCATTTTATCTTATTAATGTCCAAATCCTAAAGTACAGTTTTCCACTAACTTTCACTTCAATCATTCATTAATTTTTTTCTCAATATAGAGTTACTTTGATTAAATTTTTTTTATGTTTATATGATGAATTAAATAAAATACGTAAAGTTTATTTTGTTTTCTTCTATTGTGTTGCCTCATCTATTTATCTTTTTGACTTCATAATAGTTCTTCATTCTTTGTATATTTTTTTATAAATTATATTTAAATTAATATAGATCGTGCGTAGCACGGGTTACACGCTAGTTACATTGTAAACACAAGTAGAAGGTTAGTGGACTTACCTTATCATATAATCTTGCAGATCCCAAATGGCAAACTCATCAGCATGTGGTGGGGGAAATGAGAAGTCCGTGTACGAGAGTGGTGAAGGAAAGCCTTCGACAAATAGAATATCCGTGTGTGACGGTTTATAATCTGGTTTAAATATATCAACAGCCTGAATACAGCAAAAGTAAACACCTATTGAAACAAGAGTAAAAACCATTTGAGTTGGACAAGGCACATGAACTTCAAACATCCAAACCGAACTAAACCAACCATAAAGTAAAAGATTACGATTCGGGGTGGCAATTGGGTTGATCGGGTTGGGACCATTCGGGTTGGGTTCAAATAGGGTTGAGTCCAACTGAATTCAATGACAAAAAACATGCATTATTATTGGACCCAACAAGGACCCAACAAGGACCTAAATATAGAATATAAAATATTTTAAATAAGTTTAGCATAATTTTTACACTCACAACACATATTAGGGTTGAGATGGAAGAAAAGCAATGGGTTAGGATGGAACTATAATTTTAAAATATTAGAACTCAAATTGGACCCAAATTGGGCCTATTTAAAACCCAATTGGACCTAAATATTATTAAGAACCAACCCAATTGGAACTATAATTTAAAATATTAGGACCCAACCCATTGAAAACTTAGGTAGGTTTGGATCCAAATTGCCACCCCCTACTCTAAAGGGTAAATTACATAGACACCCTAAAGTTTGATAAATTTCCAAGACCCGTCAAAACATATTAACAATTTCACCATCCGTTAGTAATACAAATTGCAGTCGAATTTTCGAATTGTCAAGATTTGAGGGTGTCTTTTATTTTCCAAAACCTCAAAGGGGCTCGTTAATCATCTAGTTAACTAATCATTGCAACTTATTTTAAGAAGGCAAAACATATGTTGAATGAGTATGATCTTACACGTTTTAGGAAATAATTAGCTACACTAGGCAGCCTTTCCGATTCGTTCCTCCGGTCAAATACATCCTGAAAAGCTGGATTTCTACACAGCTCCATAACCAGTGGGGCAGATTCCTGAATAAGAGAAGCTGAAAAAACCACCGAACTATCCAATGGCATTGTATGGAGTAGCCAATCAGTAAATGCTTGCAATCTCGGACCAAACGAGTACATACTTTCCTCATCATCAGCATCATTGTACCCTTTTATCAACCCAAATTTACAATCTATTAGAAAATAAGATTACATTGATAGAAGAAAACATAAAATGTAGTCCTCAGAAACAACAATTTAGACAAAGATTTGCAATTTTTAAGTTCTAAGTTCTGTAATTGTCAGTATGAGACAAGTCGACAACCCTTGGGTCGGTTCCAATGGTTTGGTTGTTAAATGAGTTTGTTCTTAAATGGTTTTAAGGTGTACCAAAATTCAACCCAAAAGGGAACCAAGCCCAACCCGACTCAATACCTTACATTTTGTTCATTATAATTTAGATTATTGGCAAACGATTTAGGCTTAACTTGAAATTTAGTTGGACCCAACTTGGATCCAATTAGGAACCAAATAAAATTTTCTTAGAACCAATTCAACCCAAATTGGGTTGGAACCGTGGTTCCGGATCCATTTTGCCACCCCTAGAGACAACCCTTGAATTTTGGATGTAGCCAATGATAGGTAACTAACCACTTTCCTCGAAAGAAAAGGAAAAGAAAAAAAAAAAAGACGAAATGATTGCAAACAAAATATTAAAATTGTTTGTACCAGTAAACCAATGCGCATTAGCAGATTGACTAGTTCTTGATTCAATCAAATTTTCTTCTTGAAAATGTTTGTGGCCCCGAAGAAGTATAAGGATGTAGCGATATATGTTGCTTTGTATCAATAATTTGATGTATTGTAGCTCATCCTCCAAGAAAGGTATGTCTTTGTAAAGAAAAATGGCCTAGCAAACAGTATATAAATACACACCATTAAGAATGCCTCATTTGCTCTTACAACAACAAAAGTACAAAGTAGATTACCTGCTTGAAGATGGTACTTATCCCCGATCCGCTACATCCAATTAAAAAAAGTTTCTGAATATCCTCCTTCTGATAAAAGTCACGAACAGATAGCTCTTCTGAAGTATGAGAGGATTTAGAAGGGAATGGAAGAGAGAATAAAGAACACAATAGCTTCATCCTAGGCTGGAAAAAAAGTATCTCAAATCAATGCGTGAAAAATGGATAACAAAGTGAAAAAATGAGTTTATAGTTTCACCTTGCGCCATATATTCCCCTCAACAGTATATGCTCCCTCTGTTAGGTACGTACCATCTTCATATAGCCAATAATACATATTTGGGTGATATATGACACCGACCGACTGCTTTACGAAGACAAAACAAGTGTTAAATCTGATAAACAAAATGACATTTCATTTCAGTAAGTATAAACATAACTGACGATCTTAAATTTGTTATAGAAAAGAGTTCACAAAATAACCCCACCTTTAACACAAACAGCTCCACTTTGGTGATCTCGCGACCATTGATAAACGCTTTTGTATTGCCATTACTTGCAGTCGATTCTATGTGACCCCCTAAATCCAGATTGGCGCTAATAATCTGCGAAGGTCTGTGTCCTTGCTGTTCAAATCAGCATCAGCAAATGTTATCAAATTATTGTAATCCAAGGTCTGTGACTCGTGGATTTTATGATTTCTGTTTGAACTTTATACAATTACGAACTAAACATATCTTTTTGACTTATTTAGTTCACATAGTTAAACCAAATTATTATGAGTCGTAAATAATATACAGCAAACTACATAAAAAACTTGGAAATAAGATACTATATTGATGGAGAGTCACGCCACTTAATCTCATCCCATGTTGTACACCCACAAGCAGAGTAAGAACCAGTCCTTAATCTCAGAGTAAAGCCCGCAAAGACTCTTGTGGGACTGTAGTATTATACCTTGAAGCTTTTATTCTCTAATGGCCATTCTATATAAGACTAAGCAATATGATGGTTGTATAAAATAATAACCCCCATAAATCATATTAAAAAATTAGAATAAATATGATCATGGAGTAAAAAACAAAATCATAATAAAACGGCCAAAAATTACTACAATCAAAGCTTACTTACAACAAAAATCAAAAAGCAATTGGAATTACCTTCCCCCAAAACCCAGAGTATTTGTCATACCAATAATTTCCAGGCTTGAGCTTTTTAGGTGGGTTTAAGCAGTTCTGCAATAGATTCAGCTCCCAGCCACTCAAAACCTTGCCGTTCACAAAAACGTCTCCTGGCACCAACAGCGGTTTAAATTCATCTGATTTCTCAGCTACAAAATCGTTAAAATCATAGCCCCAACGGAATGGCCCAGTTTCAAAATCAGGGTTCTGCTCATGATACCACGAATTTGAAGAATCGAATGGCCAATCAGGAAGTGGAGAAGATAAGGGGCTGAAATCTGAAGCTCGTGAGCTCATGCTGGGGGCATGAAAGAGCTGCCATAGCTGTTCTCTTCGCAGTGTTGCTGTTACTAATCTCTCCCAGTTATCGTAGATTCTAGACATTATTATGTTAATCTCTCCCAGTGTTTGCTGTAGATAGAATATGAACAGGATGAGAAGATGGAGAAGAAATTAGATAGTTTATTGGATCATTGATTGAGCTGGTAGAAGAAGAAGAAGAAGTGTTTCATGTTCAAACATTATTTATAAGAATTATTAAATAGAATAAAATAAAATTGAATGTTTTTAAATTAAAAAAATTGAACACCTGATAAATTAATATAATATATAATGCTATAATATTAAAAAAAAAAAGATATCTCTTTTAAGCTATAAAGCTTTCTGTGAGTTGGTCTAAAATTCGAGTGTTGACCAATGCATATATAATATATATGTATTTTCACATGCAGTTGAAGAAGATGAAAATTAATTTGATACTTAAACTGGTTTAAACGGGTCTGAGCCGATTTTACTGAATCTTGATCATATTTGCATTGGGCTAACTGCTAATCGGACTCGTGACCGGTTCACGGTTAAACCGGCATGACCAGTCGCTTGGGTAAAGTTCTAATAACATTGCATGTCAAGTTCATAGTCAATAAATGAAACTTGTCTTTGTTCATATTTTCAAATCAATCAGTGTCTTAAAAACTTGTCTTTGTTCACACTGAATTAACTATGAAATCTTAAAATGAGTGTTTTTGGGCATAATGAGGATATCAGTAAACCCTAGGCTGATTTGCCTCTCTGGTTTGCAGGCTATTGCACAAGAGCGAGGTTTACCCAGTGCGCACCCGAAAGGATAGCGGCTGTGGGTTTCCCCGTCATCAAAAAAAAAAAAAAAGAGGATTGGGGGCAACCCCTGCTAGAGTTGGTAAGTAGAGTTGGTAAGGACATATGAACTTGTGGCTTAGGTCACAGGTTCGAATCCTGATGAGGAAATGCCTATTTGCCTTCTCTATCCCGAAAGGATAGCGGCTGCGGTTTCCTCCGTCATAAAAAAAAAAAAAAAAAAAGAGGATATCAGTTACGTTGATTTGAGTAATTACTGCTGCTATTAATAATGATCTATTAGCAGATAAAGATCTCACCGTTTTTTGTGAAAAAATCTTGTGATTATTTTAATATCATTGCTATAATTTGTTAGAATATATATTAGGATATAGAATCTTTCCTTGTATTTTACGTTTCCTTAATAATTATATTTTCCTAGTGTGTAATTAGGGTTTCCTTGTTTACCAAGCATCTATAAATATGTTATTCAATTATGCAAGTTCCCAAGGTTATATCTAATCTAATCTAATCTAATGTAATTAATTATTTTTTTTCCAAAATGTTATGAAAAAAGAATTCTTTTTTTGCAAAAAGATGGAAAATGTGGCAATGATGAGAAACTGTTCTCTCAATTTTAAAGAGAACCTCTCAAACACACTCATTTGAGGGGCATCTATGAGTGTTTTTCAAGCACTTTTTGAGCCAAACTCCATTGTTATTGTATTGTGTTTCTGTATAACTTATTTTTGTTTATTACAAAATTGGTAATAAGCATGTAGGCAGTGGCGGAGACAGGGTGGGGCGTGGGTGAGCCACCGCCCCACCCAATTTTTTTTTTTAAATTTATATATATATTATTAAATTTTTATTTAATTATTATATAATTTATAACTGTTGCCCCACCCATTTTTGATTTTTTTGCGTTTCTGGCTCCGCCACTGCATGTAGGTTAGCCTATCTGATCTATTAGCTCAGTTGGTCAGAGCTTCGTGCTAAAAACACGAAGGTTGCAAGTTCGGTGATATTGTAATGTTTTTATGAATGATATTTTAGGATAATAAGCTACGACTTGAAAAGTATAAACAATACTCCATGTCTCCATTGTGATTGATCCATGTGAATTATGAAGTTTGATTGAGTTTGGTTCATTCATATGAAGTTTGAATATTTTTCTCCAGAAGTGAAGCTTAGGTTTTTATTTAAAGTTGGATTAAGAAAATGATAAAATGGGTGAAATTATACCAGATTATTCGAATTTGATTTGCATTGGATTTTGGACTCAAGCTCATTGCTAGTCAGATTAATGTCAAAATACAATTTCCAATCGGTTCGTAACAACAAAAGTGATATTGTAAGCTGCGTATATTGGTGGCGTTTTTTTGTGATTATCATGGCACTCAGTTGGGTACTTGGTTTTTCGTGGGTTGAATGAGTTTGGGTTTGGGTCTGCTTCATTTGGATTGGGTCTAATGTATAAAAATATGCATTATAATTTCAAAAAGAACCTAAAATGGACACAATAAGTACCCATTATAAAAGGATGTTGTAGAGTGTATAATGTAGATTATTGACTCATAAAAAATGGAAAATAGGTTGGACACTTGGACCCAATTTAGACCCAATATTTTTAAAAGTCAATCCAATTAGAACTATAATGCTAAAATGTTATGACACAATTCCTTGAAAACTTAGTTATATTTGATTCCAAATTCACTGCTAATTTTTTGACAAATGTAATAATCATAGCACTTGGGTATTTGAATTTGCTGAGGGAATCGAGTAAACTTTTCTTGGTTCAAAGTTGAAGGCTATAAAACGAGTACAAAATGGACTCACGTTGAATGTGATATTATTGAAGCTATATATTTCCATTATGTAATTTAATTTTCATTACATTAAAAAACATGGCTATCAAATAACACACTTGCCTCATTCCACATAAAATCTTTATCCTTAACACCAGTACTGCCACGTGGGAATCCAAACAACCAATGACACAAACCTGTATCAACCAATAGAAAACCACCTTATCCTATCTCTTATCCTACGCCTCTCCCACAAAACCCAATTTTCCCACTGCTATACTAATCCATATTTGCTGCTCAAATAATCAGAAGAAAATGGCTACCTCACTACAGGCAGCTGCCACTCTCATGCAACCGGCCAAATTCGGCGTCTCAGCCAGAAACAGCCTTCAGCTCCGATCAATTCAAACCGTCGGAAAGGCGTTTGGCGTTGAAACCGCCGCCGGAAGGCTCACATGCTCTCTTCAGGCCGATCTTAAGGACTTGGCTCAGAAATGTACTGATGCTGCCAAGATTGCTGGTTTTGCTCTTGCCACTTCTGCACTTATCGTCTCGGTATGTATTTGCCCTTTGTTTAAATCTAAGAACCCTACTGTGAATTGTAACTTGAAAGTTTATTAAGTACTGATTTTCTTGTAATATAATTAAGCTGTTTACTTTATATGAAATGAGATGATGAAAGTGGGCAGAAAGTTAGTATAGTACCTTGATTCGAGGAACCTACTTTATGGGCAAACTTGGTCTGATTCGGTTCGATTATATAAGGTCGATATTGATCTATGTGTAAAAACAGAACAATGAATCACATACCTTACCTCCAATATACTATGAATTTGGGATATATTGGTTTTTGCCAAGGTGCATGATCTGGATATGGGAGATAAACATGAGGATCTTGTGGGTTAATTGTGATTTTCCTTTTAAGTGTAGAGAGTGTTTGATCATTTGAGTAAAACATGAGGATCTTGTCAATGCCATTGTTCCTAGTATTGACTATAGGATAGCATATTCACTAGAATCACATGACAATCATGTCTAGAGATACCCAATATTATTGGAGATTATCACCATTAACATCTCATACAGTTGATTATATCATTGTAATATCATCGATATTACTGGATATTCTCGGCCTTACATATAAACTAGAAGGATGATAGAATCGTCTTATAGCATAGATTAGTATAACATGGTGTGACAAATAATATCTCAGCATTCTAAACAATTATAAACAAATCTATCAAAAATGAGTTCAAGAGATGAGACCTTACACTTGCATATTTGATTACAGGGAGCCAATGCAGAGACAAAGAGGCTAACCTTTGACGAAATCCAAAGCAAAACCTACCTAGAAGTAAAAGGCACCGGAACAGCCAACCAATGCCCCACCATTGAAGGCGGCGTTTCCACCTTCGCCTTCAAGCCCGGCAAATACGAGGCCAAGAAATTCTGCCTCGAGCCCACATCCTTCACCGTCAAGGCCGAGGGCGTGAGCAAAAACGCCCCACCCGAGTTCCAAAAAACCAAGCTCATGACTCGCTTAACCTACACCCTCGACGAAATCGAGGGCCCCTTCGAAGTATCACCAGACGGGACCGTAAAGTTCGAGGAGAAAGACGGGATCGACTACGCTGCAGTCACCGTGCAGCTCCCCGGAGGCGAGCGGGTCCCTTTCCTCTTCACGATCAAACAGTTGGTGGCCTCAGGCAAGCCCGATAGCTTTTCCGGCGAGTTTTTAGTGCCATCTTACAGGGGCTCGTCTTTTTTGGACCCGAAGGGCCGAGGTGGGTCCACGGGGTATGACAATGCGGTGGCATTGCCTGCCGGAGGAAGGGGGGACGAGGAGGAGCTTGAGAAGGAGAATAACAAGAATGTGGCTTCATTGACTGGGAAGATAACTCTGAGTGTTACCGGAAGTAAGCCTGAGACCGGTGAAGTGATCGGAGTGTTTGAGAGTATTCAGCCTTCGGATACAGATTTGGGATCGAAAGCGCCGAAAGATGTGAAGATTCAAGGTGTTTGGTATGCACAGCTTGACTCATAGACTGTGTGTGTGCGTGTGTTTAGCTGATTCTTGGCTTGAGTTCTCTTTTTTGTAATTGAATACAGTTATTTGAGAAGAACCAAGAGATATTATGGTGCTTTTGTATATTGATGTGGTTTTTGTTGCATTTTATTGGCATATAATATGAAAAGGAAATGATCACTTGAGAATGTAAATTAGTAGTATTTTGACAAAAACCGACATTCCGGTGAAGATTCGCTACCTTCTGAAAGTCATAAGCTCCCTACGGATAGCAACAAACTTGGGACGTCGAAAAGTAAAAATATATGATACTACCCATTGAACAATATATCAAATTTTAAGTCCATTTCTACTTAATATGTTGGTATGTTGGAAAATTTTATGTCACATTGGGTCCAACAAATTTAGTTTAATATACAACATATATCTGAAGTAGGGCCCTTATATAACAAATGTGTGGGGTATATAATACACTGAATGTGTTGAAACCGGAGTGTTTTAGGTTTATCAATGAAAGATTATTGCAGTCAATCAATTTGATATTTCTAGTGGCATACTTATAAGTAGAACAAAATGTGAAGTGTAGCATTAGTGACTCAATTTGTTCATAAGAACAACAAACCAATGCTTAAATTCCATAAACACCTGACAGTTTTGTACCCCAGCAAACTCAATCTTCCTCTGTTTTTATGCACCACTACAACCCCCAGCTCGAACTCTCCTTTTATACAACAAAATCTCCATTTCTTGATCGAAAAATGCTCATCAATGAATCAACTCAAAACCCTCCACGCCCAAATCATCCTCCAGGGACTCTACGACGACACAATGTCGCTCAGCAAACTGATTTCCTTCAGTGCACTGTCCCCTTCTGGCGATCTTCATTACGCGTATTACATGTTCGACAAAATTCCTCAAAGAAATCGACACATGTACAATACCTTGATAAGGGCCTCTTCGAATAACAAACAAGCTGACAAGGCCATTTTCCTTTACCAGAGAATGGTTTGTTCCGGGATTTTGCCGAATGAGTTTACTTTTCCTTTTATGCTGAAAGCTTGTGCATTTCAGAAGGCGTATGTAGAAGGGGTATTGTGTCATTTACTTGCTGTGAAATTGGGGTACTCTGAGTGTTATGTATATGTCCAAAATGCGTTTATAAATTTTTACGTCGGTTGTGGGAAGATTGATTGTGCTCGGAAAATCTTTGAATATACCGAGTTTAAGACATTAGTGTCGTGGAATTCGATGATCGGTGGGTATGCGAAAATGGGTTGTGGGAAAGAAGCATTTTCGCTGTTTAGTGAGATGAGAGAAGGTGGAATTGAACCTGATGGCCATACATTTGTTAGTTTGCTCACAGTTTGTTTGAGAATTTATGATATCGAGTTGGCTAGATACGTTCATTGGTATATTGAAATCAACGGGATTGTTGTTGATATCTACGTCCAAAATGCGCTTCTTGATTTGTATGCTAAATGCGGGCGTTTGCATATGGCTGAGTCGGTTTTTACACGAATGGTTGATAAAAGCGTGGTTTCTTGGACTTCCATGCTTAACGCATACGCTAAAAACGGGCTCGTTGAATCAGCTGAAGGGATTTTCAACCAAATACCTCTGAAAAATGTGATTTCTTGGAATTCAATGATTTCATGTTATCTCCAAAACGGTTATTACAGAAAATCTCTAGCCCTTCTACATAGAATGCATGAATCTTGCATAGCTCCCGATGAAACTACCATAACTAGCGTTCTTTCAGCTTGTGGCCAGCTTGGTGACTTAGTCACCGGAAAAAAACTGCATGGTTATATCTGTGTTAACACCATGAAACCTAGTGTTACCTTATTCAATTCCCTTATAGACATGTATGCAAAATGTGGCTCTGCAGAAACTGCTCTAAATGTCTTCATGAACATGTCGGAAAAAAATATAGTCTCGTGGAATACAATAATCAACGCCCTCGCATTGCATGGCTATGGATACGAAACGTTTAAGCTTTTCCAAGAGATGGAGGGTTGTGGGATTTGGCCCGATGGGGTTACTTTTAATGGATTGCTCTCGTCTTGTTGTCATTGTGGGCTAGTCGAAATGGGCAAATACTTGTTCGACAAAATGCGGTATTTTTACAAAATACCTTATGAAATCGAGCATTATGCTTGTATGATCGATATTCTTGGTCGTGGGGGGCTATTGAACGAGGCGGTTCAAATGGTGGGCAAAATGTCGATAAAACCGGATATAGTTATATGGGGTACTTTGCTAGGGGCGTGTAGAATTCACCGGAATGTTCCAATTGCTAAGCTCGTGTTGAAGCAAGTTTTGGAGATGGAACAGTATAGAGGAGGGTTATATGTGCTAATGTCGAATATATTTTGTGAAGCTCAAAAATGGGATGAAGTGAAGAAGATGAGGAAACTAATGAAGGATTATGGTGTTAGAAAGATCGATGCGGTTAGTTCTATCGAAGTTGATGGTTGCGTTTTCGAGTTTATGGTCGATGATAAGAAGCACGAAGCTTCGGATGTTATTTACGGTGTGTTGTATGGACTAAGGGATCAATTGAAGGCCGAAGAGTTTTTAGATGATTTTTTTGAGTCGTAAATTGGGTTTTATTGGGGAAAATCGATTAAATCTTGTTTGAACTCAGCAAAGTAAGTTTGATATTAATTTAGGTGTACCATGACAAAGCTCATTTTTATTTTTGTATAAATTTTTTCAATATGTTATATGTATTAAATTGTCAATTTAAACATGCTATATTTTCCAATACATCATTGATGTTAATCATCATTCAAGAGTTAACAACTAATAACGAGTTACAATCAATTAACAATTATTAGAAAAATTACATTTATTCGATTTGATTTGAACAAAAATATTTCTTACATCAAAATCTAATTTCGTCTTGTCGAAACATAAAGAAAACGAAGCTAAGACCGTATGCAATTCCCACAAGGACCGGTGTACCTGCACCCACGGTAACATGAAAAATAGTCATCATAATTATTATAGCAAATTCAATATAAAATAAAATAAATAAATTCCCAAAATTACCATATTTTGTCAATCGGGTAGGATTATTCGGGTCGGGTGAACTATCCAAATGCAGAAACATGGAGCAAATCACAAGCCCACTTCCGAATCTTTCCCTCACAATCCTATCCCTCATGTCTAATGACCAAAATTTATCACTCTCGTGAAGTAAACACTGGATAACAACCTTGATAAACAAAAACACCCCAATCCAAAATGCAAATTTGGCCATTTTTCTAGTACTTCTTGCGTTGTATGATTTAACCCATTTGATCCAGTTGACAACACAAGCAGAGGCATATAATGGAATCCAAAAATACCAATCTGAAAAACCAATCAAATAAGTGACAATATAATCACAAAGGGTTAAATAGGATGAATCGAGATTTAAAGTTCTCAAAATTTATAAGAATGATGATGATTGTATTAGAAGCTTGTAAGAATGAAATTAAAAATTGAAAAAGGGAAAGTGAAAATTGGAGATTTGTGTACCTGGATCATTGAGTTGGAAAGAAGCTGATAGAGCAAAAAGGGAAGCCATTAACAGATAGCATATTCCTAGTAGTTTATTGCTGTTTTCAGCCATTTCTCTGTTAATTTATTCAAACTCTTTCCCAAGCTAAATATTGACTTAATTGGTGAAAGAGATGATACAAATATAATTGTTTTGTTTTGAGTTTTGACTTTTATTGATAAATGCAGAATGAGACATTTTTTAATGGGGTTTTATTAAAATTTATCCAGTTCGACTTTTTGTATATGAAAAAAATTTCTTCGAGTTTTTAATAATACGTGTTTTAATAATATTTAAGAAAGAAAAAGAACTTTGTTCTTAAGTCTCTCCCAGCAGCCGCGAAAATTTTGGCACAAAATCCTTCGAAGCCAAGAGATTATGCTTAATCAGAGCAAACGATTTTCTTAATCTAACCGAAAATCAAGTAAACAACCATTGTTGCTGAGTTTCTAGTGTCTGGGGTTTTAAATAAGGAAGAGTTCTGTCAATCTTGAAAGCTGGAAACTTGATCGTGCAGAAGTAATTAGACTTTTTCAAATTCTGGTTACCTGCTCAGATTTTCTCCCGGCAGACAAGATGTTGAAGTTTATCAACGGCCATGCTTGTGCTTCGAGTTTTCAGAATTCATGCAGTCAACGTGTTTGATATATATCCCACAAGGCTTTTCCATATCCTATTTCGTTCAATTTCCATTTGTGCGTAAACAAGTGTAATGTACTCCATCAGAGTCTACTCTGTGAGTATTTTGTTCAAGAAGTTTACACTGCAAGCATCCCATTTTTCTGGAACCACCCGAAATGTGAACAAGGTTTCTTTGTATCTCCAAAGGGCAAAGCTCATAGATTCAATAAGGCTCTGTCTTCGTTCCAACAATGCCGAAACCTCTCTTTTCAGCATCTTAAACAGTCCTTCATTAGACTCATTTGTCGTTACTAATGCGATTCGCTCAGCTCCATCTCCCACCTCTGCTCTCTCTTTGATCGAAACTCTTAAAAACGTTCAACATTTTTCTCATACCCAAGAAACCCTCCACGCGTTGGCTAAGACTCTTGCTAAATCTGGCCAAACGGGCAAACTTGGAGCGTTGATTGATTCCATCAACACCGGAAAGTTCATAAACGTGGCTTATGTTAGCTACATGGATCGCATGCGGTGGTATGCAGAATCAGGTGATTTAAATGAGGTTGCTAATGTTTGGAAAGAGTGGAGAAGATCATTGGATAAACATCCTTGTACCGAGTCCTATAACATAGTTATGAAGCTTTGTGTTGACAAGGGCATGGATGAAGAGGCTGTAAATGTCTTCTGTAAAATGATCGAAGAAGGGGCACTTCCTAATTGTAGGACGTATACGGTTGTTATTCATCACCTAATTACGTTTAAGAAATTGGATTCAGCAATTGAAATCTTTAAAATGCTACCCGCTATGAGAATTAGACGTACATTAAAACAGTATTCTATTCTGGTAGAGGCTTTTACGGGCACTGACCAGTTAGACATTGTGAAAATGTTACTTATCGAGATGCAGGCTGATGGGATTTTGCCCGGCCGAGCAATGCAATTGTCTTTGCAGAAAATGAAAGAGGCGGGCTATGCTGACGTGGCGGATGAGTTAATTGAGGAAATGATGCCGGATGAGAGAATCAAAAGTATAGGTTATTCCATAGTTGATAAAGAGGATGATATTGATGATATTGATAATGAAAATGAGAGTGGTGTTTGTGAAGTTAAGTTAAAACCATGGTTAGATCCATCTGCTTTAGCAAGTGCTCTGAAAAATTGGGAACAAGAAGAGGTTTCTGCATTAAAAGATGCTAACTTTACGTGGACCAGTCGATTAGTATGCAAATTAATTAGAAATCTCAATTCACCCGAAACAGCATGGCAATTCTTTTGTTGGGTTGCTCATCAGCCCGGTTTTGTTCATGATATTTACACGATATCAAGAATGGTTACAAAATTAGCCCGCTATGGATATACCCAATTGGTCGATGAACTCTTGTTCAAGACCAAAATCGAGAAAATTCGATTATCATTCAGCACACTGAGATTGATTATCGATTTTTACGGGTTCTCAAGAAAAGGCGACGCGGCTTTAAACATTTTCCGCAACGTCAAGACAATTTGTGGCCCTTTGTCAAAAACCAGTCTTTTGATCTTATATTCATCTCTTTTGAGGACATTAGCAAAGTGCGAAATGAACAACGAAGCTTTGGATATACTCGAGGAGATGATTTTACTCGGGATTTGTCCAGATATACAGACTTTTTCAGGTTTGATGCATCATTATGCACTTCAAGGTGACATTAGAACAGTGCAAAGACTATTTGGGATGGTGAAACAGAGCCATTTAGAGCCAGATGGTTATATGTATAAAATTCTTATATCTGCTTATTGTAAGTGTGAAAGAAGTGCTCTTGCTTTGAGGGTTTTCGAGGATATGAGAAATTTGGGATTAATGCCCGATTATGCGACTAAACAATTACTCATTAAATGCTTATGGAAAGAAGGGAAACTTAGAGAGGCTGCTAAAGTTGAGGAAATGACTGAAAATGGTGAAAATATTCCACTTGCTTTGCCTGGACATTTGTATACTGTGAGTGGTGCTGATCTTTCGAGGGTGTGTAAAATATATTCGAGTTGTTTTTCGGGTGAACGAAGTGGAAAAATCGAGTCCTTAGGGACGGTATAAGTGAATATTTCTTAAAGACAGAGTTTTGAAGTTGCCTCGATTTGAGAAGAAGCGTGTAAGAACTTCATGACAACCTTAAAATCTTTGTTTTGAGTTGAGGGGTAATCGATGTTTTCTAAAAATCGTAACTTGTTATCTCATATCTGTTTGTTTGAACCAAGCTTTTTCAGAATCAGACAAAATCCCGAGTTGAATCCAAATAGCTTGATCATCGGTGTGGATTGTTGTTTTCGCTTTATCATGTAAGTGCCTGAGAAATTCTTGTGCAGAAAATGGAATTTTTGATTTCGTATTTACTTATGTTTAATGATGATATTTTGCCTGTGAGTATACTATGTTTCAGGCATTTTTCTTTAAATTGTAAGTCCAATTATCGATTGATCTTAATGCGAAAGTGTTGTTATGATGAATCTTAATAGCGATTATATGTGTTGTTATGGCGTTTTTGCTTGTTTTTTTCGGGTTTGTTGGTGTATTTACAGAAGAAATTCTTGGCTCGAAATAGTTCGTTATTAGAAACTAACTCCAAATTTCCAATCTATGTGAAAAAGTTTTAAGTATAAAAGTTTCGTGTCAATTTAACTATCGGAACAGTAAATATGAACTTATAGAAATAATTGGAAATGTTAAATGAAAATTTACATATCCTTACCTTATATAACATGATATATGCATCTTTTATAATAATGTTGTATATATTGGGTTTTCTTAATTGGTATAGCTAAAATTTACTGCAAAATTAATATAAATATAATAAGTAATCGCTAAATTTCAAAAGAATTTCACTTTACACATACAATTTTGATAAAAATTGTTAACTCAACACCCCATGGGGATTTTAGAAGAAAAAAATTGTTACCATTTGTGCTTCTTCTACCTCTATTTTATACATGATAAAATATGATCATGAAGGAAAAACAAGAATTTTTAAAATTATTTTTAACAAAATCAATTAAGTTTTTTTGAAATTTTTTAGTCTCTAAAGAGTTAAACCAACTTAAGTTCCTTATAATTAAACAAACACTAGAGGAGACAAAATAGATATTTTATTTAAAGAAAATTGAATATGTGACAAAGATCACAAAATATCCCTTAGAATCACATATTTTTATTCTAATTTCCCATAACTTTTTTAATTAATCATGACTGAGGCCTCAACAAAATTGAATTTTTGAAATTTGTCACAGAATAATATCTCAGAGCACAATCAATCATTTTCATAAAAAAAAAAAATACTAATAAAGAGACATACCAACCAATTCCAATTTCCAACCCCAACGATTTCATCATTTGTCTGAAATTCTTACATCCAAAAACACATTAAACAAATATTCCTCAATATTTGAAATTCACCTTTTCTGTATAAAGGAAAAAAGCGAGACGAAATTAAAGGCCCAATCGACCCCTTAGAGTTTTGTAATTTTTTAAAATTCAATTTAAACTCTTTGACATGCTATTACTAGATTTAATTATTGCAATTAGAATGGAAAAGAAAAGGTAATTTTGAATTATAAATTAATATTATTAGCTCACTGTCTGTGAGTTTATAAACATTATGATAAGAATATGAATGTACTGAAAATAGGGAATATTATATTGAAACATTTTCAGAATTTAATTATTAGATAACTGTCAAGTTTTAGGAATATAATTTTCAGAATTTAATTTCATCTGTAACCCTTTATTCTATATATTTAACAGAAACAATGCATTTTTATACCTAAATACAGAAACATAAAAGAAAAATAACCTACTTAAAACTAGGTGAAAGAAATAAAGAATAGATATACTCAAAATTTCCAGTATTTTAAATTAGAAACCCCAAAATCTAATGAAGAACAAGAGTAATGATGAGATCTATATATCTATCTACCAAGAATATATAAATATATATGTACAATTTTTTTTTTTTAAAATTTCAGAATCTAAAACCCTTGATCCTAGTTGACCTGACATGCATCTGTATACCTAATCCAATAAATAATATTTATATATATATATATATCATTTTCCATAGTTGTTACTTGTAACATCAATCAATTATTTATTTAGTTTATATTCGATATATGTCAATTACTAATCTTCACATGAAATTTTATCAAGGATATTTTATGTAGTCTAAATACAGTTACACACATATGAATGTGATCGAATTAGGGTACGTTGTTGTCTGTATAAGTTTGCCCCACTACATAGTGACATGTCTTATGCCTTTGTAAGATTCATTTTGGAATTTGTGAAGTTTTTGGATTTTACAAGTATCAAATTCCAAGAGAAATTTATTAGTATCAAGTCAAGTATATTGATTTTTTCTTAGGTCAAATGTCTGTCTTCTTCAATGAATATATCCATTTTTAATATGAAAATAATTTAACGGGGGCGATTATTATAGGGTTCAATAAAATCGACATATTATAGATAATTGGATGAGATAGTATTTTGATAAAATATTCTCATATTGATACATCCAAAAACTACAATAAATTGGATCCTCAACCCCAATCTAGAATTGCTCCGATGAATCGATATATAGAATGGATATATTCATGTTAGTATGTATATTTCTTTGAAATTTATAATCTTGCTTTAATATAAGCTAGATCATATTCCAAAATCAATAAAAATGAAACTAGTGATAATATAATTATTTAAAAAATGGTGATCGTATGAAAATGTCGGTTATGATCTGTTCAAATGAGACTTTTTTTGAAAATGTCAGTATAGTAATGATTTTGTTGTCCTAAAATTATTATTAAACATGTGTTAGTAATTTGCCAATACTTATATATATATATATATATATTCAATTCTTTTGTTATATTTAAACGTGTGATAATTAAATATATTACAATACAACAAAGTTCTTATCACTAATACTATTTTTTTTTCTTGTAGTGCTTATGGAAAAGAATAAAAAAAATTAGTTACTTAATTAAGACATGTATATAGTTTAAATGCACTTAGTTTTTTTATTTATATTATTCTTCTTAAGACACCAGAATCAGACAAATGTCATGAAAATGATTTATTCCCTTTTTTCATAAGTATTTACCAATTTCTTATCCCAGAATATTTAATATCATAGCTGTAAATTCTGCATATTTTCCCGGAAGGTTAAATTGACACTGTAGGAGTGTAGGTAGCTGTAAATTATAACTAAAACTTTATGAAACACTGAAAATGAATTAGAATTTTGTCATACAAACTACATTCTTTTACCTGTCAAAGTGGTTATTTTGATTAGATTAAGAGTGATAATTCTATATATATATATATATAATAATTTCTGTTTTTTTTTGTGTGTTTTTTATTATCTGAATGCATGTTTTTTTACACATTAGAAGACGCTTACAACTGATTTTGTCCAATAAATTGTTTTTTTTATCACCTCTAATTATCATTTCATTGTAAACGAGTTACGGATTTTTTTTTCCAACCACAACAATTATTTAATGTTTGGAGACTTATATTGTTCATTATATTATATATCAAGCTTCTAGGTCTTGAGAGAATTAATTACCATCTCACTTAGCTACCAATTAGGGTTGTCAAATAAACCACTTTACTTTTGATTTCTTTGACATTGATGGTTAAAATCTCATTTGAACTTTATTAGTTAAAATAATAAAGCTTGAAAAAACATGGTTTTATTTAATAAATTTTGAGGCTATATTCGATTTAAGTATTATTTTCTTCTCGTTTAACTATTATTTTCTTCAGAATCGAACCATAATCAAATACAAATTTTAAAATTCAATAATTATTCAAAGAAATTTAAATAAATAAATTATTGGCAAGATATATAGTCCCAAATGCACATTATGCAGGAATACATGTGGGAGACACTTTCACGGTACTCTTCATTTTTCAATAAAATTTAAGTACATGTATTTTCTTGCCTAGAGCATAAAATTTCAGTTTCATATACTTCATTTACAAAATGTAAATTGAAAAATAAATAAACCAAGCTAAAATTTCCAGTAAAAAGACTATTTTAATTAGAGAAAATAGATATATACTTTGTTGTTCAAAGTAAAATGTCTGGAGGAGATACCACAAAGATACGGCTCAGAAACTTGTCACAGTTCTTAAATAATCCCAAGCCAATAGATATTCTCAAAGCTAAATAATAAATTAAAAAAAAATTGTTCTAACAAATAATATCCCAATTGAAGGCAATAATGGTTTTTCTAGATTTCTTCAGTGAGAAAGATAAGTAGTGAGAATTGAAAACTAAAAAACCTGCCACTTTTGAGAAAGCTGTATATATATATATATATATATTATATATATATATATATCAGTTTCAAAAACTTAATAAAAACCTCAAGCAGTTAATTCCAACACAAAATAAACACAAGAGATAGTCATTAAGAGTTATATAAAAAGGCAATCTTGAGATGAGACTCAAATTTATACTTACTGGAAATATGTCACTGAATTAGGGTTCATTCATGTCTTTCACTGGTTTTATATACATATATATTATATAAATGTATATATAAATATATATGTATATATATGTATATATAAACAAAATACCAGCTAGGTTTTGTGCCATATATCACCCATTCTACAAACAAATCAAATCTTTTGTTTTTTGTCTTCTTAAATTAAAGACCAAAAAGGAAAACAAAAAAAAAAGCTGTCAAATGTTAGTCCTTTGCTAATTAATACACTTCAACTAACAGATCATGAATCCAGAAAACCAATCTATGCAAATTTATTTTTCTGAAAAAAAAGAGCCTGAAAGAGATATCAGAAAGAGTAAAAATGTATATCTGAAGATATAGGGCACAAAAACTACCCTTCAAGAATTAGGGTTTGTAATGGGTCCTCTAAAACCTGAAGAACTGTACAAATTTCCCATACTTTCGTCTAAAAAAACACTTATCCAAAAAGCTTCAACAAAAAGACCCACAAATAAATTAGAAACAGTTGATCGAGTAAATTTCACCATTGCAAAGATAGAAGGGAGAAAAATAATCTGAACCCACTAAAAAATAGAAAAAATTTGTGGGTTTATAATTACCCCGAAAATGGAGATATAATAAATTTTTTCCACTTAAATCTATCAGAGTTAGGTTAAAAAAAAAACATGGTTGCTAATGGGACCCATCAAAAGTACAAGAACTGTAAATTACTCCATGAACTAACAGATCAAAAACCCAGTAGAAAAGAAAAATTTCTTGATTTCTTACCAGGAAATGGAGAAGTGATTTTCCATTTATTTTCTGTCTTTCTTACCAGTGAGAACGACAAGGTTGTAATGGGACCCTTCAGAATTGAATTAAAAAAGTTGTTAATCGAAATAGATTCAGATATAGACTCTAAAAAATCTATTCAAAACCACAGCTTTTTCTCCAGATTCGCCAGGGTTCACACCTACAATAAAGCTCACGGTTATGCCTGGAAAACCTAATGGATTGTACTCAAACACAGTAACCCACCAATTCAACTGAAATCACTATGATTAAAGCCTGTTGAATTATTGAAAGTATATATATTAAGTTGTTAGAGCTTTAAAATAGGAATTAGGTTTGTATTAGGTAAATTAGATATTTAATCCCTGATCTAAAGGATCTAAGTTAATCAAGAGGTTTTAATATTACTTATTGTCCAAAAAGTTGAATCCCCAACCCCAAGGGCCCCCCATGCCCCGGCCCGACAGTTGCTCCCACACTGCCGCTGGTGGGACTCGATCCTTGGTCATTGTCCAAACTTCACCCTTCTGTGACCAAGGCTGCCCATGCGGGCAAGTTTTAATATTTTGTACTGATGTTGATAATGAAACATATAGGAAATAGGTTTTCTTTGTCAAAAACACATACATGGTAACACACAGAATCACCATGAGTAAAGTGGAAAGTTCACTTAGATATATGGTATTGATTATATTATTGAAACTTTTGCACCGGTGGCAAAATTAAAGACGATTAGAGGGTTACTAACGAATTGTAGCAAATCTAGAGTGGCCACTTCTACAAGTAGATGTGAAATGTTCCTCAATGTGACTTAAATGGCGGAGCAGATATTATATCCCACAATAGTATAAGTAGAGGTTTACAAGGACCCACAGCCAGGGTTTGAAAGAAAGTATGGATCAAATGTATGTAAATTGAAAAAAGTCTTTATACGGGCTGAAGCAATCACCAAGAGCTTGATTTGAAAATTTCATTTAGCTTGTAAAGAAACAATGACATACTCATGGAAAGACATATCACACCATATGTTCACGAAGCATTCAACTGATGAGAAGCCAGTCGTTCTCATAGTATATGTTGACGATATTATCCTCACTGTATATGACACAATTGAAATCGAAGACCTTGGGATTATTGCAATACTTTTTCGATATGGAGGTAGCACGATCAAGGAAAGGCACGGTAGTGACATATTTAAGGAAATATGCAATTGATCTACTCATAGAAATGGACCGTTTTTTTAGAAGAGCAAACAATGAGTAATTGAAATCTAGACTGATGCAGACCAGGCCGGTTCTATTACAGATTGGAAGTCATCCGGTTATTGTACATTTGTGTGGGGAAACCTAGTAACCCGGATAACCAAAATGAAAAATGTGATGTCATGTAGTAGTGCTGAAGTAGAATATAGATCGATGGCTCATGGTATTAGCATTGCGCACAATCAAGTTCAACATGATGGAACAAAGCATGTTGAGATTGTCTAACATTTCATAAATGAAAAGATTGAAGTTGGAACCATTTGTATGTCTTTTGTCCCAAATCACAATAAGTGGCGGACGACATTCTTACAAAGAGGTTCTTCAAATCGAACTTTGAGTTTCTCATTACCAACTTTGGCATGATATATATATATATATATACTAACTTGAGAGAGAGTGTTGAATAATGAGAATCTATTAATCTGATTATTAGGGTTGTAAAATAGAAATTAGGTTTGTATGAGAAGTAGGTATTTAATTCATCATTCAAGGATTTTAGTCAATCGAGGAATCTCATACCATATTAGGCTATAGCTCTTCTTATAAGTTTTTTTTTACTATTGACGATAACCGAAACATATAGAAAATGAATTTTCTTCCTCAAACTACAAACACTATTAAACCTAAAACATATTATTGCATTTTAATTTGTAATAGTGTTTCTAATTCACCAAACATTATTGCAAATAGTGAACCATGTATTCTTGTTGGTCTATTTTGCATGTCTAGATCCTTGAAAATTAATTTCCCTATATCATTTCCCAAATATTCAGTCATTTTTTAACCTATATCTCTATTCATTCTTTAATGGGTGCAATTTTACTATTCAAGTACTAAAAGCTAGTGAAAGTTCTTTGTTCTCACGTTCAAGTGTTTGCCTTTTGTTGAGGTCACTAACTCATTTGTTTTCTATATATGTACATTTCCAGCTTGCCCTGTAACAGATCTAAGCTTAATTCTTCTTTATTTTCTTATCCCCCACAATTTAAATGCTATAAATTCAAGGGTTTTTTCAATAGTTCTCTTCATCACACTATCTTAAAAAAATAAGGGTTTTTTTTAGCTGTTTGTATTTTTTTATTTTGTTTTTTCAACCTTTTATTATAGCCCAGAAAAATGTTCACTATTCCTCAGATTTCAACCTCTCAAGATGAGATATTTCTTCATCAAAACCATGAATTTTTTTCTAGTAATTATCTAGATGCAAATGATGTTCTTGAGTATAATCAAGATTTGGTTGAAGGGTTTAATGGGGACCCTTCATCAAAAACATTCCCAGAAAAATCAGTGAGAAAAGATAGACACAGCAAAATATTCACAGCCAAAGGACCAAGAGATCGAAGAGTTCGATTATCCATTGCTATCGCACGAAAATTCTTCGATCTTCAAGAAATGTTAGGTTTCGATAAACCCAGCAAAACCCTTGATTGGCTTCTTACAAAATCAAAATCCTCCATTAAAGACCTTATGGAGCAAAAAAGGTCACAAAACGGTGTAGTTTCATCTTCTCCCTCTGAATGTGTACTTTCAAACTTGGAATCTTTAGACAATGGATCAGATTCAAAGCGAAAATCGGGATTTTTGAATGCTAAAGAGATGAGGATAAAGGCAAGAGCAAGAGCTAGGGAGAGAACAAGAGAGAAAATGTGTATGAAGCAAATGAATGAAGAAATTACAAGAAGAAATGAAGTTGATTTGATGAACACTTCGATCCCATTACATTATGGGATTCGAGAATCTTCCCTCGATTGTCCTAAAGATTCTGCATCAAATCCAGATTCCATTTTTATGGGGAGGAAGTTTAACCAATACCCTACTTCGATCTTCGGATTTCAGCAAAACGTGCTATTTTCAAGGGGTTCGAGTTTGAATTTCACTGAGAACTCGGATATTAGTAGCTTTAGTACTACACAATCCGATATTTGCGCCATTTTGGATCAACACAAGTTCATCAATAGGTAAAAAAATTATCAAAAAATAATTCAAAACTCATTCTTGCATGATTTTTAATTTATTTTTGTATCTGCAGCAATTGATCATAAGAAAGTATTGGATCAGTGAGCAGTAATCAGGTCAAGGGCTATGTAAGTTTTTGCTTCCTTTTTTGGTATTTTGAGTAATATAATTTATTTTTTGTTATTTAATTTGTCTGAATTTATTGTAATTTTAACCTACTGAAATGGTGTTCATTAATAGTATTTGTACTGTTTGTCAATGTTATTCTGGTTCACTAAGCTTATACCCTATGGAAGTTGCTTGAATGGGGAAGTCAATGCTGAAATATAATTCTACTGGTTTTGGTATTTGTATAAGTATTTTCTGAATTTGATGCTGGTTTTGTACATTAAAATTAGTTTGGAAATTATTGTTTATTAAGAGATAAAAGCTTATAATCATGCTTAGACATTGGAGTATTTTTTTTTTAAGTACATTATAATTATATGATTTCAAATAATTGAAAATTGCATTTTTAGTTATAAAAAATAGCTGTGTGACTCTGAGCACTATTGGTTTTTCAAACATTGTGGGACTTACAGATTTAATCTCACAAAATTCGAAGAAAAACATTAATCAGCTTTTAAAAATTTCATAACCCTACCCAAAATGATGTAAAACTTGCAAATACCTATTAATTTAAAATATATTTTTCTTGTTCTTTTTTTCTATTTATTTTTCCTTTTCTGTTCTAACCCTAGGCTTAACCCAACCCAACTTCATATTTCTTTAAGTTTTTTTTTTTTTTTTTCAATAATATTTTTCTTAGTTTAATTTTAAGATACTTTGTGATCTGTTTATTTTGTTAAGATTATTTAATTTATTTTTCAAATAATTTGACCTACTTTTATGGTTCTTATGTTTATTGAGTCTTTTGGTTTTTAGAAATTTTGAGTTTGTCACATTATTAATTTTCTGAAACATCCTAACTTTTTTACAGCACCTTTTGATTATGGTGACATGAATAAAAACATTAATTATTCAAATATAATGAAATAGAATTTCAGTTAATTGTAATAAAACTTTACCTTTAATAGAGTAAGAAAACAGTATTAAATTAATATTGCTAATATTATAGTAATGTGATTGAATTAAATAAACTATTAAATCTGTTTTAACTTTATTTCCTTTTAATAAGTAAAAGGGATAAATGTAAACACCCTCATGAGAATATCAAGGTCAAAATCTCCATGAGTTGGGTGTCTGCATTTATCCCTACTCATTTATATAAATACATAAATAGATATAACTGTAACTATTAAACTCATCAGTCGATCTGAAAGTGGTCGGTGCCAAAAATACCAATCACAATTATAATTCAAAAATTTGAAATCGATGGTTTGTGGGTGAGTCAGCTAACTCCGTTTAAGTGGTTCAAGTGGGTCCGATGAATTTAGTAAATCTTGTATTGAATATACTAATAAAAAATAACGTATTGTCATATGATTATGTAAACATGATCCTAAGATATATGAAATTGCATCAAACACACGAAGGACAAATATATTGTACTAAAAGGGTTCGAAGTTTTTTAAAATAACTTAGTTGATCAATTTAATTGCATCACGAAATACAAATAATTTAGTAGTTCTTAAATTTCAGTAGCAAAATGATCATGAAACTGGTGATAATTAAGATAGATTTCAACTTCAACATAAACCAACAAACTCTCAGAATAATTATCCTTCACCACTACAAAAGTTCTCAAAATTTTTAATTAAAAAATAAATTACATTTCAAATATAGAATAATTAAACAACCATATATAAACCATATATATATATATATATATAGACTTACCTGGAGAGTGAATTTTAGAGATGTAATTCTTGCTTCCTGACTGGAGAAAATTGCAATAGAAAACTTAAGAAATCATGCAAAAAATATATGTTCAAAGAAATGATTTTTAAGCAATAGTAACAGTAAATATTCTACCATATAAACCAACAAGCCTCAATATTTTCCGGGGGTTTTTAATCAAATTAATGACACAGATGTATTCTTGATTGACAATTTATTCAATTATTAATTGATTTGGTAGAATGAAATGATTGTAATATCAGTTACATTACATGGAGCCTTGTGTCAAATTCAAATCCTTTCTGTTTCTCTGAAATTTAAGGAAGATTATATGTATATATACATATATATATGTAGTCCAGTAGAATTAGGTTTTTGGGTTGGTGAAAAGATATATATTTTTCCAGAGAAAATCTTGGATGCTCCCTTTTCTCTTCACATTTTTCACTATTTTAAATTATAACTCAATCATAGCTATACCCTATATGATAGTAAATATTACAATTAATTTCCCTATATGTTATTTTTTCAGAATACATAGTAATTATAGCTATACTCTACAATCTATATCCTCTTAATTTTATTTATTTTTTACCCAATTTTTTAAGGTTAAGAATGGCATAATATTTTGTTAAAAAGAAAAAAGTGATGTGAACTAAAATATTTGTTTCATATATTTTGGGAATGTTTGTCTTAGGAACCATAATGTATTTTGATTTTAAAATTTGATATAAGCTAATATAGATAGTAGAAGTTGGGATTAAAACAAAACAGGAGGGGGTGCTGAATTAGATCAAGTAGTTAATTTCTCTTCTGTTTTATTTATTTATTTATTTATTCAAATACTCAAATATTCTATTATTCCTCTCATTAATAAGAAAAACATTGAATATTGAAAATTTACCATGAGTATATAAGAGAGAAACAAAATGAAGGATATAGCAAAGATATAAGTTTTTAACATTTATTTTTCATGAATCAAACATTTGATTTTAGGGTCTGTTTCATGCAATTAAATATTAAAAATATTCCCAATATCCGATTTTCATAATTTAAAATATTGCATTAGCTAGGTTCTGTCTTCCGGCCAGTATCTCTTGTCAATCGGGCAGTACATATTCACTCAAGTTTTGAACTGTAAAACATAATAAAATATTTGATATTTGTCAGCAAATTTCCATCATATTAAAGAATCCAATTAAGTAATATATATCTCCTCAATAGGCCTTCTCAATTGGCCTAACATATCTACTCAA
The DNA here is from genome assembly GCA_963669365.1 of Verbascum thapsus. Lineage (NCBI taxonomy): Eukaryota > Viridiplantae > Streptophyta > Magnoliopsida > Lamiales > Scrophulariaceae > Verbascum > Verbascum thapsus. Next base: position 8,399,851 of record OY770117.1, on the reverse strand, counting down.
TAATTATAAATTAAATAATACATGTTACTGGAAAAAAGAATTTCGAGATTAAATTTGTTCACACGTAATATAAATATAAAATATTAATTATACAATAAAATATATGTGCGCGAATATAATTTATTCATCGTAATTAGCTTAGATTTGACGAAAATGGTTTCAAATTATCCTTGTAGTATATCCGTATAATTAGGGTTTCTCACTTGTCCATTCCTATTGAGTGCAAAGCTGAAATTGGTCATGATCTTTTACCCTAAAATTTTCGGGTAAAATTTCACTTTAACATCATCCAAACAAAATTCCTACTTGTTTTACATATTTTTGGGTCGAAATTCCCAATTCAAATATTTCTGAATTCTAAATTCACTTATTAAGAAATATTTAATATATGTAAATATTTTGATACATGTAATTACATATTAAAATAGGAAATCTTATTCTCAGCCCAAGATAGTAATTAACTTTAGGCATTTCATCTAACATAACGACTCTTTTAAATTCGATTTATTATAAAATTATTTACGTTTCTATGCATGTCACATATAAAATTCAACTTTTGTTAAATTAAAAAAATCAAACACATTGAATATGTCTAGACAAATGGTACACTTTCATCTAGAAGGAGAGGCCCATTAGGCCGATTAACTGCTCAAACCATTACAGCTAGAAAGATAGGCCCATTGGGCCTCATTGCACAATGTTATGCTGGGCTTTCAGTAGTAATAATTCATTTGAAACCCAAATAGTCCGGCATGAATATTTTAATGGATCCTCAACCCTGAAGGCCCAACCCGAAAGCAATATAAGTTGAAAATTGTATAATTGTAATATAATATAACACCAATTAATATTTATGCAAGAAAAATAATCCCCCAACAATCCTTAACAATGGATCCTCGACGCCCTCCCCGCACCGTCAGCGACCCGAAAGTCCGCCACGTCGGGTTCTTCGCTCCGCCCGACCGCGCGCAATCAGGTCCACCCGATCCTACATCCTCATCGCCTCCGATCTCCGACATATCTCCCTCCGGAAACTCCTTGTCTCCGGTGATGATTCCGCCGCCGCGCCTCCCCTCCGGTCACGATATATCTCGTCACTTTCTCCATGGACCGCCATTGTCGCCGCTCCGTGATTCTTCAATTCCGGTAGGCAGTTATAATCCGTCGGAGTTTTTGTCGCCTTCCGCTACAACAGAGTTTTCCGATGAGCTGATATCGCCGAGATTAGGTCGTATGGGTAGTTCCGGTAAGTTAGCGACTTCGTTGCCAGCTGGCGGATTCGAGATGCCTGTGTCTAAGCAGAAGAATAGTGTTGTGAAACTGCCTACAGGTCGAATTTTAGGTTTCTCGATTTTGCTTTGCTATTTTATTTTTGAATGAGTGTTGCATCTGATGGGATTGTGGAACAGATGGAAAGGGGAATGTGGAAGTGCAGAAGGAGCAGAAGGCAGGAGGTGGAAAAGCCTTAAAAGAAAAGACTACGAAAGCAGAAAGACGTGCAATGCAAGAAGCACAACGAGCTGCCAAGGCTGCTGCCAAAGGTGAATAGTCATGCTTTCTTTTAATCCTCATTTTATTTTATGTTTGAAGAATTGATTGTATTTGTTGTAAGTTTAATTAACAATTTGGACAAATTAGCTGTGATTTGTGCTGTGTGGATTTTGTCGTTACTAATGTGCATATTTTGTTCTTGTAGTGTTAATTTAAATTTGAGAGGAAGTTGTATCTGACAGTATGCATATCTACATATATATTATTAATCTTTATGTTTGATTTGTTATGACTTCCAAAGTTTCCTTGCTTCGAATGTTATTAAAGAAGCTTACATTTGCATGAAGCAGCACTGTTGTGGAATTCTAGTATTTGAGTAATCAGTTTTTCAATCTTAAATGACTCTGTTAGTTTATTTACAAGGCACTTGGTACTAACTAGTTGAGTATTCTCATGGATAAAGCTAATATAGACTATAGAGTGATGTTGCGAGAATTAAAAGTTTCATTTTTTCTCTTGTATCTTCTGTTTTAGTGGATTGAAGGAAAATATGCAGTTGACCAATTAATTTGCAAATATAAGCTCAAAGCTTTTATTTATGTGGGCCTTATGGGTTTACCCACCTTGGAAATTTGATCTCTACATCACATTTTATAAAGTAAGCATCCTCTAAATTCACTAAATTGATCTATCTAGGTGAAGGAGTTAAGACTTCTGCTGCTGCTTCTGGTGTGAATTCGGCCAACATGGCGAAGCCCGTGAAGGTTGTTTCACAAAAGAAAGACAGCTCTTCTGTTGCAGCCTCTGAGAAAAAAGGTGGCGATCGTCAACCGGATAAAGATAGAAAGAAAGATGTCCCCCATCCACGTATGCAATTTGATGATGAAAACAGAGTTGAGAAGGCAAAGAAGCGATCTGTAGTAAAACAAATAGAAGCCAAAAACAGAGTTGAACTCTTTAGGCATTTACCTCAGTATGAATATGGAACGCGCCTTCCTGAACTGGAATCGAAGTTCTTCCAACTTGATCAAGTTCATCCTGCTGTTTACAAGGTAACATTAAAGAAATTGCTTGTTCTTCCTGATATTGTTGAAAGAAAAACCTTGGCACAAAAGAGCGTTTTTAAATCAATTCATAAGGTCTTATTTGATGTTAGTTTTACTTGGAGGGTGTTTGGGTGAGCTTATGAGCTCCTTATCTTGTAAGTTGTTAGCTTTTACAAAATATTTGGCAAATCTTTTGGTAAACAACTATTAATCTATCAGAAAAAGCTACATAAGTTGTCAACAGCTTATAAGCCACTAAAAGTAAGTCGAGAAACTCCAACTAATATCTATGAGCTTATAAGATGGAAAGCTTATAAGATCTTTAAAATAAATTTAGACAAACACCCTCTTGCTCTTGATGCAATTTACGCCAGTCTTGACTTTATGATTATCAGGTTGGGCTGAGATATCTAGCTGGGGATATATCTGGTGGCAATGCCCGCTGTATTGCTATGCTTCAAGCCTTTCAAGAGTCGATCAAGGACTATTCTACACCGCCAGAGAAGACCCTTATCAGGGACCTGACGACAAAAATAAACATCTATGTCTCGTTTCTAATTGAATGCAGACCCATTTCAATCAGCATGGGGAATGCAATTAGGTTTCTTAAAACTAGAGTTGCCAACATGCCTTTGAACCTATCTGAGTCGGAGGCAAAAGCCAGTATCATCTCTGATATCGATCGTTTTATAAACGAAAAAATAATTCTAGCAGATAATGTTATCGTGAAACATGCTGTAACCAAAATTAGGGATGGCGATGTTCTTCTCACATATGGATCGTCGTCTGCTGTTGAATTGATATTTTTGCATGCCCATGAGCTTGGTAAACAGTTCAGAGTTGTGATAGTGGATTCACGTCCAAAGCTTGAAGGCCAAAAGTTGCTCCGTAGGCTTGTCGGAAAGGGTGTTAATTGCACATACACTCATATAAATGCTGTTTCATATGTCATGCATGAAGTGACTAGAGTGTTTTTGGGTGCTTCATCAGTTTTGTCTAATGGAACAGTTTATTCAAGGGTTGGCACTGCATGTGTTGCTATGGTTGCCCATCAGTTCCGAGTCCCGGTTTTGATATGTTGTGAGGCATACAAGTTTCATGAAAGGGTTCAACTTGATTCAGTTTGCTCCAATGAACTTGGTATGAGAACTTGTGTTTTTACGGATAAGTACTTGCATGCACTTTCACTTAAGATAATTAGCACGAGCTGTGAGGGTGCGTCTGGAAATTACCAAAACACCCTTTATAAGGATCTTAAAATTGAAAATTAAGGGGTAAAATTTTAATCTGTTTTTTATTGTCTGGGTGAAATTATAATATGTTTTCACTTACAAGGGAAGTTATGGCAAGTTCTCAATCTCTGTGTTATTTTTCATTATAAGGGTTTCACACAGGGGTGTCTATGTGATTTACCATGCCATTTTATATTAGATTCTATTTCTAAGAGGGGCCTTATGGATGTCGCCTGACTGAACATGTACGCAACTGGCATGTGAACAGTTGAATGGTATATGCTAATGTCATCATTTCTCTTTATGTATCATCAGGAATACATACTACGACTCGCACCCCAATTAAGCATGTGCTAAGTCGAGATGCGTGAACTAAACCTTTAAAAGGATGACAATATTTCTGATTCTAACTTCTGCAAATGGAATCACATGTATCGTTGCAGGTGATCCTGATGTGGTCGCTAAGGTTTCTGGTAGAAAGGAAATACATTCTTTGGATGGTTGGGCCAATACTGAGAATCTACAACTATTGAACCTGATGTAAGGGTGATTTGTTATACTTCTTACGAGTATACAATTGATTGATATTTATGCTGGCTCACTTTTTGAATTTCGATGTACCAGATATGATGCAACACCTTCAGATTATGTGTCAATGATCATAACTGACTATGGAATGGTAAGTTGAATGCTCTTTCACTTATATATCATAGTATTTTCTTTGAAAGATTTCATTTTTGGTGTTAACTAATGTTTCTCGTGATGTCTCTAGATTCCACCTACAAGCGTTCCTGTTATTGTACGAGAGTATGGCAAAGAGCACTTATGGATATAGAGATGTCCAATATTCAACTCATGTTAGGAATTTGACTTATAGATGAAACCGCAATTTTGAGGGCCTTTAGCAGCAGTTTTGCATTTTGTAATTCGTATTGTGTACCCTTTTTGGAATAGGGTTCTATGTTGTTTCAATTTTTGACCCGTTTCTGACTCTGTGAAGAGCGCGAATATTCCCGCCTCTCCGGGCAGTTTTTTTGAAGGTGTTTATAGTTGTGAGTCCTTTGTGGTATTGTTTGAATTTTTGACCCTTCTATGACTCAAGAAATGCTCGTTGGTTTTAAGCGATTTATGATCAGTTTATTTTCGGGAGTATACTGTTCATATGGCATTTATATCTGATGTTCTATCGTAGATATTTCATTCACCAACTACAGAATACAGAAGTTTATACAGGGAGGCTCACCAAAACCGTGTTCGAAGATCTGAATTTATTCAACTCAGAACTATTGAGGTAATGGGTCTATAAATCAATCTTATTATACATCAATATAAAACTATACTAAAGATTTTATCTTCAAAATTCTGATGTGATCATAGGTACAGGTTCATATAAATGAAACCAATATACATAAATGTAAAGTGACTTGTAGATATCCAGAAACAAGCAACTACTGCAGTTTAAAATATTTCATCAGAAGAAATTCAAATACTTGAGATTTTGATCGGACAATTGAATTATGAATCATAGATTGTGTCTCCATAAATGTGGTTTAAATGCTATCGAACAACAAATATTCATCGTTGCTTGTTCGAAAAAGAACAAACAAATTTCATCCTTTTTTTAACATCTCACTATTCTTTGAGAACGTCATTTTTTCCAGGCACAGGGGAGACAACCCCAAGAATCACAAAACCAGCCAAAACAACAATCAACATACCTAAAGAATTTACTAGCAACGCTTCTCTTGAATATCGTGTGATTATCTGTTGCATTTGAAGAAATGTGGCCTTCTCTAGAAACCCTGTTACGCAGGTAGCTACAGCCAGAGCGTAAATATAGATCCCGAGATATACATGCCAAGGCATGAGGCTAGCTCGACTGTTTCTCGATCCACCGGGATACCAATAGGTTACAAATCCAGCAGCCCACTGTTCAACAAGTTATTAAAAAGATAAATATTACATAAAAACACCTTAATGCTTGAGCAATTACCGTTATTTTCCCATTGTCAATAAAAACAGATATAATTTTACCATCCGTTTTACGAATAATCGGGGTTATCTTGATAATTTGTAGAACTTCAAGAAGTTCATGGAATTACACAGTAAGTGAGGAGGTATATATGTAATTGTCCCTACTAAAATACCACAAGGTTTTTTGAAGGCTATATTACACAATCTCTGCATGAACCTAATTATGAAAACATCCCAAATTTCGAGAAAATACCAATAATTTTCATGCCAGTAAAAACATATTACTATTTCACCACCTGTAAGTGAAGAATATATTACAAATTTCACCCCCTATTTTTCGAGTTGTCAGAGGGTCTGGGAGTCTTAGTAATTTGCAAAATCTCGGGGAGCTTGCGGTAATTACCTAATAAGAGATGTGTGGTTGAAATTTTCCCATATAAAATACCACAAGCAGATAGAGAGAGGGTACTATTTAAGAGCAGAGGCATCACCTGAATAGCAAACAGAAAAAAGCAGGCAAGGCCGAGCCATGAGTGGAGACTATAGAAGTTATCGATGCCTTTGTCAATGTGAAACTTCCAAGCAGCCCATATTCCAATGGTGCTCAAAATGAAAGCCAGGAATTGGAGCGAAAGATGGACCAACTTTTTGAAGCCTTTTGTTCCTGATACGGTTTTGTAAGCTAGCATGGCTGCATAAATAAAATCCGAGCATTTAAGATATACATTTGACAATTCTGGATGATCATGTTTAACTGGGTCATTCCTATGAGCTCTACGCCCAATCACAACCATCCATGTCAGCTTCATCGTACGGATGGTTGTTGGCTATATGGGATTTGAAGTCCCGATGACTTCTAATTATCACATTACAATAAATAACTAAAGCAAGTGAAAAGTTCAGTTCCAAAAATTCAAACAACACCCAATTAGAAAAGGCATGAGGAATGTGCAACAAGAAGGGGGATTAAGGGACAAAATCAAGTTCATATAATTCATTATTTACATGAAATAAATTTTTTCCCATTTTCTATAGTTCCTTATCATTTATAAACCCAGTAAAACATGCTGAATATTTTTGGCTTCAATATCAGTCCTCAAAAAACAAATGCTACTAACAAACAAAAAATGTATCACATTTCAACATTAGCAAATACATGTCACATATATAGATTCAATATATATTGCAAATGCAATAGAGCAGCATGTAACTGAACCCAAATACATTCATTAGGTGTCTATCAACAGGTTACCAATTAGGGATATTGTTCTCAGTTTCGATTTTATCTATTGCGAACAGATTGATATAATATCAACATGATTAGAGGTCATTTGTGTAATACACAGTGTTCATACCTTCCCCATTCAGAAGCACAAGGCCAATCACCATTAAAACAGGATGAACCTGGAAACATACAAAACAAATTTCTTCCATTCCTTAGTAAGAAATTTAGGTGCCATTACAAAATTCATCATCCTCTATTCCAATCAATCACCAAAAATTCATTTCAAACAAACTAATTAAACAAAATAATAATAGTTAAAAAAAAGGTTTACGTTAAAGATGAGATTTTTATCTTCGGAAACGAGAGCCAAGCCGCCTCTGTAATGCACATTCCATATCAATACAAGTATGGCAACCACTAAACCGAGTATTCTGATCACCGGAAAGATCGGAAACCGTACCACCGGCACCGGCACCGCCATCGGATAGAGAGGGAGAGATTATTAGCTGAATTGATAGGAATTTTGGTGCAGAAAAGAGTAAGAATTAGGGTTTTGCATTTGGTATTTCAGATCTTAATGCCAAGAAAAGAATAAATCGAAGAAGATCTATGTAAGTAAAGTATATTAGTTCTAAGCTCTTAATAAGCTGACTTTTCTATTTTCTTTTCAAGGATGGAACCAATTGATAATTTTTTAATGGGAATTTGATGAAAAAATGATTGAAATTATTATATAGTAAAAAATGAATTTGGTAGTTGTGAGAATAAATTAATTAGATATAATATTATTTAACATGTGTAAAAATGGATGTTACATACTAGAATACTTAGTTATATGTGTAAACAAGTCGAATCTAACTCAATAAGTAGTTATTCATACTTGTTTGAATTAGATTGCGTTTCAAATAATATATTTGATCTTGTTTGATTGTAAACAGAGTCGAACTCAAACGAACTTATATCAAATTGAACTCGAATAGTTTGATATATTTGTAAATATTTCTATTATTTTTTATTAATCAAGAACAAAGCTCGAGTCAACCTTTAAATACTTATCAAACAGAAAAAGTTGTTCAATATTAATTTAATATGTTCGCGAACAAAGCTCAAATAAGGTTTTAACAATCGGGTTCGAGTCAACTATCGAGTAATTTAATTATTTTCAAATCTTTATATGTTGTAGTAGAAAATAAGTAAAAATATAATGCTTTTAGCACTTTTGAGGGATTTTTTAGCTGTCATTTTTTACCCAAAAAATGTTTCTTGCATATGAAAACTTGTATCAGACTATAGGCAAAATCGATAATAATTTATAACCGTCAAAATTAAACATTAAAAAACACATAATATTTTATATTGCAAAATGATATTGTAATCACATTATAAATTATTAGATAAATGACACGTATAATTATTAATTTTTTATTGAATATAAATTATTTTATCAACTTTTAATATGAATGGTGATAGAATTTAAAATGAAAAATCTTAACTTTTATATTACAAAGTGTAAATAGGCCATACTTCAAATGTAACTCCACAATAATATTTTAAAGGTACAAAATGACAAATGAGCTATTTCAATTTCAAGTGCCCTATAAACATTAACCAACCAACAAAAGAATATAAAAAAAAGAATTTACCAAAATTCATTACATTTTCTTCTGCTTTTCTTTAAACGATCTTCGGGCCTCCAGTTTGATCATATGGAGCAAAAGATCCGCCCACGAGTCAATCGGGCCGGGTAAGCACCAATGCACGCAATCATTATACAAAGTCACATTCTCTTCGGGCCAATGCCCATATCTACTTGGGTGCCCATCGGGTCTCAACAGCATCGCCTGTGTTGTATCCATCAATCTGAATCTCTTCTTCATTTCCCTCTCTGCAACCCTAAATTCCTCCAATTGGGTCATGTACATATCCATATTCGAACCCTCCAGCACCGTCTCATTGCTCCGGAATGGTCGCCGCCTCACGCAGTTGCCGCCGGCGTTCCACAATCCGCCCTCGAAATGCGACGGCGCGTAGGTCCGCAGAAACGTCAGGCCTCTGAAATTTTCACGGTCGTTTAGGAATTTTAACGCCGTTTTCAAGACGCGGCGATAGCCGTAGGTGGTTGGGAGGTCGGTGACGTTGGGGAGCTGGCAATAACGGCAGCCGACGATGCGGCGGTTCTCGTGGTAGACGGCGGTGCGAGTCATCCAATGGCCGGCGTTGAGGATGACGTAAGCAAACTCGTCGATTTGACTCGCCCATGACTCGTCGGGCTCGTCGAGGTAGAGGTTGAAGAGGCCGGTATGGGTCGGGCCGTCGGAGTCTCGCTCGGTGGATCGGACTAGAAATGGGCTCCAAAAGTAGGAGAGGGTAAAATTGTAATTTACGTATCTCCACCGTTTGAAGTGTTCGTCGGAAGTGGGGGACACGTCGATCGGATATTCTACCTGAAAGGATTAGTGACAATAAGAAAAAGGGATAAATGCAAAAAAACCCCTGTGAAATAATTTATTGGCTGAAAACCTCCTGTGAAAAAAAAATAGGTCAAAACTCCCCTGTGAAATTTTTTCATTGCAAAAAACCCCCTCGGTTAGTTAGGTCAGCTACCCCTGTGAAATAAATGCAAAAAACCCCCCTGTGAAATAATTTATTTGCTGAAAACCCCCTGTGAAATAAATATAAGCTAAAAATCCCCTGTGAAATTTTTTCGTTGCAAAAAACCCCCAAAAACAATATTAAAGATAGTTTTTCATAAAATGTTTCTTTTATTTTTAGTAAATATGCCTCATAATATTTAAATTTTAGATCATTAACATATAAGTACTTATATATTCATTTGGGATACACTTTTACTCATATTTACACAAAAAAACGATATTAAAAATAGTTTTTCATAAAATGTTTCTTTTATTTTTAGTAAATATGCCTCATAATATTTAAATTTTAGATCATTAACATTATTGTTTTTACTATTATGAGGCATATTTACTAAAAATAAAATAAACTCATATTTACACAAAAAAACGATATTAAAAATAGTTTTTCATAAAATATTTCTTTTATTTTTAGTAAATATGCCTCATAATATTTAAATTTAAATATTATAGATCATTAACATTATTGTTTTTACTATTATGAGGCATATTTACTAAAAATAAAATAAATATTTTGCAACGACCGAGGGGGTTTTTTGCAACGAAAAAATTTCACAGGGGGTTTTTAGCTTATATTTATTTCACAGGGGGTTTTCAGCCAATATTTTATTTCACAGGGGGGTTTTTTGCATTTATTTCACAGGGGGTAGCTGACCTAACTAACCGAGGGGGTTTTTTGCAATGAAAAAATTTCACAGGGGGTTTTTAGCCTATTTTTTTTTCACAAGGGGGTTTTTTGCATTTATCCCTAAGAAAAATAAAATTATTATTGAGAATTAAAAAAATATATTATATCACTTTAGTTTTATTTCATTCGCATTTAAAATTTCTGAATTTTTAGAGTAATTATGATTTTAAATATGGGATAGAATGTTTATTCCAAATAATCATATTGTTTTGAATATAAAAACTAATAAATTTGAATATAATTATGATTTTAAATATGGGATAGAATGTTTATTCCAAATAATCATATTGTTTTGAATACAAAATTTGCAGGCAAATCCAGCACATGCACTGTTGAGCTTTAGCTAAACCAAAGGAATAATGGACAAAATATGAACTTGGTCTTTTATACATATTATTTATTACTATATTCTCATAATATGTAATGATACAAAAAACAAGTGTACCATATATCATTATTGTATAATGTGAGCCAGACCATGTCTTATCGAAATAAATAATATATACATATACATATCTTCTATTATATTATAGCAAAATTCAGTTACTTTTTTGTCCTAATACTAATCTTATAGAATTTAAAGTTTTTTTTTAATAATAATTAATATTTATCCATTGATAACCAACTCCCCCACTATCTCAACTTCCAAAGCATATGAGAAAAATATAACTAATTCCCCACTACCATTACATTTACCACTCTATTTGGGATAATGACTTCAAAATTCAAATTCAAATATCAAATCATATCACAAGTAACATCCATTATTTACTCAACTTCCCTCCCACTATGGTATGGGAAGTTATATTAGGTCAATTATATTTTGAAATAAAAAAATCAAAAAATTCCCCAACAAAACACGAAATTCATAATTCATATGCACATTAATCTCTTTGTATAACCAAATATGATCTTTGATTTCTTCTACAATGTTTTCTTTCTCTCCTTTTTTTTTTGGACATTTAATATAAATCATGTTAAAATTTAATTGAATGTGGAAAGTAAATTTCTGCTGATTAATTTTCAATATATGATGTTTTATTAATTGTTCAAAATTTTATATTCATGCTTAATTTTGGGGCTTTTTGTATATAACCCCCGAGGTATTTAGCTTTAGCAAATAACTCCCGTGGTTTGAAATCTTAGCAAATAACCTTTTTGGTTAAGTTGACCGTTAGTCAATGGTTAAGTTTATGGGCAAAATTGTAATTTACATATAAAAATAAGAAACAATACAAATAAATAAATAAAATTTAATTCACTTTATACAACAATTTTTTTTTCAATTTCAAATACTTATTTATTTATCTAAAAATTAGGATATATATTATATTATTTTATCTAATAATTTGAAAGTAAAATTACATAAATTTAGATAAATAATTTGAAGGTAATAAAATATTTGAAATTGAAGGTAATTTAGATAGAATAATATAATATAATATTTGAAGGTAGAATAATATAATATTAGAATATATAAATTTGAAGGTAATTTAGATTTTGAAGGTAAAATTAAATAAATTTAGATAAATAATTTGAAGGTAATATAATATTTGATGTTGAAGTAATTTATATAGAATAATATAATATATAATATAATATTTGAAGGTAGAATAATATAATATTATAATATATAAATTTGAAGGTAATTTAAATTTTGAAGGTAAAATTAAATAAATTTAGATAAATAATTTGAAGGTAATATAATATTTGATATTGAAGTAATTTATATAGAATAATATAATATATAATATAATATTTGAAGGTAGAATAATATAATATTATAATATATAAATTTGAAGGTAATTTAGATAGAATAATATAATATATATCTACATTTTTACAAAAAAATAAACATTTGAAATTGAGAAAATTATTGTTGTATAAAGTGAATTAAATTTTATTTATTTATTTTTGTTTTTCCTTGTTTTTATATATAAATTACAATTTTACCCATGAACTTAACCGTTGACTAACGGTCAACTTAACTAAAAAAGTTACTTGCCAAGATTTCAAACCTCGGGGGGTTGTTTGCTAAAGCTCAATACCTTGGGGGGTTATATATAAAAAGCCCTTAATTTTGTGTCAGTTGTTCTTTTTTTTTTTTTAATGACAAGGGAACTCGCAGCCGCTACCGTTAGGTGCGCACTGGGTAAACCCCGCTCTTGTGCAATAGCCTGTAAACCACACAAAAGAGGTAAACCAGCCTAGGTTGCCCATAGCTGACAGGCTCACAATAGAGAAGGCAAATAGACATTCCCTTATCAGGATTCGAACCCGTGACCAAGGCCACAACATTCAATGCCCTTACCAACTCTACCGAGGGTTGCCCCTGTGTCAGTTGTTCTTTATAACATTGAAAGTACTTAATGCTTCATTTGGTGCATCAACATTATTAATTTATAACAATGAATAAATGATTGTGATAGTACAATCATGATTACACAATTTTCGTATTATCAAATATCACTAATAAAATGTTTGTTGAATAGCAGGTTTGTGTAATGACGTGGAAATGGGGCTTCAAATGCAAAAGTTTAGAAAATCATTGCTTTGTTATTTCTGAAGCAAAACGATTAAAATATCTAGTAAGCAGGAATTTGATTTTATGCTTTTATGTTGTTTATTGATTTATTTGAATAATTTTTAGTACTCAAAATTTATATATGTATTCGTTTCGCAAACTTTATTATTTTCGAGAATAGAAGATTTATTTCACTTTAATTTATTAAATTCTAATAATTTATATAATTGATCATTTTAAATCGACAATATATTAATTTCTCAAAATAAGTAACCACTTTTATTTACTTTCTATTTTTTATTTCAGGTAATAGTTGAATTCTTCAGTAACAATTTCGATTAGTCAATTCGAATATTAAAAATTCATTGAATTCAATTTGTTAAGGATGATATTAATGTTCATTGTATCTATTATTTCAAATATGATTGCTTTGTGGTTTTTTTTTTTTATATTCATCTTTGTTTACCTTGATTATTTTATGATATTCAATTACATTGAGTTTGATTTTCACTAACAACTAATATAATACCATATCCGAATAAAATGTCGTGACACACGCTAGTATTAATAATATATACGTATGTGTATATATATATTTGTTGGAGCGGGGGTAGGTACGTAATTGGCAAGGGTTTAGTGAACAAAATCTTGAAAAAGGACAATTTTTTGTGTTTATCTATAAAAGATTTCTAGATCTAGAAACTTGTTGATATGCTCACGTTGCGTCAGATTGGATTCTCTATAAGTTGTCATCTTCCCATATTTAAAAATATTATGTTCTATTATTGGAAACTTGTCTAAGATTCAAATAAAAGGTTACATGGCATTTTTATCATAAAGTGAGAATTTTTTTAATATATATATATATATATATAAAACCTCTCAATAATCATAATTATTTGTTAGTAACATGTTTTATATAAGTACTTCAAATAATCGCAACAATATCAGAAATTTAAGACACAAAAGCTCTTGAAAATAGTATTTTAGATGTTAATCAAAATCCTCCAAATTATTGAACACCTTTTCAAGGCGACACAAAGTAACCAAAGAATTGACATATCCCTAATTATTATGTTTCAAATTTGATTATAATTATATACTTATTTCGTCATTATATAAATAATATTGAATCCTTATAACACAATTTACCTAAACCTTGAAATGATAGAGTGCTTCACAGAAATGTTAGCTTAGGTAAACTAACCATTAAACAATAATATATGAATATAAACTGCACAAATTCACATATCAATATTCATTAATATATCAAAATAACAAGTTCAATTAGATAAATACAATTGAACTAGCTGGATTTCCATTATCTCTCAACCCTTTGGCTAAACTTAAAACAACTTTTTTTCCCATCAAATTATATATATCACAAGATATATATATGTATACATTATATATATAGTTCTTGTCCACTTGCAAATTATTAGATACTGTAAAATTGTGTTAGTCATGTAAATGAATTTGATTCGAGCTAAATAATATGTTTTTCAAATTTATTTGAACTATATTTTCTACAACCTTCTAAAACCAAATTTAAGCTTAATTTCATACCATTAATCAAGTTGAACATGAATAGATTAAATTTCGAATAACTTAAAAGTTAAATCTTTTATATATATACATATAAATCTTTTAACTAATCGAATTGACATTTTCAAAACTATCAAAACCTAAAATAATATCAAACTAACAACTTTTAATGGAAAAAAAAAAAAGGATGAAGAACATACCCTAGATAAAAGGCAAATCATGGATTGCATTTGATTTCTCCCCACAGAATCTCCAACAAAAGCCAAAGACTTATCCCTCAAAATATCCAAAAACTGAAACGGATTAAACACCTGCAAATCACAGCCGTCGGGTTTCCATCTCCATTTCATGAACCCATCATCGGGCCGTCCATATTTCATGCAGTTTTGATGCTCATGGATAGCCCAACAAGTCTCATTCGTGTAATACGGAGCATCCGGATTAGGTATCCATTCCCCATTGAAGATATCACAGTTTTCCTGATTATCAACTATTTTAATATCTTCTGCATGGTGATTAAAACCCACATTAATATTAGCAGATTTTGATGGATTTTGGTGAGGTGAAGAAGAAGAGTAGTATTTGGGAATGGGATAATTTAATCGGACTAAAGTGATGAGGATTAGTGTTGTAACTATTAGTGTGATTACAGTTTTTATGTTTTTATTTTCAGTATTACGGTGTTTTCTGAAGGGAAACTCCATGGATATGGAGTTTCAGAGTTGAAGCTAGAGGGAAGATTAATGGGTTTTTGGAGTAAGAAAGGAGATGGGATTTCTTTACTTATATAAGGTTTTTATAATTCAAAAATCAAAATTAGTTGGTTATATAATTATATATATATTTATTTGTAAAATTGTAGTTTTTTTTTTGTCTAATTGAATAGAAGGGTGAGTATTTTTTTATCTATATAAATTTCGACCTGTAAATTAAAAATTATTATGTATATTTAGTATATATCGTGTGAGTGTCACTAAGTCTGAAAGATATATTCTATCCAATTAGACCAAAAAATATATTCTACTGATTATATTACTGTATGCTTTTGGTTGACGTGATAAGGATCACTTGAGTCATCAATCATTTTCCTTGCAATATAGTGTTTTCGGATAAAATTATAAAATACTTTCTCAATATCAACAAGATGAAAAATATATATTTTACATGCATACATAACGTAAAATGTATCAAGTTAAATAGCATGATCAAAAGAATAACTCTATCAAATACTTAAAATTTTAAGGTTTTATTCTTAAATGCATTAGACTTAATACTTACATTTAGGGGTGCAACTCGGCCCGGTTCGGTCAAAAACCGAACCGAAATTTCGGTTAACCGAAATTTCGGTAATTTTGAGAACCGAAAATCGAACTTTTTAACCGAACTGGTTCGGTTCGGTTAAAAACTGAAATAACCGAATTTTTTTTAATTTATTTTTTATTTTATTTTTTCATTTATTTTTACTTATTTTTTGGTTTAAAAAAAAAAAAAATCACCTACTGGGATTCGAATCTGAGTCCTTTGAGTGAAAGGGAAGAATCTTAACCAATTGGACTACAAGGAATTCTTATATATATTCAATCAATTATTAATAATATAATACATTTTTATTTAATAAATTAAAAAAATTTGGTTTTCGGTTCGGTCCGGTTAACCGACACCACACACCGAAACCGAACCGAAAACCGAACTTTTGGAAAAATAAAAATCGAAAACCGAACCAAACCGAAAATTTCGGTTCTCGGTTCGGTTCGGTCGGTTCGGTTGATTTTGAACACCCCTACTTACATTCTAAATTATTGGATGAATAGGAGAGTTAGCAATGAAAAACCCATCTAGGTATTTAATATATACCTCAATAATAGTTTTGAGGTTATCGGTTCCTTATAAAATTGGCTCAAATTCTCTGCTTCGAAAATATTTCATTTTATATTTTAATTGTTATATGAGTATAGATTAGAATAAAAAAGAATAGATATTTTCAAATTGTAATTGAATTTGGGTCTACACAAACCAAGTTTGTTGGATTGTAACTTTACTTAGCTCTCTATTTTTTTGTTGATTAATTGGAATCATTGAATTTGACGTAATATCTATCTGTAATCACAATTATTTGAGCATTTAATGCTCAAATTATTTGCTGTGTTTTCTTATGTTGTTGTTAATTGTTCAATCAGCAATTAATATCTAGCTAGGGCCTAAGTACATACATGTATATATATATATATATATACTGATATGCAAATATATATCGTATGTGTAGATTTAATAATTAAGTGTTAAATATATGCGTAATGAACTTTATTCTGTTGAATGAAACTCTATAATTGAATGATGAACTAGTCACATTTGTAATTAAGTGTCGGCTGATTAATAATACAGGTACTTAAATATAAATATATTAAACAAGGGCCTCCTTAACATATGAAAAAATAGAACTTCATTTTTCAAAATTATCAGGACATATATTACAGTGCTTTTTAATGTAGATTTACATTAAATATATGGTTAATTATAGAATATTTTTCAATTCTTGGTCTAATTTGTTAAAAGATTTTTATTCAACCAAACTACATTTTTGTTCAAATTTGTGTAGTGAATTTCTATCTCGAGTCTATTTTGATATATTGTAAGTGATCACTTTATAAAAATATATTTAATTGTTACTATGTACAACTCGAGCTCATGACGACCTCGGTGATTTTTTCAAGCTCGAGCGCGAACCTTATTATGCGAGCTCGAGCTCATAGATCTTAAATTTTCGAGCTCAAGTCAAGCCCACTAGTAAATCTAAAATTTAAGCAAGAAATTTTGAAATTTGATTTTTTAACTATTTAATATATATTTATTAATATTATAATAAAAATAATGTAACGCGAGCCTTTTTTTAAGAAAGAAGTGGGCTCGAACTCAAGCTCGACTAAAAATTCAAGCTCATGAAACTCGGCTCGAGCAGAGTCGACCAGAGTCGGTTCGGCTCGACTTACACCACTAGTCCAGCTTAAAGCAGGTCAGCAAGCCAATAAGCATCACAATCAACATATATGAACTCCAATCTTGACCATCTTCAGACAAAAACAGGCCAAGATTTGCCTCAAGAATTATACACCAGTGTTTTACATTACACACAGTACACAACATTCTCAAACAACACCTCGAATTTCAGGATTCAACACGAAACAGATCAAGAGCTTCACCTGCGTTCATGTGTTTATAAAATCTAGTGTTCCTAAAATCTTCAAACCTGAACGGAACATATAGACGAGGATTTTGTGGGGTCACTAGCTGAGGTGGCGCCTCCACTAATTCCTCTTTCGGTCCCAACAAAAACGTAGCAATCGAAATCCTGATTCCCGCTTGCTTGCAAACCACACGATGCTTCACACTATAGAATCTCCCGTTGCTCCAAGCCTTAACATGAAAAACAGATATCTTGTAAGTTGTCGTTATATAGTCATATTTAACATTTCGGCTCCTCTGTACGAAATTTATGGCTCTCGTTTTCTTCGGGGTAAGTTACATGACACCCATTCTTTTATCGCGAATATACAACAAACCCTTTAGGGTGTGTTTGGATTGAGTGATTTGGATTTGGGAGGGGATTTGGAGGAAGGATCTGAAATGACTAAAATGAAGTCATTTGAAATCCACCGTAGTTATGGAGAAAATAGCTCAAAGTGAATGTCGACTGATTTGAATCCATTATAACTTGCATACATTCAAACGAACTTCATGGATTTGTTGACGGATTATCCTTCAATCCAAACACACCCTTAAAGTTTTGGAAATTACTAAGACCCCTATCAAATCCCGACAATTTAAGAAACTTGCAGTTATTTTTCAAACTTCAAAGCGTTTTTCGTAATTAAAGTAAAGATATGACACTATTAGTTTTGAACTAAATAACATGAAGAAAACAAAACTCACCTTCTTAATACTCATCTAAAACTCTTACAAAGTGAACATGAAAGAAGATAGGATGTAATAACACTTACAGTAGCAATATCTCCAAAATTGACAAGAAGGGTCCCTGGACAAGGCTCAACCGCAACGTATTCTCCCGATCTTCGCATTACTTCAAGACCACCAAATTGTTCATCATCCTGTACTATAGTGAGAAACCCATTATCCGTATGTGTTCTTAGACCATCAGAACCTATGTTTTCAGGGCTGAAAGGGTATTTGTTAATCCTGAATTGGGATGGCCAACTTTCAAAAGGAACATTTGTCAAGCCCAGCCCTTGTCCTAATTTACGCCCCATATCATTAATAAGTTCGTTTACTCCATGAGCGTATCTTGTGATCGTCTCCCTGATCGTGACAATTATACCATTAGGGGTGGCAAAATGGATCCGGAACCACGGTTCCAACCCAATTTGGGTTGAATTGGTTCCTAAGAAAATTTTATTTGGTTCCTAATTGGTTCCAACTTGGTTCCAAGTTGGGTCCAACTAAATTCAAGTTAGGCCCAAATCGTTTGCCAATAATCTAAATTATAATGAACAAAATGTAAGGTATTGAGTCGGGTTGGGCTTGGTTCCTTTTTGGATTGATTTTGGTTCCATTTTGGATTGAATTTGGTTCCACCTTAAAACCATTTAAGAATCAAACGCATTTAACAACCAACCCATTGGAACCGATCCAAAACCAACCCAACCCGACCAATTGCCACCCATATATACCATGTTATCGACTTTAGGATACGAAAGTAAATGATCTATGAGCAATTTCACTTGACCTCATCATACATTATGTTAACTTAAAAGATCTCAAAGATTAGTGTTTTATTTGATTCATCATTCATTATATTAACTTAAGATCTAAAAGATTACTGTTTTGATTGATTCTTGGTACTCTAATGGATGAATTAGATGCAAACCTCCTCACTTTAGTGATAATTACATAAAATTCCTAGATTTTTGATAAATTACAACAAGACCACCAAGGGCTCTCTTGTAACTTGTAAGGTCTACTGAGGGTGAAAATGTAAAGAATTTTTAAATTCACAAGTAGTTGTAATTGTAAAAGTAACTAACATGAGCGGGCTTTATGTCATTTTCAGAAGATTTGGGTTTTGGATAATTAACACTAAACTGAAGGTTAATCAAATTCTATATATGTATGTATATATGTATGTATATACTGCTTAATTCATCGCAAAATCAAGAGCAAAAAAGAAGTAAGAGCAAACGAAATTGGTAAAACCTTTGTTGAGGAGTAGCATCTAACTGAGTACAAAACGCCTCAACAGCTTCAGACGATGCGATATCGTAGAGGCCCAAACCCTCGTGGATCGGGTTAATTCGACCCGGAATCCGATACCCGCTGCCGGCGATAACATCGGCGTTACGTTGTTTGATCTCCAATGGCAGCTCCAAGAGAGACGTTACCACAGCCTTCATCTCGTACATGAGTGAAACTGGGAGCATATTCTCGAAATTCACAATCCTGAAACATCCCCATTCTTCACTGGCCGTAATCAGCTTCGCTAAATTACCCGGAAAATCCTGAAAATCGATCACTGGGATTGAATCCGCCATTTTCGTTTGATGCAGGAGAAAAGTTGCATGTTTGCTGGAGATGGATGCTTTTCTGTATTATACTGCAGGCTCGACGGTTTTTCCGATAGAATAATAATATTTTATTTTAAAAAAGGGAAATTTTATAATAATTTTTTGGTCTCATAACTCTCGTGGTTTAATTTTAATTTCATTTGTCACACAACTGTCTTAGATATGTCTTAAAAAATTCACGATTAGTTTCAATTTAAAATTTCATTTAGATCTCAATGGTTGTTAGTCCATTTTGCTAGTCAACATTATTTATGGAGAATTCAATTATGAATGGTCACATACAGAGTTATATTGTGATATTAAGTAGTATTCATGTCATCATGTGTAAGTAAGCGTTGTCCCTCTATTTTTTTTTTTTTTTTACCAATTCAGATTGTTTCATTGTCAACATTTGATTTGTGAATGAAGACTTGATCAAGGAAAAAGATAGGAACCCTAGACTCGAGCAATGGTTAGAACGGTGGGTCATTTAGGGTCGATTTGTTCGAGATTACGTTAATCAGGAACAACGATTAGAATGGTTGGGGAACACTAGGTTTAGGGGTGGCAATTGGGTTGAATTGGTCGGGTTTGGATCAGGTCCATTTGGGTTGGGCTTAAAGTGGGTTGGTCCAATTAGGTCTAATGTCAAAAAATATGCATTGTAGTTGAACCTAACAAAGACCCAAAGTGGACCCAACAATGACCCAAAATGGACCTAATAAGGACTCATTATGAATCAAAGTGGTGTAAGGAGTTGTTGTAAAGTGTAAAAGATTATTGACTCAAAGTGGAGAATAGGTTGAATCCAATTTAGACTCAAATTTGACCCAAATTGAGTCCAATTTAAGACCCAAATATTATTAAAAGACAACCGGGTTAGAACTAAAATATTAAACCCAACCCATTGAAAATTTAATTTGATTTGAGTCCAAATATATGTATGGACCCAAATTACCACCCCTAACTAGGTTCAATTCCTTGGGGATTATGTTAATTAAAGTTGGGAAAGTTCAGATTAGGTCCATTGGTTGACATTTTAGAAAATGATTGAACTGTTAATCTCTAAAACGTATTTCACAAAATACTCGATACTTGACTAAAAACTTTTAATGAGTCACTTGGTAACACCAGTCAAGCTTCCAACAAGCCATTTTGATCGATAAGTTTAAAAGATTTACTGAAATTAAGATTCAATTAGTAAAAAATAATTAATATATGCTAAGCTTGAATTGACCACTCTCCAAAACAAATTTTGGAACTTGATAAAAATAGATGAGCTTGAATTGACCACTCAGACTCGAGACTGGACTCGTTTACAAGTTACAACACTATATAGCTGTAAATAGTTTTTTGAGCTCAACTCTATCAACACTACAATTCTGGCTGGATAAAACCATGAAAAACAATAATGAACAACATTTAAAGGCCACAAAATGCAGCAACCATGCCATCTCAGATCATAGAGATTCATACGAAAAAATTAACGAGAATTTCGTTCTAGAATTTCCCAATATTTCTTACAAAGTATCACTGTAATAGCACAGCTTACCATTGTATAAAAGCTCTTATCACATTCATATATCAAGGTGGTCGAGCTTGACAAGATTTGCAGCAGCCTGAATAAGTTCCTTTCTGGCATCAACCTGAAAAACCGATAACATGGATATTGGTATCAAACTGATCGAATAAAGTTGTTTAGTTAAAAGGGAAGTCGTCGTAATTTCCATATTCCAAGGGGACAACTATATAATAACCATGATTAAGAGGACTAGGCGGTGTAATTAACCCAAAGTTATGACAAAGCTCAACAAGATAAAGTAGAAGACACCAAGAGAAGGGTAAGTAAATTACAAAACATCCCAAGGTTTGGGAAATTACCACAACTTCCCCTATCAGCAAAAGTATATTATATTTCACACCATGTGAGTGGAGTTGTAAGGATGTGACGGGGGTGTTTTGATAATTTGGATGACCTTAGGGGCCTAATGGTAATAACCTTTTAAGTGAAGGGGTGTGATGTAATTATCCCTAAAACGATCCACTTACTCGGGCTCCCATGAGAGACGAAAAGACGACATTGGCTTCAGCCGCATCCTCGACTCTTAATTGCTTTAGAAGCCGAGTCTCGGGATTCATGGTCGTTTCCCAAAGCTGTAAAGGCATCATCTCACCCAATCCTGCATTATGTTTTGTTTCAATGTAAAAGTCAGATAAGTAAACACTCGAAAACATGGGAAATTGGCAATAAAGCTCTCACCTTTGAACCTCTGAATGTTGTAAGATGCATTCGAAGGAAACGACTTTTGAAGTTTTCTAAGTTCTGCTTCATCATAGCAGTAGTATGCTTGCTTCCCTCTCTCAACCTATCAAAGATAAAGAAGGATAAATCAGTAAGGGTGTGTTTGGATTGAGTGATTTGGATTTGGGGGGGATTTGGAGGAAGGATTTGAAATGACACCTAAAATGGTGTCATTTGAAATCCACAGTAGTTATGGAGAAAATAGGTCAAAGTGAATGACAAGGGATTTGAAATCCATCGTAACATGAATTCATCCAAACGAACTTAAATGGATTTGTCGATGAATTTGAAATCCATAAATTTCAAATCCTTCAATCCAAACACACCCTAAAAGTATATTACAATCTTACTCGTGTCAGTAAAAAAATATACTACAATTTCGACCCATGTTTATTGGGTTGTTCCGTAGAGGGCATTTTTGGTAATTCACAAAGCTTCATTGGCGTCGTGATATTTACCCAAGTGAAAAAAATAGAGAAAAAAGCAGGCGAAATTCATGAAATTAGAAACTATGTGTCTAGGCATAAAGCTCGTCTTGAGGATTATTACCTTGTACAAAGGTGGAACACCAACATAGATGCAACCCGCATCAAATAAAGCTCTCTGCAAGAAATTAAATCCCGCGTAAATAGTTTGACATAATCCATAACGAAAGTATTTTTACACATTTATCAAGTTATTGGTCTATTTCTATTTCGTCTTTAATTTGGTCGCGTTATTTAAACAATAATCTGTGGCCTCCCATTACTCACCTGATACCTAAAGAAGAATGTTAACAACAATGTCCTTATGTGAGCACCATCCACGTCAGCATCTGTTAAAATTATGATTTTGTGATAACGGAGGGAGTCCTTTTTGAAATCCTCACCCTGAAAGTGGCAGGTACTTGATTTAGCATAATAGAGTAAAAGGGTAAGAAATCAACGGGAAATTAGATATACAAACAGAATGAATGATTAAAAATTATTTGAAAAATAATTTGAAACACCTTCACTCCAAGTCCCAAACCGAGAATAAGATTTTGTATCTCTTCGTTTTTGTACATGGCAGCTTCATCCCTTCTCTCAATATTCAAAATTTTACCCCGTAAAGGTAGTATAGCCTGCAATCATATCAATAAATTGTTTTAAATCTTCAATGTTCAAATATTCTCGGGTCTATTATGATTTTAGGACATTATGGCTCTCTGTGATAGCAAGGAAGTAAGAAATTATGTTTAAAGAAAGCAGCTAAAATGGGAACCTTTTATCATCAAGACTTTTTTTTTTCTTTCTATTTTTGCTTGGCATATATACATGTAGTGGCAGAATGAACTCATACATCGAACATAAGTAATTATCACCTGAAACCGTCGATCACGACCCTGTTTAGCACTCCCACCAGCTGAGTCTCCCTCAACAATGAATATCTCTGAGAATTATCAAAAATGAGTCGATATTCACATTTCTGCTTAAATCACAAGTAAAGGCTCTAAATAATACATGCCGAAAAATGTCTATTGAGTCTATATACAAGTCCGAAAGAATCTTGAATCTGAATTTAGAATGAATGATGAAACCCCACTTCTGTTTCCTGATTATAATGTTAATGCTCCTGTGGATGTTATATCAACACCATCACTTAATATTAGCATTTATTATTCTTGATTTGTTGCCGTCCACGTTTGTGTAAACATAGGGTCAAAACTCCTTTCAAGCATATATTTGTAACATTGTAGAGTATATATATATATGTGTGTGTGTGTGTGTGTGTTTCTATATACTATACTTATGTATAGAGAGAGGAATGATTCGTCAATGAACTCGAACACTAAACTTTGACAAATTCCAAAAAATAATTTTTCTCTCTGTTACCATGAGCTATATTGGCAGCCGTGGGTCATTTAGTAGAAACTAGAAACACAGTTCAGTTTGGTTGAATCATTTGGGAAATCAGAGATGAAACATAATATAAAATATGTACAGACGATAATTTTCTGCTTATTCAAACTTTCTTGAGTAATTAATAACAAAAGGAAACAATACCAGATTCTTCAGGATTAGTATTTGAACAATCAGCTAGCTTTCCAGGAAGTGATGATGATTTCAAAACGCTCTTTTGCCTCACCAATTCTCTGGCCCTCTTTGCAGCTAGAGCTGCCTATATAAACCAAATGCAAATCATATAAAGTCTTAAAACGAACACGAAATTTTGAAATATCGGCCCAAGCTGGCATAAATAAATGCACTAGCAATTATGAATGGTGACTAAGATACCTTGAGTGCATTGAGCGACTTAGAAAGAATCGCATCAAGTGCATCTGGATGCAACTCCAAGTACTCGGTAAGATACTCTTGAATAGATTGATCAACAACCTTTCTTACCTCCGGGTTTCCCAATCTTGTCTTCAAAATCAAAGATAAAAAGCCGTCAAAATCAAAGCATTAAAATAAAGGGTGAAATACATAAGACGCCCCTGCATGATGCAGAGACCATAATTACAAAATATACCAAGAAGTTTGAGAAATTACAATAAGTTCCACGATAATTTGAAGCAACATTACAATTGACATCATTTTTTTAGGGGTGGCAATTTGGGTTCATAAGTATATTTGGACCCAAACTAAACTAAGTTTTCAATGGATTGGGTCCTAACATTTTAGCATTTTAATTCCAACTGGGTTGGGTTTTAATAATATTTGGGTCCAATATAAATTGGGTCCAACCTATTCTCCACTTTGAGTCAGTAAATTACATTTTACACTCCACAACAACCTCTTACACCACTTTGATTCATAATGGGTCCTTATGGGTCCATTTTGGGTCCTTATGGGTCCATTTTGGGTCCTTATTGGGTCCACATTGGGTCATTGTTGGGTCCACTTTGGGTCATTGTTGGGTCCAACTATAATACATATTTTTTGACATTGGATCCAATTGGACCCAACCCAACCCACTTTAAGCCCAACCCAAATGGACCCGACCCAAACCCATTCAACCCAATTGTCACCCCTAATTTTTTTCAAGTAATCACTATCTGATCCCTTTAAATAATACTGACAAGGGTACCTTTGTTTGTCCTTCGAACTCGGGATTTGGAACTTTGACGGAGATCACACACGTGAGTCCCTCTCTCACGTGCTCACCACTTAAACTAATATCCTTCTCCTGGCAAAGGAAAGAAAGTCTTCATAACAACAACATGGATCGAGAGAATATTAGAAGAAAATATAATTTCCTGATATAAAATACCTTAATGACTTTAGACTTCTTCGCAAGGTTGTTGAGTGTTCTTGTTAACGAAGCTTTCACACCATCAATGTGAGTACCACCATCAACTGTCCTTATGCTGTTGGCATATCCTAACACTGTGTCTGAATAGGCATCTGCACACCTGTATAACGATCATAGAAGCCAATTTGGCTTTTTATTCAGCAAGAAGAAAAAAAGGGAAAATACAGACTCCTAACTTATTTTATAGTAACCGAAAAAAAAAAAACTCGCTTATCTAAAATATCAACATACTCCTTCAAGGGGGCTATTTGTTAGTTTTACAGGCATAAAATTGTAAGGATTTTTAAGTATGGGGGTGTGATTGTAAGAAATGCCTTAACATGAGCAAGACTTTATGTAATGACACAAAAACTGCGGGGTCTGAACACGCAATAGTTAAAGGTAAGTCGTATAACATCATTACTTTTATTAATTTAAGTCTGAGTATTTTTTGGGGAATATTCCATTTTTGTAAATGAAGTCATTCAAAAGTCCAAAAAAGGAGAATAAATTGAGAAAAAGCAAGCATTATTTTCCCATCTTAGTTCGCATCGTGACTATGTGAGTTACAGAGAATGTTTACATCTAACAAAGCCAAAAAAACATGGAAAAGAAAATTAGAAAGATCCGATTTTTACCATTGAAGTGCTAAGTCAATCGAGATTCCATCAGCTTCTTTTCTAAATCCCACAACGTCGTGAAGAGGTTTCTGGGGGTCGAATATGCAAGTCATTTTTCGTAATGAGCTAAGCATTAAATAATTCATCGAAAACTTTAAAATAGGAAATGAAATAACAATCATATAACAGTATACATTATCTTCTAACTGACAAAATAATAATGAGTGAGAATAATTAAAGCAATTTGCTTCTCAGTGATGTTAACTTGCTACAACATCACACTTGTATGCTTACTATGTCCGATGAATATGAAGATTTTCCCTGAAATACTAAAGTAAGGCATCAAAATCCTATCACCATAATCCATATATATCTAAGCAGAATATATTTTATTTGGCAGAACTGATTTCGAAATACTATTTGGATCAGTAACAAAAGACAATAAACACAATCTATGCATACCTTATCAACATTAAGCCACTTTACATATTCAATCAATCCTCCAGCATAGCTGTACTTGTTATGAAGTCTCTTCTCCGGATCTTCGTTGTCCTTCTCGAGTTCGATTGTAATCTGCACGTTGTTCCCCTTGTTAGAACTAGAACCCAAATGTCATTAATAAAACAAAAGCACGCCAAAGATTCCCTTTACCATGAAGATGGAAAAAGAAAAAGGTGAGAATTTGCAGAACACATAATTCTCCATAAAAACACTTGAGCAAACAGCACTTAAGCTCCTATTGACTTGCAATAAAGGAGATCCAATAAAGAAAAAAAAAACATGCATCCAATAACACGAAAAATATAATTATGGATCACAAAGTAATAAGTGTATCAAAGCAGGAAATACAGAAAATGAAAAAGTATATATAGAACTATCTATATGGTGATGACATCCCAGAGATCATACTGAAGATGTTCAGAATCAAAACTAATGAGCAACCAAAGCTAATAATCTACCTCAGGATTGAGAAAAGCAAGCTCCCTGATTCTTCCAGATATTGTGTTGTAGTCAAACTCAATTGAAGTAGTGAATACTGAAAAGAAAAATAAGAGTTAAATCCCGACTTTGGCACTGTAATATAAATCGACCATAGAATTCAATTGACATCTGGTCATCACGAACCAAATAAACTTTTACTAATAAAGTTAGACCTTCTTTATCTGGCCAAAAATGTATGCGAGTCCCTTGGCGATCCTTCTGATCAGCTGGAAGCTCATGAGAGGTTAATTTTGTCACTGGCCTTCCGTGGGAATATTTCTGCTTATACTCCTTACCATTTCGCCACACAGTAACTTCAAGAGCCTGTCCATAAGCAAAAACAAGACCGAAAACTGAGTGAAGTGACTAAAAGAATGTTGATATCATCCCCACATCTGCAAAAATTATGTTAGGAGCTCAACATTCTGTTTGGTTCTTAAATTTTGGTTAGGAACAAATTACTAGAAATTGAAGAACACAAAATATTTTATTTTTATTTTTCATCAACAAAATCCAAGAACCTAACATAGCCTAAATACCATGCAAAATCAGGTTAAGATGAATATAATAAGGAAATGTGTAGGCTACAATCATAGCACATACCCAAGCTCATGGAGGTTATCCCAGAAAGTATGTTTAAAGTTTTAAATAAAGATGGATATTCATCATTATGAATATCCCATAAAAGTAATTTTTCAAAAATAGTAGAAACATAGGAATTCGAATGGCAATCACAATCATGATCATCCATCAGAGGGAAGGAAAAAGACAATAAAGAACTGATGTGTAATGGATAAGAGATGGGCACCTCGGATAGTGCATTAACAACTGATAAACCAACACCGTGTAATCCACCTGATACACTGTAACCACTACTTGAACCACCAAACTTGCCACCTGCATGCAAAACCTGCAAGAACACGTCTTGAGCTTAAATTATTTACAATCTTCAGAAAAGATTCACTTCTATAACTTATCATTACATATGTTTTCCTAATATTCATGAATAAAATACTTGTCTATAAATATGGATGCAACAAGCGAACACTGGCATGATAATATAAGAAAAGGACCCATCAATCCTACTTGCTTACTTATATTAGCATGTGAAATTACATATGTTCTTGAATACAATGAAATTGCTCAATCCAACCGATGATTTCACCTCAACGAGATAAATTTTCTCTATTTTTACCCATTAATTTGCTACAATCAAGGAAAATATCTTGAAACCTTCTATTTTTCTAAAAATATTCTTATGCTGACAGTTATTTTTTTATAATATCAGCGCTACATTACTGTCAAGTTTCATCCCTAAACTCGATCAACCCACATCACAAAAACTTACACGTAATAGTTTCTATACCGAAATCAGAGTTGATATTATGACATGGGGAAAAAAAGATACCGTCAAGACAGTCTCCAAAGCAGACTTTTTTGTTGCTGGATGCAGGTCGGTTGGGATCTGTAATAAACAAATAAGCAAAGTTTCAGATGAAAATGGGTCCAATAAATAATTACAAAGGGCTAGTTATGTCCTCAGCCCACAAAATTTCACATGTTATTTTGGCCATTTTTGGATAACTGGTTATACAAAAAATTGAATTTAGTGCATGTGATTTTTAACAAGTAATCTTCGTAAAAACTCAATTTTGAGAGGACTCGTTTATTAACTTGTGTGCAAAAGCTCCAATTTTTAGCTTTTACAACACGATGATTATTGCGTTTGGACAACTCAAAATGGATTCTACCTGGGGTTACCAAACAAATTGTAGTTCACGTTATAACTTCAAATTTGATTTTGGCAACCTCAATTGAAAATGTTTTCAACAAACTCATACTACAGAAGTTCCAGCTGTCAACTGGAGAATAAGGCACATACCCCACGTCCATTGTCAGTGATGCTCACTGAATTATCCTCAAGTAAAATGACATCAATTTTTGAAGCGAATCCTGCTTGTGCCTCGTCAATGGCATTATCCAAGATTTCGTAAACCTTAAAACAAGCAGATTAGGCAAAACAAAATTTCAGTTTTCTTCACTTAGCATGATGAGCTGCATAAATCCATCAACAAAAAGAGGAAGAAGATACCAAATGGTGCAAACCACGGGGCCCAGTGCTTCCAATGTACATGCCAGGCCGTTTCCTTACAGGATCCAACCCTTCCAATACCTAAATGAACATTGTAAGCAATATGCTGGTGGGGAAGAGATATTTAAACCGGGATAAATTGCATTATCATTCCCATAAGATAGCTACCCTTGCAACTAATACTTATACACTTGCAAAATTAGTCTCATAGGAATCGTTAATTTGGCCATGTCTCTTGCATGTGATTGATACTAAGTTTAACAGCTCATCCATTACATACTCGAAATTCCATACGATTTTAAAGGATGGGGCTGAAATGCGAAAAAAATGAATTATATGATACTAATTTGCAAACAACGAGACTAAAATTGCAAAATGGCCTATCCTATGGAACAGATACTGCAATCTCCCCTTTTACACAATTATTTTGCAGCAAGATAATTCAAAATATATGTTCATTAAGGCAAATGTTTACCTGAATCTGCTCTGACCCATATTCTTTTGAGACTTTATTTTCACGAGGAGTCTCGGTTGTGATGCTTGATGACATGAATGCTTTCGGACACACTGCATTCCATTGTAAATACTTGATCGAAACCTTTTTCAACCTATCACTTGCTCTGAAAAAACAAGACCAGAATCACAACTTAACCAAAAATAACGTAAAGGAAACAAAACCACCATACTTATCTACCACCATGCTAAGGAGGGGAAAAGCCAAAAGGTCAGTATAAACACAACAACAACAACTCCCCTTCCTTCAGAATCTCGTCAATTACACAACCCAAGAAAAGTACTCACAAAACATGGAAATGAAGATAATATACAACTTTACCTTTTGCCACAGAGATAAATAAAAATACATTTTTTTACCCCACAATTTAGCAAACACCCCCCGAAGATAATGTAACACATGGTACTGAACCAAACAAAAACATCAAAGAAGTTAAATTCAAAGCATAAGTGCCACTGCCAACAGCATAACTAAACAGAAACGCAAACGCAAATAATCCGACATAAGTTTCCTTATCCAAGCATTTCTCAACAAAACCAACAAAATAAAATCAATTGGAAACAAAATTACACCCCATTACACAAACATATATAAACCTATCTCAACATCTACAAACAAGACAAGAAAAATGAAGAACAAGAAGAACAACTAATCACCTGCTACTAAGAAGTATGAAGTTGGGTCGAGCAGGACTGAGAGTGCAAAAGTGGGCAGCATTAAATTGGGCATTGAAACGAAAAGAGTGGATGGAAGAAGAAGAGTAAGTGAAAAAACGCGCGGCCATGTGTTTGGCAGAGATATTTGGCTTCAGTAGAAGAGCCATTTATATACATACATACATAAATATATATATGTATATATATATGATTCTTTCTGTTCTTGCTATTGTTCGCTTTCAAATGTTATCTCTTCAAGTTTTTGGTTTAGGCTTCAGAGGTTTAAAAGGGCGAGTGAAGATAAAACCTCAGAAGTCTCGGCGCTTTGAAGGGGGAAATGGACAAGTTTGGAATATTATAAGTCTTCAAGCCCTAAATAGTAAATTCAAAAGAAATGATGGACCTGTTCTTTGATTTATATTATAACAATTGATTATGGGCTAGTCCATTTAAAGCTGACTTGAATTTATGGGCTAGCCTAGAGGTGGCAAAATGGATCCGGAACCATGGTTCTAACGGTTCCAACCCAATTTGGGTTGAATTGGTTCATAAGAAAATTTTATTTGGTTCCTAATTGATTCCAAGTTAAATCCAACTAAATTTCAAGTTAGGCCCAAATTGTTTGCCAATAATCTAAATTATAATGAACAAAATGTAAGGTATTTAATCGAATTGGGCTTGGTTCCCTTTTGGATTGATTTTGGTTCCAACTTAAAACCATTTAAGAACCAAACTCATTTAACAACCAATCAATTGAAACCGACCCAAAATCAACCCAACCCGCTCAATTGCCACCCCTAGGATAGCCCTTTAAAGCCTAATAATAGACGATTTGGGTATGGGGCATGGGCCTGGTCCATGTACATCTTGAATGGGCCTTGGCATTGTACTCTTATTGATGGCCCGAAATGTCAAAGCCCATCAACTTTCTGCCTAGTTCTCATCGTAGGTTGGACTCGACTAAGTACGAAGTACGATGTACAAAGACTATAAATACAATGAAGATATTAAGGATAAATTACATAGACACCACATTCGTGAAACATTAATTACAAAAAACACCCCAAAACTGAAGAAATTGCTATAAATTTCTTTATCAAAAAAGGTACACATATTACAATTTCACACTTCATAAATAAAAGCACATTACCATTTCACCCGTATTTTTCAAGTTCTCGGTACCTTTCGAAATCTCAGGGACTCAATAGTAATTACCAACAAGTGAAGAGGTGTGCATGTAATTAACCAGAAATTACTTCTACAATTGCTTCTTAACTAGTTTCAATAACTCACATCACTTTATCCAACTGATCCCAGCCCTTTTCCCTTTGGCCCCTCCATTGTTTCCTCTCAACAGCTTCACATCATCCCACCTTCCATCACCAGCCAACAAATTCGAAAGCATCACATTATATCTGCAATCATTCGACTCGTTTTCGAACATACGCTTAGCAATAATCTCAATAAACTCATAATTCTTATTCAAATCACAGCACGACAAAAACGCACCCCATACACTAACATCCACTCGTCCCGGGACAGATTTCACGAGATCATAAGCCTCGTTCAACTGCCCATCCATCCCAAGAAGCTTCACCATATGAATGTAATGCTCGGTTTTAGGTTCAATACCGAAATCCCTTTTCATAACTGTGAAATATTTTCGGCCCTCATTGATAAGACCAGCATGACAACATGCGCCAAGGAGGCCCGCGAATGTAGTTTCGTCGGGTTTTAATCCTTCTTTTAGGAACCTGTCGAAAATATGGAACGCCTCGAAAGCACGCCCGTAAAGACCGAGACTTGATATCACGGAGTTGTATGTAACAATGTTTCTATTAGGCATGTTTTCGAAAATTTTAACGCCTATATCCAAGAAGCCACATTTTGCATACATGTCGATAAGAGCGGACGAGATTAAAACCTGTGTGTCACATTCGTGGCGTATAGCATAACCATGGATCTCAGAGCCTGGTCCGAGAATAGCCAATTGAGCACAAGCTGATAGGACAGTAGCAATAAGTATAGGATCGGGTTTTGGCCCGTTGATGACCAATTCCCTGAAGAAAAACAGGGCTTTTACATAGTCTCCAGCCTGAGCAAAACCTGAAATTACTGCAGACCATGAAACTAAATCGGGCTGGATTAGACTATCGAATACTCCACATGCTAATTCCATGTTCTTACACCTCGAATACACACTAACGAGTACACTGGCTACATGATCATTCAAAACTAAACCACATTTTATAGAAAATCCATGAATTGTTTCTCCTACTTTTAGCAATCTATGATCAGCTAAGCCAGTGAGCAACCCGACAATTGTATATCCATCGGGTCGTGTTCCACTGTTTTGCATTGCTTTAAATAATTCAAGCCCTTTTTCCCATTCTTCACAGCTCCCATAACCTAAAATCATTGCATTCCATAGCACTAAATCCGGCTTATCAATCCCACAAAAAACATAGCTCGCTTCATTGATAAGGCCCAACTTTGAGTAACAATTCACAAGAGCACTGCTACAGATAAAATCCAATTCTAACCCCGAAACAACCAGTTTTCCATGCAATACTTTCAATGCCTCAATGTCCAGCCTATCCGCACAAGCTCGTGCAATGCACGCAAAAGTGTAGTTGTCAGGCTGTGTTTCGGAGATCAGTAGATGCTTGAACAGAAAAAATGCGTCGCGGAATTTGTGGGCCTGCGCATAAGCTCGAATTATGGAGTTCCAGAGGTAAATGCTTCTCTTGGGAGTTTCATCGAACAGGTTCCGTGCAGAAATGAGGTCGTTGTTTATGGCGTAGAATCTCACGATTTTAGTTGCGTAAAAAGGGTCGTGAGAGAGCCGGGTCTTGATTATCAATGCGTGAAGAATTCGAGTTCTTGAGAGGGTTTGATTTGGTTTGATGAGTTCTGAAAGAAGGGCTTTGAAATGGATGTGCATTTGCCAAGGGACTTTCCATCAAAAGCTGGTCTACTAATTATATATATATATATATATATATATATATATTAGGGAATTGAATGATAGTAATTATAGTATAAATAAATAAATAGTAGTATATATTAATAAATATTTTAAAATATTTTTATTAAATTTGTATAAGATGTTTTTTATATATATATTAGCTCTGATATGGAAGTTTTCACCCCCCAAATAGTCTAAAATCTCATAATTTTCGGATCAAATATCAATTTTTAATACTTATTTCCTAGTCTAATTTCCTTGAATAACTCGACTCGTTTATAATTAACCATACGTTCTATTTCGAATGACATGTGGTCACCATTTTAGGCCTAAAAAAAACTATAAATACCAACATACATACTGTAGAAATCTTCATCACCAACAATATTATAGTATTTATAAGTTTTTATACGTATTTTCTTTATAATTAATTTATTATTCAAAAGAATTTATAATCAAAAAATGGATAACTCCCAGAGCATGAGCTACCAAGCTGGCCAGGCCAAGGGCCAAGCACAGGTAGCTTACACTTTTTTTAATGCATAATATATTTTTAATTAATTATTTATAATATAAATAAAAGACAAATAAAAATAAATAAATCCCATGTCTTATACAGGAAAAAGGTAACCAGATGATGGAGAAGGCTAGTAATGCTGCTCAATCTGCTAAGGAATCAGCGCAGCAGGTATTTTTTTTTTTAATAAATTATTTTAATTATGAGTACATTATTTTTTTTAAAAATCACTTGTTGTAATTCAGATAAATAAAAAAATTGATTTCATAATTAAATTTATATTTCGAGTATTGGAATTAATTGATATCTCGAATTATATTGCAAAAGTAAATGTGTTTTAACACTAAACATTATAGAAGAATAAAATTTAAAAAAAAAAAAATCCAATTTTTGCACACAAAAAAAAATTATCTATAGAAAAAATTCTTATTTTTTGCATGAAAAATGTATTCTTTAATGCAACTTTTGTATAATTCACTTACTTAAAATCTGTTAATTATTTTTTTGTGTGTGTTTAGACTGGACAGCAAATGCAGGCCAAGGCAGAAGGTGCAGTTGAGTCTGTGAAGAATGCAATTGGGATGAACAAATGATTATTTATTAATTATTTGATATTTAATAATTTGAAATTTTGAGTTCAAATTTCATTATGGCAATTAATCTTGGGTTGCTTTTATTTGTCATAATTAAATAATACATAGATGATGTTCTCTTTGTGATCAAATTAATATCTTAATTACAATACTCTCTTTGTCACAAAATATTATAAAATAAGATTAAGTTGTAAATATAATCAAGCGCTAGAATTATTCTCAAGAAAAAAGAAAATCATAAAAATGAAATTGAAATAATAAATGGCCTCCGTGAAACGAATTTATTTCAAAGTTAGAATTATTCATTATACATACGAAATTTCAATTATTTTCTTCTTTATGATCATGGGAAATACATAATCTTTATTTTTCAATAAGAAATTAAAAAAAAATATATGTTTTGGATGTTCATCTATTTAACAGACTCAACTTGTTATATAGTCTAAGGCTTGGACTGAGTATTGGGGCCAATAAACGAAATGGATCAGATTTGGGCCCGATATTGGGCTTATGGCCCAATTCACCACAATTGCTCGTTACTAACTACTACATAGTCCTTATCAAATTTTGTCATTTGCTTAGTCAAAATTAAATGTTTAAAATGTATCAAAAAATATGGCCCAATTGAATGGCATATTTATCTCCAAAAATTTATTTTCATGATAAAAGTGAAAAAAATAGGGCCCAATTGGTTGGCACGTCTAACTCCGAGAATTTGTTTTCATGATAAAAATGAGAAATGTGGCTTGAAAGTTAGAGATTAGATGAGATTTTTAAGAGAAAAAAAGTAATGATTGTGGTTGACGTGATATATTTTTGTTGTGACAAAATTTGTTTTAGTTGATATTTAAATATAATTTTTATTAAAAGTGTTTAATCAAATTCGTTGATTTAGACGTCAGAAAATAGTCACAATGGATCTTATTTTAAACGTTGCATTATTTTGTATTAGAATATGTAATTAATTCAAGGGAAAAATGCAAAAATACCCCATGTGTTAATCCGAAAATGCAAAAAACTCATGTGTATGTGTTAATGAAATAGGCTGAAAGACACCTTGTGTTCTTCAAAAGTCTGCAAAAAATACCAATTCCGTTAAAGTTAACATGT
Source organism: Verbascum thapsus (assembly GCA_963669365.1). Lineage (NCBI taxonomy): Eukaryota > Viridiplantae > Streptophyta > Magnoliopsida > Lamiales > Scrophulariaceae > Verbascum > Verbascum thapsus. Next base: position 8,364,318 of record OY770117.1, on the reverse strand, counting down.
TTGATGTTCACTCGTTGGTTATGCAAAGATGGATGTTTTTGCTTTTCACATTTATTTATATATAGATTTGTCCATTTTACCCCTCATAAACTATAAAAGGTAGGATGCATTACTTTTACTCAAAAATTATATTTTCTTATCTCATTTCTCTTCACTCTCTCTTTATAATTGTGTACCCACTTTATTCAACATTTAAGGTAATAGTTTTTATATTATTATTATAATACTTTAATGTTTATTTTTAACATTATATTCGAGTAGTCAAACACTATTTTTTTAGATGCTAATTTTTTGAATTATACTGTTTTTTTATATCGGAATATATAATTAATTTAATTTTTTGAATCAAAAGATAGTCAGAAAAAACTTTGTAAATAAATAGAGTAAACTGTCAAATCATGAATAGTCATAATCATATTTCTCTTTTTCTTTCAAAGTTAACTAAAATTTTGGGAGATTTTTTTGAATTTTTTTTTAAAACATACCAAATAATTGATATTTTTTAGAAATTTTACTCATAAATATTTTTTTGTGAGTTGAATCCTCCAACCAATTGAGCCTATGTTTCTTATTTCGAACACTGCATCATTTCAATCAATACTTAATTAATTAAAGGTTAATTTAAGATATTTGTGGGTAAATATATTTTAATTATTAAATGTATTATCAAATCATGAATAGTTAAAATCCACTTCTTGAGAAAATTTTGATAGAAATGTACTAATAAATTTATTTTCCAAGAAAAAATTAAGATTTTTTTTGAGTAAAATGTACTATAGCATTTATTAGATTTTTTCAAGAAAATGTCAAATAAATAAACTTTTTTGGTAAAAGTAATCTTAGAAAATTTGAAAAATAAAATGCAATGTCATCCAATTGTTAATATTCAGGTATGTGGATTTTGGCCAAAAAGACAACATAAAAACAAAACACAGATCCACTAATTGTGAAAGCCAAGAGACTCCAAAAAATGACCCATTCTGGTGAAAGTTAATAAATGTTCATAAATATTCACTCCCATGATCCAAACTAAACCAAAAATGAAACAACAATTACTAACATCCAAGTTTTCAAACACCACAAAACTAGAAAGCCCTATCCCACTTTCCAACTAGCTATGCATATCTAGTACAAAGAATACTTTTCCGTGTATATAAAAGACGATTCTCGAGCTTAGTTCAATTCGTTGTAGAAAGTTACCTCGTGTAGATAGCTGTGTGCTTATGTTTTCTAACATGGCAATTGCCATTAAGGCATTGGTTGTGCTGGTTTACATGCCGAAATTGCACATCTGCACAAATTCCATTTCATTGTCAACATATTTTGTCCAGAGATGCTTGTAATTGTTCATGGCAATATCAAGCCATGGCTTCATGTCCCCGCTGAAATGGATTACAGCAGCTTTATCTATTTCCTCCATACTTATACTCGGGTTTATCCCAAGTCCTAGAACGTGCCAAGATTTGTCCAATGACTTGGTTGTTGAAGAAAATGTGACAAGCCCAGCTGGTAATGTCCCCAGTTTCCATAATGTACGATCCTCGTTCTGATAATTCATCGACAAAAAGAAATAGTTATAAATACACATTACATAGATTATAATTTAAATGAAACTATGAAAACAAATACCCTAATTGCGGATAACATAACAATTCTACACCCTGTTTGTGTCTTTGTAATTTGCAAAACCTTAGGGATGTGTGGTAATTATCCAATAAGTGAGGTGATGTGCATGTAATTCTTCCTATTAACAACAAAAGATTAGGGTTTAAGTTGTCAAAGCATAAATCTTACCAGATTCTGCCAATAGTGATATTCTTCGGTGCATTTTTCCTGTCGCCAAGCATTAAGATCAAACATATTCATGCCAAATGCCCAAGCACAAGCCCCAGGATTAAACTTCTCCTTGATGAGGGGATGAGAAAAGTTTAGATATTCAGAAAAGCGATGGAACGACCCGAAGCACGTGTTGACAGCAGCGTTGACCTTTCCATCCATATCGATATTCCACAAGGCAGTCAAATCCTTCTGAACTACAACATCATCGTCCAGGAACAGAATCTTGTCAAGCTTTGGATACAGTTCGGGCAAGTAGAATCGAAGATGATTCATCATTGATAAATATTTCGGGTTTCTAAATTTCATGTTGTTTAAATCTTTAGTGGCGTTTTCAGCCCTGGTATCAAAGTAAAATTTCTTCAGGTTTGCGGATCCAAGTTGCCTGAGAACTGGTGCATATGAGGGAGTTAGAAATTTGAAATTATCCACAGCATTGATCTCAATGTGGGCACCACCTTGTATTGGCCTCATCTTAAACCAAACCTTAGTAGCAGCAAAGTTCATTCTATCAGTAACAATATGGAAAACATGTTTCCATGGCTCCTCTGCATTCTTAACAACCGAATTTACCACCACAGAGATTGCAATCACGTTATCTGAAAACAAAGCATAATGGTAAAGATTTGGATCCTCAAACTCAGGCTTCGGCTCATCATCCACATACTTTTCAGGATGTGCAATTCTCTCTTCCAAAAGCCGCATTGCAAGACAATGCAAACTCTTGGGAGTCGATATTCCGGCACTAAAGCTAGCGAAAGCTCCATTCTTCTTGGCCTTCAAAAGCAACTCATTGACAGCAAAAATAGTATCTTTCAATTTTTGAATCTTTAACTGATTGTCATAGGACTCCTTGGAGTCCACAATCATCAATCTGGCAATCTTGACTTTGTCCTTAACCTCCTTCTCAAAATGCCTCAACGCATCCTCTTCAATTGGCCCGTTGGACTCGAATAATGCACTACGATAGGTGGGGTTCAATTGTAGGTCTGAGAAATCCTTAGCCAAATCATCAAACAACTTAAGCTGCTTGGATATGTCAAGCTTGAGCTTTCTTGCATAAGTAGCATATGCATTCACCAATGCAATATGATTATTTGCTTGATTATATATCAAATCTGACCTATACTTTAATGGATATGACTGCCATCCTAGAACAGATCTTTCTACATGCACATTTCCCGTCTTCATAATCTGCTAATAATTAGTAAACCATCCAGTTTAGAACCTAGTGGATCGATATTCCTATCGTGCAACTCCATGCACATACGGTTTCATAATAGAAAAGGAATGAATTTAGTCAAACCAATTAAAAGTTTCTCATAAATGCAAATTCTACTCCTTTATGCAGAGAAAGAAATTAGTTACACATAATTACACTGACTACAAATGGTACTTGAAGGAACAAATAGCTCAAGTACCAACCTACATCCATAATAATGTTGCAATGCCTCAAACTTTGGATTGTGATTATTTCCGACTTTAAGGATTTCAAATATATAATAACAATTTGTTCGCAATTGCTCGTCTATCAGCGACAATGAACATTAGATCCTTAGTAATCATTTTGAGTTATTCTTTCAATCATTACAAGGAAAACGAACAATTGAACACAAAGGAAAGTAATATCATAACACATCATCGGACTGAAAGCATTAGCCTAAACATAAAATGCCACATCTTCCATCTCAATTAACACATAAATACCAAAAAAATCGCGAAGAGTAGCACTTACAGCGTCGTTGTGAGATTGGTGAGACGAGAGGAGAAGGGAGAGAGTGGCGAGAAACAGAAGCGTAAACATGGCGGAAACGAAGATCCTGTAGCTGAAGAAGCTTCGGGGAACGGATCCGACCCGATCGCCCCGGACGGCCACCGCCATTACGGTGTTGTATCTGTTCTACAGAAACATACAGATGGATTTGGGAGTATGAGATCTGGTCTGGTCTGGAGTGTGAAAGCTAAAGATCAATCACAAGAAATTTTAATCTCATTTATTATTATGTGCATTCCGATGCATTATATATATGTTTTCTTATTTATTTATTTTTTTAGTAATTATTTTGTGGCAAAATTTATGGCAATGCTCACTTTATTGGGATTTGGTGTCTACGAGTCAAATTTGATCACAAATATTAGCTCGAATTTCAGGAGCTCGAGTTCGTTTCAGTTTGTTTTTTAATCGAGTTCGAGCTAGAAATTAAATAATTTTTTATTAATATATGTTATTAATTTTATATTTATACACATAGTTTTAAATACAATTATTATTAATGTTAAATATATCATAGTTTATATATATATATTAATAAAAAAAAAAAATTATTCCGCCTCGCGAGCTGGCCTTTTTTGGGCGTGAGCCTAGCACAATTTGTCACGCTTGGCTCATACTTAATTTTTTTTAAATCTTTAGCCAAGCTATTTTCGAACTGACTTAGATTAATTGTCGCCCCTAATTCACCAAACCAACCAAATGCGTATTTCAAATATATCAAGTTTTGGGCTTGAAATCCATCAGATCCAAAAATAAATTCAAAATCCACTAATTTATATTTTGGGCCAAAATCAAATTATATTTGAGCTAGGAATTTGAAGTTTGGACAACATGTTTGATTTTTGAATCAGAATCATGTGTTACAAAAAGTTTAAATATCCGAAACTTATAAGCCTTGTGTAGAGATTGAATCCCAACTTTTATTTTGTTTCTTTTTCTAAATATATATTGGTATATTTTAATCAGTCAAAGTACCATTTCTTTTCTTATGTTGGGATAATATGCATGTCACTGTTAGTCGTTAGTGCTTGCATGGAATTTAATTCTGCAATTTATTATAATCAATACAAGATTTTATTATACCCCTACTCTTATCTCACACAGATACCAATTACAAACCCTAATCTGCTCCAAAAGAAAGCACTTTTATAAAGAATTAGTGATAAATTGATAATCATTGCAAGGATTATCATCATCAATCTGATCTCTGAGGATAACAACAGGGCTATTGATCTGCATATCAGCGAGCATTTGACGAAGCCCTAAAGCTTCGTCTTTGAGCCGAGAATTTTCCTCGATTACTCGATCATGGCGCTCAGAGGCCTGGTTTAATTCGTCAATCAGCTGATGATTTTTGTTTCTGAGCCAGATTACCTGTGCCCAAAGCTCATTCAAGTGCTTTTGCTTGCGCATTCTCGATCTTCGTGCAGATTCTCTGTTCGAAATCATTCTCCTCTGTTTTTTCTCATTTATTATGCTTAATTGTTGATCATCTCCTTCATCTGAGGTTGAATTAGTGGTGAAAATTGTTGTTGATTGAGGATTTAATTCTTGGATTTGCTGGAGTTGGTATAAAGGGTTTGATCGAAATAGATAATGAAGCTCAGAAACCTCATTGAATTGCATTGCTTAGATCGATAGACAGGGTTAAGATGGGTTTACAGAAGATGTTACAGGTGAAGGGAAACTTGTGGGAATTGGTGAATATATAGATTTGAGAAAAGTTTATTGGCCCCATTTTATTACAGTACAATTCCTGGAAAATTAAATCTCATAGAATATGGTGCCAAAACCCGTAAAGTTATGAATCAAAATATGGTTCCGAAATTATGATTTCAAAAAATTTGGTTGAGTTGATTACTAAATAATTATTTTGGTATGAATTTAATTTCAAGTTAAATCCAACATGATCTCATTTTGGGTTGATGTTGGTAATAATATATGAAGTTTGTATTATATATATTGAATAATAAATGTACATATAGAACTAGCGATGGTAAATAGGCGGGTTGAATTGGGTTTGGATTGGTTCTAATGGATTGGATTTTTAATGGTTTTAACTGGGAACCAAACTCAACCTAAAAACGAACCAAGCCCAACCAAACTTGATACATTGCATTTTATTCTTTATAATTTAGATTATTGACAAATAATTTGGGTCTAACATGAAATTTAGTTGGACCCAACTAGTAATCATGTTGAAACTAATTAGTAACTAAATAAAATCCCTTAGGAACCAACCCAACTCAAATTAGTTTAATTGAGCTAGAACCACGGTTTTGGACCCATTTTGCCACCCCTATTAATAGGGGTGACAAATGGGCGGTTCGGTTTGGGTTTGGGTTGGTTCCAACGGTTTGGTTCTTGAATATGTTAAATGGTTTTAAGGTGGAACCAACTCAACCCAAAATGGAACCAAAATCAACTCGAAAGGGAACCAAGCCAAACCCGACTCAATACCTTACGTTTGTGTTCTTTATAATTTAGAATATTGCCAAGCGATTTGGGACTAAGTTGAAATTAGTTAGACCCAACTTGAAACCAACTAAGAACCAATTTTTTTTTTTTAGAAACCAACTCAACCCAGACTAATTTAATTGGGTTGGAACAATGATTTCGAATTTTCTTTGTCACCCCTACCTGTATACAACGTATAAATATAAAAAGATAAAAACAAACTCGAGCTATACAATAATGGGTCGTAAAACTAATGTACACATGTATAATACGACTTGAAACCATAAATAACTCAACTTATTTAAAAACTAATTCATTTGAAATCAGGTCAACTCACCCATTTACCACCTCTAAAAAAATATATACACCTTGTGAAAAATTAAATTAGCACGAAGTTACATATGAAAATAATTAAAGATACAATTTATCTTCCTAATGGCGCCACCTTTGTATTATGCAAGTGGTTATGAAAATTTTGCCAGTAATAGAATAGAAATTAGTGATTCAGCAACCACTTTTACGGAATGATTTTCAATAAATTATATCATTAGAAGATAAATATTGGGATTATTTGATGATGGATAAGTTGTTAAGGTGGATAAGTACATATAAGTGATTAATTAATGACCATATTGTATAAGCTTTTCTATTAGTTGTATTTTAAATTACTAAAGATGAACTGCCTTTGTATTCAACTTGAATTGATTGATGGAATATGCCATGCAACTTAACAGGTATCAATTTGTATCAAATAATGACCAATAATTTAACTATTCTCTGGTTAATTACTTACAGACATAATCTTTTGTATAATATTTTTTTATTTTGGATATATGTGTTCTAGTTATAATTTTGTGGTAACAAATTGATCACATATTCTAAGTTTCTAACTAGAATCGATTATATTTAAATCACATATAATTGATGTAGATGACCGGTTACAATTTAAACGTTTTTACACCGGCCCAAGTGAGAAAAACTCATTCAAAGCAAGCTATAACATATCAGCATTATTGAATCCAAGTTATTGTAAAATTATATATCCTATTTGTTCAGCGTACTTATATTAAATACATCAATATTTAAGAATTGCCATTTTCATTAGAAACTAATTCAATAGCAACTATTTTGATATCAACTATATATATATATATATATATATATATATATTGCAGCATTTAGTTTTCATAAACTCTAAGGGTGTGTTTGGATCGAGTGATTTCAAATCCATGGATTTCAAATTCATCGACAAAGTTCATTTGGATGATAATGGATTTCAAATCCCTCGCCATTCATTTTAAGCTCTTTTCTCCATAACTACGGTGGATTTCAAATGACACTATTTTAGGTGTCATTTGAGATCATTCCTCCAAATCCACTCCTAATCCAAATCCATCGATCCAAACGCACCGTAAGATAATTTATCTTATGTTAGGTATTGTTGTTTCAAATAGCTCCAAATTTAAAGATCACCCCCACAATTCACAAATCTCATGGACCCTTTTCAAAGTTTTTGGCCTAGTTTCTTGATAGACTAAGAGATACACTTTCATAGGATGGTGTCATTTTGTTTGCTTTTTCATTGTTTTTTAATTGAAAATGGGCATATATTATAGTATTTTTTTTGTCACGTAACAAGAATAAATATTAATATAATTGGACCCTTTTATAGAAAGAATTTAATTATACAATTAGGTTCAGTTCAACTTGTGTTGTAAGTTATGGTACGATTATGAAGTTTCTAAGAAACATGAGAAATATGAATGGAAAAACAAGTTGATTGTGTTAGGTTTTTCGAGGATTTGCACTAAACAACATTTCATTTGTTTATAGAGACATTTTCCTTGTGGCCTAGTTGCAAAGATTGCATATATATTCCATTTGAGGATTACTGTATATAGGTGTTATAATTTTGTATTTTATATCTTTAATATTTGTCGTGTGTGATTTTAATTAAATATGCTTCGGTGAAAGAAATAAATATTGAAATAATATTCGGATAATTATTAATATTACTCATATTAACCAAATTTGGATCTGGAACTAGTCAGAATTATGAATAGTAAAAGTGCACAATAACTCAAAAAATTACATTAAAAAAAGTTCCAAGAGACTTACTATTACTAACTAAAACATCAATATAATAAATTAACAAATTAGATTAATATATAGAAGGAACAAAAAATTAAGTGCTGGGTATATCATAGTAACATCACTTTTATTATTTTTTTGATAACTATATAATTATAACCTTACTAACCCTTGTTTATTTTCATAAGAATTTGTTAGGAATATAATGCCAATGAATAATCGCACGAAAAAAAGAACAATAAAAAACACACGAATTGTTTACTCAGTTCGTCAAAAGAATTTTGACTACGTCTGGGGGAGCTACCAAGCCATGATTTTTTCACTATATGTTTCGAATAATGTTACAATGAGAGAATATGGCTATTTATACAACAGAATTTTGCCGACTTAAGTATTGTGATCATGTAACACTAATAATATATTTTTTTCGTTCGAATTTTAGACTTGCATCTATATCATACAGGAATTCGATCACATTGGATGAAAAAATAAAAAGTTTGGAACATAAGATTTGTTTTTTCTTCACCCAAATCTCGTCATAAAGAAATACAAAATAATAGGGAATAATAAAAAATATAGAAAAATGGGGTTGGCTGGAAATGAATAATAATGCTCTTTAGTTCAATCATTTTTCGCATTAGAATCTCCATATCATCAAATTATTCGAACAAATACAATAGAATCGATTTGTTATAAGTTATATTAAACTTTTTTATGCAGTGATTTATATCATACAATAATTCAAAGTATTGGCTAATATTCGATGATATCGAGACAATCTTGATTTGTTCCTTCAGAGTGAATTCAGGATGACAATACTAGAAAAGTGTCTTCAAATTGTGATTGTTTTTGTCAAGCCCAAGCTAACATTCTCATGTGGGTGCTAGGTGCACCAACACCCCAAATTCTTCACATGTCGATCACGTGTGTGGATAGTTGAGTCTTGTGTACCTCGATATATAAGTATTAGGGATAAAAAATAAAGTACCCAAATTTTTAATTATGGACAAAGATTTATGTGATTTAAAGATGGTAAAATTATTTTTAAATTTAGTTTGATTGTTAATTGAGACGAATTCAAACGAAATTTAAGATGTCAGATCTGAAAACAAGCGCCTACTTGAAATCGAGCAAAATGGGCAAGGCCATTAATGTTACTGGGTCAAATCGGCCCGAGCCATTTTGGCTTGTGGATCGATTTAGTCTGATTGAATTATTTAATCCTTTTATTACTATATATTATAATTATATACGACTATAGAGTAGAACCGTATGAGAAAGTATGCAAAGAAATTTTACATTTTACCCAAAAAAAATATAAATATATGTTTAATCATTTTTATTTCAACATAAAAAGTTATACAATTAGAAAAAGAAGAGTGTGAGCCTTTGAGGTTAGGAGTTTGAATCCCCTTACTTACACATTTTTAAATTTATTTTCCTACAAATTAAAAATAACAAATAAAATTAATTAAAAAAAATTAAGGGCCGGCCTAATCCCTTTAGGCGTGGTTGATTTTTATAAGGGACCAGGCCTTGGCCTGAAAAAACGAGCCTTAATGGGCCGGCAGCCGGCTCAAACCGGCCCGTTAAGACCCTTTAGCACCTTTTCCCATAAACATGCCCAAAAATCAATTGAAGAAAATATTAATCTAACACGACTTAAGAGATATCCAACACGTTTTCAGGCCATTTCTCCATCACTTGTCCTTTTTTCTCTCTCAAGCACACACACAGAGGAGTTCTCTGAAGCTGTCAATACAGGTAAACCCCAAATATATTATTGTGCATTTGAATTTCGCCAATAATTTGTTTAATGATCTGCTCATTTTTCTTTCACCTGTTTAGTCCATTTAATGCTGAAGAAAAGTTTGAATCCTCGCCGGAAAACTTCTGAATTGTTGCAGTGATTTGTAGATTTATGAGAAATAATTACCGATGCATGATTAAACCTAACATACCTGTATAAGAGTTTCTTTACTTGCAAAATTCATGTCTAAAATATGGATTTTTCCTATTTTTTATGGGTTAATTGTTTTTGGAGAAGCTTGCCAGGATAGATTGAAATGAGTGTGAATCTGATACTGGATGAACTCTTATTTGGAAATTAGCTTCAGTTGTAAACAGGTTTGATACGTGTGTGCTTTCAAATGGAACTGAAAGATGGGGTGAAAATGGCATAAAACCTATTTGTTTACAAGCAAATGGTTGGGGATTATTGTGAATCAATTGACATGTTTGGTAGAAAGGAAGACATAAAACCTATTTCCCCATTACTGGATTTTAATTTTTTCCATTTAGGAACAGTTGTTCCTCCGATTACAAATTAAAGTCTAAGCTTAGTGAATCTCCTTGAAATGCGAGAATCTTAGGATGTGTTTGGATTGAGTGACTTGGATTTGGGGAGGGGATTTGGAGGAAGGATTTGAAATGATACCTAAAATGGAGTCAGTTGAAATCCACCGTAGTTATGGAGAAAATAGGTCAAAATGAATGACAAGGGATTTGAAATCCATCGTAACATGAATTCATCCAAACGATTTGTCGATGAATTTGAAATCCATAGATTTGAATCCTTCAATCCAAACACACCCTTAGTTAAATGCAAGATTCAAGCTACTTTCTTTTATTCAGAACATTCTGTCTTTCACTCCTGAAACGATTCCCATGTACCTTGAGTTTTTGGGTCACTTCTACAGTTCAACTAACTGTTTCAACACAAGATTAATGTTAGTGTTTGATTGTATGTAATCCAAATCATTTCACTTCATCAAATCAGTTTAGAAAGTTAAAACTGAGGGGACGAAAAGGAAATTTTTGTAATTTATTTAACAAGCTTTTTAATCCTAGATGAGAGTTTTTACAGGCAGAGATTGGTCAACAAGAGAAGCTGGGCTCTGAACCTGACGCGTAATGGCTGCTGAGAAGGAGATAGATCAAGACCAACTGGCTGAGTCTCTCAATGATCTTTTAAACAGTGTCTCTACAATGATCAAAGGCGAGCTCCAGGTAACTAGAATCTTTAAAAACATTACGTTGGTCTAATTTGACTTCAACTAAGTGAATGAGGTCATGAAGAAGTTCAACATGGTTGAATATAACTTTTGGAAGAAAACGGATTTATTCTATAGAATTCTCTTGGTACTTGAATTGTGAGAAAATGTCCTAGTTGAGATAGATAATCGACCTACTGTAATGCATTTTGTCGAGGATATTAGTCTCTTATGTAATTGCCAGTTTAACCAAGTTTATTATGTGCTAAGGGATAAAATGAACATTAGATAAATAGACTACCAGGTGATCTGTAGGGCTGCAATCGTTCAGTTGTTATCGAGAAATACCCTCCGTTCGGTCATTCTATTCAAGTGAGGGAGACTTTTAGGAAACAGAAGGTTATTTTCATCATATTTCCAATATTTTCTTATCACCTTAGGTCCAAATGCAGCATTAATGTCCCAAGTATGAATTGAGTTTAAGATACACTTGAGATTAGATTGTAAGTGAATCTATTTCGAGCTCGACAAAGTATCCTTCAAGCTTGTTTCAAATTTTTTGAGCTTCAAAAATTGTATACGGGTTTATTTGCTAGATAACCAAGTCAAGTTTTAATATAGTTGGACACAAACGGAGTCGTGTTTGAGTAACTTGAAATCTACTTTATGGTCAAATGGTCTAGTTTACCGTTTTCTTTATGGCTATGTTACAAAACTGAAATCTTCTTATCAGGGGACCAATAACATACTCGAGCTTTTGGAGAAAATGAATGTAAGGGTTGCAGAAGAATACAAAGGATTTGGTGACGTGGCTTCGGGATTAAGAGTTTTTGTGGAGCAATTGAAGTCCAAAAGCAGTGGCTTTGATGACTATGTTCAACAGCTTGATGCCATAGAAGGGCAAGTTATAGAATTTGAAGCTGTGATCTCTATGCTCGATAAATACGTTTCTCTGTTAGAATCGAAAATGCAATCTGTTTATTCTATTCCACCTTCATAGATTATGTTCATGTCTATTCTTTCATGAAATAGCCTTGGTCCTGATTGCTTTTAACTTTCATGCCAATTCTTGTACATTTTGTGCAACTGAAGGTTCACTTGAAAGAAATCAACAGTTTCATATGAACTAAATTATGTTAGCTGTAAACTCATTAGATGTGACGAGAGAATTAGATGAATTGAGTTGAGGAATGTGGAAAAGTGACAAAATATTAAGCAATGAACTATCTGAATATTTCTCAAGGTGCAGATCTTGATTTATAATTACAATCAATCTATTTTAAACACTCCTGAAATCCACCAAATAAATTAACCAAATCTTCAGAATGATTCCTGTGAAAGAATCAGTAATCTCTTTTATGCACCCCGTATCGATCACTCTAAAGAATTAAGTCGTAATGCATAACAAAAAACCTCTACGATAGATTTCTTAATCATTAACTAAAGCCAACCGAAAACGAAGCTTGGGCGAAATAACTAAAAACCTGAGGTTAACTTACAACTTTACAAGGAACAACACAGCCACCATATACACGAAAAAAGAGAAAAATATACAGATCACCCCAGTCTAACTTTAACATCTGTCACTGTCACTATAAATGATTAATACAGCTAGCACACAACATTTTGATCCTTGGCAAGAAAACACCCGAAAGGGGTTCCGATGCCAAGTTAGGCTGAAACCTTAAGAGTATTGACTCGCGGGCAAAACCCAACATCTTGATGATTTACAATTTGAGTAGATTTCCCAGAACTTGCCACCAAATAGTTAATGTAAATCTGCAAACTGTACAAGTACCTTGGAGGTGAAAAATGAATCAAAGAGTGGCCCGCCTTGTAGTGTTCGTATGTACATAAGGCTGGAGATTTAATCACCACCGTTGAATTTAGGTGGCGGTGGAAAACAGTATTACGACAACAGCATCAGCCCGGCCTGTTTAGTTGAAGAAATAGGGAGATCTCAAGACGTCTCTAAGATCAAAGTCGCCCCGCTCGGGCAAAGGAGGGAAGGTCAATGAAGGGAAGGATTTTTCAAAGCCCTCCAACAACTGTTCACAAACAGAAAAGTACACTTACTTCTATTGAAAATATCATGGCTGAAATTAAATGTCAAAATAACAGTAAGCCCAATCTGAACTTATAAATGCTTTGAAAGAGCATGCATGAAAAATATAGTGGATACATTTTAGTTGCCATACAAGTGGCTTAGTCCAAAACGTTCCATGAAAAAGACCAAGAATTTGTCTCCTATCTATATGGACACTTGATATGTCAATTATATATAATGAAACATAGACGTTGCGTATCCAAATAAAGTGTTATACACATACATACATATTATGTCTAGAATCAGATAAATCACATTTAACTTAAAACAAACTTACCATATGCACACCTCCTCACTTTAGTGCTAATTACATAAACACTTCCTGACTTCTAATAAAATGGTGAAGTCGTAGAACTTTTTACATATACTGGGTCTGATTGTAAAAATACATTCACATGAGGGGAACTTTATATAATTTCAAAGTGATAACGGTTTTTTAGTAATTTAGCACTAAAGTGAGGGGTCTTTTGGTAATTATCTCTTTACTTAATAATTCAAATTAGGAAATCATTTTTTGTGCCAAGGACGGGATAAGAGTTGTATGAGTAAAACAGGATTGCAGGTTGAACCAAAGACACAAATCAGAAATAAGGCGTTTAGAACATTACATTCTCTAGGATTGGTGCTTCGTATAGTTCAACAAACTTCTCTCGTAATATTTTGTTCATTTCATCAATATCACATGCATGGGTCCAATACGAATCATGAACACCTGCAATCACATCGAAAGTAAGGTAATTGCAAATGTCAAAGATTTTGATTGGAATGATCTAGAAACAGTTGATGATAATAGGAAAACCTGCAAAATTCAATCCTGCCTTCTTGCAGGCAATTGCAGTCATCATCATATGTGAACCATCAAGTGAATGAACAAAATTTGGCGGAAAAGCTGTTCTCTGCCGCTTAACCATCACCTGCAACAGGACCAAAAAAGAAGGGGATGTTTGCTTATTATGTTTCAAGGAATGTGTTATTATGGTATTTGTGTGAAAATTATATGATGTTAGTTGTTTTTGGTTATGTTTCTAGTAAAATATGCCAAATCAAATGTGATTTATTGACGTGGGAGTATGAAATGATTTGTGTTGATTATTTTGGTAATAATTAATAATTATGTGATTAAAATGAGTGAAATAAGACAGAGAACAGAAAGATTTGTTGGATTAGGTAATTATTGATGAGAGGTACCGTCAATGTATTGATTGAAAGGCGGTTCTATATACAGGAATGAAAAAGTGAAGTTGGAAAAATGAGTTTTAGTTGGAATGATTTGCAGTTGTGATTTGCTGAAAATCATAATCTAGAAAACAGAAAATAAACATGGTTTTAACAGTTGGGGTCAGAATGCAAGTTGAGATCCACTAAACTGTCAACAGTTAGAGCCTGGGTGGAAGGACTAGTACTTTTCCCAGTCCCAGTAGGGGACTACATAACATATACGAACTGGCCCAGCCGACCTCACAGGTGGGTCCCCCGATCTGGGCACCATGCTATTGGAGGCTGGCCGGGCCATTTGACACATTAAACTAATATTATTCTTTTAGGCAAACCCAAACAACCAGAAAAACCTAAAAAGTCTATCCATATATAATTCCTTACATCTTACTACAAATCGATGATTTTCATGATATATACCAAGAGCATAAGACAGTAGTTTTAACGAGCTTAGATTTCAGTAGCATTGTATTCATGGTTTTTAAGTTCACATTTGGCAAGCAGGATGCCTTAAACTAACCAAAAATGTTAAGCAAGGTTGGCAAAATACCTTATCCGACTCACGTTGAAGAGTCAAAACCTGAAGAGAAGTTTTAATCTGCAATAAAGATAAAATAGATGTTTAAAAGACAATATAGCTTCTTTGACTCAAAGAAGATGCCAAGGGAAAAAGTAAAATATAATTGTTAAGGTTCCATAACACTTACAAGATGCCGTCCTACTTTGCGGTAAGGCTGAACCACAGGAAGTCCAAGTGGAGTTGTCCAGCGAACGGGCTCGTTTTCTGATGCAATAATCTGTTGAAGTTTTGTGGTTTATGAATATGAAATATTTAACTAAGTGCTAGATGCTCAAGTTGCACTTGATCAACCAAGTACAAAAACAAATATGCCCCACATTGTGTTGTTCAAATATGTCTAAATTAATTAAATGTTTTTGTAAAAAAAAAATTGGAGCTTGAATTAATGCTAAACCATAAGGTGACTTTCGTATGAAGGAAATCAAATAAAACATGGAAAACTAATTTTCAATTTTTATGACATTTTTCTTTCCAGAAATGAAATAGGGATAAAAACTAATGATTCTATAAGTTTATATTCTTAATCAGATCAATATCTAAATAATCTAATGCATTCATATTTAAGACGTTGCTTCCCAGAATCTTGAATATAAAACTCTGCTAAAATGGCACTGTTCTAAAAGCAATTGAATTCTCATATTGAACTACAGCACCCACCTTTGCACAATCTCCCAGCCAACTCATGATGCTCCGAGCAGCTTCAAACATCTCCCCAAGTGCAGTTAAAGTAATCTAACAACAAACAAGCAAAATTTAATATCATGGAAAATTATAGTTTTGCAATATATTTTTACCTTCTACTAATTTTTATTTGACACATGTATCAGTTGGCACAAATATAATGTATCTAGATATATGACGATAACATTTTAAAACTTATGAATAAGTTAGAAATAGGCATACATTTTAAACTTTAGAACATATGAATTAAAACTTCAAATTTTATCAAATGTCATATATCACTAATACAATGAATCTAAGAATGCGAATATACTGATGTCATATGTGAAATGCTAACAACATGCGAAATCCAATTCCAGAGCTTGCCTTGGTTTAGTACCAAGTTGGTTGCATCTAATAGGCCAATTCATGTTTGTGAGTTTACTGATATATATGCATGTATGAGTGTCTGGTGGAATGAGCCAACAGAAAATGCTTGGAGAGCTGAAGAATTAGATAATCTTGATGCGTCAGGAAATAAGAATGGGAATTTGCTCCATCACTGAATAAGCGTTTTGATGAATGAGACATCACTTGGAAGTTGTGAAGAATAACTTCACAACCAATACAACTAAATAACAATAATTAATTTAAAGACTAGCACATAATTAACTTTATATTAAGTAGCAGGCCCAATGTCACACCATACCTTTGCTGCATAACAAGCCGCGCCAAAGAGCTCTGCGTTGTCTGCAATGGCATCACGTTCTTTCAATCTTCTCTTTATTTGATCTCGAGCGCCAATATAAGTTACACCATACACTGATGTCATTACTGTCTGCTTAACCAACTTCCTATCCACCTAACAATGATCGAACGTGTTACCAGAAAACCAAAGAAGGCAGCCACGGGAAAGGAAGTGGAACAACTGGATGCTCAAGCAATTAAGATATAATAGTAATTTAGCTACAACAGAAAAGTTAAAACAAAATGCCAAGCAACATGTATAAACCTGATTGACTAATAGTCTTGCGCGCAAAGCATCAGGAAATACTGCCGGATCCTGTTGGGCATCTTTCTTCATGATATCAAGGACCCTGCACGAAAGGTACCAAAACTAAAATCAGAAAGAGAATTTTTAAATTAAACTACTAGGGAAAGCAAAAAGTCTGCATGTTCAAGACATTCAGCATTATATTCAAAATCTCCATGTCCAAATTCAAGAAAAGAAATTAAGAGATCCCAGTGTTAAAGGTGTATGACTATATAGCTAGATAGTGACTATACACACACACACGCACACACATACATACACACATTTAGCTAATTCGAACCACCAATATCACCTTCTACATGGCCCCAATATCTAGAAACAAGAAAAAAAAATTACAAAAAAACACCCCCAAGGTTTGGCCTAATTAAGTTGCTTGATAAATTACATATACCCCTTTCACGTTTGTCTCAAATATGATCTAGAACGGTCTTCAATTTCTATTTTTTTGTTTTGTTTTCTTGGCAAGGCAATCCATTTGGCGAACACAATGAACCATGAACATATTGAGACCTCCAACAATTCATGAACTACTTGCCCCAGACGGACCATAAGGAAGAGCAATTACCTGGCAGCTATTCCGGAGTAAACATCAGCAGGCTTTTCTCCAGCAACCAAATTAACAGCAGCTGCTCCTAACTAAATCAAGGTTTTCAATGAGAGAATTAGACAGGTCATAATAAAGCTAAAGCATAAAAGAATTTTTCAAAAAATAAATGATAGCATGTAACCGGAATAGCATAACCTTCACATACAAGAGAAAGAGGACATCCAAAAACATGAAAAATTTCAATCTTGCAATGTTGTGAGTGGAATAGGACGTTATTTCTAAATTATTACAGTGTTTAATTATTATATTCCAGAAACTGTACTTACTGCATCTCCAATTTCCATGTGGACTACACCACTAAATATTACCACTAACTTGGAAATGGTATTAATAGCATAATATTTTTGTTAAGGAATGCCTAACAAAGCCATCATTGACAAAAGAAAGTAACGAGCATCACCTTATCTCTACCAAGAGCAGCATAATGCTGTAAGCCATTGCAGGAGCCGTCCTAGAAAATCAAAATGGAAAAGGTATTGGACAAAACAGAAAGAAAAAAAGAAATAAATAACGTGACAGCAGAATAACTTTGTAAGTTACTCGCCTCGACAGTATACAAAAAACAGTTAAAACGCAAACCACCCATCAATTCTATAATTAAATATCAGCTTTCTTCATAAACTATGGCAATAATATTTAAAATCACGAAACCTGATAGCAGGACGACGTCATAACTGAATGGTTTTTGAACCCATAATCTACCAACAGTCATGAAGAAAGTGATCTAAAGAATAGTAACTTCATCCATATTAGTTTAAAAGAACATCGATTAAAATATGGGCTATATGCATATAATTCATAGAAGAGCAGACGTATAATTTTGGTCAATATGAAAAACATGAACCAATACCCCCTTTTCCACAACAGCAACAATTTATTAATTCATTCAAACACTAGGATGTATAATTTCGTAAAGATCTAACAGAAAGTATCTGTTATACTAAAAAATACCTGATGTACTGGAATATGTGAAATTGTTGTCTCGGGAGATGGGTTTCTCAGGGCTTCAGAAAGATTAATACATGCTGCCAAACACTGAAATGGATCTTCTGCAGTCAACCACCAACGCTTTCCTTCAAGTGGTCTATCTGCGGAATCAAATATGTCATCCAAGTGATTCTCAGTAAAAGTTACTCGACCCTCAAGAGATAATTTGTCCACGCCATTGGCAAATAAATTGGCCACATGTATCTTAAGCCACTGCAAGCCTGAATGTCCAAGAGGCCGTCCCTCTGCAAACTCTAGAATACCCCGACAAATGTCAGCACCCAGATGGTTCAAGTGGGGGTGCATGGGGTATGCACGTCCCCGGAAATCAAGGTTGTGTGGGTAAAAAAACCCTTCTTCCTCTTTCAACTTTCGAGCAACCTGACCCAATATGAAAAAGAAGCCACTGAATTCTCTATTCTTTTACATATGCAAATATTAGATTGAGATAAAACTTCAGGAAGCGGAAGAATGACCAAACTACCCCTAAGGGATCAATAGGATATGAAAACTTATGATACTACTAAGATACTCCTACGAACTAGAAAACTGTATCTTACAGCAAGTTTGAGCTCTGTATCACAACGTTGCGAATGTCTTTCGCTGTTTTCTTTTTTGGTAGATTTAACTTTCCACTTCCATTTATTAAGCAATGCTTCATCTTCTGTGTCAGGCTTCTCTGGCAGAGGGATCTGTACAAAACAGGAATATTGGAAACAACTGATTTTGTAAATGTCGCAAAATAGCCTCAAAAGGTTGCTTTATCTAAATCAGATATCTAATATGGGAATTAACATACATCATCTCGGTCAACTAAGTCTGCAAGACAACCTCCACTAGCCCATATTCTGTCAATGATGCTAAGTACTCTCTTGTTCACTCTCCATCTCGTGCTTCCAAGAGTATCCAATGCCTGGCAACAAATGGTTCAAGTTAAATTATCAGGCATCAGTCATCTCTTGAACCCTCAGCTAGTAATAAATTCCGAACCTCAAATACTGGTTTCAATTGTTCCTTAGGGGTTCTCCTAACTGTTTCACGTTGTTGGCGTGCTCCATGTGTCCGCATTACATAAGAAGGCAAATATAGATATGCACCCTTGTCATACCTATTAAAAGAAGAGATCCATGATGAGAAGCACTAAATAATTACAAATACTTTTACCCTTAAGAAATATTATGCCACTTGTCAAGGTTAAGAAAGATAAAAAAAATGTGGACGCAATTTTAATTATCAACCCATGCATAGAGCCCAAATGTAATAGGATAAGTATGGAGGTTGGTCCACATTGTCTAGAGCCAAATTTACATCCATACATCAAACGTACCCCCCCCCCCCAAATAAAAAATATTAAAAAAGAAAAAGAAAAAAAAAAGGATGGGGAGTGTCGAAAAGCATAAAACCCCGTAAATAATATTATTGATAATGGAACCTATATATAGGATTACAAGAGAATCTACCGATATCGTAACTTACCCTAAACTACCCTACAAACAAGGAAATAAAATATTACTAACCTATATATAATATATTACCATATATCTAAATGAGCAACAAGATATGGAAAGATATTATTCTAAAATATTAAATATATTCTCTAACACTCCCCCGCAGTCGAAGCGTGAAAATCTTGAACAACGAGACTGGAACAGAAATCGTTAAACACCCAAATGATACCATATGCCAAACTCAACTGGAGGGCATACAAACGCTGAAAAATCAGCCCAAATCAGCATTACTATGCTGACTAAACCCAGAAATCCAAATCAGCATCACTGTGCTGACAAAATCAAAATCAACATCACTCAATTGACAAAACCCAAATCAGCATCACTCTGCTGACAAAACCGATAAAACCGATGAACGTCGAAAATCAGATCGAGCCTCCCTAGGGCAGAGGTGAACGATCGCGTTACAAAGGTGACCGAAGTCAAAAAATCATGAAACCCTATAAGTTGCGCCGGACGGGGTCGGCGACTTGAACATGACGAGATCAAGATACCATGGCTCGAAACCATGGCTCTGATACCATGTCGAAAAGCATAAAACCCCGTAAATAATATTATTGATAATGGAACCTATATATAGGATTACAAGAGAATCTACCGATATCGTAACTTACCCTAAACTACCCTACAAACAAGGAAATAAAATATTACTAACCTATATATAATATATTACCATATATCTAAATGAGCAACAAGATATGGAAAGATATTATTCTAAAATATTAAATATATTCTCTAACAGGGAGAAAGAAATGAACATAGATCACTGTTGATCACAGAAATGGAAAAAGTTTCCTGATATAGTAGATAAAAGTTTGAGAAGAATAAAAATTGGATGAGGTCATTCAAGATTAACATGAGCAAAGAAATGACATCTTAAAATAGGGAAAAAAAGATAAATAACCGAGCTATTTTACCCTGTCCACTTGACTGGAGGCACCAACATTGGCATATAAGGGATGACCATGTGCCGGGCCTGTGAAATAAATATCAAAATAAATATCAACTCTCAGAGCTTAGTCTTTATATGTGGTGATAAAGAATTAATGAAGTAAAATAATTCCAAATTTGAAACTATGATGTGCCTCTATCAACATATATAAGCCTCTCAAATCTAAAAAACCTACCAGATAATCTTTAACAAATTCTCAATTCATTCTTCAGAAATATTCCTTTTCAGATTGTTTTTACATCATTTGAACTTTATAAAGATATAAGAGGCGGAGAGAGAAATAGAGGAGCTTACAGTTCTCTGAAGGCCTTTGCGAACGAGTGGATCACATTGAATAACACCATATCTTCTACTAGAGGTCCTGTCAAAATACACGCTTGTAAATACAGGCAAATACTAGAAAGAAACATCAGAGGGTCTCTCGAAATCGAATTGGGTCACACCCTTACTTTGTGTCTTTTGCCACAGTTCTAAAAGTATGAATGAACGCGGGTCGAACATCAGGGGAGCCATCTGCTAACTGACTAGCAGGGGGTTGTATATATGCCGTTTGTATAATCAACTCAATGAGATGGCTTCCAATCTGAAAGTTGAGAATATAGATTGGAACATTAGAATTTGAAATATTTAATTTAGCTAAAATGATAGTCAGATAGTGACCTTTGCTCTAGCATCTTGGCCCCAAGGCTGTGACGCGATTTGTGCATTCACTAATTGCCTCACTGCTCTCAGCTTTTGTTTTTTCATCAAAGTAGTAACTTTTTGGCGCAATTTTCCTTGGTTTTGGATATTTTCATCTGATTCATCTCCTTCCTTTTTTTCTGCATCTTGCTTAACGTTTTTCTTCTTTGTTTTCTCTAAAAAACTGTGTATTTTCACCTGGACCATGATGAAATTATTACTGTAAATCTTATTATATGTACCTTATATAGGATCAAGTGAAGAAGCAACAAATAAGTAGATGGAAATCAGAATGAAAAGCTTACATCTTAAGCTTACCAGATATGCATTTCTATATAGTTAAGTCAAGGAATATCTCAATGCAGACGAAGAAATAGATCATAAATGTCCCTACATCTTCTCAAAAATATCAAAGAGTAACAAGAAATACTGTGTAATCTTGGGGTGACCATGGGTATCTGTTGTACTAATTCCTGATAACATATTGGTAACACGTTGTCTAAAATTAAAAATTCTATTCTAAATAAAAGTTTCACTGCAACATGTTCTCTGAGTTTGACCAAAGCATACATTTAAAGGATAATCACATTATACAAGGCAGTTCCTCATGGTATAGAAGTAAGCAAATCATTGTCTAGTGACTTTCAAATCTTGCTTATTAACGTCATATTTTTGTGTCGCCTGTAAAAAGGGAGTCTACTTGCCTCTCTATCTTCATTTACTAATTAAACCATTTGCTTTTGTTTGTAAAACAACTTCATTACCACCAACAGTTGACTGTCATGACCTTTGTTGTCAACAGGTGGGTTTGCTCTAGTCAATATATTCATTTACCTATCATATATTTATTACAAACCATATGCTGAATCATTTATTAATCACCCAACTTCATAAACACCAATTCAACTTTGGGCATGCATGGCATATTTGGTCTTTTGAAGAAATTTCCCCCGATTTTTAAAAACTGCAGGCAGGCACTGTCCTAGTTCCAAAAACCCAAGCACTTTAGAAGAAAGCACACATCATACTCAACAATCATTTTTGTTATCAATTAACCAATTAACCTCATCGTAGAATCTGCAGCTCCTCCTTTAAATCCAACTCATACAGATAATAAGGATTCAACCTGAATTTTTTATTTTTCATTCCTCAAGGACGATAGTTTAATGGCTTTATTTTTATTTTCAATAGTAATTCAGTAAACTAAACGAGCCATATAATTCAAATGATAAAATTTTCCTACTACCAATATTCAGGTTATAATATAAGGCTAGAATCTTAGCTCACCAACCTCCTGCTCAATCGCATCACCTATAATGCAAGCAGCCTGTACAACTCTCGCACATCCATGCTCACCACCCGTCATCAACAACGCCATCAACTTATGCATTGTAATAACTGCCATCATATCTGCAGGCAAATGATCAAAGTACTTCGCATACGCTGCTTTACTCTTCCCTTGCCTAATGAACTCCTGTTCATCAGCAATCTTATTCCTCAACGGCTCAAACCACCCCAGAAATAAAGATTTCATGTAAGGCAAATTGGGAGCCAATTTCTGCTCACACATGTCATTCAAAAGCTCCCTATACTCTCTAGCCGATTGTTCCCACGCCTCTGTCTCGATTTTCACTTGCCTTCGTCTAAGTGTTTTGTACTTCTTATCCCCCATTCCTTTTACATTTCTCCCGTTTCTCCATTGAGTGGA
Organism: Verbascum thapsus; assembly: GCA_963669365.1. NCBI lineage: Eukaryota > Viridiplantae > Streptophyta > Magnoliopsida > Lamiales > Scrophulariaceae > Verbascum > Verbascum thapsus. Next base: position 8,341,108 of record OY770117.1, on the reverse strand, counting down.
ATATTTTCTTCTCTCCTCTTTCCTTACCTCATTTAACAGCTCTTTAACCTCATCAACGACAGATACTTTAACATTATCGTTATCACTACTACTACAACTATTATTACCATCCTCCTCTAAATCGGTGTGCGATACCGAAACCGCCTCAGCCACATTAGCATAGCTTCTAAAACACAAATTATTCAAATTAATTTGCGAAATGGGAGATAATTCATCCCGGGAGGTAAAATCCCCAATATTGCGAAAACTCAATAACGGTCTAAACTTGAATTTATCATCACGAATAACTGAGTCATGCGAGTACCCTAGAAATCTGCGAGTGCCAGAAATCGAGTGTGAATTAGGGCGGAGCTTCGAAAGCGGCGTTCTTGAAGTGACTTGTTTGGCGATGCTTCTCCACATAATACTGGAATCGTCGCTCTGTCGATTGAGGACCACAACTGATGGCTTGTGAATCGTGATTGCCGGCGTATAATTAATCTTGAAGCTCGATGAAATGGGGTTTTGTGCACTGGACATCAAAATGCAAGGTGAAGAAGATGAGTGAGAAATATGTGGAATTTTACCAAGACAACATAAGCATATGATTCGTAGTTGCCGACTTTAAACCCTCCTAAAACCTTATGGCGCACTTTATTTTTGGGCTACCAACTATTTTTGGCATATTATGTTTTTATTTTGATCATTTGGGCCTTAGGCCCAACTTAAATTGCAAACTAAATTCTATGGTGGATTGGGCCAATACACATTCCATTTCACTTTCAACCATATAATCACAAAACCATCTGAATTGGGTTATAAACCCATGAATTCATAAACCTAAATTCTAGGCCCATTTGATGAAAATTCAAAGCCCAGTCCAATACTAGTAAGCAAAGCCCAGTCCCAAACAAAGCATTTGTTGTTGTTCTTCTTCTTACCATGTTACAAAATTCCCAATTTCTAGGGTTTTAACCTAGCCTCTGAGCTGATATTCATCCCTGCAAATATTTGTATACACACATTCAAGATATGAGGAAGTTGAAGTACCACGAGAAGAAACTTATAAAGAAAGTTAATTTCTTGGAATGGAAGAGAGAAGGCGGTCAGAGAGAAAATCTCGTATTACACCGCTATCACGTCACCGGCAGAGACGACTACAAAAAGTAATTTTTCATTTTTTTATGTAATGGCGTCCTTAATTAATGATCAATTTATTATATTTTCGTATGAATTGGTGTTATGCTTTTTTTTTGGTAGGTATTCGAGTTTGTGTAGAATGGTGCAGAAATTGGTGAACATACTAAAACAGATGGACTCGAGAGATCCTTATCGGATTGAGATGACTGATGCGCTTCTAGAAAAGCTGTGAGTTTAGGGATTTATTCATTATTTTTTTTGTTAATTTGGTTCAAACTGGAGTAGTCTGCATGGTGTTCTGCATTCTAATAATTTTTTTGCCTGATTGAGTTGCTATCGTTTTTTGAGTGTTACAAAAATTGAATGAAAAAATTTCACTGTTGAATCTGAATTAAGTAGCTGATAATCTGCGCACAAGTTTGATTGCTAATGTTTTGTGTTGTTATCATTTTTCCCAATCAAATGTCGAATGTTGGAAATGAGTTATAGGCTGTTTTGTTGTTTCAATAACCATAATTGAGATAATTCGTTAACTAATTCGTGTGCTGGTATATATTTTTAGGAGAAAGTATAAAATAGTGGGTAAGAGGTACAAGAAACTGCTTCGCATTTGATTAGCGTGACCTTTAAATATTGTGCCAGGCAATGAACTATATGCATCTTTGTGATTTATTAGATAATATATCGTGTATGCAGACATGATATGAAGTGATAATGCAGATAAAATAGCTCTTTAGATATGCTTGCTATTCATGTTATTGGACATGATCCTATAGTTTAAATTTTTATTATCCATAGTTAAAGTGTTTTAAGAGTGATTCTGAAGATTCACTTTGTAAATGTTTATTATCCATAGGACTTTTGCATATGGAACGTATTATGATTTTTTCATCTGGAAGCAATTTTGTTTAATAAATACGTTACTTGTGTGAATAAGACTCGGATTTGACTATTTTAAGTTTCTCACTCGTGGTTTTCCATCGATATAGGTACAACATGGGTGTGATACCATCTCGTAAGAGTTTGGCTTTGTGTGAGCGCCTCTCAGTATCATCTTTTTGCCGGTAAGTTGGGTATGAAGTGTATTATTGATGTGAACAAATCATTAGTTACTCAACATACAAAGTTCATACTCTAAAAATTTCCCTTGTGATGTATACCATTAATAATCAACTAAAACCCCAAAAATAAAAACTGACAATCTTGTATTAGGGTGTGTTTGGATTGAAGGATTTGAAATCTATGGATTTCAAATTCATCGACAAATCCATTTAAGTCCGTTTTGATGAATTCATGTTACGATGGATTTCAAATCCCTTGTCATTTATTTTGACCTATTTTCTCCACCACTACGGTGGATTTCAAATTTCAAATGACTACATTTTAGGTGTCATTTGAAATCCTTCCTCCAAATTCTTTGCTCAAATCCAAACACACCCTTAGAAACTTACTTAGATAAACTTGTATATACTTCTCTACATGTTTTTGACGTGTAAAATACTTTTTAGGTTCTACATCTTCATTTATAATCGTTGTCCCATCTACGTGAAACAGAATAAAAAAGCACAATGATAGCTGATATAGCAGTAGGTACTGAGTCAAGCTCGATTAGAACTCAACTCGAGCTTGATTTTTTTACCATGATTATACCTCATATGGCCACAAGCCTGGAAATATATACAGTATTTATTTATTTGTTAATATATAATACTAATATGTATAGTGATGTATATTTACTTCTATTTTATTCAGGCGTAGGCTTGCGACTCTCTTGGTGAAGATGAAATTTGCAGAACACTTGAAAGAAGCAATTACATATATAGAACAGGGGCATATTCGTGTTGGTCCTGATACTGTTAATGATCCAGCATTTCTCGTCACAAGGAACATGGAAGATTTCATTACATGGGTAGATACATCAAAGATACGAAGAAAGGTCTTAGAGTACAACGACAAGTTGGATGATTATGATGCATTAAACTAAATTTTCAGTACAAAAATACTATCGATAATTATACAATGATTATCATGGAAAATGTTGACGATTATGCTTTTAGCCCATGAATTTACTTTTATCTAAAAACGGGTGTTTTTATCCGAAAATATATTTTTAGGGGTTAAATTGAAAAGTTATGTTGGATTAGCTCTAACTTTTAGTTTTCTACAAATAGGACCTTATTAATCTCAATCATTCATCCTCAAATGGTTTATCTTCTTTCTGTATTTAAAAAGTTTTTAAGTGCATTTTATGCAGTTCCAGAGAAAAAGTTCAAAACTTTATTTAAATCGCCAAGTTTTCAAGATTAGATCCACAAAATCCATTATCTTTTTCTCCAAAAGAATCAATTCCAAACATGACATGTATTATTCATTCAAGATTATTTTGTGGATATTAATGGGTTGTAAAGATTTTTGTTCCATTACTAAGAATTTGTTCTTCAAAATCATCATGCCTCATATCACACTAGTGTGATAGAATATTCTATTATAAAATCATATTGCAATTCTTTATAATAAATTATTGGATGAATGTGATGTATCTAATAAGCATTTTATACATATGTGTATTATTCATCATGTTTTGTATTATAATTACATCACTATTTTCTAATAGAAGATTTCACAATAATAATGAAATAAAACTCTTTTAACGTATATGTAAGTATTTTTTCAATAATTAAAATGATTTTTGTTTAGGAGATGTCTCGATTTAATATCAATCGATTAGAAATTTTGTTGATATTCAAGTTATATTGTAATACCCGAATAAGCTCTCACCTATTAGCACTTACTATTAATTGTGTAGCATATAAATTATCACAAGTTAATTAACGAGCGAAAATTCAGGTGCTTCCCAGAGTGGTCACCCATCCTATAATTGACCTCGTACGAGCACGCTTAACTTTAGAGTTTTGATTCAATACGGTACATTAAACCTTCCGATTATTTATCAGGTAAATATATTTTACACACTACGCGTCACTTAGGTGTTACCTATATGTCCCGTTTAGTTTAAATACATGACACGCAAAAAATATAATGTACGAATGTATAACACGTAATAAGCTAGCAGCTGCAAATAATTATAAGAATATAATAATATTATATATATAATTGGTCACCTAAGCTTGGTCTTTTAACTTTTCATTAAACTTTTCATTAGCCGACATATGGAATGAATTAGGAAATGAATTTTGGTCAGCAAAGCTTATCTTGCAAGTTGCATGTGCCGACTTACTTTTTCCAATCTTCAAGATATATATATATATATATAAGCATTTCTAACTACAAACTAACAAAGAAGAAAGAGAACAGCAAGGAAAGAAAGAGAGAAAATAAGAGAAAGAAGAAGAGAGAAAATAGGGGAGAAAAGAGAGGAAAATTTCGGGAAAAATATACGAACCAACGTACGCGTTACAAGTATTGAACGACTAGAATTTGAACTAGCACTATCGGTAGCTTGCGGTAGCGTCAGCGTTAGCGATTTTATTTGTAACAACATAAGGTAAGTAGAAGCTTTTCTTAACGTATCATAAGAATCAGTATTATGCATCATATTATCTATGTTTATGATTATGTGAGTTAATTGTCAAAATGAATGTATTATGTGCTGATTGTGTGATTTATTATATGTGATATTGAAAAGAATGTTATATGATGTAAAATGTTGAGGCATATGCGATTACGTGGCATTATTATGCTATACATGTGAAGAACACGTTTTCGAAAGTGAGGTTTGGTATTTGATTGGCGGTCGGGTAGGCACGGGACGCGGGAGGGACCGGCGGACCCACAGAGGGTGGTGAATACCTTGAGGTGTAAAAACCAAGATAGATAAAGCCACAATATATGAAGGAGCTAGCGGCTAATATCATCGGCCGAAAGGTCGGTATGAGAACCCCCGCGATGCTTCTTTTATTGGCCAATTATGAACAGGTTCCGAAAACAGACGCCTATCATCATCAGTCGAATATCATACTTCAAGGGTACCCAAGAGGAAAAATATAATGTTTTAAATGAACTATGCATTATTGACTGTTTTATGTGCTACGTGTAACGTTGCTATATACTGAGCTTCTTCTTACTGAGCCATTAGCTCATTAGATTCTTATGATGCAGGTGATGATTGATGTACATATGTGAAGGTTGCCCAAGAATCCCGAGCGGTCAGACAGAGCTATGTTCATATGCCGTGTTTCGAGCGTTTTGTAGCTCTAAAACTCTGATGTTGTTTAAATAGCCGCTCTGTTATGGTTTTGTAAACAAGCGTGTGTTAATGTACGGAGTTTGATTTTGCAAAGGAAAAATGGCTTGCTTTATTTTCAAAGGATATATTTTATTATTTTAGAAAACCATAACATTTTCAAAAGAAAAAGGTCACCGTCCCCGGGCCCGGTCTGGGGGCGTGACATATATCATCTACAATTTTCGAAAACTATCATTTAAGGTTATCGGTGGGAGAGGAGGATAAGATATATGTGACAAAATTTGCATGTATTGGAGTACTATAATACCAAGTATTCATACGTAGGCTAAATGAGCTTTTCTGATCCACCCATTTATTTTGCCGATCATCAATCATGTTTGATGAATATCTTTTATTTTGATTTGATTTTTTATTTTGTATTTTATGAAATATGAACATGTTTGATGTACGCAATTTGTAACTTTCACGAATTATTTTGGATATTTGTTACGTACCCATGAATTAAAATCAATGTTTTGAAACTCAATTCGAACACCGAATCGAAAAATCTATCGAGTTATTACTGGTTTAATCGTTGGATGAATCGCGATCGAATGTTAAAAGTATGCTAAATAATAATTAATATACATATAATTTTATAGAAAAAACATGTATTTCATATATTTAAAATTTATGGCATTATGTCCACACTATATTTATAATATATTTATGTCAATAATATAAATAATATTATATATATATATATTGAGAGAGTTGAGTGCAACTTGAGTTTAGGACTAGGACTAAAGACGATAAATAAAAAGGAAGTGAATTAAGAAAAATATTCTTTAGCCCTAGTTGAAATACAAAATATAATACTAAATTGGAATAGTATGCTCTCTGTCTCACATGCTCATCATACACTTCGAATATCATCTAATACATGTTGAATAAATCTATAATAAAATGGGTGTTTTGATCAATGAAAAAGAAATATAAATTTGAGAAAATTTTCTTTCCACGTCACCTTTATTCTTTTGTAGACTTATTATTGCACTTTTGTCGTAGAGCATCATTCTCATGCACCTATAAATCCACAAGGTGGTAGAATTAATTGCACCTAAATATCAATGGAAAAAAACTCAGAGTTAAACAACAACAATCATCATATCAATTCATCTCTCCAAAGAGAAAAATGGTTTGGGCATGAATTTCTCTACAAATTTCATGGATTTTGGTTCACAAAAACATACCTAGAAACCACTCAAAAAGTTCTTCAAAATTTCAAACCACTTCCCAAAGATGTAATCTTAGCTTCTTTCCCCAAAACTGGCACTACATGGCTCAAAGCCCTTCTCCATTCCATCACCAATAGATATGATACAAAAGATGACAATTCTTTAGCCTTTAACCATCCACAAGATCTAATCCCATCTTTAGAAACAAATCTTTATGTAGATGATGAAATCCCACAAAATGATGGCAAAAATCGCGAAAAAGCAAGAATTTTGGCGACCCATATCCCATATCAAATTTTTGGCGAAATTTTGAAGTCATCGGAGTGTAAAATTGTTTATGTCACGAGAAACCCGAAAGACACCCTTATTTCTCTATGGCATTTTGTGCAAAAATCGAAGGATTTTGAGCAAGATCCATGGGAATTAGAGGCTGCTGTCGAACAATTTTGCAACGGGATTGTCCCGTTTGGGTCTTACTATGATCATGTATTGGCTTATAGAGAAGAGAGTTTGAAAAGGCCTAAAGATGTATTTTTTGTTACTTATGAGGAATTGAAGGCAAATCCCAAGATTTGTGTTCAAAAAATGGGTGAATTTTTGGGATGTCCATTTGAAGGTGAAAATGGAGGGGATGAAATAGAGGAAATAGTGAAGATTTGTAGCTTTGAGAGATTGAGCAATCAAGAAGTGAATAAATCAAGTGAGTTGCCAAATGCCTTTCCTTTGCCATATAATTCTTTCTTTAGGAAAGGTCAAGTTGGAGATCATATGAACTATCTTGAAGATGAGATGATTGAGAAAATAGATAATGTTACTAGAGAAAAATTTCATGGAATTGGTTTTATGTATGGGATTTAATTTTTATTTGCCACCTTTTGTTTTGTATTTTTTAGCACCTTTTTTAATATTTTAATTGATTGTTATGTTACAAGTGGTTCTATTCATCTTAGGTTGATGTAGTTTCTATATGTTTGTTTGTCTACATCTTCTGTTACTATATATTTCTAATGTCCTGCAAGGATTTTTACTTCGAGAGGCGGTTCTTCGTGCTTCATTTTGACAATTTATGAAGACAATTTTAGCAGTCGTATATGTGATAAGACTCACGTAGTATATCTACCATCGATAAATGTACTAGTTGATTCAAACTTGTAAAACTGAAAATAACAAATATACTTATTGTGTGTTTGGATCGAAGGATTTGAATGCTATGGATTTCAAATTCATCAACAAATCCATTTAAATTTGTTTAGATGAATTCAAGTTATAACGGATTTCAAATCCGTTGCAATTCATTTTAAGCTATTTTCTCCACAGCTATGGTGGATTTCAAATAACTCCAATTTTGAGTCATTTAAAATTCTTCCAACAAATCCCCTCAAATACAAATCCCTCAATCCAAACACACCCTTATGGAATTCAACAAAAAAGAAGATTGAAACAAAATTTCCTGCTTTTATTCACATGGCCTGTCTAAATTCAAGTACACTTGCAAAGAATATATCCAAAAATTCAACAGTAAATGACAAGGACGTCTAGCTTATGTTGTTTAATTACCAGGCAACCAAGCTAGAGAGAATCTCACGACTTCAACAATATATACATATAGGTAAATATACAGTATGCAGAAGGTACATCTATTTCAGAATAAAGGTACAAGGCTCTACATATACAGTACATAGGAAAAGAAGTACATATTCCAGAAATATATCATCCTTATCATATGAAAAACATACTATGGTACACAAAGAATAGGAACACACACAACATATACCTAAATAACCCAATATTTTGCCATAATCAAGCCTCAAAAAGCTAATCTCAGCTAAAACCACACTATAGAAGAGATCTTACAAGATACAAGGTAAATAACAGAAGCTTCTTACCTATACTGAGTAAACTCACAGCAAACACGAGGATGATGCCACGTACATAGTAAAAACCCGTACATGCTGATGTGGCACGATGTCTTCACATTTGACAAGATTAACTAGGTTACATTATAACCCAGAATCCAATTTGAGTACTTGACTTGTCCAAATCAGCAATGGTAAGTGGAATACAATTAGGGAACCTCTTTTGCTGCGAAACATAATCTCATTCAGAGTAATATTTACTTATCATAAAATGCCAGAAGCTGCTTCACATGATTTTGCCATGTGGCAACACTTTCTCCATCAACGGCGACCCAATCAACCACAGTGGATGCTGGTTGTTCCCACCATTCATCAAGCTACAAACACCATTCAACAGTTTCACAAGGTTGCACAAATCTTGAGAAAACATTAGTTATAATCATATGCAGACCCCTTACTAATGGGGTAATCACCACCCCCGAGGTTTTACAAATTACCAAGACACTCCTACCAGATCCTCAACATGGGGTGAATATTGACATATGATGTTATGGTAATTTCATAAACTTTGAAATTCTTTCCGTAATTAAGGTCTCACGCATGAAATATCTGTAATTTACCCGAAACAATAACATGACGTTGAGGATACTAACTTGTCAAAAAAATGCATGACCTTTCTCTTGCAACCAGTTAGGAGTGGGGTATTGAGAAAATTATAGGTTTGACACCACTGGAGCGGTGTTACATTTTTATCAAGGTTAAAGATTGACAGCATGCTTAGGCCAATTAATTTGCAAACATTAGCATTAATTTGTAATTTCAAAAAATATAGATGTTGGCAAAAGAAGAAAATACTAGTACTCACCAAGCCTCTGACATATGTGCAATCTTCAAGACATTTTTGAGCATTTAGAACTGCATTGCGTAATTCAGGTAACCACTTCTCTGTAACAGTTTTCTCTTGTTCAGCGGCCACATTCAAACAGTAATTAGTTGTCCTGGAAACATAGTTCATGGAATCAATAAAGCCATCTTTGTCTCAAAACTATCAAAAAACATCATGTTTTTGTGGTCAAGAGAAAACTAATTTACGTTTAAAAGGAAATTTTGTCTCAGATATCATGACAGGAATATACAGAAAATAAGAAGATACAAAGATTTTTCAAAACATAACCCAAACCTCAGACAAACTCATGTGACATTAGCGAAAGAGAAAGAAAGGGAGCTAGTTGTACCTATCATATTCTTGCTGTGCGCGATGAGCATGATTTAACAAAGCATGACCACTCTCAACTAGATTCCTTCTTACGTGAACCAAATCAATTGCCTTTGCCAAGTCTTCCAGTACACAAGCCTCAGAACCGCGAAGCTTTAAACAAAACTCCATGGATTCCAAAACAGATGCTAAACCAGCATCCAAACCATCGAAACCTGTGTTAGAATATAAATTAGTTCTTACGGGAAAATATATTGGTGGAAACATTGGATTTAAGAAGAATCTCAAACCAAGCATCAAATTTATTCCGAATCCTCAGAAAGCAAGAAAAATAACACCTGATCAATAATAGCAAAAAAAAATTAGTAAAATTCAAACATTTCAGAAAGTTCATTACAGTGAGCTAGTGAGTTGAATGTCTATCTATACCAGTGTTTTAAAAGGCGCTTCCGAGGCGCGCCCCGGGGCTGGCCGTCCTCCAAAACGCCCGGGGCAACCAGGGGGGGCGTAAATCCAATGGGGCGTACGCCCCGGGCACCCCGGGCGCGCCCCATGAGCCCCGTGCGCCCCATGATTATTCTAACTTAATTTTTATTTTTTAGGCCCACTTTAATATAATTAATATTTTTAAGCCCAAAATCTTTTAGTTGGAGTCAAATAATTATAAATAAACTTGATCCTCAAGTCATGTATAAAACTATAAATAAAACCCTAAAAAATCAAATCTTTATTTATACTTTTAAACTCTCTTCATAGTTCATAACTTCATCGTTCATTCATAAATCATACTTCAAATTTCATAGTTCATACAACTTCAAGTCTTCAACAAGAGAAGAATTCAAGATTCTTTAAGGTTTGTATTCTTTAAGGTTTGTAATTTGTATTCAAAGTTAAAAATTTGTTAATTTCATTTTTTTTATCTTTGTTTATATTTTACCTTATTATTTTTAATAATATTTTATTTTATATCTAATTAAAAATAAAAAATTCGCGGGGCATACGCCCCACGCCTCGGGGCTTACGCCCCGCCCCGAGGGATACCGAACGCCTCGCCCCCGCCCCAAGCCTTTTAAAACACTGATCTATACGGTAAGAGGATGGACCAAGAGACGCAAAATTTAAGCTTCATGTTGCATGCAATTGCAAAGACATATAAAGAGTTAGATACTTGTGTTTTAGCAAATAATGTTTTCTTAATATTTCATATACAAGCTAGGTGTATTTCACTTGTGGCAAAACCGAAAAATTCAATACTTGTGAACATACAGAAAATTAGGACAGAGAGCAAAGCAATAATAACTCAATTAATTTGCATGCAAATGCCACAAAATATCTGAAAGATTAAATTGTAGCAAATTTTGAGAAACGTGGCTCCAAAAAGTGTTTGCATTTGTTGGAGCTTGGATCTGAACTATTTTCAAATTTTTTAGTGAATCCAGAATATACTGTCCAAGCAAACATCTAGAAACACACGCAGTACAAAAAAAGCTCTCACCAGCAGGGTACTGTAAGGCAGCAGAAATGCGACATATAGAAGGAATTGCAGAAGGATCTCTTGCACCAGCTCTAGCTGTCAGCACTGCAGCATTCCTCTCAGCATTAGCCACTGCTTCCGGTCCAGTAGAGCCACTTATACCCATTGACTCCAACAGTGCCTGAGCAGCATGAACAGGACACATAAGAGAACTGTAGTGTAAAAAGCTTAAAGCATTAAATACACGTGACTTGGCTACAGTTGACTGATAGAATAAATGTATTATAATTAAACTGTATAGCAAGTTTCACTATTTAAAAGTAATTTTCTGAATATCCAAATTATTAGATCTCCACCTTGATAAGAGGACCAATATTGCCTTAAAATTAAGTTTTTTTAAAGGAGCCACAAACCTGAGGGGTTGATGGAAGCATGTACAGGCTGTTATCAGGTGTTCGATAGAAGGCGGAAACTTCATTATCGATGAGATCTTGTGCATTGCTTGATAAATCTGTGACTACGCTACATGCAGGAATTATAGTGCTTGATGCATATTCCCTTGCAGCTAATGGCTGCTGACTCCAGAAAGAAGCAGCATCCTATAATAATAAGGGAAAATCAACAAATAGTAGTTTCTCATACAATGCAGACGGCAGGATATACGTGTGGGAGATTTCTTAATCTACTAATTTCATATGCAAACTACATAAGGTTCACCATTAAATATTGGATAGCCATTAATGAACCGAACCACAATCTCATATGGTGCAACTCTATAAAAGAAATTTCCCATACGATGTCAATAGAAATCATCTATGACCCACGAGCATATTTTGATCATTCCTGAACGCTTGTTTACAATAAATATCTCTTCAGTCCCTCCTGCATTTGTTGCCTGTTCTTGTTTTTCCATCCTATATAAAAGAAACTTCCAACACAAATGTAGAAAGGCATCATCTATGAAACACGATCATATGTAAACAAGCATTCAGGCATGATCAGAATATGATCGTGTTTCATAGATGATGTCTTTCTACATTCGTGTTGGAAGTTTCTTTTATAGAGGAAGAGGATGGAAAAACAAGAACAGGAAACAGATGCAGGACTAAAGAGATATTTATTGTAAACAAGCATTCAGGAATGATCAAAGTATGCTCATGGGTCATAGATGATTTCTATTGACATCCGTGTGGTAAATTTCTTTTATATAGTTGCAGCATCTGAGATTGTGGTTCGGTTCATTAATGGCTATCCAATATTAATGTTGAACCTTTAAGTAGTTTGCATATGAAATTAGTAGATAAACATATAAATCATGTCGCACATTTGTTGGGCAATTTTTAATGAACATCTAAGAGACTTAAAGTGAATTATATGTCAGAGTGTTCTTAGTGTGTGCACTTCAATTCTAGCAGCCATATTTGAGAAATTGACTCTTTAGATCACCGTAGTAATTACTCCTAATTTTATCTCTACTGTATCTAGCTGAAAGAGGGGCTGAACACATTTGTGTTCTAGCCTGCATGAGCGAAGCGAGGAGATAAAGAGGACTGAGATGAGAGATCCTTACAAAGTTTGCCTTGAGCAACGTGTTGTAGATCGATTCCAACTCACATCTCCGAGCATCAAATTCTTCTATCTTCTTCCACTTTTTTCTTAAAGAATTTTCAGCCTCCTTCCTTTCAGCACATAATTTATCCAAACGGTGTACTTCTGACATCAACGTATTCAAGCTAGCACGTAATCCAGCAGCCTCTCTTTCCTTGGCCCAAACCTCTAACTACATATGATAGAGAAAAGGCAATTTCAGAAAATATAAATTATACCGAATGTTGTGAACCATAACCAAACTCTCAAACTCAGTCCAAGGCATGTTCAAATTAGAATGAAGAAAACTGAAACAACTGCAAGGCTATATAAACAAGTACAGTAGATTCAACTATAGATAAATCAGCGGAAAGCATCATCCCACATTTAGCAACATCTTAAGCTAACCAGAGCAGCATTATCATATGCTCATAATCTCACGGACACCTGACTTTTCTCCACTCCACACATAACACATGCATTCCGGAAAAAAAAACATAAAAATTTCACATGCATGCAGCAGGATAAATCATTAAAAAGCTGCTACAAGCCCAAAGAAAGATAGACTTAATTACGTAAAAGCTCAACAGTAATGAGGTATGATTTTGTCAACTCCCAGAGAAGACCTTTGCAGTTTGCACTATGCATTCTTTTTCTTTTCATTTTCCATTCTTTTTTCGTTGCGTCACTGTCATCAGTAACCTTATTGATCATCTTATGTTCACCATATAAGCCTGGGACTTTAAGGGTAAAAATGTAGTTGATTGCCTGTGTAGAGACTCGGAACAACAGAGGTGGCGGAGCTCACCAACCTCACATGCACCATCAAGACAAACTGTATTTTACTGCTTCTCTCGTTCTAAAGGGCTTAAGGTGGCATAAATCACTTCATAAGTTATTTGAGCACTCAAACAGGTGAAATTTCCAAAGGACGAAAACATTGAGGCAACAACGATAAACAAACCTAGTCAAATACAAACGAAACTACATTATCATACTAAAATCTATCAAAACAACACTTCTGTTGGTCCTTATTACAGAACATACATACCCTGATTAGTAACTTAAGATAGCAAATATTACCTCAAGCTGCCTGAGGCTGCTCATATTCTGTGACGTTCCTGCCATTACAAGTGAGTGTGAGGAAACTGCATCACCACTTCCATGAAGACGTTTCAAGAGTAGTTGACTCATGTTTCTAGCTTCTGCAGCCTTATTGAGTGCCTCTTCGGTGGCCAAAAATTGTTGGACATGCGCTTTCTGCAGGAAATGTATTAATGTATTATATACATCAAATATACCAATCTAAACAGATTCTTTTTGTAATCAACTATTTCAAGTGCATGTGGGTGGAAGGCTGTATTAGTTATACTAGAGAGAAAATCATGGAAAGGTATGGCATAAGCAGAATTAGTAGTAAGAAAAAGAGCAGATTCTAGGTCAATAAATGTCATCAGATTCCTTAGGCTGCGGACGAAATCAATAAAACAACTAAAGCCCATGAAAGAAAAGAAAAGGGACATGCTAAGATGAATGACGAAAAAAACTAAGTTGTAATTCAAGACAGAAGAAATACCTGTCTCTCCAGAAGTTGATTTTCGGTACCTCTTGAACGACCATCACCTGCGAGCTTCCCGTTACCATAAAGATGATATTGTAATGGAGAGCTTACATCAGTAGAAGAAGCCTCAATTATTGTGTTATTCTCATACTTGTACCTTCATTAGAGAAAAAACAAAAATATAAAGAACTCATAAATTTAAAAACACAATCAAATAAAAACCACATGTTTACAAATGAAGTATAGTTGTGGAAATTGAAATATCATAATTTGTAGATGTAACTGACCAATCAAACAGTATCCACAAGGCTTTGTCAAATTTCTTAAGAAGTAATTCCAATTTAATTGCAATAAAAGAGTAATGAAAATCATGGTAGCATAAAAGCACAAGGTGATGGATTCATCTTTGTGATAATACCTTAAAGCTTCTGCATCAGCTCTAACATCGATTTTTTCTATTTCTCCACTAATCAGAGTTTTCAACCGTTGCGTGTACGAAGTGATTGCTTGAAGTAACAGTGGAGGACTTTTTAAACAATCTGCTATTACATGTTTAATCTCAGTAGGTAAATCTCCATCAACATCAATGCCTAATTTTGCAGCTTCCAGTTGAGGATTTACAAGGATTCCATTTCCTTCATAAGCTGGAAAAGAGCTACGAATTTTTTCAGACATCTGCATGGCAAGAGATTCACAAACATTCCGGATATTTCTTTCCCTAGCTGTCTCAATAAGAATTACATCATCTGCAGATTTGCTGCCTTCGACAGTTGAATACAGTTCTTTTTCATTATTTGCGTGGAAGCTGGTCACCATTTCAGAGGAAGCGTCAACACTAGATCTCTGAGAATTCCTAGCTTGGTTTACATAGTAACGGAGACGTTTATGGAACTCAGCAAATATTTTTGCCGCTTCATCACACTGTTGATCATAAGCCCCCAACATCACTTGTTTGTGCCTATTTAACAGAGAATCAGTACATTAGTTTACTTCACAGAATATGGAAATGACATCAATCCCACTTCTACTTCGTTAACCATACTGCTAATCATACAAACTCCAAGAATAAGAGATTCATAATTATTTGTTGAACAGAAAATCAAATAATCGGATCAAAAACTATGATGGTGACATTTACAACTAAATCGAACTCCATATTTGAACAGTAGTCATCCATATGTCCATATATAGAAGCAAATGCAACAACAAACACCTGCAAATTTACCATGTAAGCCTTCAGCTTCAACTGCAAACAGACACAAATCCATGCCTTACAAATAGCTCGTTAGTTCACTCTGTTTTCGGTACTTAAACTACAGTCAGATCATCTGCTGATCCAAGGGCCGATAGAAATAACACTCATATGCCACTATTCGCCAAATTCTCAAGCCCAAATAACTCATATTCCTCATTATACCCCGATGAGAAATTTTAACCATGATACACTATTTACATAACTTTCTCAGCATCAATAACAAAACAAAAATATGCAAAACACACAATTAACCTGTAATTTGACCGCTCATCAATCATACGCTTACGCTCAGCCTCCTCCCTCGAGACATCAATCATCCTCGCCTTCAGCTCCTTCCGTTGTCGCCTCACAATCTGCCTCAACTTCTCGACTTCCTTCTCCGCCATATCTCTCTCCTGCAATGCCATCTCCCTACTACCACCACTACTACTCTCCTTCCCCGCCCCCAACTCCTCCCTTCTCCTCCCTCTATCACCAGCACCAGCACCAGCACCAGCACCAGCACCAGCACCATGAACAATAATATTCCTCCGAATATTCTCCACTGTTTTATCCGATTTCACCCTCTTCAGCAAGAAACTCCACACAGGAATCATATTACCACGGCAAACCTTGCGAATTGAATCGGCCGTGGGTATCGAGGCTTTGGTTGAAGATGCGTATGGGCCCAGATGCCTGTATCCCATTTCCTTCTGAAGCCATTCCAGAATTGCTTCGGGCTGGGCCGTGGAGCCCGATGAACTTTGCATTGTTGAAACGGAACAAAAATCGAAAACCCTAGGGTTTAGAAAGTGAAGTACCGGATCTTCATCAGATTAAATCGGTTTAAAACCCCAATAAGTGAAATTCAGCTTTCCATGAAGTAAACGGGGAGTTTGATAATCGAACAACCAAAGGATCTAACAATGCCGGCCAAGATGAAAAAATAAATTGTAGAAATTTGCAGATTTGCCGGAGAAAATACAATGTCCGTACTTAATTATGCGTGTGGATTAAATTAAACAAGGATTATAGAATATGGAGAAAATAATCAAGAAATTGAAAGTGGATAAACTGAGAGAGTGAGAGTTTGAAAGGAAGAAGGTCCCGCCCCAATGCCTATTGCCCAATTATGTAGGTGATTTGTATGATTGTATTTACCAACCGTTGGATCGGATCTTGGCCCTTGTGGCCGTTGGATTTATTTATCTATTTATTTAGAGATATTACACTGATAATCAATATATTTAATTATTTATAATGTTTGTTATTCAAAAAAATTATCTTCAAATTATTTTTATTTTTAATCATATTAAGACAAAATAAAAAAGGTACATTCACATACTTATCAAAATAAAATAAATAGTTATTATATTAAAGTATGAAATAAACTTCATATTTTACTGTTTATAGATTCGAAGAACCTAATCACAATTTTTTTGGTAAAAAAAATCTATTGATCAACTATGGGGAGTATTGCACCTAACGTCTTAAATATATATATATATATTTTTTGGACTTTTTCTATTAGCTTTCAACTTTTTAATCAAAACTTTTGCTTCAAAATAAAACAAAACAATAATTAAATCCAAATTAAATTTCTAAAGTCAAATTTCAACATAAATTTCTTAATTAGGATATTAAATTTGTCCTTGATGTTATCATGTACAAGCCACGTACGCCAAAAAATTAAGAAATATGTCAAAAATTTGTTAAAGAAATTAAATACACTTAAAATACACATTTATATAAATTAAGGGGTAAAATGCAATATTCAGTATTTTCTTCAAGTGCGTTTGGATCGATGGATTTGAAATCCATGGATTTCAAATCCATCGACAAATCCATTTAAGTCCGTTTGGATGATGATGGATTTCAAATCCCTCGTCATTCATTTTGAACCCTTTTCTCCACAACTACGGTGGATTTCAAATGACACCATTTTAGGTGTCATTTGAAATCCTTCCTCCAAATCCACTTCTCAAATCCAAATCCATCGATCCAAACGCATAGTAAAGTTTGTAGGTACACGCATGCAATTTTAATAATTAAAATAATTGTTTGGTTCAAAACTTCATAAGACAATCTTTTCAACTTTTGTTTTTATTTTTTATTCATACCTACATAATGTTTTATAGAAGAAGTCAAACGTATTTGCTAGTGCTCCAACCGACCCTGAAAATGATATATCAACTTGTCATTAAATGAAATATTTTATAAGTTATGGTTCATTGGCTTTGCAACTATAAATTTAAGCCAATAAGACTTTTTAGTTCAAGTATTGGAAAATAGTGAAGCTAGTGTTTTCTAATATCCTTTTCCTCCACAAGAGAAAAATGTATGTTTGGCCCATAATTTTGATAAAATTTATTATAAGTTTATCATATTCAATTTTATAACTTTTAAAATATCTCATATTTAGTCAGAACATCCAAAATATAACGTTCAACTCTATTAGCTAATCAACACTTTGACCAGACTTTTGGAAGATATTTTATGTGCAGAAAAGCACGTGATGTTGAATATAATCAATGTGTGAATGTATTCATCGCGTAATTAAATGTGAGATATTTTAAAATATGGAACAAAATGTGAAATTTTATAATTAATGAAACTAAAATTATACTCAAATAAAATTAGGAGACAAAATGCAACTTTTCTCATCCTCAAAAATTCTATTTTGTACTCATTAGAAACCCAAATGAGATTAATACCCTTGATAGACTTAAATTGTGAAGTACTTGAAGTTTGACCAAGACTTTTAAAATTCTATTTTGTACTCATTAGAAATCCAAATGGAGAGATTAATACCCTTAATAGACTTCTAGAGGTTGCCTTTCTCTTATTAATATATTATATTTTAACTCAAGTGTGACTCGAATTTATTGTTGCATTATTTCACAAATAACATTTTAATAAAAAATTAAATAATTAGATGAAATACTATTTGAAATAAAAAATCTTATATCTTTTTTTTTTTTGTCTTTTTTGACACAAAACTAACTAAACTAATTTTAATAATTATTTATCATAAAATATCTCTTATATTAGTTTAAAACTTTTAAATATATTTTCTATTAAAAAAGGTAAAACGAAATAACATGCCAAAAAACTCCATTAATAATTAATTGAATTTCTTTAATATAATAAAGGGTTTGCACATAATTACTTATAAATACTTGAAACATTGAGTTTGCCTATCTTATGCTTTAATAGAGGTGAATAACTTACAATCCGAACTAAACATAAGTTGATTTAATGGGTATGATGAAATTAAATCAGGCGCAAAATCACTATAAAAAATTGTGGGCAAGTTGACATTTACACATAATTACACAATCATTTAGTGGAAATTTTATTGTAAGTTGACTTCAATAGAATCGACATATTGTACAATATTGATGAAAAGGTGTTTGGGAAAAATAATCTCATAGAGAATATGTCTAAGACTATAATGTCGCATGTAATTGATAAGTATTTATTTATTTAAATTATTATTTATATTTTATTTTTAAATAGATATTTATCAATCTCACAATAATTTAACGTCATTATGATATATAATTATGGGATAACATTTCTGATCTGAATTTATTGAAATGGTAGAATTGCATGGGATATTTTGTATTTACATCCAAAAGAAAAAAATAATAATGCCACGTTTATCTAGCAATTCTTTACTCACAATTGTGACATCAATTTGAATTTAAAAATACTATAGGAATCTTCTAAATTTTAATAGTCATTTGCATTCATTTAATACCTCTTTGGTGTCATTAACATAACATATATCGTTTCTAGTCTATCTCTTTTTATTTCTTTTCTATATATTGAAAGTTCAAAAATTATCATATAATAATCCAGAATTGGTAATAGAAAAGAAATAAGGGAGGTTTGTGATGATTTTTCAATTTAAATAATTGCTCAATTAATTAATGTTAAAAACAATACAAATACACTAACTTTTGTACAAGTAGAACTTTTATCTTAATAAAGTAGCAATTATTCTATTTCACCCACCACCGGTTACGGAAAAGCGTGTCGCTTTCAACACGCGCTTTTCATTACCCTTTATTTATTTATTTATTTTATTTTATTTTATTGTTTCCATATACAAATAGACGTCCAATTAAGAATCTTTTCTTCTCTCTCTCTCTCTATATAGACAGAGAGAAAAAAATTGAATAAAATTTAAAGATTGTCATAAACATCTGACCTTGGATTTATTGACTCCTGTTTCTCTAGAATCATCTGACTCTGTAAGTTTGGGATTTTGAGTTTTGTCTTTCGTATTTTCGTCTTGTTCTGAGTTTTTTCTAATTATTGATGCGAGCTTATTTCTTTTAATTGCTGTGTTGGGATTAGTTAAACTTGTATAATCTGTAATGGGTTTTAGCGGGATGAGTAATCTGTTGGAAATTTTTGTCGGTTTTAACAATTTTATGTTAATTTGAAATATTTGGTGAATTTCCTTTGCTTGGTTTTGAAGAAACTGGAGAGTTTAGAACTGTTCATGACTGTTTATTCACTTTCTGAATTTGCCCTTATATTTTTTCCCTTTTTGTGCTTAGTTGATGGTATAGTATTGCTTTTACTACAAGTTCTTTCCCAGAAAAAATAAAATTCAGAAAAACATCTTAAACCTTTAAATACATTGCAATTTGATGATTATGTTTGTGGCAATTCAAATCATATGTTTTTTTTCCTTTGGGTTTTTGATGTGTTAGTTTCTTTTGAATTTTGCAGGTGAATATACATAATTTCAATAAAGGCATTTGTGTTTACTCCATTGTGAGAGAGACTGCTGGTTCAGGAAGTTAATTCAACTTCTTCGAGCTTAAGATCCTCTCTCATTATATTTATTCGAACCCGTTTTGATGTTTGTGTGAGTGCATTCTCATTTTGTGCGAGATACTGAATTGAGAAACGGGGTTTTGAGAGATCAACACTGGTTAACAGTTTAGCACTAGTAATCATGGGTGCTGCTTGTTGCTGTTTAAGAGATGAATGTGACGATTTTGCTAATCTGGATAGCTCATGTAGGAACTGTGTATGCCTTCATTGCTTCATCCAGAGCCTCTTACATGTGGTAATTTTCTATGATTTGTTGCCAGTTAAATTTGTCTTGGTGGGTTAGTTTAAGTCCAAATCAGTGAATCAGTTTGATTGCAAATTAAGTAATGCTTTCTGTTTCTGCTATATGATTCCACTAGCTGTAGATGTTCTTGTAACCAGAAAAATAAATATGTAATACATAGATCGTTTTTCTGCATGGAAACCCCGTTTTTTGGGCTCTCCAAATTACTTGGTTAGTTTGTTCGGTGCTTGCTTTGATTATACTAGTTATAGCTACTCAATAAAATTCTTTATGAATCAATAATATCAATGTTTCACTTATCAAAATATCCACAAATCAATCAATGATCATTGCCCTTTCCAGAAAGAAAAACTGAGATATGAAAGTGTAATAGTTGAAATTGTAGAATTTCTCTCTCTCTCTCTCTCTCTCTCTCTCTCTCTCTATATATATATATATATATATATATATATATATATATATATATATATACACACACACACACACATTATGAATATGAATATGAATTTTCAGTTAATACCTTGATCTCACTGGTGGAGTTGGGTTTCTCCTTTCTCTACAACGGGTTATTTTTAGAAGCTTCAGGGCCTTTGAGTCTCTATACAATCACAATATCATAACAAAGATTGTGATTATACCCAAACGCCATTAGAATCTATTCTCTACAATCTAAGCGCACCTAAGAAACATTCTCATAAGGACTACTTTACAATTATTTACCACTTAGGCAGCTAAAATCTACTTATGTATCACCAAAAATATCACGGATGAGATGAAATTTTTCTGCAATGCCAATTTGATTATTGAATAACCTTTAATCCATTCTGCAGTATACATCACTGTTTCGTAGAGGAGAACACCATGCCTTACCGTCATCAAACCAGGGAACAGCATCATCTTTAAGTTCTACAACATCACTCGACAACTCTTTAGCTGATATGTATCGATCCCCTCCAAGGCCTCTGCCATACGATGCTGATCCAAGATATTTGCGTTCTAGAAGGGAAAAAGGCTCAAGCCATTCACATGAGGAAACTGAACCGTTGAGAACTAACGAATCTAGTGAAGAAGATGAATACGTGAGTAGCAAAAAGAAATGGATCGGTACATGTGAAGAAGCCTCAAACGAATATTCTTCGAAATCGTCTTTAAAGCTCTCAACAGCCAAGATGGCGACGGGATATGCTCATATTTATACTTCTTCAGAAGATGAAGATGTTTGCCCGACATGTCTTGAAGGTAGAAATGAAATATTGTTTTCTTACATCTTTTACGGTGCGTTTGGATCGATGGATTTGGATTTGAGGAGTGGATTTGGAGGAAGGATTTCAAATGACACCTAAAATGGTGTCATCCACCATAGTTGTCAAATGACACCTGAAATGAAATCCACCGTAGTTGTGGAGAAAAGAGCTTAAAATGAATTTGAAATCCATCATCATCCAAACAAACTGAAATGGATTTGTCGATGAATTTGAAATCCATGGATTTCAAATCACTCGATCCAAACACACCCTTAGCGATTTTAAATTTTAGGACCTAATTGAAGTGATAGAAGAATACTGAAAGTAAAATTACATATACAAAAACGGGATTTATGTGATTCAGCAAATAAATTTCTACATCCATGGCCACCTTAGAAATTCTATTGATTTCAGAGTTACGGATCACAGATAGAGGCTTGTGCCGTTTATTTATAATGAGAATCTATAGCTATATTGACTACTGTTAAATTATATGCTTTTACAACAATTATATGCCTTTCATAAATTCAATAGCTAGTCAGGGGCTAAGAAGGTCTTTACATAGGACTTCTTGTTTATCAAATTCCACAATTCCATCAAATCATGATTTAAATATTGTTGTGGGATTACACTCCGGCCGAATTTCAAAATATGATCCTCTGTTGTAGAAGTTTTAGGATGGCGCCTATATTATAATATGCAGATTGCTTTATTATTCCTATAGTTTTCCTATAATATACAGTTGTTTCAGTTTTCTACTTAAAACATATATGATATATTTGATATCTGGGTTTAAGTTTTTCATAACCCTGTCCTTTTCATGCAGAATACACCACAGAAAACCCAAAGATAGTTACAAAATGTTCTCACCATTTCCATCTTGGATGTATATATGATTGGATGGAAAGAAGTGATAACTGCCCGGTTTGTGGCACGGTAACATCTCATCCTTCCCCAATATATATATATATATATATATGCTCATCTCTTTGCGTTATTGTTTATTCATTTGCATGATTGGTTTTTATGTATTGCCCAAATTTTTATCTAACATAAGATTTTCAATTGGAAAAGAATGAACACTCTTCACATGCCTTTGTTGTATTTGCATTTCTCATCCTCTTCGTGGGCTGGAGTCTAATTTGGTGGTTGTCTTGCTATATAAGTCCAAGTTTTTCACCCATAGATAGATTTTATTTTTCTATTTTAGGTACCCTCGTTTGAGTTTGTTGTATATGTTGCTATTTGAGAACATTATGAACCAAAGACATTCCGATTGGCATTGGTTTCCTTGAATGTTAATGAACTTACCTTATCTTGAAGAAATCAAAATGAAATTTGTCTACTTTTTGGTTTTTGCTGCATACTTTGTTGTATTTTTGTGATCCAAACATGACATTAGTCTACTTATCTAAATTTAATCATCTTGCTCACTCATAGTCTTGCTGCCTCACCTTAAATATATACACACACACACATATATATGTGTGTGCGCGCGTTTGCGTGTGTATCACTATATGGGCCATGTTTTTTCTTGCATATAGGGGTGAGAATATATGATCTGTAATTTCTCAAGATTAGTGAAATTTCTGATTTTACATTTTACACTAGTTGTATAAACGCTTCTTTTATTTACTTGTAAGAGTTTAAAAAGATGAAGTAAATAGGATTATATTTATTCTTTGGTGCTAATGTCGATATTTTGGATTCACAGTTGATGGCATTCGATGAGACGCCTTGATCTGTCCCGGAAGTTCTTGGTCGTGGATGAAGCCAACCACCAATATAGAGTATAATAACACATTCAAAGTGTTTAAAAATGTAAAGTTTATTGTAAATACCCGTTGGGACGATTGTTATGGAATCCACTTCCAGGACCCTCAAATCACGACTGTCCGTGTGTAGTGGACCCCATATGGGTCCCACCACAAAGACGAATGATGATTTTCATGAAATGGGAGTCTCGGGACCTCATTAAAGTTTGTTTGCCCGATTAAGGTATCGGGAAGTGTTGTTCTTTTATATGCGCGTACAATTTGAACTAATTATATTATGATTTTGTTTGATGTGATTGTACTTAAGCAAGTTTTTATCTGCCCTTTCCATGGAGATTGGTGTTCTAGTGATTCAAGTGTTGAGAAATTGATAATTTGTAGTAGTTTGGTTCGACTTTGAAATGTTAAATGAATCAAAATGTAAACGAGCTTTTATTGATCGATCTCGAAATGAGTGTCATGATTTTACCCCCAATAAGTTTAAGATTTTTTAAATCTCTCACCTCCCCTAAAAAAAAAAAAAAAAAAAACTCTAAAATCATCAAATTTTTGGCCTTTTATGTATTTTCTCCCCAAACGCGAAATTCTGACTCGTGTATGCCTCTAATCCAAACAAATTCAAATAGAAATGATGAATCCAAACTCAACCCAGTTTCTAACAATAATCATATTCTACAGGATTTGAAGGCAAAACAAACCAACAATCATAATAAAATTCAGAATCGTAGTAGATAACTAATCAGCAACACTTACCAGCCTGTGGAGACTCAAGATACGGGCAATTTCGAGCACTCGGGGCACGAAAAATGTCCTCTGGCTCCACAATTCGAGCAAGAAGAAGATTTCGATTTCGATTTCGCGCCAAAGCTTCGATTATCATCAACGACGGGGATGATATTGAACGGTCCTCCTTCTCTGATCAATCCGGAGCCCTTGCACTTGGCGCAGGCGATCAATTTCAGGTCGCCGCATCTCTTGCACATCCCCAATGAGCTGCGATAGTTAGGGTTGTAAAAGCAAGGATTGCAGATTCATTTTACAAAAACAAAATAAGATAAAATTTTAACAGGAATTCACCTGCGCTGAGAGGCGGAGATGAAGGAATCGACTCTGGTGGCGGAAAATGTGGCGGAGAGCAGCAGCGCACCCACTCCATAGCCTGCTACCTCACTTGCTGTAATGTGCTCAAACATTGTTTTGCTCTGTTCATGGCCAATTATATGCTATATTTATCCTTAATTTGTCACCTTATCTTCTATTATTGTTAATGAATATATATCTTTATCTGGAAATCAAACAAGAGGCCCATTAGCTCAGTTGGTTAGAGCGTCGTGCTAATAACGCGAAGGTCGCAGGTTCGAGACCTGCATGGGCCAAATTTATATTTTTTCAACCCAACTTTTGATTTTTGGAATTTTTAGGTATTTTCTAAAGATTTTTCAACTGAAATTTGTATTTCCTTATGTAATATTTTTTTTATAACATGTACTTGGAAGTGTTTACCACTTAATACAAGATTGGACTTGCGTTAAATGCACATAATATTTGAATCAATCGTTAACTGACGCGTAATATGCATTATATGGATCAATCATAAAATTGTATTTATACATATTTCGAGTTTTCATATTTTATAGTTTAAACCCTTGGAACCATATTTAGAATAAATTAATTTAGTTTGAGTATTTTCTTGGGATTACTAGTAAATAGTAATATGAAGTCTAGGTTGAATTTACTCACCCATTTGATATTATGTGCAATTTGACTAATGTTAGCCACTAAGCTCCTTCATATGTACCAAAATTGACATTTTCCCGGGATTACCATTGATTTTTAGTCCAAATTTGATTTAATTGGATTGAATTATAAGATCTCTTTATTTTTTTTCATACCAAAGCCATTTTCCGATTAAAAAATGACATTCTACAGCCTAAACTCATCCTTAAATGGACTTTTAAATTCTATATTTTTTGTCACGCAAACATTTAAATTCAATATTACACGAATCACGTGTCACAAAAATACAAAAGTAATGAGATGGCTTGGAATATTGGAAAATTGTATTTCGATAGAATCTCATTCTACCTAATCAATCATATGTCGAGTCGAATAACATTTATTTTGCAACTGATCACTTCTTTCAATTGTAAATCAATCACATAATAAACAGTATAATTCTCTTTTCTCGTGATTTAACTTCATTACATCGACTTTTCCTATAACATATACCCTCCGTTATAAGCATAACTCGTGGCATCTCCTTCACAAGAATAATTAACTATATTATGAGTTTGATTATCGAGGTTCCACAACCCACCCCACAAATAACTATCATCCGGGATAAAATCCAACCAAGATTCAGATTCTTGACTATAAACCATAGGCATAAGATACCCATCCTCCTCGATTCTTGGATCATTATAGATTTTTTTCGTATCGTGTTCACTATTTTTCTCGTCACTTGTGGAATATTCTTTTTCTATTGTGTGAGGTGATTCCATAATAATATTCTCCTCGACGCACTTTTTGGGGGAAGGTTTTCGTCTCTTGAAATGAGTTCGCCAATAGTTTTTTATCTCGTTATCCGTTCTTCCAGGTAAATATCGTGCTATAGTAGACCATCTATACAAATACAAAGAAATTGATTAGAAATCAATTTTTTTTTAATGAGAATAATTATTTAGAGTGAAGAAAAAGAAAAATATTAAATTACTTGTTTCCAAAAAGGGCATGAAGCTCAATGATAATTCCTTCCTCTTGAGGTGTTAAATTACCCTTTTTCAAGCCTGGTTTCAAATAATTCACCCATCTTAGCCTGCAACTCTTTGCATTCCTCTTCAAACCTTAATCACAAAAAATGAAATAAGCTTCAAAACTTAGCATACATATATATACAGATATAGATATAGATAATGAATATGAAATATATGAATGTATATATATACCTGCACATTTGGATACAGAACTCCATCTTCCTTCACTATACTGGTTAACATATTGAATAAGTAATTTATCTTCTTCAGGAGTCCAAGGCCCTTTTCTCCAGCTCCCCATTTCAATCTTTTTTTTTTTAACTTCGATATTTTTTTTTTGTCTCCAATTTCTATGACAATAAACATAAACACATCTCCTATATCTATATAGATATCTGTAAAGCTTGTCCTTTTTAAGGCATTTTTTTTACTGAATAAGTGACCTCGTCAACACTAAAGCATACAAAATCTTTGTTTTATATTCAGAATTAGCAATTATTCTGCCAAGTGTTACTCCGTATTGTTGTCGGAAGATTCCTAACCAATCAGATTTGAACATGTGCTGTACCGTATATTTGGACAATAATTCTCCTAGTATCCAATATTTGAAAGTCCAAAAACTAATTTCTTGAAGTCATATTTGAAAGTCCAAAAGTAAGAGATGGTCCATTGGATGATATATATATATATATATATATCTACTTTAGAAACTTTTTTCATGATAAAAGTGAAGAGTAATAATTTTTAGGGATATATTAATATTGCATTTATATAAAAAACTATGGATCACTACTAACAAGGGTATTTTTGTAATTTAATAAAATAAATTTTATATGATGTGTAATATTAATATATCATGATCTTAGCATATAGTGAGGTCCGGGCTAATGGCCTAAAAGGACGAGTCGGGCTGAATAAAGGTACTATAAATATCATTTTAATAAATAAAAAGATCTATATACTCTAAAAACTACTCTTTTTAGAGTGAAGTTTGAAGTGATCAAGTGCAACCCTTAATCTATTAAAATACTAATGTGTCTATCGTGTATCATAAGTCAGATATACCTCGTCTCTACGTGTTATTCACGTGATATATATTTGATTCCGTATCAATATCTAATAATACCGGTGTATACGGGCTTTTTTCTTATTTACATGATAGTTTGTGATAGCTAGTAATACAATTTATTGATGATAATTAAAACAAATATCGTACAATTAATATAATACAATGATATAATAATTTAAAAAAAAATCAAATTTAGGTACTATAAATGCATAATTATCATTAAGTTGATTAGCCAAGTCTTAGTGATTTTGGTATGTTTCTTGGAAACCGGTTTTGACCCAATAAGAATTTGACAAATTGTGGATTTCAGAATCATGCTTAAATATAATAAATAATATATTTAATTCTTTTAATTTTGGCCTTTTCTCGTAGCTTTGTCATATCGAAATAAGTAAATTAAAATATGTGAAATAAGATGAGACCAATGAGTCACCTAATATACACGTGGAGTCCAGTGGCATTTATGGAAGTGCGAGGATTTATTTATTAATTCAAAAACAATTAATAAAAGGACAATAATAGTATACATGTGTGGTGACGTGTATCATATTTGTAATTAAATATGTTTAAAGTTTCACAAATAAGACACCAAATAATATTTTAGGAAAGTATTTAGATCCAATTGTAGTTACAACTTACAAGAGATTCGTGCTTGAATTGGTTGTACTAAAAGTATGTCGAAAAATAATTTTTTTTTTTTTAATGTTGTCATAATTCATAACATTCCTTTTTTAAGATTTTATTACGATATGGAATATTAAGTGGTTGTTCTCAGTTCATCTCAATTTGTAAGGTTTAATTTTACTTTTTTGAAAATGGGATTTCTTTTTAGTCAATAGAGGAGGTGCACTAGTTCCATCTAAACAACTTTCTACATATTTTTGTACCCTTATATTAATTTTTGCATCACAATAATTTATGCGATAACATCTGATTATGTATGTATCATAATTAAAATAGTATTAGATGTCTCGGTATTTTTAAATGATTACTCCGATGCGAATATTTAAATGATTAATATTGGTAAGGTTGTCAATGGGCGGGGTCAATATCCAGACTCAAATTGGATCCACGAAATACCCACTCAAAAATATTCTACTCAAACTCGACCCGGACCCGATCACATATCCGACGGGTCCAAAAAAGTTAGACATAACGGGCCAGATACAATTCTGGCCGGGCCCAGCAAATGCCCACAAGTAAATTTTGGGTATTGTTCGGGTATAAACCCGCGAGTATTTTCAAAGGGTAAAATTCAGATATTTTTCGGGTAAAATACTCTCGGGTGAAAATTGGATCCGACCCGACCCAGACCCAAACTACTTAGTGTCATTGGGTTCGGGTCCGGGTCGGGTACATTTTCTATTGAATGGATTTGGGTCTGGGCCATCCCCATTTATTAACAAGCCTAAACATTAGTATTTTGAGTTGAACTTTGAGTAGTTCAAGTTTGATTACCACCAGG
This sequence comes from Verbascum thapsus, assembly GCA_963669365.1. Classification (NCBI taxonomy): domain Eukaryota; kingdom Viridiplantae; phylum Streptophyta; class Magnoliopsida; order Lamiales; family Scrophulariaceae; genus Verbascum; species Verbascum thapsus. The sequence continues at coordinate 8,312,233 of OY770117.1, read as the reverse complement.
TCTATTGATCATAGAATCAAGCTCAATCTAATGATCATAGAGTCATATACTCAGTTACTTGTGGTTCTCTATCTGTAGTTAGCTGGTTTTATAAAGCAACATTATATATTCAATCTATCTGACAGGCCTAGGAATGTCCAATAGAAATTGGGCTTTCTAGAAAGCCCATTTATCTCGTCATATTATTGGCATTGGGCTTAATTCCACTAAAAAAACAAGCCTACAGAAATAAATTATGTATACATGATCTAAAATACCTAATCAACAAATTTCTGCAACACATCCGAATCTCCGGCGGCGGCGAATAATCAGCGATGGCGGCGAGTTGGAAGGTGAAAAGGGAGAGATGATCATCGGAAGCGTTCGGGTTGGGAGTGATAGGAAAGGAAATGATTTTCTTCAATTTACAGTGCAAAATGATGATGATGATGATGATGGAGATATTCCTTTCCTATTCCTCCCATACCAAAGGCTTTCGATCTATCCTCCCCTTTCCTTTCCGCTCTTTTCGTGGCTTAATTACTCAGCTGATTCTTGATCTCTGATCTGTATGTTAATCTCTTTCTGAAGTTTCTTTTGTTATTAGTATTATTTAGTTATACTATTAGCCAGTATTTTGTCTGATTAAATCGAGTTTTCAGCTAAAACAGTTGCATATGTTTACTCTGAAGATATTTTCCTAGCTTATTTCTCATCCACTTTACGTAGGAAAATGTTCATTTATAAAAATTGTTAACAACTTATATAATTAGATAATTGTCAATCCTATATACAAGGGACAGAAGATCCATTTCGGGCGAGGCACGAATCAGATATTTGGTTCAATTCCTTCTGAATAGTGCAAAAAAGGAATTTGAATATAAGATAATTTATTTCAGCTCTTTGATTCATATAGAAAAACCTTGTGTATGTGATTATACTGAATGATTCGGTTAGCTGCACCATTCTTCGTGATGGATATGGCATTAAAATGCATTTTCTTAACAATAACGAGCTCAAATCGTTTACTTTTGTTGATATCATTTGCAAATACGAAAATCATTGGCGCATTGATGCTTGTTCATGTCACTGACCCGTATCTAGCTTTGTCTAGGCTCGTATCTCGCCTGCAAAGAAACATTTTTGCGATAGCAAAACATGAGGAATGCAAGATTCTGAATCAGTTCCCTTGAAACGGTAAATGTAGTTTTATTAATTGATCCGTTCAAATGAGAATCTCGTTCTTACATAATGTTTTATGTGGCCTTGCCCTCTCGAGATACTGTGGAGATATGGGGAAATGGATTGAAGATATGCTCCCCCAGAATTTGAATGGATAGCTTAGTTTGAGCATTATTCGTTAACACGGGTATAAATTTCGTGCACGAAAATGTTATTTTTATTGCATTTGTTGGATCTTTGGAGCCTATTTTCTGATGTTTGAACTGTGTTATTATTGCTAACCAAGCATAGGTTGTATGTATTGAGTTTGTATGAAGAATTATGTCTTAAATATTGCTTTTTGAATGCCAAATTTGTCATTTGGTTGAATGTTGTAAATGTTTCATTATGATTGTAAGATCCTATGTGTACAATTGAGAGATTTATATAAATACTGAAGGGATTCAAATGCACAAATTCTAATTAGGAAAAACTTCAAGTAAGATTTGAAGTTAGCCAATTTACTAATTCAAATGCACAAAAAATATGGCTATTTCATGTAAGTTTAACTTGTATATGATATGTGGTGTGTTTGTTTATGATTTTAAAAATAGTTGGTAAACTAAATCTGTTAAATTTATAATTATATGTTAAATAAATATAAAGTATGAAAGAGAACGAAAAAAATATTAATAAAATAAACGATTATTAATAGATAACGATGTGAAATTATAAAGGTAATGATTGCAGAAATAAAATTGAAAAAATTAAATTTGAATGAGAATCATTTGAAAGTCCTTCAACTCATCATCTATCATATCAACCTAGCATTTCATATATTTTACAACCTTTTCTAATTATAAAAAAGATAAACAAATATACACAATTTTTTGTAATACACATTTTTCAAAATATTTTCAAAAATAATAATAAAAAAATAAACTATCATAACATTACACTTCACTGAATTTATAATATAATTAAAACAAATGCATATTGTACTTTCTTTTTTAAAACTTTTGTTTTTTTAAATGATTATATTGTTCTTATATTATTCTTTTTGCTAATCTACTATATTATTATAGCAAGGTTACAGTTTTTTTTTCCTAAATGCTAATTTTCTAGATTTTTGACTTTTTTTTAATTAAAAAATCAATCGTTATCCATAAAGTAGTTACATGAATCATCCACTTTACCCATATCTTATTTCTACCAACGTGTACCAAACTCCAACATAAATAGATTAATAATTTTAGTTAATAATTAGTTAATTAATAATTAATCTTTTATTATATTATAGCAAGATATGATTATTTTTTCCTTAATCCTAATTTTATAATTTTTTAAATTAATTTTATCCATAAAGTAATTATTTTTGATAATTAATAATTTATAATTAATTAATTTTATTCATAAAGTAATTATAATTTTATTTTGAATTTTAAATTAATTTATTATTAAAAATAGGATAATTTCAAATTGAAACTTCCATTACCACGTAACTTCCCACTATTCATTTTGGATTAGATGATTTGATACGGTTATTTTTCAAATTTAAAAATAAAAAATTACCACTACAATTATATTTGGATTTCATCTACAAATATTTTTGTTCTCACAATCCACAGCAGAGCCCCATGTACATATATTTTTTTTTCCTTTGTTTTTTGTCATTACTCACCATTAGTGTTTTCAGGTAATATTTTCCTAACCTATTTTGGATTTTGCAATGGATTTTTACTTTTTGCAGTAAATAGATAAATCAATTTCGGGGACAACGTGAAAGAAGAAATCCGAAGAGGGATTATCCATCGAGGTAAAAGTGGGAGAACAATTCTCGGTGAAGCCCATTTGTGGGTCATTTGATAGTCCTGAGCTGTTGAAATTTTCTATCATAAGGTCGATAAAGGGATACTTTTGGCGGCCGTGGCGGTGATTGTGGTGACGGTGCAGGCGGTTTATAGATCTCCGGTGGTCCGAGAAGGTTTGGAGTTGCGGTGGTGGTGGTCGCCATAAAGTAAAGAAAGTTTTGAATGTGATGTCAGAATTTGAGGATTTTGTGATGTTGAATGTGAAATTGGAGGCCATACACATACAATACAAGGTAGACATACTTGGAGGCTAAGGAAAAAGGGTGATTCTTTGGTCAACCCTCTGAAACACCAAAAAAGATAATACAATGTTTATTAACAGATAAAGTTTTAATTTAAATATTAGCAATATATTTTGTGTTGTTACTTTGTAAGAATTCAGTTTTGAAAGTTATAAAAGATTATGTGGGAAAATGGGTTTTCATACTTTTATTTAATTTCTTGAATTTGATCTTCTATAAGATTTGTTGTGTTACACTGATAATGATTACTAAATAAATCTATAATAGTTTTTATTATTTATTTCTTTTTAAATTTTATGTGCAATATTAAAATGTCACACAAAAAATATAATTTATGTTGAATATTTAGGGTAGGTGGGTGGTGAAGAATTGTGAAACCGGTAGGCCAAAAATGATTATCGGAAATGCATGGGATTATTGTTATGTTTCATTTGAGGAAATGAATTAATAAGCTGGGAAAATGTGAAATTAAATTTTCTAATTTTGGTGTGAGATTGAGAAATAGTTTTTAACATTAACCAAATAAATTCATTTAACTAAACTTATAAATAAGAAAACATATTGATCTTCGGGTTCTCTAACATGTTATATAGAGTTTGATCGAATTTGTTTATATTATTGAGTTAAGATTCTGAAAATATTTCAAAACATACATATTATAAGTATTTCTAATGGGAAAATGATGTTATACATAGTGTGTTTAGTTATGTTTTTATAAACTGTTAAAACATTTAATGTGCCAAATAAAATACAATTGGTTGATTACGTGAATTAAATAAAAATTAAAAAACATGAAATAAGAAGGGAAAAAATAGTGATTGATAACTATAGAGGTTGGTGCTAATGGCAATATACTAAAATATCTTTGACATTTTTACAGTGTTTAGTTAGTTCTTGAGAAGATGTAAAATATATTGACATTTTTGGAAATAATTAAACATTTTTCGACTTTTTTAATTGTCAGTGAACACGAAATGTTTTAAGATAAATTAATATTTTCTAAAACAGACATAAAACCCATGAGATGAGTATGAATATGGTCATCAAAATTTCAAAGGCTAAGACTATATACATGAATATGGTTATTAAAATGATGAAAGTTTTTTTTGGTTATTTTTGTGATTTTTTATTTAATTATATGTCATATTAGATAATTCTATATTTTATTTATATGTTAAGTTTTTCCGAATTATGACAAGAATTGAGAAGATTGATCTTCACAATTTATGGTTTGCGACATGCGACCGTTGCCAAAATAGTTGCACATCATATTACGAAAAAAATTGTTTTGTATCAATTGCAATGATGTTGTAAACGCAACTTTTAGGTAATATTATGTCATTGTCATTGCACTTATATCTTATTATTTCATACTAAAATTAAGTTACTCTTTCTGCATATATCTTATTATAAGAGACTGTGGTAGGACTATTGACTTGAAGTTACTAAACAAACAGGGTGAATTTCTTTTTCACCAGCCAACTGTTTTTTCCAAGCGTTTCAAAGAAAATGTACAATTTTACTTTCATTTGGGACTCAATATATCAAAACTATTTAATATTCTTATATAATAAATAACACTTCCAGGAAAATGGTAAACAACTATTAAAAGACTACGTCAACCTATTGAACAATCAAGCATATATATTTATCATTCATGTACCATCAATTTTTGCCAGGCCAAATGCTCGAAGCGATGTCAGTTTTATTTTATCTGTAGACTGATTTGAAAAATGTCTATATTTCTCATACAGATTACGGTTTCTGTGTACATAAACGGTGGAAAGTGTTATTATTTTTGTTTTAAATTCTTATCTTAATACTATATAATAAATCACCGAGCAAACTATTAATAAACTAGAATAGATTTTTCAGTACTCATATAATGTATATATTTGTTAATTATTTTACATTTTATCTATAATTACAGATGTGACATGTTTGACACATGTGTTTCGTTGTTTTTTCATTTATTATTCTTCTTTGTACACTTTTGTGACATTATTTGGTGATATTCAACACAATTATATTGAAAGACTTACACTTACAAATAATAAAATAACATGCCTGAATAATATATCGTGCGTAGCACGGGGCACACACTATTATATATATATATATATATTTTATATCAAATTAAGTTAGTTTTAAAAGAGAACGTGGCACATACAGTTATAAATATGAAAATATAGATATATTAATTTATACAGTGTTAATTTCCTAACTTCTCAAACCCCCTCATTTTCATCCCTTCCGCCGCCGTGAAGAGCCAAACAAGGCGTTAGCTATCGAAGAGATGGGTGATTCCGACGGAAAATTTGGGGATGAAGAGAAGAGCGGACATACAGTGGCGCCGTTTGATATGAATGATTTTGTTGTGATTAAAGAAGGAGAGGCTGAGATTTTAATGCACGCCAAGAATGAAGTCTTTTATAACAAAGCGCAGGTCTGCTTACAATCTTGTCTTGTTGATTTCAGTTTGATCTTTTGCTGTTTTTTGTTGTTTTTGCTTTTAAGAAATATGTTACCGGATTGACGTGATTGGTGTTTTTTTAATGTATTTTTAGTTGCTTAAAATTAATGCTGTATATTGTTTAAATAACAGTAAATTATAGAAAAATCGAAAAGTTAAATGTACAATATTTCTAGCTTGTTTTGAGCTTACATTACTGGTGTTTTTTCTGGTTATGCTCTGGAGGAACCTGAGATTTTAGAGTGTACTGATTGCAGGTTAATAATAGAGATATGTCCATAGCTGTCCTGAGGACTTTCATATCAAAACGCAAACAGGAGCATGAAGAAGTGCTGTCAAAAAGAAAGAAAAATGGTCCAAAGGTTGCGGAGAAACCTGCTGTTGATGCAGAAACAATTACGAAATCCATAACAAATAATGGAAAATCAAATGGGGAATTGGAAGTCTCTGGAGAGATATCTCAAGATGAACCCTGTAGCATATTTGAAGATCCAGCTTTGAAACAAGATGGAAAAAGTAGGGGAGAATTGAAGCCACCTCGAGTTTTGGAGGTTATTAGTGATTTCATGTTTGGTCTGTGTTTTGAGTGAACTAGTTCGTGGTTACAAGAATGTCAAACAATAACATTATGCGATAACTGGCAACTATAATAATTCACTAACAATTACTAAGAAAGTCGAGAAAAACGTGGAATCCAATCAGTAACTATGCTGTTGACATTCCTCATTCATATCTTCATATATCATGGCCTAAATATGTGGGTTGACAGGCACTATCGGCTTCTGGACTCAGAGCTATAAGATATGTACGTGAAGTAGATGGAATTGAGCAAGTTGTGGCCCTTGACAATGATAAAGGTAATTTCACGTTCCTGTTATAAATATTTCACAATATAATGTTAGAAAAGGCCCTCTGAATTTGGAAGGAATATGTATTGCTAGGTATGTTAATTTGTCTTTTGTTGCTTGTAAAATGTCAATTATTAATCTGGAATAATAAAATTACCACTCTTCTGCAGCGTCTGTTGAAGCTTGCAGGCGAAACATTAAATTTAATGGTTCAGTGGCATGTTCAAAGGTTGAGTCGCACCTTGCTGATGCTAGAGTTTACATGCTAACCCACCCAAAAGAATTTGATGTGGTATGTGCTTTTTAATTGTCACGTCCAACAATATCTTGTAAGCACGAAGAGCTTTTTAAGCTCTTTAAAGTTAGCTTAGCCAAACACCTCTAACTCTGTACATGCTACATATTGCTAATCTAAGTTTTTTTATAGCTCGGTCCTTTAAATTTTGAAATTTTTGTTTTTGTTTGTTTGTAAAGGCTCCTTTTTTATCTGTGATTTATCCCTCAAATTGTTTATAGGTCGATCTTGACCCTTATGGTACACCATCTATTTTCCTTGACTCTGCTGTTCAATCGGTTGCTGATGGTGGCATATTGATGTGCACAGCAACTGATATGGCAGTTCTCTGTGGGGGCAATGGTGAAGTCTGCTATTCCAAGTAAGATTTTAATAAATCTAGTTTTCTTGTAACATTTAGTTTTTAATAAATCGACTTTTCTATACTTGCAATGACAAAAGGAGTAGCCTGACATGACTGTGCTTGTTTTAACTAGATATGGCTCTTATCCTTTGAGAGGAAAATATTGCCATGAGATGGCTTTAAGAATCCTTCTTGCATGTATTGAGGTAAGCTATCTTTATGAAGAAGTTCTTGCTTTGTCCTATGTGTACTTGAGTATGCAAAAGAAAGAAAGATGGCACTGCCTTGTTGTAGTGACCACCATTTCCTTGGTTTTGTGACTTTTTTCTTTCTAATTCTTTTCCTCTAATTTGTTCTTGAGTTTATATGGTTAGAATGTCAAGTATCCAATGGGCTCTTAATCTATGACATAAGAGCATTCATGTTCCAATTTAGTTATCTTTAGATAGATAAATAGATAGATAGAACATTTGTTATCTTTAGAATTGCTCAAGATTTAGCAAATTCATCGTAGATGGGGGGGAGGGTATCTTTCCAACGGGATAGTAACTTATTGTTAGTCGGATTCAGTTTTATCTGTTTTAGGCAGCACGGTCTAATTGAATATGCATTATAAAAAGTCTCAGCTCGCAATTTTCTCTCAGGAAAATGAGTTATTTGTTTTCCCTACTATTTCACTGAATTATCACCTTTTGAATTAAATATCCATTTGAAACGCAGAGCCATGCAAATCGGTACAAGAGATACATTGTTCCTGTTTTATCTGTTCAGATGGATTTTTACGTACGAGTTTTCGTTCGTATATACACGTGAGTATCTCCTGCCATTTTTTCAAATTAATTTAACAAGTAGTTTTGTTTGCATTACTAGCATTATTTGGTCATAACTGCTATATTTAATTATTCTTTTAATTTGCATACTTGTTTACCGGATAATTGCTTGCAGTTCTGCAAGTGCAATGAAGAACACTCCTTTAAAACTTTCATATGTTTATCAGTGCACCGGCTGTGATTCTTATCATCTTCAGCCACTAGGAAGGACTATCTCTAAGGTATACACGTGTAAAAATTTCACTAAACTTTTGTGATGCATTAACTTTTGTGTATTGCAGAGATCTAGCCATGCTTTGGTCTGAAAACTAAAAAGCAACAGAATATTTTCTCTTGATGTGAAATTTTTGGGCGTAGGTCTATGCAAAAAAGAATTTACTTACTAAATAATCAGATGATTATTGTTAATCGGAGTTAAAATTAGTATTACAAAAAATAAAAAAAAAATGCCCTTCAAACTATAATCCGATATAAGTTTTTTTTTTTATGATCATAAATCCCACTGTCACACACGCACAGGGATGGTACCCGGGGCTACCCCCTACAACAACTTTGGGAATAAAATTTCTCTATAAGATTTTGGGTTTTTGACATCCCCCTCAAATCTAGAAGTATGAAGGTCTCACCCCAATTTTCACATCCCCCCCCCCCCCTTCCTAAATTTCAAATTTTGGCTCGTCCCTACACACACACACACACACTTTTAGAGGCAGAATTGATGCGTGTGCTCAAGTATTCAAGGTATAAATTAAATAAAAAATTCTTGATTTGTTTTATATCATAATATATTTTAGCTATTTCAACATATTTGTTTAGAGCTATGAGAATCTCAAGAAAAAAATCATGTCAAAATAAGATGAAAAATATGATTAATAAGAAAATAGATGGATCAAGAGAAAGTTTAAAGAATGCCGCTGAGATAGTAGATAGAGAGAAAAGTGGTTGTAAATCATCTCGATTTTATCTATTCAAGTTGAGGTCAATTAATATGATCTTACACTAAAAAAAAGATAGTTACTGTTAGGGGCTCACACTTAAATAAATATATATGTATAAGTATATATTATTTATTGGAGATTTATCTTGTAAATCTTTTTTAAATACCCACAGAATAGCAGTGTGAGATACCTTCCAGGATTTGGTCCTGCTGTCGCTCAAGATTGCAGCGACTGTGGCAAGAAATACAATATGGGAGGGCCAATATGGTCTGCTCCAATTCATGATTTTGAATGGGTAACTTCCATTCTGGAAGACGTTAAGTCTATGAAGGACCGCTATCCTGCTTTCAATCGAATCTCCGCTGTGCTGACAACAGTTTCAGAGGTATGCCACCACTTCCTCGGGTGAAAATTAGAATGTGTATATCATGTAGTTGCTTTTCCTGAGTTTGTGTTTCTGAACATATGTCTCTTCTGCGTATAATTTCACTTGGGAAACACTTCGATTTCCATGTTTTTTTCTTTTTAATGGGTTTGTAATAAATATTCACTTTGGTAATGGTGAGCAAGTGTCAAGACCTAAACATAATAACCTTTTCCAAATTATATAGATATGTGTGTGTGGGAGTCTGTTCCAGTGTTTTTATGGACAATTATAAAAAGAAAATTTTGGGCTTGTTCTCTTTGAAATTCATCCGGTGGACTAGAGTATGAAATATTTCCGTACACCATTAGCTTTTAAATTAGCATAAGTATACTCGGATATACTTTGAAATATTAGTATATCTGAGTCAATTCCGAATAAGCTTTGGATTTTATATTGCTTGTCATAAAAATGCTTTGAATAGGTCTTGGAACCTCTCCAAAGAAAAGGGCACGGTATATACTTAATCTTTTAGCCGCATCAATAAGTTTTCTTAAAATATCTGTTTTATGTAGAAAAAAATAGGAGGGATTTCTTATTATATTTCATTCAAGACTAAGCACCTATATATATAGTATATACATAAGTTATCATCTATGCTAGGAAAGAAATCAATCAAATATATGTCTTCCTATTCTATAAAAGCCTTGATCAGTTTTGTGAAGTAATGAGAAGAGCTGTTGTGACTTGTAGTTGCTGTTTTAGAAGTCATCATTATGGAAACAAGGAACAAATATCCTGTTTTGACTCTTAAAATTTGGTTATGTTATATATTTTTCTCCTGAAATTTGCAGGAATTACCTGATGTTCCGCTATATCTAAGTTTGCACAATCTCTGTGCAACATTAAAATGCACATCTCCATCAGCAGTTATATTTCGCTCTGCTGTGATTAACGCGGGATATCGTATATCAGGAAGCCATGTAAATCCTCTTGGTTTGAAAACTGATGCTCCTATGGATGTGATTTGGGATATTATGCGCTGCTGGGTAAGCACAACCGTATTTTCATGCATGCGTGAATCTTAAACATCTACTTTTATGACGTGTATTGTTATTTAGGGTAAATGACATATTTACATAGATAATATCTAAGACCTAATTATGAAAATATTCAAACGTTTTAGTTTTTGTCAGTAAAAATAGACTCGGTGTCTTGGTAATCTTCAAAATCTCAGTGGACTCGTGGTGATTACCCACTAAATGAGGGGTGCGCGTGTAATTGCCCCTTTTTATTTATTCACGTATTCCAATAATTTCATTCACTATTAGTCCCTTTTTAGCTTCTCTTAACGAGCGTGCATACAAAATGGCTTTTCCCGGGACATTTCACTTGAATGACAGTTAGTTGTTAAAATGGGCCTTCTTGTATAAATACTTTCACCTTTTCTTGTCAGCATCTTATGTGTAATAGTTGATGGTGACCATTTTATGCAGGTAAAAAATCATCCCGTGAAAGCTCAGGCACCTGATCAGGCTGGAAGTGTTATCCTTGCCAAGGAACCCGTTCTGCAGGTATCACAGCATGATGCACACTTTCCTTTATATTTGGAAACTACACAAGAAACACACATGATAAATTGCAGTTTTAGCCTCATTAGGATGAGCCATGTTGCCCTGTTATTCACACACTTGCAAAATTAGTCTCATATGATGACACTTATATTTTTAGTCACAGCCATTAGAAAGCAAACTGAGACCGTTAGTTTAATCTCGTGCATGGCACGATGGCCATTACATAATTTGCATAAATTTCGGAAGGCCCTTAATTTAACTAATCTTTTAGCATATGGAACCAAAATTACAAAATAATCTTATGGGACTGTTCTTCTGTTTTTGCAATTTTGGAAATTATGAGACTTTAGGTGACTCTATCCTATACGAGCATTATCGCAATTTGCTCAGAACTACAGTCATTCTATTTATTACCAAGTTCACTAATTCCACGTTCCCAAACTTCGCTTAGTTGATTTTAGGTTCTAGAGCGAAAATTTACTCTGGGTATAGCACTCAGGTCTGTATCTTTTGTTTGATGTTTTATCTTGTGCAATCTGTTATGTAACATGGATTATAAAATAAAACACGAAATTGGAATAAATGATTCAAACTACTGATAATATACAACTAACCAACCATCAAAACATGTGCACTTTGGTTTTACAGGCTAATTTTGCCCGAGCTGTGGCGTCCCTTAGCAAGGCACAAGCGAAAAAGGTTGCAAGATTTCTTCCTAATCCCGAGAGGCATTGGGGGCCTAAGGTGAGGGCGGGTCGTCAGATTACTAGCAAGCACGTCTCTCTTCTTGGTGCTGACGCAATAAACGCGCTTCTCGAAAACGAACACGAAGAAAATGATGATCCACCGAGCAAGCGTAAGAAGACAGAAGAAGATACTAGTAATCACGATCATTAGGTTGAAATCTCGTGTGGGTCCCGTTATACCGATTGCTTGTGATTTGTCCTGAAAGCTCTCAATCATCGGCACGTTGGGTGAATCTCATGTGGGTCCCATTATATTGATGCTCGTGATTTGTTCTGAAAGCTCCCAAGAACGATGGCTCGAGTGATAACTAAGGCATTGTTCTATTGCAGTTCTCTGGACTTTTGATGGAGCAATAGTTTTGTTTTTGTTTTTAATCCAAAGATAAATTCCCAGTTTGTTTTAGAAGGTTTTGCTCTTTTTGATGATTTTGCTCAGCAGGTTGACTTCTTGTAATATTTATCTTTCTTACATTACATTTATTTATCTGGTAATATTTATCAAGTGACAAGAATGGATGATACTAATATGTGTGCAATAGTGTATAATTAATTTATTTTAAATATTATACACGTGAAGTATGTGAAATATAATCTATGTTATTATATACATAACAATTGTCTTCTATGTAGGGCTGTGAATTTTTTGGTGAAACTATTTGAATTCTTAAATTTTTTTTTAAGTGTCTCAAAGCTAATTTTCATATATTAGTTATTTTTTCCTATTTTTTCTTGCACATTATCGCCGACTCTCCTAATGTCTCATTATCATATACATATATATATTTTTTAAATAATTAAGTTTCTCATTAAAATAAAGGAACACTACACATTCACCAGGGAATTACTACTACTCCCAATTCTTGCACTGAATCATATTTCAAACTCTATTAACTATTTCATGATAATATTCATGAAGGGTATTCTGCTAATATCATTTTATGTGCAATTCTAATGAGCAATCTCTGTAAGTGATTATGAGTAACGTGTAAGCTACGAACATCAAGTCGTTGTAGTATAGTGGTAAGTATTCCCGCCTGTCACGCGGGTGACCCGGGTTCGATCCCCGGCAACGGCGTTATTCTCTTTTGTGTAATCTTTTTGTCTGGTAGAGTTTGTACTACTTTTCTTCGACTATATATATATTACACACAGATAATACAATTATGACTATAATTCATCTCGAGCTGACCTTGACTATTTTTAAGAAAAAGGGTGTTCAAAATTGATTTCTTATTTAAGATAAATGAACTTTCAACAATTACTCTTTTGACTGAAATATTTTGATTAATTTTTCAGCCCTATGCATAAACTTCACCAAATCATCTGACTAAATTAAACGAAAAGGAAAAAGGAAAGAAAAATTACACCCCGAAAAACTCAAAACATAATGCCTAGAAATCTCTCATTTCAAAAAGGAAAAAACATTAATTTTTAACAGGGTTGAGCTGATCCCAAGCTTGAATCCAGGTTTCCATGGCATCTGCAAGCTTAACAAAATAAGGGTCTACTTTTCCAAGCTTTTCTTCAACTTGTTTGGCTAGTTCTTTATAACACTTCTGTACAGTGTTTGCATCCTTGGACAGTTTGGCTGATTGGAAGAATGGGATTATATCTTCTTGCCAGAATATGCCTTTGTACTCCTTTTTCAGGTTCACAAAAGGGTTACTGGCCTTGCTGTGCCATATGTATGGCAGCCCGGTTTTCACACCATATCCCAAATGATCACAAATCACCTGAATCCATCAGTTCATATATATATATATATATATATATATATTGAAGTCATATATATACGTAAAACTGTATTGGTGATTATGATTAGATTGACTGTGTTAGACTTGGTTCAACGTAGAATTATGCAGAAAACGAGACGAGTAGAAAGTTGTACCTTGATGCACCAGCCAGCCCACATGTCATCATACCTCCCAATTGGCTGACCATCTCCCATAAGGCCAAAGTACATGGCTGGACCAATAAGATCACGGTCGAATGCCAGATTCATGCCACACATGGGAAATAAGGTGCCCTTGGGTATAGTCAACACTGCATCAACATACCTATCATACACATAAAAAAGTATACAACCTAATCATAATTGATGAATATATATGTATATCTCAAGGTATATTGGCTATCTAATATGTGGGGTCAAATTGTGCACCGAGTATTTAGGTGATTGAAATACTACGAGACTAATCAAGAATTACTTAACTATCATCGTACATATTGGTGATCATCCACAATAATCATATCTTTTGCTCCCATCAAAATACTTGTACCAAAAATGTATGTAAAACTAGATTTGAAGCGAATATATATATATATATATAATTACGTTGTGTTTCTCTCGCTAGGCTTGACAAGTTGTGTAGGAGCATCGTAATCAGGGATGTTCAACCAGAGCCCGTGTGAGACTGCAGTTGGGACTCCCTCTCGGAGGCTGAAAGGGTATCCACGAACGAAATCTGCTCCTTCACGATAAGGATCATACAAGGTGTTGAAGAAAAATGGAGTTGATGGAGATAGCAGATTCTTGATATGTTGATCCAAGGCATTGATTTGCTTGCCTGAGGGGTCTTTAGCAACCTATGTTTATCATGGGGATAATTGGGATGTTTAGAACAAATAAACAAGCTCAATATGGCTATGCATGCAATAACTAGATGAATCTTATCTAATCATATCGATTAAATGCACTTCAAAAAATCAGTATAGTATATCTAATATTATCATCATCATCATCATCATCATCATCATCATCATCATCATCATCTCTTTTGGGGGTAATAGCTATAGCTACGAGTGATAGTATAGCTGAGAATTGTTTACATTTTACAATGAAATGAATCGAAACTATATGGGACAAAAATTGCAATCTCAAATAACACATTCAACTTTCACCATATACTATAAGGTTGAAACGAAGGGATATAAGTAACTTACGAAGCAATCATCATCAATGGTGAAGATATACTTCTTCTTGGAGATCATATATCCAAAACAGCGACAAGCCGAGTCCTTGAACGAAATGCACGAAGCACTTGGGCCAAGGATCCGATTAATATCGTTTCGATTGTAAAGCTCGTAATCAAATCCCTCCGGAACCTTAATCGATTTTGTAGGATCTCCGTCTTGGACTATGATCAGGTGGTACTGCTCAAAGAACGGCCTCCACATCTCCAGGAAATCTAGGTTTCTGATCGTCGGAATCACTATATCTAGCTCATCTTTCAGCGGCGGCGCGTGGGTGGACATCGCGTGAATTAGGTTATGATAATCTATGCGTGTGTGTTTTGTTCTTGTTAACTGAATTTGATTTATTTATGTGGATTATGGGGATACGTGGTGGCGCGTGCGAGATCGGCGGGATCGGCGCGTGTTTGGGGAATTTTGTTCGAAATTGTGGGTGCACCGATGTTGTAGCACCATAATGGGCCTTGGATTAGAGGATTCCCCATTGGGCCCAATTTATACTTAAAGGGCCCTTAACGAATCCGGTCCAATGGGCTTGACAATTCTCACATTTGCCTATGCACGCTCAATGCTTATACTCATTTTTGAGTCAATTAAAGTCTTTTTCATATCAAAAAAGTTTAAATGAAACGTTTAAAGTTTGATAATAATTACAGTTTTAAAAAGGTTATAACAAAAGATATAACGGTTCAAACAAGTTTAAATATCGCTTTATTCAGCTCGGCTTGATTCTATTACATTACTACGCACCATTTATTATATTCTCACATGTACAAAATTCTTTCTTAAATATTGAAATGACGAATTTTATACATGACATATATATATATATAAAAAAAATGAAATGAAAGAAGGGGTATTATTTTGAAATTCAAGATATGTTAATCACAATTTGATGTGAAAACAAAAACCTCTGTAGATAATAATTTCCCATTATTATGCAAGAATTAAATCAAATTTGCTTGCAATTTTTCTTCTATATAAAAGCTGAAATACAACAATAATTTAAATGTATTACAATCAGCTGCATCCATCAAACTGTTCTTTTCTTCTCATTACAATTCTCTATCAAGTACTTATAATCTCAAAAACCCTATGAACATATAGTATAGCACATTGTGGTAAAATAAGTTACACAACTACATAAGCAAAAAAGAATGGCAATGAATTCATCAACAAGAAACCACAAAGCTTTGCGTTCTTCTATATCCGTTCGTGCGCCTGTCTGAACCCAAACGTATATGTAATAAAGTCGTTTCTCGGTATACAAGTTCTTCCATTTTCGTACAAATTTTGCTGTTTTTGGATATCGAAAAATTTCTTAAATGAGTTTCAAATGGATCGCCAATGATGATATCAGAGTGATTAGTAGCATAAAAAACGGGACATTTTGGCGTAAAGTGGCGTTTGGTAGATACGGGTACGCGTCTGGAGGTGGCATAACACAGTTATCACCATTGAAGTAGATTCTTCTTGGAAAAGCCCAACCTTTTTCGAAGGTGAAAGTTCTACTGTCCTTTCGGAATAGAAGCTCCGATTGGACGTTTCCTAGTGGGCCCGCTTGAGATAGCAAGTCGTTGTAAAATTTAACGCCCCACAACATTGCCGTATCATCTGTCGAAATTGAAAAACGTGGTATTAGAATCATTGTTGGTTCCTCAAAAGGGTAGTCGAAATAATCCCTTTTTCGAAAATGAAATCTTATTGGGAAACGTCCGAAAAAAGAAATAAGGGCTATAAATTCGGGATAAAGATAGTGAAAAACATGAAATGTATTTTAGACGAATATATGTGTGACAAGTATATACATGATTCTGCAACCAAAGATTTGGATTTTAAAAATGGGTTTTAGGACCCGAGAACACGGGAACTATCCAAACGTAAAATACTATTATCAAAAATCATTATTCGAAAACTTACTTATATTTTGGTACGGATTTAGTGGCTTGTAGTTGAAACTAAATAGTTGAGTGAGATTGTCGAAGTTGGGATGTTGTACGACTAAGTTCCACTGCGTATAATTCATCCTGTAATTGAAGTTTGTTATAGTGACCTTCACGCGCCAATACTCCTTGTAGTTTAGTTTCACGTGCCAATGGACTCGAATGGGGCACATATGGCTAGTGCATTGGACAAGAGGCGCAAGGCTATTAGCCTTCCCGTGGTCCGAAACAACCGAAGCAAGATGTGGCATATCCGGACTGCAAGTAGTAAAACGGAAAAGAACCCGAAATTAGGCACAAAAAAGCGGAATAATAACATGAATGTCCCCTCTTTCATCGGGTAATTTTTTTTGATGACGAAGAGTACAATCAGCCTAGATTGCCCATAGCTAACAGACTGTGGAGGCCAATAAGCATTCCTTCCAGGGAATCAAACCCGTGACCAAGACCACAAGATTAAGCTGCCCGACCGGAATGAGATTTTGTAAATTACTAATATACCCTTGTCCGATTATGGTAACTTGAAACGGATTGAGTGAAGTTGATGAGTTAAAAGAGTTTTTTCATCGTGGGTATCTATGTAATTTACTCAAAAGAGTACTTTTGAATGAAACGAGAGATGAGAAATGGGATGACTTACTCTACGCATGTTCCTCCCGCCTGAGTAGAGTTATTTTGGCATCCGCACGTGCAAGTTGGGCAAGGGACAATAGTGTCATTGTAAAAAGACGATAGCGAGACGCAGCAAGTTGGCGTCTTTTGAGCCAGAAACTGTGAGTATGTGCATGTCACGTTCCACGTCACTGCAAACGAGACAAGCATTAGAAACAATTCAATAATATTACGCTCGAAATTTTTACTTTTTCCAAATTAATATTATGGTGTGTTTGGATCGAGTGATTTGGATTTGTGGAGGGGATTTGGAGGAAGGATTTGAAATGACACCTGGAGTCATTTGAAATCCACCATAGTCATAGAGAAAATAGCTCAAAGTGAATGACAAGGGATTTGAAATCCATTATAACTTGGATACATCCAAACAAACTTAATGGATTTGTTGACGAATTTGAAATCCATAGATTTCAAATCCTTCAATCCAAACGCACCCTTAACGAAATCTTATTTTGGGACATGGCAAAAACAAAAATAGAAGTTACGAAAAACTCACTCATAGCTTGAGTCACTCTCCTTCCATCATTAGTGACGAATTTAGTAGGTTTCCCGACTTTCGCGGGCCCACAAGTGTAGCCGGGGCCCGGTGCTTTCAAAGTGAAGTTCTTCGGGACCCTCACCGTCTTGTTGGTGGTCCCCGCGGAACCAACGCTGACCTGGAAAGAGCTAGCCGCGTTAGCTTGATCTTGGACCCACGAATTCATCACGCCGCCTTTGCAGCAATTCGCAATCTGTTGGTTGTAAGGCGTCCCGGGCAATAGATCCACGACCGTTGGATCTTTCTTACAGCAATGCGGGATGTTGCCTTTGAACCTCGAACAATCTCCTTGCTCGGTAGTTTGAGCCCCTATCATGCTCCAAATCACCTCTTTCTTAGCCCATGTCCAACCCAAGGTCCATCCCGGGGCTTGAATGTGACGATATTGTTGGAAGTTGAACATAGTCACAACGGCCTGTAAAATTTCGATGAAAACTCGTTAAAATAATCGTTCTATCAAATGAGATTCTCTATTGCAACTGCTTTCTGTTGAATCTAGCGTTTTCAGACACGAGCCTGATTCATGGGATTTCGTAACAAAAAACCGTCTTGACATGCCACTCATCTAGACGTTACTACAATATTGACCCGACCCGCCCAAAGATCCATCCGGTCTGTAACGGGTTGGGATCCACAGAGTGACATAATTTGAGTTTGGATCGAATGCTTACCACATAGCCATCGGGGGTCCAACTGATTACATCCCATTTTATTGTGATGTTTCCATTAGGATCAAGTGCATCATAAGCTTCTGCACCAAAAAAGGTAAGAAAAATGAGATCTTGTTAAAATCCGGATATGTATCATATGAGATCATAGTTTTAAACCTTCATCACATTCAAATTAAACAAGAAATCTGCAATATATCTTATGAACATAACAAATCAAACTATATCCACTGGCCATAAGGAGAATGATTTCACTATTTCAGTACAAAATGAGTATAAAATACTGTAAAAAGTCTAATGATTAATCAAATTTCATTGAGTAAACTAATCAAATTTAGATAACACAATTACAGGATTAGTTCAAGTTAGAATGTAATTGTTCATCTTACACAAGACAGTTAAATCTCATTTTAACAAACAACTAACTATAAAAGAGCCTTAAATCCAGATTAACTAACTAATCAAATCAAGTCACTCAAAAGATCTAAACCTTTTCACAAATCAAATCAAACCAAACCCATATCCTCAAATCTCTAAAAACACCCAATAATTCAAGAAAATAGAAACCCAAACAGATAATTATTAACTGAACAAAGAACAAATGAAAGGAGATTACCAGTAGAAGTAAAACTGAAACAAGATAGCAAGAAGAAGAGCAAAATGGTGAGAGATCTGAAACACAATCCCATTTCTTCAAGCTGTAGATTTGCTTCAGAGAGAGAAAGAGAGAGCTTGTTTAACAAGAGCTTAACTGGGACTTTAATAATGTGTTGTAATAACCAGTAACGTGCTACTTGCAAGATTCTTGTGTGGATTTTACTGTCTTTTTTTTTTTCCTTTTGTTTTTACTGATTTTTTGTAAGAAATTATTGACTTTAATATGTAAAACGATTGATTGCGACTGTAATAAAAGCATGTATTTTTGCAACTCTCATAAATAGCTATTGTTGTTTTGAATTCTCTTTTCATTATCAAATGCAATTTTTACTATTTTTTTTTTCATTTTTAAGGTTCCTGTTTTTGCCTCTATGCTTTTCTTTTTATTTTGTTCGTTTAAATAAAAGATAATTTGCAGAAAAAAAAAAAGAAAAAACTTATTTTGTTCGCGGGTTCTTGCTATTTCTAGTGTTAATACTTCGAAAATATTGTAATTAAATCTTGAAAAAATATTTTATATGTGAAAATATAATTTTATGAGCATATAAATTTAGAAATACTAATGAGAGTTACATGTATTTGAAAAATATTTTAAATGAATCACAATTTGAGATTTATATGTACTAAAATATTTAAATTGGAATCACAATTCGAACAAAATAAAATGCACAATGATTTGAATTTCTTTTACAATTACTACCACCCCCACTGGTGTTGACTATGTCCATAATGGTGAAAATGACTGCTTAACAAATATTGCTGAGACGAGGAAAAGGACTATTATTTACTTGTTTAAATAAATAAATATCTAAATTAATCATTTACTGAATAGAAAAGAGAAAAATAAATATTATATAATGAAAAACAAGAAGTTGCCGACAGTAGATATAGACAAAGACAGACACAACTGTACCTAAAATAATGTCCAAATTCATGTGTATGAATGTTTATATAATATTTATTATTTATTATATAATACGAGATTATATTATTTCTTAATAAATTGCTTAATTAAGACTTGAGACTGTCGGTGCCCAGAAAGTTTCCACGAAAAAGTACAAATTTGCAAATTATATGGCGTGGGGTCTTCGTGTTGTTAGGTTCAAATATTAATATATATATATATATATATAACAAAAGTGAAAATAAAATAAAAGATCTTGATTAGTTAATTAAACTATTATTGGTTTTGATTTATAACTTGCCATAATTTTATAAAGAATTAAAATTCGAAATTCTAATGAAGCATTATATCTCTAGTATTAATTGATTGAGATTTTTATTCAACCATAAGTTTCGAAAGCTAACAAATATGATTCAACAACTGATATTAAAACTACATGATGGGTCCCCAATTTTGCATAGGGGCATTATCGTAATCTAATAAAGCGATTAATATAAAGGCAATATTAACACGTAGGCCTCCAACCGTGGGCCAACACAACGAGCCCATGGCCCAGCTAAAACTCTATAAATACCATCCAGATCAGCTAGATTAATCATTATCTGGTTTCCACTCTGAGAACTAGAATTACTAAATACTCTCTAAAGTCCACGAGATTGAGGAGTACAATTAATACGAACTACGAAGAGGCTTGATCCTACCTAAGTAGGTACGTAGGCAGCTCGAGGTTACTGAGCACAGCTCCACTATCTAAAAACACTTAATCTGGTCTGTCGTGAGTTGGGTCGAATCCCATCCCCACGTGACCTTCACGTGACATTACTATTTGATCCCGCATCACTACATATTTTTAATTAAGATTAGTAAACTAGCTCAATTATAATACTTGTTAATAACAAGAGAGCAAATACAACTATCATGTTAAGTTCCTTTGATATTTAGTTGAGCTTGAAAATTACTAATTTGGACTAAAATCTCATTATTAATTAAATTAAGTGTGAACGAAATTTTGAATTAGTTGAATATAAGTGAGCTTGATATATTTATCTTTTAGAACATGAATATTTCACGTTTTACTTATTAATTTGATTTTTTTTTTTAAATCCTGCAACTCTTTATTTAAACAACATTCATCTAGATAAAATAAAACCCATCAATTTCCATATAATATATATATATATATATATAATTCATATAGTAAGATTGAAAAACAGTACGAGTCCAGCTCAATTGATGATAGTAACACACTTTCCTCTGTACCTCCACAATCTCTTGAGGACTCCACAAATTCAATATTTATCTTTCTTGTTTGGTATGTTCTAAAATAAAAGTTAATTCTCTTAAAATGTTCTTTCTTTATATGTATATAATTATTTTTGTATTTATACAGTAATCATTAAATATAATCGTAATTAAGATTAAATATATCATTATATATATATCATAACATATTAATATATATATAAATAAATAAATACTATATTTGATATATAAAAAAAATTATTTTGGAGAGCGAGAACATGTTTTTTTGGGCTCAAATTCGACTCATTAAAAAACTCGATTTGTAAGGGTCGGGTCTAATCAAGCTATTTTTGAGCCGGCCCTATCTACAACTAGTCAACTACAGGCATAGTCAACTTTAAATTATAATTTCATTAATTATCAATTTTTTTTTATAAATTTAGTACAAAATGGGCCAAAAGCACTCCGATAGTGCAATATGAAGCAATTTCCGGGTCTTTCAGGAATTATTCATGGACACGGCCCAATTAACCAAATTACCCGGATTTGAAGCCCAAATAGAACGGCCCATGGTCACATCGATTCATATAAGCCTTGTACGCATAAGTACTACCTTCAACAGCGAGGATCGTTACATCCGCGAAGCAGAGGATAATCGCACGCCAACAAAGACCTGAATGTCCGTTTAACGACTAATTAATTGCACATTTCTTTGTTAATAATTCTCCACGACAAACCCCTCTTTCAAGATTGGAATTTCCCATTTTTTGTTAATTTTTTCAGCTCAAGCAAAGATTATTATCAATTTTCCTTTTTTTGTTGAAGAGATGTTGATATTGTACAAGTGTTGGGGGTTTTAGTTTATTTTGTGTTTTTTTTTTGTTTCATTTAGCATTTGATGGATACAGCAGGAGCTCAAAGGCAATCGTTTGGTCAAACCGAGATTAATTGGGACAAGTAAGGTTTACCGATCTGGTTTTTATTGTTATATTGATATATGTGGCCAGATTTTAAAGTTAATCTGTTGGTATGATGTATTAATTATGTGAATGGGTTATGGAGAATTAGTTGGATTAATGTGGTTTAACAACAGATTTATGTTTCTGAAGTTAATTTTGTTACCTACTCTGCTGTTTTTGAACTTGAAATCTAGCGGTAAGTTTGACTGCAGGGGGATGTGTTATTTTTGTTTCTGGTGAAATTTATGTAGTGAGGGAGGAGGAATATATTTACATTTATTGTATTCATTTACATTTAGTGTTGTAAATCAAGTAATTCATTAAGAGGACGTGTAATGGAGAATGCGAATCAAAATACAAGCACCTATTATAGTTAAGATAATCACAGCAGGTCTTCGCTATTATCAGCCATTTCTCACCTTTCCATTAAGAGAAATCTATGGAAATATTTGGAAGTTTTAGTTTTATTCTAGAAAAAGAAATTTGTCCTTCGAGCAAGTGGATATAGAAAAGAAAGAAGTCATTCATATTCGAAGTGATTATTCTAAGTTCCATATGTTAAACCTCCGATTCTCGTGCTGCCAAGTTCAGCGTTTAACTTAGTGTAACTTTTAATTGAATGTTGGTGGTGCATGATGAATTTTCTATGACACCACATTTGAAGTTCTATAATATTTGATACTGAAGACTAAGTTTTCAAGATTTCTAGAATTTTTATTATGTTATTTTGGGTGTTTTATAGACTTTTAGTTTATTCATGTTGTTACTTACTCATCCTTGCAGGCTTGATAAGACTAAGTTCTACGTTGTTGGAGCCGGAATTTTTACTGGAGTTACAGTAGCACTTTATCCAACTTCAGTTGTGAAAACCAGGCTACAAGTCGCTTCTCATGGCTCTGTAGAAAGAAATGCAATTTCTGTCATCAAAAGCCTACTAAAAACAGATGGGATTTCGGGTTTATATAAAGGTTTTGGGACCGTCGTCACTGGAGCAATACCCACAAGAATTATATTTCTCACTGCATTAGAGACAACAAAAGCAGCTACATTCAAGATGGTTGAACCTTTCAAGTTATCAGAACCTACACAGGCAGCTATAGCAAATGGAGTTGCTGGAATGATGGCATCCATTTGTTCACAAACCACATTTGTTCCAATCGATGTGGTATGCTTCACATAATGTCATCCGGGTTTTTGTCTACAATTTTCTATTTATATTTTATCGAGGTAATAATTTTAGGATCAAAAAGGAATTCCATCAACAGGGTCCTATGAATATCGTCGATTTACTTGCATGTATGCTGTAAACAAAGTAATTACCTTGTGCTTAGAGTAAAAATTATATGTTTGCTCTGTGACCTACTTGCCGTCCTGAACTTCAATCTGATTTCAAATTTAGAAATAAGTTATAAATCAGGCTCTAATATTTTGGTTTTTGGATTTCTCATTTCTCTCTCTCGTTGATTTTCATTGTTATTGTTTGGAGATAATAATACTAAATAATTATTTTCTGAAAAGGTTAGTCAGCGGTTGATGGTTCAAGGATATTCAGGCCATGCGGCCTATAGTGGGGGACTGGATGTCGTGCGTAAAGTTATAAAGTCAGATGGGATTCGTGGACTGTATAGAGGATATGGTCTCTCTGTTATGACTTATTCTCCATCAAGTGCTGTCTGGTGGGCAAGTTATGGTGCAAGTCAACGCTTCATCTGGAGGTATTGTATAAAACTTAAAAGCCTCAGTTTCAATGGTGTGGGAAATAGCTCTTCTGTTTAGTCAAATTCCTCCTTCAAATGCTAATCTCTAGATTTTAGGTGGCAATTTGTTTAATTCCTTAATATATAGTACAAGTTTTAGGTAATACCACATATTTTACGACTTTATATTTTCATTTCATTTTTCCTCTGCCATAACTATGGACTGACATGAAACTCAACTAGGTATTTAATATCCTTAGCAGGCATAATCTCTAGAAAACATCAGTTCATCTTTTCACGGGTGTTAGAAGTACTGTCCTAAAAGGATTTCTCAGTTGATATGGAATCAATAAATGCAATTTAGGAGCAATAGATTACCTACGATGAACAAAGAATATTTTCAGTAGGTATGCTGATGCAAGCAATAAAGGGATTAAAAAAGTCATTATATGACGGATGTTTCTAGGGTAATGCGATTTCCTGCACAGATATGTTGTTCCATTTGACTACAATACTTTTGTTAATATCAGTCCATGGGTATCTAAGGAATTCTATTATCGCAAAGGATTTTGCCAAAAATGGGGTGGAGAATCTTATTCCAATTTGTAGTTTGTTTAGGTGTCAAGTTACATATTAAGAGTTATAAGTTAAGCCGTATTAGGTGCCACTTCGTAGTTTGTGATGGCTAAAGGACTCTTTGAGTGATTTTTTAATTATCTTGTATCTTTATGTTCTCACTCTTTACTGAATTATGTAATAGATTAGAAAGAAGTTTACCTTTTTTATGTTTGTGGAAGACTCGTAGATGATGGCACTGAAGCACCAAGCCAAGGGAAAATCGTGGCGGTTCAAGCTGCTGGTGGGATTATCGCGGGTGCCACTGCATCGTTCATAACAACCCCATTGGATACCATCAAAACTCGCTTACAGGTAAGCTATTATGACCTTCTGTGGGAATTACGGATCACATATATACTTTAAATGTACTCTACCTGTTCCAAATTTTGAGTCCTATTTTCTTTCTGTGATGTCATAAAAAAGACCATTTCCAAAAAAAATGATTTCACCCCCAAGCCTATCCTCTCAAAATAATAACTGTCATCGTTAATTTGATTGGTTAAAATTATGCACCTTACGTTTTCAATTTTCGTCAAAAACCTGGTTAGGGTCTAATGAAACCCGGTATTATGGGATGGAAGGAGTTTACAACATGCTTTTCTTTTCAATTTTATTATTTAGAAAAATTAATAATCTGGGCTTCCTTGATTTCTAAATGCTCCAGGTAATGGGGCACGATAAAAGACCAACTGCAAGACAAGTAATTAGAAATTTGATTGCTGATGATGGATGGACCGGATTTTATAGAGGACTCGGCCCAAGATTTTTCAGCATGTCAGCTTGGGGAACTTCCATGATTCTCTCCTATGAATATTTAAGTAAGCTTCCTTCTTTTTCAAACTTCATCACTCATTGAATTGTCGTAAAAAAAATGTTCTGTAGAAATTAAATCAATTAAGAGCATTAAAGTTGCCTTTCTACTTCTTTTGGCTGTTGGCTAGATATCTTGCGTAAGTTTCATTGTCTTGCTTAAGAGGACCTCGCTTTGCAATGTCGCCATTAAGTCAATAATCTTTTGTTTTTAATCACAAGGCTTCTTAACTGTAATGTAATTTTACATAAGATTTCCTCCATCGAATGTCATGCTTTTGCTTGTTTATATTCTACTTGCCTACTATGGTGAGATGCTAGATGTCGGTAGAAGTTAAAATAGTCTAAATTACATAGACAACACTCGAGTGTGAGACCCTAATGACGAAAATGCTTCAGTTTTGAGAAATTATTATAATTTCCCGTCTTTAAAAGGTTAGTATAGGCATATTACAGTTTCACCCATTTTTCGAGTTGTGAGTAAATTTGAAGGGGGCAAATTTATAATATTTTAGGAACCTCACGTAATTACCCAATAAACGAGGGTGTATGCATGTAATTATTGCCTTACAATTTTATTGGCCATCGTTACTAGTTGTTCGTGAATGTTTATCTCATATCCTCAGCAATACTGAAATCACATAGAATCATTTCTTATCACCTGATTCTTGAGCTCAAACTAATGACTACGTTATTTTTATCAATACGCAGAACGCGTATGTGCAAAAGATGAATAGGCTCATCAACAATAATGTACTATTTCAGTAGGTGCAAAACTTTCATTTTTACATGTGAAGAAGATAACTGGAATTTAGCTTTCTCTTACTGCAGTTGAAAGCTAGCAAACTGGCTTATAGTATTTTGATTATTTTCCGGTTTATCGGAAACTTATGATACCATAATTCTTTATTTGGTGGATACACATTCTTTTAGGCTCTAAGTTGGAGCAGTCTCAGATAATGTAATAATTGTATTCTTGACTATAGAACTGTACTTCAAATGTAATTCTATTTTTGATTCATAATATAATGCTACTGCTAAATCTTCAGCTTCATAATACACTATTTTCATAATTAGTCATATGCAATTTTCAACCGATGCCCTGTCGAAATATTCGTTCATATGAGACGTGTTTATCTGAAGGTAAAATTGCATTTTTGATCCCCATAAGTTTGGTTTTTATCAATTAGGGTTTGATTTGTTATGTGATGCTCAAATTGTGCCCCATTACTTCCGAATATTTTCACATTTGGTTCCGAAATGAATTTCCTGGAAATTAATGGTCAGCTGAATGACCGAATTTTGGTGGGTTTTGTGCGAGACACGATATTAAATAGAAATATCGTAATACTAATATATTGATAATTCATATATTCTATGAGTGAGTGTACTCAAACACAAGGATTTTCCGAAAAAATTGGACAAAGTGTTAATAACAACGTTTACCATTATTATATATAGGATAAAATGTAAAAACTTTGATTGTTATCAAATATCAACTTTTAAAAGTTCATATTTGCTATTACAAACACACAATAATTAACTTCATTTCCCCCAAAAACAGAGATATTTTAATGGATATTACAAACCCAATCTTAAAATAACAACATTATACATATATATATATACTGCATCAAGATCAAGCTGCTGGCCGATCGCATATATTCCGCTTGTCACAAGGCCGTTTCTTATACCATTTGTTGGCACCGGGAAGGCAACTGGACGCGGCCAAACCATCGCAGACCGCCCTTGGACGGCCATATTTGGGGACTTGGGGAGTGATCGTTCTCATTGGCAGTAACCTTCTCGTCGTCTCCGATTCCATCAAGAACTCGTCGTCGTCCGTCAAGCAGTCGCCGATTCTGGTGGAGTTGCAGGCGGCGGTTGCGGTGAGGCACATGCCTTTGTGGAGGAGGAATATGAGCAGAAGAAGAAGAAGAAGAAAGGTAAATTGGTTGGGTTTTGCTTGCTTCATGTTTGTGTTATTGACTGAGTGAGTGGAGTGAAAGAAGAAGAAGAAGAAGAAGAAGGGTTTTATTTATTTATTGGATTTGGGATTTTCAAATTGGATTAGTGATGAGTGGCTACCAATGCCATTGATGTGTGCAATAATTGAGTGAGTAGGGTCTAGGGTCTTCAATGTGCATTTCACATATAGCCATTAGCCAACTACTTCTATTTGTTTTTACTTAAAGATTCTAATTCCTCGATATATTTTTGATGGGATTTGTTCAAGGGGCCAATTTCAATAAATTTTTGCCAATTTTTTGACTTTTATGAGACTAAATTTGAGAAAATAATAGGCTAACACTTAAAATGACATTTAATTGAAGATCAACCACATAAGATAACAAATGTAACAAAATTCATCATATAGTAGACATCCCTCTTGAGATCATACATGCAATTAATTTTTAGCAACTTAATCATGATCTTAAAGAAGTAAATGATGAAGATTAGCAAAAATGAAAACTACCTCATGAAAGTTCAACAAAAATTCTTTATGCTTGATTGAAGACTACTACACTTTAGTTTACTTTCCCCTTACTACTTGTTATGCTCATGCTTCTTTACTCGGGATAAATGCATTTTTCGTCCATCATGTTACATCCAATCGCAAAATTGGTCCCCCATGTTCCGCGTCCGTCAATTTAGTCCCTCAAGTTACAACATTTTGACACATTTGGTCCCTGCCGTCAATTTACCATCCAATGCTAACGGTTCGAGCATGTGCGGCGCACGTGACAAGCTGATTTGGGGGGAAATCAATTTTTTTCAGCCTCAGTTCACTTCAATTAGGGTTTAAGTCGATTTTATACCTCATTTCTTTCAAAATAATTCTCATTTCTCTCGGAATAATTCATATATCTTCCATTTATCTTCAATTACCTACAAAATAATTCATATATCTTCCATTTTTCCCAACACACCACACAGACAAGAATTTGGGGAGAGTTGCAACAATGGAGGCCTGCTGTACAACTCCCCAATCACTATTCTTTCAATTCAAGCCAACGGCACGTTCTTCATCATCTTTTTCTCTTTCTCTTCTCAAATCGTCCCATTGTTGCAATTCTTCGATGAAGCTAACATGTGGCGAATTCTTCGATGGACAGCTAACATGTGGCGAATTCTTCGATGAAGCTAGAAATAAATGAGAACTCATACCAAATATGTTAAAAGACGACCCTGTATAATCGTCCCATTCGCCACCACTGCTCTCTGTGGTGAATAACGAGCTTTACTCTCTTGAGGCTTCTTCAAACCAGCTGAAGGTGTATTTAAAGAAGAGCAATACATGGAAGCAGATGGGGGCTGTCCCGGTTCGAGCTGATTGCAATAGAGGATGGGGAGTGGCTCTCAAGTCTTTGGGAACTGAACTATTGGTAATAGGAGCATCTCATGATGGTAATCATATGGCTATATATACATGCTGCACGGATTCTGATTCTGGTCAGCTGCAGTGGAAGCCTCTAAACAGTGGCAGAAATCGACTTAGCCACTTCATTTGGAACTGTTCTGTTATGGTAGCTTGAACAATTATTCTTAAAGAATGCAAAAAAGAATGTATTTGCTGTTGATGTTTTCGTTGCTTTAGAGATAGTGATGGTGCCCCGGTTTGTGTAATATAACTATCAGTCGAGCGTTAATGCTCGAGCTTTATTATCCATTGTGTATTGATTGTACTTCATTTTCATCTTGCGACCTTATACGGTGTTATTGCTTCCTTTCTCTAGGTGGTGAAGTACTACTACTGCTTTTTATTCATCATTTACAGCAGGTCTCCATTGTTGCAACTCTCCCCGAATTCTTGTATGTGTGGTGTGTTGGGATAAATGGAAGATATATGAATTATTTTGTAAGTAATTGAAGATAAATGGAAGATATATGAATTATTTTGAGAGAAATGAGGCATAAAATCGACTTAAAACCCTAATTGAAGTGAAATGAGGCTAAAATCAAGTCTAAAATCGATTTCCCCCCGAATCAGCTTGTCACGTGCGCCGCACATGCTCGAACCGTTAGCATTGGACGGTAAACTGACGACAGGGACCAAATATGTCAAAATGTTGTAACTTGAGGGACTAAATTGACGGACGTGGAACATGGGGGACCAATTTTGCGATTGGATGTAACATGATGGATGAAAAATGCATTTATCCCTCTTTACTCCTTTGAAAAGTAAGATTTTTGAAGAAAAAAATGAAGGTGGGTTCATATTTTATTTTTTTCATTTTATTTTATTTTTTTCATTTTATTTAAGCAGTACAAATGTATTTTCATACAAAGTGTCGATGGAGTATCGTGTTCGACCAGGTGTCAAACACGACACATGATTTTTGAAATGTCGGTTACAACCGAACAAGAATGTCAAGACCTACTAAAGAAATATGACGATCAAGTCACAGCAAAAATAAACAAACCATAGGTGAAACAATACCTCAAATGAAAGCTAGGGCTTACTCTTTGTGAATGAATATTACATTCATGTATCATAAAAAAGGAAGGAAAGTAACTACAAGTCATATGTAGCTCTCAAGCAAAATTGGGTCAAATAAGTTACTTATATTTGCGGTACGATAAAAAAAAAATCGCAACAATTCTTACACGAGCAACTCTGTCGACTTATCAAATATTCTGGGGGTAAAATAGAAGCAGCTTTTGGTGGCGATACAGTTTCACTTGCAGCAAGATCAAAGCTCTTGGCTCGAATAGTGAACAATCTCAACGAATAGTCAACCCCTGCACTGCCTGGGTGCCATCTTCAGCTATCTTGTTCGCTTGAATGGTGCTAATTACATTTGCAACGTTTGCCTGGAAGAAATTTAACATTTGTCAATTTAGTAAATTATCAAAACGTCGTAGATGTGGTAAAATAAATTTTTATAGGGGAAGGTCCCTAAGGACATCTTTAATTTCAATTTTTATAGGGAATTTCATATAGGGCCAATTGTATAGACAACCTTGCATGAGGCTTTAATGATGAAAAACACCACAAATTTTGAGAATTTACAATAACTCCCTTACAGTACACAACCAAATTACAATTTCACCCCTGTCAGTAAAATGGTAATGGTAAAAGGCAGATTACGGTTTGACCCCCTTTTCTCGAGTAGTCGGGATGTGGCAGGGGATCTAAATAATTAGAAAAATCTCAAGTGATTTGTGATAATTACTTAATAAGTGGGAGATGTGCATGTATTCATCTCTAAATCATATTATAGAATCTTCCAAGCACATTAAAAGATAAAAAAATGCTGTTGTTATATGCAAAAGTAAAATTAGAAAGAATGTTTGAAGTTCATTACCCTCCAGGATGCAAGCTTAGATCGAAGGGCTTGCCATTCATTAAGCCCAAAAACACGCTGTACACAGCGGCTGCACCAAATAATAGAATCCACAATTACAAATGATATACCATAGCCAAAACATATTAAACTGGATACTTACCTCACGATGACTACTTGGTTCATTTGATCGATTTTGCAGTCTATTAACTTAGCTGTGATTGCCTTGACAATCCAGGACTCCACTTCATTCTCTTCAATCTAAAGAAACCAATAAGTTGTGAGGTGAATATGTACAGCTGAAAGAGTCATCACAAAAAAGGTGAACAAATCATTTTACCTGGAGTGTTTCCTTAATTAACGAGTAAGGAATTTGGCCAGACTCATTGGCACCAAGATCTACCAGGGAAATCAACCTCATTTTAGCAACACAGTCTTCATGCACAAGACCTGCATCATTCCATGAGAACAATACCAGCAAAAATTAACTTGATATTAGTAGGTATTGCATACTTGATGCATGTACAAAGATAAAATTTGATAAATAAATTTTGAACTAAATTTAACTGAGTTTAAGTAAACCACATAAAAGAGAAGAAAGAAAAATGAAAGATGAAAATTAAAATTTAAAAAGATTAAAAAAATAAAGAGATAAATAAAAGAGTGCGTCCCTATATCAAGTTTTATAAATCATGTTATTTTGACAGTAAGCCACTCCACAAAAACCATTGAGATGGCATGTTATCACCTACATGGTGCATAACACCCAATTGAGAACATAAAACTTCCCTCACCAAACCATTTGACAATCTAAAACAAGTTTCTATAGCCCCCTTTTCAATTCAATAAGAGTAACTATACCTACTATGAGGCTCTATAAATGTGTAATAGCTAACAAGATAGGTAATGCGACGAAGAACTAATACCATAGCTGTTCAGCAGAGTAGAATTTGATGAATGGAAATCCAAATATGCATCAAGCGTCTGGGTAAGGAATATTTTTAGAAGTTGATACGCTGGCGCATACTTGGTGTCTTTCTCCAATTGTGCTATAGCAGGCAGCTCGAGTAAATCACCCTGGAGTACAAAAATAAAAAATCATTTAATGATGAATTTGAAATAGCTCAACCTCAGTACCATATAAGCATAAGTTACAGAGAGACAATTTCAGTTCCCGCACATATCCCCTCAAACAGGATAAGCATAGGAAACTAATCTAAATTGAGAGCACATAGAAAGGAATCTCAAATCAATTCAAAATACCTGAAACATGTCAGGTGCCTGGACAAACTCAACAACAGCACGAACAGCTTCTTCCTTAGCTTCACTCAAGGTCAATAGATCTTCAGCAGAAAAAGTTTCCAGATACTTGACAAGAAAGCTAAAAGAATCTTTTGCAGTGCTGAAATACCGAATTAGCACAGAAAGTATAAATTCAATTGAGTGTGTCACTCGTAAAATTACACACATACACATACGGGCATGAGTGTGTAATTATATATATATATATATAAATAAGAAAACACATCATACATGGTTCTCACCTCTTGCTATCCCTCAATATATTAGCAATTGTGAGAAAGAGATCTCTTTGATCCTTGACTCCAATGTTCCACTCCCTAAGAAAGTTATCCATCTTTTTGAAAGATGGTACAACATGTTCGGTGACCTTTCCACTTACTGCCAAATTGAGGGCCTTCATATACACAAAAAACTGGCTATATGGGTTCTCCAGTAGGTTGTAGAGGTTAAACAAGCTAAAGAAAGGAATGAATGTTAAGACAACATCTATAAACTCAAACTCAAAGAGCATGAAAAATCTATTTCATGGCCACAGTGTCTTACATCTTTAAGCGCAGTGCAGGTTTGTCATTAGGCTGTTGAACAACCCTTGTGGTTATGAGCTCAGCCATCTCATGCACTTGATCAAGGCTCTCAGGTTTCTTAACAAGGTCGGAGATTACATTGTAAACACATTCAAGATCTGCGGTAGAAACCAACAAATGATGGATTACTCAGAAATGCAAAAAGAAACTTGACTGGCCGATAACACTGCCAGATAAATCAGTGAGATAGAGTATGCAAGCATCAAGTACTTCACCAAACAAACTAAAAAATGTAAGAGAGAAAAAGAATGTGTGGTACTGTACAAAAAAGAGAAAGCAACAACATATCCCAACACCCAGTTGAGATTTCTATTTCCATTGAACAGATTAAGGATGTCACAAAATATGTTTCCACCAATTCCAATTGCATACATACACACACCTGACACCTCATAAAATTATCTAAAGTAGTCTACAAAGATAATTCCATACCTTTCTCAGAAGCCTTAGAGAAAACGACATCTGCAGAAGTAAGCATCAAAGAAGCCAAATCCAACCACCTGTTCTGCAACATACACTCTTGTGCCTCCATGTACAATCTATTCACCTGTCCCTCGGCTACCTATCAGTGTCAAGTATTACAATCCATATGAAACTGAGCTAAATTTTACCATCACTACAACTACTGCAAATAAAAAACTAACAAAAAAACAAATTCAACTCAATAAACCTCCGTAACTTATCCTCCAATATTAGAAATTAAAGTTTCACCCGAGTATCTGACACCTCTACGATCGAAAATTCGTTACCATAATCACACAAAGAAACAAACTCTAACTCAACCTTGAACCTCGATACAATTGCAGGTTATCTCATATACAATAACGGATATATGAACATATATAAGTACTACCTCTGGACCGGCGTCGGCCCATGACATTTCGGCGGTGAACCGGACAACGGCGAGGACAGGATCTTCCTCGGATGTAGGCACAACAGTCGTCATTGTCTGCAGAAAAGTGAATCTGGCGCTCTAGATTGGGTCTGCAGAGAGAGACAGAGAGACGATGGTATAGAGTGTGAGTGGAAGAAAAACCCTAATTTGGTTGGGGATAGAGAGAGGACTTGAAATGTAGATTGAGGGGTAAATAGGTAAATGTCTGATAGAATGATAAAGATTCGATAATGACATTTCGACCCCCTTAAGAACTATATTTCATATATTACCTCCGAAAGAAACGTAGTATTACTTTATCACCTCAACTTATATTTATTTTTAAGAAATCCACCATTTAGGCATTATGATCTGGATTAATTCATAATTTCTCGTTATTTTATTAACTAATCTCGAATTGAAATGTAAAGTTCGATTTTGAAATTGTTTGAAAATTGTAATTGGGTATGCTATTTGGTGTGCTTTTATGGGTCTGCTAAATTTATTTTTCTTTATAAAACTAGATAAATAAATATGTTATATCTTTTTTAATATTAAATTAAAAAAAAAATGATTATGTCGTTTAAAATGAATAAAATAATTACGACATATTACTAGATTACGAGCTATAGGAAATATAGGACAATTTACTCTAGATAGATTGTGTCATCCTATGTAAACTACAATACTAATATTAATATATCACATTAAATATCAAATTTGTTCTTGATTACATATACAATATGTACATAGTTTATTAAATATGCACACATATAGAATAATTCACAAGAGTATAAGAAAAGCTTTTAATATTCTCTTGAAAAGTTGTGATTAAAAAAGTGAAGATAAACTCATAATACCAAATATAACATAATATTTTTTTATAGTAAGACTCTTTTGCAAAATAATATTATAAAAATAATTATAAACTTCTAAACCAACAAATGATTTATTGTAACATTGCTATAATAAAAAATTGTGAGTGGAAATTACAAATATAGTTTATGTTTCTTTTTTCTCATTTCCTAAAAAAAACTTTTTTAAGTTTCATTATTTGAAAGAAAATATAACCCAAAAATATTAATATTAATTTCTTAATATTATATACGTTCACATTGATTAATCATATTATAAATATTAAATACATATCGACCTATTCAAAAATAAATATAAAATTTAACTAAACCAATAATCGGTATTAAAACTCTCTCAACCTTTCTTTTTGCTTTTCTTCAATTTTTGTTCTTTCTTTTATTCTCTTTCTTTTCTTTTTGAAAAGTTAAATTTTTATGTTTTATTCAAAGTGTTACTTCGTGTTATTTTGAGTGTCAAAGTGGTCCTTGGAGAATTTCAATTTTTTTACTCAGGTAATTTGGTAATTTTAGACCTTACATAAATAAACCAAACATTTGGGAATATTTGTAATTTACAGAAACATAGAGGGACTTTTGAATTTAAAACAAACTCAGGGAAGGTAATGCAATTATCTTATATATATACAGCCATTAGGGTTTCATAGTCCCTTCGACACCATTTTTCATCCACTAGCGGCAGCAGCCCTTGACGAGGAGAGAGAGATCTCAGCCGCAGCAACCATGGTTTGTCGTTTCTTCTCATCCTTTTCTATGCAGATTTCAATTCCGTTCAATTTTTGCTTGTTAGAATCGATTTAATGTGTGCAATTTCTGTTGATTTTCAGCCGTCGCACAAATCGTTCATGATAAAGAAGAAGCTAGCGAAGAAGCAGAGGCAGAATAGGCCTATCCCCTACTGGATCCGCATGAGAACCGACAACACCATTCGCTACAACGCCAAGCGCCGCCATTGGCGCCGCACCAAGCTCGGATTCTAAGCGGATATGATTTCAATTTTATCAGCTTTTCTTTGTTTTCGCCTTGATTTTATATTTTGGTTTATGTTAGGATCTAATACTTTTGAATGGGGTAGCCGATACTCTTGTTATGGTGGTTAAGACTTCAGTTTGGTTTTAATTGATGATTTAAATTCAGATTCCAGCTTTAATTTCCTGCATTTTCATAATAGTTTTGCTGTTGATTTTTGAGTTTCTACTATTATTGTTGCTTTATTCATTACTGGATTGAAAATGGTGAAATCATATAGTACATGTATTGCGGCATTAATTGTAGAACTTTTTTTCAAATTGACTTGTGCTATTTGCTCTGTAATCTGTTCCTGGTAGTTGCCCAATGCCCACGCGATAGAGGTGTGCTGGAGCAATGTAACATTAGTTGCAACTAATGGGCAAGCAGTTTACAGGTTGAGCATTTACCCTTTTATTGTAAGCATCGACTAATTATATAGGGAAAAAGCGCACTTTTATTTATCACCATGTGTTTTGTCAGTCACGTGTTTGCTTGTGCACATTGTATGAAAGAATGTTGCCTTCTCCATTTGTTCATATAGTTTCGACTTGATGGGAAGGTATACCTGAAGACTCAGTTGTATGCATGTGATATGTTTAGCTGAACTATTATTGTATGGTGAATTCATGATGATTTGCCTTTTTCTCCTATATAAAGAAAATCCAAAGGGATTGCGCTTTCGGTAACGAAGGCTTTCCATTTATTTCGCATTAGCAGGGCATTGTATGGAGTAAACATGTT
Organism: Verbascum thapsus; assembly: GCA_963669365.1. Taxonomy (NCBI): domain Eukaryota; kingdom Viridiplantae; phylum Streptophyta; class Magnoliopsida; order Lamiales; family Scrophulariaceae; genus Verbascum; species Verbascum thapsus. Next base: position 8,276,216 of record OY770117.1, on the reverse strand, counting down.
CAGTTGAAGAACTTCATGTGATCAACATTATCTATTAGTACAAGATTTTTCGGGTTTTTCATGAATCGCTGGTTTGAGTACATATATCATGTTTACTCTTCTATAAGCTTTTGGTATGGATTCTTGTATTGTGCTTTTGATAATTCATTTATGGGTGGAGAGCTATATTATCTGTTTCACCTGTGTGCGATTTTCTGAAAGGACTGCATTCTTTTGATTTCATGTACAGTATGTATTAACTTGTGTTTTTGTAGATTACTGTTTACTGTTGATTTGAAATATTGTTGGCCATGTTTCTGTACTTGAAAACAAAGACATTGATGAGATTCTTGAAAACATTACCAAAAATCTGTATCGGATATTGAAACTGGAAAGGCTTGAAATTCCAGACAATCATTGTAAAAATATATTAGGATTCATCATCCTAAATTCCTAATATGAATCTAGATTTTCTCAGTGCGATTCTAGATTCAAGAACCGCGAGAACACTCTATTATTGGAACCAAGCGTAACAGGTAGCATTTTTGTAAGTAATATGTATATACCAATATTTGATATACCAAGAAAAAGCAAGACAAATCATGCCCAATGATGTGTGCTAAAAACTTACAGTTAGTCAATATCTACCAAGAAATAAATATAAAGTAAATAAAAGAGAGATAAAAGAGAACTCAAAATGGACAATTAGAGGTGTAAATGAGTTTAGTCGGGGGTAAATAAGTTTAGTCTAGCCGAGTTGAAAGTATAGATGTTCAAATTTGTTTAAATTATAATCAAATTTTGATAATTATGTTTGAGCTTGGTTTTATTGTTAATCAAACTGTGTTCAAATGAGGTTTAATCGAGGCGATCACGAGTCGAACTCAAATAGTTGATTATTTTGTATATATATATATATATATATATATATATTTACTAATTGAACCGAACTCGAATCGAGCTTCACAATTTATCAAACACAAAAAGTTGTTCAAACTTGATTTGATAAATTATCGAACAGAGCTCAATCGCACTCGAGTAGTTTGATTAAATCAAACATCTTACAAAAATCTGGCGAGGTCGAATGAGCTAAAATCGTGGGTTATATATTAGCGCGACTTCCTTCTAAAAACGTAGCTCGACATAGGGGTGTCAATGGGTGAGTCTGACCCAGACCTAGACCCAAAGTTTTGGGTCTGAACCCAAACCCAAAACTTTGGGTCTATTGGGTCTGGGTCTAGGTTAGAGCCAATTTATTTGTTTATTTTATTTTGTATTTGTTTGGGCTTTTGGAGATTGAAGTCAATTTGCAAACATGTTAGTTGTTTGGTGAAAAATTCAAATGGACTTTTAGAATAAGTCACTTTTTCCAAAAGTTCATTTTGAAGAGGTGCATATTAGTGGCTTTTGAAATTTTTATTCCAACACTTCTGTGAAAAGTTATATAAGAAGTTAGTCTTACCAAACACTTTACATTTCTAAAAGCACTTATTTAAAATGTCCATTTGAAAAAAGTTCATTTCACAAATGGACTTATAATTGAAAAGTGAATACAAATAAATTTTTTGAGTTTGGGTCCGAGCCCAGACTCAAAGTTGACACCTCTAGCTCTAGGCCAGACCCACCCATTGACACCCTAGCTCGACAGTGCGTTCACACTCGACATACTATTAGTTACTACCGTCCTCAAGGTCACAAGGGGATGGACCAAGTTTATTCAAAATCCAAACGCCGCCGGCGTATGCTTCCGCCGCTTTCTTGAATCTTCAGTGCAAGGTATTCCTCTCTGCGTGATTAACAATGGTGTATTAGTGCGTATTTGCTTATAGATTCGTACATACATAGAATCAACCGTTAATCTTAAAACTCCGAGTTCTTTCGTATCGTATTGCGGCAAAGTCAGTGTGGAACGTGCATATTAGTTACGCCTATATATTTATATTTTAATTCTTAATCCATTTTTTCTAGTTCGATTTTAACATTATTGTTTATTTTTTTGAAACATGCTTTTTTGCTTTTACTTGGTAATCTTGTTTTTTGCATTTCTATGTAAGTAAGTTAGGTTAGGTTGTTTTCCCCCTATTTATTGGCTATATTTTGGTATGAAATGCTGGATTTGGTTCATTACTGTATTGCGTTACTCCTATTGTAGTTTTTCTTGTAATATAACTGGAAGTTGTATTATATGTAGTTATTTTTTCTTCTCTTTGTGTTCTTGAAATTGCTTATGTGGCATCCAGTCATGACTGTGAAGGCATTTTGTTTTAATCTAGCTTAATAGGTTAGTGTCCGTTCACTGTGGAATGTATCATGTAGCGTCCTTCACTGTTTTACATGATTCACTAATAAGTTTGTTCAATGATACTAGGAAGTTTGAAGCTCTCATTTATCTTCTTGACTTTGTTGTTTCTATTGCTGGTTATCCAGGTTTAATTGTAAAGTATAAATCAATCTCAATAAGGATGTCAGAAAATTATTTTTGACTGAACAGCAGTTTTCAACTATCATTTATCATGGACGTCACTATGCAAAATCTTGTTGTGGATAGTTCTATGCAGAGTAATAGGAGGAGAGAGAAACGAAGATTAAAGAAGAAAGCTGTTGAAAATGATGGAGATGAAATTGGGGATCAGATGGTTAACGATTTGGAAGAGTCAGACGCAATGAGAGATCATAATGTAGCGAATGATGAATCTAATGGGAATCTTCTCAAGACAGATTTAACTGTGCAACCACTGGTCCAACATCCGAAGATGGACACAAGTTCGATGGAAAATTTTCCTGAGGGGATTTCGGACATAAAAAAGAAGAAGAAAAAGAACAAGAAGACAATAATAGAAGTTGAAGTTCAAAGCATGGAGCAAATAAAAACAGATACAGTGTTAACAGAAAATCTCACTGAAGAAAATGTGACTGAGACAAGTTCAATTGGAAAAGTTTCTGACGGAAATTCAAACATAAAACAGATAACGATGAAAAAGAACAAGAAGCAGACAAATGAAGTTCAAATTATGGATCGGATAAAAGCGGCTGCAATGTTGATACAGAATCTGGCTGAACGAAATCTGACTGACACAAGTTCGATGGAGAATCTTCCTGAGCAAAATTTAAACAAAGAAAAGAAAAATAGCAAAAAGAACACGAAGACAACTGATAAAGATGAAGTTCAAAACCTGGACCAGATAAAAGCGGCTGCAGTTTTAATACAAAATCTTGCTGAGGGAAATGTGACTAACACAAATTCAATGGAAAAACCTCAAAGCATAGACCAGATAAAAGCGGCTGCAGTGTTAATACAAACTCTCGCTGAAGGAAATATGACTGCCAAAAGAAAAAGAAAGCGGGAAAATGACAAGGCGGTGGAAATTGAAGTTGAAACCCAAAGCATGAACCTGGATAGATCCATTTTAAATTTGCACTCATCAGATATAAACCATGGACAGAAGATTGATGATAAACTTATGACTGAATGCGCTGGTAAAATATATGGAATTTGCCACAGTGATCCTATAATGGTTAATCCATCTATCTCTTCATCAAATTTGGTGCCAGTTACAGAGAACCCTTTGGACTCGTTAAAACATGAGGCTGTCTTATTATCAGGTATGGAACAGATACATGTGGATACAGGGCTAATAGAAAATATTGCTGAAGCAAATGTCATTGGCGAAAAAAAGAAGAAGAGAAAATCCAAGAAGGCGAAAATTAAAGATGAAATCCAAAGCACGAACCTAGCTGGATCCATTTTAAATTTGCATTTATCAGATGTAAACCATGGAGGGAAACTTGATGGGAAGCCTTCTGATAAGGAATATGGACTTATCCAAAGTGGCCATAATGTGGATCATCCATCCGTCTCTTCATCAAATTTGGTGCAAAACACAGAGAACCCTTTGAAATTGTTAAGACATGAAAATGGTATTTTATTATCGAGTGTGGTTGAGGTTTCAAGTAACCAATCTTCTTCTGGATTAGTTGAAGAGAAATGTGGACCTTTAATAAACTCCATTGAGTCTAGAGGGAAATTGTTTCCTAGTGAAAGTTCATCTGTACCAACAAGGAGAAAACTTCTTATCCTTGATTTAAATGGTCTCCTTGCTGATATAGTAAGGGGTCCAGCACGTCTTGGCGGAGATGCACATATATCAGGACGAGCAAGTGAGAATTAGATGTTGCTTTATATTTTGAACATTATATATTTTATTGATTGGGATGAAAATGAAAAAATCGGTGGATTTAATATGACTGCTTACTTTCTCTTGTAGTTTTCAGGAGACCCTTCTATGAAGATTTTCTGAACTTTTGCTTTGAGAACTTTGATGTGGGCATATGGTCATCAAGATCCAAGTACTACCCAAACTGTGGTTTTTCTTTATTTGATTTTTCTGTTCGTGATTACGTGTTCTTTTTTGGACTTTCTTCAAGTTGTCTCTGATTCCCGTAAATGATTTATTTTGCTAACCTTGGCATAAATATTTGATATACAGGAGAATTATTGATCAAGTTGTTGATTACTTACTAGGAGATCTGAAATACAAGCTGCTATTTTGTTGGGTAAGATTTCTGAGCAACTACTTAAATTTCTTTTTATATTTTAGAGGGTGTTGGCTAAGCTTATTTTTAAAAACTTATAAGCTGTAAAATTAAAGTGGGGGTTTCTTGACTTAATTTCTAGAAGCTTATAATCATCTTTATGTTTGTTTGAGGTTATTTTGTTGGCCGCGGATGTTAAATTTGTCTATGTTTTTCATCATGAATGCCATAAACTTAATGTTCTTCCTCTTGGTTATTTCATTTGATTTTTAATTTCAAACTCAAGCTAGCACTATATTTTTCATTAACTGACATTGTAATGCAGGATATGACGCATGCTACTCAAATGGGATCCAATACTCTTGAAGATAAACATAAGCCCATGGTCTGCAAGGAGCTAAAGAAAATTTGGGAAAATGATGATCCTAATTTGCGTTGGAAGAAGGGAGAATATAATGAATCAAACACTTTGTTATTGGATGATTCTCCTTACAAGGCCTTGCTCAATCCTGTGAGTTGTTCATTGTACCAAGTTTGTCTGTTTCTCTTAATTTTTTATAGCTCGCCATGTGTCCTAATTGCAATTTGTTTTTCCGGACCTTGTTTCAGCCTCACACAGCGATATTTCCTAATTCTTACCTCTACGGGGATAAAAACGACAGTTCTTTAGGTAATATTCCTTGTCATATTATGTTTCTAAGTTACATTTTAAGCTCTGGTCGAGAAAATTACAAATTTGGTCATGTAATTAAGAGCAGATGGCAAAGTTATCTACTAAGGATACTGATTTTCAATTTTTGCAAATAAAGTTCAAATTCCACCTTAAATCAAAAAGCTGTTCACTAAATCAAATTCCACCTGAATCATTTGTTTTGGGCATTGTTTTAATTTTGGAGGTAAAATAACACATGAGCGGCATAAAATGCCATCACCCACTAATTTGCAAGACTAAAATTGAAACTTTATTTTACTCACGTGACTAAATTGCAAAGTTAATCAAGTATAAAGTTCACAATCTTAGTCCTATAAGTTACTGTAAGTAACACTTTTGGGCACATAATGATCTACACTCAAAAATTGAAAAATCCAAATTAAATGGTCATGTGTTAAGGACATGCAATTTCTCTACCAAACGTTTTGCTTTCCGGTGAAATTTTCCCAATTGGCGACATTTGAATAGTCAATATCTCTTTAAATTGCCAGTATCATAATTTACATGACCAAATTTTATAAACATGACGAGTTTTACAATTCTGTCTATGCAGCTCTTTTCTATGTTATTCCTTTACTCCCTTTATTTACCGATATCGCCTTTCCTGATTGACGATGTGGCTGATCAGCAAATAATCTTATTGCAGGTCCTGGAGGTGATATTCGAGTTTATTTGGAAGGTTTGGTAAAATGTGAAAATATTCAGGAATATGTAAAGCAACATCCATTTGGACAAAGAGCGATAACTGAGAAAACCTTGTCTTGGGTATTCTACCATAAGGTTCTTCAGAAGATTGTCCAAACAACGGCCGAATAGAACTAAGGCTCCTGTACTTACATTGAGTTAAGACATACTGATGAACTTCACTTGAAGGTGAGGTGGCAAAACGGGTATGAAGTCATTGGTCCGACCCGACCCTGTTTCGGGTCCTAAGATACTCGAGATGGCTCCAATTTTGTACACAATGGAGTCTAATTGGGTTCATAAATCTGGTATGGGTTCATGATGGGTCCAATCCCAGAAAATGTTAAAACCTTGTGATTCAATTTAAGTACCATCCATTTAACAAAGTTACACCAGACAGATATTTTCTTAGGTGAAAAATCTTTTTTTTTTCTTTTTTAAATTTTTTTCTTACTTCTGGTGGCCTTTAGTTAATAGAAATTAGAAACTATTGGAGTTTTTTTTTTAGAGTATATCCCTCCATTGTTTGTTGTTGTGATGAACTTCTGAAATTCATACTATTTGTTGGTTTTATGTCAATAGACATTGATATGTATCTTTTTTCTTTGTTGTGAAGTTTATCTTCAAAAATAGGTCATTGGAGTTTACAGTGCCCATAGTGGTCACTATGGATTCTTCTGAATAATATAATGATTTATGATTTTTTTTTTCCTTCGATAAAGATGGCTCCAAATTCATTGAACCATATACACTATTAATCAGCTTACTCCATATGATCTTAGCATCTTTGAGTTCATAAAATCATGACATTAATTCTTGGTTTTCAAGAATGTAATAACTAAACATCTTTCTTAAGGTTGTCCTGAGTGGAACTCATTGTTCTTGTTTTGTGAATAAATGTGAAGAAACTGACAATTCTCAACTCCGAAAATCAGGTTATTTTTTGGGTCCAAACTCAGAAATTTGAGAGTTATTACGAAAATAAGACTGTGAACTAATTCCAGGCTGCTCATATACAAGATCATGATCATGAGCTGCTGGCAACTGGACAACACTGAACTTATAAGAATCTTCGTTTTGAGCCGTCGATCCATGGCCTCTCGACGGATGAGATTGAGTCAAATTTGAAGAATCCCATGATCCAACAAATGAACTGTAATTCATCAAGGAAGATGGATTTTCATCTTCATTTCTTGCCCATTTTTCATGATCGTTTCTTACATTCTTATTTTCACCTAAAGAGGTATTAAGGGACTGTTTGTTTGGCTCAAGATTAGGTCCAAAACTGAACCCTGGAGGGATTTGAAGTGGAGGCAATTCATCAATCTCATTTTTTGCACAATTTAGAAGCCAATCAACAACTTTGCTAGGTTGATTAAACCCTAATCTCTCTTGAAGATCGTATAATTGGATAGCCGTTGCAACGGATAACCTTACACGACGATCCCTTAAGCCTCGAACGGTGCACACTTTGCTATGTCTGTCTTTGCCCCCGAGTGCACGAGAAATGCGTACCATTCGAGAATCTCTGGTTTCATCGTCTCTCATTATTCGACTTGATCGTCACAAACTTTTCTCCTGATCATAATCAAGATTTAAAATGCATGTTAATATAATATTATATATATATATATATAGCCAACTTGAAATTCAAATATCATGAATGACTAGATGGAAAAATAAATGAAAACACTAAAAACAACATGAATATGGTTGAACTTCCAATTATTAAAATAAATCCAAGAGATTAGGAAGGAATTTAAACAAGTTTATAATATCTAGGTGTAATATAATTGAACTATATATATATATTAAGCAAATTAAGAAATACTTACCTCTTAATAGACCTTACAAGATTGAGACAAAACCCTTTAAGCTTTATAGTGGTTTGAAAGAGGAAGCTAAAAAACTTCAATGAGAAGAATGTGAAGATCTTCGAGGAGTAATGATTGGTTCACATGTGGCCACGTATACTTATTTGGATTCGTGCAGAGATTTCGATTTTGTCTATTTTAAGTCTTTCTGAAACTATAAGAGCTCCCAAAATTGGGGAACTCCAACAATTAATCTTCCATAGATGCTCCAAAAAGGTGGGACAATGTGATCTTATAAATACACTACAAAAATAAAAATAATATGAGTGGCAAAATATGTGGTGAGAATGTATATAATGATGAGTAAATAATAATTGTTGCTTTCTTACAATTATGATTTTTTTAATTTACTTGAAATTGTCACTATTGGGTATTGATCATGCCTAGTGCAATATAAATAGATTGATAAATATTAATTATTGTTGTACTATTAGTTGTTAATAGCAATATTAAATTTTTTTATCATTAAAAGCTCGAATTTTGTGATCATGGTTACATGTTCGATTCCCTCTAAATGTGTGTCCATTTCGCCTTCATTATTATCAGTCTGTCAGCTATGAGCGAACTAGACTTGATTATGTTGTGTGGTTTGCATGCTATTATACAAGATCGATATTTAATCAGTGCGTATTCTAAGGGGATAGGTTGCGAGTTTTACTCACCAACCAAGAAAAATTTGTCATGTCACTAATTATCAAGAGTAGTAACTTATATAAAATTAATTTTTGAGACTATGTAAAACTTATTTTTGTAACAATACAAAAATATTATTACTTAACATTTAGAATTAGTAAAATCTTTGTCACGAGATCTATATTGTGTATATTTCGATGAAATTCTTGAATTTTCAAGAATTTGACCCATATCTCCCATACGAGCGTAGAATCTAATATCACTAGAATACCTAGGAAGGATAGAATTAGGGATGACATCAGATCCATTCCTATCCGGAACCACCCCATCCGTTTTGATTCTCCGGCACTAATCAAATCTGAATCTGGTTCTCATTCCGACCCGACCATAAAAATTAGGTGCCCCTTATGTTTGGAAGTTTGGGTTTAATCTCATGTCTACTAGTAATTGTGAGATTTAAACTTATAAAAGTTCAAATAAAGATTCCATTATAAAACACGTTATGATGGGCAATAGACTATTTAAAAGCATCAAAAAGCAAAATAAAAAATAAAAAAATCAAGGCGGATACTCGCGGATTGGACCAACGATTCCGATTTTTCGATCAGAAAGAATCATGCGATTCTGATTCCAAACCCACTAATTTCTACTCGTAATCGGCCCATTGACATTCTAGATAGAACCCATGTCTCCCATACGAGAGACCAATAGGCTAACGTGTTGCGCTAGTAATAAGAATTCTAAAATCTTATGGAACATAAGAACAATTTTAAACATAGGTCATACATATGTTTAACGTCTCTAAAAAATAATAGAATAATTATCATTTATAATAAAAAAGTGATTTTTAACAAAATATTAATTGATACAACTAAAATAATAAAGTATGACTATTTCACTTCTAAATTCAATCAAATTATGATAATAAATCTTTATGGTTATCAATTATTATTATGGTTATAGCTATTTATTATCTATTTATTTAGGGAAAAAGGAACCCTATGACAACTCAAACACTGCTAAGCTCGCTTTAATTCACTCTGGTCTATAACTCTATATTACTATCAATTTCTTCTTCACGCCGTCTCGTTGCCCTGTCTCAATACTCATCATCATTCATTACTCTCTTTACTCCGAAGCTTAGCTCCATCGATCAGGTAACAATTGATTTCACTCTGTTAATCAGGTCTTTTCAAGCTCCCCGTTTGTTCGATTGATTTATTTGTTTAATTCGCGACGTGATCAGTGATGGGTTTTATGTTTTTGCTCAATGTCGTTCTAATTAATCGATGAAATTGTGTTAATTGATAGGTTTGCTCATCAATCTTTTCGTTTGATGTTGGCTGCTTGCTTTTGCTGGAAGGGTTTTGTGTTTTTTATTCTTGTTAGTGTTAGATCTGCTCGTGGAATCAATAGGAACCGGATCAGTGACTAGTTATGTTTGTTTAATTTTGCCAATTATGTGAATGTTGCTAGTTGCTAGGTCAAAAATGTCACCTTTGGGGGAAGTTGTTAGGGTTTATGGTATGATGGAGAAATTAAGTGATTAGGGTTTTATAGGGAAATTTTATTTTCTGCTTTCTGTTAGTCGTTAAAATTACGATTTTAATTATTTGTATATTTTGATGTTTTGTGATCTTTGTTTTTGTTGACATTGGTTTGTGCTGTTCTGCCACTCATAAATGATAATTCCGGCTGTGTAGTTGTTGAAGGTGATGATTTAATTTTTGTTGTTGTTGCTGTCATGTGAACTTTGTTTTTGGTTGACACTAATTTGTGATTTTCTGCCTCTGTAAACGACAACCCTTAGTTGCTACTATCTGAAGTTATGGTAGTCTTAAGGATTACTAGAGTTTTGTTGTTTGTCAATTTTGTTTCATTGACTTTTTGATTCCATGAATTATTCAAATTTAATGCTATTTTTGGAAATTTACGTGAAGACATTGCTTTTCTCTCTTCCAATTTGTATTTGAAAGAGTTCAAATGAGATTGTATTCTAACTTTAATTCCGTTAGCTATCCAGTGGGAATGGCCATGCAAACTGCTCCTTCCCCAGCTCCCAGTGCTCAAGTGGTTGGAAATGCTTTTGTCGAGCAGTATTACCACATTCTCCATCACTCTCCTGAGTTGGTTTTCCGGTTTTACCAGGATACAAGTGTGTTGAGCCGACCAGATCCTAATGGTCTTATGACTACTGTGACGACTATGAAAGTAAGTCTATTAAGGATTTTGGTGAAAGATAAATTGTCCTTGAATTGGTTCTTTTCATTTGCCAGATATCTTGTATTTTACTCTTTTTCTTGTGGGTTTGTGCTAATTGTTTGAAGAGAGTTTCTTTCTGCCAATATGGCCGTCAAAAACTTTATATTCATTGGCTGTAGTTGCATTCGTAGGATAATAGGATGATAGGTACTGTGGTAGGATTTGAGTATGGATTCGAGACTTGTCAATTAGGAGTGAGACCAAAACTCTAAAGTTTTCATTATCTATCTGCATTGTTAAAAATTGCAATGTTCGGGAAAAAAGTTGAAGCTACAACATTAAGGAAACAAACAAATTATATTGACCATCTTAATATCCTATGAGCTTGTTTTTATTTATTTCTTATTATAGAAGGAGATATTGTAAGGATGAAAAACAATTTATAAATAGAACTTTTTGACCACCATATTGCCTTGAATAATTATTCTTCATTCACTGATGAGGAGAAGTTAACATACGAGGGGGAAACTTAGATGCTCAACTATCTCAATTGGACCAGTAAAGCATTCTTCATTTACTGTTTCAATATTGGTACCATCTTTCTTATCAGAGTTCCTTAAGCATATTTGGTGCCTTCCAGTATTAAATATATTCTGTAGTGTAACAAGTAACAACTACCTCCGTCAAAACAACACACCCTTTTATCTTATGGGTCCTGCTCCTACTATTCTGAAACTTTGTTCAACTAGTTCTGAAGTTCATTCTAGCTAGTTTCTTTAGTACAAAACTGTGCTTGGAAATTCATGAAACTTGTAATAAGTAAGATAAAAATAGGTTAAACTATCTGATTCCAAATGCTCTTATATGCAAACAGTTATGTTCTGATTGCTTAGGAGGTCATTGTCTACAGCATACGACTTTGTACTGATATGTCAAGTATTTAAAAGATATTAGGTAGATAAATGAATAAATGTGAAAGGTTGAACATGTTGTATATCCTATAGTTTTTGCTGTAAACAAGTTACAAAAACAAGTTAGTTGTTATTGTACGATATTTTTATTGACTTTCATGCACTGCAGTGGAAATTCAAATTAATTAAATCAGTTCAGTGTCATTCTTTTTATTGCATTCAACCTTGACCATTCTCTATACTCTTATCACCTAATATAATTTAACTAACTTGATCAAAGAAATGAATATATTCAATTCGATTAGAATTTCCCATTTATTCATAAGTTTGAGTTTCAATGCTTATTAATAATTACTGATTTTTTGGACCAGAACATAAATGATAAAATATGTTCGTTGGACTATAAGAACTACAAGGCCGAGATAAAGACTGCTGATGCTCAGGATTCTTATAATAATGGAGTCATTGTCCTCGTAACTGGGTGCTTGACTGGAAAGGACAACCTGAGAAGGAAATTCTCGCAAATATTTTTCCTTGCTCCTCAAGACAAAGGGTACTATGTTCTGAATGATGTTTTCAGGTATGTAGAGGAGAGTGAATCCGAAATTGGGACAAGTGCGGTTACCAGAGTCGACGATACACCGTCAAATACTTTGACCCAAGATCCAGGTCAGCTTTCTCATTGCTTGTTTGTTCTAATTATTGGGAAAATTGCAGAATATTTTTTCTATCGAATAAGGATTTCTCAAGTTTAATCTCATTGTTTTCAAACTTGCAAAGTTTGTAGGATGCAACCTTTTGCAATTTTGGACCCATCAGTTAAAAATAGACAGGAATTTCTGCGTGTAAAGTTAGTTTTATTACTGCTAATGCATATCTACAAATAATGAGACTAAAATTACAACAAGCATTGAACTATGACACTAATGCTGCAATGTTCCCTAATTATTTTCATGTTGAGATTACTTTCTCCTTTTCTTTTTTTGATGTTTATTTTGTTTACAGAGCCTGCTCAAGTGGTTGAGCCTCCCAACTCGGACAATGCAACTTTTGTCGAGGAGAAAGTTGAGATTAATGACGTGAAAGCCAATGACGAAGTAACCAATGAGAGACAAGATATTCATGAGAGGGATATCGTGATCGAAGCTGAATCTCATTTAGATGAGAATCACGTGGTTGAATCAGAATCAGTTCCTTCTACATACCAAGAGGAGGATGCTCCCAAAAAATCATATGCGTCAATTGTTAGTTCGCAAACAAAGAAGGGGCCCACCAAAGTTTATGTCCCGACCAACAATACAAGAAGAGTAGTTTCTGCAAAACCGGAGAAGCCATCAGTTAACCATGTTGCAGAGGCCTCAGGCTCTGTGACATCAGCTATCTCCGAAATCGTTAATCCATCAGAAAGTGTTGAAGCTGAGGATGAAGGTATTTTTTGTTAACTACTTTAGTGGTTAAGAACAAGCACTTAATGACTGGTCAAAAGGAAAACAGACGAGAAATTTGCAAAATTGGTCCTTATACTATTTGTTTCTTACAGTTGAGGGGCCAATTGTACTATAACTACAAATCTTGTTATTCTTTACCTTTTTTTAACAAATCTGATTGTGTCCTATACTATTTGTTTCTTACAGTTGAGGGGCACTCCATATATATCCGCAATTTGCCTCTAAATGCAACGGTTGATCAGCTGGAATCTGAGTTCGAGAAATTTGGACCTATTAAGCCAAACGGTGTCCAAGTCAGAAGCAATAAAGTAAGCTTAATCATGAAATGTTTTCAAGGGGTTGTTCTATTTGCTCACCATAAGTTGATACTTACAGCATACATTTACACACTATCTCTTTGCAGCAACAAGGATTCTGTTTTGGCTTTGTTGAATTTCAAGAATTCAACTCTATGCAAAGTGCAATAAAGGTATGTATTCATCAGATTCTGCTTAGTCTCACAACAAACATAATCTGTCATCTCTATCCTTGTGTGAAAGCCCTGAAATAGTTTCTATCTCAGGAAAAAAAAAGTGAAAAAAAAAAAAAAACATGATGTATAATGTGTGTGTATATATGTGTTAGTGATATATATTTTAGTTTTAGCCTTCTGCGCCTGATATATTGTTCATCTCTCAAATCTGTACACGTTATAACCATTCTAGTCTCACATTCCATTATGCGGTATATAGTGATAACTCCACTAATGTTTTGATGTTGTATAAAACTTACTTTTAAGAACTTTGAAATAATCTTCTTTCTTTTCATTGTAATAATAAATAAATTAATCTTCAGGCTTCTCCTATAACCATTGGTGATCGTCAAGCTGCTGTGGAGATAAAGAGGACCACTTCTCGAGGTAAACTAGATGCATTAACTTTTCATTCTCCATCCAATTCAAGAAAAAGTGTAAATTACATAAATGCCCCTGCATGTGAGATCCTAATTACAAAAACCACCTCCGAGGTTTGAAAAATTACCATTTTTTCCTCTCAGTAAAAATATATTACAATTTCACCCACTATTTCGAATTCCCTGATTTTTGAGTTATCACTTATCATGATCTAGGGTCTTGTGGTAATTACCCAATAAAGTAGGAAATATGCATGTAATTATATTTATGTAAACTACCAATTTTACCCTTGTGCTAGAAATTTACATTCATGCTTACATTCATATGATATTATGATATATATATTATATATATATCAATGTTTTTTTGCAGTTGGCAGCGGGAGGGGTCGTTTCAATTCTTCACGAGGAGGGTTTCGTAATGATGGCTTTAGGGGTCGTGGGAATTTCGGTGGAGGTCGAACCTATGTGAGAAGTGATAGTTTTAGGGGCAGAGGAAACTTTAGCGGTGGGCGTGGAGATGGCTATCAACAAGGAAGAGGAAGGGGAATTCGACGGCCAGGATCGAATCAGAATTCAGCTTCAACATAAACTGGATGTGATATGATGTGTGGTGAGATATTTTTGACTGAGTTTTTGGTTGCCTGTGTGAAAGTAAAAGAGTTAGTTATTTATGGTAGTCTTTTCAATTTATCATAGTTTTCATTCATTACCCAGCAGATAGGAAGGAACTTTTTTAACAGCTTAGAGGACTGTAATTTTGGAAAGACCAAATGTTATCTTGTCTGAAAGGAGGGGTTTTTTTAGTCTTTTTTTTTTTTAAGTGTGAGTAATTTTAGCATGAGAAATGTGATGGATTTGCAAATAATTTATTATATATGAATGATTGTTATTATATCGAAATTTAGAGCTTATTAAGGTTCGTTTTATGAATTAGAGGGATCGATTTTAATGATGTCGATTTGCCCAATAATTCTCAAAATTTGAGTGTATATGAATAGATGTTAACTTTATAATTAGGGACATTAATAAAAATCCCAATTTGTTTCTTGAAATGATTCTTTCTTTCTAAAAGTACCAAGATTAGACAAATTATATCAAAAGTTACTGTTTTTAAGTTTCCTCTGAAACTTTGCAATCAAATAAAATGTAAAATACTCAATTCTATCACTTATTTAGGCAAAGTTGAAACTTAAGTCCTATACATGAGGGGCAAAATGAAATTTATACAAATTTTTATTTTATCTTCAATTTGATGACAAAGTTTGTTTGATGACAAAGTTTGGGGAAAATTTTCGATTATGAAAACTTCAATAATCAGTTTAAAACTTTACACGATTAAATTTCAAAATTTTATTTATGAACTTATAAAACATAGGATCGAATCTGTAAATTCTACTTCATGGGACTTCAATATAACTTCAAGTTGACTCGGTAATATAATCTGTAAATCATATTTCAATTTGGCTATAAATTGATCCATTTGACAAATCTACCATAAAAAACTTGCTCAATCGTTAAATTCGTCCACAATTCTAACACAATAACGTAAATTAAATATCAAGAAAAGGACATTTTATTTTTTGTTTCGATTTTTATGAAATTTCCGTACAATGTCCAAAATTAATTGAGAGGTACAACTAAAGTGGGATGGCCCACATACACCTGATTTTTGTATAGGAGTGAATGATGTGGATTACTGCCCATGAAGTATATTAATACTACATTTAATATGTTCATTTTATCAAAAATATGATTGATTTTATTGGAATTAGTACTTTATAGACCTTTTCATATCTATATATATAGGGTTGGTATAAGAGCATCTCCAATGGAGATCTCTAAAATAGCGAAAGTTTTTCACCATTTTAGTGACTGCTATCTCCAATGTATAACTCTATATCTCACTCTAAAAGTATATTCCACAGAATATTCCCTTTTAACCCCATTTACTATTATTTCTTATATTTTACAAATAACACCCTACATTTAATTCTTTATTACATATTCATCCAAGTTAATATTTTTTTTATATTTTATAAACTTATAAAATTATACAATGATTATTTAATAATAATAATACGTAGTATATATATTTTTAATATTTTATCGACGAAATTAAATATCAATAAAATTAAAATTGTACGTAATATATAAAGCTCGAATTATATTTAAATAATCAAAAATCTTGATAGGATTTGACAAAAATCTTGATACGATTTGACAAAAATCTTGTTAAAGAAGTGCCTTGAATCGACTATAGTGCGCTTCGCAGAGTTAGTCGGGGGTCTCGCTGTAATATTAGTTATTACCTATTTCATGTAATATATCCATGTTTCAATTAATATTTTTATATATTTTAATTTATATTTAATATTATATAATCAAATATAAAAATAACATATATAATAAAAATAACATATATCTAATCGTAACATTTATAAAATTTAGGGGCTTAATTGTAAATGGACCAAATTGTACTAAATCATAAATATATATACTATGAAAACAAAAAAAAATTAAAAATCCCACGGCAAATTTGCCGTGGGGCCCCCCCTGTTTTGCCGTTCCATTGGAGCGGCATTTTGGCCCACCAACGCCAAAATGCCGCTCCATTGGAGATGGCCTAAAGACATATACGAGATATGTTTCAAAAATATTAGAATGTGACACAATTTCGAGAATACTATTATACATATTATTTGATTTTAGTAATCTCGGGGAATTTTTATTCATTAAAAATTATATAATTATTTGATTTTTATATGTAACATGATTTTATAAGTCGTTCGTTCAAATATCTCTAGCCTACAACAATGTGCATGTGCCGTTATCTTCTTATCTGCAGCAAAACTTGACACGTGTGCACACACAAACTGTTGTGATCACGTGGCAGGCACCGCCATGGTGCAAGTTGAAGCTTTTGTGGGTCCCGCTCTGGAGCTTTCGATCTCGTACTGTTGAAAAAGGACCATTGTGCAATAATATAGCAATAGTTGTTTCTTTTAGAACTAACTCAATCTTGGGGTGATTCTATCCTGGACCGGGACCATTGGTCCCGGTCCAATTTTGACCACATATTCACATTTGGGGTGGGTGGTTTACACCGTTGGGCTGGTGGAAAAGACCACCCACCACCTTGTCAAATATGTGGTCTATCTTGGCCGGGACCAACGGTCCCGGAGCAAGATAGATTTTTCCCTCAATCTTGGTTCTTTTTACAGTGTTTTTTTAATTCCATTTTTCTTTTCAATTGCATGTGTTGGTATCATGTTTTTACTTTTTTAGACCAACTATTTAATAATTCTTTTGGCTTAATTAATTTAATATACAAATCAAGGTCCATACAAATTTTCAATTAAATAAAAATTGAAGTTTGGCTTGAGTTTTGACAGGGGTGTAAGTTGAGTTGATTGAGCTCGAGTCGAATTCATGAAATCGAACTTTTAATTGAGTTTGAGCTTCAATGCACCTCTCTCACGAGCTATTATATTAATAAATTTATATTAAACGATTAATAAAAAATAAATCGAATTTCAAATTTTTTACCCTAAAGTGTAGATTTACATGCCGAGCTTGAGCTCATACCTAAGCTCGCAAGTTCGAGCCCAAATTTTAGCTCGTATAATAAGCTGGAAAAAATCGCCAACCTCAACTCGAATTCTAACTCGTTAACGTCCCAAACTACTATATTATATATTTTAAATTAAAGCTGGTTTGGATTTAGATAAATTAACAAAAAAATAATTTTCTAACCAAATATTATTTATATAAATTATTACAAATTTATATCTAGATAATTTAATAACTACTATAACCTAATTTCCAATTTCGATAGTGTTGAGAAAAGCTTAAAAAATATCTAACTCGGCTGGTTTAGATTCCTTTGAATTCTTAATTAAATAAACACGTTAATTTGAAAGAACTTAATTAATCACACTAACACGTTTTAAATAATTTAAATAGTTAATTAATTTAAACCTATCCATGCAAGTAGTTCATTTAACATCCATAAAGGAATGCAATAATATAAGATTATATTAATTAAATAAAGGAAATATAGAATGGAGATTTATGGGGTGACATCATCATTTTGCCCTATCGGCATTAAAATAATGACACTAGGTGATCAACTTGCATGGATTATTTCCTTTGGTTGAAGACCAATTTTAAGACAATATATTTAACTTTTATTTTTCAATTCTTGTTGGCCAAAAGTATAGCTAAAAAATCAAAGTAAGTTAATGGATTTTAATTCAAGATCGTTTATTAGTTACTTGAATTTGATTTTATTAAACGTAACAATCTAAACCCTTTCACTTTTTCGTTAAATGAGACTTAAAATTGAATTCAATCAAATAAAATATGATAAACACGTCCAAAATAATCAATCAATTATGAGGTGCACTACGGAGTTGTAGTAACCAATCTTTAATATTTGGACTAAATTGAGACCATAACTTATTTTTAGCGTATATATTATTATTAAAATAAAATTATATAATAAATCAACTTTAATAATCACAATATTTTTAAGTATCACATCGTAAAGAGATATTGTATACATTACTCACATATTATTGAATAAAAAGATACAGTAAAATCTCTATAAATTAATAATATGGTGACCATGAAATTTTATTAATTTAGAGAGATATTAATATATCGATAAATTAATATTTTATTAATTAAAAGAGAGAATTTTTAAATTCAGTAAATTTAGTATATATGTGTTGAAAATAAATGAATTCATATATGTTTTATTGATTATATTCATGCATCAACCAATTCTTTGTAACTAATTAAATATATTCATGTATAATATCAATTCATTGTATACAATTAACTATTATATTCATGGACGCATGTATCAATTCATTGAAATTACTTAAATATACATATTTTAAAAAGTTGCAGCTAGAGAACTCGACACCGAACTCTTGGCTGCAATTAAAAAAGTTAGTGATGAAATCCAATTAGATTTAAATTTTAAGAAAAATCAAGTAACAATAAATTCATATTTTAGCAAATTGCCATAATATTTATAATTGTAATATTTATGAATTATTAATTTAGAGTTTTAATGGGACCTAATATTTATAAAGGGATTTTTCGAAAAATTATTATCTTATTATCTTATCGAATTTGATGATTTTTTACAAAGGTTCAAGTCGGGCCAAAATTTTTTATTATTTTAGAGAATTTATTAATTTATAAAATATTAATTTATAGAGATTTTACTATAAATACAAAATATAAACTCGAACTTTTAAACTCATTTTGATATATTATTTCATTGAATTATATTACATTGGATTACAAGAATGAAATCAAATTTTATAATAATATCTTTGACAAGAAAAAATAGTAAATCTCCCACGTCATGTTTTGACACGACGTGACCATTAAATTGAAAAAGGAGAAAAAACTAAAAATAGGAACGGAAATCAATAAAGCATCTCCAATGTATATCACTAAAATGGTGTAACTTTTTCACCATTTTAGTGATTGCTACAGTAATCTACTCCAATGTGTATATCACTATATCTCATTCTAAAAATATATTCCACAGAATATTCCTTTTTAACCCCATTTACTATTATTTCTTATATTTTACAAATAACACCCTACATTTAATTCTTTATTACATATTCATCCAAGTTAATATTTTTTTATATTTTATAAACTTATAAAATTATACAATGATTATTTAATAATAATAATAATACGTAGTATATATATTTTTAATATTTTATCGACGAAATTAAATATCAATGAAATTAAAATTGTACGTAATATATAAAGCTCGAATTATATTTAAATAATTAAAAACGATAAAAAATACAATTCACTAATCGTGTTATTTTCCATTCCATGTAATATTAGTTATTTCCTATTTCATGTAATTTTCCATTTCATGTAATATTAGTTATTTCCTATTTCATGTAATATATCCATGTTTCAATTAATATTTTTATATATTTTAATTTATATTTATTATTGTATAATCAAATATAAAAAAATAACATATATAAAAAAAACATATATTTAATCGTAACATTTATAAAATTTAAGGGCTTAATTGTAAACGGACCAAATTGTACTAAATCATAAATATATATACTAAATTAAAACAAAAAAAAACAAAAACAAATAAAAAAAATAGAAAATCCCACGGCAAATTTGCCGTGCCCCCTCCCCCCTTTTGCCGTTCCATTGGAGCGGCATTTTGGCCCACCAACGTCAAAATGCCATTGGAGTTGGCCTTAGTGTTCTTGATATTTTCAACTCCAATGAAATATATATATATATAAAATAAATTAAAATATAATAAAAGAATATATATATATATTTTTTTTTGATGAATTTCACACATAAATAACATATCGTGTGAAATATATTTCTTGGAAATTGTACTATCAATGAACTATAAAAAAACATCCATTTTAGGGGAAATTTATTGCGAATTTGGTCGAATATTTAAAACTTTGCAATTTTAATTATAAGTTCGATTTTTATTAATCAGTCTGTTAACTATGAACAAATTCAATGGTTTACAAGTTATTAAATAAAATGTGATATTAATTATTGAGTAATGATATATACCACCGTTTTCATACCACCGATTTTTCACTCCTTCTATTATTAGTAAACAATCATTTGATTTAATTAATTCAATTGAATTTAATACATTCATACTTTCTCAATCAAAGGGGAGGTGAAAAATTGGTGGTATGAAAACGGTGGTATATATCATTACTCTTAATTATTATACGCTCCAAAACATTAATTATGAATTCACTCGTAATAATTTATTTATTTTTGTGCATGTGTAAGTTCCATCCTCGAAATTGATGTGTGTCAACCACGTTGGCATCCCTAAATTATTTCCATTGGACACGTGTCCCTTGTCTTATTCTTTTACGTTATAATCCCATACCCCTTTTCGTCATTTCACACCACATGAATTAATTAAATTAAAATCCATCTCCCTTCGTCTATTTCTTCCTCAGTTTCGTCTTTAACCCTCTCTCATGGCTTTCTCACAGAGCCAGATTTACAATCCCTTTTCTTAATATTGTCTTCAAATTCTCGAATTCGAGCAAAATATTCATCATTTTTTACTCTCTTTTTTCATATTTTTCACCGAATACAAAGTACCCATTTGATCATAAACCAACTTTATTTCATCTGGGTTCTTAAAAAACTCTGATTTTCTGTGGTTTAATTGCATGATTCAATGGAGCGAGGGGATGATGAACTGGAATTGAGTTTAGGGCTTTCACTGAACGGCAGATTTGGGGTGGACCCATCAAGGAAAAAGCTGAGGCGCTCGTCTTCCATCTCAAACTTGCCTGATACAGGCAGTTATAGTGGTAATGGGAGCAACAACCAGGCGGCGTTTGAGTGGCACGCGCCGCTGGCGAGGACGTGCTCGTTGCCTACGGAGACGGAGGAGACGCGGCGGAGGAAGGAGGTGCAGGAGAGGTGTGTGGAGGCTAGGAAGAGAATGATGGAGAAAATGAAGACTAATGATAAAGATGAGGTTTATGAGAGTGGGATTATAATGCCATCTTCAATGAGGTTGAATATTGGATCAAAATCACAAACATCTCGATATTATGAGGGTAATTTCTTTTCTAGTTTCATTATTTTTTTCGATTTAGTTTTCTATGATTCTATTATAATCAAACATAATTCAATACTAAAGTGCATGTTTAAATTATAACATAAAAAAAAATAGTGGAAAAGAAGATGAAATACACGTTTGGAGTAGTAAATTCAACCCCTTTTATTTAATTATTAATTAATTATTTCGTAGATTAGTTTCTTGTTAAAAAAGAAGAAAGAAAAAGCATGTCTACGTTATGCATTTAATGCAATTCTAAATTATTGTTATAGTTTGATTAGGGCAAGGGATTAAAAAGTGGGAGTTTTGGGTACTTTTTTTACCTTATGCCCTTTTGAAAAGTAGTTCTTTTAACAAAAAAAGGAAAATTATATATATAATGAATTGGGGTCTTAGTTTGGATTATTAATATTGGGAGATAGAATTATTGTCCTTTTTGATAGATTTACTTATACTATCTTGTTAATTTTCTTGTTTTGTGATTATACATCTAGAAATTAATATCTAAAAATCATTTGGTAGATATATAGTATTGCATGGGTTTACATGTTGCTTGAGACTTTAGGTCGACTTATATGAGTGAGCTAGTTTTTTCTCATGCAATTGTAATTTGATTGATCGTTTCAAATCCTTTTTTCGGTTTGGTAGTTATGTTAGTTTCTACTTTTAATTGAGTATTTCCCATGACTCGTGGAGATTGTGATATATATATATACACACATTAGTATTATGTGTCGCTTTTGCGTAGAAAGTAGTAGTTGACATGACGGCGTTGGTTGTCGTATTCGATGGAGCTTTATATGCAGTTGAATATTTAGTTTTATCCTTTGGTCTATTTCATGTCAATTAACGAACTTACGTCATTCAAAGACTTGTACGCCTATTTCATGTCAATTAACGAACATACGTCATTCAAGACTTGGTCTTGCGGCGTAATTAAGAACCTATATGATGTATAATTCTATTTTCAAGCGAGAAATATAATTCTTTATCTTAAAGCGGCTCGCTTTTTATAGGAGTAAATGCACTTTGAACCCTTTATTGTAGTAGCGTGATTCATTTCTTATTCCATTATTTGTATCACATTTGTACACGAGGTGACGTACATGCATCACTCCAAGAGAATATATATAATATATATATACATATATATATATGTGTGTGTGTGTGTGAATATCTATTTTATACATGAACTTTTCAGATTGGAATAGAGGATCCTAACTAGAGTAAATGGTGGAGAACAGAATCGTATTTCACTCTCACCGAATCGTGTTTTTTATCATTAAAATCAACACATAATAGCATTTTTTCCGTTACTTTTCATTTCCATTTTTTTAGAAGCAAGACAAATGCGCCCATCTGGCCCACAGCTACAAGAGCCCATGTTGCATAACCCGGCCACGAGAACTGGCGAACGGGATTTAAGGGACGAGAACGAACGACTGAGGAATGCTTTACTTGATATGCCTCTTGTCTCAACAACGGGGGACGGGCCAAAGATCGAAGGCTTCTTATATAGGTACAATGTGGGAGAGCCCGTTAAGATTGTTTGTGTTTGCCATGGTTATTTCCTAACACCGACGGAGTTTTACAAGCACGGAGGTGGTGGTGACGTGGACAACCCTTTGAAGCATATAACCGTTACCCCGTTTTTTATCGCGTGATTTTTAATGTCGATTATAGACTTTGAAGTATAAACTATGGGTTTTGTTTTAGGTTGAAAAGTTTAGTGTGTTTTATGTTAGTGTGTGGAATAGAATGGTTCACTAGGAACATATGATGGTAAGAGGACTTGTATGGGGTATGGTTAAATTATACTCTTTTGATATTATAATTTTTAGATTTTCTTTATTGGACAAGTTTGTTTTACTACTTATTTCAATTAGATCTGGTATTGGGCGGGTCGAACTCATACCTAAAACATTTGGTCTTTTCAGACCCAATGTTTTAAGACTAGATTTAGACCCAGATTCAATGGGTCTAGGTATTGGGCCTGGATCTGGGTCAGGACCCAATGTTTTGGGTTCATTTTTTTCGAGCTCTTTGGTTTTGCTATTTCTTTTATTGTATTTGCTGGCCCGTTTCTTTATAACGTCTGAGTACATGAATGTGAAAATTTCTTAACTGATTTATGAGAGTTCACCAAAAAAAGGATAAATTCCTGCATGAAAAAGCCTAATCATTTTTATTAACTTCAACAAGAAACAGATATGAGTTACAATTACAAGTATACAGCATTTGGAACAAAGAATAAACATTAGCTGAACTGAACCTATTACTAAAATTTACAACTAGCTAAAATTCAATACTTATCACAACAGCCCAAAAAACGAACCCCGAAACAAAATTACAATCTCGGGCTTACCTCGGTAATTATAGCTAACACGACGCGGGTTGAAGTTGTTTTAGCCGTCTCACAACCTGCTTCATCGTGGGCCTTGTCGAAAGAGAATCAACGGTGCACACAACTGCCAGGTGTAACACTTCGACCAAATCGTCGTGTGGGCCCACGTCCCACAACCCGGCCGTGAAAAACTCCTTCGCCCGACCCTGCCTTAACAACATACAAGCCCAACCCACGATGTTAAAACCGTTACCGTACGATGAAAACGAGGGATCCAACAGTTTCTTGTCCGAAATCAACTCGAGCAAAACGACCCCGTAGCTGTACACGTCAGCCTTGTCCGAAACGCGACACGTCATCGCGTATTCGGGCGCGACGTATCCGAACGTCCCCGCCACGCCCGTCGTGGCGTGAGTTTCCGACGTCCCGAGAAGGCGGGCCAGCCCGAAATCGGAGAGATACGCGTTATAATCCTCGTCCAATAGGATGTTGCTAGGTTTAACGTCCCGATGAAGGACACGTGGCACGCACTGATCGTGTAGGTAGGCTAGGGCCCGCGCAATGTCCAAGGCGATCTTGTGGAGCACCCTCCAATCGACGGCTCTCGTCGATCGATCTTGTATGAATTTTTCGAGATTGCCACCTGGCAGATAGTTGTATATTAGAAACATCTCGGTTTCGCTTGCGTGATATCCTATTAATGTGACGAGGTTCGGGTGGGAAAGGCGACCGAGGGTTCGAATCTCGGCGTCGAATTGTTGAACGCCTTGGAAACGTCCAACCGCGAGTTGCTTTATCGCGACTAGGACACCTGGCGCGATCTCGGCCTTGTATGTAGACCCGAAACCTCCGTTGCCGATGCAATTGGTGGCGTTGAACCCGGCCGTGGCGCGCACGACGTTTTCGAAGGTTAGTGGGACCCCGATGTCGGTAAAGACGGTTACGTCCTTCCTAGCGGTCCCACTAACTCTCGACCTCGGTTTCCACTTTCTTGTGTAAAAGAATATGACGACAAGGGCAAGAAGGACCGAGACAATGGCTGCTGCACATGTTATTGAAGCAATCTCGATCGAGTTGAAACCCTTACTTTTTCGGCTTGGATTTGACGGTGGAGATGGATCGTCATTTTCTGAATTACCTATTCTACCCTGTTGATCTGCGGACGTTGAAGATAAAGAGAGCATAGGGCAGTTTACAAGAGGGTTACCGATAAAGCTATTGCATTTGATCATATTGTTGTTCGGAGGTATCTGCCCGGACAAATTATTGAAGGAGGCGTTGAATTCGGAGAGACTGGATATATTCGCCACGTCAGCGGGCAGCTGCCCGGATAGCTTATTATTGTTCAAAAGGAGCATCCTCAAATTCCTCAAATTTGAGATATCTTTTGGGATTTCACCGGATAGATAGTTTGAAGACAAATCGAGAACTTCAAGAGATTCCAACTGTCCGAAGCTTGCTGGGATAGGACCGTTCAGATTATTTCCAGCCAAAGAAAGAGATTTCATACCCTTTATCTGGCTAAAACTGCTCGGGATTGGACCATACAAAGCGTTCGAGCTTAAGTTAAGAACGACGAGTGAAACCAAGTTGCCAATGGTCGGAGGAATAATCCCAGAAATTTGATTACTCGATGCGTCTAGAAGAGTCAAAGACGAGCACATTTTCGCAATATCCATTGGAAAATTACCCGACAATCCATTGTTAGTGACATTGACCATTATGCCCCTCACTTGATCACACTTCTCAAAGAAAGCTCGAGGAATATTTCCGGTTAGCTTGTTATTGCCAGCAAGAAATACATAAACAGTATGATTTCCTAATCTTTCAGATGCAACAGGCATTGACTGTAGCGGGCCAGTGAAGTTGTTAGAACCGAAATTATGCAATACCGATATAATACCATCATCTCGAGAAAATGGTAAAGATGTCTCAATCTGAGTTTTGTACTGAAAATATGATATATATGCAGAAGAAGGATCATAAGTCTCTAACTGGATAGGAGCACAAGCTTCGTAACTAAATATGGGAATCGAACCTGATAGATAATTCCCGCTGATATCAAATACAGTCATACAAGGAACGGGAATTTTATCAATGATCTCACCGTTAAGTCTATTTGAGCTCAAATCGAGGAAATTTAGCTTCTTGCAATTGCTAAATGTCGCGGGAATTTCCCCCGAATAATAGTTTTGAGCCAAATTCAACATCTCCAAGTTTTCGCACGAACCCCATCTAATGGGAAAGTTTCCTTCCAAAGTAGCTCTTGGGGCCCACACCATCTTCAAGCTCGATAGACTGGTAATTCCAGTTGGAATTGTACCTTCGTAGAAATTGTACTCATCGGGTGTAAATGCCAACTTTCCCACCGAAACCGAAGCATTTGGAAGAGGGTCCCACAAGTTTGACAAAACAAGGACCGATAACTTTGTACAATTTTCAAGTGAAGACGGTATAGCACCACCGAAATTGTTTCTCGACACGTCCAACACCTCGAGCTGAGTCAACTCACCGAGTTCACTCGGGAGAACCTCCTCCAACATGTTAGAGTACAGCAAAAGGGTCTTCAACCCTCTACAATTCCCAATACTTTTTGGGATACTTTCAACCAAGAAATTTCCAGCAAGCTCCAAATGCTCAAGCTTCCCACAGTTTTCACCTATCTCAATTGGAATCGACCCGCTAAGTAAATTAAACGACAAGTACAGCCCCCTCAAATCCCTAAACCCGCCAATAAACCCTGGAATTGACCCGTTAACTTGATTACCAGCTAGATTCAAAAGTTGAAGGCCTAAACAATTCGACAACGAATTTGGTATAACCCCGGAAATCGCATTAAATCCCAAATTAAGTACTTTCAAATTCTTCATCCCACTCAATTTACCAGGCAATGATCCAGATATCAAATTTCCTTCAAGGTCAATAACCTCAAGCTTCTCCATTCCCCAAATTTCAATAGGAATTTCACCACTCAATTCATTGAAAGGCAGAGATAAAATCTTGAGTTCACTAAGCTTAGCAACAGCAGCAGAAAGTTTACCCAACACCTTAACCTTACTATTGCGACAAGGTCTCCTAATTCCGAACCCATAAAGAGGAAATTGAGCAATTCTATCACAAGACAAAGAATTACCTCCACCAGTAACATTCAAAGCCACGACCCGTAAACCCGAGTCGCATGAAACCCCAGTCCACGAACAGTGATCCGGGTTCTTCAAATTCCAGCTCCCCAGCACTCCATAATGGTCCGAAAGTGAAGCCTTGAACTCCAACAGTGCAGATTTATCCGAATCGGAGCCCAAAACGACTTCGTATTGAGCTGAAAACAGAACGAAAATCGAAATCAAGAGCTTCAACGGCTTGTGAAGGTGGTGACATTTCATGAGGAAAGAGCAACGACCCATTGTTGACGCCTGAAAAGGGTCCTCAAAAAAGCCGAGGCCCCTTGTTGGTTCTCAATTTGAAGAGCTTATAAACCCTAACCCCCAATTTTGGGGCTTTTCTTTGGTATTAAAATTGTGACACAAGATTCTACGGAGAGAGAAGAGGGGGAAGAAAGAGAGAGGGAGAGATGAACAGTGGCTTGTTTTGTTTCTTTGTTTGATTTTCTTTGAGAAAACGCGTTGCTATTCACATTTCCATTTCTTTTCTCTTTCTCTTTTGTTTCCTTTCTGTATTTTCTTCTCTTTAAGGTTTTAAGTCATGTTTATATTAACTAATTATGTTTTACTATGTAAAACCCATAAAATATATTATAGTTACAAATATAATAAAATAGACTATGAAATTTTAAATAATACACATTAAATAAATTTCCTACTGATTTTTTTTAATAAACAACCTAAAAGGAGTGAAATAATTTTAAGTTGCATTTTCTTTGTGGGGAGATTCTATCAAAATTTTCTTGATCATAGAAGTAACTCTTGTTGTCTCTTATTTAAATCACAAAATTAGCAACAATATGTATGGGGTTTTTATAGCATTAGCTATTATTCACTACTATGCTGAATTTACTTTTTAAGTTCATATTAATCATCAATACAAGATTATGAAGAAAATCTTAATCCTTGTTGACTAATAATAACATGACTATCCCATTGATGAGACATCCTATTATCCTATAATCTATAGGACAGGACAGGTAATATTTGACATTTTCTATTTCATTTAATTGCAATTCTGGATTTTATTTTATCTATTTATTTATTTATTAGAATTGTTAATATTATTTTTGTTTTAGATGAGTGATGGTGGGGCCCAATCTTAATATACCTTTCATGAGAGAAGGTGGGACCATCCGCCGTTCAATAAATGCATCACACCGTCAATGGGCCTGAACAGCGACTGGCCCAATTGTAGGCCCACTGTCTTTATTACTTCTGGGTTTAAATTTTATGGGCCTCAATTATTTTATTTTAAAGATGAAATGCCACGTCAAATAATGTGGCATACGTGTAAAACAAGTGTATATATTAATTACATAGATGTATTTCACGTGGAAGATTTCGAGTACAATTTTATAAATTGTATGCCCTTGATAGAAAATATTATCGATCTTGTTTTCCGTTCGTCTAGAAGAAAAAATGATTGAAATGTGAATGACTTTCAAATTACGTTTTTTCTTCATATTCAAATTGTCCGTCTATATATTTTTACACAAGCGAACGCATAGGAGAAAGTCGAGACTTTCCTCGCCTTGGGTAGAGATTTTGGCACCATCCTTTGTTGTCGTCTAAACAATCGAATAAATGCATCTACATAAATACTTTTTAAGTGCAAATATGATAGAAGTTAGTAATCTTGTCAATGGGCGGGAATTGCCTAAACTCGGACCCATTCAATAGAAAATGTGCCCGACCCAAACTCGATCGGGACCCGATGACACTAGGTAGTCCGGGTCCGAGTACAACTTTTACCCTCAAGTATTTTACCCAGAAAATACCCTAACATTACCCGTTGAAAATACCCGTGGATCTATACCTGAACAATACCCGAAGTTTACCCGTGGACATTTACCCGATGCGGATCCAACCCGAAATGTACACATCCCGTTTGGGTCTAACTTTTTTTGACCCGTTGGACATGCGATCAAGTCCGAGTAAAATATTTTTTGCGGGTATTTCATAAGTCCGATTTGGGTCTGGGTGGGTTGTCCGCGCATTGACACCTAGAAGTTAGAACAGCACATGAATGAAAATGTGGAGATGCCCATAACAACTAAAACATACATACATGATACACCTGCTCTCAGTTCTGCATTATATATATATATATATGTAATCATAATCCGCATAACATACATATAAAACGTATTCAGTCATAATAAAGTCTTTTATTTTCTACACAAAACCATGAATTTCTGTCAAATGGTTTAAGTTTTGCGATGCCCGGATGATGCAATAAGCACGGCTACAGCCACGATAAACATCATCAACATGCTCACTAATAAAACATACGTTCTCCGGGATGACCTTCGATACTCTCCAAAAAACAGTATACCCCAAAAAGTGCTCACCAGTGGAAGAGCCTGCAAATCTATTTATTTCAGCACCAAATTGTGGGGAAAAATATTCGGCCACGAACCAAAAAAACGATATACACTATTTTATTTTTTATCTATCCCATAATGTTTGTCTCTTACTATAAAAACGGGTACTTATTGCATCATCTAACTATAATATCTTCGTTTTGTTGAACTACCTATCAATTCTAAATTAAACCAAAATAATGGAATATTTTGGAAGGTGATTTTGTTTGTTTACTTATGCTCTTATGGAAAGGGCATCTTATAAAATAGTAAATTGACAATGCTAATTCTAACAAAAGTCAATGGGGACATCTTTTCGACACAGAGTAAGTACGTAATTAATTGTGCGAAAATAAATAAGCGAATAATTTCAACAGTTATCTGACCTGAACACAGTCAGCTGCTGCATATCCTGCAGCTTGGCCTCCCATGAATTGCAAGCCATTGCCTAATCCACACAAGAAACCAGCGAAAAATGCCCAATTTCTCCCTTCCCAATCTTTAAGGTATGATATCATGGATGATTTAGGCAAGTTGAGAACCGGGCGATACAAAAACGAGATGTTAAGTATCAAGGCAATGACAAAGAAGGAAAGTGAGAAGTAAAAAAATGCCGTGTAGACAACCAAGTGCGGGACCCCATCTTTCATCATGTGCCACTGATTGTTCGTCGCCAAGTTAAAAGCAGGTGAGAAGAGGGCGTAACACACACCGGCAAAGAAAGTTATGCCCAATCCTATCCATATACTCTTTCCAAAAACCTGCTCAATATAGTAGTTGTTGTGTTAAACACATTTCTTAAATTACATTTCAAGAATCTTAGGCACACGTAAAATTCTAACCGAAACAGGAGTTTCCCCAGGGCAAACAAGAAGCATGAACCTTAATCGCTCTATTATTCTCGAGCTCGACAAGATAATCTGCTGAACCGACTTTTGCTTTCTCCTCTTTGTTAATTCCAAGTTCAGTGTCTTTAGCGCCATCTACAATACATAAGCCATGGTTAATAATTGCTGACTGGAGTTCAGTTAGATACTCTATTTGATTGGGATAATTACATCACGTCCCCTCACTTATTGGGTAATTAACACGCATACCATGAGGTTTTGCAAATAACAAAGACATCTGTTATCGAATCCCCCTATTACATCGTGACAACTTGAAAAAGAGAGCATAATTTACTTATACTGATGGGTAGGTGAAATTGTAAAATGCTTCTACTTATGGGGAAAGAAGTTAAAGTAATTTCTCAAATCTTTGGGTGTTTTTTAATAATTCGAGTCCTACGCAACAGAGAGGTGTCTGTCATTTACCCATTTAAATTTAGTGTTTCATCTTGTATAATTCCAGATGATATATGCACGTCAAGTCCACATAATATCTTCTTAAATTTAAATGTGATGTGGAAAATATACATACTTGGCGTCCATCATTAATATGTAATATAAGAAAAAGACAAATTGAAATAACGGATCCAGAATCTATTTTAGCCTTTAAACATGAGAGCAAAAAGGAATATATACCTTCGCATGGAACTGTTTCTGTGTATTCAGTTATCAAAACTTCCCTGGAAATCATAAACGAAGAGAACTATTGTATAAGATGTAAAGAACATAAACTTCAAAATCTATGGTCTTATATATATATATATATATATATATATATATATGATCATGAAGTATGAATCATACACTGAGCCCTCTTTGCAATTATTTGACAAGTTCCCGAGTTTTGCTGCATTGTCAGCCGCATTAGAATAATGAACAGCAGATCCAAGGCAAACTGCAATGAGAAAACATCCAACTCCAGGGAAGAGAATTTCGGCCTGGTTGATCCGATCGTCGAGAAAATAGTTCAAGGTTGTACCTGTCACATTGACGAAAAATATTAACTGACATGGATGATTATAAAGATAATTACATGTCCAACCCCTCAGTCCCTCACTTATTGGGCAGTTACAACTATTGTCAATGCTATTGCTGATAGGGAGTGCAATTTTAATATATTTTCACAGAAATAGAAAGTTATGGTAATTTCTCAAATCTCGAGGTGTTTTTAATGCAATTTTAATGCAGAGGGTGACTATATAATTTAAACTTAATTTCTGTAAGAATACAGGGAGTTGGCTCTATGAAAACACGGTTTACCTAAAACTACTGCTATGCTAGATGTGATAACCTCAGTCACTGAAAGCCCGACGAAAGCCCAAGCATATTGTGTTGAAAGATTCCCCAGGCTGAGAAATATTCCTCCAGCCATGGCAATTAAAATGCAAGGCCAGTTATCCTGCAATTATTTTCAATGAGAAGACTCACAACTGTTGAATGAAACAGTGTCTTAAATACAGATGTTAACAATATCATTAGCAAAATATAGTAAGTTTGAAAGTTAATGTTCTACATTTTAGCAAAAATGGAGCTTCAACATCACTTGCCTAGATTCACCAATAAATATCTCTTCTTTCATATACTTTCTGGTGAGCTTCATATTCATACTTTACAGTTCATATTACCCATTTTACAACAAATCCACTTGCCTGGGAAAGCTGAGTAATAAAATTGGGCATCCCAGGCTTGTCATCACCAATCTGCCCAACTGTAAAAGCTATAACAACTGCAGTCAAAAAATTAGTGAGAGAATAATCAAGGTAAGTGTGTTGCGGTAGCCGTCCACGCCGCTCGAGCCAAGCCAAAATCGCCGGCCAAGTCCCCAAAAACACAAGAGCGATCAGCATACAAGCCATAGCCCCTCCTTTACTCTCCACCAGAAACATGATTTCACTGCGAAAAACCCTAAAAACTGATTTTAGGTTAAAAAATTTGGGGATTATTGAAATTTACCGTGCTACGTTTGTTGGAATTGATTTAGGTTCTAAAAAATTAGGGGTTTCATGGAATTTAAGGTGGTATCGTTGGTTAGGATAAGGAATTGAATTCAATTTTGACGTACCTGGTTAGAATATTGAAGAAATACCGATTGAGGTCCTGTGACGTGGGGATATTGTTTTGTTTTGTTGCATGGTTTTCTGAATAAAAGTAAAAAAGGTGAAGAAATCCATGGCCGCCATTATTGATTTGTGATTGTAGTTGTGCAGCTGCTCCAGATTTCAGTGTCATCAATGCAATAAATGGTCCTAATGCGGCCATAGATTGATACTTCTGTCATCTGTGTAGTTCGTATTGAAGAAATTATACACGTAATTTCAGTTTCAGAAGACAATAAATATCAATTTTGCGGCCTGCGGGTCTTAATTTTACAGGTGGAATGTCTAAGATTTGTTTGTTTATATTTTTAAATCTTTTTGAATAAAATTCAAAATAAATTTAACACACCAAATCATCATTCAAATTTACAATTTCTCAACTATTATTTTTATCCTCTATATATTTCACATATTTACTAATTAAATCATTTATTATAATCACAATCTTTTTTTTTTTTTTCATATTTTATATTTTTAAATTATATTTTATTTATATTTTAATTTGAACAATCTATTTTTAAAAATATAAATAAATATTTATCACTCTCACATGAAATTTAGTAATATATAAATAAAAAAAAATTATCTCAAAATCATAAACAAACATAGTCCATGTGAATCAAACTATTGAATTATACATAATGACATTATTTTGTACATATCTAATTATTTATAAATAAACGTGGTAAAATGAAACGAATCTCCCACTCCACCCTCAATTTGGAAATAAAGACAGTAATGGGTCGAGTTCAGACCGAATAATACAAGACTTGAGCTTTGTCCAGTTTATAATTTACTTATTAGGAATTTGTTTTGAGAATGATAGTTGTTTGTATATATTGATAAATATTGATTAAAAATTTATAGAATATATCAAATCAATAATGACAAGGTTATGAATAATATATAAAATGGAAAAATATACATTGTAAATAATAAGAGAAAGTGAATTAATTATTATAATAAATAATTTTGGTTGTTGAATGTTTAAAATACTTGATAAGTAATTGTATAAGTGAGTGATATGTTGGAAAAATGTATATTTGAATGAGAATTTTATGTGTTATAATTATTTAGAATTTGGTTTTTATAATTATTTAGAATGTTGTGATATTTAAAAAGAAATATGAAAACATAAACAAACAAGAAATTGGTATTTATATACATGAATGTTTTGAAACTCAACTCGAACATTAAATCGAAAATTGATTGGATCACGAGTCTGGTGGGTTAACCACGTTTGAACCAATGATATTATAATAATTTAATAAATAATAATTAACTTATAGAAAAAATTGTGTGTTCTACATATTTTAAATTCATTCTCATTGCGGCCATTGTATATTTGTATACATCAATGTTAGAGTTTACAACAATTTAGGTTTTAGGATTTTAAAACTATTCTATTATGGAAATCATATATTTATATTTTAAAACTATGCTCTCTAACCATGAATTTCATGCTTATATCACTTTCAAATAATTTTTTTAGGAAGCCAACGATTTGTGTTGATGTAAATAATTTAATTATTTTCAGTTAGATTTTTATATTGTACAAGCTACTTAATAAAAATGAAAGGAATTAAAATGTATAATTTATCTTTTAAAATTGATAACTTTATTTTTCTTCCTTCAATAACATGAGAAAATGCAATATCATTGTATAAATTTAGATTGTTAATATAAATTTCCTAAAACAAATATAAAAAAAAAAACAAGGAGATGATAAGAAATATAACATTTTTCTGATAATAAAATAATTTTCACATGCTTGAATATAACGAGAAGTGTATAGAAATTGCCACCTTAATATTTAACAATGCAGTATTTTTTACTATTAATAACTAATGATCATAAGTAAAGTTATATAATTGAAAAAAACTATTGTCATCAAGAATAAGTATTATTAAAATAAATAAATTATTGTAAACTAATTATATAGTATATCACATTGCAAATAAAAAAATAAATAGAAAAACCAATCAAAAATCAAAATGATTTATTAAGATAAAAGTTAAATCCTAAAACCCTCCATCTTCTTCAAAATCAGTTGCTCTAAAACCCTGGCCGCTCCTCTTCCGCTCTAAAACGCCGTACAAAATGGACATTGACGGCGGCGATGGAGCTTCTGAAGAGTCAATGAAGCAAGTTCAAGTCCGCTTCGTAACGAAGCTGAAACCACCGTACAAAACGCCGCCGGCTTCTATCTCCATACCCTCCAATGTCACTCGCTTCAGACTTTCCCATATCGTTAACAATCTCCTTCAAAACGGTAATAAGGCTTTATTTGAGTATTTTCTGAGTTAAGATTTTGAAATTTTGTCCGGCGTTTTAGAGGATTCGTGTTTATGAAACTAACTCAATGAAATTGAGCTAGTAGATTGACAATGAGTTCGAATTAGCACGCTGTTGATTTATTGTTGTTTTAATTCTGGTCTTCGGTTATCAGTAAACGAGGAATGGAAATCGGAGCCGTTTGATTTTCTCATTGATGGAGAGCTGGTTCGGATGTCACTTGAAGATTTTCTTCTTGCAAAAGGCATTTCGACTGTAAGTTTTGCTTTGATGACATAATTGGTGCATAGTGCTTACTGTTGTAATACCACGTTGAATGTCAAGTTCAGTTGAAATATGAGTGACACAGGAATAAATAGAGTTTGTAGAAATACTGATTTAATGGATATGTTGATCGATGGTAATAGAAAGAACGCAATTCTGTTTTTTATTATTTGTGCAGTGAGTTGATTATTTTTTACTGGAAAACAGAAGTAATTTGTCAAACGAGACCCGCATGATAAATACTATTTTTTGATGCCAGAATTATATTTTGCTTCTCTTTGTTAAATGCCTATTGGAGTCCTGATATTATTTGATGATTCATGAAATTACAGGAAAAAGTACTTGAAATTGAATACATTAAAGCCGTAGCTCCAAGGAAAGAAGAAGAGCCTTCTTTACACGATGATTGGGTTAGCGCAGTTGATGGCTCCAATGATCGGTATTTATTTAACATTGCAAGAGTGTGGTTGGCATGTGATAATTGCAATTTCTGTTGTCTTATACACATGAATATTAGTTATATCTGTTCTCCTTAGAATTAAAAGATACTGTTTTGGGGTATGATTTGAGTATGTTGTTTTGTCTCATAGGTACATTTTGACAGGATGCTATGATGGTTTTGGAAGGTAAATTCCAGAAAACTGCCTCGTCTTTACCTTTTTTCTCTGGTTTGCTATGCAAAATTTCTCTGTTTCATTATTAGTTTTTATTAATGGCTCTTAGGATATGGAGAGCTTCTGGAACTTGTACGCATGTCTTAGAGGGGCATTCTGGTCCTGTTACTTCAGTTTGTATTTCCAACCCGAAAGGTTATCCTCTCTTATTGAAGATGCTAAAATGTTTATGAATATACCACTGTATTGTTTCTGCGATACAATTTTTTTCGTTTGGTTTATTGTCTTCTACAATTCATAATTGATGTAAAATGTTGACTCTTGGACTACCATACAAGGATCTTTTTGAGTGCAGCTGTTGAGACCATTTATGTGGATTTGGATTTTTTGGCAGTTTTGTGGATTGCCATTTGCTTTAATTAACCTAATGAAATTTGGGTCATTTATAATGTTATTAGAACTGCAATTGCTGCGTGCCTAATACAATGTAGTGTCAGAATGTTATTAATGTTAATGTGATCTCATATGTCAACTAAAGTCTTGCAAAACCATTGAAATGAAAATACTGTTCAATCAGGGCTTAAAGTACTCTGTTATCTCCTTGCAACGTTTCTGCAAATATTATATATCCGCAACAAAACCTTAATTTGGTCGACAAATATTTATTAGATAAATTAAAAATGAATTCTCAAATAATTATCTCTTTCGGTAAATATTGGAAAACGTCCTATCCACCCACTAATATTGGGATCTATTTGATTCGATAGCATCCTTGATTCTTTGTATGCCTATTGACCAGACTATTTTCTCAGCAGGCAAGAGTGTTATGGATCAAATTGTCGCTACAGCGTCCAAAGACAGGACAGTTAGGTTGTGGAAGGTACGTGGTGAATTTTCCTCATTGCCACTTGCTGATTCCTGCATAAGAAAATCCTGTCTGCAAAGTTCGTGTTTTTAAAGAAGTGTATAATTTTAAGAGAAGTTGTAAAAGTGCCAAAAAAGGAAAAGTTGGGCATGTTGGCAAAACTTCGAGATGTGAGTAAAACTCAAATTGGAGAAGAATACGGCCCTTGGGTTCCTTTTATTGGAACTATGTTTCTATTTATTTTTGTTTCGAATTGGTCAGGAGCTCTTTTACCTTGGAAAATCATAGAATTACCTCATGGAGAGTTAGCCGCACCCACGAATGATATAAATACTACTGTTGCTTTGGCTTTACTCACGTCAGTGGCCTATTTCTATGCAGGTCTTACCAAAAAGGGATTAAGCTATTTCGGGAAATATATTCAACCAACCCCAATCCTTTTACCCATTAACATCTTAGAAGATTTTACAAAGCCCTTATCCCTTAGTTTTCGACTTTTCGGGAATATCTTAGCGGATGAATTAGTAGTTGTTGTTCTTGTTTCTTTAGTACCTTCAGTGGTTCCTATCCCTGTCATGTTCCTTGGATTATTTACAAGTGGGATTCAAGCGTTTTGCTAAAAAACAGTAGAAATCAAAGAAGCTGCTAGAAGTAGCTGGAGACATGCTTTTACTTTTAGCTTATTTTCAACTTTTTTTAGAGAAGCAGAAGCATAATTAGTGAAACCTGACAAGGAAAAACAGCTTAAGTTCAGCAAAAGTCTTATAGTCTTTTTTCCAGTTCTTGCAAAGACGGTTAAGACTTATTTTCC
This sequence comes from Verbascum thapsus, assembly GCA_963669365.1. Classification (NCBI taxonomy): domain Eukaryota; kingdom Viridiplantae; phylum Streptophyta; class Magnoliopsida; order Lamiales; family Scrophulariaceae; genus Verbascum; species Verbascum thapsus. The sequence goes on along the minus strand of OY770117.1, from coordinate 8,239,016 downwards.
AACAAAAAGTTCATTTCCTGACAATATTCTTGCTGATAGTTTGATGCAGAAGAGTCACTAGATCAACCAAAGAAGATTAGGGCTTTTAAGATATTGCGGGGTCATAATGCTGCTGTTCAGAGCGTTGGAGCAGAGCCTTCGGGTGATATGGTACTTATATTCCGCTGCTTAATTGTCACTTTTTCACTACAATATAATGCTTGTACATGAAGTTGAAGTCTTTCTCATGCTCTTCCTATTTCTTATTAGGTCTGTTCAGGCTCTTGGGACTGTACAATCAACTTGTGGAACGCAAACGCCTCAGAAAGCGAAGGTGATATAGTTTCAGTGAAGAAGAGGAAAAAAAATGATGAATATCAAGAACCTCAATCTGAGGTACCTATATTTCATAGTTAGCAGAAAATCTATAGTTTATCAGCTTCAGACAGACAGTAAATAAGAAACTTGTACCGAGTGGCAGATGTCAACTGATTTCCAGCTTGTTGACCATCTTTGACTGCTGAATAATATAAAAGAAGTCATAGTGTTCACTGGATTAATTAAACCTAAGAAAATGGCAACGCTCTTACATATTATAGTTGGATTTGAGCTGGAATGCAAATCCTAATAAACATTTCTAATTGTTTTTGGTGGTTACAGGGTAGACCAATATACCATATTTCATCAATAGTGATGCAGAAATCTAACTTGTCATATTTGCATACACAGCAAATGTAATTACTATTTTTTTAGCTCTAAATAACAGCATATATTTCATCTTTCTTTTTCATTAAAGAATAACATTTCTTGTCTAAATTTTAAATTTATGGGTTGTTAACTGTGCCCTTTAATAAATGGTTGACAATGGTTTCTGAAATACATGGCGTATACCTTTTATGTGAAATAGTCATTCCACGCCTCAATGGTATCTCTACTTGATATAGTTGTCATGTTGGCGTACAGGGAGAGGCTTTATCAACTCTCGTGGGGCACACACAGTGTGTTTCTTCAGTAGTCTGGCCAGAACGTGGAACAATTTATTCAGCGTCTTGGGATCATTCCATCAGAAGATGGGATGTTGAGACGGGCAAAGATTCTCAAAGCATAGTAAGTAAGCTTTTTAATATCCCCTATGAACTTTATATTCTGCATATAGCGTGCCAATGCATCATAAGGTCTCCTTTAGACTGGCGATTTTGCTTTTATTTTCGTTGACAGTTGCAGATATCTCAACACTTGGGAATGGGATCCCTTATAATTGTCATGAAGGCAGAATTACACACAACCTTATGACAATACTTGTTATATTTCGGTCTTAAACGTCAACTTTTGTGAAATAGTATTTTGGTTGTTTGTGTGTTTGTCCAATATGTACTATTATTGATACTATGGGCCAGAAACATCGTTTTATCTGCTTTCAGCTATAGTGTCATTTTTTACATTTGATGTGCTCAAATATACAGACATTATTAGAAATATATATATTTTTATATTTGATCTATCTTGGAAATAGCATGTTGAAACTACACTATTGATTAGACCTCTTTAAATACTTGACTATGATAATTTTGGTAATCGTTACCTGCCAATGGACTCAATAATTCATTGAAATTGCTTTTTTTTCTTCTACCACTCAGTCCTGCGGAAAGGTTATCAACTGTCTTAATATCGGAGGTGAAAGTTCTGCCCTTATTGCAGCTGGCTGTTCTGACCCTGTTCTTCGTATATGGGATCCTCGCAAGCCAGGTGCCACTCTCACTCTCATGTGTTTATATGCACATGCATGGTGCATTCAATGACTCCAACCAACAATGCATTATCTCTATCTGGTGAATTTCTTTGTGCAGGAACTTTATCTCCTATCTACCAATTCTCATCACATAATTCCTGGATATCATCTATCAAATGGCACGATAAATCATGGTTTCACTTAGTCTCTGCATCATATGATGGAAAACTGATGCTATGGGATCTCAGAACTGCGGTATGTAGTTAATTGGGAAACTTACAAAAATGTTTCCATAGGATAAATTCTATTGCAATTTTACTCCAATTGTTTAGTTGCAGAAACAATCCCTTAGGGTTATTTCTTTTCAATTTTTGGCCCCATCGTCTAAGAAAACAAATGGATTTCACCAATTGCATGCACAAATCTATTAGGGTTTCGGATGGAATAGATAAATTGTATACATACCCCTGAGTTTTACAACCTGAAGCCCTAAATGATTAGCAAAATGTCACCTTTTTTGCAAGCTTAATTTGATACAGGGTCTTTTATGAAGAGTAACATTTTGTGTCCATATTTTAACAACTGGGACAAAAAACTGCAAAAACATACGGCCTATGAGATTAAATTTGCAAGTTTGTAAACAATGGGTCCAAAGTTGTAAGTTGCCTATCTTATGGACTAATACGCAATTTCCCCTAATTAACCCTATCCCCTTTGATTATGTACATGTTTCAATCTCTGGTTTCTGAGTCGACCATCTTTTCTACAGTGGCCATTGGCAGTAATTGACACACACAAGGAAAAGGTACCCCTCTGAATTCTGTTAAATACTTCGCTTTGATATTATAGGCTGTTGGATTATTTGGACAAATAATATGAATATCGTCAATTTTAGGTATTGTGTGCTGACTGGTGGAAAAACGATTGTGTGGTTAGTGGTGGTGCTGACTCGAATCTTCGTATTTCTTCTGGTGTATTAGTGCAGTGATCATTAGGTATTCTCTCATCTACTCTTTTACATTAGGATTGATTTCCTAGTATGGTTTCTACTTCGACAAATGCAGTTGCAGTTTTATGCCAAACAATGAAAATCATTTATTGTAGAGTTAAATTACATATTGATCCTTGTATAAGACTCTAATTACGAAAATGCCCGATGTTCAAAAAGTTCGATAACTTTTACCCTATCAGTAACCCCATGCAAATCACTCTATAACTTGATAGGAAGGAATTCGTCTCGACTTCTTATTAGACTCGTAGTTTTGTAGTTTCATATTTGGAATGTCATATTATGTTGCTTATATTCAGTTAAGTTAATCAAATTTTTGATGAATTTCAGGGCTCATATGGTTTCAAAGTATTAATCAACAATTTTATGGTGCTGCAAGAAATGATGTGCAACTTGAGGTATCTGAATTGGGTAATGCCTCAATAGTATGCTGTAATTTAATATAATTTTGTTACCTCATGGAGTTATAAATTGAATTATCATAAACTTGATTTACAGTTTGATAAAAAATGAATTCTTATTGACTTTGGCCATTTGCACAAAATTAACTTCGTATATTTCTAAATGTTGATGAAATTTCACTGAGATTTATCTAGATTATCTCAAAAAACTAAAAACTCATCCATACCAATTTCCCAAAATAATAATAATAATAATAATAATAAGATCCATTATTACACTTTTTTCTATAAAAAAAAATTAATCCAAATACATTTTCATTTGCTTTAATATACTAAAGGAATCTAACTTTGTTAAATAAAAATTACAAATACATCTCATTTAATGGGGCCCTTATTACTTTAGTTCACATATAAAAAGAAAAATGCAAATTTTGAAACAGCTAAAAGAAACAAAAGAAATGGAGATGCGGGGGATCGAACCCCGTGCCTCTCGCATGCAAAGCGAGCGCTCTACCATTTGAGCTACATCCCCTATGTTGATGGAGCATTGTGTTAAACTATTCTTAATGTAAAGGAATTGATATGCAGTATTGCTAAAAAAGGGTACTACTTACAAGAACTTGAGTAATTTTATATGATCTAAGAACCCAAATATTATATTTTTCGCGATAAAGAGGTCCGAACCCTTCACTACCATTGATCGGCAAAATTCCATCACCGGGCGCCCACGAGTCCCGTATTTTGGCGAATTTAATTCAATTTGATTTCTTTTGGTTCCAATACTCTCCATAATGTTTGCTCATGTGGTAGAGTATTGATAACTCAAGTTTCATAATTTTTTTTTGAATTTGCTTAAGAAAATAAATGTTTTTTTTTTTTTTTTGCAAATTGTTTTTACATGTTTTATGCAAATTGGGGCAAAAGTGCTCGTTGTATGCCATTGCATTGCATGTGGATGTCATTTTATGTGGGATAGTGCTGTCTATTTCATATATTATTGCTGATGAAACGTGATTTACACTGTGGTATAAGCCACATTCTCCGTAAATACTCTTGCAAAATGAAATATTGCTTGATTTTGTCTTGAAATGGAACAAGACTAGCATACGTGCTCATCATCATACCCTGGCAGCTTGGCCTAGGGGCTTAAAAAGGCATGCGATCTAGTTTTCATATAGAGTGCCTTAACAACGATATCACTTGCATTTTTTTCGTTGCAAGATATTTTCTATTTGAACAAAATTCCAACGATCTACTTGGATCCCACATTGGATTTATGACATTCAAATTGAAAATTATGTTGTCCTAAAGATATCTCAAGAGTGAAGAAAGTCTTGGGAGTTTATATGGGGCACAAATTATTCGTCTTTCAACGTGTGATTACATGAGATGACAATATCATACTCATGTACTTCTCGAGGCAATCAATACATGATAATTGTTTTTAACTTATTATAATTAAACCTAACATGAAAGAAAGTTCAATATATGATTCACCAACTGTGAATTTAACATAATTATTGCATAATTGATTATTAAAAAAAAAGATCAAATCTCGCAATAATTTAATTAACATGAAAGAAAAAAACCCATCCACGTTCATGTTTTTCTTTTCTCATTTCCAAATTTTATTTGATTCCGTTTGGCTTCAAAAAACGCCATTTTCTATACATCATTTCGGTTTTCATGGGGTTGAGCCCCGTAAATATCGATCAATTTCTGCAAAACAAAAACCTGACTTTTCAACAGTAGAATGTAATCGGCGGTTTCCTGGAAAACCTGGTCGGAATTTGTTTCTGCGTTGCCGGAATAAATGTGGTTCTTGAGGGCTTCCAGTTTGTCGGTTACCGACGCGCCGCCGTCAATGTGGGCGGGGCCGCCGTGGCAGGCTTCATACTTGCCAACCCTTGTGCTCCTTGCGGGAGGTGATTTTCTTCTCAGCTTTCGAGTAAAGGTTGGCATTGAGAAACTTGGCTATGGACACTTTCAGTAGGTGAAACGGCGGCGAAGAAGGCGGTTCTTGTGGCGGCAGTGGCGGCGGCGGTGGGGAATATGGAGTGACGGTATAATGGGGTGTTTGGAAATGGCGTTACGGTGGGTATAAGTAAGGGGAATGTGGATTAGTGCCACTTGTTTGTGGGGAAATTACGATAATGCCATTTGGGCTTGTTATGATTATTTTATTTTAAAACATCCATGTTTAATTTGATTGCATATTCTATTAATTTTATATGTAGCCTACGTGTTATATATTTTTCTTTTTCCTGTAAATATAAAACGTGATAATTTTTTTATATTGTGCAATGTAAATATATGTAATGAAAATATTATTTTAAATAAATGATAGGACGAGTTCAATATTATTATTTATCGTTAGTGAATTTCACAGCAAGTATATTATAAATGATGGATGTAATTAATTGATGGTAAATATTTCATAATTTCATAATCAGCTGTGTATAAAATAAAATTCTAAATAAATATCTTAGGTCCAATTATTTGATGTATGTTCATAAAGTGTAAGCATAAAAACAATAGGTGGATTTGCAATGATGCACTCCTACAAAAGATATTTTCACATGGCTCAAGGGGTGTTTTGGTCATTTAACTGCGGACAACTTGCGAGCTCTAGGATATTTATGCATGGGAAGTCAAAAATATCTACAACACTGTCTTGTTAAAACTCATTTCATTATCCATTATATTATCTATAATATTCATATAATCATTATTTCCATATAATATATCAGGTTAGTGTATAATTTAAATAAATGATCAATTATACGATAAATATTTATTATTATTTTATTTAACGATTGAGTATTACCAAATTCGATAACACAACTATGGATAAACTTTATACAACAAGTAAAGAAATGGTACTTTGTCATTTCCCTATAAAAATAGTTTTATTATCATAAAATGTTTGAATGTTAGTCAAATTTCATCCAAATAATTGTGCATGATAAATTATTTTTACTATATATTTGAGAATAAAGCTTATTAATTGTGATTTACTCACTAAAAAAGACTAGTTTGTGGGTGGCCCTCCTAATAGGTTAAATGTGGTATTGAAAAAATAGATGGAAGAGAAAGAAGTGATTGCACATGGAGAGAACATGCATGCACCAAAGAAAAGGAGATTGTACAACACTATTGGTTACATATATACACATAGATGCGCTATAAATGCATACAAGAGTGTTATACGATTGATTAGGGCATAGAGAGGGAAAAAAAACCTAAATGTATTGAATTTTTTTTCTACATTCTAAGCATTCAGGTCCAGTGGCGGAGCCAGGAATTGAAAGTAGGTGGGGCGAAAGTACGATAGACGTGAATCGGTTTATTTTGGGTGGGGCGACAATGTTAAATTTTTTAAAATATACATATGTTTTAAAAAAATTGGGGTCTCCGCCACTGTTCAGGTCCACGATTATCATATATCAATGTCTATAGCAAAAAGTATTGCTCTAATTGTATTATAGAAGATATAAACGGTAGAGGTAGATATAGAAATACAGTACATGCACGTGCCATACTATCATGCACCACACATTTAGGGTTTGGGCTACCCGTCCCACATGTTTTAACGTATGTGACATTAGATTTGTTGGACCGGGGGCAACCCCCAGTAGAGTTGGTCGGACAGCTGAATTTTGTGACTTTGGTCACATTTTGATTCCCTTTGAATGAATGCATATTGGCCTCCTATACTCTACTGTGAGTTATTAGCTATGAGCAAACTAGACTAGTTAAATTTTCTTGTGTAGTTTGCAAACTATTACACGAGAGTGAGTTTTACCCAATGCATACCCTAAGGATAGCGACTGTGGGTTTTCCTCATCATAAAAAAAAAATTAGAATTTGTTGGACCGATATGATAAACAATTTCCTCTGCATGCACCCCGTCCCACATGTTTAGCATATGCACGAGCTACACTATGACACACCAAATCATACACCATATGTTTAGGATTTGGACACCCCCGTCCCACATATTTACCGTATGTGAAATCAGATATGTTGAACTCGGTCTAGCCCCTGTGATTGGCTGGGTTACCATGATTTATTCCTCTCATAGCTCTGTCGGGCCGGGGCATGGGGGGCCCTTGGGGTTGGGGATTCAACCTTTGGACAAGATATGTTGAACTCAATGTGTTATAGAATTTTCAGTGCATGCATTATGGAAAAAAAGATTGTACCTTTTAGATAGATAGATTGAGAGAGATTTGGCATGTGACAAAGGTGAGATAGTGAAGCAGCATGAATTGTACACCACGTTCACCACATTCCCTGCACCCTTACTCACCCAATGCCAGCCCCTTCCCCCCTCCTTCCTTCATCCACCCTTTACACAAATATCCATCAATTATCTCTAATATAATTTCTATTTAATTTAAATGTTTTAAAAGTATGGTTTATATTAAAATATATTTTTTAGGGTTTTACAAAAATTTGAGAAATCTTTATGTTAAGATTAAAATCATACTTTGTATGACTATCAATATAGAAGTTAAGTATTTTTAAATGCAGAGATGATAATCTATGTAATAAGCATTAATTGTTGTCATACCAAGATTTGATCTTGCTTGAGAATTATTCAGATGATTATTCATAGTCTCTACAAATAGTAGTATAAATTAATGTTTTAGTTGTAACTCACATGTTTGCATGTGCATCACGTGTGATTGATTAACGTAACGTGATATGTAAATGAGATTTTATTTACCAAAATTAATGTGTATTGTTCATTTGATTTATAATTGAGTGTGAACATGTACTTAGGAAGCCCAACATAGATTAGTCATGGTCCAATATTAGCCCAACATTATTAACGATAATGGGCCAAAGCCCAAAATCTAAACTCTCGGAATAGGCCCGTTACATAGCCAGCTATATAGTATCGATATAGCCCTAATTAACAAACCCTAATAGCGTAATCTCTGCTACTGCACGGTGAACTGAGATCTCTCCTGCAATGGCGACTGCGAGGACTGTCAAGGATGTTAATCCTCACGAGTTCGTTAATGGCTACGCCACGCACCTCAAGCGCTCCGGAAAGGTACAATCTTTCGACTTTCATTTTCTTCCGATTTACTACTGTGATTTTCCATTTTAATTTTAATTTTTTGGAACTGTTTCGAGTATTTAGAGCAGAAGCATTGTTTGTGTGTAGTTGTAAGTAGTTAATGGTTTGGACTAGATAAGATTTTTTGCGTCATTTTTATACCTGCTGTTTAATTTGAGGTAATTTAGATTATATCTAAAAGAACGATTTTGAATGTATATTTGGATACAAGTTGGAGATGATAGTAGGATATATGTCTCGTTATGAATTATAGTAAGAGGTTGTTAATTAACTAAACTAGGTGATGATAGAATCTACGTCTTGTTGAAAATAATTGTGAGAGGTTCATAAGTTGTATGATGTGCTTAGTCCTCTTAAGAAACAATGAGCAACTGCCAGAAAAGAGATTTATTCAAATTTTGATCACCTGATAATTTGATGGTAAAGCTATATCTACCATCAGTGGTTAAAAAAGGATCTATTTAGCTTTTTATGGACCGCCACTCCAAATTCCGGAATGTGTTAGGGGGATTGTGATGAATAATTTTTAGATTTGTATTAATATTCTTAAACTTTGTCCAAATAATTAGATGGAGCTTCCTGAGTGGACTGATATAGTGAAAACTGGTGTGCTCAAAGAACTGGCTCCCTATGATAATGACTGGTACTACATTAGGGCTGGTAATTTTCTCTGTCCTTCCTCTGCTTTTTTGGTTAATCTATTTATGTTGGTCTCCTGATTTTGCTCTGTTGGTACTTGTCAGCTATTCTTTGAACTTACAATTATTTTTTGAAATTAGCATTGTTATGATAGTTATGTTATCATTATATTGTTTCTAGTAAAAGTTAGATTGTGTATAAATTTCAAGAGTTAGTGTTCATGTCCCTATGCTGGATAATGCAGCATCCATGGCTAGAAAGATTTATTTGAGGGGAGGTCTTGGTGTTGGGGCCTTCCGTAGAATTTATGGTGGGAGCAAGAGGAATGGAAGCCGTCCACCTCATTTTGGAAAGAGCAGTGGCTCTGTTGCTCGTCACATTCTTCAACAGTTGCAGACCATGGGTATTGTTGAGGTTGATCCAAGAGGGTAAGTACTCAACTACCTTTTATATCAATAATATATATATATATATAGTCATGAGGCTGAAAAATTTAGTTTTTTAACCTCACTTATTTGTTGTGATTTTACAATGTTTGGTGGTTGTTTACAGTGGAAGAAAAATCACGTCCAGTGGTCAACGCGATCTTGATCAAGTTGCCGGAAGGATTGTGGTGGTTGCACCATAGATTGTTAGTTTTATGGGAAAATATGTTTGAACACTTGTTGATTCAAAATGTCGGCATTTTGTAGCTTTGAAATTTTGGCTTTTGAAGTTTGAACAGTTTGTACTTTGTATTACTGAGTTATATTTTAATATTGATTTAGCTACAAACTGAGCTTATAATGTTATATCACAGGCATTTATGGCTGCATTTTTTTGTTGGCTTGTTGAGTTGGTTTAGATTATCTTTCACCATGGTGAAAGAATTAATTTGTTAAATTTTTGTGGACCTAGTTTTAGTGATGAAATAGAAATGGGAATTTATTACATGTTCTCCGTGAATGATTATTAGGATTTGATTGAATTTTATGTGGGTAATTTGCACATTGCACCCCGAGAATAGGCTAATTAGGCAGTCTCCACCCTAAAATTTCAAAAATTGCGGTCTCCACCCTGAAAATGCAATAAGTTTGGCACTTTGCACCCCGACCATATTTCAGTTGATTTCTTGATGGGCAAAATCGGAAAAAAAAAAATAAGATTTCAAACAAATAATATATGTAAAGCATAAACGTGTATTAGATCAATATCTGCTGATCCATGTAGACACCAAATCTGTTTGTCATCCATGCACATAAAAAGAAAGGAGAAGAGCTGGACATACTCGTTCCGGGTTGATGCCAGCAGCTGCAACATACATGTCATGTTTCCCAATCGGGATACCTATTCTCTGAACACCAAGATCACTGAGGCCAAGAATACGACCTGCAATATGAAATAGTTCAACAGGATAGCTTTGCAGAGAATGGAAGGTATTTAAAAAAATGGTAATGTGTGAGGGTATATGAATGCTTAGAAACAAACTTCATATTTTTTTTTTGGGAATGAGTGCACATATTTGTGAAATAATTGAAGGAAAAGTGCAAGGAAGAGAAGTAGGTATTCCGGCATCTATGTGTTAACATTCAAAATAGTGAATTTTGCAGGTAGCTCTAAAGAACCATATAAAAATGCGACTTAAGTGTCCAATTCGAACGAATTAATCAAGTGTTAAAGATTTTTTTTTTCAGTCTAACTTATTGAATTTAAGAGATAAAAAATTGTGATGCCAAATTATGCAAAATAGTTTAAGATTTTTTTCAGGTTTTTTACTTCCATGGTGTAATGCTTGATGTTTTCTCGGTTTGAAAAATCAATAAATCACAAAGAATAAATGAAATACTATATATTCCTTAAAATTATTTAACTGTAAAGGAAAAAATATTGATTTGACACTTCAGTTTGACAAGGTACCTGCTGTGAAGGCCAATTGTAGATCATAGACATCATCTCCCCCTTATCTTTGGCACTGAAATACATTCCACGAGGACGTCTAAGTACCCTGAATAATTTTGACACACCAATCCTACTGTTGGAGTATATATTATAGGAGCAAAATTCTTGATGTTATCAATGAGGGCCTGCAAGGTGAAGTGAATGATGGATCAGCAGATATTGATCGAATACACGTTTATGCTTTACACATATTATTTGTTTGAAATCTTATTTTTCTTTTTCCAATTTTGCCCATCAAGAAATCAAATGAAATATGGTCGGGGTGCAAAGTGCCAAACTTATTGCATTTTCAGGGTGGAGACCGCAATTTTTAAAATTTTAGGGTGAAGACTGCCTAATTAGCCTATTCTCGGGGTGCAATGTGCAAATTACCCAATTTTATGTTAACATAGTAATTAAAACAGTCTGATAAATAATCACTTTTTATTTGTGGACATGTGTTATCTTTGTTTTCTTTTTCAAGATTGACTAAAAGAAAAATGTTTTGACCTTAATAATTAATATATTGAATATATAGACTACATGGCCCATTGCTTACTTTTGCAGTAATTATATTTGTAACATAAACTAGTTCATGTGTATTTGTCAATTGTGTATATATATAGAGGGCTTTTTATATATAAGGTATTTAGCTTTAGCAAATAACCCCAAAGTATGAAATCTTGGCAAGTAACCACTTTTATTAAGTTGACCGTTAGTCAACGGTTAACTTTATGGGCAAACTTGTAATTTATATATTAAAACAAGGAACAAAAAAATTTAATTCACTTTATACAACAATAATTTTTCTCAATTTCAAATGTTTATTTATTTATCTAAATATTTAGATATATATTATATTATTCTATCTAATAATTTGAAGGTAAAATTAAATAAATTTAGATAAATAATTTGAAGTAATATAATATTTGAAATTGAAGGAATTAGATAGAATAATATAACATATAATATATAATATAATATTTGAAGGTAGAATAATATAATATTATAATATTATAAATTTGAAGGTAATTTAGATAGATAATATTAGTACAATATTTGAAGGTTTGAAGGTAAAATTAAATAAATTTAGATAAATAATTTGAAGGTAATATAATATTTGAAATTGAAGGTAATTAGATAAAATAATATAATATATAATGTAATATATAATATAATATTTGAAGGTTAGAATAATATAATATTATAATATATAAATTTGAAGGTAATTTAGATAGAATAATATAATATATATTTAAATTTTTAGATAAATAAATAAATTTTTATTGTATAAAGTGAATTAAATTTTATTTATTTATTTATTTTTGTTGTTCTTTCTTTTTATATGTAAAATTACAATTTTGCTCATTAACTTAACCGTTGACTAACGGTCAACTTAACAGAAAGGGTTACTTGCAAAAAATTCATACCTCGGGGGTTATTTGTTAAAGATAAATACCTCGGGGGTTATATACAAAAAGCCCTATATATAGATGTATATTTGATTGAAGTACTTGGAAGTGATTGTGAAATATCATAGCTTGTATATAACGTTAACAATACATTTTATCACTGTTATGCTATTTCCTACCTGGGTGTGGGTGTGGGTGGAAAAAAACACCCGCCGGCTTTGTTATTCCCGAGCAACATAGAAATAACCCCTAAGTGGCCTAGCCATTTATGATTTCACTTTGAGACAAATGTTTGAAAGCTAAAAAGGATGGGAACTTATATTCAGTTGAATACTTTCTTATTTGAGAAATAACTGAATGGACAAAATATAAATTACCCCACGTAAAATATTTTATTGGCTGAAAATCTCCTGTAAAAAAAATACAGCCTAAAAACCCCCTATAAATTTTTTAAATTGCATGAAACCCTCTGTGAAAAAGATATAGCCTAAAAACCCCCTGTAAAATTTTCAAATTGCATGAAACCTCCTGAAAAAAAAAAATATAGCCTAAAAGCGCCTTGTAAAATTTTTAAATTTATAAATTAATTAATAGTAATAATAATCAAGTTTTATGATATTAATTAAATTTTATCCAACAATTAATTTTCAATATAGTTATATTTCATAGTGGTAAACTTTTTTCAATGTTTCAACAATTAATTTAGGTTATATTTTATTCATAGGAGGTTTCATGCAATTTGAAAATTTTAAAGGGGTTTTTAGGTTATATTTTTTTCTCAGGGGGTATTATGCAATTTGAAAATTTCACAGGGGGGTTTTAGGCTATATTTTTTTCACAGGGGGTTTTCAGCCAATAAAATATTTCACGTGGGGGTTATTTGTATTTTGCCCATAACTGAATAGTTAAGATAACTAACTAGGATAATCCAAAACATACAAATGAAGAAATAATATATTGATTAACGGGGCACGCCATTGTGCCAGAAATACACGATTTTCGTATATATCCCAAAAATGTTTGTCTCTAAATAACTGCAGCATATACAAAGAATATAAAAGAACAAAAGTAAGATCCAATCCCTCTTCATCCATTATCATTTTACTGCACTTGTGTGTAGAAGTCATCCAAAGACATGTAACATTTGATCTTCTTATGTTGAGGTAGATGGAACTTTGGCTCTTTTGGTATAGTTGGGTGCTTCACAGACCTGATAGAAACAATGACATAACACCAGAATTATGGTCTCGAACCGTGATATAAATACTTTAATATGTTGGTATTTGGAAGGCATCTAAAAAAGGGAATAATGAATTCCGAGAAAATTACAGTTTTGGTCCCATAGGAAAACGTCTATTGCAATATTAGTTTCATTGTTTATCAAAACTGTAAAACTAATCTCATAGGATAATTGTTTTTGTAATTTTGGGCTTATCCATTGAAAAATGAATGAAATTTCACTGAGTGAAAAGTACTTGGTGTTAAATTTAGCATGGGTCAATGTGTCTAGACTTTAACGGTTACGACTAAAACTGTAAAAACAACGTACTTCCATTGAAACTAAGGGAATTGTGCTTTTAGATTTGCAATTGCACTTATATTATGAATTTGCAATTTGGTGTTTACTATAGGATCAATACTACAGTGCACAATTAAATTCCATATAATGCAATTAAAATATACTGACTTTGAGGAGGCTTCTATGTGCAGCCCTCCCTTTTGCTTCGTCTCTGATTTAACGACGCCACAAAGTGTTCTAAGTTTAAATTATAGTAAAGATTAGTATTATATGAAGAATATCAAGTGATATTACCTTTTGGGGATGAATGGCCTGTCGAAATATGGCATTGGTTGAGCTTTCGGGACAAGCTCCTTTCGTAGTCTTCTGATTTCTACTTCTTCTGCAAGCTGCAAAAGCAAACATATATTGTTAAGAATTCAACAATTGATAACACTCTGTTGGAATAGGAGTTGTATATATTAATTTTACCTTTTGCTGTCTCTCCCTTTCCATTCGATACTGTTCGATTAGGTCCATTTTCTTGGCCATCTGGTGAAATAACAAAAAGTAAAAAAAAAACACTATGGTAATAACTTAAGGATGATTATGTGCACACACTCTCACTAATTGGGTAATCATTACGAGTACCCAAAAGTTTTTCAAATTACCAAGACACAACCCTATTAGATACTGTCAATTTGAAAAATAGAAGGTGAAACTGTAATCTACTTGTACTGAGCAAGAGTTTTTGGTGACAAGGGAATTATGGTTATTACTCACATCTAAAGGCCGTAAATCGGGCCTCACGCAAGGGATATTTGTGTAACTAACTCGTAGAACATTATACTACAAAGAGAATCCATCAAGAAACGTCCCAAGGCAAATGCACTACATTTTTGATAGTAAATCATCAAAATATAATTGGGTTCATGTGTTCATCAAAGTTTCTTGGCACTTCGTAGATCCACTATCATGGAAAGATTTTGAGAGTCGTATTCAAGGAGAATTGTTTATACCTGCTGATCAAATTCAGCACGCTCGACAGCCCTTGTATCAGTGTGCAATAACAGATCGACGGGCCTTGTTTTTTCTTTCACTGGAGGCTTCACCAAACACTGAGATAGCATAAACCAAATTATTCAATGGAATGCAAGTGAACTTTACTATATAAGCAGAAATATTAATAAAATGAATTTGTGGAACACATTCCTACAAATGGTGAATATGCGTATTTGCCAAACTCAGATCTGTTGTCTATCTGTTGTCGAAGTAAATACATAATTGACTATCTAGTAAATTTCATAAGAAGCAAAGTTACCTCTGGTTCATCTGTTGTCCAAGGAAGACCTTGTGCAATAGGTACCCGCAACTTCTCCTCTTCCTCCATCATTTGTTGTAGTTTCTTCATGAACTCTTCCTCTTTGCTTCTTCCTCTTTGCTACATTAGGTCCAATTGATGAGTTATTTTTTAGTGATAAAAACAACTTAACATCAAAACAACGAATCCATCCATCTATATGGCTCCGGTGTCAATCTATTAATCAGTTATTCAGTTATGCAAGTCAAAGCCTCCACTCTGGATGCAAATGATTTTGCAAATCATAATACTTTCAAAATTAGAATAGAACAAAGATATTGTCATTCGCGAATTAGACGATCCTCATTATAATGAGACCACTATTCTTGCAGCGAAATTCCTGCATTAATAAGTTTGCCTAACTTCTAAAACTTAACTGATGAATAAACGGAGACTGAAAAAGTAATATGTTTCTTTGTGTAGTTGGAGAGTGAAGCAGAACAAACGTGTTCCTTCCCTTTATCACGCATCCATATGACAGACAAGCATGGGAAATCACAATCTTATTAAGGATATCCACATTACTATAGCCTTTGCAGCCACCTCTTACCATGATTTTATAATTTAAAGGAATTAGTTTAGTAGATCCTACAAAAGCTCGCCGAAAATATGTAAAATGGGGAAAATGCTTTTTTCACACAGAAGTGTAGCATTTATATCCCTATGAGTCCAAAGGTGTACTAAGCCCTGAACACGTACAGCTTCACTTTTTAACTTCTATCTACTGTAGCTTGACACAACAAAGGATAAACTATGTGAAAAATTTTCAGGCTCGTGGTTTGACTCACTACTTCATTTGTGATTGAACAGAAACAAAGGGGAAGTGTTTTTTCTATCTTAGTCCAACAAGCACATGTCCTATATACTAAATTATCATTTCATTCTCAACGTCAATACAAAGCATTCGACCAAACCAGTCTCTAGCTTCCTCTTCCAATGCGCGCATAAGAATACTCCTTATAAATACATTTACGATGTGACTCAGCCATTTCCCTCACCACCCCATTCTATATCTAACCCCAAAAAAGTAGGTCACAACATTCATAAAAATGTTTAACATTCATTCAAGGAAGGACGATATAAGATTATTTTCACTACTAATATGACTATACGAGTTTCAACCTCTCAAAGGCAGATATCAAATATCAACAGGTATAACGTATTGATATTGTACATACTACATAAAACATATAATGAATTAGGTGTGAGAAGGCCACATATCGAACATGACTACCCAGGGATCATGAGACAAACCTCTGTCCTGAGCATAAAAGGCTTTTGAGAAGTTGCTCTCTGCTGCTTTCTCTTCCAATATCTGCTATTTAGGGTACCAGCTGATTCAGTGCTCTGCACAGGTAAACCACAAATAAGATCATCTGAAATGAGGAATTTTTCATCTCAGACAAGGACAAAATATAGTAAAACGAATCTCACACTTCGTCTGCTTTTTCGACCTCCAGCGCAGCTTCTGGTTGAAATGCTAAATTCCAAAAACACAAAATCCAATTCAGACTTTCAGAGCCAAAACAAAACAAATTGCTTACACAAGATATTCAGTTATATCATAATTAAAATAAGTAAAATTCAATACTCACTAACCTTCCTTGGCTGCTGTCTAACGAATAAGAACGATGTGAATCGAGACCTAAGCTCTCTGATGTCAGGAAGAAATCAGATGGACAGAAAGAAGGATCAGAAACCCCACTTTCTGAAACCTTGGGAGGTTGCTGCAATCCAGGCAATGCCCATTTCATGCACTTATTATTATCCTCCACTTTGTTCGCCTCTTTGTCTACCATATCACCCGATTTCTTTATCAATTGGAGATTCTCAAATGCCTTCACCAAATGCATCACTTTTCCAGATCCTGGCTCAGGCACACTCTCCCTAGCTACTTCCAACATCCTATCTCTTCTTCTTTTCCACCCCGATTCAGAATTTTCCTCAGGCAAAGCATCAACTCCCTCCTTTTTTTCTTCATTAACGCTAGGGTGCTCCGCACCATTGTTAAATTCACTTAATTTATTGAAATCAACACCGTCATCTCTTTCAACGCGATTCTTGAAGAAATCTTCTTGAGAAGCCCTAAGACTCTCATAGGCCACACACAAACACTTGGATTTTTTCCCAATCGCATTCTTACATTTCACACAATCCACAGCAGCGACTGCAGGATTCAATTCCTCCTTCCGCGATTTCTTCTTCGCAATCACAAACTTACGCTCTCGAATCTTCTTCTTCGGCGATGGAGAAACCAATAGGCTAGGGTTTCCGGATGCGCCTTTTTTGGCGCTCTTTTCAGACTTGATCGCCGATGGTGAATTCGTGAACTTCGATCCAGAAATCGATACATTCGGATCGAGATTCTCAGTAAATTTCACTTTTTCGATCAATTTCGATTGATTCAAATCGTTATTTTTTGCTTTCGTAGGAGTAACAATTGATCCGGTA
Organism: Verbascum thapsus; assembly: GCA_963669365.1. Classification (NCBI taxonomy): domain Eukaryota; kingdom Viridiplantae; phylum Streptophyta; class Magnoliopsida; order Lamiales; family Scrophulariaceae; genus Verbascum; species Verbascum thapsus. The sequence goes on along the minus strand of OY770117.1, from coordinate 8,221,529 downwards.
AACGTCAAACTCGAATCCATGGCGAAATTTACGGTTTACAGTGTGAATTTGTTGGATTTCATTCATATGATTGGGGGAAGTGAGGATTGAAGAAGAACGTTGAGCTTTTGATGATGCTCGGTTTGTAACGGCTAGTTTTCTGGCGCTGGTTTCTTTGGAGCGTTGGATTTATCATTTGAATATTCGTGTGGTTTTGGATCGTCGGATTATGCTGATTAGGATTTTTAATTGATTACCGTTACGATTCGCTAAGACTGGATCGAGAGAATAATTAATATAATGCAGCCCAAAGCCCAATCCAATGGGCTGGGCTTATTGCAATTTTTAATTTTGTACTTATAACTTTTAACCCGTCATTTTGAGTAGAATGGCGGATTGAATAATTACAAATCACCTCACCCGCAACTCAACCGTTATGTATATTACTATAAGGGTGTGTTTGGATCGAGTGATTTGAAATTCATGGATTTCAAATTCATCGCCCATTCATTTTGATTTCTTTTCTCCACAACTATGGTGAATTTCAAATGACACCACTTTATGTGTCATTTGAAATCCTTCCTCCAAATCCACTTCTCAAATTCAAATCCATCGATCCAAACGCACCGTAAGAGATTTTGTAGTCGATTGGATTAGGTCGTATAAAAGCTCAATAGTTAATAACCTAAATTGTGTACGGGACTTTAATTTGACTAGTTATCGTTTTAATGGATTGGGGTGCGCTCATTACCTCTTCGTAGTTCTTAGATATTAACTCAGAGATTATTTATTTTTCTAGTTTTTAGAGTATAAATTAGATAATCCTTTCTAGTTGATTAAGGTGATACTTATAATAGAGCCTTTGTTGGATCATGGGCTCGTCTGACTGAGCAAGACCCAATGCCTCGTCTTACGGCCTAAGATGAAAATAAAATGTATTAATATCAAACTTAATTTATTAAATTACGAGAGTGTCCCTACTAATTAGTAAAGACCCATCAGATTTAGAGAAACCACTTTTGGGTTATCAACTATTTTGGTGAAATCAAGTGTAATTTTATTTTATAAATTAGATGTAATGATTTTATGTTATTGGTATTGTGTCGCATCAATAATTTTCGGGATTTAACTTAATTACGACTACATGGTATATCATATTTAATATATGAAAGTTGTTCTCATAATTTTCTTTATTTCGGTTTAATATATTTTTAGATTTATTTCTCATTTTCCTATTTCTAAGCCGTTTTGTCACAATTTACTTAAAATCATTAAAAAAAATTATATTCTACACACATCAAGTCTAATTATTTTCCTTGCAGCAAAGCAATGGATACTCAATGTTCAAAATAATGTATTAAAAGATTCAATGAGTCAATTGAATTTATTAACTCCGTGTTTGAATTCCCTTCGAAACATTGGTATTCAATTCAAGTGTGCTGAATTTAATTTACACATCACTTTCTTTGAAAATAAATAAATAAAATCAAATTAGTAAATATAAGATTATTGTTATTATGGGATAATTGCATCAACACCTATCAACTATAGTTAATTAGCAACTATACCCCTCATGTTTGGTATATTATCATAATCGTCTCATTCTTCAAGATTTTCATTAACTTTACTAGTTAAATATTAGAATGCCCTCAATTTTTTTAGCTTAATAAGTTGAATCACTTAAAAATTGTTGAGATTTTTTTTGCTAAAGTATTGATAATGGGATTGTAACAATATACAAATGAAATATATAGAGAATATATTTTAAAAAAAACACAGAAAAAACTTCAAGTTCTAAATTTATCAAATAGCCATTTGATAATTTTCTTATTAAAAATTGAAATAAGTAAAGAAAATAAAAATATTCTTATCACCCTAAATCCTCTATTCCAAACATGAAACTATATCAAGCACATATGAGAAAAATGTAAAAAAGAAATTAATTTTGATGTAACGAATACAAATAGCTCGGCAAATATTTGTACATGATAAAGTAATCGAGTAATTAGTAAAAATAACAATAATTTAAATTAGGAATTTTAGAACTATTTATAGAATTTTTCATTTTGAATGTTTAATTATTGTTTTTTAATTTAATGACGTTTGATAATAGTCATTCAACTAAACCTTTTTTTTAGCTCAGAGACTTAAGGCCTTGTTTGTTTATGTTTTCAAAATCCATTTTCATGATTTTAAATCACAAAATTCAAAATAAACTTAACTCACCAAATTTTCATCTCAATTCCCCTTTTTCAACTTTACATTTTCAATTTCCTATATAACTAACTATCAGTCTATCATTCATATACACATCACTTCACACATTTACCAATCAAATCATTTTTCACTTTCTCTTTCATACTTTACAATTTTTTATCCATATTTTTTTTATTTTTAATTTACATAATCATTATATACACCACTAACATAATTATTATACACATCATCCATCAACCTATCACTATTGATTTGACATCTCTTACAATTTTCAACCTAATTTTAAAAACATAAACAAACACCTATCATTTCACACGAATTTCTATAGTACGTCATTCCCAAGAAAAATTTAAAATTTCATCCCAAAAACATAAACAAACATATCCTATTAGGGGTTTTATAATATTTAACTAGTAAACTAAATTAAAGCATTGAAGAATGGGTAGCTTTTACCAACATACCAAACATTTAATCTCGATGTTAAATATCAAAGTTTAAGGGAAATTAATGCAATATATCTTATTATATTATTATTATTATTGTTATTATTATTATTGGTAGAAAATAAAAAGGAAACTTGATAGTGAATCATGATTGAAATGGACCTTTCTAGTTTTTGGTGTGAGTCAACACATTCATAGCCCCATGAAATAATGACAACTTGAATATTACTCAAAACGTTTGGACTTCAAAATTAATGCCATTCTTAATTCTCAAGTTAGCACTAATGGGTGTAATATTATATATATAATATATCTAATATATATATATATATATGATGTGTATAATAAAAGTCACAATATTTGAGTATGAGAAAAGAAATTGAAATGGGATATTATTTCAAAATACAAAATTTAGACTTACCTCACTCATCTTGTTTTTGAAGGGTCACATACTCACATGCAATATTATTGTCTTTGATATAGAATGTTTTCTAAAATCAATAAAATACATTACTATGTGATTCTTAGATTTTTGGAATCATAAATAAAGCTTAGAGTATAATAGTTATAATTTGTGTATGTTGAATTATTTATATATGAATTATTATAATTATTTCATTTGAGCTCTTATGGTAAAAAATAAAAACTACCTAATGTTATAACCACGTTTATTTTGTTGAAAATGTATTTTTTTTTAGACATATCAGATTCTATACACAATGTTTTCGAATTTTATATCAACCAACTTACATATTTTATTACTAAAAAATAAATATTGAACTAACCTAAATGTTAAAGTATTTTCGATTTACCAAACAAATTGCACCAACAATATGTCTACTAAAGATTAAATTAAATTAATTTCTATCCATTTTTTTTTATTTCTTGTTATAGAATAAATTAAATGAAAGTATATTCCCAATAAACTTCTATAAAAAACATATTAAAATACACGTGATGACACCCATGTTAAGTAAAACACACTTAAAGTTGACAAAATCATAATTTAAGATCTAATTTTTGATCTATCACATGCGCATTTTGCTTGATTGCGAATTACCAGCGGTTCTTGTCCCCATTCGTCAACTATATAAATAATTTCCAATATATATTATATACACATATATTTGTGCATTTTAATTTACAAATGTGATTGATTAATTTGTTTCAAAATATATAACAAGGTCTTGGTCAAAAATTAACAACGGTTTATTTTAAGAAAATTAATATTTCAAAAATATTTTTTAACATTTGAAAATAAATAAATCATTTTTATAAATTTTATGATGTGATTCGACACCTAGGCTTTTATCTCGTTACAAAAAACCTGTTAAATTTTGCGGTATATGTTATTATAATTCATGAAAGCATAAATATTGAGTCAAATTTAACGTAACACGAGCTAAGTCCGATTAAGCGATAAAAACCAATTATACCATATTAATAACTTTCTCGATATAAAATAAATTAATTTTCCCATATCTTATGAAGTAATTCTTCTTTATGTCTCTCATAATGTAAAAAATTAGATATAAAGATATTCAAAACAATTACTTAATAAAGAGATTTGATAGTAGAATAAATAAATTAAACAAAGCTTTATGTTAGAGTATATTTTAGATATGTTTAGATACGTTTTGGACTGTTTTCATATCTTTGAATATATTTCATATCTAAAATATACTCTAACATTTTACTGAGTTAAATGTTATGGATTCGACCTTATCAAACGTGTGAATTATTTATAAATATATATAATAATTTTCACTTTATATATTCCATTCATATGATTGTTAATTGAAATTAAGTGACAGGAGTGAGATGCGATTATTTTACAAAGACCTAATTATCCTTTTAGTTATATTATTTAAAATAAATTTTTTTTTTTATATACGTGATTAGTTTTATATGATTAGTTTTGTAAATTTCAATAACTTTTAAACATATGAACAAACAATTAACGGTTACATGTTGATCAAATTTAGAGTTTAAATAAATCGAAAAGAGATGAAAGATTTGTACATGGTAAATTACAATAATATGTATTGTAATTAGGTTTTTATTAGGGAAAGGACAATTTCGTCCGAAAAGATTAAAAATATATTCCTAATGAAATTGAAATAGATAAACACATGGGATAATAGATGAATAATATTCATTTCATTAGGAATATTAAAAAAAATATATATATTACCAATGAATAAAATTGGGAATCATATTCCATTTCTATCCATGTCCAACGTAAAAATCACGTGTAATAAATCTTTGGACGTTTGGTTAAAGTTATTAAGCTATAGTACGAGAACAGGGGCAGTATTGTCATTTTACTAAAAGTCCACTGTTAGATCTTGGATCCGCAACGACTATTTAATGAGCTGCCCGCTCTCTCAGTTTTCTATAACAAAATACACACGCAATTTTTACGCTTCCAGTTCGAGAAATCAAAACGCGTGATCCACAGGTAAAAAGTTCTTCAGATTTTCGATCTGAATCTCATTTCTGATTGTTTTATCTCAGTTTTAATTCACGTAATGTTGTGTCGGCGGATGTGAATCGATGCTTGAATTTCATGTGTTTGTGAAATTAATTAGGTTTCATTTGTCGGAAAATGTACGCGAATAGAGATTACGAGTCGTTTCATTTGTTATTTTTGTTAGTTGTGTGCTTGATCTGAAACGGAGCTGTCTGAAATTTGCGCCATTTAGTGATTTGGCTTTTATAGAGTTTTGATGTCTCATTTGATGCGTAATTTTGGCGTTTGCGTAGGTGAATTTTGTTAGATCTGTTGATTTGTCCTCATGTCTGGCCTCTGATTCTCAATTTTGTTGGTTTGTGTTATGATTTAATGTATATTGCTGCAAGTAGTGGTTTCTGGAGCTCATTACATGCAACTGAGCAGAATTCTGTAGATCTGGTTGAAATCTTTTTATTTAACTCGAACATTACCAAATACTGCGCACGATCTCTTCTTTAAGTTGTGTTGTGTTGATAATTAATTTTTTTTTATGTTGGGGTTGACTGGGAAGTTTGTTCTGATTGCATCAAATCATATTTAATTATTAAAATTCTTTAGTAGTGGTATATTTGTTGTCATGGAATTTGAAACAGGATGATGTGATTGTAACTGGATTTTTATTCAGTGTATTCATGATACTGGAATCTCGGTTATCAATTTCTTACTTAGACATTAATTTTCAATAGTCTCTTTCACTGCTCTTGTACATGTTGTACGGCGTGATTCATAAGAGAATCAAAACCATCTTCATGGTGAGATGATCCTTTATTTAATGAATTGTAATGGAATTATCTGAGATCTGATCAAGATCATATTCCATGTTATGAGATGCTGTCAAGATTTCCTCAGTATCTCTATATGGATCAGTATTTGTATTCTGATATCCAAATGTAAACACATAAGGGTGTATATTTGAGTAAATTTTTCCACATAATTTTATCTGAAAAATGTGCTTGCAAAATTTTCAGGACACGGAAATAAGCAAAAATGGTGAAGATTTGCTGCATTGGAGCAGGGTATGTGGGCGGCCCTACCATGGCCGTTATAGCACTCAAGTGCCCTTCAATTGAAGTGGCTGTCGTTGATATTTCTGTTCCTCGTATCACTGCCTGGAACAGTGATACACTTCCCATCTACGAGCCAGGGCTTGATGAGGTGGTGAAGCAGTGCCGGGGAAAGAATCTATTCTTCAGCACAGATGTGGAGAAACACGTCTTCGAGGCTGACATAATCTTTGTCTCCGTCAACACTCCCACCAAGACTCGAGGTCTGGGAGCTGGCAAGGCTGCAGATTTGACATATTGGGAAAGTGCAGCACGTATGATCGCTGACGTGTCAAAATCTGATAAGATCGTGGTTGAGAAGTCCACCGTCCCTGTCAAAACAGCTGAGGCCATCGAAAAGATTTTGACCCACAACAGCAAAGGAATTAACTACCAAATTCTCTCTAACCCAGAATTCCTCGCTGAAGGGACTGCAATTGAAGATCTCTTCAACCCCGATAGGGTTCTTATCGGAGGCAGGGAAACCCCGGAAGGCAATAAGGCAGTTCAAGCACTGAAATCCGTTTATGCCCATTGGGTCCCCGAAGATCGCATCCTCACCACTAACTTATGGTCAGCAGAGCTCTCAAAGCTTGCTGCTAATGCATTCTTGGCTCAAAGAATCTCGTCCGTCAATGCCATGTCAGCTCTCTGTGAAGCCACAGGCGCTGATGTGGCCGAAGTCTCTTACGCTGTCGGTAAAGACACAAGAATCGGCGCAAAATTCTTAAACGCCAGTGTGGGCTTTGGTGGGTCCTGCTTCCAGAAGGACATTCTGAACTTGGTTTACATTTGCGAGTGTAATGGTCTCCCAGAAGTTGCAGAATACTGGAAACAAGTCATCAAGATCAACGACTATCAGAAAAGTCGTTTCGTGAACCGTATTGTTTCCTCCATGTTCAATACCGTGGCCAACAAAAAAGTTGCCATCCTCGGATTTGCCTTCAAGAAGGACACAGGCGATACCCGTGAAACTCCTGCCATTGATGTTTGCAAAGGTCTATTAGGCGACAAAGCCCAGTTGAGCATTTACGACCCTCAGGTCACCGAAGACCAGATCCAGCGTGACCTAACTCTGAACAAATTCGATTGGGATCATCCGATTCATCTCCAGCCAATGAGCCCCACCACAGTGAAAAAAGTTCAAACTGTTTGGGACGCTTATGACGCGACTAAAGATGCACATGCTGTTTGCATTCTGACTGAGTGGGACGAGTTTAAGAAACTCGATTTCCAGAGGATATATGACAATATGCAGAAACCCGCTTTTGTTTTTGATGGACGAAACGTTGTTGATGCAAACAAGCTGAGGGAGATCGGTTTTATCGTGTACTCAATTGGTAAGCCGCTCGATGCTTGGCTTAAGGACATGCCTGCTGTTGCATAAATGCGTTTTTAAGGATCTTTTATTATATACTTTTTGTTTGAAAATTGGGGTCAAGTTTCTCATTTCACTTTAGAGGATTGTTGAGTTTTGTGATTTGGGTTAGAAAGATGTATGTCTCATCTTGCTATGACTTTGTATTGATGAGATTACTGATATTTTATATCTATTATTACTCTTATCATATTTCTTTTTCAGAGGCTTGAGTTTTTATTTTTGTTTAGTGTAGTGGCCATTATATGGCCTGATTGGTATGAAGGAATGATAGTATGGTGGTTAGTGGCTAGTATATGGCCTGATTGGTATGAAGGAATGAAATATATGGCCTGATTGGTATGAAGGAATGTTATTCGATGACACTGAGGTTTAAAATAAGTAGAATAAAGATTAAAATAAATAGAATGACACTGAGGTTTAAAATAAGTAGAATAAAGATTAAAATAAATAGAATAAAGATGAGAAATGAATGGAATTAATATATCACATAGCTTATGATTGTTATGAAGAGTGACATATGACACATATGTCGTGAATTTCAGTACCAAATGAGTAACATTTTACAAATTAACTTTCATCTTCGAAAATTGATTTGAAATTTGACTAATTTAATGGTTCATTTTTCTACTTTATTTAGTAATAAAAAAAGAACTCAAAATCAAATTAACCATTACGTTATGAATTATTTTACTCTCTTTTTTTCAAATAAATTATACACTTCCTCAAATACTCTTTTCTCGGAAATTTATATTTTACTCACAAAAATAAACTCATAGTTAATTATCGAATTTTAAACGTAAAATATCCTAATTTTTTGAACTTTCATTATTTAAGTACATAATTTTGTAGTTTCCATTAACCTATCAAAATTATGACGTTCTCGAATTTATAAGGAATATAGGATCGACCTCTAAATTTATACAAAATACAATTCTATCAGATAAACTTTTATATTTTGGAATTTCTTAAGTTCAATTGAATATTATAGTTTATATTTATTTCATAATTGTTTGGATCAATAAATTATATTAACCAAATAAATAAATAACTGTTGGTTAAACCATTTTATTTATTTTTCCTGCCCTTTTCGTCTTCGCCTTTATGTACAGTACTAATTCGTAATTTATTACTTTCAAGTTTCAATACGAACACAAATTACTTTGTTAAAATCACCAATTAAATAATCAAAAACAAAATTGACAAAAAAATTCCCCAAAATCTATCCCCTTTCTTCCTGAAACGATGTTGTGATAACAAACAGCAATCTGCCGGCGACAATGGATTACACGAATTGGGCTGGAATGCAGCAGCAGCAGAACCCTAACCCTAACCCCAATTCAATCCCTTTTCCAGCCCCTTTATACAACCCTAATTTCCCCACTTATTACCCTCAAAACTTCAATTCCGATCCCTACAAACACGTGCATTACCCCGCCGTTGATCCAAACAACGCCTCGATTCCTCTGCCGCCGGGTGTTGACCCGCCGTATGTACCGCCGCAGGTAACGTACTCGCAGCAGCCGATAAGCTTCGAGGCTCAGCAAAGCGCTGATGCTGTTACGGCGTCGTATTATCAGGACCCTAATGCGAGCTGGGCAGCTGCGATCAGTCAATATGGAGCCGCTCCTTATGCCGCTGTATGATTTTTTTCCCTAAGTTCAAGATTGCTCTAAAATATATAAGTTTGGTTATCATAGCTGGTTTTGTGAAGTGTGAATAAGGATCAATATGTGTATGTATATGTATTATTGAGTGCATGTTTGTTTACATGAGTTTTTAAGTATTCTAACTAAAGATATATGAGAGGTTTTTTTTTTTCGATTTCTTTAGAGATTGGACTTTGATTTGATGATACATTGCTGAAATCGCGCCATTGAGATAAGAATGAGTATTCAGGGACTGGGGAAATTATAATGTTGCTTCAATTCTTCTTGAGAAGCCAATTGAGAATCTGAGATTAAGATTGCCCTAATTCTACATAGATAAGCGTTGAGATTCGTTAGTTCCTCACTTAGATCTGATAAAATGCCTCATTTTTTTGTTGGTTTCAACTTTCTTATCAGTTAAATGATTCTTGTTTTGATACTCTTCCTGGATTTGGTTGTTGTTATAATTTGATGCCAGGGAGAAAAATATATAAAAATATTTGCATCTCCAAAAGAATATGTATGATATGGGGCAAAGTGATTGTATATATTATCGTTGATATTTAGTATTTACTATTGACTATGGGGGTCTAGACGATTTAGTTGATAGGCACATCTGCTAATGATATAGCTTATATGCACATAAGACCCTTTCATTACAATAGCATGCTTGATTTGGTGCTAACTATTCATGAAGTGGCAGAGAGATTATTGTTTCCAAACCATTTCTCATTTTTTTTTCATTTTCTTAATTCTCAGTCATTAAGTTTTTGCTAGGGAGTTAATGTACTAATTTGTGCCTTTTTTCATCTGTAGGGTGTAAGTGTACCTAATCAACCAATTCATCAACCAATTCAGACTCAGAAGAGTGGTATTCGGAGAAAAGTCCCCAAAAAGGCACCCACCAAAAAAGCGCCCAAAAAGCCGAAGATTGTACAATCCGTATGGTGTGACGTTTGCAAGCTTACTTGTAACACTCAGGAAGTTTTTGATAAACATAAAACAGGAAAGAAGCACACGAAAAACCTCGATAAATTAATCAAAGCAACCACACCTGCCCCACCTCCTGCCCCTACCCCTACCCCTGCCCCTGCCCCTGCCCCCACCCCTGCCCCTGCCCCTGCCGCTATAGCCGCTTCTATACCTTTGCCCGACTCTGCCCCTGCCCCAATAGATAAACCCATTATTGGGCCAGAACCAAAACCCGAAAAGCCCAAAAAGTCTAAAGCCCAAAAAAAGCGAAAAAAGGCAGCCACTGTTAGTAAAGAGGATCTAGAGACAAAGAGAAGAAAAATAATGCAAGAAGGGGCAACTGTTGATGGTGTTCGTGCTTGTGCTATTTGTAATGTGGTTTGTAACAGTGAGACGGTGTTTAACTATCACCTTGCTGGTCAAAAACATGCTGCCTTGGTGAAAAAGCACAATGCAATGGCTGGAATTGCAACTCCGGTCACTTGAAGTGTAAGTTTTTCTGCTTTTTTGAATTCGTTTCAGGTTTTAGTTTCTGTTTATGCTTTTGTGGGAATTTATACAATGAAGATTGTTATATGTTCCATTTTAGGATTTTGATAATATTGGTTTTAAGTTGAGAAATGTAGGACCCTGAATTTACTCTCTTTTAAGCTAGTATTTGACTTGAGCATTGGTTAGAGAATGCTCTTCCTTCATGTGTGATTGCATTTCATGATGTTTTTATCTTGATGATGATGATTGTGATGAACTGATCTTGGCATGTGATATTGTGCAAAATTTAGTTGTCTTGTTTCAATGATATATGTTACATTTTGAAGCACGATAAAATGACCCATTTGGCTTCATAACGGGGAAAAGTTTGACTAGAAATGGGTCATTTTGTCGTGCTTCAAAATGTAAGATATATCATTGAATCGAGACTACTAAATCCGATCCAACATAACACACATGAATTACATCATTTACTATGATTTGGGGAAAATTTAACACAAACCTCATCGCTTATTGTATAATTACCTAACCACCCATAACATTTTGACAATTATCTAAAAACCCCCTGATGTAAGACATCTTTTAAACTACATTCCTTTTATTTGATTTTTTGTTACAATTTTACCCATGTGAATATTACAAACAGACCCATTTAGAGGGTGTGTAGGTAATTTTCAGAAAGTGAGGAGATTTTGTAGTAATTACACAATAAATAAAGGGTTTGCCGTTTGTGCATAATTTTCTCGATTATAATATCAATTATAATCAGTTAGAAACGTCATTGCCACTGGTGCCATGTAACCACCACGCGCCTCCGCCACATCAGCATCATTTCTATTTATTGAGTGGTTGCTAATTATTTATAGTAGTTGTTAGTTGCTTAGACATTGTTATTAATTTTTAAAAATTAATCGATAATTGATATTCAATATATGTATTTGATTTATATTAAATACTTATATGTTTAAGTTTGAATTAGTTTTTAAAATCAATTCGATTCAAATGAGTTTTACTTGAAAAACTCTAATAATTTAATATTTTCACACATTTCATCCACAAATATTTAAGTCGAATTGAAGATGAACTTCAAGTTTTAGTGCAATATATTAAAACTTGATTTACAATGTTGAATGAACCAAACACAAATGATAAAACCAACCCTAAATAAAATTTGTATTAGAAAATCATAAAAATATTTTGTCTAAAAAACTCATTTTAAGAAGTTTTTCATTTAAAAAATATTCAAAAAATTCAACCTTTTTGAACTAAATTACCCTCCACAAATAAGTAAATGATGGTTCAATTGACTTTTTTTAAATCTCAACTTGATAAATCTCACAATACATTTTTTATTTTATTTTATTTTGAAATTTTCAACTTGATAAATCTCACAATACATTTTTTATTATTCAATGTCAAATATTTAAATATTTTATAATTTTTTATTTAATATAATAATTATAGAACTATACATTTTGAAAAAAATATCAAAATAATCTGACAATTTAATATTAAAATTGCAATTATTACAATTATCAATATACAAGTTCTAAATCAATAAATTTGTATACAGAACCAATAAACTTAGAAGATTAATAAGTTTATAAATTTATTAGTCCTAAATATTAGAAATTTTGATTTATTATTTTGATTTACTTTCAATACATAATACTCATAATAGTATAATACTAATTCAAAAAGTCAAACATACCGTTACTCTCCATTTGACCAGAGAAAATATTACTACTATACAGTAAATATTGCTCAATATTAAATTTAATCATTTAATAATTGGAAAGAATATTGGAGGGATAAAAAGGGAAAATCATATAGATCGGACTGACCAGCCAATCAGAATAAAGAAAATTACACGAAATTCTTTTTCTCTCTCTCTCTCTCTACTCTCTACATTCAATCCTCCTCCTCCGATCCAGAGAGCGAAAATTCAATCCTTAGCCATTAATCTACAGAAAGCTGCAAAATTCTGAGATACAGAGAATTTCATTTGCTTTGATGTGATGATTTAACTGTTGTATCAATCTCATTTTTTCGTTCGTTCATTCATTTTGAAGAAATTTATTGTTATTAATGAATATTGAGATTTTCGTCGGAAAATCAATCGGAACCCTAGAGATAGTGGAGCAGGAATTCAAATGTGGATGTAAATCAGGATTGTTGAATAGATTTGGTGGCGGATCTGATGGTGGAGATTGCATTAATATTTTTAAGGAATTATTCGGACCGATTTTTGTCTAAGAGTGTTGGGATTTATAGTATTTGTTGCGGCGGCGGTGGAGGTGGCGCGAGCGGTGATTTGTTGAATCGTCGTCGGAGGATAGTGGCGGAGGAGGAAGATGCAGCTGCACTTCTCACCTAGCATGAGAAGTATAACAATATCATCGAGCAGCAGTGGAGGAAATGTCAATGGAGGAAGCGGTGATTTGATGAAGATCAAGGTCGCACCTCGCCACATTTCGTATCGTACGCTTTTCCACACCATTCTGATACTTGCGTTTTTGTTGCCGTTTGTGTTCATTCTTACCGCTATTGTCACACTCGAAGGTGTCAACAAGTGCTCATCGTTAGGTAATCTCCATTTTACTTTCCTTGTTTGTTGATAGTTTGTTGTCAGGATTGATATTGTTATAGTGTTTCTTAGATCTTGTGGTGTTTTTTTTTTCAAATTCAGATTGGTATTGTTTTAGTCATGGTGATTTGTTTCCGGTTTCTGAATTGCTTGTATTAATGTTGGATATGAGTTTGATTTGTGCTGTTATACAGTACTTATGCCCTGTTTATAATAGGTATAATTGGAATATCTTTTCCGAAGCAGCTCATTGATAGTAATAGATTTTCGAGATGCAAAAATAGGAAATGGTGCACCATTTGTGGGCATTTGTTGTTTTTGTTTTAGCAGTCTTCCTCATTTCAGTGCATTGCCAAGGGTGGCAGGTTTCGATTTTGGTTCTTTTTTCCGAAAAGATTTTTGAGAATAGGTTTGAAGTAGGATATAGCACTTTGAGGTTTATTTGAACTAGTACAATCTACCGTCCTTATTGAGTAGTTATATCCTGTATTCTGTGTGCATTTTTGTATCTCTTTCAATTTCTGCACCATGGTGTCATAGCTGGTACTAGCATAAACACAGGAATATCTGAAACAATCTTCCATACATGTAAATGGTTAGTTGTTGACGAGCTGATCTTTTGCACTTGTGTTCACCTGGGCACTTTACATCTTTTAGTTAGCATGTATATGTTTATGCATCTTTCACTTGTGCTTTTTAAATGGCTTTTTTATTCTAAACCTTGAGTTACAATGTTCCCTTAAATTTTAAAAGTTATTATTTCATTAGTGTTCTAAGTTTTTTCTTCTGTCATTTTCAGATTGTTTAGGACGGCGATTGGGTCCAAAGCTTCTTGGTAGATCTGATGATTCTGGGGTAAAGTTCTATGATTATTTTTATTAAACTTCTTTGACAAATAACTCGTATTAATCTGTTCAATTATACCACAGCTTATAGACAAAATTACTTGTATAATAATCCATCTTAAAACTATACTGAGACTTTGTTGTTTGTGTCAGAGGCTGGTCAAGGACTTGGTTAAGATACTGAATCAAGTGAACTCCGAGAAAGTCCCTGACAGTGTCAAGCTTCCGGACTCTTTTAGTCAACTTGTTTCTGAAATGAAAAACAACAAACACAGTTCAAAGGAGTTTGCTTTGCTTTTGAAAGGAATGGTATGTGTTCTCTGACCACTGCCTTCTCCATATATTTTATATATTACTGCTTATTGTACCAGCCCTGTGTCCAGCACTCCAGCTTTAGTTTTGCTATAAAAAATTTACACTTCTGAATTGTTAATAAATATTGCATTTTGTTTAGCTTTCAATTTGATATCCTTTCTCATCGAACCCATAACTGATCCATCAGGTATAGTATTTCCTTTTCCGTATTTGTTTACTTTCAGTTCCATTTGACATATCATAAAAAAACGATAAATATAACAAGATGAATTATGAAAAATAGAGGGCAATAATTCTGATTCCATGAATTATGAAAAAATAGCGGAAAATATGATAGTTTGATCAATGTAATTTTTAGCTGCCACTTAACTGCAACAAATCTTTATGGCCATAGAAACATCGTTCTTCCCTTCCACACAGTTTTTCAAGTTTAGAAATTGTGTTCACCATGTCGTATTGTTGCAACTTGCAATAACTGGATAATTTTTTGGCATCTTTCCTGTTAAAGTCATGCATATGGATGTAGAACTGATGTTTTTTCAAGTATTGCTTAACCACGTACCTTTTAACATAAGGATATATATTGCATCATCTGACAATTTTTGTTTTTCTCTGTCCTATACAAACTGTACTTGCTTTCTGTTATTCCTGGGCGAGCTTTGTCCACACTTGATTATTTCAGTTTTGAGAAATCGTCTTTTTCTTCAACAGATGGAGAGGTCTGAAAGGGAGATCAGGGAGTCCAAGTTCGCTGAGCTAATGAATAAACATTTTGCAGCTAGTGCAATTCCTAAGAGCCTTCACTGCCTTTCATTGAGACTAACTGATGAATACTCTTCAAATGCACATGCAAGAAAACAATTACCTTCTCCAGAGTTGCTTCCGTTGCTTTCTGACAACTCCTACAATCACTTTGTGTTGTCAACAGACAACATTCTGGCTGCAGCAGTAGTTGTCGCATCTGCTGTCCAGTCATCTCGAAACCCTGAAAAGATTATTTTCCATGTTATAACTGACAAGAAAACTTATCCAGGAATGCACTCATGGTTCGCCCTAAATCCTTTGTCTCCTGCTACAGTTGAAGTAAAAGGTATTCATCAGTTTGATTGGTTGACAAGAGAAAACGTCCCAGTTCTTGAAGCTGTGGAGAGTCATTATGGAATTCGGAATTACTACCATGGAAATCACCTAACGGGGGCCAATCTCAGTGATACCACCCCGAGGACATTTGCCTCAAAATTACAGGCTAGAAGTCCAAAGTATATCTCATTGCTCAACCATATTCGTATATATCTTCCAGAGGTAATTAATTGATCTTGAGCTTGTATTTCTTCTATGTAGTGTCAAAATTGTTCGTTTTAATGGTTTTGATGTCGTCATAGTCCATTCAAGTAAATTCTTGATATGATTTTAGTGTCAGTTCTTCAATGAAGGTTTCAATCAATACATTAGTCTGCAGTTAATGCTTGATTTCTGTAGCTTGAACTTGCAAATTTCTGTTAAGAGCTTTTCCCTGTAATTCAATGAAAGAGTTTGACTGATCCATGATTGCTCCACATAGTTTCAATTTCCAAATTAGTTGCCTTTTATTGATTATAACAGCTGGATTAAAAATTGGTTTCTAAATTATTTTGTCTGACAATATTAAATCTCCCTTTCATTTATCCTTTTTCTTATTCAAGAACGCTAATAATATTTTTCTACGTATGCAGCTATTCCCAAATCTTGACAAGGTGGTTTTCTTAGATGACGATGTTGTTATTCAACGTGATTTGAGCCCTCTCTGGGAAATCGATCTTAATGGAAAGGTTAATGGAGCTGTTGAAACATGTAGAGGTAAAGACGAGTGGGTAATGTCTAAGCGGTTTAGGAACTATTTCAACTTCTCTCATCCACTTATAGCTAAGAATTTGAACCCGGATGAATGTGCATGGGCATATGGGATGAACATTTTTGACTTGCGTGCATGGAGGAAGACAAATATTAGAGATACTTACCACACTTGGCTTAAACAGGTACAATTAAATTTTCTTGTGATGTGTTTAATCAGTTATCTTTCTTATTAAATATTTTCTTGGCTTTCACTCATATTACTTAACATAAAGAGGACTGTTTCTACATGACAAAAAGTTCAGCATCTTTATCCACAAGAGTTGCAGGTCCAAACTTTAATCCCATCGTCTTCATTGCTGTCTAAAACATTAATCTATCAATTTGTGCTTAGGAAGGGACAGTTTTCAGGTGGATAATTCTATTTTGAATGGCAGCAACATTCTTGATCGAGTCATAGCCATTGATATGGTAGGGGTTGGTTGGCCAAAATCATCCATCCCCCCAGGACATAATGGTTAAAACCATTCATCTATCCATCCTAATAATAAGTGTTGAACCCGGTCTATTCCCAAGGTCCTTATTGGCGATTTCATCCCCTAAATTCTCCAAGTTGAACCCCATAGTTGTTATTAGGGACAAATTACATGTAGACCCACACACTTGTTGGGTAATTACTTTGATTCCCGAGGTTTTCCAAATTATGTCACATTGTCACATCTTAGCAGCTCAAAAAGGGGGGATGGGTAAATTTGTAATCTGTTTTTAGTAACAGTGGTTAAAATCGTAATTTTCTCTTACTAATGGTGATTTTCAGACCTCAAGGTATTTTTCATAATTATAGTCTGAAAATCGTACATTTCAGACCTCAAGTTATGAGACCATTATCGTCTGAAAATTGTAATGAAGTGATGAAAACCACATTGCGTTTCGCTTGATGAGCCCAATTGTAATAATATATTGCCTCATTCTGATTACCTCTTCCGATCATAATTTTCTTACTCATGTTGCAGAATCTGAAGTCAAACCTGACAATGTGGAAACTGGGAACTCTTCCACCTGCCTTGATAGCATTCAAAGGTCATATCCACCCAATTGATCCCTCGTGGCACATGCTTGGTTTAGGCTATCAAAATAAGACCAATATTGAAAACGTTAAAAAAGCCGCAGTGATTCACTACAATGGCCAATCAAAACCGTGGCTAGAAATTGGCTTTGAGCATCTCCGTCCATTTTGGACTAAGTACGTTAACTACTCTAACGATTTCATTAGAAACTGCCACATCTTGGAGTAGTAATGGGGTCAAAACGTATAATGGGTTTTATGCTCGAAAAATCTCTTTATGATGTATAGAAATTTATCTATATTCGGTTTAACAAGAACAGGACCCGAGACCCAAATTGAGATTCATTCTTTCAGATCTTGTAAAGTAGCAAAAGTTGACATTATTTTTCGACCTCAACGAAGGGAAATTTTGGTATTATGCGATTTGGCAATGCATATTTTGGTGCATGAGAGGACATATATAGGATGCAGCAAGGTCTCTTGTAAGGCTCTAATTTCCGGCCCTATTGGCCATAGAGATTAATTTTGTTTTTACGTTTATTTTGTTATCGTTTTCATTCAGATTTTCGTTTAAAGTTTCCCTTTTTATATTTGGTTTTTGTTTTGATGGTTTATATTTTTATGGCGATTATAGTTTTTTGTAT
This sequence comes from Verbascum thapsus, assembly GCA_963669365.1. Lineage (NCBI taxonomy): Eukaryota > Viridiplantae > Streptophyta > Magnoliopsida > Lamiales > Scrophulariaceae > Verbascum > Verbascum thapsus. The sequence goes on along the minus strand of OY770117.1, from coordinate 8,203,554 downwards.
GTTTTGGAGGCTGTTGTTACAGGGATATGATTGACGAGTTAGGGAACAAAACATAGGTTACATGATGGTATTTCTTCTGTATGATTCATATTCATGCAAAACATTTTAGATGTGCAGATTATTCATTGTTCAATTAAATTTTATGATTTGATCTTGTAGTTCCTTTCTGAGTTTATTTATTGTGTTCTTGTGCCTAAGCTTAAATTAAATAATTCTGATCTTGTGCGTTTGCATGTATGTGCAAAATCTGCTATTTTTTTTAATTCAATTTGCATTTGTAGAACTCAAAATTCTGAAAGTTTTTAAGGGTTATATATTTTTTTATGGTACAAGTGATTTGAAATATTTCTTAACAATTCAAGATTCGAAAAATAAAATAAAATTCAGTCAATGTTATAAAGCTTGTCTACATGTCTGACACCAAAAATTTGATAAAATCTTGTAATAAATGAGATATTATAATATCAACAATATCAATTTTTCAAATTGAAAAACAGTGATCATAAAACAAATGAAGAGGAGAAAAAAGAGGAACAACCCCAAAAAGTAAAGTAAAAAGGACCTCACAATATCTGTAACGTGGCAAATTTATTAATATAGAGACATGAAAAGAGAAAAGACAAGAGTGTAGTTTAAATAACTATCACAACTAATCAAACTACCACTTCAAAGAGTGTATATATATATATATATATATATATATATATATATATATATATATATATATATATATTATTTTATTTTAAAAAAAATGTTTAACCACAAAATTAGTTGAGATAATAACATATATATAACCGACATTTATAGTCAATTTCTAAAATCCCTCTGATTTTTTTGAAATTATACAAAATTAGATATTCTTATAATTATAGGCCAATTTATACAATTCAAAATTTACAAAAAATAAGGGTATGTTATAAAAAATAAGGGTATGTTAATAATTATTTTTTTTAAATGGAAGGGTATCCATATAATTCACCTTTATGTGTTTTCCCATGAGATTTGGTAGCATAAAAAATAAAAAATTGCTCAAATTCATTTAATTGAAGATTTTGAAACTTTCCACTGCAAATACGTTGAAAACTCCGAAGCAGCCTCCCTCTCTCTCGTGTGTCAGATGTTCACTGATTGATCAAATTCGCATATTGATTGGGTCTGGAAATTCTTGAAAAGAAAGAGAGATGATTATGATCTCAGATCAAGTAAGTGGATTCTTGCCTTATAACTTTTTATTGGGTTTGAATTATGAATAGGGTTTTTTGATTTTCTCGATTGTTTGTGTGGTCTGACTTTGAATGATTTGGGACATTGGTTTTCATTTCTTGTTTATGGGCATCATTGAGATTTGAGATTTCTTATTTTATTTTATTTATTTATATATGTGAACTGCTTAATTTCAAAGATTTGTATTACATAATGATGATAATTAACATGTATGAATATGATATTCGTTTGAATAGGTATATGGGAGCACCCTAATCTGCTTCTGATCTAAAATCATACATCTGACACACCAAAAAGAATGATGGATGGCTATTTTGAATCAACATTGAAGATCATCTTCTTATAATAGACTAGGTTTTTTTGATTTTGCATATAATACTATTAAGTGGGATCCAATATTGATTGATCTGTAGAAGTAGCCTACTAATTTGAGAATGTCTGGAGCTCAAGATCAGCTGGAGATCAAGTTTAGATTGACTGATGGAACAGATATCGGCCCCAAAAACTTTCCTGTGGCCACAACTGTTGCAACATTGAAGGAGAATATAATTGCCCAGTGGCCTAAAGGTGAGATAATGTTTTGAACTGAATACAAATCGCTCTGTAAATGAATGGATAATGAGAGAACAGGGTAGTTGTCCTACTTAATTCGGCTTAGATGAAAAGTTGAAATGATATTAATGTAGATGATGTTTTAAATTATCGTATCGTTTTTCAATCTTCTTGATCTTTCTGGTTCAGTTGTTTGGTCAGAAACTTTCTTTTTCAATTTGAACTTTTAGAGAACAGGGTAATTGTCCTACTTAAATTTACTTAGACAAAAAAGTTAATGCGGTAACAATATACATACGACATTGTAAAATTTCCTATTGCTTTTCGATCTTGTTTATCTTTATGGTTCAGTTGTATGGGCAGAGCGAATTGCTTTTGTTATTTGCATTTTGAACTTTACACATGGCTTTTTTGATTAGTTTGAGTGAGGCTGTGTTTACTGTTTTGAGCATATTTTCAATGTTTCAAACGCGAGCTATCAAGTTCTAGTCTAGGACATGGATTCGACCAAAATATGAATGACTTTAGATATGGGGTATAAGAATACATCTTCCTATTACAATAAGCTATAATTAGGACTTGCAAAGTGTTTATAAATAATTAAGATTATTTTATCAAGTCATTTGTTAAAGACGAGAGGAGACACATCTTGTTACTTGTTCCAACGTTGGAGTCACACGTGACCCATCAAACTTGATATCAGGACTCCATAAGAATCATTCTTGATGTTATGCTCATTGCTATAGTGTAACTGATAATGATGTGATATGTGTTGGTTGAGAATATATTATAATCGCTGCACTTCCCTATGTTCTATATCTCTTCTTTATGCTACATTTCATAATATACTTGTTTTAAACAGATAAAGAAAATTGCCCACGTACAATAAAAGACATCAAGCTAATTAGCTCTGGAAGAATATTAGAAAACAACAGAACTGTGGGAGAATGTCGGAGCCCGTTATGTGATATACCAGGCGAAGTTATGACCATGCATGTTGTTGTTCAGTCACAACCGACAGAAAAAGGTTCGTTTCAAACTTTTTCAACAATATTATCAAATTGTTACTATATTTTCTGCTAAGAACTATGACGATTTATTTGATTAAGTTGATGATTTTTGTCAAAAAAAAATTGGTATGGGACATAAATATTAAATTGGGGTAATCTTTTTACATGGAACAGAGAAGAAACTGGCAAGTGATCCCAAGCTGAATAGATGTGGCTGTGTTATATTATGAGATGCAGCTCAAGCAGGTGAACTTCTCGGGTTGAGACTGGTAAATGTCATGTTTATACAAAGCAAGTGGTGAAAATTGTGCAGTGTTCGTAAATTGTTTTCTTGATCAAGGTTCACACGTGTTCATATAGTTTGACCGGTTTCACAACCATATAGCATACTTTTTATTACTTTATTTTTCGGATTCTATTGCTGTATTCTTGGGGTTTTTTTCTTCAATTTAAAGATTTCTGAACTGCCTTGGAATAAATCATTTCATAGTTGCGTAATTGAGCCATTGGTTTAGTGATTGTTTGATTATGGTTCTCATGGATTATGTGTTTTAGATAATTACAACCCTTTGTGTAGTGGGGCCTACACCCCATCGGTTTTATATTTATATATATATATTTGTCGTGTTACATACATTAAAGTGAAATACGAATATACATAAATCTACGACATAAGAAGTTGAATGGTATTTGTGGGTATGGATGCATGGACAATTGGACATCCTTGTGTAAGGTGTTCCTTCTCATAGAAACAAAGGCACAATGTTGGCTTTGCTTTGAGATTTGCAAGAAATGCTAACTAGAAGAAGAAAGGAATCAGGAAGTCAAAAGCAGAGCTTTGATCACTTCTTAAGCAAATGTAATGCCTTTTAAACCAGTCAAAAAACTTCTTGTTTACTCTTAAAATGACACTAAAATGCAGAAAAAGTAGCTTTAATTTGATACTACTATATAAGAATTTATGGGTACTCAAAGTGAACTCTGAACATAACAAGGGTTCATTCGGTGGTTAGAATATATTCTTTAATTTTGTGTAATATCTTTATTTACTTATATTTTATATTTTCTTGTATAAATATTTTTATAGTTTAGTCAGGTGTATTTGAATTATCGAGTCTTGTAACTCTCTCTCTCTATATATATATATCTTATCATCAATAATGTTATTAACATGATATTATATTATTTAACAAACTGTTTATGCGGGATGGTTTCTTGTGGACACCATTCACTGGACCTCTTCCCTATAAAATTGATGCGTCAATCATCTCTTTTTGGCCGAGCGAAATGGGCTTTGAGGACTAAAAGTGATTCGGTCAAATTTCAATTGAACCAAAAATAAAATTTTCCCTTCATATCTAAATATAACAAATTTGAGCTTATAAGATAACAATTATTACAATTCTTTATATATATATTTTTTGTCAAGATATTCAATGTAATAAAAACTTGAAATCAATTCAAACAATATAAAATCCTTCATTCCCTTTTTACTACTAACATTTAAACACACTCATTACCTAGTAAATATTAATGAAGGCCTTTCAGTTTCATTTCATATTTAATTGTAAATTGTAATTGATGGAAAGCCGACAAGATCCTATGTTCACTGAGTGGTCCCCACACCACCAAAATCTAGCCCAACATTGACGCTCCGCCACGTGTACCATCAAAAAGTAGCACCAATGTAACCGTCCACTCTCGTGTAACCCAAGCAAAACCCTCATCCGGTACACATAATCAATGAACTAGTACTCGAACCTCCCAGAAAGAATACACACACTCGACGCTTATAAATACCGTTTAGCAGCTAAAATCACTCAACTCAATAATCTCCCTTTCAATCTCCACCGGAAAGTTTCTAATCTCAATTGCATTCCGATGTCTTCTACGGCCGCCGCTGCCGCCGTGCAATTTCATTTCCCCCCGTCGGATTACGCTAGTAGAACCGCCTTGTTCTCTCGCCCGCCGCTGTGCGTCAATTTCTCCGCTAAACCTGGAACTGTGAAAACCATTAGTTCACTCAAATTGAAACCTAGAGATGCTTTTTTCACCACTAAATCGGGTAAAATTCACAGAATTTCCCGCTCCTTTAGCGTACGTTGCGATGCCTCATCTAATGGAAGAGTAAGTTCATTGTTTATATGTTTTTTTTTTGTGAAAAGAGATCACATAATTGAGGTTTTTTGTTTGATATGATTGGTATGTGCAGATAACGCAGGCGGAATTTACAGAAATGGCGTGGGCAGCAATAGTGTCTTCGCCGGAAGTAGCGAAGGAGAATAAGCATCAGATAGTGGAGACGGAGCATTTGATGAAGGCTCTTTTGGAGCAAAAGAATGGTCTTGCTCGTCGTATCTTCTCCAAGGCTGGTGTGGATAACACTCGACTTCTTGAAGCTACGGATAAGTACATTCAACGCCAACCAAAGGTACTTTGGTTGATATAACTTGTTATAGAACTGATTTCACTTGAAATATTTGTGGTGGCTACCTATGTTTACTCCTTGAATACGATATTATTAGCACTCTTTATCAACTTATATGAGGATCTAATTTTGGGATTGCAAACTGCTGGAGTTCATTAGTTCTCCTTGTTTCGCCAATTGACTTAATATTATATATACTTTGGCCATTTCTTGTTTTTTCGTAAAAGAAATATTTTGAGGTATATTGATGAATAAATCTTCAAAGCACGACTACTCTCCACAAAGAAGATCAAGTGAGTAACTTCTTTATAATTAAGAATCAGATAAAGCAAACATTTCAAAGAACCTTCCCTATGCCTAGAACATCGTGTTCCGCCAAACTTGGGTAGCACATCCCAATTATTAGTATTTTGGGTGGATGACAGAAATTCTGCCAATTGATAGGTCGAGTAACTTAATGATTTGATTATGTCGTGCTTGTGATCTCTGCAATTGTACTAGGTTCTAGGCGAGTCAGCTGGATCAATGTTAGGACGAGATCTGGAAGGGCTAATACAACGGGCCAGGGATTACAAGAAAGAGTATGGTGATTCATTTGTCTCTGTGGAGCATTTAGTTCTTGGTTTTGCACAGGATAACCGGTTCGGGAAGCAGTTATTTAAGGATTTTCAGCTAACCCTGAAAAGTGTGAAAGATGCCATTGAGTCAATAAGGGGTCACCAAAAAGTGATTGACCAAGGTAATAATTGTTTGCTTTCTTTGCACCCATATATTCAGTGGCATATATTTCCTTTAACTTGTCTTCTGGCTTATTATATCCTCTTTCAATCTGCCTGAGAATGGTTCTTATATAGTTACATGTTTCTATCCCCTTGCTTGAATTGATTCATACACTACTGATGGATTTGTTAAGCTACCTTGTGTACATTTTGAGGTGCGTCAAAATAACGTGTATATTGTGCGTTATTGCTCACATGATGGAATGAAAGGCGGATCTTTAAATCTCCCCCTGTTTATCAACTTTAGTGCTTTCCTCCAAGTTCCTTACGGCTGGTTGTCTCACCTGAGCATTTCTTAGTATATATACTGCAATTGTGGACAGTAGCTGTTGACCCTTTCTGAATCACTTCGATTCTCATTATCCACCATGCATGTAGATTGTAGACTAATAAGCTCTGTAAATTAGAGCCGCTGGTACTGTTGGAGATGGATGAATTCTATCGATTCTCATTGCATCAATCAATAAATTTCCCAATCTGGAGGTGGTAATGTGCACTTGTTTTCTCTTTGTATTAAACACAACTGTTTCAAAAACTGATAAAAAGTCTTTTACGTTAGAGCTTGTTTCTTGTTCAGAATATGATTTTGTTGGTTTAGTTTATCTAGACCCTACGATGTCCATTAGGTAGTTCTGGTCTCTAATCTTGGAATTACATGGTTATATCATGTGTGCTAGACAAGTTGACGTTTATATAGCGACAACCAAAACAATCTTTATGGTTTTCCACAGACCCCGAAGGAAAGTATGAAGCACTTGAAAAATATGGAAAAGATTTAACAGCAATGGCCAAAGCGGGAAAACTTGATCCTGTCATAGGAAGAGATGATGAAATACGTAGATGCATCCAGATTCTTTCAAGGAGAACAAAGAACAACCCTGTTTTAATTGGTGAGCCAGGTGTCGGGAAAACTGCAATTTCTGAAGGGTAAATTCTCATTCTTTTCTAGATAGTTTTGCTCATAATGGGATCACTATCACGATTGGGCAGTATTTGGCTGATTTCTTAACTTCTAAAAATCCTTCGTTATACATCAAAAGCACAGTTGCATATTGACAGAGTAACATAAGTAGCATATAATTAGAAAAAAACCATCATGTTTATGTTCAATCCTTATTTAAAGTATTTCAACTTTTAGATGTATTGTTACTTGTATGACAGGCTTGCTCAAAGGATTGTGCAAGGAGATGTTCCTCAGGCTCTAATGAATCGTCGGGTGAGTAATTTATACATGAAACATGGAACTACTCATATTTAAACATGAATAAACACTCTCTTTTTATATGTTTTGATTTTCTCTTGTTTACCAAATTTTGAAGCCGACTTCCCTTTGTTGTTGTTGTTGTTGCAGTTGATATCTCTAGACATGGGAGCTCTAATTGCTGGTGCAAAATACCGTGGAGAATTTGAAGATAGACTTAAAGCCGTGCTTAAGGAAGTTACCGATTCAGATGGCCAGATAATCCTTTTTATTGATGAGATTCACACAGTAGTCGGCGCAGGTAATGCTGATTGTTGACCCTTGGATATTTTTGTTCATCCATTTCAATTGCATATATTTGGTTCTAGTTTTCTTGCCTTTTCACTTTATGCTCTAACCCTAAGACATCAAGATACACATTACATGTACTGCAGGTGCCACTAATGGTGCAATGGATGCTGGCAACCTTTTAAAGCCCATGCTTGGTCGTGGGGAGCTCCGATGCATTGGTGCAACCACCTTAGATGAGTATCGCAAATATATTGAGAAAGATCCAGCTCTGGAACGCCGGTTCCAGCAAGTTTATGTTGACCAACCGACAGTAGAAGATACAATCTCTATTCTCCGTGGACTGCGTGAAAGATATGAGCTGCATCATGGAGTCCGCATTTCGGACGGTGCCCTTGTTGAAGCTGCTATTTTATCTGATCGTTATATTAGTGGGCGTTTTCTTCCCGACAAAGGTACAATATTCGGTTCTGTCTAATTTTTATTTCCTTGAAATGCATATTGAGTTTATGGATGCATTTCAGTTCGTTTTGGATTAGTTTGAAACTCAATCGTGTGTTTTATACACTGAGATTCTATTTTCAGTTTTGTTTCTGAAGCAAATGATTCAAAAACGTTGTCTTTTGGGTCATTGTCATTCCATTAGTTGCCTGCCGATCAATAAACGCAGTAGGCCAACGGTTATGTGTTAACTTACGTCTTAGTAGTTTATCATGTTATACTACCTTATACAGTTTGGAATTTTTTTGTACTTGTTGAAACTGTTGAATTTCTCAAATACGAAATGTTAAGTTGATAACTTCGCTGAAGCATCTTATTTCAATTGCAGCTATTGACCTGGTTGATGAAGCAGCTGCCAAGTTAAAAATGGAGATCACTTCAAAACCAACAGCACTTGATGAAATTAACCGTGCAGTTCTAAAACTTGAGATGGAAAGGCTATCTCTGACTAATGATACGGACAGAGCATCAAAGGATAGGCTGAATCGATTAGAGGAGGAACTCTCTCTCTTGAAGCAGAGACAAGCGGAGCTGAATGAGCAGTGGGAACATGAAAAAACCGTTATGACAAACATACAGTCAATTAAGGAAGAGGTACATGATTAAATCATGGTACACTTTGCAGTAAGAATATTTCTGAATATCCAATAGAAATTGTTCTAACTATGCTTTGACAGATTGACAGATTGAATCTGGAGATACAGCAGGCAGAACGAGAGTACGATCTCAATCGTGCAGCTGAATTGAAGTACGGGAGCCTAAATACTCTTCAACGTCAACTTGAAACCGCAGAAAAAGAACTAGCTGAGTATATGAAGTCAGGAAAGTCTATGCTTAGAGAAGAAGTTAGTGGTAGTGATATTGCTGAAATTGTTAGTAAATGGACTGGAATTCCCGTTTCTAAACTTCAACAATCCGAGAGAGAAAAGCTATTACATCTAGAAGAAGAGCTACATAAACGCGTTATCGGTCAAGACCCTGCAGTAACAGCAGTGGCAGAGTCCATTCAAAGATCGAGGGCTGGCCTTTCCGATCCACACCGTCCAATTGCGAGCTTCATGTTCATGGGTCCCACAGGAGTAGGAAAAACCGAGCTAGCCAAGGCTCTTGCTTCCTACATGTTTAACACCGAAGAGGCCCTTGTGAGAATCGACATGAGCGAGTACATGGAGAAGCATGCAGTTTCACGTCTGATAGGTGCACCCCCCGGGTACGTCGGGTACGAAGAAGGCGGGCAGCTGACCGAAACTGTTCGAAGAAGGCCTTATGCAGTTATATTGTTTGACGAGATAGAAAAGGCTCATTCCGATGTGTTTAATGTCTTCCTTCAAATCTTGGACGATGGTAGAGTGACCGACTCACAAGGGCGTACCGTGAGTTTCACCAACACTGTTATCATCATGACGTCGAATGTGGGGTCCCAATATATACTCAACACCGAGGACGATGATGTGCCTAAGGAGACGACTTATGAAACCATAAAGAGAAGGGTGATGGAGGCTGCAAGGTCAATATTCCGTCCCGAGTTTATGAATCGTGTGGATGAGTATATCGTATTCCAACCCCTTGATCGCAATCAAATCAACAGTATCGTTCGATTACAGGTTTGTCCTTCGACTCTAGAAGCTAATTATCTTTGCATTCTTCTAAATTTTGTTCTGTAGAAGTGGCTAATATGTAGGGGCGAAATTTAACTCGATATTCGGTACTCGATTCGAGCTCGATCGTTAAAAGCTCGGTTCGATATTTTATCAAACCAAGCTTGAACAACTTTTTCTGTTCGATAAATTTTAAAGCTCGGCTCGATTAGCAAAAAAATAACAAAAATATGTACAAAATATTCAAACTACTCGAGCTCGACTTGTGATCGGCTCGATTAAAGCTCGTTTGAGCTCGGCTAACAATCAAACCAAATTCAAACACACTTTTTAAAGCTCGATTGTAATTCAAACAAACTTGAACACTTATGCGTTTGGCTCGACTCGACTCGACTCGACTCATTTTCGCCCCTACTAATATGCCACTAACGTGGTTTGACAGTTGGAACGAGTGCAAAAAAGGATAGCAGATCGAAAGATGAAGATTGAAGTGAGCGATGCAGCAGTTCAACTTCTAGGAAGTCTCGGGTATGATCCCAATTATGGGGCTAGACCTGTGAAGAGGGTGATTCAGCAATACGTTGAAAACGAGCTCGCAAAAGGGATTTTGAGAGGAGAGTTTAAGGATGAGGACAATATTGTCATAGACACCGAAGTCACAGCTTTTGGCAACGGTCAATTGCCTCAACAAAAGCTAGTCTTTCGAAAGTTGGAATCAGGTTCGGATACATCATCAAAAAACGAAGAAGCTTTTTCGCAAACAACATGAGAACACTGTACCACTTACATCTGTTTGTAACGAAGGTCACTCTCGTTTTTGCTCGATTTCATTTTTGTTTTCTTTGAAAAAACGAAAATGAATCAGGTGTATATGGCTATGAAAGTTGTGATTAATCGTGATGCATCGGGCCTTAAATGGCCTTGGTCTGGTGAAGCAGAATTTAGATAGAAATATTTTTTGTCGATCATGCTATATATGTACATGTTCCTACCTTGATTAGTGCGAAATTTACATATAAGTTCTATTGGGTGGGCTAATGTTCTATTGTGTGTGCTTCATTAGCCGAATAAGAGCAACATGTCTACGTAATTTACCCTATAAAGATATATGTCAAGGAAGAATACATATACTTGAAATCAATACAAAGCTAACAAAAAACAGTTAGTTTCGTGTTATATTACAGATTTTCATTCGAATCGAGTACATTTTAAAGGTCCTACAATGTACAATACAGAAGCATGGCTTGCTAGAACAACACCAGAGCAATGGCAAAGACAAAGTGGTTTATGTATAATGGAGTCCCGACTGCACAAATAAAAATCTGATCACCGACTTATCCTTGTATCGATCTTTTGGCACAGTGTGAGAATGTCATACCTAGCAAATAAAACAAGTTACAATCTTAGCAGAGAAAAAGCTATGTAGATACAACATTATTCTAGGAGTATCATTAAGTCCATCTTGTAGACTTCTCGAAGAAAGAAAGGACCATTCTTGTAGAGTTCTCTTTCTGAATGATGCATCACCGGCTAGTTGTGAAATCTTCTGCACACTCACTTTCACAATTTTTAGTAAGGAATAATTGTAATTTTTATTTACTTTGTTTGATTCTATAAACAAATATCCAAAAGCAGGGGGAAAAAGGGTGAAACTTAACGGTGCGGTATAAATGTAGCTTCTCTTGTTCTTTAGAGTGAGTCTTAAGTGATATCATTGACTTATAGCTATACCAACATGAAAACATATTCTCGTTGGTAAAGTTCAAATTTGTGCAGATTTCATCGCAGCACCATTAAACCATCCCATTCCTCCCGTACCCCACAAACGTGCGCGCACAAAAAAAAAATGTAATAAATTTGTTGATTTGGATTCGAAAAAGAAGGAAAAGTAAACAAATACCTGGCTCTTTACCAAATCATCACTCTTCCGACGCTTCATCTGTATCAGACAAAGGCAAAAGGGTACAAATCCCGAGTACGTGCCCATTAAGGCACACATAATACTCGATGCAATCTTCATAAGCGCCTAACCGGCAGCTAGCACTTGATGGTATCATCTTAGCCGCCAGCATGTTCCATAGCTTAGCCTTACAATACGGACAGACCTCGGTTGGATGCCGTGGAGCGCTTCTCTTTATCAGCATTTTCCTTACTTTTGACATCCCAAAAGACTTGAATATCCCACGGAAAAAACCCACATCGCCATCATCACCTTGGTCCAAATGCTCGCATGGATCAGAAACATACAAAACGTCTGTTCTGCATTGTGGCGGTAAAAAACTATTTCCTGATGTTTTTGAAAATCGGGTCCGGTACACAAAGTGGCCCGGGATTTGACTAGTTTTGAATAAGCCGTCTTTTTTACATCCTGTGCAATATATGAGTAGCTTGCCAAGGGCTCTCCAGTTACCGTCCACGCTATGACTTCCACTAGATTGTAAATCGAGCATCATTTTAGGGGCTCGGGTTTTGCAAAACTCCTTCCAAAGGACGCGTTTGGCGAGATCATCGAACCATTTGCATGCGCAAGAAAGGGAAGCGATTAACTTTGGGTTCCAATTTAGTTGATTGAAGACTAAGAATATGACTTCTTCAGAGAGGTGCCCTTTTGTACAAACGCAACTTGCTGAGTGTATGCAGCGGTGTTGCTTTGTGAGAATCATTTCTTTTGACCTGGTAACAAAAAAAAAGACCCGTCACATAAAATAAGAAACAATATTGGCAAAGTGAAGGGATGTGTTAAAATGAAAGGAACTGGATGGGATGTCATAAGATGAAAGGAACTGATGGGATATATGATATCAATTTTAGTTAGAAAAGCAAGAGAATAGCAACCAGCAGGAATTTTGTATAAAATTATGAAAAGGAAAGAAAAATAGAACGTGTATGTTTTATTTTTCTGAAGCACTACATTCAGACATCTATCTCTAAGTTAAGAAACCCGTGCAGTAGGAATGAGGATAGTTGAAATATGAATCCATCAGATGTTCTAGCTCTACGGAAAAGCACTAGATTCCAATCGCATGAGGAAATAGGAAAAGAATGGACACACATAAACTAGCTATTTATTAACAATTGACGATGAAGTTATTGACTAATCTTGAGAGTTTATCAGTTGCAACCTATCACTTCAATAGAAATAGTAAGAGAAGAGAAAGAACCATATACGTATGCAAAAAAAATCCACAAGGGCATAGACACACATACACAAAGAAAAAGGGAAGAGGTCTTCTACCACTAAACAAGAGTTGTCGTAACTACTATCTAGTAAAACCTTATCACATGTAAATTTCCTAACAGATACTCGATATAGTAGCTCAAGAATAAACTAGGATTTAAGGTTGTGGATTAAAAAAAACACTGGTTAAGAGCTCCATAATACCACTCACTCTATTGTAAACCGCAAACCCGAAAGAAAAAACAAGGGGGTGAGTAGTTGGGAGAATACATATTATCAAAGACGTACACATGAAAACTGCAGTAGCTTTGCCATTTTGAGTCTCTCTACCATTAACATAGAAGACACAATTAGAAGACATCAAAGAAAAGTTAAGATACTTAGCAATAGAAGGCAAATTTTAAATGAAAAGCAAAAATGAAAAGAAATCACAAAGCTTCTGACGGACAAGAATCCTGAAACAAAAAATTTTAATCATCCGAAGAAGCAACAAACTAAATTAAAATTAACACTAATCCACAATCACAAATATAAACTATCTCACACAGAACCATACCGAAACCAGGATTACGTATCACCCAGTAACAGCTTTGGAACTCCCCACACACCCCAACACAAAATATAAATACATTAATTTCAACAGAAAATCAAAAAGAGCTTGATTTCAAGAAAAGCAACAAGTAAACGCACTAGATCATTACAAACTTCATATAAAGAGCCAAGACCATAAACCACAGTTCAAATACAGCTCATTCTCGACGTATGTTCACAAGTTCAGCTGCATGAACAAGAAAACCAAAATTTTAGGGATTTGAACAGGCAAATCGCGAATTGTAAAAATTCGAGAAATCACCTGATAACAAAATTCAAGGAATGGGAAAAATTTAACCTTCTCCTGAAGCTACCATCAGCTGAAAAATCAATCTTGAGCTCGGAGGTTTTATAGTGAGGGATTTTTTAAAGCAAGATTTTGAATATGGAGTGGAAATGAGGGATTAGAATCTACAACAAGAATTTTTTTTAAAAAAATATTTAATTATTTATATATGATATTATGATAAGGTCACCAGGTTGTTATCTAAGCTTGAGAACAGACAAACCATTTGATTTTTGGATTTACTTTATTATATTAAATTAGTCTTTTTTTTCTTTTACTTTTTTTGGAACGAAAAAAATAAATCAGATGAAATTTTTGGTGGCTATTTAAGTAAAAAAAGTTATAGTTCCTAAAAATAAAAAAATAAAAAAAATTATAGGCACAAACATCCATCCAAGTAAACATATATTTTAATTTTCTTGCTTACGTGGATTATTTTAGGGAAGTTTTTAGATTAAGGAAGTACTTGAGGAAACAAACAAAATCGATATTTTAATTATAATAAATTAGTTGGTAACGAAACTAGTTGCATGTTAAAAAATAAAATGCATTGCGTTCATTTTTTTTAAATTAAATTGATAAAGTAAAATGTGAGGTAATAGAGAAAAGATTAGGAAAGAGACAAGAAATAGAATGGACAAAACATTATTTATATGAAGAATTTATGGATGATGTAATTATCAATGTGTCATTAATTAAATCATATGAATTGACGTTATAACAATGTAGGCCAACATGTTCATTAACTAAGCAAAATTGGTTACGTAAGTAAGTTAGTTTACATTTTTTTAGTTTAAACTTTAATAATATGTTGAAAATGCAATCCGTTGAGAGAATAATATTTTTTTTTCAAATTAATAGTTATATGTTACTGATAGGTTAATGGACGATGTGTACAATATTTTTATTATTTGTGTATATAATAATTATGTGAATAAAAATTTATAAATATAAAATATGAAACATAAATGTTTTTGAAGCAGTTGGTTTTTGTTGCAGCTATTAAAGAACCAACTATTAGACTTGGGGTACAAGATTTCAGAATATTTTTGATATCTCTTGATACATGATTTAATACAGAGTCTTCTAACATAAATAATTATGATTGTTGAAATATTCGATATTGTACGAGCTCCTAAAATAATCTATGATCTCCACAGCCCAAAACAAAAATTAATAATAACCTAGACGTTACCAATTTCTAACTTTTATTGTCCTCAAAAAACAACAATTTTTTTTTTTGACAAGGAAACTCGCAGCCGCTACCGTTAGACCATGTACAGCAGTGGGTAAAATTGGGAGGGAAATGGAGGGGAAATGAAAATAATGGATTTAGTAGAAAGGGAAATTGGAAGGAAATTTGCGAGGAAGTGAATATTTCACTTCAAGGAAATGGTAGGGAAAATTGTTTGTGGGCCTAATTAATTTATTAAAAAAACAAACAAAAAAAGGCAGCCAATGAGACGCTGCCACGTGTCCCAGTTTTATTTTTTTTCTCTTTTTTGTAAATCATTTTTTTAGTATTAATTATGCAAAATAAGAAAAAACAAAAATCACTATTATTTTTCTTTTTTCAAGCTCTATAAATAGAGCCTAAGTTTGTGTCATTTGGACACCAAATTTTTTTAGAGGTTTTTACTCCATATTTTCATTTCAATTTTCAACATATTCAGTTGAAGAAGGATCTCGTCGAGCACATTTGGCAAAAATTTGGAGCAACACTCAATTAGATCAAATTTCAAATTTTTTAAGTTTATCGATGTTTGTTGTGTTTTTCTTGTACGTTTTCAATAATTTCTAAATGTTCGGTTTATTATTTGTTCAATAATGTACTTTGTTTATCATTTTATTAATATTTTCTTGAACGTTTTCAATAATTTCAAAATTAATATTTTATTAAAAAATAAATATTTTAAATATTTAATTAATAAATATAAAAATTATAAAATTAATTTTTATTAAAATTAATTGTAACTATAAAATTAATTATTAAAATTAGTGATGTGGATGAAAGAGAAAGTAAAAAAAATTTAATTGACTAAGTGCTCTGGAGTTGAAAGAAATGTGAAAGGGAACATGGCAGACAGCTGTTGTACATAGACTTAGGTGAACAAAACAAAACAACATTATTGCTCTTACTCTATAGCAAGTCAATTAATAAAGTTTCCAATAAATTATTCACAACTGCTATGTTTTCATCAAGGATATCAGTGACGAAAAAAGAAAAACGAAAATAAATTATCCGAAAATAGAAGAAAAAGTTATTATCATACAAAACCGAGACAATATTTTACTACAGTGCACAAAAATCACGAATCAACCGTTACACAGGCCGAAGGGAAACTCTTGACCTGTATGTATATCTAAGTATCCAAGCACATATGTAGTTGAACAACCACTATACACAGAAACTTGACAGATATGTGGTGTACTAAATAAAAACAAATAACTTCATCAGTGAATTTTAAGAGCATTACTTCTTACCGAAAAATTAAAAAACTACTACAGATACAGCATTTTCGTCAAAAGATTTATCTGATTGTGGAAAAATCTAGAACGAAAAACCCACATTATGGTGATAGAAAAAAAATGAGAAGAGATAAAATCATGTGATAATCTCCCTTAGTAGCCAGTCCAAACTCGGATACGCGAAGTATAGAATGAGGAAAGACGGAAGAGCAAAGACAACAGTAATAAGTATGTACAGGGCCAAGACAGTTGCACTGGCAGGTATTGCATATAACATGATGAGAAGAAAAAGTATAACCAACGGGAACTTAGCTGTCAAATGAACGAAGAAAACGAGGGCCCTTGTGATGGATAAATGCAATCTCTCAACTGTAAGATATGTGTTTAAATGATTACCATCATGATTCGATCCTGATCGTTCGTTTTGATGAATATTCTGCTTGAAATTATGCCCTGTATTTGTAACCGGCTGATGATCCCCACATATGGTGGAATGGGATTTCACTCTATCACCATTCATACTCTCGAGCATCCATAGAAGAAAGAAGTTTTTACGAGGAAATTTGAGGGTTCCCCTATAAACGAGACGGGGTGAGAGGAGATTACACCAGGGACAGGATATGAGAAGTGGGAGCTGAACGGGTAAAGTGGGAAATTTCACGACTGCCCATTGTAGGCCTAGGATGCAGTTCTTGCACAATGTGTGCCCACACCATAAAACGTATGGTATGTTTTCGACAAGGTTAAAAGATTCCCAGCATATAGGGCATTCGAGAACCTCGTCTCTACTAGTGATGGATGAAACTTCGTCATCTGAGCAATCTGTTGAATCTTTTGTAGGCCTCGACACATTATCCTTAAGCTTAATGCTTCCATCTTCATAACAAGATGAACGATTCCACATCTTGTGGCTAGTGGGACAATAAGTGAAACATTTCACATTCACATGTGGACTCTAGTTCCTACGAGATTGAAACGAAAGAGAAGGTGAAAACTGATGTGTCCTGAAATGTATGAACCAATTTAGGACTCACATCAGTCAACTAAGTATCTAGCTTCTACAAAAAAATTCAAAAATATTCGCAAAATACGGAAAATAATTTCCTTTATTTATCTTGACTTCAATCCTGTCGTTTTCAGATCATGCTCAACTACATTTATAGTCTTAAATACAGGTATTCATTTTTGTCCAAAAATGAAAACAATATGAAATTTGATTTGAGGTGTTTTTACTCTTCATTTTCATCTACAACTTTCCTTGCCTAACGGGTACTAATATTGTTTACAGCCAAAATGTATGTCATTCTGAGGAAGCCAGTCAACTATCCATGCTTATGAGAAAATCTAAACCTAATCTGGATCTGCCATACGGCCATATCCAAATTGAAAGAACCACAAGAACTAAGCATACAAGCAGAAATCCATCCATAACTCAAACCTAATTCTCTTAAAAAACGCCCATTATTCCGATGAGCTAGACTTAAAGAATCAACAACTACAAAGATCAAAAACTAACATCACTAAACACACAGAAATTCAGAAAAAAAAAAAAAATCAGAACAATATTTTACAGCTAATAATCAAGTGAATATATAATCTAAAGCATTAGAAATCATTGAATCCACAACAGAAAATAAAAACAAAAAAAGAAAACATCGATCGCAAGTCGGTAAATAAAGTGTTATAAAGACTAAGGAGAATCAATTTTACCGATTGATGGATGTGAGATCGGAGGAAAGACGAAGAAAAATCTCCGATTCTTTTTCTCTCAGATAATTCGACAACACTGTGTGAGTTGTGACTTGTGAGGCTGAGCTTCAACTGACCTCAACTGATTGTTCGATTTTGACCCGTCAGATTTATCGGGTCGGGTCCCAAAATTAGGAGGCTTGGCCCAAAGGGTTTTATGACTCTATTTAGGGCCTCTATGGTCCATTAAACCTGCACAAATTTCTGGCCCAAAATTATTTTGGTTATATTTTCTTTCTTATTTGCTATATCAAAATTAAAAAAAAAACATTTTCTATCCAAAATGTTATATATATATTTGTTAATTGTTATATTAAACATAAAAATATATATTGTTTAATTATGACCCAAATGTAATAGGCTATAATAATATATCAATTTTTTACGCGATACCATGAACAAAATAATATTTTTATATACAGAAATAAATTCAATTATACTTTCCCTATCTATCCATTTCTCGATAATTTTCTCAAATCACAACTCTCCCAAAATGCATTAAACCAAGCAAACTTAAACATTTTGTTTTAATTCATCCATTGTAACATTGATCTTTTTAAATCAATAATTCAATAAAAAAGTAAGCTAAAAGGAGATAATAATTTCATCTTCACTATTATTATAGTAAGGAATTTCATGGGTCCTATTATTGGCATTTCTCGGCACGTGGTAGGGATTTGTGGGAGAAAATTAATTTGTTTGTAGCACATAAGTGGAATAAATAATTAGTATGATGTTCATTCAATAGTTTTTTCTTTTTTCAAAAGATAAAAATTGACATTTTTTATTCTAAAGATTATCTACAAAATATACCTCACCTTTTTTTTAACAATAATTAGCTACTCCGCACGTAAATATTACTCACGTGCATTGACTATTTTTAAGTGTAACTAAAGAATATAAATAATATTAATTTCAAAAAAATATTAGAATTTTCTTAAGAGAGAAATGGGTATTTGAGAATCTAGAGAACGTGGGTTTTAAATTGTACATGCAAATGACAGATTTATTCCTATTTTCAATCGTTTGTGTGTATTATTAATCCATAGGGTATATTTTGACAAATAAAAAATGGTGTGACAACTATCTAATTTATGATTAATTCTCTATTTTACTCTCAAAATTACACTTATATTTTCAACTTATAAAAAAACAAAGACTAAAATGTGCAAAAATGCTAGAAATAACTTTTAGTTGTGAGGCAAACAACCTTTCTTTTTATAATAATATAGATAACAACACTATAAATCTCGAGAATCGGTGAATAAAACTATGTTAGGACCTCCATTTACAAAGAATAATTGAAAGTAAAAAAAGAATGAAATAAAAGTTAATTATGCGTAAAAGAATAAATACTTTGTATGATGTTTTGAAATTCAACTCGGCCCCGTCTATTGAATTAATTTTAATTCGATTACGGTAGGTGCAAAAATTGGTCATATTAAAAAATAGCCAATCCTGTGCGCCCGGATGTAGAAAAAGGGCTAGTATCGGGTCGTGTTGAGCTTGATTTTAAAGTTTTTAATACATTTTTTTTTCTGGATTGATTTGAGTTCAAACTCGAATAAAAACTCAAACACAACTCACATGTCGACTCGATTCACACTAACTCACATGTCGACTCGATTCACACTCCCAATTGAAAAGGACGGATATGCAAATATACGAGACTAATTTGGACATATTAATTTTATTCAATCTTACCATTCTTATGTTTCTAGAAGAATACAACTTTAGATATTAATTAAATTTAATTTTAGGAAACTCTCGAATTGATCAATTATTATAACTCAAAAATGCATGAATTGACTCAATTACGTATGTGACATTCTCAAGTTGTGAAGGGACCCACGCCATGCAGTTTTTTTTTTCTTTTTTTTTTTTTTATTGAGGGTGACAATTTCGATTGTATTATTCTATTTCAATTTAATAAAATAAATTCAGAAAAAAAGTGGTGTACGTAAATCAATATGAGTGAGTACGGAAGTAGAAAACGACCACTCATTCCTTCCAAACAAATATAAATATCAACTCAAAAATTATCTCCAAATTATTTTTTATTTGTTAAAATTTTATGTTTTTCCCCACAATATAAAATAAATATTGCACATATGTGTATAATTAATATAGAATTATTGCCACATTCAACTAATATATTTTCAGAAATTAAGAGTTCATAATTAAACTTGCATGCATGATAAATAAAATATCTGGAGAATAGTTTCAAATCATTTTTCTTTCTTCTTCTTCTGATTGTTACTTGCATGCATGCATATGAGGACACATTGAGAACCAACTATTGTACATCTTGATTAAATTTAAATTTGAGGTCACAATTATATATAATGAAACTGAATAAAGAGGAATATATATATATATATATATATATATTAATAATTCCAAGAATATTGAGAGAATATAAATAATTGAGGTTGAGCACATGAACATCACAATCTATGTACACATATTATTCACGACTTTGAGTCAGTGACAAAATGCCATGGGCCTTCACAAGCCTAAATATATCTTGTTGAGAAAAAAAAAAAAAAAAAAGGAAAATATTAGAAGTTCTTTAATATATTTTTTCAATTTATTTACACTATATATAATTGAGTTTGATAAAAAAAAGTAATATGAAATAGATCGGAATATGTGATTCGGGTTGTGAGCAAGTCGAATTTTAAAAAATGATTTTGTGATAATTTTATAATGCTGGTATAATTCGAGACGTTCGTGTAATATGTGACATGTAATTATTAATTTATAATACAAAAGTACTAATATAATTCTTGAACTAACTGCATATATATTGTTAATATTGTTTTAAAAAAATGGCACAAGAAATAAAATTTAAAATGAAATAACCCAATTTAATTGCTTGAAAAAAATGTAATGTGGTAAATACTTACCATATTATATAAGAGGAGGGCATTGAAAAGGTTGGTGCTTTTTTTTTCCTTCTAAATTTACTAATTTATTAGAATATAGATATTAAACGAATTATATCTTTAACATCTTAATTTATACTGAACGCCTTTAACACACCATAACAAAAAATACATTTAGTATCGAAAGTAATTAATCATCCGTACATTAATCAAAGATTAATCTTCCGAGATATTGTCAAAATGCAATTACGTAAAAATATATGTTTAATTAATTTTTATAAAAATTCTCAAAAAGTATCAATATGATATATACCTAATTTCATAGGAATTTTCACATGAACTTGTTATACAAATTAACAATTATAACTTTTTAAAAAATTAAATTCCATTAAAGGTAACTATTAATAATTGCCCCAAGCTTATATTGGATTCCATGATTCAAAATTTCTACTATGATTGATTGTTCATCATTGTCCTTTGGACCTTTCAAAGGTCATTTTCTTTTATCAAGACATAATATTATTGGCCCTAGGACCCATATATATATTATATTCACATTATTGGTATATTGTTCGATTGTTAAAGATATATTCACACATGCAAATATATCTATATATAATAAATGTTGTTGATTTAATCATACAAATCAATAAATTTTATATTTTTATTGAAAGTTACGATAAAAAAATCAAATACACGGATATGGTTACATACAAATATGCACATATATATACAAGTATTATACAAATATGAATGAAATTTGGAAGAAAGAAATGGCCAATTTCATGCTTTTCTACATTAAAAAAAAAATTGATGAGATGCTGTATTAATTATCAACCCATTATTGTATTTTTGACAACAATTAGTACTTTGATAAAATTATTAATATTTATATCATACATATATATATTTATTATTTTAATTAAAAAATGAAAATAATTTCGAGATTTTTGCTATTTCGAGATTTCACGTAGAGGTTAATTACAATTATCCCATTTCTACTACTATATTAATAAATGTTTTGACGTGAAAAAATAAAAGAAAAATGTTTGGGCCTATGGGCTAACGGCTAACCCTTAAAGATCAGGCTTAAGGGACCTTAAGGAGCCGACCACTTAAAACTGGTGGCCGAATGGGTCCAACCCATTTCAGCTCATATGCTGATTCGGCCTGATATAATTATTTATAAATAATATTATTATATTATAAATATATATTTATTATTTTTATTTTGTGATACAATTAAAAAAAACTAAAATGTAAACGTTAATATAAATTGAATGATTCGTCTTACCCACTTTTAATTATTTTATCATACACATAATAAAACAAAAAAATTGTAAAAATTTGCTCATTCAATTTAAGGTCCTTTTTAACATCTATGCTCTCACACACACACACGTATATATATATATTATATAATATATAAATTACACAAATTTATTACAAATGATATGAGTGATATCTTAGTAGGAGGACCAGTCCAGCCAGACAGGCTGAGCTGGCAGTGTTCATCTGCTAAATTGACAATAATCCAACAAAAAACATTCTATCATCGTCTCTTGTCCACAATCTTCTTCTCCAACACTACTTATCACCATATGTAAGAAGATAGAAAGAATCCATCTCCCATGGTGAACCCAGCATGTCTTCTCACAATCCAGCCCCCCATTTCTCCCTCTCGAGGTCTGTTTTTTTACAGTATTTTGATCAAGCAATACTTTACATAAAGAAATTTGATACGAATCTGTTAATTAACTGCAGGTGGTTTGGAATATTCCGGCGAAAATCAGTCCAACCAGAAACCGGCGACGACAGCGGCGACGACGACAACAACCACTTCTCAAACTCCGGCGAGTGCTACGCCTGCACTCAGGTCGGAGTTCCGGCTTTCCACTCCACCAGCTGCGACCGTGCGAACCAGCCGGAATGGGAGGCCTCCGCCGGTTCTTCCTTACTCCCGATAAAAAACCGGCCCGGTCGCAAGAACCGGGGCACACAGTCGAGCACCATATTCGACCCGCGGAGCAAGCGCGTGCAGCGGTGGAACAGGTTCATCCTGCTGGCGCGTGGCATGGCGTTGGCGGTGGACCCACTGTTCTTCTACGCGCTGTCGATAGGGCGTGGGGGCTCGCCGTGCCTGTACATGGACGGCGGACTTGCGGCGGTCGTGACTGTGCTGCGCACGTGCGTGGACGCAGTGCATTTGTGCCACCTGTGGCTGCAGTTTAGATTGGCGTACGTGTCGAGGGAGTCGTTGGTCGTGGGTTGCGGGAAACTCGTGTGGGACCCGCGTGCCATCGCCGAGCATTACCTGCGGTCCGTGAAGGGCTTCTGGTTCGACGCTTTCGTCATTCTACCCGTGCCTCAGGTTAGAGTTTTGCTAACCATGGTTAGCTTGTTTACTTACTTTTTCGAGTTTCAATTGAGTTTGTTTTTTTAAGCGTTTTCAGAATCGTCGTTTCGGTGGGAATCGCGTAAAGACTGTTACAAAAGTTCATTTTTAGAAGTTTTAATTTCAAATCATGAGATAATCATAGTGTATATGATATAAGTGATCATATAGATTACAAAACTAAAGGCAAAGGTATAAGAATATAATGAATAGTAGATTAATATGTTTTTAATAGGCAATGAGGTGAAATTTATAGGTTTAAAATTACATAATATCATCTATAATCGTAAATGTGGAAGTTATAAAATATTCCACTATGATGGGATGTCATTATCTAAGTATGATTGTTAATTAAAAACAGTAACACAGATTGAGTGATGTCACCATCATATATGTTTGGAACTAGCTCTATTTTATCAATAATTAGGCACATGATTTTGCTTGGCAATTTTTAGATTAATATAATGGTGCATTATTATGTTAGGCACATAATCTAATTTCTTATTAAATCCTTACATTTTTCATCAAGCTTTTAAAAGGCGTTGTTGGGGCGTGCCCTCAAGACGAGGCGTGGGCAAAAACGCCCCGGGCCCCACGCACGCCTTTGTGCACCCCATGTTATAAAAAAATATAATATCTTTTTCAGTCCACTCCAACATACTTAATATTTTAAATCTGAAGACGAGACATTTTGATAGTAGTTAACATTAATCAAGACATCTCGCCCAAAGGGACATAGAACACCCCGCCTCACGCTTTCGCCTTTTAAAACCTTACATCTTTATATATGTAATTTCATTACTACATGGAAATTCATGTTTCATTTACGTTCGACATGTCAATCTCTTTTCCTCATCTCGCAGGCCGTATTTTGGTTAGTATTGCCTCGACTAATCAAAGAGGAGCGAATAAAGCTAATAATGACGATTCTCCTACTCATCTTCATGTTCCAATTTCTACCAAAGGTCTATCACAGCATATACTTGATGAGAAGAATGCAAAAGGTCACCGGCTATCTATTCGGAACCATTTGGTGGGGTTTCGGCCTTAATCTAATAGCATACTTCATCGCGTCTCATGTAAGGTTACTCAAAAAACCCGATCCCATTTTCCAAAAATTGTCGCAAAATTTAACGTTTAATATTCTTCGTTTTTCGGTTTTAGGTTGCGGGTGGGTGTTGGTACGTTCTTGCTATACACCGTGTGGCGTCGTGTCTTAAGCAGCAGTGCAGTAAAAGCAACACGTGTAACCTCTCGTTATCGTGCTCTGAGGAGGTTTGTTACCAGTTTCAGATGTTGTCTGGTGCTCTGGGTAACGCGTGTGGTGGGAATTCGACGGTTGTGATTAGAGAGCCGTTGTGTTTGGACGTGAACGGGCCTTTTCGTTACGGGATTTACAAATGGGCTCTTCCGATTGTGTCGAGCAACTCGGTGGCCGTGAAGATTCTGTATCCCATTTTCTGGGGATTGATGACTCTGAGGTAAATAATGTTGAAAATAGCTTGTAATATGAAATCTCCTATCCCACATAGGAAAAAGTAAACAAGTTTTGTATACTTTATAAAGATAAATGCAATAAAAGGTTGATATGGAAACTTGGAGGTTAGCCAAAATATTGAAGTATTATATATATACTTAAATTTGGTATTTAAATTAATTTAAAATTTAATTCTGAAAAGTGTGACATTTAGCTATGATGAAAACTTGTCTATAAATATACTCAAAACCAAGTACAATTTCATTCAGAGTTTTTATCTTTTCTACATAACAAACTTTAGTTTTGTTTTCTGTTCGTGAGGAAAGTATTCGAAATTGTTATTCACAGAATTTGGGTGGTTTTTTTTTTTTTAGAAGTGAATCGACATTTTAACCCGTTAGCAAATTTATAGTGAGAGCAATTATCACTTTAATGAAAGTAGTATCACACCTCAAATCCACATAATTTTTATATTCTATTTTACAATTTTTCTAACAAATAATGTGGCAATATGTTCAAATACGATTTTCTCTCACATGACGTATAATTCTATAGTGGATCCGAGTGCAACAACAAGTCAACTTTTCACTATCATATATATCAAGGTTGGTTGGTGAAAAAACACCTACATGATCATTATAAGATCATGATTACAGTCGGGTCGACTATGTTTACCCGGTTGCACCTTGTCCATAATAGAATGAATCCGAATCCCACAAGAGCCAAGTGAAAGTCGAAATTTCCACGAGTTACCTTCTTTTACGCCATTTTGGATGCGTTTTACTCACAACTTTCTCGTATTTTTTTGCAGCACTTTTGGGAACGACTTAGAACCGACGAGCCACTGGCTTGAAGTAATGTTCAGTATATGCACTGTGCTTAGTGGTCTAATGTTATTCACTCTATTAATTGGTAACATCCAGGTAACTCAAAAGTCCAAAAAAAAAAAACACTTTTTTAGCAAAAAAAACTTCAAACTCGATCCATAAAACGACTAAAATCCCTTCGTAACAGGTGTTTTTGCACGCGGTTATGGCGAAGAAGAGGAAAATGCAACTGAGATGTGGCGATATGGAATGGTGGATGAGGCGAAGACAATTGCCGTCTCAACTTAGACAAAGAGTACGTCGTTATGAACGACAAAGATGGGCGGTTATGGGCGGCGATGATGAAATGGAACTGGTAAGAGATTTGCCGGAAGGGCTTAGGCGGGATATTAAACGTTTTCTTTGCCTCGATTTGATTAAGAAGGTAAAAGTTCGACATGAAACGAGGTTTTGGTCGATTTAGTGAGATTTGTGTATGCTGAGTTTTTCGGTTTTGTGTATGTTTAGGTGCCTTTGTTCGATAGCTTGGATGATCTCATACTCGACAACATATGCGACCGTGTTAAGCCTCTCGTGTTTTCTAAAGATGAAAAGGTAGAGTTTCTTTCATGTATTAATGTTAACGGAGTTTCTTTCTATTTCAAATTCGAGTTTCATCTTAAGTTTTTACCGTGTTTGCTTATATAATATGAAATTGAAAAAGAAAAACACCAATTGCGAAAATTCTATGATGGATAGTGATGATAATGGGCCGGGTAAAGTGAATACCCGTTTCCGATGGGGACGGGTTCGAGTCCAAAAAAAATGTGATCGAGTCTGATTCCGGGTATCAAAAATCAAGACCCGGACAGGTCCGAGTCCATCATATACCCACACCGGACTCGGACCCGGTTATTTATTATATATATTTTTATTTTATATATATAATTATTACTTAAAATATGATAAAATTTAGAGTTTAGTCATTTAAGCCTTTAACTTTATTTGAATTTGAATTATTGAAGTATTGTTGTGAAATATTTAATTATTTGAATAATTTTATCTAATTAAATTTGAATTGTTGGAATGATTTAAGTATTTAATAATTGTATTTTCCATAAGTTTTTTTGTTTACATTGATTTGGCATTCTTTGTATTTATTTTGAAATTTGAATGTGTTTTTGAGAAAATTAAAGGAAAAAAAATTTAAAATTATGATTTTATTGGTCTGGGCGGATCCGAGTATGATCGGGTTCGGGGCGGGTTTCGATCTTGCAATAGCCGTATCAAACCCTTTCCATTGCCATCCCTATTGATCAACTTTGTTAATAAATACGGTCTATAACCCAGTTCGACGCAGGGATTTGATGATAAAAAACACCTCAATCACCCTAATCTAACGGTGTATAGTGCATCAACTTCATTAGACCCAGTCCACCATAGAATCACCCCAAATTGGGATCGAAACTATAACATACACGATATTTTTTTTCTCACATTCCCATATCGAAAAATGTAGATCATACGAGAAGGAGACCCGGTGCCACGGATCGTGTTCATAGTGCGTGGCCGCGTAAAGAGTAGCCAAAACCTAAGCCGAGGGATGGTCGCAACGAGCCTCCTCGAGCCCGGTGGCTTTTTCGGAGACGAGCTTTTCTCGTGGTGCCTTCGTCGCCCTTTCATAGACCGACTTCCGGCTTCTTCCGCAACATTCACATGCATTGAATCCACCGAGGCGTTTGCTCTAGATTCAAACCATCTAAGGTACATAACGGATCATTTTCGCTACAAATTTGCGAACGAGAGGCTCACACGCACCGCTAAGTACTATTCATCCAATTGGAGGACTTGGGCCGCCGTGAATATCCAATTGGGTTGGCGACGTTACATGTTGAGGACAAGACAAGTGCTCGTTTTTCGTCCCTCGATTGATGGGGATAACGATCGACGGTTAAGGCAATATGCTGCATTCTTTATGTCAATTAGGCCTCATGATCATCTTGAATAAGAACACATGATTATAGTGCCAAAACTTCATATATTCATTGATTCTAAGTGAAGAATTTTTATGGGGTTTATGTAATATTCTTCCATTGTTATTCATTGAGGCTGATATTTGTTGAATAAAATAGTGATGATGAGTGCTTGTGCCTGAGGGTTACTCATTTCGTGCTGTTTGGTGTGTTTTGGGAAAATCAACGGTCCCGGTCTAGTTTTTGACCACAAAATCCCCCTTTAGAGGGATGGTTTTCCCACATGGGTAGGTGAAATAATCACCCCCTTTAAGGGAAACATTTGGTTGAAACTGGACCGGACCAACGATCCAAGTCCAGCATAGAATTTCCCGTGTGTTTTCGGCCTTCTAAACCTCATATGACTATGAAAAAGCATAGCAAGAACAAAAAAAACCCGTTCATTATTATTACCACATAAGATTAAAAACGTTCGATAATATCACATATGTGCCACGAGCAAAAGTACATCACTCTCTAGTCGAAAGGGCGTTCTTGGAAATAAAGTCGAAAGATATACCGTTTTCTTGGAGCCGTTCTTGGAGGTCTGTGGGGCCAAACACAATCCCCGGGGTGTAAACGCCTCCTTTTGGAAGGTTATAACGGTCATTCAACAACACAAGAGCACACTGTAGTAGAACTATCGGAGTCGTAATATAACCAATCTCGGGCCCCGTTACCCTCGTTATTACTTCAGTATCGGGTTTTTTGTTTCCCTTTGACGCTAAACTAACGTCACTAAACCCGTGCCCAACGAACCACATCTTAAACGTAGCACTCGCCACTTCATCCTCAGACGGGCCTTCTTTTTTGAACCACCCGAGGCTAAAAAACGAGGGATATTTCAAGAGAAGCCATCTTCCTAATGAAAATTTGCATAAGAGCCCGAGAAAAATCCCGAGCATGATGGTGGGAAATAAACCGAAGAACGATTTTGTTCCTAATTTGACACCAAAATGAGCTGGCTTCATAGATGACCAGAAAGTTTCCCGCTTTTTTATGTGCTCGGGATTTTCGTTAACACCGGGTAGACCGTTGGGATTTTCGGTTAGGGTTGATAAAGTTCTTCGGACGACAGTCGAATCTGCTGATGGTAGCTTTAAAGCCCAAAGACCAAGATTCTTCTGGTGTTCTATGATAGATCCTTTTGGAGGTGGAGGTCCAGGAATCTGAAATACACATGTGAATTCGAATAAGATGAATGTGAAGGGAAAATAGATGCTATCTGTTTAGAGAGTTATTGAATGTATATGTAATGCTGTAATAAAGAAAATACTGCAGATTCTTATGTAGAATCTGAACTACTCAAAACAATGCTATAGCTTAAAATCATTGGATGTATATGTAATGATATAAGACACATTTTCATGTCGAACCCAAACGACACAAAATCCCACTCGGGTATTCCCTAATATGGCATTTCCCCAAAAGAATATAAGAACTTCAAAATTGTGGCTGTATATGTGATGATAATATCATTAAGTAAAACGACTGAAAGATCGTCATGTATAATATACCGACTCAAAATCCCATTAGGCTTCAACTCCAAGAAGTTCTGTCATTGTCACTAATCTTGCTTTATCAAACTACAACTTAACATAAATAAACAACATAATTTATGGTTCGATCACGTTTCCCAGAACAGAGCAATCAAACTAATATGGTTCACAAGAATTTTGTTCCATGAATGTTGAACTGAAAATGCTTGAATAATGTACATTAGTGCTCAAGCAAACCTTGATTCTTATCACAACAAACAAATTTCCATCACAGTATAGTAAATCCATAAAACTACTAAACAGATCAAGCAAACGAAAGCTAACTATTAAGAAACGAAGAGAGAATTATACCACTGGCCGGGCTCTTCTCGGTCTGGACCTTCTTAAATGCATCAGCTGATCAGCATTAGCCACACCAAGAACAGCAGATTCATAAGTACCATAATTCCCAACGATCCCCTTCTCTGATTCCAAGCTCAAGTACGCCTCGACCCGGTTCGGGACCGACGACCCGACCCACTGCCTGGAATGATAAATCATCCCAATCTCTGCTGGAATCGAATCAAATCCACAAGCTGAAATCACCAAAGAGCCCTTCTCCACTGCCTTATCATGGTACAGGGCCTCCATCTTCTCCATAAACTCAGGCTCACCACAAATATCCAAATAATCACAGCCCGTGTCCACGCAAGCAGCAACCACGGGCTGCCCGTAGCGCCTAAACGGTCCGACGCAATTGAGTATGATCTTAGCTTGGGCAGCAAGCCGGGCAAGTGAATCAGGGTCGGTGGTATCGGCGCTGATGAACGGGATTTGTGGCGGCGATTTATCTCCGGCGGCCCATTTCAAGGCTTCGGAAAGTCGTGACTGGCTACGGCCCGCTAATGCCAGCGTTTTGAGATGTGAATTTGGGGTGTTAAGGAATTTTAGGGCTTCCCGGACTACGTACTTTCCGGTGAAACCAGAGGCACCGAGGATTATTACGTCGTAGGGCTTCGCGGCGGCGATTGGGGTTTGGTGGCTTGAGATCATTTCCGCCATTTTTTGCGAGGTTTTTGAAATGGGTTTTGTTGTAGGAGGATACATACATATATATATATATACTGAGATTTTAGAGAAGTGTGCCGATATAGATGATGGTGATGAATGGGAAGTACAGTTAAAGATGGCAAAATGCATGGGCTTTGGCTTTGGAAACTCCGTTATAGAGTAGAGTTTAGCCGTTCTAATTTCTAAAGTTACTTTTAATCAATTAATTTGTGGGGTCTAAATTCATAATGCACATGACTTATGAGTATTAAATTGAGTAGATGGTGGTTGGTTAAATTTTTTTTAAGAGTTTATAAATTCAAAACTATTGAATGTTAATTTTAAAGAAAAATTAGGAACAAGTTACTATATGAACATGGCTAATATATAATGTAGTGTAAATTTATAACTTATAAGTATCTATTAGATAATAAAAAAAAATTATATAGTAAATTGGTATTGTGTATAATTTTGAGATACCAAATTGAGATAAGTCGACAAATGCAATTAAAACAAAAGAAATAACGTGGAGAATCACCAAGGTTCTATGGTGTAGTGGTTAGCACTCTGGACTTTGAATCCAGCGACCTGGGTTCGACTCCCGGTAGGACCTATCAGTTTTATTTATAGGTTTTTTTTTTTTTTTTTCAGTATGAGCAGTAAGTAGTATATATCACTATGAAGCATAAAAGGCTTCTTCACCAGGCCCATAAAAATCAATGGTCTAAAACTGATATAAATTTTTATTGGGCCCTTTAGTATAGGAAGTGATTGTGATAAATGTCAGTTTATTTTAATTATTTTTTATAATTTATTTTTTTAATAGACAATTATCAATTACACAATGATGTGACACCATTATGGTACATCATTGTGAGATAGTAGATCTCATCCACAACCCAGCAACATCACGACTCCATCTGGAATCAATCTAGTCCATATCACTTGTTACATTAGTGTAATACTTTCTTTGGAACACTTTCTTTTGGAAGTGGTAGGGCGAAAATGATCTTTCAATCCCACAATAGTGTATTATAATAGCGTTACATTATTGTGGAATTACAATTGTACGTTTATCGATGGGGGGTTATGTGTAATTTTCTATCATCATTTCACACTAAACGAGCTTTTTAACCGACAATTATTCATCACAAAGAAGTCACATGATTATAGTATGAAATTAACCAATATCTATTTATTTAAATTATTATAAACAATTTATAATTAAGATAAACAGCTATCAATCTCACTATTTATCAGTCTAATTATTTAAATTATTATTAACAATTTAAAGAATAATGATTTTAATATATATAAAAAGTATTGTATCATACTTTTACATTTGTCCCAATATATATTTAAATAAATAAAATACACATTTAAATCATTAAATTCGATTAAATATAAAATTGTTTAGGATTGAAGATTCTCCCCCCACCTAACCAAATTCCAAACACTCACTCAAGTGCGTTTCCTTTATTCACTAGCTTTACCATATTTAGCATCCAATTCTCTGATAATTATCAATTTTATTACAATTTTGGGTTTTTGCCTTGAAAATAATGGCGGCGAAGCTGTTGGGAGCCCCCTCCTCCGCCGTACTCAGCCCCAATACTTCGAAATTTTCGAAACCCACTAACCTTTTTGCCCATCAAATCTTTCAATTTCCCATTTCTAGATTTTCCAAGTCTGGATTTCTGCCGATTCAAGCTTCTTCATCTACCCTAAGGTACTACTATTGCCTTTGCTTCCTGTATTTTTGTTTTCCTTTAATCTCTGTATTTGTTGTTTTAATTAAAGGAGGCGTGATTATTAGTTTTGTAGTGTGCAGTACACATGAAATTTATAGCATATAATATGAGAATTTCTATTTGATTTTGGTAATGTGGGTTTTAGAGCTTGTATTGTGATTTTTGGATCTTATAGATTATGTTGTGATTTCCATATTTGGTAAAGGTATTATAGTGTTTTCGTTGCAATGCCTGAATTAGGCATATTACTGATATAGTTATGTTCCCTTAATTCTCTGCTTTTTTTCTATTGAGTTTTTGTTCCTGGCATTTTAATCTTAAAGGTCAATTTCTGATGCTCTCGGACTTCGAAAAACACCACAATGTATTGCCCTAAAGTTTCTTGTGCTATTATACGAGATACAGTTTCTAGTACGATTATAACAAAAACAGAACAGGTTTTAGTAGAAATTTCATGCCTAATAAATAATGCAATGACCTTTTGAATAATGGGGACCTCCCAAGAGTAATCGGGTAGATAATCTTGCGACTTTTAGAATTCTCGCATGAAGCTTATGCCCTTGTCAGCCAAACTTATGCTTATGCTGATTCGGATTTCCCTTTCAGGTTGGTACCAAAAAACAGGGTAGATGAGACTGAGAGCTACACTCTTGACGGTATTAGAAACTCTTTGATTCGACAAGAGGATAGCATTATATTCAGTTTAGTGGAGAGGGCTCAATTCTGTTACAATGCTGAGACATATGACCCTGATGCTTTTGCCATGGATGGTTTTCATGGATCTTTGGTTGAGTACATGGTTAAAGAAACCGAAAGGCTTCATGCTAAGGTACGTTAAACTTTTGAATCTTTCTTTAATATGAAGATATAAGAATGTAAATGCATTTTGGTAACTGTTATTCTTTTTCTAGGTTGGAAGATACAAGAGCCCTGATGAGCATCCTTTCTTCCCAGATGACTTACCTGAGCCGTTGCTACCTCCATTGGAGTATCCACATGTAAAGAAAATATGTTTTGTCAATTATTAGAACTTGCAAATATACGATCCCCTATTAAATCAAAGATAGTATGGAATTATTGTTATCTCTAAAAAAAATCGAAAAACGCCTATGAAAAGGTGTAGAACAGACTCATCGGTATTAGTTTCGAGAATGAAATTGTGTTTGTGAGAATAGTTTCTTTATTTCATAAAAAAGAGTTTTTTTTTTATTTTACTTTCAAATAGTATCAAATATTTAGTCTGCTGTAGTGGATGCCTCATGCATTTCATTTCACTACGTGGATGATTGTGATTGAACTGATAATCAAAATCCAAGACCAACTAAAAAAACTTAGTGAACGGCTTTATGCTTTTGTGGATTGAGTGACATAGAAACTTTAATTTTACTGGCGTGGTTTTATGATTAATTTTGATTTATAACAGGTACTTCATCCAGCAGCTGATTCAATCAATATCAATGTTCAAGTATGGGACATGTACTTCAGGAATCTCGTCCCCAGACTAGTTAAAGAAGGTGATGATGGTAATTATGGATCAACTGCAACTTGTGACACAATTTGCTTGCAGGTATGCATTCTGAAACATTATTAAGTTCACAAAAATACATTTTCTTGTTATTTTTTAAAAAAAAGTAATTGAGGGGAGTTAGGTAGTCATTACCTTCTACTTCAAGATTCGGATATAATTTGGTAGGCATTATGTTTGCTATTAGGGTATTATAAGACATAAGTTTGGAAACATTCTCCATATTCTGTTTGCATAGCAAAATTCATCATAAAAACGCGACTAACATGAGTTATCTTGATTAACTATGAAATAAACAAATATATGGATTTGATTCAAATAAGAATATTTTTTTTTTGAATAAATCGCTCTAGTAATAAAAATTCCGAAGAATTTATATTTTATAATTTTTGATAAGTGTATAAGGGACTTGTACATTCTATAAGAATATCGAGTTTTATAACGCTATTTCGATCAATAAATTTGTAGGCACTGTCAAAGAGGATTCATTATGGTAAATTTGTAGCAGAAGCCAAATTTCGAGCCTCACCCGACGTATATGAAACCGCCATTAGAGCACAAGTAAGCTCACAAGACTAAGTTTTCAATAACAAATACATCTTAACAAAGCTACATATCTCTATTTACTGAATATTTTCTGCAAAATTTGCAGGATAGAGCCCAACTGATGGATTTGCTGACATATCCAACAGTCGAAGAGGCAATTCAGAAGAGGGTTGAGATGAAAACCCGAAAATACGGGCAAGAAGTAACCATGAATGAAGGTGTAGAGAGCAATGAACCAGTGTATAAAATAAACCCGAGATTAGTTGCTGATCTATATGGGGATTGGATCATGCCATTGACAAAGCAAGTCCAGGTTGAGTATTTGTTGAGAAGACTTGATTAGAATTGAAATATTTTATCTCTTTATAAGAAACTTAGGCCATGTTTGAAATCATCTTGGGTTGTTTTAGAAAAACTGCATTTTTTTGGGGGATGTGTTGGAGGATTTGTGGAGATTTAAAATGTCAATGGTTTCGTTTTGAAATGGTCGATTTGTGATGTGTCGTTGAAGTTATTATAGATGATATACATACATATATTATGGGTCTTATATACATCGTTTATTGGAGTGTGGAATGTGGGACCCACAACCCAACTAAGGGTATATAGATCATTGGGTCGGGTTCTAGACCCGTAGAATCACTCGTATATATCGCTATTATGTTTATAGTATTATTATTAAGTTTTTGTTATTATTGTTGACGTAAATGATTGAAAAATATAATTTATATTAATGACTTGGATATGTTTACTATTTATTTATTTTTGGTGTAATAATTGACTTATGTACGGAATGGTTTAAATAATTTGGAATCTATATAAATATATTAGAGAGTAGTGCATGCAAGTTGCAGTAGAAGGCCAGTTTTTGTCACTTAATTCTTGATTTATATACTGCAATTTGCATGTTGAAAATGTCATCATCACAATTTGACTTCTTATGCAAGCTCTTGCACCTCTACTGCAAATTTCTTATTGTTGACTAGTAATTATTATAACTTCAAATATACTCATCAGGAAAAAAAAAATAATAACTACAATTATATATGTATAGTAAATATCAAATAGATTGTTACCAATGGTTGTTATTGCTATCGACTTTCATAGATTATCACATCAATGGTTGTTATTACATAATCAACCTCTCTGGCTATTATGTTATAATCAATTTGAAATTTCGGATTATTTTAGGTTTTAAAAGATTAATTAGAGTCGGTCCACTCAACATCATTGAAAATCATACAACCAACTTTAATCCAACAACATATGCAACCAATCCTAATAAACTCGATTGATATAGGATAACTCATTGACAAAAAGCTTAAGATACAACAACAAAGAGAAGGCAAGTCGTGCATTATAGTGACATTAACACCAATATTTTACAACTTGAGGGTCACTTATTTATACACACATGTAGATCCCTACATATCTACCCAATAAACACTACTTTGCTTCCATTCCCTTGTGCCTTGTGGACTTTGAGAGCAACTCAATTGAGGTGGAAAAGAGGAGAAAAATGCAGGGCTCAAGGTGGGTCATCAGTTTTCCGGTGGTGGTGGTGGTGCTGATGTTTGCGGCGGCAATGTTGCCGGAGGTGGCGGCTACGCGTTACATAGTGGGCGGCAAAAAAGGGTGGGCCTTAAAGGTGAACCACGCATCTTGGGCTCGGAGCAATCACTTCTACAAAGGCGATTGGTTATGTAAGTTGCTCTTTTTCACTTATTTCGTGTTTAGAGTCATTTTTAGATAATTTTAAGAATTTAAGGGTGTGTTTGGATTGAAGCATTTGAAAGTTGTGGATTTCAAGTCCATCAACAAATCCATTAAAGTTTGTTTGGATGAATTCAAATTATAATGGATTTCACTTGTTATTCAATTTGAGCTATTTTCTTCACAACTATGGAGGATTTCAAATAACCCATTTTAGAGTCATTTGAAATCCTTCCTCCAAATCCCCTACTCAAATCTAAATGATCCAAACACACCCTAAGTTTTAATATAATCAATTATATCTACTCATAATGATATACAACAATACTTCGAATAAGTGCAATTCCTAACGACAACTCTCTCGACTGTCTAATCGATAAAAACATATTAATCAAGTCAATTTTTTTTATGACAAGAGAAACTCAGTGAATAAATCTCGCTCTTGTATTATAATCTGCAATCCACTTAATTAAATCATTTGGATTGTTATATTAACACAACCATTGATTATTCTTTTTGGTTGTCTAGTTTTTGTATATGATAGGAGGATGAATGTGCTTGAAGTGAGCAAGAAAGATTATGAAAAATGCAATTCTAAAAATCCAATTCACAATTGGTCACATGGTTGGGGGAGGGATGTGGTTCCTCTCAATGTCACTAAGACTTATTATTTCATAAGTGGAAGAGGCTTTTGCTATGGAGGAATGAAAGTAGCTATTCAAGTAAAAAATCTACCCATTCATCATCACCTATAAAAAAGTTATTTTATTTTATTATATTGTGTTTTTCTATTTTGCTATAAATATTTGTTTGCAATCTAGAGAATCCAACTCTCACAATAATTAATTGTTGATTATGTAATAGTGATTGTAAGAAGTTTAAAATCTAATGAATTTTATGAATGATGTATTTTAAACCATATTATTGAGTAATCAATGCAAATTAGGGCCCAATTGGATGGCATATCCATCTCCGAGAATTTTTTTTCAAGGTAAAAATGAGAAATGTGATTTGGAAGATGAGATTTTTAAGAGAAAAATAAATAATGATTGTGGTTGATGTGATATGTTTTTTATTATGAGAAATTTATTTGAATTGGTATTTAAATATAATTTTTATTAAATATGGTTAGTCAAACTCGTTGATTTAGACGTCCGAAAATAGTCACAATGGATCTTATTTTAAACGTTGCATTATTTTGTATTAGAATATGTAATTATATTAATTTTTTGCTTTGAAAGATAGTCAGAAAAATTATTTTAATTGATTGTATTAACTGTCAAATCATGAATAGTAAAATTAATTTGTTGAAAAAAAAATGAAATTATTTGTAATTTTGAGAGATTTTTTTGGAAGAATTTTTTCAAGAAATGCAAAACAAATGCATTTTTTATAGTTTTTTTCTCCAAAATTTTTTTTTTGGAGGAGTAGGCCATCCAATTGGCCCCTTATTTTCTTAAATTGTTGATTGTCACACCTCACTTGAAACCTGAAATATCATGAGATTAATCTCTTATTGCACTTCCTTTCATCTATATATATCAAATCAATCTCTTTAGATCGATTCGTAATTTTTTTTTTTATATATTTAACAAACAAGAATAATTCTTAATCACAATATAAAATTAATCATTTATAAATAATTCAAACTAAATAATAATAGTAGTAAAAAGTAACATAAATAATCAAATTTTATTTTGAATAATTCACCGATTCGTCCAACAAAAAAATCGGATTCATCGAAAAAGAATGAAAAATCACAAATCGATTAAAAAAAAAGAAGAAATTAAGAAATATTCTGAAATGAAAAAGGCTTTAATCCTTCAGAAAGAAAGAAAAAAGAGGAAGAAATGTAGGGCAAAAACCTCTCGCTTTGATCTGCAAAAACTAAAGCAGCAAAGCGGCCATGGTGTCCCCAAATTGATATTAATGTGCGCCAATCACACTAACGTGCGCCACGAATGAATACCCTTTCCCGTGGAATACCACGCCACCCCTTCTCTCACGGGGGAAGCGCTCGGCCTACGGCGCTGTTGATTTGCTTCTTCGACGTCTCTCTTTGATGCCATTATATACCCGGAAATAATGCCCTAATTTGTTTTGCTGCTTTACCCCTAATCTTTCACTTATTCACGTTTCTACCCCCAGCCTTAAAAGCTACCGCTACGATAAAATATTTAATTCACTTTTTTAATGGCGTTTTCTCTTGTTAAATTGGTTGCAAATTCAACCTATAAATTAAAGAATTCTAAAAATATAAAAAAATAATTCAAAATTTTAGATAATTTTGACGAATTTTTTTCAAAAAAATTTTTTAAAAAAAATTTTATGATTTGATTCACAGTTTCACACCACTAATTTAAATTTTTTTCGATTTTCTTTCAACAAATTGATCTCATAGTTTAATGCAAAATAACACCACGTTTAAAATTATATCACTATAAGAACTTACATGATGAATTTGACTATCTCCCATAATTATATATTAATATTTTCTTGCCTATACTAAATCATTTAATGGCTCACATCGTGTGGCTTAATCACAGTTCAATTTCTCTTGAAAAAATGCATATTTAGCATTTGAAAGCTTTTACACAATTTCACTCAATACACACCCATTACGAATTTCCCTCTTCCTAATCAAATATCATTTGAGCAAAAACACAAAATAAACTCATCTTGTTCATATATACACATTTACACAAGCCAGATTTCTCATTAAATATCAAAAATTTAATAAAAAAGAGATTATATAATTACACTGCCAAAGTACAGGACTTACTACAACACCATGTTATATATCATCAGAGATTGAGGCATCTTGATCTTAACAACTCATTGAACCATATTATTACTAAAAGGTTGTTTCGGGATTTGCTCGAACCTTGTACCGTAAGCAATGTAGAGACGTAGTTTTTTCTTGCAAGCCCGAAAACCAGACCTTTTAATCATCATCAACCTTGACAAGTGTGGGTATTTGACCATGGTTAACAAAGTCGATCTTGTTCAGTCTCACGCAGCATAGGACTTTCTCCGGTAATTCTTCTGGCTTCTGTGCCTGTACCAAACCAAGACAAAGAAAAACTAGTATATATTATGAAAGATAGAAAAAAAGACCAAACATGAAGCACTACTGATGCCAGTGTAATGAAATATACACCTAGTGTGATTCTTAAGGTGGTCAGAGATTCACACTCACTAGTTAGAGGTGGCAATCGGGTGGGTCAGGTTGGGTTTGGGTTGGTTCCAACAGTTCGGTTCTTAAATAGGTTGGGTTTTTAAATGGTTTTGAGGTGGAATCAACTCAACCCAAAACGGAACCGAAGTCAACCCGAAAGGGAACCAAGCCCAACTCGACTCAATACCTTACATTTTGTTCATACAATTTTGATTATTGGCAAGCGGTTTGGGCCTAACTTAAAATTAGTTGGACCCAACTTGGAACCAAGTTGGAAACAATTAGGAACCAAAAATAATTTCTTAGGAACCAACCCAACCCCAAACTAGTTTAA
Source organism: Verbascum thapsus (assembly GCA_963669365.1). Classification (NCBI taxonomy): domain Eukaryota; kingdom Viridiplantae; phylum Streptophyta; class Magnoliopsida; order Lamiales; family Scrophulariaceae; genus Verbascum; species Verbascum thapsus. The sequence continues at coordinate 8,164,547 of OY770117.1, read as the reverse complement.
TTGGGTTGGAACCATGGTTCCGAAAACATTTTGCCACCCCTAGTCACTACCCTGGTCATAATGTATTACAAATTCCATGTGGGCCCAACCGCTAGAGACCCATCGTCCCGAAACCTTACAAGAATATTTCTCAGGGTTATGGGGCTTTTGGAACAATCACGATTCACAGTCGTAGTCCATTATGGACCCCAAAGAGCTGACATGGTGGTGCCAAACTTACCCGTCGATGTGAACCCTCTTCATGAACCGTTATGATTATCTTAGAGATATAAGTCACATGACCTCGGAAGAATAATTCTATACATCCATTCGTGCATTATCAAAATATGTAACCACCCTTATGTATTCCGTATGCTCAAATGGACCATGTCTTTTCACTAGAATTTATCTCAGAGGCATTTATAAAGTAAAAATAACAATGTGCCTTATGCATATGTTTGTGTATTGTGATAAAATCCTCATGAAAAAGGTACATATAATGCAGACCTGAATTGTGAGTCCGAGGTCAATTATTCCGTTCCCTACACGCTCTCGGAATGATTCAAGTCCTTTTCTTGCTATGTAGCTAAATCGGTGAATGTCAAGATCAATCTCAAAGTAATTTGGCCCCTACATATAAACAGAAACAGATAATACAATGAATTACAGTACTCAAGCAAATTTCGACCCCTAAAGAATTGATAGCAATAAAATTACACGTCGAAACTCACCTGATAAAAGTTGTGCTGAGGGCGAGAAAGAACTGGCTTTTCATTATATGCAAGCAAAAGTTTTCTCTCAGTTGCAGTCGAAACAATATCATCTGGATTAACCACCCCAGCCATAATCTTTAACCTTTCCCTAAAAGGAACCGACGACTCTTTTGTATACCCTTTAACAGTTTCCATGTCATCCTCTACCAATCTCTGCAGCACAATGATTAGCTTTCAGTAAACAAAAAATATATTTATTTCGTAAAATTCAACCACCCTTTAATCTGTTCTTGCTTTCAACGTTAGTGGTATGAATTTAATGCGTATAACTCGAAAACTAAAAAGATCTAGTGGAGAAAGGGAAGGTATATGATGAGTTTACCTTGATACACTCTTGAAACTGAGGAGATGTATCTTTCTCAAAAGTATCGGAAAGTTTAAAATATAGTACAAGGTTTAAGCCTTCCCCGTCACCATCTCCAACAAACATAGGCGCCGGATAAGTTGGCAACTGTCACAAGACAAAGATAATGTGACAAGGCAGTGTCAGAAAACGACATTTCTATTTTATAAGATGCGATAAATTTAAGGGTAAATATACATGAACACCGTTTGTGTGAGACCCTAACTATGAAAACATCCCTAGGCTATAATTTTCCCCATCAGTAAACGTAGATTACAATCCATAAAAACAGATTACAGTTCCATCCCTGTTTCTTGAGTTATTAGAATCAGAGTATCTTGGTCATTTGCAAAATCTCAAGGGGAAATAAGTGAGAGGGGTCCATGTAGGGGTGGCAAAATGGATTCAAACCCGTGGTTCCAACCCAATTAAACTAGTTTGGGTCGGGTTAGTTTCTAAGGAATTTTAGTTGGTTCTAATTGGTTCCAACTTGGTTCCAAGTTGGGCCCAACTAAATGCAAGTTAGACCCAAATTAGTTGCCAATAATCTCTAAATTGTAAAGAACGAAATGCAAAGTATTGAGTTGGGTTGGGCTTGGTTCCCTTTTGGGTTGAGTTTGGTTCCCTTTCGGGTTGAGTTTGGTTCCACCTTAAACCCAATAATAACCCAACCCATTTACAAAACCAAACAATTGAAATCAACCCAAATCCGACCCAACCCGCCCATTTGCCACCCCTAGGTCCATGTAATTATCCCTAAGTTTGAAATGTCCAAGTAGGGAACTAAAATCACCTGAATGTTAACAATTAGTAACTCGGGAAATTTTCCATCTCCTTTTAGAGGAGGTAGCTCAAGTTGTTGTGCTATGTGGTTAATCTTTCTTGAGGATGCAAATAAATCAACGCCAATTGGAGTGTAGGGAGCGGAATTTGCAGCAGGGGCCTTCTTCTTATCTCTGCAATAAAATACTGAAAATGTCAGGAAATTAAAAACTCCAAAGCCGAATGTACATGAACATAGCTTGAAGTTTTTTATGGTCAAAGAGATAGAGATAGAGATGTACTTGAAATAATTTTCTCCACGAAGCTGGAAACTCGAGGGGTTAATAAAGGACCATGTCCCAGAAGATGGCTTTTCCTTAGGACAACACGAGATTAGTAATCCGGCTTTGGGACGATAAAGATACATTGTTGATGAACCTGCATTGACTAATGTCAGTCGAGCAAGATTACAACTTTATGCGACATAATAACCAAAAGGATCTCCTATGAATGACCCAGTTTTATCACGATGTAATAACCAAAATGAATATTTACATGCACACTCCTCGCTTATTAAACACAAATTTCTGAGGTTAAATGCAAATTACCAACACATACGACAACTTGAAAAACACGAGAGAAATTGTAATATATTTTTGCTGACATGGGGACACTAATAATATGCTTTTAGGAAAAGTTATTATAATTTCTCAATCCTAGGATGTTTTCTTTGAGGTTTTGCAAATTAACAAGACACAGCTTCAAATCCTACCAAATCCAGAAAATAAGGTCATGAAATTATGATCTGTTTTTACTATTGCTGATAGGGGATTCAATTGTAATATGTTATACTGACACAAGAAGTTAAGATAATTTCTCAAACCTTGGGGAAATTTTCCATGATGAAGGTCTCATGTACAGGGTATTTATGTAAATTACCCAAACTAAAATATACTCACGTGGATTATATAGTTCATCTCCATCAACTGATTGCCTCGTAATGGAGAGCCTGATAACGGTTGATGTCTTTATTTGAGATTGTATGCTTGAACTTGTTGTAGAATGGATCTTGTCGTTGAAACTCACAGAAGGAACCAATCGCGGTATGACGGATTGCAATAAGTTTGGATTTTTGTCGTCATGGTCTTGATCGACTTTCACACCGTTAAAACTTAAATAGGCTCGGTCTAACTTTTTGTTCGTCTTAGTACAAGAATCTATTGAACCTCGAAGCTGTATTCCTCGAGTATCTATCAATGTAAATCCATTTGGCTCCTTTACTCCGTCTTTGCTTGAGAAGACATCTGTATTATCATGATCTATTTTCAGAAATATTCCATGGTAATCTTTAATATTACACTTGCTAGCTACAAAGCATGATGAACACAACTCAAAGTTTGTTGCAAGAACACAAGTTTTCAGAAGCATCTTAATTAATAAAAGCATCAAAACATAGTTTTTTTTTTTAGAAAAATATTGCCAATTAATTTTTGATAAGTATATACACCGGAAGGAAATTAGAGAAAAAGGATTTCATATATGTTTATGTTGACGATTTTTTTTCTTTTTTCCTGAGAAGCAACTGAACACAAGAACTAAACAATATCAATCTTTCCTCCACCGAAAAGTTAATTGCTACTTAATTGGAAAGAGGATGTGTATGGAATTTGACAATATTTACCTCCATATACACTAAAAAAGTCATCATCTGAGTCAGACTCTATTATGCTGAGTGAGTCAAACCACGGATCGTCCTGGTAAACTCCTGTAAGCACAAAAGTATCTTGTGTCATTTTCAAGTAGTCAAGCTATAAGTTCTTCAATAAGGAATTTTGAAAAATTTACATTTCACAATATCCATTAACTAATGCTTTAAGTACTTCCCAGGCTCAAGAAATCAAAAGACTATAAGTTTCTCAAGACCACAAGAGATGATAATCAATTTGAGAACCCAAAAGACACGAACCTCAAGTAAATTCTTGTAAGGTAAGCAAAACTTATCTTGCATCCTGATATGATTCTTGTCACTCTAGTAAAACAAATTGAAAATTCATGGATGATTACATGCATACCCCTTCAATTATTGGATAATTACCACGAACCCTTAAAATTTTGCATATAACGAGACAACCCTTATAAGATTCTTACAACTAGGGGTGATTGTGATATGTTTTGACCTGTCTGGGCAAATTTCAGGGTGTTTTTCGTAATTATGGTCTCAAGCAGGGTGCGTCAATGTAATTTACTCAAGATCCATTTCAAATATAAGATAAAATATACCATTCACTTCAATTTGACTATGGTGCCATTCCAATTGAGTGAGATGGAAGGTCGAATTCGAGACCTCGGATCTTCTGCAGGTAGTAGTCGTATGAACAAACTCACTGACGGCAAAATCTGTCACTCGGGCTCCTTTATCGCAACTGCTTCTGTTATTATCAGCAGCTGAATTCAAATGGCGCTTTTGGGACCGTAAAGGACGTCGTCTCCTTATTTTAACACCTTTTAATGGTTTGGTTGCTATATATGGTGTCGATCCACAAGCACCCATCACAGCTCAATCTCACATTCAAATCTGCAACATGTAAGATGCTGACATTAACTTCTGTGGCAAGTGATATTGCAGAACACAAAGTACTATAAGGACTATATATATATATATAGTGTAAAGAATTAGATGTTTCAAATTTGATCCAAAGTACTTTACAGTTTATTATATTTTTCTGCCAATTCAACCATCACATTCATATTCTAAACTGAATTATGATAAAATGATTAAAGAAAAAAGGCCTGAACTTCATGCAATTGCAAAATCCTAATACTAATGGCAAACCAGATGAACAAAAAATATGTAGCTGTACGTGTTTACATACAACAATATTACATTACTGAAGAAAAAACACTTGACTTTGCATTATTGGTCATGATCTATGCTACCTTTTAATATGGTTCCTTGTAAAACATGTTCTGAATGTGCTGATAAGAGAAAAATATGGGTTGGGAGGAAAGAGATCATATCCAATGAAAAATAGAAGGTACTAATGAGCAAATACAAAACAAATAATTAAAAAAAAAAGGTTCATGAAAATAAACATAAGCTGCCTCTGGTTCAATGCGATGCATACAAACATAAGAATACTAATTGACATTATCATGAACAATAAATTGAAAATGAAAAGACAAATCCACATTTCATGTAAAACAACAAAGAGAATGGATAAAATTTATCGATCAATTTACCAAAAAATAAAAACAATAATACTAATCCAAAAAGCTGTAAATTTTCCAATCTAAATATCTAATCTGAAATTGGAAAAATTATATTAAAACAACACGACACCATCCAAATACAAAGCTCAATTATACATACATCTAAATAATTGCAGAAGAATATTTTTAAAATTGAAAACAATCATATTACAACAACAAAAACTCATCTAAATACATATCACAATTATACATATACACACAATTGCAGAGAAATGGGCACCTGAAAAAAGGGGCACTTGGGAGAAAGGAGGAATCGGGTCCCACAATGTCGGGTCCGATTAGCAAATAACCAAACCTTTTTCCTTCTTTTCTCCAATGCCGATCCCTCTTTATCTTTTCATTTTCTGTTTTCTAATCAATTTTCTGTATCTATAGATACAGAAAAAATCGGGAAAGATGTGCAGAGCAACAAGGATCATTGCCTCTGCTGTTGTTGCTCCTTTTTTCTCGTAATTATGGCGGGTGGTGGACAAAATTTCCACCCAAAATTGCATAAAAATGTGAATTTTATTTTTTTCGTGTCATTATCTCAATTTGCGGTTCTTCGTTGATGATTATGGATTTTTGTTGCAGGACCCTTCATTTTTGGGGGCCCAAATTGTTCAAGAATGGAAAAGTTTATATGGACCGGAAGCCCAATAAACTGGGTTTGTTAACTTGACCCAAATAGATGGCCCATTACATAGCCCAATAATCCGGGCCCATTAGCATAGACTTTGATTTGGTCCAAATCTCTTCATCAAGCTCTCATCTCGCTTTCTGGCTTGCTCTTTCCCAATATTTGCTAAACTCCAGATAATTGCGCGATTTTTTTTGCATTTCTGCTGTTGAATTTTCGCCATCAGTCACCAATTCTCCGCCGCCGGTACTGAATTTTATTTTTGCTCGGTAATTAATGTCGCATTTGATAATTATTAGAATTTGATTTCATGTATTTGGATTACTTCTACAGTGAGAGGTCATGCGTTGATTTTAGAGATCTTATAGAGTTTAATGCTATTACGTGCTGGATTTTAGAATACGTGGTAAATAATTGGTGAAATTTGGATCTACGATCTTAATGTTGAATCTGTTCATGAAAGCCATGTGAAGATAAATAAACTGTTTCTCGAAGCTTTTTCTATGATTCAAAGGAAGATTTTCATACTTTAGATGTCAACAGCTGCAGTAGTTTTACTATAGATTTCAGTTGATGCAACTTAAGTAATATTTTATTGAGAATTGAGAGATAAGTATTCAATATTGACTCATGGATTTGTTTCGTCCTATGGTCAATCATTACTTGTTATTTTTGTTAAGAGCTAGTTGCTGTTAGTCCCTCACAGAATTGCTGATGCTAGGGAGTTGTATTATGAAGACTGAAGATATATGAAATGATCATTGTAAAATCTGTTTAAGCTGATTTGCAAATAATAACATATTAAGTCCGAAAAGAAAACGAAATCCTGGGTTAACAAATTCAGTAACTTCCAAGGTATCAGGAGAGTCTCTATTGTTGTCTATGTTTGATGTATTCTGTGCAAGAATGGATAACAGAACGACTTTCCTATGAAATTGACCAGAAATTGTTGGTTTTCGTATATATATATATTAATATATATAATAATGTTATTTTATAGAAAACTTATTTGTGGCCCATTTGTTTTGACTAGTCAACCCATTGACTAATTCAGCCCATATTTTCTCCCACTATCTAGTAACCACCCACGTTTATAGCACACGTTGAAATCTCTCTATGATGGCTAGAGCAGAATAAATAAACGTAGCTTCTCTGATTAATGGTTCACTAAGCCTACTCTCATATATACAACACCATCTGAAAATTGAGAAGGAGGGTTTGGAAACTAAATCAGAGCATAAGGAATCGAGATAAAGAAAAAGGGTAATCGATTTGATCAATTCACAATTTCAATAGCAATGGCTGGAGGTAATCAATTCGTTTCTATTTATCGCTTCCGCTTTCGTTCGTATGTGTGAGCATGATTTAGATCGTATTGTTTTAATATATGCTTACATTTGGTATCAGAGCGAGTAATCGCCTCTGCCTTGCTTACGAAATTTGTTATCGTATTTTGAATTGTGTTGAATGAATTATATCATAATTCTTCTTCTCGATTAATTTTCCCCAATTTGTTCTCACACGTGAATCACAATTTATTCTGATTTTTTTTTGGAAAATAAATGGAGTTTTCTGAGAACTATCTGTTATGAGATGTGTGCATATATATATGATAATGTACTGTATGTATGTTTATGGTTTTCAGAGATATGACAAAGTGATTTGTGAAAATTGAATATAAATGCATATATAATGGTAATGAATTCTTAGTGCATGGCCAATGGCCACGTATACATATTATATATATATATGCAGTACTGATTATTTTGGCATGGATGAATAAGTGGGTGAAAATTGGATTTGTGTGCATGTTTTTGCATGCACGTATTACTGCATGGAACCTTTTGTATGCTTTTATGTAAAGTTGCATCTTTGTGGCTCCACATCATTAACAGAAATATATTTATGCATAAATACATATATTTTATGTGTATCAAGTTGAGTAGTGGACTGTTAATGGGCTGCCTTCATATGAATTAAATCATCAGAATTAGTTGATTTGTATTTTGCATAGTGGGCTGTCATGGATTATTCATGTATTAATCATGATTATATTAGCATCACGTAAAGTTGTTTTTCATGTATGTATGTGTGTTTGGACAATTGGGATTGGCCGTAATGGGGTTAAGTTTAAACAACAATATATATGCAGTGAATTTAATTAGTAGTAATCAGCTAAAATTAGCTGGCTTATGTGATTAGATTAATCAAGATATAATAATCTGATTCCTCAATTACATTTTGTTTTGGTCGTAATGATAAACAATTTGTACACTTTATATACATAAAGTTGAGTATATAAAATAAAGTGAAATGTCAAGTGATTAAATTTTATTAATTAGGGATTAGCCACAGCATCTCTAATTATTTGAAATTTGATGTCGAAATCACATGTGGATACTAGACATTAATTGTAATTAATCATGTGTAATATAATGAGATATGCCCACATGAAATTTTATTGTATTTGCATGATTAATTAGGGTGAAATATTAAATTATGTTTCTTAATCTACCCACAGGAGTTAAGAAATAATGATTTGATAGTTTCACTATAAGGTTTTATTATGAATCTGATTGAGTAGACTTTAGCCCACAGGCAAGTTTTATGTCACTAGATTCATATGAGCATGGTTTACATTGGTAGATTGTGAAATTTAAAATCTCAATTTTGTTGATGAGCATGTACTTTTAATTTGCAGTAATTTTATCTGGAAATATTTCTGATGTCAAATGTGACATTCCTGAATTAAGTGGTGATAACTACAAGGTGTGGAAAGAGAGGGTGTTACTGCATTTAGGATGGATGGATATTGACTATGCTATATGGAAAGACGAACCGCCTAGCATAACGGAGACTAGTACTCCTGATGCAGTTGATCTTTATGAAAAGTGGGAGCGATCTAATCGTCTCTCAGTTATGTTCATAAAGACCAAAATTTGTGCTAGTATTCGGGGTTCTGTCGAACAGCATGATAAGGTCAAGGATCTCCTTGAAGCCATCGATCAGCAGTTTGCATCCTCTGATAAGGCTCTCGCCAGCACCTTGATTATGAAGTTCTCATCCATGAGGCACACTGAGGTTAAAGGAGTGCGTGATTATATCATGCGCATGAGGGATATAGCGGCACAACTAAAAGCTTTAGAAGTTACCATGTCGGAATCTTTCCTAGTCCATTTTATTTTGTGCACTCTACCTCAACAATATGCCTCCTTTAAGATCTCTTACAACACACATAAGGACAAATGGTCAATTAACGAGCTTATGACCATGTGTGTTCAAGAGGAGGGTAGATTGTTGATGGAAGAGGGCGAAAGGGTGAACCTTGCTACAACTTCTTTTTCAAAGAAGAAAAAGGATCACACTAAGGAAAAGGAAAAAGGAAAGATTCGTGTGAACCAAGTCATAAAGAAGGAGTCAAAGTGTTACTTCTGTAAAAAGAAGGGACACATGAAGAAAGACTGCATTAAGTTCAAGACTTGGCTTGAGAAGAAAGGTAATTTTTTAGCATTTGTCTGTTATGAATCTAATATGGTTAATGTTAATCATAATACATGGTGGATTGATACTGGGACTACAATCCATGTTTCGAATACCTTGCAGGGTATGACAAACCTAAGGAAACCAATGGACAGTGAAAGATCTATCTATTCGGGGAACAAGATAGCTTCACATGTGGAAGCCGTTGGGACATGCAGTTTAGTTTTAAGTAGTGGTTTTACTTTACGTTTGGAGAAAACGTTTTATGTTCCGAACTTTGCAAGAAATTTGATTTCAGTATCTAGACTTTTACCATTTGGTTTTTCCTTTAACTTTTCAGACTCTGGTTTTAGTATTATTAAAAATTCTGAAGTTATTGGATATGGTACATTGTCTGATAATTTATTTCATCTTAATTTGCAAAATGATACCACTCATAATTCTATGCATGTTAATGTTGGTTTAAAAAGATGTATTATGAATGAGGATTCCTCTATGTTGTGGCACCGGAGATTGGGACACATCTCCATTGAGAGAGTTAAGAGATTGGTAAAGGAAGGGGTACTTGGTACTCTATACTTTACCGATTTCGATACTTGTGTTAGTTGCATTAAAGGAAAGCAAACTAACAAACACAAAATTGGTGCTAAGAGGAGTTCTGACTTATTAGAAATCATACATACGGACATTTGTTGTCCGGATATGAATGCTGAAGGTCCGAAATACTTTATCACTTTCATAGATGATTATTCACGATATATGTATCTCTACTTACTTCGTTCCAAAGACGAAGCTTTAGATGCCTTTAAATTGTTTAAGGCTGAAGTAGAGAATCAATGTGGTAAGCACATTAAAATCGTAAGATCAGATCGAGGTGGAGAGTACTATGGTAGATACACTGAGAACGGACAAGCACATGGTCCATTTGCTAAATTTCTTCAAGAGCATGGGATTGTTCCCCAATACACTATGCCTGGTTCTCCAGACCAGAATGGTGTAGCTGAAAGAAGAAATCGGACATTAATTGACATGGTGCGTAGCATGAGAAGTAGTGTTAAACTTCCATCATTTTTGTGGGTTGATGCTCTTAAGACGGCAGCGTATATATTAAACCGGGTTCCTTCCAAGGCCGTCTCTAAGACGCCTTTTGAGTTATTCAAAGGTTGGAAACCGAGTTTGAGACATATACGCGTTTGGGGATGCCCGTCTGAGGTGAGAACTTACAACCCACAAGAGAAGAAGCTTGACCCAAGGACTATTAGTGGGTATTTCATTGGATATGCCGAAAGGTCTAAAGGTTATAGATTCTATTGTCCGTCGCATAACACCAGGATTGTGGAATCAAGAAATGCTAAATTTCTTGAGAATGATTTGATTAGTGGGAGTGATCAATTTCAGGATACCACTCCTGAAAAAGACCACTATGAGGTTCCACCCCCTGATTCAAGTGATAGGTTGATTGTCGTTCACGCTCCTCAAGTTCAATCGAGCGTTAGACAACCAAACACAGAAATTCCACAAACTATTGATCAAAATCCGATAGATCATGTTGTAAACGAGGAGACAGTTCATCATGAGAATGAACAAGTCCCATTAAGGAGATCTATTCGAGAAAGGCGATCAGCTATTCCTGATGATTATGAAGTATTTCTGCAAGAATCGGATTGCAATGTTGGAGTCGATGATGACCCTTTGTCGTTTTCACAAGCCGTAAGTTCTACAGATTCTAACTTATGGATGAATGCTATGAAAGATGAGATGAATTCTATGGCGTCTAATCGAGTCTGGAATCTCGTCAAGTTGCCTGATGGTGTAAAAACCATTGGATGCAAGTGGGTTTTTAAGACAAAAAGAGACTCACTAGGCAACATCGAGAGACATAAGGCAAGACTCGTTGCTAAAGGGTTCACTCAAAGGGAAGGAATCGACTACACTGAGACTTTTTCTCCTGTATCAAGAAAAGATTCTCTTCGTGTGATTATGGCATTAGTAGCTCATTTTGATTTCGAGCTACATCAAATGGATGTGAAAACGGCATTCCTCAATGGTGATTTAGAGGAAGAGGTTTATATGAAACAACCTGAAGGATTCTCCTCTAAGGATGGTGAACATTTGGTTTGTAAGTTGAACAAATCCATATACGGGTTAAAACAAGCCTCCCGCCAGTGGTATAAGAAGTTCCATGAAATAATTACTTCATTTGGTTTCGAAGAAAATATCATGGATCAATGTATATATCTTAAGGTCAGTGGGAGTAAAGTTTGTTTTTTTGTGTTGTATGTGGATGATATTTTGCTTGCAACCAATGATAAAGGGTTTCTACGTGAAGTGAAACAATTCCTTTCAAGTAACTTTGATATGAAAGATATGGGAGAGGCATCTTATGTCATTGGCATTAAGATCCATAGAGATAGATCTAGAGGCATTTTGGGATTGTCTCAAGAGGCCTATATCAACAAAGTACTTGAAAGATTTAGAATGAAAGATTGTTCACCAAGTGTAGCACCAATTGTGAAGGGTGATCGGTTCAGTTTGGACCAATGCCCCATGAATGACATTGAAAAGGAACAAATGAAAAATATTCCATATGCTTCAGCTGTTGGTAGCATTATGTATGCTCAGGTCTGTACCAGACCCGATATTGCATATGCGGTTGGAGTATTAGGGAGATATCAAGGATCGATCACTGGAAGGCTGCAAAGAAAGTATTGAGGTATCTTAAGGGTACTAAGGATTACATGCTTATATACAGACGAACTGGTAATCTAGAAGTGGTAGGCTATTCGGACTCCGATTACGGTGGCTGCAATGATTCACTTAAATCCACATCAGGATATGTGTTCATGCTAGCTGATGGTGCCGTATCATGGAGGAGTGCAAAGCAAACCTTAACAGCCAGTTCTACTATGGTAGCGGAGTTCATCTCTTGTTTTGAGGCTACCTCACATGGTGTTTGGTTGAAAAGTTTCATATCTGGGCTTAGAGTTGTTGACTCTATTAATCGGCCAATAAGAATGTATTGTGACAAGTCAGCTGCTGTCTTCATGGCTAAGAATAACAGAAGTGGAAGTCGAAATAAACACATCGACATAAAATTTCTAGTCGTGAAGGAACGTGTTCAAGAAAGAAAAGTGATCATCGAACACATTAGCACTGATTTAATGATCGCTGATCCCTTGACTAAAGGCATGCAAATTAAGAATTTCAAGGATCATGTGGCGAGAATGGGACTTGCACCCATTATGTAGTACATTCATTATGTTTTGCTGAAACTTTATTAATTTGGATATTTTTTCGTTTCGGGTTTATGCGCATATTTATGTAATTAAGTTGAGAAATATCATTTTGTTTGAACCTAGAGTAAACATGAGGTTTACTCATTAAGTTAAGTGTGTGTGGTGTGTTGAGAATTTGATATATCGTAATACATGGAAGATTAATTCTCGCTCTAAGAGATTTCGTCGCTATGATTCGTATATCGTATCTCTTCACAAATGGGCCAAGTGGGAGAATGTTGGTTTTCGTATATATATATATTAATATATATAATAATAATGTTATTTTATAGAAAACTTATTTGTGGCCCATTTGTTTTGACTAGTCAACCCATTGACTAATTCAGCCCATATTTTCTCCCACTATCTAGTAACCACCCACGTTTATAGCACACGTTGAAGTCTCTCTATGATGGCTAGAGCAGAATAAATAAACGTAGCTTCTCTGATTAATGGTTCACTAAGCCTACTCTCATATATACAACACCATCTGAAAATTGAGAAGGAGGGTTTGGAAACTAAATCAGAGCATAAGGAATCGAGATAAAGAAAAAGGGTAATCGATTTGATCAATTCACAATTTCAATAGCAATGGCTGGAGGTAATCAATTCGTTTCTATTTATCGCTTCCGCTTTCGTTCGTATGTGTGAGCATGATTTAGATCGTATTGTTTTAATATATGCTTACAGAAATAACAAAAGAAAGGGAATGATAAGCAATCGTCTGGTCATAGTAGACAGTACTTAGAAATGATGGGAAATTATAAGAACCTTTTTACATTTTTTCTGCTGGATTGACATTAGTCATGAATGCAGGGGTTATCAAATTCTACACTCTCTATTTTTTTGCCCCTTTTCCAAATGTGTGTGTGGTGGGGGGAGATGTTTGAGGCATAATAAACTTCATCTAATCAATAAAATGCCTTTTATCATAATTTTGTTTTGAGGCAGACATTTCTGCATAGATTAGAGATTTTTTTTATTAATCTGTTGTCATTATTATTTTTTAATTTAATCTCTCCTTTGTTTTGTGTTGAAGCTGTGTTGTTTTAATCAAGCAAGAGGAATTCTGAGTGATACTTCTGTAAGCAATAAGTATTCGAACAATATGGCATCTAGAAGAAATATTCGCTACAATCGTCTTGCTGTTGATGAAGATGATTATTATGATAATAACAGCCAAAGGAGACATGACCCTAGATTTGATTACACACCTCGAGCGTTTGACAAAGTTCCTTGGAAGTCGATACTTCTCGCAATATTTTTACTCCTCCTTGGATCTCTGCTTCTCTTCCTCGCGATTTTCATATTCACTGGTCACATGGGTGGAGACTTCTCTCAAGCGTACGGCCTCTTAGGTTTGGGATTGCTTACCTTCGTACCAGGTAAATTGATGGTTCTCATTGCAATGATTTATTAGATGTGTTTGGACTTTGGATTAGACAATGATTATATATAGAGTTCTCTAAGGAACCCCTTTTGTATTACGGATTGTTACATGTACATCCCCTAACTTATTGCTTAATTGTCAAGAGCGCCTTGGAGTTTTACAAATTACCATGACACCCCAGTCAGATGTGTACGCTCGAAAAATAGGGAGTCGAAGTATAATCTAATATTTACTTTTAGAGGATAAATTGTAAAATGCTTTGAGTGATTAAGGTCTCACGTATAGGGGTTATCTTTTTAGCATACTCTTTACATTAATGTGCATGCTTCGCTATTGAACTGAAATTCTTCATTTTGATGAGTGATATGCCATTGTCCTACTTATCCTTATTTGACTCACAATTTTTACCTGCAAATTGTTTCAAACATTCTTTATTTACTATAATTGCTTGAGCAAAGGCCTTGGTTTATATCGAGTCTTGTCAAATGTTTTCAGGCTTCTATGAGACTCGCATTGCCTACTACTCCTGGAGAGGTGCACAAGGATATCGCTTTGCTTCGATTCCAGACTATTGAGGTTTTCTGTTACTACCCATCGACCAATCAGTGTAAACTATGACGTTTTTAGAAAAGAAAAGTGTCGTGTGTTGCTTGCTTTATTCTCAGTTGTTGTATATGTAGAACCGAAGTTTTTGTATATTCTTCAGTTTATTTTGGATGAATCGTTAATAGATTTGTCGACAGTTTTCAATCAGAATTTGTGGTTTAAGCCTCTTAATTAGGAGCATCTGATTGATGAAGATGATAGACTTGAATTCTGGTGACATATTGCTATTACTTGATTTTTCCAATGTAATCATATTATTAAATTCATGTCACGATTGTGATCATATTGAAATTTGGGAGTCGAGCTACATGAGAATAAAGCATGAAATATTTTCTATTGATGTGAGTTATGTGGTTTGATAAATTGGAGCAATTGGTAAAAATATTTCTAAACCATCCAACTTCTAAAGCATAGTTTGGCCTTTGGATAATTTAATTTAAAAGTCATTTTTAATAGCAATTGGAATTCAATATTATGAAATTATTTATGAAGTAGAATCGTATAAATTTATAATCGAGTATGCTCGATTTCATGTCTCACTACTATTTATCATCATCATATTTTCATTCTACGTAGTAGAAAAATACTATATGAAATAAGAATAAGAATCTTTTCACTTTAAAAATAATACACTGAAAAAAAAAAACTTTTAGTTACACGTCCTAACTCGATGGATTAGATTTCTCTTCTATTCTTTTTAAACAAAAAAAATCAAATAAATCTTATATAATTAACTCAATATATAAGTAAAAAAAATCATTAGCTTTACCAAAAAGCAAAAATAAAAGTTAAAATATTTCCAACCGCAAGATTCGGAATATCAATCGCGGGATCAGCCCTATATTATTTCTCCCAAATCCCGACAGCCCCACTTTAATCTAAAAAAAAATCATTAATTAGTGAATAAATTAAAATTATTACAAATATTATAATACATCACTGAAATAAATAAAACAAATAATTAATTAATTAATTAACACAAAACCAAATTTCCGGCGCTTCGCTTTCTATATTTGGAGGAGACTCTAATACCATACACCCTCCCACACCAGATTATAACTCTTCACATTTTGTAATTTTGTGTTTATTCATTTATTTATTTTTTCTTTTTCACCTTCAATCCTTCTGAAGCACCTTTTGTACCAATTTTCACAATATTCGGGCGACATCGTTCTTCTGCGTAAGTTTTTGTGCTCATAATTTATCAATTCTTTCGTGTTTTTGTTTTTCCGTTGGATTAAAATGATGTATTTTTAGCATCCGTACGTTTTTGCCTTGTTACTTTTATTATTTTGTTTAATCCATGAATTTTTCCAGATCTGTAGTGGGAGAATTTGGTGCGAGTTTCGTGATGTTGTGCATTTGTGAATTTTTAGCAATTTTTTATTTAATCGTAAAGATTTGAGCTTTAGGGTACGGACTGAAGTGCTTTTTTTTATAAAATTCCGATGTTTTGATGAATTCATATGTGATTTTGACATTTCAAGTTGAAATTAGCTCATTTTTGTTTAATTTGCAATTTTTATGGAATTTTCTGGCGAAGTTTCTATGATTAAAAAGAGGGATTTTTTGGCCTGCAAGCCAAGGAAAAAATTCAAACGCAGTTTGGTTTCATATTTAATAGTTATTCATAGTAACAATGCTATTTGCTTAAATTTTCCGAAGTTAATGGTGGTTTTGAACAATATCTGATTTTATCTGAACTTTAGCAATTAATAATGTTATCATGTGATCTAGTCAATCAGGTGGAAGGGCGAAAACACGTGTTTTTTCATCCTTAACTTATATGCATCCATCAACGGTTCTAAATCATGTCGCGCAAGTAGACATGTTCCCAATTGGTTATACGACATTAGATGATATATGCTGTTGCCATCATTTCATTTATGACATACCATGTACGCATCCAATGGCTGACGAGCCAATTGGCAATGCCAACTTGCACGACATGAACTAAACACCGTTAAAAAGGGGAATGTCTCGATTTTCATGATTTGTGGGGCCCTTTTCCGAAGCCCATCATTACTTACCACTCACAATGTTAACATCTTGACCTTATATTTGTCGGACATGATTTTTCTTTAATGTTACATTCTGCTATAATTCTATACAATTAATATATTTGCAGCGATATGGATGGAATCCAAGATGTTAGTAGCGTGGATACATTCTTGAGAAACTATAAGCTTGGGAAGACTCTTGGGATCGGCTCATTTGGTAAAGTTAAAATTGCTGAACATGCATTGACTGGGCATAAAGTTGCTGTCAAGATCCTTAACCGAAAGAAAATCAAGAATATGGATATGGAAGAAAAAGGTGGGTCAAACCAATAAGCAACATACATATGTTTACTCTCTGCAACTGCCATTTGTGAAACCTATGACTTAAATACTTTTATGTTTTTCTTGTTCTTCAGCTTTTTTATTCGGCATCTCGTCAAGATTAGTTAATTTGCATAGCTATAGTTCAACAATCAAAAACTTCAAATACTTTGTGTTTCCCCTTTGCTTATGATAGGTTTTATTTGGCAGCATCAGTTTCCTTTTGAACTTGGTCGTCTTCAATTATTATTATTTTTATTGTTATCCATGGTATACATACGTGTTTGTAGGATAATCTCTACTCTGTTGTCACTGTAAGCACACAATTTTCTTGGAGAACAACTGGTATAACATTCATATTATAATTGTATTTCGTTTAATGTGGCTCTCTGTGGTTTTGCCCCAATAATAAGCTTTCATTTTTTATTAAATCAGAAAGCTCCAAAATATACAAGACTGATAGAGGTGGAGATTTCATACACCAAGTGCCTGAGTATTATTATACTTCAAAAGAGATCTTTTAGTAACATAATACAATCATAGTTGCCCTTCCTTGTATGTAAACTTATCCAACATAATGCTGTTAGTTCATGTTATTTTGTAATTCTTTCAACAGCCAAAAATTAGCTTGATCAAGCTTAACTATGCCGAACTTTTAAGAGTGGCTTCTGTTCTTGCAGTTCGGCGAGAAATCAAAATTTTGAGATTATTTATGCATCCACATATCATTCGACTATATGAGGTTGTGGAGACTCATTCAGATATATATGTTGTGATGGAATACGTGAAGTCTGGTGAGTTATTTGATTATATTGTGGAGAAGGGAAGGTTACATGAGGAGGAAGCCCGTATCTTCTTTCAGCAGGTTAAGAGCTTTTTTGTTGATTTCTGAAGCTGTTTTTTCACATAATTTGAGTCTTTAAGTGCTTTTGTGTATAAACTTTGAATGTGGGCTGATGATTGTAGATAATCTCTGGAGTGGAGTACTGCCACAGGAATATGGTTGTTCATAGGGATCTGAAGCCAGAAAACTTGCTTCTTGATTCTAAATGCAATGTGAAGATTGCTGATTTTGGTCTGAGCAATATCATGCGTGATGGTCATTTTCTTAAGACAAGTTGTGGAAGCCCCAACTATGCTGCTCCAGAGGTACTCTTTAAAAGTAGCAGTCACATTGAGCTATACTTTTACTTAGAATATATATATTTTTTAAAAGTAGATTCACCTAGAACATTACTACATATGTGAATGGGGGGAATTTGGACATTTAATAAATGGGATAAGCATTTCGTCCGCAGGTTATATCTGGTAAATTATATGCGGGCCCCGAAGTGGACGTGTGGAGCTGCGGTGTCATTCTCTATGCACTCCTCTGTGGGACCCTTCCTTTTGATGACGAAAACATTCCTAACCTTTTCAAGAAAATTAAGGTATGTTACAAGTGTACTTATACCTGCCTTAGAAAATTCTCAAAGGCTGGATTTAATCCTACTGATAGTTGTTAACTACATCAGCGTATTTCATTGAATTTATCTGTAGGGTGGAATATATACACTTCCCAGCCATTTATCTGCTGGTGCAAGAGATTTGATTCCAAGAATGCTTATAGTTGATCCTATGAAACGAATGACTATTCCCGAGATTCGTGCCCACCCATGGTTCCAAGCTCATCTCCCACGCTATTTGGCTGTGCCGCCACCTGACACTATGCAGCAAGCTAAAAAGGTTTATAGAACTTTCAATGCCACATCCACATATTTATAATTATATATGAAGTTACATTGACATTACAGTTCTCTTTATAATTCATGTAAAATTTTCACTCGCAGATCGATGAAGACATCCTTCAAGAAGTGATTAAGATGGGATTTGACAGGAATGCCCTTCTTGATTCTCTTCGAAACAGGGTTCAAAATGAGGTGAATTTTGTGACTATACCATGTTCACTAGATGCGTCGGAGTTTTTCTCATTCGTGGGCTATGTTTCAGGGCACTGTTACATACTATCTGCTGCTAGACAACCGTTTTCGTGTTTCCAGTGGCTACCTTGGATCTGAATTTCAGGAAACCATGGTACACTTTTTAATTTGTATTGCTGAATACAGATAAAATTCCTTTTCATATTCACATACGAAGAGCAAGATTTTTATATCATTTTTCCAATCTTATGTGTTCGATTATAGGAGCTCGGTTATAATCGCATGAATCCAAGTGAGACTATAGTCTCTCCAGTTGGTCAACGGCTACCTGGAGCCATTGATTATCAACAGTTTGGAGGAAGGCAGCTTCCAGTCGATAGGAAATGGGCTCTTGGACTCCAGGTTTGTTGGCATTGTTTTGTAATTTATACATTAGGGTGTGTGTAATTGTGTGTTAATTGAGCATGTAATATCTTGTTGAAATGTGTTAAAGATACAATCGACTCTGTGTTAAAGTGCGCTTGAAATATAGTTTTTCACTCCATTAGTTATGTCATATATAAAATGGTTATCATTTCTATCCGTTTGGCCTTATCTTATAGTCTCGAGCCCACCCTCGTGAGATAATGACTGAAGTTCTGAAAGCTCTGCAAGAATTGAATGTTTTCTGGAAAAAGATTGGGCACTACAACATGAAATGCAGATGGACGCCTGGAGGTCATGGAGGAGGGCTTAACAATGCTATGCACGATAGTAATTATTTCGGGGATGAATCTGCCATAATCGAGAATGACGTCAATGTTAGGCCTCAAAATGTGGTCAAGTTTGAAGTGCAGGTAAATTTTTCGAAAAAACGCATTTTTTTATATCTCCGTCTGAAACGGGATATGCTAGCTTCTAATAGATTCAGCCAAACATAGGAGAGTTTATCAAGTTATATCGTAATATTTTAGTTTCAAAGTTAATTTACATAGATACTCCTGAGTGACCCTATTTTCGAAAAACACCCCAAGATTTGAGGAAATACCATAACTTTTGGCAGTAAAATGCATATTATATCCACTGTTTTTCGAGTATTCTTTCAAGCGTTGACATGGGCTATCTTGGTAATTTGCAAAACCTCACGGGCTCATGGTAATTTACCAATAAGTCAGGAAATGTGCATGTAATTATCCCGCAGTTACTCATTATTTACAAATAACCCCCCAGTTTTCCGAAAATTACATCAACACCCCTAATTTGCTAATTTTTTTTCCAGCTATACAAAACCCGCGAAGACAAGTATTTGCTTGATCTGCAAAGAGTTCAAGGACCTCAATTCCTATTTCTCGATCTTTGTGCCGCCTTCCTTGCTCAGCTTCGCGTCCTCTAAAAGTAAAATTCTACAGCAAAATCTATTGTTCTGTGTGGGGTAAATTGGAAGCTGATGCTGTATATAATTTTTACCAGCTCAGTTCGAAAAAGCCGTTATTTTATGTTGGCTCGTTAGGAGATGGCTTATGCAACGACAAATTCTCGTTTTTGTAAACTGTTATAGACTTTTTTTCTGCTCTTAAGTTTATACACTCTGTAAAGAGGTTCAAGAGATCTCTTCAACCTTTTGAATTCTGGTAAAATTTAAGATGATCTGTTGTAGCTTGCTGTGGGTTGTAGTTTTTTGTTATGTAGTTTTTGGTGGTTAAATTCATGTTTTTATTTAGCATTTTAGTTTTATGGCGAGGTTTTTGTCTTGATAATATATGTTATGGAGTTATTCAGGGAGTTTATAGGATTTTGAATTTCAAAACAATTACAATTATTCATGTTATTAAGAAATTGTTGAGAGGTATGTTATAATAAGCTTTGATGAATGAATTTTTGGTGATAGTTAAGCACCTCTTATTTAATTCTCTACACTTGTTAATAGATAAATTAATACACTCTCTGTGTGTATGAGATTATAATTTTCCTTTTGTATGAAAGATGAGATAAAATTGATAATATTGATAAGCTCTAAATTTACTATTCACTATCAGATAAAATTATCAATCTTTTGTTTGGTATGTTAGACACCTTTTAAATAATTCCACAATTTATTCCCAAGAAAATACCTAATTACTTCGTTGTCCTTCAAATATTAAAGTTCCCCAAAATAAGGGTACAATTTGATGGATATTTTTGTCAAGGATCACTTTAACTTTCTTATTATAATTTATCTCACCCTTTTGGGAAGTTAAGTTATCATTCAAATGTAAGACAAAATACGGGCCTATTATCAATAGCGGGCCAATATAACATGAACCAAACACTTGATAATGTTGGATAAATTAATCAATAGGGGCTTATCTAATGAACAAAACAAATCAAGTTTTCATGGTAGATTGAGATAAAAACAATTATAATTTAAAGAATTTAAACTTGAGATAAAAACAATTATAATTTCAAACTGTTATTTTATAATGGATAAAGTGCACTTCACCCCCTCAAAAAATTTGTATTTTGCACTTTCCCCCCTAAAAACACAAAAAAGAGACATCGCCCCCTACAAATTTGGTTTATACATCACTTTGCCCCAATTACTATTTTCCTTTCAAATTTTGATCGAAGATCATTTAAATGATTTTTTCATGATCCTCTCACATGCTCAAATTTGGACCCCAACCGTTGTGTTTCTCTATATATCATCTTAGAGTTTTAAAATTCTCTAATAACGATGATAATGCCCTTGACAGAAAAATTATTTAAATGATTTTCGATCAAGATTTAGCCGAAAAATTATAATTGGGGCAAAGTGGTGCATAATTATAATTTAATGGTAGATTGAGGGCGTTGTTTTAAGTCAACTTTTCACCACATATTCACAGGAGGTGGGTGGTTTTTACATTGTATGTGTGATAAAAATCGCTATATTCAATATAAATATGCGGTAGAAAAAAAACATACTAGAACAATATAATCACTAGTAGGTCTCTAAGGTTTTGAAAATTATCAATATAACCTTATCTAGGGGTGAACTGTAATATTATTTTTAGTGATAGAGCGAAAAATTGAGATAATTTTATAGTGGATCGAGAATTAGGTGGAATATAATTATCTTTTTTTCAATTTATACTATAATTTTCCTTTTTCACTACTAATAAGAAGAAAAATCTTTAACAACAATTCAAACTACACTATTAATTTTTATCATATTACAATTTCACTATCTATCAATAAAAACATATTAAAATTCACCCCCGATAGGGGTAATATTGATAATTTGAAGAACTTTAGAGACCTACTAGTGATTAGTATATAATTACACTACTTTATTTCTCTTTTTTGGACACTATATATATAATATTCATTTTTCATCCGTAGTAAAAAGGAGAAAAAACTCAATACCGATCGAAGCAATTATTGAAGATAGGGAGCTTAAAGTCAAAATTGAATCTCAATTGATTGAATTCAGAAAAGGGTAACGACGATGAGTGAGGTATATGAAGGTTACGAGAAGCAATACTGCCAGCTCTCCGCGAATTTATTCAAGAAGTGCTCATCCGCCGCGATCCTTGATGGAGGTTTATTCAAGCCTTGATTCAGTTTGGATTTTTTTTATTGTTCATGTTCATACACCGATGATTCGATATTTTGCTTGTTTTTTATGATAGCTGTGTGATTTCTAGCTTTAATTTCCATTTTATTTTGTTTTGGTGTGGAACGAGAATTTTTCTTTTTCAATCCCTAATATGGATTAATAAATGGGGGGGTTTTGCCAAAAATTACTCTCAGTGATGTCTCTATTGCGTGATTCGTGATTTATTGCCATCTATTTGCTTACTATAGAAAGATGACTATATTGGATTATTTATCCAATTTTCGTTATGCTTGCTGCTGAAATCGATTGTATGAAGTATCACCATATTATATCTTTGCAGAGCGAAAGAAGCAAAAGATTTCTGAAATTCAAGTTGGATTGGATGAGGCAGAGTCTTTGGTACAGATTTAACCATTCTTAAATATGTATGTTCTCTTTGTATTTGTTATGTATTATCATCTGAATTTGGCGTATAATAACCCAGATACGGAAAATGGATCTCGAGGCCCGTAGTTTGCAACCAAGCATTAAGGCTGTGCTTCTTGCCAAACTGAGAGAATATAAGTCTGATCTGAACAATTTGAAAAGTGAAGTTAAGAGAATTGCATCAACAAATTTAAACCAGGCTGCTAGAGATGAGTTGCTGGAGGCAGGCATGGCTGATACATTGGCAGTATGTTTACGCCTTCTTGAATATTATCACTCTGTTATTCTTTTTATTTTGCAATCTCATAATCCCCCCTCCTCTCCCCCTTATGCATATAATGTCTTCAAGAGAATATTTCAGAAAAGTGTGTATGTGTTTTTCAGTAACCGATTTTTTAAGTTACTTCAAGCATTATGATTGAAAAACACCTCTCTATTCCATTGATTATCTGGAATTGTAGAAAAATCCTCGAAAAGGAAATCATTCAGCTGTAACATATTTATGGTGATTGGCACAGGTATCAGCAAATCAAAGGGACAGATTGTTAATGTCAACTGAAAGATTGAACAAGACCAGCAATAGGGTCACAGAGAGTAGAAAGGTGATGCTGGAGACAGAAGAGCTTGGTGTTTCACTGCTTCATGATTTACACCAACAGAGGCAATCTCTCTTACATGCTGATAACACGGTATTTACTTCTTCATATCCTAACTTTCCCAATCTTTTTCAGTCTTCAATCATAAGAAGCATTAGTACATGCATCTTGATAACAAAATGTAGTTACCCTTGTCTTGTCCTTGCTCTAATGAAGTCTGAAAATCCCGTTTTGTCCAGAAAAATAGAAACCCATAAATTTAGTCAAAAATGGGGTAAAATTGGATTTTTGAATTTTTGCACCGTCTTTTTGGGGTAGCTAACCCAAACTGACCCGGTCAAACCCACTGGGTAGTCAGATCGACCCGACCCGACCATTATCGTTTAACAAAATAGTGATTTAGCCACTCTTTAATTTCCATGCCATAATATTGTTCACCCTTCTGTGTAGCTGCACGGCGTGGATGACAATGTAGGCAGGAGCAAGAAGATTATAACTTCCATTTCGAGAAGGATGAATCGAAACAAGTTGATGATTAGTGCTATAGTCACAGTACTTGTTCTTGCTATTGGTGTGGTACTATATTTCAAATTATCCAAATAAACATCATTTGTATTTCTTGAGGTGAAGTGTGTGGAGTTTCTTGTTGTTTTTTTATCTTGTTTTAATTATCTAAGGGGTTCAGATTCCCCTTTTGAGTTTATGTTCTTTTGAATGTGTGTAAATTTAAAATTATTTGTGATTGTAACATCAAAATAGAACATATGTATCTTTGTATTGCACTATGAAATGAAAATTGGAGTGACATGTGAAGTGGTTTGTACCTCATTGAGGTTAAGGATGTATATATTATTACTACTTTATTTTGGATAATCTATGCTACACTGGATCCAATAGTGTCAAAATATATTTCCAACACTTAGGGAAAAATTAAAATAAAGAAAACCTTGAGATAAATTTTTTATCTAGAAATTCATGAAAATATTTTTCAATCTAGTGTCAAACATAGTAGAAAAAATGGAAATATTTTGTCCAAATCATTGGTTTGAATCATAAATCTTCTTGTTCACAACAGACTTATAATCATAAATCCAACTAATAAAACTACTCAAATTCTTGTAAGAATCACCCCCTTCTCTTGCACTACTCCATATCATTTCCTTCAAACACAAAGCTCTTTCCTTAAACACATTCTCTTCGAACAATCTGTCGATTTTTTCCTTAATTTCGTCAAACTTAATAATCTTATTTTCAATCTCCTCGAACTGCAGCCCGATTTTCCAAGTATCGCAAATATAGCTTCTGTTCATATACTGATCAATGAAATAAGGCCAACAGAGCATAGGAACTCCGTTACTCACACTCTCTAGAGTCGAATTCCATCCACAGTGACTTACAAAACAGCCAATCGAAGGATGGCCAAGAACCTTCTTCTGAGGGGCCCACCCGACGATCAGGCCACGTGTCGTGACCCTACCCGAAAACCCATCCGGGAAATCCTTATCCGAATCGGGTCGAACAACCCATAAGAACGGCCTGTTGGATTGCTCAATCCCCATAGCCAGTTCTTGAAACTGGTCTCTGTTTACTATCCCTGTACTCCCAAAGGCAATGTATATAACTGAACCGGGCGGGTACCCATCGAGCCATGTCAGACAATCAGGGTCGGGTTTATGGGCATGGGCCGGGTTTCCAGGTCGAGCCGTGGGTAGGAGCGGTCCGATTGGGGTTATCTGTGGGGCGACGGTGAAAGCTCCGAGTTCGAGATCGTGGACCGAGTTGCTGAGCAGCCAATCAGCTGATTTCATGAATTTGCTGTTTTGGTCCATGACGTAGAAGATTTTTGATGAGATTTTGGATCGGGTCCAGATGAAGTCCGATGGGCTAATGATGGGCATTGATGGATTGAACTGAACTTTGTTGTTGTTCAATGGAGTTCCTGCAGTTTGTGTTATCAGGGTGATATCGTGGAGAATTCATTTTCAAATTTAGTTAACAATCTACATAAGATGGATCGAAAATTACAATTTTTATATTGGACTGCATGCAATAAAATCAATCTAAAGTTAAGTGACAAAAACCACTCACTCAAATCACGATCTCATACTAAAATGTGAATCTTATTGACTGTATTATATTTTATCCATCGTGTAAATAATACGTATTTAAAAGTAAAAAAAAAAAAAACTTGTGTAAGAATATTATTTACCTTCATTATCAATGATTTTATCCTCAATCAACTTTGGGATTTTGGATCCCAATACTAAGTAAGCTGCAGAAGCAGAACAAAAACACGCTGATCCAATTCCCAACGTCTCAGCAACTTTTTGAATCCTTCCAAGGCACTGATCATAGATAATACAAGTGATTTTATCCTCATTAATCCTTGCGTTAATCCCTTGTATTAATCCCTCGATGATTTTAGGCATGATTTCGAACACAGTCATCATCATCTTCCCCGGGATGTATCTTTCCTCTGTTTCCAATCCATCTGGAACTGAAACCAAACAGATCCTATCGTCTAAAGCTTGTTTCCCCAGGATTGCTTGGATGCGATCATGGTTGATTTCGGTGTTCACGAATGTTATTCTTAGGCCGTGTTTGGCTAAACATTGGGCAAGATCCATTAGAGGGATTATATGGCCTTGCATAGGGAAAGGTACCATTATTACATGAGGAGGATTCCCCATTGATGTGTTTCTACTTTCTAGTGTACATAGATGGAATATATTAACATGAAGTTTTTGTAGTAGTTTGTCTTTATTAGGTAGCTTTTTGTATATGTTTTTCTAATTAAAGAGTCAATTTTTTTAACCCAACTTGTAATGGAGTTTTCCTCCAAGGAATCTTCAACGGATTGTGTTTATGTCTGCATATATCTAAAAATATTGTTATGATCCGTTCCAAAGAGTGTCTATTTTAAGTTTTAACTTTATACTAGAATTGAAAAAAACACAATAAATTTAAAGTTTTAAATAATCTTTTTCTAAATTACCCTCTCAGGTGAATAATAAAGAGATTAAGACTAAAACATTAAAATGGTTTAAGGGTGTCTTAACAAATAAATATTTCCCTTTCTAAGTAAGAGACAACCTTCTTTATGGAATGCAGGGACTAGTTATAATGCGGGCAATAAATACTTTGGCATCGAAAGGGGATGTAGCTCAAATGGTAGAGCGCTCGCTTTGCATGCGAGAGGCACGGGGTTCGATCCCCCGCATCTCCATTTCTTTTTAATTTCTTTTCTATTTTTATACAAATAATATACAAATTTTTTTGTTGCCTTAATACCATATGCACCAAGAGTATATTTGTTATACAGAGAATTAATTGTTCACTGATTTGATCACATTTTCGTAAACAAACACAACCACCATTTTTCCTCAAAATTTATGTTAACATATATATATATATATATATATATATATATATATATATATTAGAAACTATCAATAATAATATGCTTAAAATAGATCCATGGTCATGCATTAATATTATCTTCAAAATAAGAAAAATTAAATCATTCTTATTCTTATTAAATGAATATTGCATGAAATTAATACTATTATATGTACTAGAAAGAAAAAAAAGTAATGTTAATTAAGTAAAGTTCATTGTATACCTTATAGTATAAAGTTCATACCTATTTGGATATGGAACAAGAGCAAAGAAACCATGTTTGTGGCTTTATAGATAAGGGGAAGGAAGCAAATAACTTGTAGAAAGACTTAGGTGTTAGTAGTTGCCAATGGAAAACCTACTGCTCCGATTTGCTTATGCTTTTGAGTAAAAATTTGTTTGGTAAGATCACAATTCTTCGATATATGAATCGAATCTTTTTCAAGAACTCTTTGTAGCTATAGAATCGTGATTTTTTTATTGCATCCTCTGCAAATTTTCGACTAACTATTGATGTCGTGAGATATGGATTCTACACGAACTTTACATGGTCGTACAATAAGATGTCTCGAGACAGCCAATCTGAAATATATTCATCTTTATTAGGAATATTTGGACACAAACCTTAATAAATTTTCGATGAGTTGAATCCTAATATTTTAAAAGTATAGTTCCAATGAGTTAATTTTTAATAATATTTGGGTCTAATTGGGTTTTAAATTGAGCCCAATTTGAGTCCCAATATTTTAAAATTATAGTTCAATCTCAACCCCTTGCACCTAATTTTCTAAATTTATTTAAAATATCTTATATTCTAAACTTGAGTGCTTGTTGGGTTCATGATTGGGTCCTTGTTAGGTCCAATTTGGGTCCTTATTGGTCCAATAATACTGCATGTATTTTATTATTGGACTCAATCTACTTTGAACCCAACCCAAACTCGACCAATCAACCCAATTGCCACACCTAAGAATTATTGTAGTTCCAATCCAAGCAATCAATTGGGACCAGTTATTCAAAGCAATAAAGATTTGGGCCATGAGAAAGTTGCTCATTTTGACCAAGTCCACTTGTGAAAGCTATATATATCCACCATGATAAACTGTCAATGTCAAAAAGGCCACTTGATAATTGCCATAATTGCTCTCAAGCAGTTGAGCTATTATTAACTTGTTTCTCTTCTCCCACAGAATGAATATGATTCCTTGTTTTAGTGTTAAATTAGTAGAACTCCTTAATTCTTTTAAAACTATATGAAATTTCTCTGTATTCTTATAATCACACAATTAATGTACTTAAAAACTATTACAATTTCACTTATGTTTCGGAATTTCAATACCTAGCCAATGAGTGGTTAAAACAACCAGGTTGTTGGACCCGATCTGTTTCAGATTTTTCCATATATTGATGATGCACCTAATTCTTATCACATTAGATTGATGGCGACAATGGAATAATTGGCACAGACAGGTTCACAAGAAAAAGCAAAAATGCAGCTGTTTTAGTAGTTACCATACATGACTCAAGTCAAATAGCCACAACTTTAAAGCATCTAAATTTGATCAAATAGATGAGAACTCAAACAAAAAAGAAAAAAACACAACATTTTTATCATCCCTTGAGCTCAGAAAAGATGAAGTTTGGAAAAGAATTAGCTTCCCAAATGGTTCAAGAATGGCAAGAAGCATACATGGACTATAATCATCTCAAATCACTACTTAAAAACATCAAAAATGCACCACCATTTTCGAGCCCTGTGGCCCGAAAAGGACCACCAAACAGAAAACTCACAATGTACAGGGCGTTTAGCGGGCTTACGGCCCGACAAAACAATCTTAAGAAGAACGATGATGTTGCAATAGTTGTCAGTTCAGTTCAAAACAAAGACTCTCAAGTTTCTTACCAGACGGAGTTCTTGAGCTCGTCAGAAGATGTCGGAGAATATGAGCTTTCGTTTTTCAAGAGACTCGATGATGAGTTCGATAAAGTGCTGAGATTTTATACTGCAAAAGTTAAAGATGTGAAATTAGAGGCTGATGAACTGAGCAGACAGATGGATGCACTTATTGCTTTGAGGATAAGAGTTGAAAAGCCTGATTTGGAACAGAAAGTTAATCAAGAAGTTAATGTTTCATCTGCTAATGAAGAAAATCGAGGTTTTTAATGTTATTTATATCTAGAAATCTTTGAACATTCTATAATGTATTTGTTTCATATCGCCTAATAATATTTCGATCTGCACAATGTGGAACACTACCCTCCACTTTGATCCATGCTTAAGAGTCGTATTAAGTTGATTTTTTGCAAGTTCATATATAATCACATTTTCGTATTTAATATGCTATAACACTTGATATTTTTTTCACAATATCACCTAATTTCGATAGTTCTGTCTTCGAATATGAAGGGCTATACATGGATGCAATTCAAGAAGTTGATATGAGCACAGAAAGCACTTGTTTAGATGATGTGATAAAAGCTGAGAAAGACAATAAAGATGATCATACCTTTAGGCCTGCTTCTGTGGAACTTTTAGATCATGTAAAGATCAACGTTGATCCTGATACTCCCATCTCGACTTTAAGAACTATTTTCATGAGTTCAAATTCAGGTCTATCGTTCAGTCAGAAAGAGCTCGGGAAAGCAGAAGAAAAGTTAAAACGGGCTTTCGTTGAATTCTATAAAAAGCTTCAACTTCTAAAAAGCTACTGGTAATAAATTTCTCAACATTATCATGTTGTATCTGTGATGAAGTTACTGATATATTGCTGCATAATGTTGTAGTTTCTTGAATATGCTTGCCTTCTCCAAGATTATGAAGAAATATGACAAGGTATTTCGTTTCCCTTCGATCCAGAGAGTTTTTATTTTATTTTATGAAAGAATTACTTTAAAAAGTCCTAATATAAACCTACACATCCAAAAATAAACTAATTTGGTTTTCAAATTTTCCTTCACCACCAAAAAATTAAAAGAATGTATTCAAGATAATAACTTGTTTAACACAAACAGAATTACATAAAGGATATTAAAAATATTAAATCATGCTATAGATTTACAAGGGCAATTCTTTTAAAAACGATTAATTGATTAATTCTTTAGAGCAAAAAAATATTTTTATGGATCTTTTTAGATGTAAAATTATATTTGAAGGCGAGGTCTGAATTCTCGACTTATTTGCATGCAGGTCACTTCAAGAAATGTTTCAAAAACTTACTTAGAGATGGTTGACAGCTCTTACCTCGGCAGCTCCAATGAGGTTTAATAGTGAAAGACATACTGCTATTCATTTATATGAGATTTCACAGGTAATCACAGTTTCCTATCTAATAATCCCTCTTTCATTTTCTTAGGTTGATATACTCATAGCACGATTAGACGCCACATTCATTAAGCACTTTGCAAATGGAAATCGAAGAGAAGGGATGAAAACTTTGAGGGCAACAGACAAAAAGGAGAGGCATAGAACGACATTTTTACTCGGTAAATTTTTACAGAAAAAAGCACTTATTCTTTGAACTATGGGAAAAAGTTCTATTGAATCAAACAAGTTATTTCTACATGTAGGCCTGTTCACTGGTTGCTCAATGGCACTAATTGCCGGTATTGCTGTCTGTATACATGCACGAAATCTTCTTCATCACGAGGGACGAGGGCAGTATATGGACAATATTTTTCCACTCTATAGGTATGCAAAACATTTAGCTATTAAAAACTAACAAAACTATATAGACAGCCTTTTCGCAACTAATTAGAGAAACACTCTAAACTTCGAAACACTACCATAACTTCCCATGTAACAAAAACATATGATTTCATCACCCCCTATTAGTAAAAATATAATGTAATTTTACCTCATTTGTTTCGAGTTGTCATCATTTAACATGGGGTGTCTTGGTAATTTGCAAAACCTCCAGGTTTTGTGGTAATTACCAATAAGTTAAATATTGTTTCAGAATTATGACAAAGATACTTGATCAATAACTTTGCTCTGTGTAGCTTGTTCTTATTCATTTTCCTACACATGGTCGTCTATGGAGCAAGTACGTACTTCTGGAGACGATCCCGAGTGAACTACCCATTCATATTTGGATTTAAACCAGGAATGGAATTGGGATTCAGAGAGATCTTTCTACTTGCATCCAGTCTCTCAGTACTCGCATTGGCTGCTGTTCTGTCTAACTTAGACATGGAAATGGACCCCAAAACACAACGTTTTAAAACATTAACCGAACTGGTTCCACTAGGCCTAGTTACTGTAAGTTGGAAAATTCAGTGTTAAATACACTAACCTGATTTAGATTATGCCAAATCAGTAAATAATGTATGTTAATTGTTATGCTGATGTAGCATAATACTCTGATGCTAACTCTCAAAGGTTTTTTATTAGGTTTTGCTTCTTATAACCTTCTGCCCTTTGAACATCATATACCGTTCGAGTCGTTTCTTTCTCATTCGATCTGCATGGCGCTGTATTTGTGCTCCTCTTTATAAGGTATGCAAATTGTACAAGATGACAAATTACATATAAAATGAAATATTTATTACCTCACTGTCATCTGTCTTCTTCTGGCTGCCTTTGCAGGTTACATTCACTGATTGTTTCTTGGCAGATCAGCTAACAAGCCAGGTGCAATATCATCCTCTTCCCTCTTGTACCTTTAAAAAAAGAGAGGAGTAATTGCAAAATAGCCCCTCTAATTTTGCTCTATTACCAAAGAGTAAATGTCAGAGAATATTTTGCAGCTATACCGTAAATTTATAATATCAAGAAGCATAGAAGTCCAAATGCCATAGTTTTAGATATATAAACAACTGATAACTAAGTTTACGCTTATTGCTCTTCTGCTACTGCAATGAAATTCCGGTGTTCATATATTTCAGGTTCAGGCTTTCAGAAGCTTGCAATTCTACATCTGCTACTATGGATGGGGCGATTTCAGGAGAAGATCAAACAGATGCCTTAACAGCAATATATATGAAATCTTATACATACTTGTTGCCATTATTCCATTCTGGTCGCGTGTTCTTCAGGTAAATTATACAAATCTGTTTCCGGAAACCTGCAGTATTAGACGGCCCCCTAGCAATTTCAGCCTCAACTACAAGCTTGCATAATTACTCCCATAAGACATTATTTTGCATTAGTCCCTTAAATGGACATAAATTATTAGTTTAGACACATGTCTTTTACGTGATCATTACTTAATTCGAGTAAATTTCATAAAAAAACCATTAGATTATGTAACACAAAACTTGAGTAGGATTTTAAGGTCTCAGGTTGTAAACCTTAGGGGGGGTATTTATGCAATTTATTCAGTTTATCCTAAACCCTTATAGCACATGCAAGCTATTTTTGAAATTTCTTCCATTTTTTCTAACGACTATGGTAACTAAGATTTGTTTGTTTCAACAAATTCAGTGCCTTCGCCGCTTAGTTGAGGAGAAAAACTGGAGTCAAGGTTTCAACAGCCTAAAATATTTCTCGACAATTGTGGCGCTTGTAATGAGGACGATATATGATCTCAGAAGAGGAACTTTTTGGAGAATCATGGCTGCATCAAGCTCGGGAATAACAACAGTTTATAACACATATTGGGATATCGTTATAGATTGGGGTCTTTTGCAAAGGAATGCCAAGAATCCATGGCTCAGAAATAAGCTTTTGATATCAAACAAGGCTGTATATTTTGTGGCTATAGTGAGCATTCCATATTGCCATCATTATCCATAAATAATCGTTCTATTGTAAATTTATAGTGTATGAAAAACTTACAGTGGATTTTTGGGTTGGAATTGCAGGTAGTGAACATACTTCTGAGGCTTGTATGGATGCAGTTGGTACTTGATTTCAACGAAGCGCCATTTCTCCATAGAAGAGCCATGATTGCCGTTGTTGCTTGCTTGGAGATAGTTCGTCGTGGTA
Source organism: Verbascum thapsus (assembly GCA_963669365.1). Classification (NCBI taxonomy): domain Eukaryota; kingdom Viridiplantae; phylum Streptophyta; class Magnoliopsida; order Lamiales; family Scrophulariaceae; genus Verbascum; species Verbascum thapsus. The sequence goes on along the minus strand of OY770117.1, from coordinate 8,131,907 downwards.
TTTGGAACTTCTTCAGGTTTGATTCTACATACATTTCCATTCTTCTCGTGATTCTTAGTATCTTTTAGGATCTGTTGGTCCGAGAGATCTTGGTCGCCAATGTGTGGGCCCACATGGACATTCTGGTCATTAAATGTGGGCTCCACACGATAGGAGGCCGGTGTGTAGGAGACATCCTGATCATATGGGCCCTGCTTGATAGGTGGTGTAATGTCGCACAATAATTACATGCACACCCCTCATTTATCGAGTAATTACAACAAGCTCCTGAAATTTGACAAATTACCAAGACATCCCTGTCACTCAAACCCCGACAACCCAAAAAACAAGTGTATGCTCTGTAATGATAATTTCTCAAACCTTTTCTATCTTCTTGTAATTAGAGTCTCGAATAAGGGATAGCTTTGTAATTTACTCAAAAAGAAACTCCGAAGTTAGCTTTCCATACCAGGGTTCTTTTAGATGGTAATGCCTCTGTTTCACTTGGGCAGGTTGGAGAACGAGCACTTCAACAACATCAAAAAATATCAAGCATCCAAATCTGTACGGCTGCCATTTCACTACGAAGATGAGAAGATCATGTAACAGAAAATATCATATAGTTTATCTACACAAATCTCAGATTGAAGAGTTTTTGCCCTTGAGCATTCTTGAGACTTCCTGTTAATAACAGCAACAGTTTCGTTATTTTTACCCCATAAAATTGGTGAACCCGAATTGTATTTTGTGATTATATTGAAACTTGAAATCTTCGCAAATGCATCGCGGTAACAACCACAGAATAACCGAATCAGAAATCTCAATCTGCAAAAAATTTATTGTACATTCTTTCTGAAATATAACCAGAAAATTCTATATCCGAAAAAGATGAAACTCAAAATTAGTCGATATATTACACTGTTTGGAAGCTTATTACACATGGCGTTCATACAATTTCTAGCTAACGAAAAGGGCAAAACGGTTATTTTGGGTAATAGACATCTTCAGCATCCTCTCCTTTATTCACTGAGGAGTCACAAGGTGAGTTCTCTTCTGTCACAGCACCTGTACTTTCGTGATCTTGGTTTCCAAAGAGATATGACAACGATAAAGGATTATAGGTAGAGCTTGCTTTCTTGAAGCCTTGTATAGCTTTAATTGCAGCAAGGGTACTCCTGTAAATATCAACAGTTTCTTTATCAAGGGTCGATGTTGACTCTTGGGAAATATTTGACACGTTGGCATTTTCTGTGCTTGTCTGGTTCTGTGGAACAGGGTAAGATTCGATGATTTCTGCTTCAAGTGGAAATAGGACCTCAAGATTTGCCTCACACTCACGGACTAAACTTGTGAGAGGTTCGGTTGTAAAGAAAGGCTGGTGAGCGGCTAGTTGAGTGAACGGTAGACTTAATAATTCCCCAGTTCTTTTATCGTATTTCTTCAAAATCTTTATAAGACCTAATTAGAAAGGAGAAGATATTTTAGTTAGAAAACAGAGAGCACAGTTGTAACAATGAGGGAGCATTTGCGTGGAAGTATTTGGAGCTAAGGATTTCGAATTACTCATGAATCCACGATTTTAAATCACAATTTTCAGAAAATTACGGCAAACTATTTTCAACCCAAAACACAATTTTTCAACATCTTGTTCTCGTTCCCCTACATAACTAACAGTCTACATCCATGACTCCACGCTGTCTCAACAATGATTACCAACTCCGAACTAAGAAATAATTTCTCGTTCTTACTTTACTAGCTTTTTGATCACATAATCATTATCAAAATGACTAACTTAACCATTTTACACATCATACATAATTAAATCATATTTGATTTCACATACCATACTATCAACCATTTTCTAATATCATAACAAACACAAATATCACACCATATTCACACAAATACCCATAATATGCATTCACCAAAATATTTTCTAAAGATATACTTGAAAACATAAACAAACACTGCGTCAATATTTGATGTGTTTGAAATCCAAATTACCGATTGATGATTGAACTCAATTTGTTCAAAACTAAGGAAAACAAAGCAATTCACATGCTTAGCTTTGAATAGAAGAAAGAATAAGGAAGTAGCTTCTTTACCTGCAAAGTTAAGGGAGCTGTAGTTTTTAAGAAGGACCATCTCCCCATGAATGGAAACGAAGTCCTTACGTATGTCCATCACCTCTTTACTAAATTCTGTCTCTGAGGTAAACACTTCATTGTTATTTCCCCTCAGCTTCACTCGCTCAATTCTTTCCTTTAGTGCCTGAGACAAACAAGTGCTCATAGAGATTAAGTGCCACAGTTCAAAATTCGGGTGTCCACAGAAATCATGCTTTAATCTGAATAAATATCTGAGAAAAATTCCATCCATAACAACTGGAGAAAAGAAACAGATTCCAAAAACTAACTGAGTAGATTTTTAATAAAACCCTTCTCCTCCCTCTCCTTTAGCCATTATAATATCACCTTTTCATCTATCTGAAGTGATTAAGCGCATAAAAGCCAAAATATAACATCGCTTTCAAAATGAGGGTCTCCACATTTTATTACACGTAACAATATTATTACGTTGACAAACTGTGAAAATTTACCAAAGTTCTGGTTAAACTAAAGCATTTCCAGTAAGCGAACGAATCAAATTCTAGTCTTTTATTTTAAAATTGATATTAGCGTTTCTCGAAAGCATCGTTAACGAATAAAATATATTAAAACATCTGAAGCCCATCTAAAGGCATGTGTTTGCAGTTAGCAAATTCTAAAATAAACAAATCATATTAGAAATTGGAATATACCTTAGGAGATTCTTTTAAACCATACAACTTCACAAAGATTGATGTCCACTTAGTGTTAAGTATTATAGTTAATGTTTCTCCCCAGAGTACTCTGTCAAAGAGGTACTTCCAACTTCTCAATCTCATATTCAGATTTCCTTATCACTTAGCTTCAACTGTCCTACCAACTGCCATGAGTCTAACACAGACGTCCCTATATCATCGTAAATCATACATCACACTTTCTAAGTTGCTTTCTATATTTGAGTTACAATCCATCTTGCAGGTGCAATTACTTGGTCTGGAAGAGTTCGACGGATTCTACGTTGACAAGAAGGATGCTATCCAAGTTTCAAAAACTAGATTCTTAAACCTCCCATCCTTGAACCGATCCACAAACATGTATGTGTGTGTGTATTTTAATTTGTGCGTATTCGAGTCTGAAAAAGAAGTCAACTACTGGAATTATTTGTTGAAAAATATTGGAAAATTGAAAGATGTTTCTTTTTCCCTTTTTTGCTGTACTATGCACGGCTTCCCAAATTCAACTACACCCACAAAATCCCCATACCACGATAAATTTGAAATTAACTTATCAAGAAGCTCAAATTTTCAACAAAAAAACTGAGCCCGTGAGTTAGAAGGCTGCATCCCACCAGATGTGTTCTCTACTTATATTAAGTTCTTTGTTGCTAGTTTGTTTTTTCATTGTTGCAAGTTTGTAATAAAAATGTTGATGATGATTGTTGATAGTAGTCGATGTCACGATGCAACCATTTTATTTTGAAAAAAAATCACCAAAAGTTAGGAGGAGATCGTTATCAAATCCTTCATGCCTAATTTGTTCATCACATATTTTCCTCAATCAAGTGACTCTGGCTGAATAGTTTTCAAATTTCACAACTCAATAACAAAACTAGAAACATATAAATATGAGAATTAATATATAAAAACTAGAAATATGAGAATTAATATTTAAAAAGAAAAAAGAAAAACCTGGAAGCGGATAATAAATTCCTCCTCCTTATCGATGTAGAATTCGTTGAACTTTTCGAGCTCCACGTTGAGAATACCAACGAACCATTCTTGAAGCTCCGGCAAGGGACCTTCCGGCGGCAGATTATCCGCGGCCGGCGCCGGAATATTCTTCAGAAGCTTCTTCAACGGCTTGTAGGACAAATATTTGTCTCTCCACTCAGGTAGGGTTTCTTCTAAATGTATACCAAATTCTTTCCCGAATTTCATATTTCTTTCGATGTTCAATTCGATTAACCCAATTAAAATCAAACTCAAATGATTATTTTCAGTCAGATTTTCTTCCCAAGAACAGATTTAAATTTCAAGATTTGCGAAAAAGTGCGAGGAGATTTTGCTTTGGAATCTTTATAGATATGAAATTTCATACAACTTGTTGGCCATATATACAATGTACATACAACAATATACTATATAGTTTATACATACAAAAATCACACACAGAAGTGTGTGTTTTTTGGGTGTTTATTTTATTATTGCAAATTGAAATAAAATTTGGGATTTGTCTTCACTCTTGTTGTCTTTTTTTCTAAGTAAAGTAAATAAAATAGTAATAAATTACAATACTAAAGTATAAATAAACTAAACAAAAAGGCTTGGACATTATAAAGAATATCCTTCACCATTATTTTGGATAAGATGGAATTTATGGATTTAAATTTGATTTTTCCAATAATATAGTTTGGTTGAAGTCATGATTTTTTTCAGTTTTAACAAGTGTACTCCAGGAGATAAATACTCCATGACGTCTAGAATATAAATAAATCGAGTTGAATCTAATGTATATAAATTTGTTTGAGTTACAATTGAGTTATAAAAATTACTTGGTGGAGATAGAAATTCAGTATTTTAGAATGGAAAGAACGTAAAAAAACAGCAACCAAGTTTCGTACGACAGTAAGCACCTTGATAGAGAGAAAAATAAATTAATGAAATTATAGCTCTTTCTTGGCCTAATTATCGATTAAAGGATTTAGCTTGTCTGAATCGTTATTGGTTTGATACCAATAATGGCCCGCATTTTTATTTAGAATATTTCGCATTCTCCATCAAATTTATGAAGATGGTCCGCTACTTGTTATTCTGTACAAAGGACGATTTGATTTTTAATCAAGCTGGCCTCAAACCACCTTTAATCGAGTTGAAAAGAAGTCGAACTCGAGTAGTTTGATTTTTTGGTATAATTTTTTACTAATCGAGCTGAATTTCAAAAATTATCAAATACAGAAAAGTTATGCATTGTTTGATAAATTATCGAATCAAACTCGAACAAACTAACTATTAACGATCGAAGTCGACTCGAATATCAAGTGTTTAATTTAACTCTCATCCCTTATTAGGTCTGATCCTCTTTTGACATTTTTAGTATGAAAGACTAAGCAAAAGACTAGGGAATTTCAATTCTTAGTATTAAGAATATTATTCAATATTGGCTATAAAACAACCAAAAGACTACGTCAAAATGACCTGTACTTGACTATACTACATGCAACTAGGCCTATAATTTATTTTGCTTTTCTAAATTTGACAATCGTACAAGAATGTTGGCCGACTATATAATATTTATTGATTGAGACTTGAAAGAATAAAGCTAGTCCCACTACTACAGTAGATATTAATTAACATGCAGACGTATGCTTCTCAATTATTGAACACTCACTTTAATTAGTCAAATTAGATATTTACTTTCTTAATTAATTGGAAGTAAAAAAAAAATACACTGGACTTTATCTATTTGTAACAAATCAAGTGCATATTACAAACCGAATATTATCACTCGATTATCATGTGCATCAAACTTAAATTCATCCAAACTAAATTTTCTCAACATACTGACAAATGTATAGGGGTGAAAATTTAACTCGATATTTAATACTCGATTTGAGCTCGATTCGACATTTTACCAAATCAAGCTTCAACAACTTTTTCTGTTCGATAAATTTTAAAGCTCGACCCGAGCGCAGCTCGATTAGCAAAAAATAACAAAAATATGTACAAAATATTCAAACTACTCGATCTCAACTCGTGATTGGATCGATTAAATTTCGTTTGAACTCGGCTCGATGAACAATCAAACCAAATTCAAACACAATTATTCAAACACAATTTTTAAAGCTCAACTGTAATCAAACAAGCTTGTGACACTTGTATGTTCGGCTCGACTCGACTCATTTTCACCCCTACAAATGTGTATACAAAGATTAAGACGTGTAGAAAACGAAAACTATATAATATTGAGAAAACGGTAAAAATTCTCTTATTGGAACCACACACTTGTTACACGTCTATATGGGATGTTTATCGTACTCTTGGCTCAAGGGACTAAAACAACGCCACTCAGTTTCGATGCCTTAATTTAAATACCCAAGTCAAGTTTGTTCATAATTATAACAGATATCAAGAACAAAGAGGTTGCGAAAAATAACTAAAATGAAGAGAAAATAGAAAGATGAGCAGCAGGTCAGATGTGACTGACTATATGGTATCCAGAGCCTGAAGAATGTCAGCCTTCAAGTCTTCAAAGTCCTCGACTCCAAAGCTGAAACGAACCAAGTTGTCCAATATACCGTACTTGGCCCTGTCCGACTGGGAAAGATCCCTGTTTCAATACACGTTTGATTGACATTAACAAGTGATACTCCGTTAATAAGTGAGTTTTTTTGAGTTATATGACTAATAGTGCAGACTACAGATTCATCACACAAACACACATGCAAATACATATATTCATTCAGTGAATGTTTATTTAGTTATAACTTCGATACTTCTCAGATACTACTTTCAAAAAAGACGAGTAAATTACATAAGAAACCCCATTTTGTGAGAATCTAATTACGAAATTGATGTTTGAGAAATTACTATAGCATCCCCTGTCAGTAAAAAACATATTACAATTTTACTCCCTACCAGTAAAAGTTTAATACTCAGTCAGTAAAAAGCAGACTACAATGACACTCCTTGGTTTTGAAGTTGTTAAGATTTGACCAGGGTGGTATCTTGATAGTTTGCCAAACCTTGTAAACTCATGAAAATTACCCACCAAGTAAGGGTTTTGCATATAGTTGTCCGGAAAGAGAAAAACAAAAGGTGATTGGGCAGGAAATATTAAGAAACAGGAAATTTTAGCTTGGACCAGATTCGACAAGTAAAGCATGTAATCGGAGTACAGGTGTACAACCCAATGAAAGAAACCAATCACGAGACAAATTTTGTAACACTTGTTTTATGATGGGTTAAGTGTGGGCAAACTCAGCATGGACAAGAGGTTTCCTATAGGAAACTAATGCAGTGACCATTTCACAAATGATTCAAACAATTCATCACATGCTTCAGTTATTGCAATAAGCAAAAGACGCACCAATAAGACATTATGGCTGGTTGATCAACAATGCTTTCACAGCCTCCAAAGGAAGGGGCTATGTATGGAATTCTCAGTGCATCCACAAATTTTGCAGTGGTCATCAGGTCTCCATCAACCTGAATATAATTCAATTGTGATGAAAAATCTCAGAGAAATTGCTTCGAGCCGAAACTTGTAAGAAAAGCAGTTGGCTGTAAATTTATGAATACTGACCTCAAAACTAACCACACCACCATAACCAGTCATTTGCTTTTTAGCCAGGTCATGTTCTGGATGACTAGCCAGGCCTGGATAATAGACATGCCTAACCTGAAATTCATGTTTGGTTGCACAAAATTTAGTACCAAAAAGAATTTTTTGTAGATTTGGAGTAAATTCTTAAAGCCATCAAGTACCTTGGGATGTGCCTCTAAAATTCCGGCCATCCTCTGTGCTGTAGAATTTTGTTGCTTTACACGAAGATGCAGCGTCTTCATGCCTCTGATGATCAAGTACGCAGCATTCTGATGAGAAAGTGAAAATTTAACCATGATTAATTATGACGACAATGTAATTAATCATGATAGTGTTTGAGCTCAATTTATGCAACAAAATATTTGCAGGTTAGTCGGAGCCATAAGACGACATTACTAAGCAAGACTACCGATCTGGAAACTCACGGGATTTAGAACACCTCCAAGAACATGGTGCAAGTTACGAACAGCTGAAATCAACTTCTCAGGGCCACTTATCGAACCTCCAAGAACCTACACAGAAATACATTGGTTCAGCTCTAAGAAATGTGATGATCAGAGCTAATGTAATGGATTAAGGACCAGTCTTATATGCATTAGAGTGAACATACATCATTGTGGCCTCCAATGAATTTGGTGACAGAGTGTACGACAATATCAGCACCAAGAGCCAGGGCCTTTTGGTTAAGAGGAGTTGCGAAAGTCCCATCTATACACACTAAGGCTCCTTTCTCGTGGCAAAGTTTTGACACACGCTCAATGTCAACACACCTCAAAAAGGGATTGGTAGGAGACTCGGTAAAGAAAAGTGCCACCTGCATGGAAAGATATATGCTTTGTTAATAAGCTCTCTAAGGAGAATAGAAAATGACAACAAAACGAGAATAACAAAGATGGCTTTAATAAATACTGACATTGTTCTTCTCTAATGCAGACTCCAGACCTCCAATATCTGCAGGGTCAATGACAGTAGCCTGCGATGTGGAATCATGTAAGAACAACAGGCCTCTAGTTACCAACTAGGAAGAAAATGTTCATTATGCATTATACATCTGTACAGGATGAAGACATTAAAACTAGTACTCCAAATTATCCGCTTCATCTGTTTACTTTCTTCTCATTTTTCTTTCCTTCAGTTTCTATTTAATATATATCTGTTATGGAAAAATCAAAAAGGTTCATTTTTCTTAAAATTAGAAAGAGTGAGATTGCTTTTTACAAAACTTCTCCTTCAAGGAGTGAGATAAACTTCAATGGTTCTACACAGAAACAGAAACAGAAAATCCATATGATAGTTCAGAAAGATCATTACAGTGATCCCCATTTTGGGAAGAACAGTCTCAATGAAGATCCTAGTCTTCCTATAGCAGTCGGTGGTAGTCACTAAATGCCCACCAGCAGGGACCAGTGCCATCAGCAAGACAGTGCTAGCACACATTCCAGATGCCATCAAAATAGTTGTTTCAGCCCCTTCCAGCGCACTGATGCAATATTCAGAAGAAAAAATGTATTTGTTGTTACTATTTACACATTCTTCGTAAAAAAATATATGCTAGAAGAGGATAAATGGGAGACTGAAACTGACCTTATCTTTTCCTCTGCAACAATAGTAGTGTAGTTCCCGTAGCGTCCATATTCGAAACTCGAACGTCTTTTTTCCTGTCAACAAAATAAGTAGATCCTGGGTCTATCACATACACCTCAACTGTGATAAAAGTATATACAAGCACGTATTGGGCACAGGTAAGACTTGTCTGGAGTATCATGGTGCGGGTTCAGAGTTTTGATTAGGCTAAACAATCTCAAGTTGCATAAGCTAATGCAAATAGAAATGGTTACTGTTAGCCCTTAGTTTTGACTAATATGTTTAGTCGACTGGTTACAGGTAAACATTGTTTCGTCGTTGACTTCCTAGTCTAACTCAGCATTCTTTCATATACTAATTATGTGCAACACAATTTTTTAGTTTCTTGTCAACTGGAGTATAATAGATTTCATCATATGTCAAGTCCAGTTGTTCTCATAGCTCATAATAACTCCGATAAGAATGTGGTATAAATATATGGGCTGCCAACCTGGTTCTACTTATTTAAGCTACAGAAGCCGGTAGCATGATTGACCTTTTTAAGTCAGAATTTTTCATGCACTTCAATATAGTAGAGTTTAGAAATATTCTCCAGAAACACTAATTACCATTGAATTGAACTAACCTTAAAATCAATGAGATCAGCAGTTTTCTTAAAGAAATAAGCTGATGTATTAACCACTGGGGTAGTTATTGCATCAGTAACAATGCTGCGACCCAATCTTTCACCTGCCATATTAATTAAGTTCCTGTAAGTAGTGAGCAATTGAAAAATCCATTCTTGAGCAAGTCAAATACCAAGCAAATTTCAAACACTTTTTTAAACTGGCATGCCACAATTTGCAACTGTGAGACAAAAATGATCAACATGTGTAAAAAAGTTTCAAATCAAAATGATTATCTAACATTTTCAATTGGGAGTTGATGAAGTAAATGGGTAGCACCACGGGCAGAAGTGAACCAAAAAGCATTATTTTTAGATGGGGAGCATAATCTAGTACAAAATATCATGTAATCTCAAAACCCCAAAAATTCAATAAGCTTCTGAATATGGTAAAAATTACAGATAAAATATCTAGCTAGGGTAGCTAGTATATTCATCAATAAATATCTTCTTATGCTAAAAATTACCACAGTTAATGTCTCTGTTTCGACCTCTCAAAACGTCTCAGTATTTAAATGGGTATAACCTCTAATTTAACAAATTCTTTTCTAAAAGAAACATTTCAAATTGTACAAAGAAATAGACAGGTGTTTGAACTAAAAAGCCGCAGTTCATAAGAAAGGAATACGTAAAAAAATCAGCATTTATTTTGATTAATCGCAACATCATACCAGCATGAATCGCAACGCTGCCATCATAATTCAGAAACGGAGCGTATCTGACAGGAGGCGAATCCTCCAGCTGCGCATTTTCGCCATCACAAGGCGATTCACCAGCCGCCTTCACCACCGTGTCACCGCCGGTCTCAATCGAAACCGGCGCGACACCAGCGGCAGCCGCATCGACGGCCTTAGCCGCCGGCGTGAGGTCCGAGGCGCCTTGGTTGTTCGACCACGACGCCGCCACCACCTGAGCCACGCCAATATTGCTACAGTTCCTACGCGCCTTGGTGCTGAGCTGGCGAACGAAGTTTGGAGGAAACTTCAAGATCAACGAAGACAAGCCGCCGTGCGTCGCCGCCACGCGAAACTTTCCGGAGAATCTTTGAGATCCGGCGGATGAAGGAATCTCCGAGCGATCTGTGCGGCACTCGAAGGAAGGGAATGTTCTTGAGCAGGTCGACATGGCCATTTAGGGTTTAGAAATGAAAAATATCTGCGAAGGACGTTGAGGGATTTTCTGGTGTGCCTGTTATTTCTCTTTCTTTCTCATGTACACAAACAAGTGAAAGTACAATGTTTTATACCTACCACCTACCTTTTTCTTTTTCAATTATTTGGAATAAAAAAATTTAAATAAATATAAACGGCAATAAATTTTAATTGAAATGTTCACTTTTTCTAAAAATCATTTACTTGTTTACAAAAAATGCCTTCACTATAAAAAAAATATTATGATCACTACTCAAATATGAGTAGTTATTGTGTTAATTTCTCTTCACAAATCGACCCTGCAAAAGGGAAAAAGAAAGAAAACTTTACTCCCAAACCTTCAAATAAGATCAATGTTCGCTAGTTAATAGTGAATTGTTATTAATTCATATTCACAATATATATTATATCACTAAACCACTAATAATGAAAAAAACAAAAAATGCTTAAATTTCTTCACTATTATGAAGTTTCAGGAGTTTTAAAATCGAAATAATCACAATTATTAATGTGATATATAATATAGGTTCACCTATATACTAAGATTAGCCAATACTTCGACTCTTAAAAAATTTCTCAAAATGACCAGAAACGTACCTTGACACGAGGGCGTTTCTCGGCATTAAGCTTTCTGACTTGATAACGTATTGTTCAGGAGAAAAGCCTATTCCGCCTCTTCTCCTTGTATCTCAACACACTTGCTTCTCTTTGCCCCAATTTTAAATCCTCCTCTCTTTTCGTTCTCGTTTCACCGTTTTCAATTTCTCCCTCCATTTTTGGAACTGTCCATTCTCCCGCGTTACATCCCCAACTTATCGTACCCTGCCAAAGATATAACATATGGCGTACTATTAGGACGACTACATTTTAACAGTCGAGGTGGATGCAAATAAATCGAAACATTTACTCACTAAAGACTGGATCGAGTAATTCTTACGAATTCTGGTGACTTTAAATTTTGGAAATCAAATCTTTTATATCGTGCCATATCAACATAGTTCTTATGTCGCTATTAGGGGTGGCAAAATGGATCCGGAATCACGGTTCCAACCGGATTGAATTGGTTCCTAAGAAAATTTTATTTGGTTCCTAATTGGTTCCAACTTGGTTCCAAGTTAGGTCCAACTAAATTTCAAGTTAGCCCAAATCGTTTGCCAATAATCTAAATTATAATGAACAAAATGTAAGGTATTGAGTCGGGTTGGGCTTGGTTCCCTTTTGGAATGATTTTGGTTCCACCTTAAAACCATTTAAGAACCAAACTTATTTAACACCCAACCCATTGGAACTGACCCAAAACCAACCCAACCCGCCCAATTGCCACCCCTAGTCGCTACTAATGTGGCATCATTCCGACTCAAAATTCAATTCGTATGAACATATATATATTGATCGGACAAAATATGACTATAATCAAAATAGTCCAAAATAACTTTGACATATACCAAAAAACACTAAAATACCTAAAATTCATTTATGATATGTGTCCAATAGAAATATCAGGTCGGGCCTACTGGTCGACCAGAATAATCTAGACTTGACATCAAGGGACAAGTGTATGGATCCCTTTGATTCATGTATTACTATCAAATCATTACCTTTTAATTCTCCTATATATAGTGAGGGGCTCATTTAACAAGTATTTGTTTGTTTGGCAAGAGTGCTCTCAAATTTGCTCCGTAATTCTTTAGATTTTTTGTAGTCTCGTATAGACACGAGCCTAAAGCTTCTACCCATTTTCACCTAATTATAACATTAAAACTACAAATTTAATTTGATCCAAGTTAACTATGTATATAAATAGTTTGATTAGATCAAGTGCATTCATAATTATTCTCTTTCTATCAAAATTCATGTTAAATCACATATATATATACACATATAACATATATGAGCAATCTCTAAACAAAAGAGTGAAAGATCTTACGTTATTGGAACCCTCATGCGATTGAAAATCATCATCGTTGTTGACATTGGGAACGGTCTGTGAAGTCTCTGAATCAATATATAGCGGGCCTTTGTTAGACCAAACGTTCAAGATCTCCTGATAATCAAGTTTCAAAGACAGCCGTCGGATCTCCGCTGCTCGATCGACGGCGGAGCTTGTGACTTCCTCTTCCTTCACCACCTCAGAATAACACACCCATTTCTCTTCACTCGAATCTCTCTCTCTATTCCTCAGCACGTTGTGCACAAGCGCCGCCCGATCCTCCTTACCTTGTCCCCCGTATGCGTAGGTTAGCGAGGCTGAGGAAGGCGACAAATCATCGAGCCTGAAAATAGTGCAGATTTCTTCTCTTTCAGTATTAATGATTTGATAAATTGCCTTCAGATTAGCTTCAAATTGTCTTATAATATAATTTTTTGAATGGATTAAATTAAGAAGAGCTTCTAATCTAAGATTAGGTTCTTAGATTTTAGTGGTGAACTCTGAGAAGCGTAAACTAATTCATCTCGTGCCTACTTCATTACCTTGAACTGTTGTTGCTGTTGTTGATGTGAGACGAATCAGAGGCGACGGCGGTGGAGGTGCCGAGGAGGCCGGTGAGTGAGGCGGCGCCTCCGTCAGCGGCGGAGAAAAAAAGTGCAACGTCGTTTTCATGATCGTTGCTATCTTGATTTTCTACTTGATGGAGCGGGAACATATCGATCTGATTTGAGTTACTAGAACGCATTTCGGTCGATCGTTTGATCTCGTCACATTTATTCGCCGGAAACTGGAGGCGTAGACTGAGGAACTTAGGTTTCTTGGCCTTAGTTCTCGATTTCCGACCTTCAGCCAATCGCTTCTTCTCCATTGAAGACGCCGTCGTTTCGGTGCGCGCCGTCGCCGGTGAATTTCCGCCGTGAAATCGAAAAAGGTGAAGGATTTCTGGTGGCTGTGTTGGGGTTCAGTGTCATTTTGGAAGAGATGATAAATGCTGCTATGCGCCACGTGGAGCGATGTGAGTGGTGGAGATTGAAGATAGGTATCGCTTTTTAGATTTTGTGGGAAAAGCGTTGAATATTTTGTTTACTTACATGCGACACACGTGATAATAATAGGTTTCAATTGTTTTTATTTTAATATTATTTATACATTTCACGTGTTTATTTATGTTTTTTTTTTTATTATTATTATTGTGATTAAATAATTTTTTTGAAAGTCAAAAATTGTGAATAGAGCTGAAAATATTCATTTTACATTTTCTTTCATCTCCACATATTGTACAAATAGGTATACTTTCATCCTTGAGAACACTTAATGATCATAATTCATAACAATGGAGAATTCCCATTCATAATTTCTGACTAAATCCTTTCTCCAAAATTAATGTTTTTCTAGCAAGTAATCAAAAATCTAATTTGAAGAACATTAATATATCGAATGAATGAATGAATGAAATGTTAGGAATTTAAATGAACAGATTATCCTATTCAGAAGAAGAAGAATCCGGCGGCAGCGGCGGTGCCGACAGATACGGAGAGTTTCAAGGCGGTGGCGGCACTGGGTGTGTCATCGGCGGCTGGAGCGGTTGCGGGGGCGAAGGATGACGGGCTGCTTGCCTCGCTGGCAGGGGCCGGTGGCGATGAGGGATTCTCCTCCGGTGCGGCGGCAGGAGAGTATTCCGGTGAGGCGGCGGGGGTAGCGGAGGATGGCACTGGGGCTGTTTTAGGGGCGACGGTGGGGGCGGAGGATGGCACTGGGGCTGTTTTAGGGGCGGCGGTGGGGGCGGAGGTCGACTTTGAAGGAGCGGGGGCCGGCGCACTGGTCGGAGAAGTTTGGGCGGTAACCACGGCGGCGGCGGCGATGAAGATGACGGCGAGGGCAAAAATCTGACGTGCCATTTTATTCTTTTTTGTTTGTTTGTTGATTCTTGTGGGTTTTTGCAGATATTCTCTTTTTTTAACGTCTTTATAAGAGAAATTACTGCACAAGTACAAAATGAGGAGAGGAATGTGGGCGGCGACGGGGGCTTTTATAGGGCGGAGATGTGCCGGAAAATCTGGCGGATGTTCGGACAAGATTTTCATGCAAAGTTGATTTCTCACTTTTCCGTAAAATTAGTCTATTTTAATGGTCAACGGTCAACTTTTTCATAATATGTGAAACTTTTATTTGTGGTGAATGGATTGCTAAAATTTAAGAAGTAATATTTTTTATTCCATCTTCTATTATTTAAATAAGTGAAATAGAAAATGAAAAAAAAAATTAAAATAGAAAATCATATCACACGATTTTCTATTCCAAATTCTTATTTTATTTCATATTCCACGTGTATATATATATACTAGTGTGTAACCCGTGCTACGCACGGCCTGGGTTGAAAAGAAATTGATTTGGTTGTATTCTTTTTAAAAGTTTTGATTTGGCTGTATTCTTTTTTCATTAATTAAAGATGTTAATTATAAATGAAAAAATAATAAAATATATTGTTAATATTGTGCATAAGAAATATTCAATCACATAAAACCAACATTAAATACATTATATTATTTACAAACAATATATAGTAAAAATGCGTCTTAAAATCTTTAACAACTAATCTATTATATACAACAGAGAAAATAGACATTGTTAAGATCAACAAAAAATGCATTACCAGAAGTTATATGAATCTTAAAAGACTTGATGGAGTTGTTTTTTCTTTTCAGAAAGTTGAGATGTTGATTATAAATGTAACATAATGAAATACATTATTAATATTGGGCATCAAAAATATTCATAGACACAAACATTGAAGATTTTAGTTATTATAAATGAATAGAGGAAATTGTTTGGGTGAATTTTACTAAAAATATTGTAGTAGTATATGTGAATGTCTTTATCATATAGATTAAAATGAACAATCAATAATTTACATTAACATATTTTTTGACCCAAAAATTTACTAAAAATAACTGGAAAATGAACTTTTCAATATCCTTAAACAATGCCCAACTACATCATGAAGAACTTAGCCTATACTATAATATAATAACTGTTACCATTGAGCAAACAAACTTGAGGATGCAACCTAAGAAATATTAACTAAATAATTGTACTTACTGCTCCGTTGATCACCAACCTATTTCTGGCTTGAACTTATATGGTCATTGCTAATCCTTGTGTCATGAAAAAGCTCCAAGCTTGAAGTTTCAATTTTTTAACTATCACCCAAGAAAAAAAATACCTGTAACTCCTGCAACAAAATCATCAAATTGTCGAGACATGCATTAAAAGTGATCAATGATCATCAAAATTAAAATCAAGAGAATTGTTAAAGTTGTGAACATTGTCTAAATCAAAGTAATATTTATGCTTATTCTCGCCATTATTTCAGTAGGAACCCATTTTTCATCCAGTTTAGTATGTAAATTGAAAGAGAGTTCTAAACCCTACCATTGTTCAACACACTTTTCCAATATATCTCACCCCTGCATCGAAAAGTCTAATGAATAATTAAATTAAAGTAATCAAAGTAAAGCTAATTAAGAGGTTGATGTAAAACTAAATCCTTTGTATTGCATTTTTTAGGTTAGCAAATAAAACGTTGATGTAGTTGAAACTCATAATTTATGTCAGTCAACTCAACTTATAATTTGTATGTGTTGATAGTTTTAGTTATTAATGTCATAAAAAAATGAAAAACATGTCTTTCGTACCTTCCTTGACAATTGAAACTTACAACTTTCGGAGATTAATATTTTCACATTAATTGAAAATACACGAATAAATCTGTCACCTTTCGTCTTCTTTTATCTCAATCATAAACAATAATTTATAAAGACAATGGACATAAAGGCAGGTTAATGGTATATACAATGAATATAAAGGCAATTTGTAAATCATGGAAAATGAGAGGTTACTTACGGCAGGTTAATTGGCTGCAGTATGAAAAATGAAGATCTAGAGATTGGGCAAAAGATGATGGATGGGGAGGTAGAGCATAATATGGATAAGATTAATGGGTAGTTAATATGGGGAGGGAAGTTAACAATTTATTTTTATATCAAATTATTTCAAAAATAGTTAAAAATAGGATTTTTGTTTTAGAGTGTTAAAATAATCAATAACCGACCGCCCTCAAATATATATATTAATAGATAATAGATATATATATATATATATATTAATAGATAGCTAGATTAATAGATAGGAACCTCATTATTAAATTGAAAAACTAAATTGAATGAATAAGTGAACCTGCATTCGAAGTCATTAAGATAAATAAAAAGACAATATGACTAAAAATAACCTATAAGCAAGAACACCGTAAAGTGGAAAAATTATTGAAAACGTTAATTGAATGAATAATATATCAATGTAAACATATTTAAGCAACTAAATGACAAAAAAAGAAAAGAGAAAAGAAATACAATTAGAATAGTAACTTGAATCTACTGTATTTGGGGCAAAAGGAATTTAAATGATATTTACAAACTGGAGTTAAATAACTACATATGTAAAACTGATTGATAAAGAATATTATTTACACAAACTCGATCGTGTCTAAGAATAACCTGTGAAACCTCAACCCAATATTCGATCAATACTGGATGGATGTTATAATCCTCGCCATGCAGCCACCCTGGAACATTATCATTAGCCATAGAAGATTTTGATCTGATTGATGAAAATGGGTATGAACAAAGAGAAATTAAATATTTTGTTGTAAGAATTTGCAGAATGTGATAAAAGAAGAGATTTTACGATAGAGATATAAGAAAACAATTTTCACATCCATACCAAAAAAATTCTTTAGAAATCATAAGTGAATACATACTCAAATCATACATGGCAGGAACTATTTTTCGTCAAATTCATGGTGGTACCATTTTCTGGGCTGCATTCCCATCATGGTAGAACTCCTTCACGTCTGGTATGATAGTGCAACACTTCCAATTAGGTTTTAAATGCTAATTTGAAATTTAAATCACAATTTTAAATTTGAATTTACAACTCCCTAGTTTATTGTTAAATGGTGGAAAATAACTACTAAGTAACCAATATCTATCCAATAAAATTTTTAAAATAATAAAATAATTTAAAATTACCAAAAAAATAGAATTGAGTTTTGAAATGTTTTTAGATGGTCAATAAAAGTAACCGACAGCCCTCCTATATATATATTAATAGATATGACATTTGGTACGTATAAAAATATTTACACATAATAAACATCCTTTAACAAATGCATTTAAAAATCACACTGTGTCAAATATCTAATGACGTTCATGAAATAGGAATTTGGAATAGAATCTATGATTCCAATTCGATGAACTAATTAAAACACAACACTTTCTTCACCAAACTTCCACAAGCATAATAATAAAGCTTCAAAGTGCCATAAACATTAAAAAAAAAAAATCGATTTTTCACTTCCTATACCCATAAAACCTCATATTCACGCATAAATTTCACAAAAAAAATTACCCATTTCGTATTCGATCCAGACCGTCCAAACTCTTCCGACCTCTCTCCAGATCAACATTTTTCCATGATTTCTCTATACATCCAACGCTTCTCCTTGACCTTTCCTTTTGATCGAACGAGACCCTTAATTTATCCATCTTATCGCCATTATTTACCAAAACATTTTTTGTCGATCTTTCGGGCTTATCTATGCTACGCCTCGGTTTTTCTCTCCGGTCAGTACTTTTTCTCGGGATATCAAATATTATATCTGTGCTCTTTCTAGATGGCTCAAACTGATCTGTGCTTGTGCTTTTCCTAGTACTGGTTCTGTAAGAAGGGTTTCGTTCAACAGTTGAAACGAACTTTTTGAGATGCCTTATGTACTCGGGGTAGAGCTCGAGATTGCAGTGGGTCCCTCCTTTGATCCATAACGGTTCGTATTTATTCTTACAGAGTTCCCATAGGTGCTTACCGTGTGAAAAATCGACAACTTCATCTGAAGTTCCCTGTTAAAACACATATGAATTATCAATCAGATGATCTTAATAGATATATTTGTAGTTGTTTATCCCTTTGGATCGAAGGATTTAAACGTCATAGATTTATGATGTATCGAAAATAAAATCGATATGGTTGTTGAGGTCTAAACCAGCATGAATTGCTAAAGAAGATGAAATATTTATCCACCTTTAGGAAATAGCATTTGTATGGCTATTATGTTATGAATTTGTTTCGAGAAAATAAATTCACATTTTCAAGACGTGCTTGGTTTCCGGCTTTTCCCAGAAACAACCCTATCCTTAAATCCGACACCTTAATCGTATACTCTTTTCGTTGTGATTTTTATTAGATTTTTCCGCATGAATTTAGGGGTGGCAATTTGGGTCCATACATATATTTAGACCCAAACCAAACTAAGTTTTCAATAGGTTGTGTCCTAACATTTTAGCATTTTAGTTCCAACTGAGTTGGTTTTTATTAATATTTGGGTCCAATTGAGTCTTAAATTGGGCCCAATTTGGGTCCAACTTATTCTCCACTTTGAGTCAATAATCTATATTTTGACACTCTACAACGACCCTTACACCACTTTGATTCATAATGGGTCCTTATTGGGTCCATTTTGGATCCTTATTGGATCTACTTTGGGTCCTTGTTGGGTCCAACTATAATGCATATTTTTTATATTGGACCCAACTCACTTTAAGCCCAACCCAAATGGACCCGATCCAAACCCAACCCAATTATCACCCCTACGCATGACTAACAAAAAGAGCCGACTAAAGGAATACTCGTATTGAAAATGAAATGCTTACATGAATAACGAGGACGGGACAATTAACAAGCGGGATTTTATCAACATTCTGCAGCACAACAAGCCACAACGAAATCATTACTTAAACAACAAAACAAAATGAAGCATAAAAGTCGATGCAAAAAAACTCTACCTTGTAGATATCAAACCAGTACGTCTTTTTTACAGCGTACATAACTCTTACACCAGACATTATAGGACTATGCAAAACAACACCTCTTAAACGAGGCAAACGAGAAGCTAAATCCAAAGTGGGCCCACTTCCAACGGATTGACCGTAGAGGATAACATCTTCCTGCTTAGTACCATAGTTCTCCTCGAGACACTTAAATGCAGCTTCGATATCTGCATATGTGTTCTGCTCACTTGGCTATAAAACATGATGCCACATTGTGAATTACGTTATGTCATAACAAATCAAACTAGATTATATGATCGAAAATAAACTATTGGAAACGAATAATTTAACACGAACCTTCCCAGATGATTGCCCGTACCCAGTGTAATCGTACCTGAACACAGTTAGTGAAGCATTAAAGAATCAAATTCTGGACAAAAGGGGTTTTAGTGAAGCAATTTCAACTTATTACTTTTCGACATCCTAATTTTATGTAAATTTTTGCCATAATAACTGGAAAAAGAAACTTGATGCAAGTAAAAGAACTCTCAGAGAAGGTAATGTTCATACACTACCAAGTAAAGTCATGATAAGCCCAGAAGTGAATTTCGATTAATGATAACTTGAAACACAAATCGAGTGTGTTAGGTGAAAATTCATTTGAGTTTGGCTAGTTTAAAGCTCGGTTCAATTAACAATCAACAATCAGCCTAAGCCTTGCACAAATTTTGAAGCTGAATAATAACAAGCTAGAACACTAAATCCATTCAATTGATAACATAAGCTCCATAATCTAAAGGAAATCAATGAAAGTAATTAATTGATTAATTACCCGAGGAGATTGACGCGCAAGTGTATGCTAAGCTCGATGAAAAGCTCATACATCTGCCCTAGATCAGCCGCGTTTCCATGCGAGTACAGAAGCGTTGAAGTCGCCATGGGATGGCGCACGTACAGCGCCACCACCTCCGTCCCCCGCCGCGTCGGGAGCCTCATAATCTCGACATTCTCGCGGTGGGGGAACGGGCTCAAAAGCAGCAGTCCTGTTAATTCGTCTTTCACCAGTTTGTACGACGGAGGATTGGGCGGAAAGAATGCGAATTTTGCCGCCATTGATGACGTCATCCCGCCCATTGTTTGCGTCACTCAGTCCCTCTGTCTGTCTTCTACAGTTCGCAACGCTGCAGTTCCCTTCTTTGACCACACCCACCTGCTAATTAACAATCACCATCAGAAAATTTGAACTAATTTCTTGAGTGAACTCATGCGGTTTGAACTGAATTGAAAAAAAAATCAACGAAAAGAAGGGTTAAGCAATATGGCCAATACTTTTACGTAATCTAATACATCTTACAATTAACTCAAACTAAAATCACAAAAAGCAAAAGAAAAACAGCAAAACATTCAACGATTTGAATTTAAACTAAACATCCAAATTTTAAACAAATATAGGAAATAGTTGCGTACCTATTTTTAGTTATTTATGGAATTATAAAATATTAAACTGAGTGAAAGTGTGGAAGAGAAGCAAAGAGGTAAGTGGTGGCAGAGTAATGGCGGAAGAGAGAGAGAGAGAGAGAGAGAGAGAGGTTAGCTCATAATTAAGTTTAATGAATAGATTATTAGTTTTAATGGCGCATGGGATTTGGGAGGTGTTTCAATTATTACTGAAAAATACACTTTTCATCTAATAACATTACTTTGATTCAATTTTGATCACATTTTTTAAATATTTCGCATATTTAATTTTGTAATTAAAATAAATAAATCATCCAAATTTTAAACTAATTTTATTAGTCACCGATCAAATCTTTAAAAAATATTTTTAGTAGAATCATCATTATATGAATATAATTCTGTGATGGATTTATACATGAATTTTTGAAATTGATCATTAATTTTTTAAAATCCATAATTAAATTCAGTCTAGATGTGAAAAATCCATAATAAATTGGATTGGTCAAAATTAAATTGAAACAAGTTATAGCACAATTTTCCTAATTTCATTATTGAGTAGGCTGTTTGAAAGAGACGAATATCTGCCATTTCTTCATTTTCTGTCACTTATTGGCCTGGGAAGACCATGCCTGTGGATGTGCCCACATGCCATGTTTGGGTACCACCTAATAAATAATAATAATAATAATAATGTGATTAGTTACTTGCTTCATTCATTTCCATAATATATATATATATATGTATATATTTTACTCATTTCATATATATATTTTTCATATTTATGATAATGATTTTGTTTTTGCTCGTATGCTGAACTATTCTATACGTCTCGAGTTATTGGTTTAATCATAGATTGTACTTGATAGACTCAAATACCCGGTTCGTGGTTCTTTGGTAATTCTACAACTTTAAGTCTCGAATTCGAACCAGTGTCCAAAAACAATTAATTACTTGAATTGATGTGAAAGTTCCAAATCCCCAAAAAATTGAAACAATCAAACAAAAGAAATTTTATAACAGAACCAAACAATTATAAAATTTAGGGTTTAGCGTTTAGGGTCCTCAAAAAAAAAATTTAATAAAAAAAAAACATTTATAAAATTGCCCTTTAGTGAATGTTGTATTCAACCACATTGAAAAGTTTGATGGTATTAATAATGGAAATCAGAAAAAGAATAATACCTAAAACAATTCAGTTCACTATTAGGCTATGAAAGGTGTCCCCAACTTTCAACCTTTCTTAATGTCAATACAATCATTAGATGGGCAAAAGTAGAGGCCTAGATTCACTCTACATGCTCAAATTTCAACAAAAAGAAAAGAAAGGGTGAAAAAAGAATAAAGCTAAAAGAAAGCATGTGCAAAAGCCCCAAAATTTCTAGCTTCTATATAATATGATGATGTGATGATAGCTCGTGCTAAACTGCAGTTAGTGGAGTTTTAATTCTCACCGAGGTATTTAGGCTAGGTTTATGTCTTAGAACAATAGCAACAACGTTTTACGCAAACGGGACCCACGACCACAGACGACGGTGATAACTGATAATATACCAGACCCACATTTTCTTTTAACAAGGAAATGTTAAAAAGGAATCCACCAGATGTAATATAGAAGCAAAAGAAAGATCTTGAAACAGTGTGATGAGATTTATCCATGTTGTAAACACATTTTGGAAGCCAACATTTACTTAAATAAAACTCCCTTAATGTTTGGTAGCCCACAAATCACAATGGTAATAATATTTAGACAGCAAAAATACTACGTCCCACGTAGCCCAACGTTGCTCTGGCCCCCAACAAGACAAGAAATTTTGCTTTAACATTTCTACAACTTTGCACCTCCTATGCTACAATAATTGCTCATCCACAACAAGTACTCATAAGGCCCTTATTTTGTTCCCTCTCGAATTTGCTTTATCTCCTTGCTATTTGGGGAGGGTGGGAGAGAATTTATCAATTATAAAAAGTAATCTTACAATCTCTTGTCATTGACTAATCTTACTCTTGTTTTCTTACAATCAGATCACTGTAACTACATAATCCTCAAAACTGATCTCACAGACTCACACTAACTCAGCTGCTTCTACTACTGAGTCAAAGCTTCAACCTTGATTTTTTCATGAACCACTAATTCTACTAGAAATACAACAAGCGCAGAGATCATGAAAGATGCTTTCTACTACTGAGTCAAAGCTTCAACCTTGGTTTGTGCATGAACCACTAATTCTACTAGAAATACAACAAACGCAGAGATCATGAAAGACGTTTCATCGATGTAGCTAGTATTTGGTGCAGCTTATGGAGCTGATCAGATTAGACAATCCGTTCAACAATGTGTTAGGTGCAGATTATATCGATATTCAGTTTCTTAAATTCTTTCTGGTATCAAAACAAAGGTTCAAGAATAAAAGAACTCCAGATGACAAAAGAGTAAGAATACTTTCAATAATCTCCAACTAGCATGTTTAGCAGCATAGCCCACATAAATTAGATTCAAACAATCATGCCAAACAAGTTTCACTCTGCACATTCTAAATCATTAATGTCTAGTAAGCTTAAACTGTCCCCCAAAATAGTATGTCCATCACAGACTCCCTGCAATTACATATGATTTTTACCTTGAACTCTTTTGACCCACAAACAATCTCCATTAAGTCAGTACAAATGATAAACAAATATATTTTTCTGCATAACTGAATTCAGCTAATCAATTCCTCCAGGAAAGAATCAGATAACTCCATCCAATCTACTGCTAACATTGTAGTTTTGCCATTTTTATTCAATGGAAACCAGGATAACAGATAGCAATACATTGCTTAGAATTACAAAAAAGAACAAAAAGGTGACCCATCCATTTCGTCACCAAAATAACCAATGTATAATCCACCACAAAATGTTTAATAAATATTGATAGATAAACAAGATTAAACAACGTCTAATGCTAATATTAAGAAGGGGATCAGAAAACAATAACTCACCGAAACGGCAAAAAAGTCCAAACTATGTTTTTGTCTTCCTCCGAAGACGCTTCCTTAGCTTCCTCAGTTTATGCTTGTTCATCTTCTTTTTCCTCTTCTTCTTTACACTATCAGCCCGTATCACATTCGTATCATCATCCGCGGTCGTTTCCTCATCGTGTTCGGATCGAATTATCGAAGTTGGGCACATAGGATCAAGAAAATATCCGAAACAAAAGCTCGGGTAGACATGCGAATGAGAAAGATTCGGTTGTAAATGCTCCGATTTGGAGTGACTATTGAAGAAATGCGGTTCATCAACATCAATTGGCTTGGTGATCTGAGGAATTAGGGTTAGTTGTGGCGATTGAGGATGGAGACTACTGCGGAGATGAGTAGTGATTTTAGCCCTGGCGGATTGAGATTGGCTTCGGATGAGCTTTCGGAGAGCTGAAGATGCCATTTTTGAATTCAGAGATTTCTGCAGCTGAGACTGAGATCAGTTCAGATGTGACATTGATTGGGGGAAATGGTTAATTAGGGTTTTGGATGGGTTTTTTGAAACGATTTTATTCAATGTGGACATGGCTAACACGATTTTGGTATGAGTTGTAGAAAACTGGAGGGATGGCACTGGAACCCTATTAATCTTTGGGTAAGTGAAGCTAACACGATTTTGGTATGAGTTGTAGAAAACTGGAGGGATGGCACTGAAACCCTATTAATCTTGGGTAAGTGAAAATTAAAAAAAGAGAAGTGCCCCCATGCAGGATCGAACTACAGACCTTCAGTTTACAAGACTGACGCTCTACCACTGAGCTATAGGGGCTTTGTTTGCCATTAATATACGTAAATTATATATGATTGAAAATAATATCATTTAACAATTTTGAAATGCTTATCTGGCAAGTGGTCAAATATGCAAGATTGTCTAATATTTTCATGTTTTTGGTGAAGAAAAAGATGAGAAACTACTTAGAGGGTGTTTGGCTGAGCTTATAAGCTCTTTTAAACATCTTATAAGCTCTATAAAAGTGTTTGGATAATTTTTTTTATAAGATCTTATAAGACCCAAAAATAAGATGTTTGGGTCTTATAAGCAAATAAGAAATAAGAGGGTGTTTGGCTAAGCTTATAAGCTCTTTTAAACATCTTATAAGATGTTTGGGAGCTTATAAGATCTATAAAAGTGTTTGGATAATTTTTTTAAATAAGATCTTATAAGACCCAAAAATAAGATGTTTGTGTCTTATAAGCAAATAAGAAATAAGTTAGCCAAACCCAACTTATTTCAAAATCTTAGATTTTGGATGTTGTTTATATTCTTAAAAGACATAACAACCTTAGTTAATTTTCTCATTTCTAACAATATCCTTCTCCAATATTTTTTTTTATTTTTTATTATTGCACAAATTCTCTCTTATTACATTTGAAAACATCTCCAATGACTTATTTTATCCAAACACTTGAGAGCTTATTTTTTAAATAAGACCAAACATCTTATAAGCTCTTAAAACATCTTATAAGTTGTAAGAACTTATAAGATGTTTTAAATAAGTTTAGCCAAACGCCTTCTAAATTGGCCAAACCCAACTTATTTCAAAATCTTAGATTTGGGATGTTATTTATATTCTTAAAAGATATAACTATCCTAGTTAACTTTCTTCTTTCTAACAATATTCTTCTACGAATTTTTTTTATTATTATTATTGCACAAATTCTTTCTTATAACATTTGAAAACATCTTATAAGTCCAATGAACTTATTTTATCCAAACACTTGAGAGCTTATTTTTTAAATAAGACGAAACATCTTATAAGCTCTTAAAACATCTTATAAGTTGTAACAACTTATAAGATGTTTTGAATAAGCTTAGCCAAACACCTCTTAATAAGATCTCAACAAGCTCTATTTCAATCAGCCAAAAGTAGATAAAAACATGACAACAAATGTATGTACATGAGGTAATAACATCATTTGTACAACTTGTAAAGGAGATGAAGAAAAAAAGAAAAAAATCTTCCTAATATAACAAGATATAAAGAAATATCTTATAATGGCATTGGGCTCAGCCGAATCCAGACTCAAAATTCCGGTTTAGTAGAGCTTTATTCTGGTCTCAATTTGACGACGACAAATTGGACATTGCTGAAGGTCTTGTCCACACTCGCAACATGTCTGATAAAAAAAGAAAACGTATTAATATCCGATACTCTGCATTCAAACTTCGACGACCAAAACCATAAGGCTTTGTTTGATTATGTTTTCAAATCCCATTTTCAAGTTTTTAAATCAAAAAATTCCAAATAAACTTAACACACCAAATTTTCATCCAAATTTACTTTTTTCAAACTCTACTTTTTCAATCTCCACTATAACTAGGGGTGTAAACGAGCCGAGCTCGAGCCGAGCCCGATGATTTTCCCGGGCTCGAGCTCGAGCTCGAAACTCAAAATATGAGCTCGAGCTCGAGCTCGAGCTCGTCGAGCTCGATTTGGAGGGCTCGAGCTCGAGCTCAGTAGTAACTATTCTGGCTCGGCTCGGCTCGCGAGCTCGATTCGAACCTAGGCTCGCGAGCTCGAGCTCGCGAGCCCGAGCTCGAATCTAGCTTATGCTCGAGCATGATTGCACATCCTGAAATCGCAAAATCGCAGATTGCAAATTTTAGCAAAAAAAAATTAATCGTTTGTCTTCTTCAAAGCTGGGATTCAACAATTTACAATTACTAAAAAATCATTCCATTATTTAAACCAAAACAAGAAAAATTAGGAAGTAGAATGAAGAAAAGTGCTTCAGACATCTCTGAAAATGAAAAGCAAATCCTCAAAATCCTACCTGATGAAGCTAACAAATGTACTCGATGGTGAAGCCGTGGTGTTCCCGACGATGAAGAGAGGCGGACGGAGATACGACGGCGAGAGATGGATCGTTAAAAGGAATTTGAAAACTAGGGTTTTAGGGTTTTAATTTGTGAAGTAGAGATCGATTTGTGTTCTCATTATTCCAAGTTCCAAGTCCAAGCTGCACGCTCTAATTCCCAAAAAATCCCATTTTTTTAACTTTATTTAACTATTTAATATTAATATAATAAAAAAATTAAAATTAACAAAAAGCTCGCGAGCCGGGCTCGCGAGCTTTTTTAGGAGATGGTTAAGCTCGAGCTCGAGCTCGTCTGAGAGCTCGAGCTCGAAAAGCTCGGCTCGAGCTCGACAGACTCGAGCTCGAGCCGAGCTCGTTCGAGCCGAGCCGGCCTGGCTCGCGAGCCGGCTCGGCTCGATTTACACCCCTAACTATAACTACCTATCAATCATATATACAACCTTTCACACATTTACCAATCAAATAAATCATTATTTCACTTTCTCTTTCCTATTTTATAATTTTTATTTATATTTAATTATTTTTTATTCACATAATCATTATATACACAACCAAAATAATCATTCCACACATCATCCATCAACCTATCAATATTGATTTGACACATTTCACAACTTTCAACCTATTTTTAAAAACATAAACAACCAACTATCATTTTCACACGAATTTTGGTAGTACGCAATTCCCGAGAAAATTTTAAATTTTTTACTCAAAAACATAAACAAACATAGCCTAACATTCTCGATCTACATGTGCATAACGATTGAGGGTGAAAATTGAATTAGTGAAAAGATGAAGGACGAAAAATGTAAAACAAATCGTAAATCGAGGAAATTGATTTTACCTGGTGACCACAACCAAAAGCCATGTCCTTTGGATTACTCAGGCAAATTGGACATATCTGTAAAACAAGTATTTAACTCAAATTATTGTTCACATTAGCTCAAGGGAAAACAGAAATATTAGTCCTATCATAGCCTTGCAATTTTAGTCTCGTTGTTCCAGAATTGAAAAAACAGTTCAATAGGATTCTTCTTCTTTTTTCTTTTGTTTTTTCTCTTGTTTGTGTCATATCGGGGAAATTTTAGGCGTGGCATGCTCACGCTGATAAGGGTCTACGATAAATTGGACAAATTTAAGCAATGATCCCACAAGGCCCACGGCAAACTATCGGTCTTCATCTATTTCTTAAAGATCAAGACAAAAAATTAAATCATATGAACTAATTATGCAAGTTTGCAACGATGCGGCTAAGATTGTAAAGGGACGTATTCAGTGGAACTAATATCACATATCTCCATAGTTAAATAAACATATCATTTGCGAATCTGCAACAGAAATGTTTGGAGAGAGGCTGACTTGATCTTTGAAACGCATATTATTTTCTCATAGTAAAAAGACACGTCGATATATACCTGGTGCTCATAAGTAGAGCTTGGAGCAGAAGGAGCTGCATCTGCAGAAACGTTGTGTTCGTAATACGGACTTGAGCTTTGCTGAAAAGTATTTGACCGTGAAGGTTTTGAATAGCTGCCTCCATATGATTGTGTGTAGACAGGAGGAGGAAGAGCAATTCTCTCCGGGACATTCCCTTTCTGTCGACTAAAATTGCACAAAAGATAATAATCATCGCAACATGTTTGAAAATAGAGCCGTTTAAGCCACAAAGTCAGTCACTTCTAATTAAGAAGTGTGGAAAAGGATTTTCTTTTTGTGGGAATCCCGGGGTAAGATAATTATTATTGAATTCATAATATGAGTTTGAACTTAATTAGATTGTTAATTGAACCAGCTCAAACGAACTTTATTCTATACAAACACGGATCGAGCTTGGTTGTTTTTACATATTACATCGTTTTTAGCAATCAAACCTTCAAATCAGTAGAAAAGAATGTGATCAAGCTTGATTTTATATGTTAAAGAAACAAACTCTAACCAACTTTTAAGAGTCAATTTCGTGGGCTAACTTGGTTCATTTTCTAACCCCACCCGAGGTGGGGAATTTTTTCGTCGAGACAGGTATTCCACACTAAACAATCATCATCATGCCACGTCAGCACAATGTAGGTTCTAGACATGCCATTATCGTCACTGTTCGGTATGAAAACACCAAATTGTAATTAAAATATCTTCCATGAAGGTGTTATATATGCAGCCAAAGCGACCGAACTCAGACAAACAGAGGAAAAGTGAAATGAAGCTTACCCCAAAATATTAAGCTCCATTGTTGCTTTATATTGAGTTGGAATTTCCATCAATGCTGAAAGAGCAAACTCCGTCTCTTTTCGAGATTGGTGTGCACTTTTTGACATAATCTCTGTAAAATTGACAAACTGAAGAATCCAAAGAATACCTCAGTAAAGAGTAGAAAATATATCAAGTAATTTAGAAAGTATGGTATTTAATCTGATGCCTGCTAACCTGGAAATTATCGAATTCCCGGGCAGGGATGTTGTCATCGAATTCTTTCATCATGTCCCAAGGGCCATCTCCAACCCCAACTAAAATAATGGATAAAGGCAATTTGCTGCAAATATTGTAGCAAAGTTAAGACAAGATTATGCTAAGTCCAGAAAAGTAATCTAATTACATTCAGAAATATTTACCTGGCTTCGACAATTGCTTGAACAGTCTTCTGCTCTTGTGGGCTCAACTGACCGTTTTCAGTATCAACACTTCTGGTAACCTAAGAACACGAACAAGATTGCTAATTGATTCAAAAACTAAAAAAATAAACAAATTTGTTCAGAAGGGCTATAAATTCTTAATTATCGAAGTTTCACATTCGCCATAATCGTGATAACAATAGCCATTTCTCTACGGTAATATACCTGTCCATCTGCAATAATTAGTAAAACATGGTACTGGCCTCCACTTTGCTCGACAACTGTCATAGCCATTTCGATAATTGGTGCAAATGATGTTGGACCTGAAGCAAACCAATAGAGTCAAAACTACAAATATATTATTATATTAAGCTGAAAAAATAGGCTAGGTAAGTGCTAACCTGCAAGTTTCAGATGGGGAACAATTTCTCTATAACGGCTTAAAACTTCCTCAAATCCATTGCAAATTCTCTCATCAGGGTAGAAACTGAATACATCTTGATCGTGAGTCGATGCTGCCAAGTTCAATTGGAAGAAAAGGCTGGATTATAAGTTGTTGGCTTGGTAAATTCTTATTAAAGTATTTTATAGAATCTTCCAGGATTTCCTTATGGAATATAATGAACTCTAAAAATTATATATTTGAGAAACAAAACGTTTATCATGTGCAATACCATCTCCAAATCCATAACAGGGGATCAAGTTATCATCGTCAAAAGCTGCCAAAGTTTTCCCAACAATAGATATTGCTTGTTCGTAGGGATTCAGACCGTTTCCAATATGATGCAAGCTTCGACCATTATTTGACCTCTTGCCTAAACGTCGAACCAAGGTCAGCATATTTCTCACAAGTTATAGCACTTGGTTAACATATCTACATGAAAAATAAAAAAATCAACCTGTCCATTCATTGCTCTTAGTGAAATCAATCCCGACAATTAGGTTGGACGACTCAAGACCAGCACGTGCAAGAGCTTCAGTCACCTACGGAAAATAGTCCTCATATAAGACTTAAAGTATCACAGCAGAACTGTCCCTAATTTTTATCCGAGATGCAGCTACCGAAGCCAGAATTTTGCACAGATTTTTTTAATAGGGTAATGATGGTGAAGCTTCATTTGCCTCTTATATGAAATATATTCTCTTCTTCTTAGTCCATCTTATGGTACAATGTTAATTATTTTCATTTTCTATATGATGAAGTAATAGGACTTCAAATTTACAGAACAATAGATCAAATAAAAGGGCTGACTCTGCGATTTTCTGCATATGCAGACACATACCTCCTCTAATGACCTATAGTTGTCTGCAATTCTTGAATATCTCCTGTCAAGCTTCTTGTGTGGTGCATTAAATTGAGATGGAGGTGCGATATTCTGGGAAGGTGCATACGGTTGGGGTGGAGCCTCGTAAGTTTGAGGAGCATAGTACTGATCGGGTGGTGGATATGCAGCTGGTGCTGGATAAGGATGCTGCACAGGGTAATTCTGAGCATAACTCGAATATGTAGATTGAGAGTTATCGTGCTGCCATCCAGACGAAGAACTAGACCGAGCTGTGGAAGATTGCCTCCAACTGTTCCCATCTCTAGGGGTAGAGCTTTTATTTCCCATCGATTCTATTTATTCAAAATAAACTCGAAAATTCTTCAAACAGCAGAAACTTTTGTTCTCAACAAAACACCAAATCAAATAAACCTGTCAAAAATGAATAATCGAAATATATAAATCCAAGATGGAGTATTCTTATAAGGCTAATAAGAATAAATTGCCCCAAATATCAAACACAACCCTAAATTCCACAATTAAAAACAGGAAACCTTCAAATAATTCACCGCAATAATAACCCCAAAGTACGAAATCTAAATTCTACACAAGTACAAGCCTTATCTATAAAATTATTTCATGCATTAAAATCCTGAATGACTTTTTTCCCTAATGTATTGCTGTCCATGAAAGAATATTCAAGGAGGTTTACAAAAAGAGAAAACAAAAGTAACAAAAATACTTGGCAACTGGTCTCAACTCTCACTTTACATATTCAGATAATTACGCAATATATAAGTATTTATCTGCAATAACTACATTTTTCCCCTAACAAACTAAATTCCAAAATACACCGATAAGGCCAACAAAGAGATCAGAACACGCAACACACATCAATTTCGACAATGCATTCACGAAATTAAGCAGGTAACAAAACAAGCAATTCAATAATAACTTACTATGCAAGCAAAAACACCAAATCAACCCAATAACTTCACCGAAAATTCAGCAAATCAGTCCAAACTCAACCTCATTGATTTAATATCGAAAGAGATCGAAACCTGGTATGGCGAAACAAGATTCTCTGCAACATATCTTCACCAGGAGCCATTACTGGGAGACAAAACCCATTGATTATTATAGAGAAAAAGGGAGAATAAATGGAGGAAAAGAGTAATAACTTTTATCTTAAGTATTATTATTTAATGAGTTAATTGGGGGCACATGGAACCTTCCTTCATTTACCTTTTGAATGATTGAGGATTGAAAAAAGGAGCTTTTACTGTGAGTGGAATTAAAGAAGGTGCCCAAGCAATTAGTACCATTGGCTGGGAAACTGTGGTACCCTAAATTGGTCTACATGTATTTTTTAATATGAAAGTGTTTTTAAAAAAATTAAATCAGTTTTAAAAGAATTAGTCAAATAGAGTGTTAAAAATTAAAATGAGTCTAAAATCGTGATTTAAACTCAATTAACTAGTTTGAATTTAGTTGATTTTTAGGATATTTTATTTAGTTCTAACTTTTTTTTTTTTTTTTTGATGACGAGGGAAACCCGCAGCCACTACCGTGTGTAAACCACACAAGAGAGGTAAACCAGCCTAGGTTGCCCATAGCTGACAGGCGCCACTACCGTGTGTAAACCACACAAGAGAGGTAAACCAGCAACCTAACCACACAAGAGAGGTAAACCAGCCTAGGTTGCCCATAGCTGACAGGCTCACAGTAGAGAAAGCAAATAGGCATTCCCTCATCAGGATTCGAACCCGTGACCTAAGCCACAAGTTCAAATGCCCTTACCAACTCTACTGGGGGTTGCCCCCATTTATTTAGTTCTAACCTTTTTTTTTGGATGACGAGGGAAACCCGCAGCCACTACCGTGAGGTGCGCACTGGGTAAACCCCGCTCTTGTGTAATAGCCTGCAAACCACACAAGAGAGGTAAACCAGCCTAGGTTGCCCATAGCTGACAGGCTCACAATAGAGAAGGCAAATAGGCATTCCCTCATCAGGATTCGAACCCGTGACCTAAGCCACAAGTTCAAATTTATTTAGTTCTAACTTGATTCTAGATTTGGATGATCAATTAAATTTCAAGTTAGGCACAAATTATTTGCTAATAATTTAAATTATAAGTAATAAAATGTAAGTTTTTGAGTCGAGTTGGGTTTGATTCAAACTTAAAACCATGAGAACTCAACTCATTATAACCAGCCCAACCCACTCATTTTTAGCCACCGACATGAAGAAAAAAAATTCAGCCCATAAGACGAATGTGTTATGTGTGCTGATTGAGACTATTCATCAAAGAATTTTTCAAATTGATTGGATAGTAATTTTAAGATATCAATCCCTAAAAAACTTGCAATTCTGGTACAAATTGACGGAAAATTTTGAATTTGGCCACACAAAAAAAATTAAAATGTTTAACTGAAATTGAAATTTGTTTTAAATGATTTTGATTAAGATGACTTTGACGAAAAATAAATTTTTTAATTTAAATGAAAACTAAAAATGGATATTTAATTTTCAACCGCCACCCCACCTCACCACCACTACGAAACTACCGATTATGACCACCAAACTTCCGGCCGCCCCACATCTCAGGTCTGAAAAATCACCGCCTTCTTAACATCACTCCGCCACACAAAACCTCCATCGCCACCAACTCAACTTCAAACCTCTCCACCATTTTAAGGTACTAAAAAAAACTTATGTGTATTAATTTCGCAAATTTTCATACAATTTGAACCACGCACGTATGAATTCTTAATTGGAAATTCAAGCTCAGTATATACTAATGATCGACCCAAAAAAATTAAGTGCATAAACGATCTCACCATATCAATCATTTGTTAAAAATAAAATTCTTTTACAAGAAAATTTCTAAAGGGCGATGTTAAAATTAAATTATTGTCGTTAAAAATTTATAATGATGTATTCATTATTCATACATGTGCTAGGTGTTTAGAGTACAAATAGGCATGGGCCCTAAAGCTTTAGAATCTTCATGTCCCTACATATCCGGAATAAGATCAAATGGATACGTCTTATAGGAAAAAAGAGAGCCTATTTTCACAAAATCAACCAACAACACATGTATTGGAAGCTCTTATTAAAATTAAATATTAGATATGAAGATCCATTTAGAAAAATATATTTTTTGAAATAAGTCATTTTTTTCAAAAAATAATAATTATGATTTTGTCTATATCCTCTAAACTATCTTACTCTTTGGAAAATTCAAAAATACAACTTAATCTTAAAAAAAAAATCCGAATACTAGTCACAATTTATCATATTTTATGCTATATACCACCGGTTATAGTTTACTCTTTTTTCACTTCTGCAAAATATGGTAAAAACTACATTTAATAAATGCATTTAACATGATCTCCGTAATTTATGTTTACTATAATAAGAAAATATCATACCATATCGAGCGTCGATAAAAATTCGGTTTAAAAAAAAAGCTGGTATATAGCATTTCACTTTTATATATGTATCATACTCATAACCTCGTTTCTATATTCGTGTTTGTACAACATAGCTGGAGGCATACGACAAATAATGCACGGATAAACTAAATATTGTTGAATAATTATTCTTACAATTTTGATACATTATAAAAATACTTTTCATTTTATGGCAACAACTACATAAAAAATAAATTAAGGTAGTTGATACTCGATCTTAATTGATCATTAAGAATTTCTTTGAATTTGATCTATTTTACATAATAAACAAGATTCAAAATATTTTTACTTGAACAATGTTTGATGCTCAGTTTGTATTAATTAGTTAAAAAATGATGAAAAAAATTATGTACATATATGAAGTTAATAATGCTCAATAACGTTGAAGCTCTTATGAGGTTTGCATAATAATCAGATCAAATTCAATCAATAACTTTTTGATTTCATTAAATTAAGTAAGTTCGAACTATACATTATTGATTTTGAATTGATAATATTAATTTATTCAATGTATCTATAATACTTAGCGTATTTAACTTTAATGAGAGGTAGATTTTAAAGTAGATCATCTAAACATAATAAAATAATTTTAGACTATTCAAGTAAGTACACATTGGGACGAACTAATTAAACTCAATTGTATCAAATAAGTAATTTAATGTATATGTTTTATTCAAAAATTGTAAGTCTATTTTAAAAATTCATCCATATAATTTACATTCTAACATAAAGGAACAAACTTTTAAAAATATATTTGATTTAATAATAATAGAAATAATATTTTTTCAATGATAATAGTCACTAAACTTAATTCAAAATTAAATTTTTTTCATGTTATAAATAAATAATATATAATGTATTCAATTGTTTGTGTATATAATATATATATATAATCAGTATCACGTGTGTGTAGACGTTTTGTTGTAAAGTGTATATATATACAAATAATTTATTTTTGAAGGGTAAATATTAATTTGTTGCAAAATAAGGGGCAAAAGAAGATAAATACCCAAAGTCCAAAACAAGCAACTCAAAGTCGAAAAAATTTCTACATTCAAATCGACTTTCTAAAATTTGCCGCTCAAATATTTCCCAATCTTTCAAAATCCGCTCCCAATTTTCATTTTTCGTTTAAAGAATCTCACGATTTCCCCTCAAATTTAAATTCAATCATGGACGATGCAGCCGACTACAACAATCCGGACGAGTGGGAACTTGTGAACGACGACGGGTTTGTGTACAGGCGCAAGAAGCGCCCGCGCGTGGACGCCGGCGCATCGTCGTCCGCCACCGCCCCGCCGCCGGATCCGGCGTTGGAGAGGAAGCATCGCCGTGAACGGAAGAAGAGAACTCTTCTAAAGCTGAGAGAGGGGTATTTAGAAGAGATCAGTCGTTGGGAACTTTTGTCGAACATATTGAGGGAGATGGAGCACAACGCCCAGTCGCAGCCGGTGGCGCGTGATGAGGTGGATACTGCACGAAGTATTGAGGAATCCAGCTCGGAAATGCAGTCTGCTTCGGATTCTACTCGCAGGAAGGTTGTGGATGATCTCCTCTCTCAGGTAATTCGATTTGATGGATTACATGTTACATGTTGTGAATATATTATAAAACAATTTACACCCAAAAAGGATATCTAAGGATATCTTGGAGCCTCTATCAGCGTAAGTTGAACCTAAGGATATCTTGAAGCCTCTGTTTCGTTTCGCCAGTAGAGCTAGGCTTCATCGGCTACTTAAGCATAGGTTGATTACATTAACAATCCCAAATTATTTGAGTAGTTCCAAATTTACTTGCCATAAGTGTCTAGGTTGGATATGAAGCTCGATTCTCCATATACTAATTGGTCATTAATGTCATGTGAGATTATGAAGAATTGACAACAAAAGGAAAGAGAGTTAAGTGGTTTTTGACATTTTTGCATTTGCAGGTGGAAGCACAGGAGGCTATAATTGAGCATGTCACAAATTTATGTGATGTAGCTGAAACATTGTGCAGTGCACAAGAGGAAAGATTGAAGCAACAATTCACAGACTTGCCAATTTGGGATCCATCGCCACATGAGCTCATGTCAGCTCTAGGTAAAGAATAAGCGTAATATGTACTTTTCTGGAAAAGGTAGCTGCAATTTAGGTCATTTTACATAATGGTCACAGTTGTTTAATATTTATCTTTATGTGCATCTGTTGGTTGATCTTAGTTAACTGTAGATTGATTTTTAGATGAGAAATTAGGGCCACAAGTAGCAGGCCACTGATGAGTTTTGTAACTTTGATGAAAAATATTTCATGCTTAGGTGATTGATTGAGAAATTATGTGTGCTTTCTCTGATTTTAGTATGTTGAGCTTTTTTTTGTCTGTGTTGTTGGATGGGAGTTCTGGATATCCTTGAAATATGGCATTCCAATCGAGGACTTCAGAGTTTTTATGTAATTTGAATGTTTTTTCGTCTTTGGGAAAGGTCGTAAGCTGTATATAGATGTTTGTACTTATATGTCAGCACTTGTAAAAAAAAATTCATTGTGTGTATAGTTATTGATGATCTATTTTATCTTGTGTTATCGGTCCTTTTTAAGTTTTTCTTGTTATGTTATTGGAAATGTTGATGAATTTGCTCATCCTTTGATGAGATTTCTGTGTTTGGTTATTGGTTAATGCTCGAAATTTTTCTTCTGTTTAAATGCTGTTACTATGAGCCTGTGAGGAATCTTAAGCTGAACCCAACATCTATTTCTCAGATTCTTTCTCACCCTTCAGACAACCTCTATCTGAAATAGAAGCAATGTTAGAGATATTGACTTTAAGTACTTAACCAAACTAGTCTTTTTCGATCATGGTGCAAGTTTTTTGGCCTCTTTTTGCAGTTAGATTTAGCAATTATACTAAGGATTGTTAGTTCTTATTTTGGGTTAGCAACACGGTGAATTGTTTATCGACTGGAAAAAGAATGTTTGGTACAAATGAACGTATTATATAACTTGGGAAATTTCTAACATGAAGAGCCCAATCCCATGTGCAATTCACTTACATTTGACCAATGTCTACATTAAGAACAAGGGGACAACAATGTTGAATTAACGAATGCTAAAGTTCGATCACAAATGGAAAAACTAAAAAGAATTATATAGAGTCAATATCCTTTTAGTTTTAGCCAAAAGGTATTAATAGACTCATCGAATTTTTCATCTTGTTGACATAGTCCCAAGATCAACTTCATTAAGAAAAGACGGCATAACTTGAACCGGTTGAAACACAAAACCAGATGTTCTGCATTTGTCTTCTAAAAGCTTTGCTTGTGAAGAGCCTTCAGGACAGAATACAATAACAGCCCCTCCGCTACCCGTAAACTTGGATGCAGCACCTACTCGTCTAGCAATTTCAACCATCTCTATGTTCATAGCCCCGAGGGTATCATCACCAAACATTTGCCTGAGTAATATACATGTAACTCGAATTTAGCACTTATTGACAATTTCATATTTCATCTAATGCAAAGAAGTATGGAAATAGATAAGATTGTGAAAGAGCAATTAAGAAAGATGATTACATACTTAGGAGTCGACGAGATAGACTATCTTGATAAAATCCTTTAAAGATGGGGTCTTTTTGTCAATTCATTACTTGAGGACACCCCTATGCTCATTAAATACTATATAATCAAGATCATAAAGAGAATAACCTCCTCAATATTAAGTAATTACCACAAGCCCTCTGAGTTTTTGCATATTACCAAGAGACTCTCTATCTCACAGAGAATAGGGGTGGAATTATAATATGTTTTTACGAATAGGTGTAGTTACTATAATTTCTCAAACCTTGGTGTTTTTTAATTAGGGTCTCGGTCCCTGATATAGAAGCCAATAAAGTTGAATGATAGGTTCAGAAGATTTCGATGGAATAAAAGCTAAAAGCCTCTGTCGGTTTTGTGGGCACTTACCTTCTCACATCAAAGTTACGGTTCATGAGGCTTGCAAGTTTGGCATAGTCCTTTTCAATCAATGCTGTCCGTCCTTCTAATGGAATATTTGCGACCTCTTCCATTGACGAAATGATGAATTTATCACCATTTAACCACCTCTGTCGAACTGTACTATGCACCTGTATTACAATAATAAGAACATGAATCAATCAACATTTGTCTTTTGATTAGATTTGTGCTAAATAAATTATTTGTGCTTTTCAACAATGGCTAGGGTAAAAGTCCGTAAATCTTTGCATCGTCCTTCTACGATATTGGTGAGAAATTAAGACGAGGCATATATCCATGATAAGACTATTTACCTTTCCAGAATCACTTGGATTCTCAGCATAAATGAGATATAGCTGGGGAAGAAGACCAACGTCCATAGGTGTATATTCGCCATGCCCTAATTCTTCCATCTGCTTCTTGTTAAAATCCTAACCCCAAAGAGAAAGATGAAAAAACTTCATGACATGCACAAACATATACGCCTCTATGAAAACAGGAACACGGTGGTCTTGTAGGTGATTCTCTATGGCAGGCCGTGACCAATGATACTCAGTCCACCATAACTGTTGCATTAAAGTGATTGAAGTGATTTTACCATTATACCCCCGGATTTGATGGTGTATGTTGGGCCTGGATCAAGCGACTTTTACCATTATACCCTTACATCCAACGGTGTATGGTGGACTGGGAATACTGGCCCTGATCTACAATAGAATCACCCATAAAGTAATACGCCATGCCACCCACTTTTTAAGCTGTCGGATGGCACATGCTGACATCATCATGTGCAAATCCAACGGCTCATAGACCGAGTTGGGCTCTGGCCAAAGTGGGTGATATGAACTCAGAACTTTCCCTAGTTGCAAGCATACCATATAGACGAGGCCCCCATAGACCTGAGCTACTCTATCTTGAAGACCAGCGACAATCCCGAGTTCCTTCTCTGCATTAAGGATAAGGTTCGGGCGGACCTCAACTTTTATAAGGTGCCTCACTTGATAGAAATCAAGAAGGCAGCTAAAAGCAGCACACACAATAGCACTAGAACCAGAAAGCCCAGTCTGATTCGAAAAAAAAACTATAATTCGTGTCATGTTGACATAAAAAATAATAGAAAAGGAATGGTATTCCCTATCATAAAATTACAACTCAAATATTAAATTAATGCTTTCTTTAATTTCCATGAAAGAAATTTGAGCATAGTGAGAAGGAACCGTACCCACAAAACCTAATACATCGTTCTGTTTTCAATAAAGTTGAAAATTTTGTTGGAAATCTGTGATCACAGACATCATCTAACGCAAATGAATATAGTTATAGCATTGGGGCGGGGAAATATAAAAAAATAAAATTGAATTCTCAAAAATTGGTTAATAAATTTTTTCTCAAAGTTTGAAGGCTACAACACGAAAACTTCTAAGATCAAATCATATCCTGGAATCTCGTGATTAGCAGGAAGCAAATACTGTATCAGATTTATCAGCCTATTGAGCTAACATTCAACAAAGAAAATAGAGTTTTTGCTTCAAATGTTTAGATGAAAATTAGTAAGTTCTTCTTTATACTCTACATAATTATTGGTCTAAATTATAAATATTTGATGAATTCGGAGAAATCAACACGACAGTATAATATTATTCAATGATGCTTGGGAACTGATTCTGTACGAGAAACATAATCGAAAATATAAGCTCTACCTGACGAGGTATGTTGGTATCATATGACAGTGTAAAGTTCCCTTCATGTAAGCTGATGTTATTATCCTTGCAATAATTGTGGAAAATTTTACAAATCGCCATAAGCAGACGCACCCCTCCATAGTAACCATCACTCTCCAGCCGATTAACCTAAAAAGAAGAAGAAAGATATGAAGCAAATTGAAGGCAGCTCTTTAGTATCATAGATTTGATCATAAAGTGAAAATATAGGATCAAAGATAAAACAAGGAAGAAACAAAATTACTTTTCAAAAGAAAATTCTTAGCATTTAGCAATCCTCTGAAATCCATCTTAATTTTCGATTAAAGTCCAGTTTCTGTTCACCATTTACTGATTCAAAACCATAAAAATGAAAGCCAATTGTTTAAGAAGCTCATCATCGAAATGCAGACGGATTTTGAAAACAAATGATCAGCAATATAGTTTCATTCTTCTTTCCAGATAAAATTCACCATCAACAAGATTATATCAAAATTAATAACACTAAACCAAATGCAGATGAATTTCGAAACAATCCTTAATATAATAATCTTAATTCCGGCTAAACTACTAAATCAAACCTTAAACCAGTAACAAAATTTAAACCAAAAAGTAACAAACTCTAATCAAATAAACAGTTCCAGAAAACCACTACCAGCAAACTCAAAACCAACAAAAACACGAAGCAAATCTTCGCAATGCTCCACATTAGAAAACAAAAAAATGTTAAACGAAGAAGCTAACCAGATGAGGGAGGGAATTGAATTGAACAAGATCGTGAGTTGGGTGAGGAACAATCAGCAAATCATTAGAAGGTTCCAATTTAACCGAAGCCCAGAAATTGCCGAGGCTGAATGAAATCGCTCGGCCATAGTACACGTCGCTCGGATTTCCAAGAAACCCTACACGAGCGTACGATTTGTGCTCGATCGCCATTCTCTTTGATCTTGTATCACCTGAATTTCAGTATTAGAATCTGCAATATATATACATGTATATATATATATATATTAGAAAAGTGAATTTAAATGAGAGGTTGTTTGATTAATATTTATTTAAAATCTTGTAAGTAGTTAAAATAAAATTTGAAAACACAAACAAGGCCTTAAATTTTTTGAAGTGTATGGATTTAAAATATTAGGAGGCATAGGCCATTTTACGTGTAATGGGCCTATCTCTCTAAGCTAATGGGCTGTCACTATAGGGCCTTTTTCGATCTTAATGGGCTTTTATTGAGAAATCAATCCAATAATCTAATTATAATTTCAAATTGGAAAAAATTAAACACGAATAATATATGTTGTAAGTTGTAACATCCCAAGAGAATGGGAACAATACATCTAGGAATAATAAGGCAAATATTTTTTGTTATTGATAATCGTAAGTAATAAAAGAAAGAGAGAAATCACTAAAAACTATTTTAAGATAAATAGCATTTGGTGGGCAATAATTTGATTGACTCTAATATTTATGTAATTCACAAAATCGAGTTCATTCTAATTTGACAAACTACGATTCTCATAAAATATTATAAAAAATCATGGTATATAACATAATTTTAAAAAATATATTAAACTTTGAGAATTAATATAATATTTAAAAATTATATGGCCAATTCATAGCTAAAGCCTAAAAGTCACTGATTACATACTTGTTCGTTGCCAATATAGAAACAAAAAAAAAAATGAAAATTTGATTTAATAAAGACGAGAAGAAATGTGCACCAATTTGTTGGACATAATCCTTGTTTATGTTAAAATAACCAAAATAATATATTTATTAGCCAAAAAATACCCCCTTTCCTTATATAATGATTCACAATTTCTTCAAGAAACACTATACAAACTAATACTTATTTGGTACTTGTAAAATCAAGTTATTATTAGAATTTGGAAGTCTAAGGGATTTAAAATTTTGAAATCATTAAAATTATATATAGATATAAGATTCACGTGATCTATTATATACAAATATTTAAAATTATGATATCTACAATGAATTAAAATCTTTGAATTAATATGAATAAATCATATAAAATTGCACATTTATCGGAGTGAATCTTCTATCCCAGTGTACCATAATAGTAGAATTGACAAATATTTATTGATTTAATTCTCATTTATAATTTGAAATGAACATTTGTCACATCATTACGATTTATAAGACAAGTTAATCACATAGTCTATTTCTTGAACAAGGAATGGAACCAAGTAAACCTCAATAATTATATATTTAAATTTACGGTCATTGTCGTTATAAATTAAAAATAATTAATTTAATGTCATTAATTCTAACTTTGTTTAGGGTTATCAATGATCAACCTTCCTAAAAAACAACCCATGATTTACCAAATATGCATTCAAATGAAATTAAAAACAAGTGCCCATTTTGTTATCACTACCAAAAGTCTTTCATTATTTTAATTATTAAAATGCAATTTCTCAAGCAACTAATTAAATATATGCAATTTTTAACTATAAAAGAAGTAGACAACACATTCTATAATCCAGTCATATTAATTAAAACTTGTTATGCATATTTTTACCTATTCTTTAATCAAATATTTTAATGTAACTCGTAAAATTCAATATCTCTCATAAATAAACGATTCGTAGATATTGAAGGGGCAAATGTTTTTTCAATATATTAATAGGTTCAAATACACTATGTATCCCATTTTATCTAGGGGTGGCAAATTGGTTCCGGAACCGTGGGTCCAACCCGACCCAATTAGTTTTGGGTTTGGATGGATCTTAAAAAAAAGAATTATGGTTCCAATTGGTTTTGTATTTATTGAATTTTCAAGACTTTGGTTTCTTATGGTTTTTGATTGGGTCCAAATTGGTTCCAATAATGGGTCTATTTTGGTTCCCAAATGGATCCAATTAAAAAAGAGAGAAAGAATTCTCCATTTTTTCTTTCTTAGACCCAATTGGTTTTCTTTATTTAAAATTTCACTTGTAGAGAATATGTGATTGCTTAAGAACTAAACCCTTGTTTTAGTCATTTGAACTTATACTTTAAACAAATTTTTATAATAAAATCAAAAAATTATTTTATATTATTTTTAGTCATTTGAACTTTTTTATTTTTTAATATATATTATATTTTTATTATTATATTAATAAATATATATCAAATAATTAATAAATATATATTAAATAATTAATAAATATATATTAAATAATTAAAAATAAATAAAAATATTTGGCTCGGCTCGAGTACGGACTCGAGCTCGCGAGCTTGGGCTCGGCTCGAGCTCGAATCCATGCTCGCGAGCTCGAGTCCGAGCTCGAAAATTTTGGGCTCGGCTCGAGTTTGAGCTCGAGCTCGCGAGCTTGGGCTCGGCTCGAGTTCGAGCTCGAGCTCGCGAGCTTGGGCTTGGCTCGAGCTCGAACCCATGCTCACGAGCTCGAGTCCGAGCTCGAAAATTTTGGGCTCGGCTCGAGTTCGGGCTCGAGCTCGCGAGCTTGGGCTCGGCTCGAATCCATGCTCACGAGCTCGAACCCGAGCTCGAAAACTTTGGGCTCGACGAGTTCGAAAAAAATGTCAAGCTCGGCTCGTTTACACCTCTATTCTGAACCGACTAACTTTCAAATAGTAACATAAATTATAACTTAGTATCAATTAATATATCTTTAATTTCTGTAACCGAAAAAAAAAATTATATTTTTAATTTTTGTAACCAAAAAAAAAATTATATCCTTAATTTCTCTACATTAATTTTTTCGTTATAAATTAACATACATTAGTTAATAATA
Source organism: Verbascum thapsus (assembly GCA_963669365.1). Classification (NCBI taxonomy): domain Eukaryota; kingdom Viridiplantae; phylum Streptophyta; class Magnoliopsida; order Lamiales; family Scrophulariaceae; genus Verbascum; species Verbascum thapsus. Next base: position 8,088,239 of record OY770117.1, on the reverse strand, counting down.
TATTTTACATATAAATTATTACATTTGTATAATATAATTGGAATTTTTATAAGAAAATTATAAAAATATAATGTAATAAGTTAGTTAGTGAACAAGAAAAAAAAAATTATTTGCATTATATTGGATTAGTTGGTGAACAAGAAAAAAAGATTAGTGATTAGTATACAAATGTTTGCATTGTGTTGGATCCATAAGTCACCAACCTCCTATTTTGGATCCTTTATGGTTCCTAAATGGATCTTTGTATAAGAACCATTTGGAACCAATCAAAACCAATAAGGACCCAATTCATATTGAAAAGACATTTTGGTTTCTTGTTGGTTCCAACTTATTTTTTTTACAAACCCAATTGGACCCAACCCAAATCCGATCTGATCCACCCATTTGCCACCCCTAATTTTATCCTATTTGGTTGATGAACTATGAAAAGTAATAAAGTGGTTCATAAATATGATTTTTTTATCATTTGATTTAAATAGCATTGTAAATTAATTGAGTCGAACAAATCACATAGCTGTTCAAATTTGTCTAAATTGAGCTTTGAAATTTGTTTAAATTGAGTTTCGAAAATTGTATTTGAAATTGGTTTGATTATTAATCTATCGAGCTCAGAGATTTGATGGAGCCAAACACGAATCGAATTCGAGTAATTTGATTATTTTGTACATATTTTTATTATTTTTTTACTAAATTTAATATTTTTATTATTCAATTTTCAATCCTAAATTTAAGAGAATATTTTATTATATTTGATATTTCCTAAAAAAATAAAAGGATAAAAAGTGAAGCGTGCACGAAAACGTATTACATGGTCGTCCGTACATATTTCCTCCAACTTTATTTGAAATCGTCAATTTATATCCTATCTGTAATAAATATTACACAGTAGTTTTTATTGCAATCATACTAATATTTAATGGAATGTGATTAATCTTCTCTACACAACAATTTTCTTCTGAGTTCATCATTCCCTTTCTCTTTCCCTCTGAACAATCTGCATATTTCAAGAGAGCGAAAGAGAAAATTAGAACAGGCCCAGAAGAAAAACAAAATCAACCCTTTATTCAGACAAAAAAAATACCCAAAAAAAAAAAAAAAACAATCCCATTTGTTAAATCTCTATTTGATTCAGATGTAAAAAGGGATTTTTGAAAAGAAAAGTTTATTATTGTTTTTTTAATTATATTTTCTTTCTTTTTTATATGAAAAATTGTATGAGAGTGCAAAAAGGATTTGAATTTTGAGGGAAATTTGAAATTTTGGGGCTTGATGATTTCAGAGGCTCATTATAGTGCCAAAAAGAGTGTTGATATTTGTGAAGGTGTTTGTTGCCGTCAGGTATGCTTCTTTATCTTAGGAAATTAGATTATTATGCCATTGTTTTTCCTATCTTGGATGAAAAAAGATTGAAACTTTAGATTATTTATGGGTTCTTTTGCAGAATGTTATGTAAAATTTATGCTTAATTTCATGTATTGTTCTTCCTTTTGATTTGTGGGGTGCAGGGTTATTTATGAATTTGTGGCATTTTCTGAATTGATACTACATAATCATGGTCCAAAATATATTGTGAAAATAAGTCATCTGTAAATGTTATTCTAAAACATTGTTTTGAAAATTTATATTTTTACAAAAACACGAATTGAAATCAGAGGTCTTTGTTTCTTTCTGAATTTCAAAGGAATGATTGAATCCGGATGAAGTCCTTTTTGCTGATTCTGATTATGTGGGTTCATATGTATGTATATATGTGTGTGTATATATATTTATTCTTTATACTCTGTTTTATCTGTGTGTATATATCTGTGTATATATATACACACAGATAAAACAGAGTATGAAAAACTACCAATCTCTCTTAACCTGTGTCTAAGATTTACATTTTTACAAACCAATCCATTTCCTAATATCACAATCTGATACCATCACTTGTTTCTCCATGCAGCCCTCTTCATCACCACCCTTAATCATGAGACTCCGACTCTTGATCAACGGTCTAGATTTCAAGGTCATTTTCTTCCTATTCTTGGTTCTACCGGCCGGTATACTCGGTATATACTGCCACGGCCAAAAAATAACCTATTTCCTTCGCCCGTTATGGCAATCTCCTCCAAAGCCCTTTATCCCCATAACCCATTATTACCACGAAAACGTCTCTATGCCCACTCTTTGCAAGCTACACGGATGGGGCATTCGTGAGTACCCGAGACGCGTATACGACGCCGTATTATTCAGCAACGAAATCGACATGCTCAAGATCCGATGGAAAGAGTTGTACCCTTTGGTTACTCAGTTTGTACTCTTGGAATCGAATTCAACGTTCACCGCACTTCCCAAGCCTCTCAACTTCGCTATAAACCGGGACAAGTTTGACTTTGTCGAGCCGAGGTTGACTTACGGCGAGATCGGCGGAAGGTTCCGGAAGGGCGAGAACCCGTTCATCGAGGAGGCGTACCAAAGGCTCGCGCTTGACCAGCTCTTGAAAATCGCGGGCATTGAGGATGAGGATTTGTTGATCATGAGTGACGTTGATGAAATCCCGAGCCGCCACACGATCGATCTTTTAAGATGGTGCGATGATATACCACCGATTCTTCATCTTCAATTGAAGAACCATATGTACTCGTTCGAGTTTCCGTATAGTCACCATAGTTGGCGGGCCTCGGCCCATAGGTACAAAACGGGTAGGACTAAGTACGCCCATTACCGTCAAACGGATTATCTATTGGTCGACTCGGGTTGGCATTGTAGCTTTTGCTTTCGGTACGTGAGCGATTTCGTGTTCAAGATGAAGGCGTATAGCCACACGGATCGGATCAAGTTTTCTCATTTTCTGAGCCCGAAGAGGATCCAAGACGTGATTTGCAAAGGGGCGGACTTGTACGACATGCTTCCCGAGGAGTACACTTTCAAGGATATAATCGGGAAAATGGGGCCCATCCCTCATTCGTATTCGGCGGTCCAACTCCCCTCGTATTTGTTGGAAAACGCGGAGGAATTCAAGTACCTTTTGCCTGGAAACTGCATAAGAGAACGAGCCTGACAGATGAAAATACGTACGTACATCACGTGTTTTCACATAAAGCCACGTCGATAAGACTGGTGTAATCATGATCGCACAATGACGAATCGTCGTTATATATGGATAAACTCGAGATTTCATTTGCTTGCTTTCTTTCTTGTTCCTTTTTTGTTCACTTTTGCTAGTTACTATTGATCTATAGAATAACCTTTTTTTGTATATTCATGTAGCTTGTTTTTGGACCTCTTTGATTTTGTACAAGTACCATTAAATAGGATTAAAAAACTAGTCTTTTTTTTTTGTTTCCTTGTTTATTTCAATTTTTCAAAAAAATTTCTTCTAGTTTTTTGAACCCATGTATGATGATGGAGTTTAAGGATTCTTCAATCACCCTGTAATGAACATATGTTTGTGAATTACAAATGAAATGACTGGTAATTTTACGTCACATTTCTACCAGTGATTTTATGATAGATCGGGACCAAAATGTGTGGACCTGGTCTAGTATAGAATTTTCCACATTTTCACTTGCGTGGAAGACTATAAAAGTAGAGAAGACCTAAAACTAGAATATGAAGTCTCTAAAGAGAAGACTTAAAAAGATGACAAGACTTTTAAGTATAATTTTATTAGTAAGAATGGATGTTTTTGGCATTTACTTTACTAAAGACGAGGGAGACTATAAAGTGGTTGACTTACGATCATGGGCCACTAGTATTTGAAAAGTGGGGCCCAGAGTGAGTCACACTCGTTCTATTAGTTTGGTCCATTACATATGTAATATTATTGTGTTGAATATAATTAGATTGAACTCAAGTTGAGTCCAATATAACGTTTTATAAATAGATAATTTGATTGGACTAAAGTCTATCTCATAAAATGTTACAATTGTTCTAAAGAAATGTATAATTTGACTGAAATCAAACTAAATCTAATATGACATTTTACGAATAAACAACTCGACTGAATTCAAACTAAATCAAATATTATTTCTTGCAAAAACTAATACACATTTTTAAAGGATAGTGCTAATCTAACAGATTTCTATGAGATTAGCCTTGACAGCCCCTTATTGACCGGTACGTTAATAAAACCTATTTTTAACAAAAGCCCATCTAAACTTTCCTTCTTTTGATAATTAACCTCAATTAAATAATTTGTTAAAATTCCACTATACTAAAAATACTTAATTATATTATATTTTTTACATACCTTACATGATACTAATACTGCATTATAATGTTTTAGAGTTTATATTGTTAAATGATAAGATTAAAATATTAATTTGATGAAAATATTTTTCATATAATATTTATTTATATAATACTCTAGCTTATAATGAAATTAATTATAAAAATTCATGCTATTGGTAAGGTGAACGAATGTACGCTCAAATGGCTAACCAAGAAAGGTAAGTTGGGGTCTAAATACAAAGTTATAAACTATATGAGGACCTCATCCTAATAAATTGCAAATATATGGCTTATTCTATCAAACAATTCATAAAATACATGATAACCAGCTAAGCAAGTTACCAATTTATCTTAACCACAATTTGTGGCTGAGATCTGTCTGTAAGGTTTTCAAACCTTACATACAGTAAAAAAATCTTTTTCCTTTTTCAAAAAAAAAATCGCGACTTTGATAGCCGCATGCAAGCACCGACACTTGGTCCACATCCGAGTCCCAACTCAGACCGGCCGTGGCACGTCGCAATGTGGGTCCGGTGCACCGCCACCACTCTGGTAAACCGAGCCATTCCTCTATTTGCTTTCCAATTGAAGTCTACAAAATATGAACATGTTTATAAACAATTTTTCACTTCCTTTATGACTTCCATGTGAGACATGAAACTTCACTTTCATAAGAGAAACAATTCGTATGTTCCAATTTATTAATTGTCTTGTCTTTCCGATGGTAAGATAACATTAATTTTAAACTAGAAAAACCCTTTTTGAATAAGGAATTTTGTAACTCATTACCACTTATAATACTGCTAAAAACACATGAATATATCACAATGATCATAAAGAACAAAAGGAATCTACAAGAATAAGAGTGAAGACAAAATCATACATAAGATTACACAATCATATACTTAAAATCACAATATTCAACATGAAATATAGAAATACTTCAGCATCTGAGGAGCTTTAAAGTTAACAACATTCGGAATTCAACAAATTCGAGCCACAAAAACGAAAAATGTAGCCAAAATTGTTCGATAACATAACATTTTTCACTCTGTTGTTGAAACTCCTGGATATTGGCTGCATATTTTTCCTCTGTTTTTCGTTAAATTCTTCAACTTTTTTTTCTTTCTTTCGTGTTTTTGTTTTAGAAACTCTGAAAATTTTCATGGCCATCAAGACCGGGATAAGATTCTTGTTCTTGCTTGTCTACAATCGATCCAACCAATCAAACACGCTGTCTTGAGAGGGAAACTGCAATTCCTGCAACATGAAATGAATTTCTAAGCTAAAAATAATCAACTTTGCAACATATTATAGGATTCATTAACATGCACGTTCACGAGATTTTGCAAATTACAAAAACACCCTTGTCAAATATTACAACTCGAGAAAAGAGGGTAAAAGTGCAATTTGTTAGATAAACGATGAAATTGTTAAGATAATTTCTCAAATAATTGTATTTTTGCAATGTGTCTATCATAATTTATGACTTAAAAAAACTTAAGTTGAATTAGAAGAGTAAAGTGCTTACATTAAGGTGGAAATCGGGTGGAGTATCGAGTTCTATAATGTCGAGATCACCAATATCACAAGAAGCGTCCCCGGTACAATTCCTCTGGTGTAAATCGCCAACTTGAGTTGAAAAGGCGTTATTTGATCTTATATCATCAAACGGAGCATAAGAATCAATTATCTTGTTGCATATTAGTGGGTTCGATCCACTTAAATCAACCAATTTAGTCTCTTTATCCAAGTAAGTAGCATACTCCATTTTGCCCTCCAACCAAGAGCCCGAAGAAGGATGAGATTGGTTCTTGAAATTCTCCGATTCCTATATAAATACAATAATTTCGATGATAAGCACAAGGCTAAATAGCAAAATTTGACAAATAAATTAGGACATTTGGCCTAATATAAGGATTCTAATTGCTTTACGAGACTTCGTAAAGTAAGACATCTAGTTCTAACACGGAATCTTATTTCCGAAACTACCCCGATTAGAGTAAGTACTAATCCTACACAACTAACTCGCAACCATGGATTCCAAGGTCAATATTGTCAAACCGGACATAATTTCGTGAATCAGAGCGAGATTTCTGCATATGATTTTCTATTTCAAATCCCTATTTCATCTTCTGGTCCACATATTTGGCTGTTTGACACGCGTAATTCACAAATACACTTATTAAGGGATATTCAACGAGTAAATATTTTGACACGTGTCAAAATTCTATTCAAATCCCTATTCCATCTTCTGGTCCACATATTTGACTGTTTGACACGCGTAATTCACAAATACACTTATTAAGGGATATTCAACGTGTAAATATTTTGACACGTGTCAAAATTCTATTTCAAATCCCTATTCCATCTTCTGGTCCACATATTTGACTGTTTGACACGCGTAATTCACAAATACACTTATTAAGGGATATTCAACGTGTAAATATTTTGACACGTGTCAAAATTCTATTTCAAATCCCTATTCCATCTTCTGGTCCACATATTTGACTGTTTGACACGCGTAATTCACAAATACACTTATTAAGGGATATTCAACGTGTAAATATTTTGACACGTGTCAAAATTCTATTTCAAATCCCTATTCCATCTTCTAGTTCACATATTTGGCTGTTTGACACACGTAATTCACAAATACACTTATTAAGGGATATTTAACGTGTAAATATTTTGACACGTGTCAAAATTCTATTTCAAATCCCTATTCCATCTTCTGGTCCACATATTTGACTGTTTGACACGCGTAATTTACAAATACACTTATTAAGGGATATTTAACGTGTAAATATTTTGACACGTGTCAAAATTCTAGTTCAAATCCCTATTCCATCTTCTGGTCCACATATTTGGCTGTTCGACACGCGTAATTCACAAATACACTTATTAAGGGACATTTAACACGTGTAAATATTCTGACACGTCGAAATTCTCTATAACGTCACCGAAAAAACAAACATATAAAAACGAACGAAAAAAGCTTCCACAAACCTGCAATTGAGCTATATAATCATCCGATCCACAATCAGAAAACGGCCTTTTCCCCTGCCTCGGGGGATCGGGGGTAACTGTCTTTGGTGTTCTAGGAATCACTTCAATTTCACTCACCAAAGAACTTTCGATTCTATCATTCTCCTTGTGTGGCTGATAGAAAATCTTCGAAACCACATATTCCCCTTCTCGTTCATCTTCGTTCGTCCCTAGATGGTACTGATGCATTACCCAGTTACATTTCTCGGGTTTCGATCCCCTCTTCGACGTTGCGTAAAGAACCATTATTTTCTTGAAACCCTTTTCGACCCCATTTTCTAACACGGGTTTCGTTTTTCCAGTTTTGTGCCAACGCACGTGCGTTTTTACCGCGTTTTCTTGGTCTTGGATTTTTCGACGCTTACGATGACCTGTCGTGTACGCATTGGTTATTTTGTAAAAAAAGTGGACACTGGTTCCATCTTTTTTAGCTCCTGAGAAAAAAGATGAATGATTTATCATTAGTTTTGCATCAAAATGATTAGATTTTGAATATAATCACAACTTTTAAGTTCAAATTATCAGAAAAAGGGAAGTTAATAAGTTGATTATATCAATAACAACTATCCATCAGAAGTTAAGGGCTACTAACCAGGAAGATTTTGTGGATGAGTATAGCATATCCCCTCGTTGCCTTCAACGGTTGGGATGAATTCATCGATAAGTATATGGGGCTGTAAATCACCAACCCCACATTTTGCAGCCAAATGCTCTAATAGCTCAACATCGGATGGGTCAAATTTGATCCCGGCTGGAAAACCAGGCCAATCATGAGAAACCTGAATAACAGGGATACATATTAGTTTCATATGAAACTCCAAATTTATACCACAAACTGATATAAACAGAGCTAATTTATTCTCGTATCAGTGTTTATATATCAAATCAAAAAGCATAGTAATTGTAATACCGATGCATTTTTTTTTTTTTTTTGCATTTTCAGTAACGGGCAGAAACCATTAACGGTGACCGCATTCTACACTTGAAATTCATCCATTTCTTAACGGATTACTTACAAAAAGTATATATTTGCAAAATGTCAAATGGAATAAGGTCTAATATTTGCAAAACATATTGATCCCAACTCACGACTTTAGTATACTACTTAGATAAATCGAAAAAAACTCGATCTTACATCACTATTATCGATGAGATATTGGCACTTGGGGCATTGCCTTATTGCTCCACAATCTTTGATTTGATATGCAGCAGGCAAACCGGCATTTTTCACCTTTTTCGCAAGTCCCCTGCTATTGATGAGCCAAGCCCTGCATTATTTCAAATAGTATGTCAAACTGAGCAATAAGAACATACAATGAAACTTAAATTTCAGCTCAGATATTAGAGGCTTTAATTACTATTCAAAGTTTGATAATATCAGGTAAAAACACTAAGGCTAGAGAATGAATTGATGCTGGAATAAACATGAAAACGGATAACGAAGAATGAAATTTACGATTCTCTATTCTGATTTAATGTTATGTGTATAAAATCAAAAGCATGAAGTAAAGAACCTAGGTTAAGATTTATTCTTCATTTTTATCTTTTATCAGTAAGTCTGCAATTTCATGTTTATTTCTGTATTTATATACATCAAATACCAAATATTGCAATCAGATTCTCCAAAACACAATCAGATTTCCCTTTTTATACATCATTTAGTTAAATAAAAATAACCACAGCCCAGAAATATAAGTATACTCATTCATCAAAATGCAGACTTTGATTGAGCTCAGCAGCTAAAAAATCCCATAACAGATCTTCAAATAAAATCATACAAAATCAAGAGCTTCTTAATGTATACACTCTATAGTCTTTCAAGTAATTATGAATGAGACCCAGAACAAATCAAAGTTCATCGAACTCAAAAAGAAAAAAGAATCTATTAATATTCCAAGATTGCATTTTTTTTTACCTGCCCATCTCAAAAACCTATATAAATTTCAGATAAAAATGAATTTATTGCACCTATCCATGAAAAATCAGAAGAAATGTGATCAAAACAACACTAGAAATGTATTTGAAGCTGCCAAGACAGTGTTAGATGCTTTCCTCTATTTATCCACTCGGTTAAGTAAACGAGTGTGTGAATGAGCGGGAAAACCCATCAATAGGCTCGGAGTTCTCGAGCCTACGGCTCGGATGGGAATGTAGTTCACCCGAGGCGGTATGAAAGGGGGCCACCGTTGACCGAAGCTGAGTCCGAGCCTCGGGCTTGCAACGGAAGCTGATTTTCTCCAGGAACACAGTGGACTGCGTGGGCCCGTTTAGACTTGCTTGCCCTCCAAGCTATTACCTGTTTGGACGGTTTTGCCCTTTGCCTTTTTCGAAATGGCTACCTTATGTACGGTCGTGTTTTGGTGTTGTGTGGATGGGGATTTTGAGATTATGCGAGGGTAGGATTGGAAATAGATTATATCAAAACAATTTCCTGTCAAATAGTTATATCATCGAAACGGATTAATTATAGAATTTTTTTCGAATAAACTAAACGCACAACTAATGTAGATATATGCTTATATTTTAGACATTTTAAGTTTAATCTCATTAATTAAGAAGTTTAAAAAATATGCAAACAAAATCTTATCTTGTATTATATGCATATTATTATTTTGATGTATATATCTATATGATTGTAAAATTATTTTAATTATTCTCATCATTAATTAATCACAAATAGTAAAAAAAAATCTGCATTTTGTGAAAAACGCTTAAGAGTGTCTATCAAATAAATATAATTTTAATGAAAAAAATACTCTTAAAATATACTTTAAATTTTATTTTTTCTTAAAAAATAATAAAACCAAAAAGGTCCAAAATTAGAGCGTACTATTATTGTTAAATAGGAATTGGACTTTATAGTAATAGTAATAGTAATCTTTTCGAGCCAGATTACTTCCATTTTTGGTGTATTCACCATATTATTAAATTCACATAAACCTTATTTCTCGAAAATAAATCTCGAAAGCTCTCGAGAATGACTTATAATATATTTCTTCTTAACTATATAAATGCCGAGTATATATGAAATATAATACGAGATAATTCTAACAAATATTATCGATGGAGTAAAGGGCCTTTGGATGGACCTTATTTTACAACTAAAAATACATCACAGCAACCCAAAACTCCATTCTAAGAAGCTTTTTTTGGCATTCCAGTCAGAGCTATAACCAAATTAGTCATCTCCTGCATCACAAACCGAATAAAAATTTATCGAAACCGTACATCTTGATGAACAATCTTCGTTCAATTTGAGGAAATTTTACTTACAAACTTGCAAAATTAGTTACATAAGATGCACGTTTTGCATTTTTAGACCCCGAGTAGTTTGGTCTCAGTGCCAAGCAAAATATGCTATGGAAATGTTTTTGCAATATTTAAGGTTGGCAAAATGGGTCAAAAACTATGGTTCCAACCCAGTTAAACTAGTTTAAGTTGGATTGGTTCTAAGAAATTTTATTTGGTTCTTAATTGGTCCCAGCTAAATTTCAAGTTAGGTCCAAATTGTTTGTAAAAAATTTAAATTATAAAAAACAAAACGCAAGATATTAAGTTGGATTAGACTTGGTTTCACCTTAAAACCATTAAGAACCCAACCCATTTAAAAACCAACCTGTTGGATGTTGGAACCAGCACAAAATCAACTCAACCCGCCCATTTGCCACCCCTGTATAGACCAGAATTACATTATACTTTTATCAATATTGCAATTTTTCCTTGAATTTTACCTTGGGAGTGAAATTTCATGATTTGTTTTTCAAGAGATTAGTAGCATTGGTGAAAGCAGAAGAAAAACCCTCTCGGCTTATTCTCCATTGGCGTGCCCGTGTCGTCCCTCTTGGCCATTAAGGAGCTCGTTCCCGGAGAGTCGGGTGAAAAGATGGCGTTTTTTGAAGTGAAAATTTTTGCGGGTTCGGGTGGTGAAATTGCGGATAGATAATGAATGAGCATTTGGATTATTTGAGTGAATTCGGGTCGGGTATTCGGGTCTTCCCGCCAACATGAAGTCACTATTAGCGCCAAATCCCCGGGAAGTTCTTCCGAGCTCGGCCTTATGTTCTGAAAAATGTAGAAAAAATATGAAATCACATACAAATATCGTCAAAAGGGTAAATTACAATTTACATAGCCACCCTTGCTTGAACCGTAATTATAAATAAAACCACAAAATTTTGAGAAATTCCAATAAAAAAGATTATAGTTTCAAAATGCAAAGTTTTCCGCATTGGTGATGACTAACCCTAGGGGTGTCATTAGGTGGGTCGGACCCAGACCTGGACGGGTCCAGACCGAGACCAAATATAATATTGGGCCTGGACCCGGACCCAGACCCATAGATATAAGCCGAATGACATTTCTTAAAGTAAAAGTTGATATTTTTTATAATATTTATTTCTTACTTTCACGCTTATATCAATTTATTTAATTTTGTACTTTTTCGAATTAAATATCTAATGGTTGTTTTTTTGATAAATTTTGGACTCAATAATGAGTTTCAAATAAATTACTACCGCACTATTAATACATTAAATATTTTCTTGAATGCAAGATAAACTGATTTGATTTTCGGATACATAATCTTACAATTAAGAATGTCATGTTCAAATATATATTTTTTATATTCTACTATTTTAAACTTTTTAAAGCATCGAATAATACAAAGTTACCTTAAAAGCCGCTGCATAGGCCGCCTGCAGATTCGACATGCCTTCGAACGGTAACTTATTATGTATGAGTTCCCACAGCACAATCGCAAAACTGTAAGCATCGACTTTGTGATTATAGTGCTTCTTTTCTCCATGTCTCAATGTTACTGTACTATAAAGCTGCAATAATGAAAAATAAACGGTTCTAACAAGAAATCTTAGTAATAAACGAGAAAATCGAATGAAAAAAAAATCGATGGATAAATAATAAATTACCTCGGGGGCCATCCATCGATATGTTCCTGTCTCGGCAGTCATCATCTCTGTCAAAGACTCTTCTCTTGCCAAACCAAAGTCTGCTAATTTGACGGTTTTGTGGTCCGCTGTTAATAACAAGTTTTCTATAGGAGAAAAAAAAAAACGGGATCATGATAAATTTATAAAGTTTTCAATTTAAGATTTGGAGAATTTGTTGGATTAGTAGAGGAGAATTGTACGAAACGAACAAGCAAGGGTAAGAATAATCGACTATAATGGCTACTGTAAAATGACCAAAATACCCTTCTGATAAATTTCGGTCAAAAACGGATTCCGTAAATTTCATCAAGATTCAAGAATGAGAAAGAGATGCAACTCATCATTATGGTCATTGCAAATTTTAAGTACAATTATTCGAGTTATTAGCTTTCCACGTAGATATCCGTGCATATCATAAAACATCCATATTACGACGTCCTTGGTAATAACCTCAAACTAATATGAAAAAGAGACAATCTTTCATCTAAATGCACCTAGATTCTAGGCACTTCTGAAACAAAAAATGTATACACACTTCAAATAACAGTACTTTGTGCTTAGGCTATGTTTGGTTATTGGATTTTGATGACGGAAACAATCCTCATTTGTCTTTTCTTTTTTCTCACGAAAACCCAAGTACCAAACAGAGCCTAAGTTATCCATAATTTGTCATAACCATTTATTTTCGGTCTAAATATAGAAAAATCCAAAACCTCAAAGAAAACAAACAAACTATTACCAGGTTTAAGGTCACGGTGTATGATCCCGTGAGAGTGCAAACACTCCATTGCACGAGCTATGTCGAGGGCAAATCCAATAGCGACACGCGTATCAAGGCACAACGGCCTCAAATTTAGCAAATACTTTCTCAATGTCCCACCGAGTAAAAGCTCGGTCACTATTACCATGGCAGGTTCCTTACAAGCTCCAATGAACTTCAGACAACAACATAAGAGTCGCTAAGATATTGGTATGATTATAATTTTAAGAACATACATAATTTGAAGCCAAAATTCACAATTTGAAGAGCAATGCTATTTACCACTGTTTTTATACCTCCGTTTTTTAAGAAGGTTTTGAAATTGAGTAACTATATCAACACTTACTAAATCAAGGGGGCGAAAAAATGGTACTTTGCATTTTCCTAATTCGAAGCCATAAATCACAGTTATAATAGGAGTTTATTGAAAAGAATTCGAAATATGGAATTGGCCCAAACCCAACTATGATTAGTTTTGTTCTGCCAAATCTAGTTAAGACAAGAATTTTTCGATATCTGAAAGTGAATTTTACAACAACCTTAACTAAGTTCTTGTGTTGTACTCTAGACAGCATTGCAACTTCTCTGCCAAATGTGTCTTCTCTCTTGGCAATCTCTTCCGGTGTATCTCCTCTATGAACGATTTTTATAGCCACATTCTGGTTTTTGTATCTGGCAAATGGCAAGAATGAAAAATCTTTTACATCAGCTAAGGTATGGTAAAATTATACGATTAATGTAAGAAAATTGCATTTTTAGGATAAATTATGAAGCTAAAATTGGAAATTACAAAAGAATCATTTAACCAAAAGAACCTTATAATATCCTTCATATATATTAAACCATATTTTGGTTTTTGTACCTAAGTAGTAGCCATTAGCCAACAATAAAAATCTTTCCATCAGTAAAGTTACAGTAAAATATACAATTAATGTATCAAAATTGCACTTTTAGGACAAGTTATGAAGCTAAAACTGAAATTTACAAAAATAGCTTGTAACGAAAAGAGCCTTATACTATCTTCAAAACAAATTTAGCCACATTCTGATTTTTGTATCTGAATGTTAGCCGATTTAGAAAGACTATTACATCAGTAAAGTTATGGCAAATATATACAATTTAATGAAAGAGAATTGTTCTTTTATTAAGACAAATTATGAAAAAAAATATGAAATTAATAATTTTTCAATTCTTACAGCAGTGATCAAGATTGAGATAAGAAGAAAAAAGTCAACTTACTTTCCTTCATACACTTTAGCATGGGCTCCTTCTCCAATCTTCGGACCAACAAAGAGAAGCTTTGGATCAACCAACCATTTTGAATCTAAACTAAACTCTGTTTCTGAGTAAAACCCATTTCCAGATCCCATTTCTAAATCACTCTTTTAATGTTCTTTAATTTCAAACTGACGAAAAAAGCACCAAAATCAAAATTTTATTACATCCCCAAACATTTCAAGCAAAACCCACATCATTAATACTCTTAAAAACAACAAATTTGTCACTGCCCACTGTACTAGTAGACTTAAAAACACAAAAAATTATGTTTCCGAAGCTAAATAATGGAACCCGGCATGCTTTAAATAGATACCCATAACCGAAAATCCTTACTTAGCATTGCAAATAAATGGTTATTGGGAAGAGAAGAAGATAATAGTTAAAAAAAAGTAGGAAAACAAACAGGTATCTTGAGGTATAAAATAAGAACAAAAAAGAATTGAAGTGTGGGAGGTTTTGAGATTAGATGGGCGAGTTTATTTAAGCTTTCTCAACGCGCAGTACTCTTTTGTGTACTCTTTGACGCGGAAGGAATTGGGTCTGTGTCAGAAGAAAGTGGGGGCTTTTTCATAAATTTTGTCTTTCTGAATTTGTTTCAAACTTTCCTAATTTGCAAATTGCACCCTAACTGTTTCTTTTTGACACAAATGCACCCCTGAAATAGTGTAAACGAGTAGAGCCGAATCGAACTTGTTGTTCAAATTTTGTTTTAATTTGGTTGATTGTTAATTGAGTCTATCTCAAACAAGTTTTGATCAAACTAAACACTAGCCGAGTTTGAGTCACTTCATTTTCTGGCACATATTTAATAATTTTAACTAATTATGTCGGGTTTTAAAACTAACTGAACAACAAAGTGGTCAAACTTAATTTTTTTTAATCAATTTGAAGTTTATCAAATTGTATAAATCTTTTTTCAAATCCTACTTAAATAGTAAAGTTGACATCTTTGTATACTTATGTTTTATGTGGAAAGAGTGAATCCCAAAATGATTTCCTACTGAAACTCATATAATCAAAGTTGAATTTTTTAGTATAATTGTCAAAAAAATAATTTATTTCTCTAACTTCTTTGCATGCGCCTTGAAACAATAGTTTGAGGGGGCAACCCAATATCACAATTTTGATTCAAAAAATACATAAATATCTATACTACAATATAAATGTGATTATTTCAATGATAATTCTTACCCAAAAAAAAAATCAATGATAATTATGCAACAAAGAGTTTATCTTTACAACTTGTGAGTACACTTTATGCTCCTCTGATCGAGCCATCGAGCCAAAAAATAAAGACTATAAATATCAATAGAGACAAAAATAAAGAAATATATGATCAGTAAAGTGATTTATCATTTCTTTGTCGATTTTACCTTTCCAAGTGAGTAAACACAACTTTCTATCGAGTTTTATGGTTTGAAATCTTTTTGGATGCATATAGTCAAACTAAAGAAAAATTGGTTTACAATGTGCCAAATTTATAATTTAAAGGTGTATTAAGCCAAAAGAGATAAATCGAAGGTGCAATCTGCAAATTTTACCTTTTTAGTATCCTCAAGGAAACATACGAGGAGACAATGGATGGTAAAATGGGAAATTGGGAAGATGCTTTAATGAAATAGATATGATATTTTTATGTAATAATTAATACAAGACTATAGTATAGAATATAGTTTATTTAAAAATTAAAATTATTAAAATTGCACATGGAAATGGATGCTTGAAAAGGGGACAAGTCCACTTAACAATAATTTGATGAGGGATCCCACCCAATTTCTGTTTCTAGATTTAGTTTCCCTTTTTAATGGCTCATTATTTGTCTTTTCCTATTATTCTTTTTAATCAAGATAACTACAATTATTTTTTTGAAATTTTATCTTGATCCACTTGTCCAATTATTGAATAGGTCAATACAAGATTCACTTCAATGATTAATGAGTAGAAAAATAACAAACTTTATATTTATATTTTTCGAGTCTATATAAACGAGTACTGATACAATTATAATTATTTATATTTATAACGAGTTATTTTATATATATGATTGAGTCGTGTTTTAAGTTGATGCATCGAAAAAAAGGGGTCGAATTCATCCTCTTAGACAGAGCCCGTTTGACCAAAAGAGGTTGACTTGAGTAAAATGAGCTTATGAATGCTTAAATAAAAAATCCCGAGTTCAAATTTTTATATATGCTTACTCAGTTTAAAAAGATCTCACGATTCTATTTTCGCGATTACGCCTTCAGATATGTGGATGTCTCATTGCTGCAATGAAAAATCTATGTATGAATTTATATATTTTGATAGAGATATTTCTTATTACGATAGAATAAGATTTTTACTCTCTTTTTTCATCCCAAATATTTAATAGATGTAAGTTATATATTGGTTTGATGGTTTAATTAGTTGTTTGTAATTATACTCAATAGTTTAGTTACGTTATCATACGGCATGTGAGGACTGAGGAGTTGAAAGTACACTAATATATTTATAATTTTAGAAAATTAAATCACTAGAAATTCTTGATAATAGTGTAATTAAGTGTGATAAACAAGTATTCTCTTATAAAGATAAAATAATGAATAAATATAACAATAGTTTAATAATTCGCATGTGCCATTCACACGTGTGCTGGTGAGAGTACCAATGTGGTGGACATATCATAGTGGATGAATATTATAGTAAAAAATTAAAAATAAAAAACAATAATAATTAATATGTATCTCTATTTCAATTGCATGTCGGGTACGGTAGCCAGTTATTGTCTCACACTTTCACCATTTAAAATTTAAATTGAACCATAAATTAATATATGCATATGTATTTATGATTGGTTACTAAATTGACAAATAGATTTAATTCAGAGCCTTTATAGTAGTGTAGGTTCCTTAATTATTTTTCTTATATTTATCTTTCCCTATATTATAGTCTAACTTCTCTTGTTTACCAATTCTGGTAAAAATCGATATAAACGTTATATCATCAATAATATTATTTACAGATTTTCGTTAATCGAACATATAACAATTAAGGTACATAAGCAAACCTCACAGCAAGGTTCGAGTACTAATATTACTACAACATGATTTTTGTTTTCATTTTAGCAAATCTTTCCTTGCCTTTAAACCAACATTTATTATTAATACTCGCACCAGTAAATTGGAAATTTCAACTAAATCATCCAAAGATAGTTTCTTTTTCACGCAAAACCAATTACAAAAACAAGATAACTGTATGTAAACAAACGATATTAGTAAAACATAACGGTTTAGAGTCGAGTTGGCTAAAAGACGATGAAGGGTTAATACTTAATATAGAGAGGTTCAAGGGCAATGACCTAGAAATTTCTTTCGTCCTCGAACACCAGGAGACTGGAGCTTAAACGTTAACGAAACAGCAAATTTCAACCGAAGCATATGAAACTAAATCTTAACGGTTTCTAAGCACGAGTTTTGATACTTCCTGATAAAATTAAGGCTAGAATCATACTACAAGATCTTCAACAACAATCCATAAAATGTGAAAACTTAATACTTAATCCGAGGATCTAAACAAGATTCTAATATTCTCTCGGAGAATCTTTGTCTGAAACCAACGACGTTTCCCAGCTATGAAGCCATGATATTACCTTGAATGATTCTCGAAAAGTTCCTAGATTTGTAAACCCACATGGCACTTTAGTGATCATCCAAGAAACCAAATTACCGGGACCTCCACCAAGTATAATCACTTTACCTTCCATAAGGATGGTACCTTCCACTGCCGCCACCACCACCACCACCATAGCCACCTCTGCTTTCATAAAGTGATCCTCCACGACCACCTCCATAACCGCCGCCGCCACCAAATCCACCATCATAGCCACCTCCATATCCACCGCCACCGCCAGCACCACCATATCCTCCATAACTATCAGCCGGTCCACCATACTCACCGCCTAAATCATAGCCTCTACCTAAACCACCCCCATAACGGCTAGAATATCCCAATGGAGGATCAGTCCTAAGGCTTCCATAACCACCGCCACCACCACCATAACCACCGCCATAAGAACCAAATTCACTTCCACCATATCCACCGTAAGCACTAGCTCTACCTCCATAGGCTCCACTTGATCTATATGAACCAGCACCAAAACCACCACCACCATATCCACCACCACTACCGCCAAATCCGCCGGCACCACCACCATATCCACCATAAGTATCTTCAAATCCTCCACCAAAGGCAGCTCTAGAGTTACCTTGACGCCTCGATGGTGGTGGTAGGGGGGCGTTTGGCTTCTTAGGCTCTGCCTTCTTGATCTCCACCTACGTAGCACAAAAGTTATTCGTAGTACACACAATTAACAGTAAAGAAAATTGAGAGAAAATGCTTTGTCTCATGCATGGCAGATGTTCGACGAGCCCAACTTTATATCAAGAGTAGCTAATCATATTAATTGCCCAATTGAAACTTGAAAGTAATTAAAGAAAAGTTCCCACATAAAGAGGCAATACAAAGGCCTAAAGAATCGATTTTTACGAGTATTGGCTTAAAACATATCCACTTGCAATAAAATTAACACTTTGTTAAAGGTAATATGATATCTACACACCTGAGTTCCGGCAAAATCAAGCCTGTTACCATTCGCCATGAGATCATCTACAGACTGTTCAGACTCAAAAGTGACAAATCCAAACCCACGAGACCGACCAGTAGAATGATCCTTCATAATCTGTTGTTCCTTTACCTCTCCAAAGCTGGAAAAGAAGTCCTTGAATTCGTCTGGGACATATGACACACAAATAAATCAGCATCTCCAAATTTCAGCTCGAGTAATTTAAGTGCCAGAATTAAAATCGGCATCAGCAACTTCTCAAAAACAAATGTCTGAAATTACCTTCATCCACATTTGTTGGAATGCCACCAACAAAGATCTTCTTTGTCTTAAAATCTTTAGAGCCGGCTCCTTTTGGTATAGTTCTCTTTATTTCTACCTTGAAGATTAGCAAAATATTCCATAAGCAACACATCAGACCAACTCACTAACAAATAAAGAGCTTAAAATGATAATCAAATTTACGGCAGTAGAATTTAAGTAAAATTGGTAACCATACTTGCTTTCCATGAAAAACGTGAGTCTCCTCAATGACCCTATCAACGACAGACGCATCAGCAAATGTAACAAACCCGAACCCGCGGGGCTGGCCTGTGTTCCTGTCCTTCATTATCACCGAGTCCGTAATTTCTCCATATTTACCAAAATGCTTGACAAATTGTGCTGCATCACCAATCAGAATAGGAAATCACAAACAACATAAAAAATAGCATAGAAACTAACTCCCCACAGAACATATACGAAATTTGAATTGTATTTAGATCTTTCCAAACATCTCTACTAGTTAGATTTTCCAAAAATAAACATAAAATCCGCTGCTTAAATATAAAAATTAACATACATAACCAAAAAAATAGAGAAATGCTATTACCAGAAGTTGTTTCTCGAGCAAGACCTCCGATAAATATTTTACTACCTCGCATAAAAACATTACAAACATCAACATTATTTCACAAATTGAACTAAAAAGAATCAATTTTCTTCGCAAATTAACATCTAATCTGAACTAAAAATAACTCAAGGGTTTCAAAAAATCACCCAGGACTAGCTCCATCGCCGGTGTGAGGATGAGAGCTTCCAGAATTCATTTTATCGGCGATTCTCCGAAAGTTATCAGTTTTTCCGTCGGCGATTTTCAATA
This sequence comes from Verbascum thapsus, assembly GCA_963669365.1. Taxonomy (NCBI): domain Eukaryota; kingdom Viridiplantae; phylum Streptophyta; class Magnoliopsida; order Lamiales; family Scrophulariaceae; genus Verbascum; species Verbascum thapsus. The sequence continues at coordinate 8,068,251 of OY770117.1, read as the reverse complement.
GCCGAAACCCTAGCAGGATTAATGTGGACCGTCGGATTTGATCTTTTAGCTCTGCTGTGGCTACAGATGGTCTGTTAAATGTAAACCCCCTTCCTCCCTAAGTTATCTAAACCGGTCTCACGGTCTGACTCGGCAAATTTATATATATATATAGGGCTTCCAAAATGATTTTAGCTTTTCTTTTACAATTAGTCATTTTTTATTAATAATAATCTTCAAGAATAGAAAGAAAACCATAATAGGATGTTTAAATTAGGGCGGAAAAATGAACCAATCTATTTGATATTTGACTTGATCGCTAAAAAATTGTGTTCGATAAATTTTAAAATTCGATTTGATCTTGAACTTGATTTCGTTATCAGCTCGATTAAAGCTTGTTTAAGCTCGACTCGATCTCTCAACCACAGTTTTCAAAGCTCGACTATCGATATACGCGCTAATGAAGATCTTTATACTGGAGCTCTTTTTCTATTATTTCTTTCTGCTATATCTTTAATAGCAGGTTGGCTACACTTACAACTGAAATGGAAACCGAGCGTTTCGTGGTTCAAAAATGCCGAATCTCGTCTGAATCATCATTTGTTAGGACTCTTCGCGTAAGTTCTTTGGCCTGGACAGGACATTTAGTACATGTCACTATTCCTGTAATTCAAACAAATTTGAAGATTTATGCACTCGACTCATTTAAACCCTTATTTTTAATACTGAGATTTTGGGGGAAAAAAAAGGATCTATCAATAAAAAATGTCCAAATTATTAAAACTCCCATTAAAATCAAATTTTATATCAAAACATTTTATATTCTTCCACTTAATAAAACACATATCACAAATTTTCATCCCAAAATTTCCAAAATCCAAGGTTAATAAACTTACCTTTATACATTAAAATTTAATCAACTATACTTTCATATAGATATTTATTTTTCTATTTAATAATTGATATTAATTATTTTATTTATCTTAAATTTCCAAATTTTAAATATTTATGATATTAAAATATAATTTAGCTAAAACGAATAAATTAGATAAAATATTTAATAATAAATAACAACATCCACACTAACATTTATCATCATGAGAATTTTAAACTAGAAAATTATAATACAAAAAGTATTATATATAAACTCTTAATTTAATACAATGAATGATGGATAGTTCAGTCCAAAAAATTATTAACTCTGAATTTTAGGGTTTTCAAGTTGAATATAATATTTGTGAATTTTTAATAGTACAAACACTACTTATATGAATATACAGAATTATTATGAGCGTTTAAGAGCAAAATAAGGATTGATCCGTTTCCAGATTTACATTGCCTAATGAATTATGTACGATACGACGCCGTTTAAAGTTGAGTCGTGAAGCTTAAATCAAGCACTGCAGTAAAAGGGGCGACAGTCGACAAGCTCAACGCCGATCGATGATGGTGGAAAATGAACCAGTCGTCAAACCAAAGCCTCGACCCATTATTCGCATCGGCCTATTTCTCATTTCTCACAGTTTTTTATTCAGGTACATATATATATATATAATCATTTATTCAAGAATGAAAATTTTCGAATGTTTAAGTTCTTGATTTGATTCACAGTGTGGTATGCTGCTCAGCTGGAATTATAGCTCTTCTCCTTTTGCCTGCTCTTGCCAAGAACACATATATCTCTGAAAATGCCCTGATGCCTGGTTTGTTTTACTCTATTTTCCTACTTTTTTATGGGTGTAGATTTATGTTTTAAAGCATTGATTAATCCCGAGAAGCTATTGAACTGTGCTGCTTTTATCGAATTCGCCAATGTTTCGATTTTAGCTTGACTAGAAACTAGAGAAACTCAGACCATATATTACTGTATGTAAAATTTATTTGTGATCTATAAATTTTAAACATTTGTATATATAAGGTTCATATACTGATTACATATTTAAGAACTACATTCAAGACAATAGTTTTCCTGCCATGGGTCACAATGCTCTTCATCGATTGGAAAGAAACCAGATGATCAATGTTTAGAGATGAAACTCTGTTGATTTGATTTTTGGTGGTAATAACATCACCTATAGTAAATTAGTTCTGGTTTCTGCTTCATATATTTCACACTTGAGTTGGTTTTGCATTTTGGATTTAAATGACTCATTCTTAGTTTATATCTAATTACTGGTCAGCCGAGTGGTCTTAGCTTCATTTTCATGGCTGACGAGAATATCTTTTTGTCTGTCATCTGCAGGTTCTGCTAGTCCTATGCTCTCCAATGACGATGCTTTAGAGGGACACAAGTTTTTCAACAAGCTATTGGATCTCGATTCAAAGACAACCAGCACTGGCATGTAGGTATTTTATGTTATACCTATATTTCCATATATACTTTTCATATCTTACATGTAAATTGGTTGATGCACTAAGAAATTGAGAATTCAAGCTCAACATGTTTAGATGGTGTTTCAACATAATTGAAGGACACTTGTTGTTTAGTAGTTTATCTACCGTCTGCAATTTCTCTGCTCGTGTTATCTCTACTCTTCTTGCAGATGCAGACTCTTTGGTTTTGTTAGTTTACATTTTGAAATACAGTTTCCGTTTTGCTTGATCACCATTTCCTGAATATCACCACTAGAAACCACTTGTAACCATATTTTTATTTCACTTCACTTTCCCATTCCCCTATATAATTACCTTTCAATCAATACATCCATCACTCACACTTTCTCTCATCAATAATCACTTACTCCAACTATTCTTTCTTTTCTCTTTCTTACTTTACAATATTTGTAATCACATAATCAAAGTAACTAAATCAACCATTTGTACATCATACATCTACCAATCATTTTGTATTTGACATATTTCCCATTTTTAACCATTTCCTAAAAGTATAAACAAAACACAATGCACGTCAAATCATTTTTACATGAAGAAACATAGTACACATTCCCTTAAAAATTTCTCAGAATATTAACTAAAAGGGAACAAGAAATAAGCAAAGCCTTTGTATTTGAGGTTGTGAAGACAGGAAAGAAAACATGTAAAAAAGTTTCCTCTGCTTCTCATTTTACCATTGCTTAAAATTCTCAAATTCTGTCCTACTATACGTGCATGCAGTGAAATTCCAGAGTTTATAGCAGAGCACATAATGGAGTTGGGTGGCGAAGTCAATTACCACAAATTCCAACCAATATTGGATGAGTTTCATCCACTGCACTTCTTCTTGGGTCCCGATGCAGGAATTATTCAAGAGAACTACACCAGTTCATCTTATGGGATCAATACAGTTGGAATAGTAAGAGCACCGCGTGGTGATGGGAAAGAAGCTATTGTAATCGTCACGCCTTATAATTCTTCGAAAATCACCACGAGCGAGGCTTTATCACTTAGTGTCGCGTACTCAGTCTTCTCTCTGCTTTCTCGAGTCACTTGGCTTGCTAAAGATATCATATGGCTTGCCGCAGACTCAAAACACGGTGAATATTCTGCTGTAGCCGCATGGTTAAAAGACTATAATACCCTTTCACTCGGGGACTATAATACAGGCGAAGCAATATCTAATGGCTTTCAACGAGCTGGCACAATGGCAGCTGCACTTGTGATTAAGGTTGCTGATAGCAGTACAGAGTTTGAGAAGGATGTTCTCAAGATATATGCTGAGGCGTCAAACGGGCAAATGCCGAACTTAGACCTTATCAACATTGTTAACTATTTGGCTGTACATGGGCAGGGGTTAAAAGTGAGGGTCGAGAAGGTTTGGTCATTGCTTGATTCATGGTGGCTGAAGAGTTTGGGAGAACTTATCGAGTTGCTTGGAAAAGTGGCTAGAAACTTGAATCCACAATGGAAGTTTGGTATCCCTGTTGCGGATTATGTTGAAGGGTCTGCCACTCTCGCCAGTTCCCTATATAGCCAGGTAAATCACTTCAATTTCATGAATAATAGTGTTTTGGAGGTAGGGGTGGCAAAATGGATCCGGAACCACGGTTCCGACCCAATTAAACTAGTTTGGGTTGGGTTGGTTCCTAAGAAATTTTATTTGGTTCCTAATCGGTTCCTAGATTGGTTCCAAGTTGGGTCCAACTAATTTCAACTTAGGCCCAAATCGCTTGCCAATATTCTAATTATAAAGAACAAAATGTAAGGTACTGAGTCGGGTTGGGCTTGGTTCCCTTTCGGGTTGACTTTGGTTCCCTTTTGGGTTGAGTTGGTTCCACCTCAAAACCATTTAAAAACCCAACCCATTTGAGAACCGAACCGTTGGAACCAACCCAAACCCAACCCAACCCGCCCATTTGCCACCCCTAATTGGAGGTATCGAGTCATCATTCTTAGCTGATTGTATTAGCCTCTTGTACACATTTCCCTTTCATGGTTGTGAAATAGAGGGCTAGAGGGTTGATTTGTACATTGAAGGTTTTGTTTTTCCTTTGATTTGAAGCTCAAATATATGGGTTACAGCCAATTGTTTGTTCGCAATTGTTTATTATTCCTGGATATCAGGCTTTGGGTGTTCCCACTGGTCCTCATGGTGCATTCCGTGAATATCAAGTTGACGCAATTACTATGGAAATCTCTCCGAAGTTTGCCTCAAGTCACAAAGTTCAGTTCCTTTTGCGCGTTGGCAGGTCAGTGTTAATTGTACGCCTGTATTTTTGTCGTCTAATTTTTTGAGACCAATTGATGCACGGGACCGTTGGGTGTTGCTGATAATTGTTAGGTTGTGTTTGAATTGATGGATATGGATTTGAGAAATGGGTTTGGTGCGACTCCAAAAAAATCCACCGTAATGATTGAAAAATAGCTCAGAATAAGTCCAAGTTATTTAAAAGCCATTGGAACATGAAGCAAATAAGCTCAGGGTCTGTTTGGATTGAGTGATTTGGATTTGTGGAGGGGATTTGGAGGAAGGATTTGAAATGACACCTAAAATGGAGTCATTTGAAATCCACCGTAGTTGTGGAGAAAATAGTTCAAAATGAATGAAAATGGATTTCAAATCCATTGATAACTTAGATACATCCAAACGAACTTAAATGGATTTGTCGATGAATTTGAAATCCATAGATTTCAAATCCTTCAATCCAAACACATCCTTCATGATTTGAAATTGTTCCTATATTTCTTGAGCTATTGATTATATTTATTTCTTCTCAAATATGTATGCGTTTATTTGTTTACGCTCCTCAAATTGAGACGAGATTTCCCATACTTTGCAGGTTAGTTGAAGGTGTCATTCGGTCTGTCAACAATCTCCTCGAGAAGTTTCACCAGTCCTTTTTTCTCTATCTCTTAACATCTCCAAGTAGGTTCGTTTCGGTTGGAGTTTACATGATCCCCTTTGCATTACTCATTGCTCCACTTCCACTACTTGCTGCTGCTCTTTTTTCCGATGCAACCAAATCAACTTCTGAAAAAGACAAAATCCCGTTTATGCCCCCAACTTTTACATCATGGAAATGGCTTTACGCTGCAAAAATCGTTCTCGTTGTCCATTTATGGAGTGCCATTGTAACATTACTACCTTACTTCATTTCCCAAATCCCGAATTCCACACCTTCAACAAAACTCGTAATTTGGGTTGTTCTTTCCATTTTTACCCTCGTCATAACATATATATTATCGGGTTTTTTCTCATTTTCGAGCACAAGAAACGAATGGGCTCTCCTTAAGTCAGTAACTATTGCAGCTGCATTCATAGGACTTTGTCTCATGTCGATAATAAACTTTGCAACAGCAGAAATCGGAGCACTTCTGCTCGTTCCTATGTGTTTGACCGTTTTACCCTTGAGGCTTGAAGTAAATACCACTAGGGCTGTAGTACGCGGAGCTTGTAGTGTGGTATGGGTATTTTTGGGATTTCCACCAAACGCGTTTCTTTTGTTAAAAGGCGGGTTATATGGTTTTGACAACATGAGATTTGGCGATTTCTGGAATTGGGTTGAGTCGATTTGGGTTTGGAATAGTGCTACCTATATATACATATGTATGGTTCATCTTCCTTGTTGGGTTCTGTGTGTTCACACTTTATTACATCATTGTTAATGATGTCTTGAGCTTTTTTAGGATCTTACTATGTTGTATCAGTGAACTAGATATGAATATGACTGCATATTTTTTGTTTTAGTTCAATTCTGAAGTGTTTTCTTGATACATGTTTTGATAATTGATTGTACATTTGTGATAAGATCTCAAAAGATATATATATATATATATATATATATATATATATATATATATATATATATATATATATATATATATATATGGCTATCATGAGAGCTGACTAGTCTTCATTTCCATATTTTTGTATACACTTTTTTACATTACTTTTTCAAAAATTGCTCCAAATAAAGTGTAGGGTGTGAGTGTGAATGAGTTCAGTTCAGAATTTTTATTGTAATATAATGTTTATTATTATAATTTACTTTATATATGTATATTAATCAAATACTTTTTTGAAAATAAACCTGATTTGGATGATATAGATGTAACAAAATTGGCTTAAGTTTGCAAACCTGATGTTGTATGTATCTCTCACTTTATCACAATTTCTATTGATCATACATGCATGCATATACATATATATATATATATTGCATTATCACAATTTCTATTAATACCATACTAGATTTTCCCTTTCAGAACAATATTTTATCTCGTTTTTCTTAATACACCACCAAGTTTTTATAACCTACAAAATACTTTATATGCTTATCGTCATACATAAAAGTGAAATATGTAATGAGATAAATATCATTTTGAGACAATTCAATTAATTAAACTAATTTTCTAAAGCTTATAAACTAATTAAAACATATCAATTATATATATATATATATTTTTTTTTTCTGTATTCAAAGTACAAGAAGACGGTTAGTCAAGAATCAACAGTATAATTTGTCCTATAAATACAATTCTCTGACAAAAATATTCTCATTATACTCGATTTGTCGACATGAGCAATAGAGATAAATAAAATAAATGCTGCAACTTTTTTTCTCTAATTATTCGTACTTATTTTGTCGAAGCCAATTGCAGCCAAATTGAGATTGATTTATATGCATGGAGATCTGGTGACATGAGGGTTTCAATAATACAATTTAACAGTGAAAAGCTTTAGAGGGATCTCGATTGGATAGTTGAATTCAATTATTTAAATTTAAGCATGATCATATATAGTGAATAAAAGGAAATTTTAGAAGCCTCTGGGGGGGTTATATGAATGGTTGAAATTGTTTCATATTACATTTTAAGTTTTATGAACTCGTAGAAATATATGATTGCGTGGATTTTAAAGACTAAGTGAACTTGTTTTATACTGATAATATATATATATATATATGTATATATATTGATTCTCATTTGTGTTAAAAATGGGGTATGATCTTACAAGAAATATAACTAATTTATATTATTGAATGAATAAATATACATTAATTATGCGTTTGATCTAATGATCTATTTAAGAAACATATAACTAGTTTAATTAGAATAATATGAGACATGTCAAAATATAAGGAAGTAAAAATTTAGCTAATTACAACATTAGTAAAATTTTATTGGTCGTATTATTATTGTTGTTATGGAATATGGATATCATTGATTCATTTTGTAGTGTGCGGAAAAGATGTGGAAATTTGTTGATTATAAATTATAATGATTTCCATATATATATATATATATATATATATACTTGAAAAAACAAATAGTATTGTAGAGAAGAACTCATTAAATATATATATTATATATATATATATATATATACTTGAAAAACAAATAGTATGGTAGAAGGAGAACTCATTACAAATATATAAACTTTAGCCTTTTGCTCTTTTGGAATATTTTTTTTCTTTTACACATAAGGGGACACATTTTATAACCACATTTATTTTATGGCTATAAACATTAATATATATATATATATATATATGTGTGTATTTAACAATTATTATGGCTGTCCATTGCATCATTCACTCATAATATTAATACTCCTCGAATTGCAGTCCTCTCCAATCATATGCTTCACCTTTAGATTACTGTAAGCATATATATACACACATATATATATATATATATATATATGTTTTTTTATCTTCTCTCTCTTGCTTCTAGGGTTTCCATTTTCTACTCTAAATTATGATCATTTAATTTAGCAAAAAGAAAATTCAGATTTTGGTCATGGCTTAGTTGCAAGATCACCCTCAGATGAATCATGAATGAAGTCTAGAAACAGATTAAAAGAAGGAGAATAGAAGATTCAAAATCAGATCAACTATATATATATATATATAATATACATATATATATAACAATATTTTCTGTCTGAAGAAAAAAAACCCTTGTTTTTATCTTTTTGTTGGATTAATTTCAGACATAAAGTTCTTGCAGAAGGTGATCATCCTTACAACGTAAGATAGCTTGGATCGGTTCAATCAGCTCTATTATATCAATCATATAACAAGTACGATTAATATATATATCTATTATTTAATTGATAGATTCAAGTTATTTTTGCTATAATTTTTTCATAATTGTAGTACTTCATTTATTGTTTGCATATGTTTTATTTGTGAGGGTCTTTAATTAGCAGTTTATTGTTTGGATTTTTTCTTGATTCATTACCCTTCGTTGATGTTAGATTTTTTCTTAGTTCAGAATTTCAATGTCAAATCTTATTCTAAATCTCTAAAATATTTTCAATTTAAACCTGTATTAAAATTTCTGTTATAAAGTATTTAATATCACAATATTGTATGCCTGATTTTGGATAAATATATGAAAATAAAATTCGTAATATATACATTTGATAATTTTTTACAATCTTGTAAGAAAAATTAACACATATTTTTTTTATTTATGATACCACAACCCTTGTTTGCACATATATGCGAACATTTTTTTTTTAATTCTAGTTCGAAGTTTGGACCGATAATCAACAAGCAAAATAAATTATTAATCCATATCCATCCAACATGCATAAAATGATATTAGCATACTCTTCAAACTCGCTTTCTCAATTATATTTAAATTCGATCAAAATCACAAATTTACCAAATTGCAAGAAATTAAGAACATTTAGAAGACAAAAATAACTAACACAATCATCTACTAATCTTTCTCCATTAATTTCATTAATTTTTTTTTTTTTTTTGCAGTAAAATGGCTTCATCATCTTCTTCTTCGTCTTCCAGTAGTAACTCAACCCCACCATGCGCCGCCTGCAAATCCCTAAGGAGAAAATGTCTACCAAACTGCACCTTCGCGCCGTATTTTCCTCCAGAAGATCCCACAAAATTCACGTACGTACACAGAATCTTCGGAGCCAGCAACGTCAGCAAACTGCTAAAAGAGATTCTTCCTCATCAGAGAGAAGATGCAGTAAACTCTCTAGCTTACGAAGCCGAGGCCCGAATGAAAGATCCTGTTTACGGCTGTGTGGGAGCCATTGCTGTTCTTCAGAGGCAAATTGTTCAGATTCAGAAAGAATTAGATGCTGTAAATGGTGATTTGATGCGTTATGGATATGTTTTTGTTCCCTATTGTTGTTCTTCATGGAGTGATGGAGAAAACCCTGAGATTGGAGGAGATGGGAGTAGTTGAAAATTTGAATATATATATATATATATATGTATTTTTATGGTATATTTTGGAAATTTCAAGTTTCAATAAAATTATATGTAAGAAATATTTTACATGTTTGAAGAAAATATAACATATATATATAAGTTGTCAATAAAGGGTTGGTGTGAGTGGTTCGATAATCTCACTTTTTCAGCAATAGTCGATGTTTCGATCATTTGGGAATATATATACATTGCTTGTTATGTAGTATTTTACTCTTTGATGTCTCGATTTGATATGAATATAATTGCCTTGAGCCAATGTGATTTGTGGATATATATATATATATATATATATATCGTTTAGATTAAAAAAATAAATTATGTCATCATGTTGATATATATATATATATGGGGTTTAGGAATTTTGGGATTAATTAATTTAGTCAACTTTGAAATCATATGTTGCTTTCGGAACAGTCATTAATGATTGTGATTGTAATAGGAGTTAAAAAAATTAAAATCAATTTATTGATAATTGTGCTTGATAGTTGGGTTTAAAAGTTGGAAATTTTCCATGGTGATTGCTCTATTTAGCTTTAAATCCTGGGAAAGTTCTTGTAAAATTTCAATCAAATCGAAATCAAGTGGAATTTATCGAGTAAGATGTGATTAATTAAAAAAGTAAATGAAGCACACTTGAAATTAATATTAAAATTCCCCTAAATTATGAATATCGTATGATTGTCATTGTCTTCAACAGTGAAATAAAATCAGATGAGGATTTTCTCGCATGTGAATGAACATGAACCCACAGAACTTGCATGCACGCAGTTATGATTAAATAATTTTTTTTTATGAATAATTTGCAATTAATATTCATTATGAAGCAGATAATCGTGGAATTCAGATCTATTATAAATGAACAAAAAAAAGTGAGAATTATATAATTATTATATACATAATTATTTTTTATTCATATAATTATTAGTTACATAATTATATAATCATTCTACACATCATTCATCAACCTATTACTATTAATTCAATATACTTTATAACTTCAATTTTAAAAAGTATAAACAAACACCTAATTATTCTCACATAATTTTTGTTTTCCAATTTTTTTTCAAATCTTCAACTCACATATAAACAAACATAGCCTAATCTTTAGACCAAAGCCTAGTAGACTTTATTGGGCTTCCATAATAGCCCACGTTCTAGCTTTTAAAAGCCCATAACATTGAGTCCAAGCCCAATCCATATAAGTCGTAGCATTGGGCTGATTCTGATGTATCATTGAACTATTGGGTTAAAGACTTCTCCAATTAGGACGATTTTTCTATGGCGAATTGACCCAATAACTGAAAATTGATTTGACCCAGCCCAATATATGTTTGTCAAGTGTAAGAAGGCATTTCCTAATATGAAATACAAAATGAAATATTATATTTCAACCCTGCTAATCTCACAGATTCTGTGAGATTAGCTCCTAACAGCCGGTAGGTGCCGAAAAAGGCTTTTTTATAAAAAGCCCATTTTACTTTTGTTTTATTTTATTTCTTCATCCTAGGATTTAGGTAAAATTGTACTATAACTAAAACTCTTAAATCAACTACCTAAATTGTAACTAAAACTCTTATTTCAACATATTTGATGATCACTTATTTCAAGACAAAAACTGTCTACAGTAAAATAAAAAAATAGTACAAGAGAGGCTCAATTCAATTCAAGGTGTATTTTTGAGGTTTTTTTCGTTACCAGGTATTGAATTTATTAACTTTATTGAATTAATAATATATTTTAAAATTGATAGATTTTCGTAGTTCATTAATCTTTACATATTTTTTCATTTATTAAATTATGATATTAGTTACATAAATTTATCATATACGAATTTTATGTTCGTTTAATATTTTTGAAATATGAATAAATATAATTGCAATTTATACATGTACTAATTGTATGGTTATATACATATTTTTAGATGGAAGATGTGTCACTCAATGATGAATCTGTTGAGATTGGTGATGATAAGATTAACTCCGACAAAATCAATACCAATTCCACCTTCTGCAGGTATGGAGTTTGAGTGTTATGATGATGCATATGATTTTTATAATCTTATGCAAAAAATTTAGGGTTTGGTATTAGAGTGAAAAATTCTTAAAAAAATTGTCAATTGGAGATTGTAATTTTTTTTGTATTGCAGGGAGTCAAATTTAAAGTAAGAAAATCAATAATTTGCGGTAAGTAATTCATCGACGCAAATGTGCAATGTCACATGTTTCGTATTTGTTTGCTATTTTTTGCAATTCATTTTCTCATCTTCTTGACTATGTAATTATGGATGTTGAGTTATTTTATTTGTTTTGATACATCTATATATTTTATTATTAAATAAAAATCTCAATTTGTTCAAACTGTGATGTTGCAATAATCTCCATCTATTTTCTTATATTATGTTAACAGCATTTTTAATACATTCAGACTAATGGAGCAGATATATTGGGGTTAATTAGGAAAATAGTAAAATATAGAGGGTTGTTACAATTTACTCCATAAAATATGGAGCTACTTGATTAGTAGGTTACCGGTTCCGTGAGTGTATAATAAGTGGCTAGATTTGAGCTGTAAGTTGTCAAATACTTACAGCCCTGTTAGATACTCATTTTCCATTATATTTTATGAAAGATTATATCAAAACAAGGCTATATTTTCCAAAATATGCTAATTAATTTCTTCAAAAGTGTAGTTTTGATTTTGACATAAGTTAATCATTTGGTTGAATTTGTTCCATTTATACAATGGTTCAAATTAATTTATAACGTGATTGATTGATAAATATAGAATGATTGATCACATCATAAATTATAAATACACTAACAATTACTATATGACTATATAAATATTAAAAATAACGTTTAAGTAATTTTTTTTAATCATCAACAAAAAAATTTATGCTAAACTGAAATATCTACGATCCATTAAACTGAATTCATTAAAAATTGATTAATTTGAAAAATAAAAAAATTATATCCGATTTTGTACATGTGAAGAAAAACAATTATAAAATAAAAATGTGGCAAGAAAAATGAAACATGGATTCCATGCAAGGCCTCATCTCTCAACCTCACACATGCACTCCAACACGTTGCACTTCTCTTCCTCTATTTATATCTCTTTTCCATTATTATTCACTTCCATTATCACCACCGTACCCATGGCGGCTCAGTACAGTCACGCGCCACCCCACTTCCAAACCCACCCTCAACAGCACCACCCCTACGGCGGCGGCGGCATGAAGAGCCTCCTCCCTGGAAAAGGCCCTTCCGCCACCCAACTACTCGCAGTAGTCACTCTCCTCCCCGTCGGCGGCACACTCCTCGGCCTCGCCGGAATCACACTCATCGGAACCCTTATCGGCCTCGCAGTGGCCACGCCGGTTTTCGTGATTTTCAGCCCGATTTTGGTCCCCGCCGCTATTCTCCTCGCCGGTTCAGTGACGGCGTTTCTGACCTCAGGTGCTTTCGGGCTCACCGGGCTTTCGTCCCTTTCGTGGGTTTTCAATTCGTTCCGACGGGTCACCGGAAGGGAGCCGTTGGAGTACGCGAAGCGGCGGGTGCAGGACGCGACGGCGACGGTGGGGGAGAAAACCAGGCAAGCTGGGGAGATGGTCGGCGAAAAGACGAAGCAGACTGGGGATGTGATTAAGGGTAGAGCTCAGGAAGGCGGCGGCGCCGCCGCCAGGACCTGAGGGGGATTGAGGCATTGAGCTCTAGATATATATGAATGGATAATTATTAAATTAATATTGTAATGTATTTGGTTTTATTATATATATATATCTACTTTTTTATGTCTGTTTAATATTTTGCTTGATGTCTACAGTGTTTCGATTAATTAGTTTTGTTTGTATGATTTTGAATATTTTGTAAAATGCGAATATAAAAATTCTAGTCCACTTTAATTATCTTTTTATGTGAAATCCGGCTCACTATTCTTTAGACATGGGTCGAATTCTTGAGCATGTTGGTGAAATGTTATGCGGTTAATTTAAAAGACAGTTGATACGATTGAAATGATAAATGGTATAATTTCTTGATGATTATAATTACCATTTATCAACAAAGGGTGCTATAAAATTATAATTTTTGATGATTTTTGATATTAGAAAGGGGAATATAAAATTATTGTTTATTGATACGTTTTGATGTTACACTAAAAATTAGAAGGCAAATGAAAGATTATAAGGTGGATGTGAGGTGTATGTTATTTATTAGTGTGACATTAAAATGTTATATCAAAATATTATAACACAGTTTAGTAGCATTATGAATCTATAATATTTTAGTGTAACATTTGGTTAATGTTGCTAAGATTTCTTGTGTGACATTTTGATGTATGTTACACCAATGAATAATAGCTACCTGAGTATAAAATCAAAACCAATGAATAGTTGAGAAGTGTCTAAAAATTGAAAAAGAAATAAAACTGTATTACCCAGTTTGGATTTCCTTACAATATTTTAGCATTTCAGATTTTTTATAATATTTTAATGTCACACTTTGTATTTATAATGTAACATTTCGATTTTTTTTATAATATTTTTATGATAAGATGAACTATAATTTACAGATTGCATGATCTAAATTCCGTAAATCGAATTACACAAAAAATTGGGAGCCCCTCAGTGTGGACTCAAATACACACACCAACAAATAACCAAAAAAAAAATCTGAATTTTCTCCCATCATAAGTAACCCAGCAACAATTTATCTCGCAGATTAAAATATTCTCCCCAGTAAGATTAAATTGAACTACTAAAGTCCCTCGCATTATATGATAATTATATTCAGTCAATTTCTAAAGACACTAATATAGAACAAGAAATCATCTTTCTTCCATGTTGGGCAATAAAAATGAAAAGGCAAAAAACAAGAAAAAAACACATTAACTGTGAGGGCTCGGGGCACCGGGTTCAGATTTGGCGTCGTTTGGAATCCAGAAGGTAAGAGCCGAAGCAGCAGCAGCAGCAAACATTACTCTGCTGGGTGCCCATCTCACACACGACGCAACGCCTATATAGCTATCCCAAGATCCCACCTAAAAACACCAAACATAATCGTAAAATCACAATTTCAGTGTTTAGAAAGTTGAGATTTTCGCCTAATACTATTGACTGGGGATGATTCGATATGGGGTTTTAAATAAGTTGAAAAAAGTGTAAATCTTTAGAAATAAGGATTGAGAGTAAGTGATGTCGCATTTGATTTTATGTATTCACACTATGTCAACAAAAATCCAATCAGTGGTACATTTAAGGCAAAATCTTATACACATAGTGTGCATATAGGAATTGTAGGAATAACCATGCATACAACTGAAAACATTAGTCTGCAACAGGTTATATAGTTTCCATCTTTCGATAAACATAATCGTTCACAAAGAGTTATTGTGTCTTATTAGATGGACCAAAGAGGTTAGTTAGGGTCATACCTTGTTTGGCTCATCATATATGTTCCATGCATGTATATTTCCGTCGCCTGAACCTGGAAAAGCAATTCACAACCAATCAGTCAAAATGACAGACAAATCAAAGAGTACCTCATGCTGAAGATGATTTAAGTTCATCATGAGTAGATGATTAAAATTTTCATATATAACACCATAATAAAAGGATAACAAGTTTGGGCAGAATGTTCCTGTTAAGAGCTAACTCCTTGATAAGATCTTCAGGAAGAAAATATAATATTATAACTAGATAATGGAAGATCAACTCTAAGTTCATTTGATGTTGTAATGGGCAATTGAACGCAGTATTCAAGAGATTTCCCAAGGAGACACTCATACACAACTATCTACTTCAGAAGGTATCAAAATGTAAATATGAAAATTGCACGAAAAACCATTTTCGAAAACACCGACCCTAAACGAGACAATTAATTGGAAAAATGTATCAATGAATTCTTATGACAGAGAAAGATGGGCTATAATGTATTTAATTTTTGAAACTCAAAAAGAAAAATGTACCAGAGATCACATATTGGCCATCAGGGGTGAATGTAGCCTCTATGGTTGCACTTGGTGAAGTATCCATACCAAATACACATCTCTGCAACAGACGAAAGTTGAACTTTTAAAACCTAAAACCAAGATTCAAAAGGTCTGATGCAGTGAAAGAAATGGTTGCAAAACAAAGTGACCTTCTCTCCATGATAAGCATCCAGAAGATAAACAGTGTTGTTCGTTGTTGTCAAAAGAATTGATTTACCGTCATTGCTGAACTTAATATCACATATCTCAGCTGTATCTCCACCAACTAGAAAAGTATCAAAGGGACCCTAAACGAAAGCAAAAATAATTATATTTGGAAAACCGCAAGGCTCTAATTTAACAACTCATCTTAAAAGTGCAAACCTTGTCAAATGATCTAGAATCAAATAATTTGATTACTCCCCCTTCCATTGACACAGCAAAAACCAGGCCTTGTTGATCATAAGCAACGGTAGGCCTACCTTGTAGATGCATAATTCCCTGAAAGCTACATCAGTGAGCGCACATCAGATTGGTATGCTCTTTTCAAATATTATTCTTATGCTTGACCAGAAATATTAAGTGGATGAATCACTATCAAAAGCAATGTGCAATCTCGATACCTTCAAAATGCTATGTTCCAGTAAAATGTAAATTCTTTTAACAAAGCCAAAATAACCACATTGAACAAACTATTTACTTAATCATTAAAGCAAAACCAACAAACAAAAAACCCTGAAAAGATATCCCTGGCACACCGCACATAAAACAAGAATTTCTGTAAAAATCTATTAGGCAAAATGCAGTGAAGTGGAAACAAAATTGGGTTCATAAAACGAACCTGACAAGCATTTACACGAAGGTCCCAAATACGGACAGTATGATCTAAAGAACCAGACATGAAGCCGTCGTTTACAGGAGACATACACAGGGACACCACCCTATATGCATGTGAATTGTGAAGTTATGTTATAGGAGAAAATGAATGATTAAGGATCTTGGTTAAAGATTCTATTATCAGAAAAGAGTGAAATAGTATATCTAACTTTAAAACACGTGGAGAAATCAAGCAGGTTAGATGACTTTACCTCTCTTTGTGCCCTTTAAAGTATCGAAGGCACCTATTGTCGTACATAGACAAGTACCTCAAAAGTTCTGGGAAAAAAGACAGGAAAAAATATGGCATAACTTGCTACTCAGTAACTCATGCAGTAAGTAGTTAAACCATAAAAATGAAGCAAATTTCAGTCACCTCCACTGGAATCTGGATTATGTTTCGAAGCGCATATAACCGAACTTGGGTGGTGAGTGAAACATATCCTGTCAGCGCCATGTTTCTTATGATATGTTGTCTTCAGCAGTCTGAAATTTATTGAAGTCCATCAAACGTACAAATAGAGGAGGGGAGAGTGATAGTTTACTGCTAATCATAATAAGGTCTTACTTGGCAGTAGTAATGTCATAGAATCGCACTGAATCATCATCACTTGATGTTACTAATAAATCAGCCGAGCGATGGAAATCAAGACAATTAATTTTGTCACCCTGAAAAGAGCATTTTCTAGATTTAAAATGCAAAACATCAAACTCTAAAGCCTAACAATTCAATTGACTATAACATAAGTAAAATATAACCACAAAATTCTCCTGTCATAGTATTCTACTGCATACATATGTAAAGCATTTGCTGATGCCCAATTTCAGAATCCCTTTTTTTTTCTCAGCATACTTGAACATCAAATAATGGGTTAATGCTGATTTTAGCTTATATAGAACTTACTAGTTACTATTACTTGTAATTGTTTGAAGTTACTGAAGTCCTCTGTATTTATAACTCATTAAACAGTTGAACAAGAACAAATAATGTAACTAATTTCTTTCCACAAATTCTACACCACTTTCTCCTTTCTATAGCTGCTCTAACTTCTTCATGATAAGCCCTTATCAAATCAATAATCCGCCCCGGTTAATCTAGGATCTTCTTAATCTTTCATTCACTAATAGATTCGCTCTTGTCATTATAACAGGTTATTACGAAAACTTATTTGGATCAATTAAAAAAGAAACGAGTGCAGCAGCTACCCAGCTGCTTCTACAATCGATACAAAATCTTAAACACACATTTACTCATTCTCTCGAACCTAGTATCATAAATTGACATGAAAAAAAGTTGAAATTGAACAGAGGAAAAGGATCAAGAAGAAAAGCACTGACAAAATCTGAGAACACAGCTCCAATTGACATGGAGCGAATGACATCATCATTGAGTTCAGATACCGCCGTCATCTCAATCAACGACCAGCGCTTGAGACAGTCACCAATCGATTGATTTCCACCACAATACTGTTTGCTATAATTCGATTAGGGTTTATGTAATGGTGGGTCTTTACACTCTTATCTTCCGATGATTCAAGGGCTTGATGTGCCGCAGGAGGACTATTTTGCCCCTTGTAATATAAAATTATGACCAGTCCTAATGTGAGCTTAAAAACAAATAAACTACTTCTATTTTGATATTTGATTTGAGATATTAAAAATAAAAAAAGTAAATTTAAATTTTATTTTTGAAATTTTAAAGTTCGACTTGAACTCATGTTAAATGTTAAGTGAGTATCAAAATATTGAGCAAAATTTGAAATAAAATTTTTAAAATTTGATAAAAATTTAAACTTAATTAAAAACATTACCTTTTCAAATCAAGTCGATTCATTTTGGTTGTTTGAAAAAGTTCGACTTTGTTTGTAGGCGTTTTTACTTCATGGAAGAATGTGTTTATTGATTTTCCTAAAAACGATTAAAAAAAAATTAGTTGATTTCTATGCTTTTCTATGGCTTTTAGACTGTTTGGTCCTGTTTTCATACACAATTTTTTAAAGTTTTGGATGAAAAAGATTTTAAATTCATTTCACCGTAACTATTATTATTCAAATTCAATTTACTCCATTAATATCATTCTCTTTCATATTTTATAATTATTAACTTATTATAAATCAATCAATCAGTATATATTTAACACATTTCAAATTTACTAATTATTTTTAAAAACATAAACAATCATAACAGCAATGTCTACTGAACTCTTTGTGCTGGTTAGGCAATGTAGTGTCATGAATTTGAAACTCAAACAAAAGCAACACATACCACACATACACTATTCAAAAGATAAAATGCCAAGAACTTGCATAAACAGATATACCATGACAATTACAGAATAAGAATTCAAGACTTATAGTCATAAGATTTAGTGTACAATAGCCAGAAATATAACAATATATACCTCAAAAGAACAATCGAAGCACAAGAACAAAGGTATAAAGGTTCCATAAAAACCTCTACAAACCGAAAGTTGATGACGAAAAAGCCAAAACCAGTCCAACAATGGCATGTTATCTACCAGCATAGTTTAACACAAAAACAAAGATCATTAAAGTGAGAATGTATTACTGACCAAACCAAACTCGTCCATCCCCACCGTTCATCAACTTGTCCAACACTATATTCAAATCAACGGCTTGTCCATTCTCTGTCAACTTCCTAACAGTCGCCCTCACTTGATCTCTCGGAAATCCCATGTTAGTCACCTTATCAACCACATCATCAATAGGGACCCTATTACCGGACCCACCTGAGCCGGGCCCACCACTACCCGTAGGCGATGCCTGAGGTAATATCCGAGCGGTTGGTAAATGTGGATACCCATTTCCACCACTTTGACCCATAGTAGGAGACGAGGGCTGGTGTAGCTTCATGGGTGACCCACTACTATACGGGTATGGTTCCCCATGACCCGTTGGACCAAACGGGCTGGAGTATCCAGTGCCAGGCCTGCTTGGTGGAGAGTCGTACACGTTTTGGGCAGCCCCGTAAAACTGTTGGGGGGAAGTTGGGCGAATGGTTGGTGGATAACTTTGGGGAGGTGTATATGGCGTTTCTTCGGGATGATGAAGTGGTTGCTGAGGTGGCGCGGAGCTAAGAGGGTAGTGCTG
This sequence comes from Verbascum thapsus, assembly GCA_963669365.1. Classification (NCBI taxonomy): domain Eukaryota; kingdom Viridiplantae; phylum Streptophyta; class Magnoliopsida; order Lamiales; family Scrophulariaceae; genus Verbascum; species Verbascum thapsus. The sequence continues at coordinate 8,048,690 of OY770117.1, read as the reverse complement.
ATGTGGCGGCGGTATTTGGTATTGCAGATTCGGGTTTTCGGGGATTTGGTCAGGTGGCGGGTTTTGAGGAAATTGGTTAGGAAGCTGATGTGGAGGTGGCGGGGGAGGGGCGTTAGTTGGCGGGTGGTGCTGATGTGGCGGAGGTATTTGGTATTGCGCGTTCGGGTTCTCGGGAGTTCGGCCAGGTGGCGGGTTTTGAGGAAACTGGTGTGGAAGCTGATGTGGAGGTGGCGGGGGAGGGGCGTTGGTTGGCGGGTGGTGCTGATGTGGCGGAGGTACTTGGTATTGCGCGTTCGGGTTTTCGGGTGTTTGGACAGGTGGCGGGTTTTGAGGAAACTGGTTAGGAAGCTGATGTGGCGGTGGAGGCGCGTTTGGCGGTGGCTGTGTTGGAGAAACAGTAGAATCACTGTATGGAGTGTTTCGGGTTTCAATAGTTTGTTCTGTTTTTGGAAGTTGCATCTTGGCGATGAGAAATTGAGCTTCTACTATTTCTTGTTTATCCCTTATAACCTGTACACCAGTTTGCACCTGCAGATGATACGAAAGAAACACGATAAGTTAATCGAGAGTTTTAAACATGATGATAAAGGGTTTAGCTAAAGCTCAACAATCTGAAGCCAAATATGCCCATAAAACACAACTGGAGTACTCAAGTTGCCTCATTCTCTCATTTCATGATTTTTTCTTGTTAAATACCAAAAAAATCTCCTTTTTTGGGTAATATAGTGGAAGTTGAATCGATAATTAACCCGGGCTAGACAGAAAATTGACATGATTTATGCTTTGCCAACAAGCCATATTAAGTTTCACATAACAGGTAAAGATACAGAAGGTACCTCTCTAAGAATATTCTCCATCTGCCTCATTTTCCCCTCGGTGATCCCATGGTTGTTCCCAAGAGAAACCTTCAGATCATCCATGGAGTCTTCAAGGTTGCGGGTCTTTGTTTCCAGTTGTGATACTCGTGCACTCAGACCATCAATGGCATGCAACAGATTATCGGTATATTTCTTCATTGTGATATCAATCTCAGATACCAAAGACGCATGGAAAGATGCATTGGAGGGTTTTTGATCCTTCCCCAAAGTGAATTTAGCAGGTTCATCAGCATCAAGAGATGAGTAATTCTAACAAACACAAAGTGCACAAAGAGAAAGTTTCAATAAGATTGTACCCAATGATAAACATAGCAAATACAGAATGATAAAAAATTTCACATGATAGAATCCAAAAATATACAGTAACAATGTCCATAAGAACAATAAAATACAATCGCTGCTTGAAGAAATTTAGTGTAGAATTACCCGAAACCACTGTATTGTGATTTGTGCATAAACCACTCAAACAGTTAACCTTTACTGATAAATTCACTACTACAGTTCATCCATCCTAAATTCACATGATAAATAGTATAGAAAAGTTAAATCTTGAACTAATCCACCAATCAAACCAAGCACACATACAAAAGCCACAAAAAGGGATTTTGAAAACGAGGGTTTATTAGAAAAGAAAGAAAAAATATACTCTGATTGGAGAAGCATCATGAGTTTTGGAATCGAGAGAATTCCACGTCCTGATCGGAGCATCATCGACGCCGGAATCAAAATTGGACGACGATCCAAAAGCCGGTCGACTAGGCATGAAATCAAAGCTCGCAACTATGTCATCTTTCTTCTCCGATGGACGATTCATGAAATCGATGAAATCGTGGCTACTGCTGCTGTTATTAAGCTGAGGATTCGATAGATCCATGATCTGCTTGTCCATGAACTGCGACGTCTTACGGCTGTTCATCTGGTTTCTAAATCAAACACAAACGATCAGTAATCTATATATATATATATATATATATATAATTGGAGGGTTTGATGCTTGTATCTGGATTTTTCTGGTTGTGATATTGTTATATTATTCAGACGTATTAGATAGAATCAAAGATTGGCGTAAAATGTATTTCATACTCTTATTACTTTACTGCTGTCTAGGTTGCGCAGGCTTGAGCTTGACTCTTGTCACTTAAGTTATGGGGTGGATATCGAACCGGACTTGGCATATCGAGATAATTTATATAACACATTCATATTATATATATATAATATATATAATATGCATATAAATCTATTTATATTTAGTGAGTGTGTTGTAAATTCTCCGGTATGAATAAAAATCTATCTACTTATATATATTATTCAAATATATTTTATTAAAAATTAGAATATATTTTGAATAAAAAATGTAAATATCAATTTTCAAATTTTCATTATTTACAATCATGTATAAAAATTAAAAATAACACTAATAAAAATCTCGTGAACCTGCTCGTGAGCTGATGAACAACTACAACCAAACTCGAGCTCGATTCACGGGAAAGCTGGAGGGTAAAAGCCCGATGGTTATTAGGCAATTAAAACTAGAGCCGAAAAATGAGAGAGTTATTTGATATTTTGATACTTAATCGAGATTAATTATTAAAAACTCGTTTGATTTTGAATTGTTGATAACAAAGCAAATTATTAAAAACTCGTTTAATTTTTGCCTTGTTAATATAGCAAAGCAAGTTTTAACACCTTCTTTTATTCAAAAATTTGTACTACAAAATAATAAATAAAATATAGAATCAAAAGTTTTTGTACCAAGAATCTGAAAATTTCAAACCGCCAAGACTAGACTCCAAATGACACAGTATACACTTGCAAAATTCTAAAGGCGGATGAAACATTTTACTACTACTGTAAATGTAACTGTTTACAAACTGTAGTTTTGGAACTATATCTAGGAACACAAAATAATACACTGACAGAAGCACAGAAGTTACATATAGTAATTATCAACACCTTTATTACAAATCACAACAAATAATAACAGGATACACAAGACTTCAAATCTTCCATCTTTTTTGCTTCCAATTGTACAATTTCTGAACTATTCACACCGTGTTACATATCCCCGTAGCTAGAATCTCTTTGTAAGTCAGATGAAGTTCGAATCCTCAGACTTTACATATAGAAATGGATGTAGATATACATCCACTCGAGACTAGCAGGTAAATTCCCGTTGCTAGTTGATTCTCTATATCAGGCCCTATTCCTCGCTTGATTCAAAAATCCAAGAGTGGACTGCACCAGATACCAATGCATTTTATCGACAAGGTGAAAGCTTTTTTAGCAGTAAAATTTGTATTAGGGTAAATTAAATAAACACCCCACATGTCGGAAACTAATTACGAAAATTATCCTGAAATTTGAGAATTTGCCATAATTTCTCATCTCAGTGAAAACATGTTGAAATCACAATTTCACTCATGGTTTGTGATTTGTCAGGAACTAACATTGGAGGTCTTGATAATTGCAAAATGATGAATGTGATAATTATTACTAACTTGGGGGGTGGTGCATGTAATTAGATGTTATTTTTGGTTACTCCCTAAAACGTATGTTAACTAATGAAAAGAACTTACCATATTAAGAAGCCGCAAGGCAGCAGGCCGTGTGAATTTCCTCGCAAAAAGGAAGCATTTAGAAGGTTTCCCTTTGCTAGTGCACCATTCTCGTCTGTACTCAGTCTCGTAATTGATGTGGTCTATGTCCTGAAAAAGTTATAAAAAAAATCTATAAGCCTTAAAACAGCATTTTTGCTAACATAACTTCTCCTGATTCCAATGTCAGTATGTAAAATTGCTAGGTTTTTGAACAGTTTTGCTTGTAAATTCTACTTTGCAAATCCTTCGTTTTTTACTCAATTTGTTTTCCCGATCTCAGCAAACACTATCGACAAAATTAGAATGCATAAAAAGCGAAAGCAAAAAATTGTACCTTGATGGATTGGATAAGCACGGGAGTAGCATCAGCCAGCTTGTAAGTCATAGGATGCCAACCTCGTCTGTGGGGGTCTCCGGGAGAAGAAAGATCCCACGAACTATGAGTCAGAGACCTCCTTGTAATTTCTCGTTCAAGGCCTTTTTGCTGATCAGTTAGAAGAAAAGTAGGCAAAGATAATCAATCCAGAATGAGTATACGACAAGTTACACTACCTGAATGATTAGGTTTTCGATATGTAAACAAGAAAGAATGGATAGCTACATACACCACCCTCCACTAACGGGTATAACCACGAGCTCCCTAAGGTCCCTTGGTCAGATTCTCAAAACTAGAAACCATGGGGTCAACTGATAGAGGGTGACTTTGTAATATACTTTTGCTGACAAGGGTATTTATGGTAATCTTTAAACCTCATTACATTTCGTAATTAGGGTCTCATGCACGTGGGGTGTCAAAGTAAATTTCCCAATAAAAAAAGAAAATCTAACTTACAGCAAGCAAGGTTTGAACATAATGCTCGTCTGGTATACAGTTATGCTCTTTAGAATTATCAGCTGGCTGCAGTGACAGAAATAACGAAAAAGAGTCAACTTTTGTTCTTAAAAGTCACTTTTATTGTACATAATTTGCAATTGCATGGTGATTACACAAAGAGAAAATTACATATAATTCAGAAATTTAATAATAAGTGGTAATATCAATTGCTACTGGAAGAGGCATGAGAGGAAGAAAATAAGAAACAGAGAAAACACTCACAATGGGACGGTCCCGCCAAAATTCAGGTAAAGACTTCCTCTGCTTGGAGAAAAAAGAAAAACATGTAATTAAAAAAGTGAAATAGATCATTAGATTTATGTGCATTAAGGTATAAAGTGTGGAAATGCAAAGTTCCTGATGATCAGGAGAACATCTGTCTAAATTAGAGTCCAATGTTTTAAATGTATATAACAGAATGTAGATATGTACTTCCCTTAACTGGAAAACTGAAGAAAATAAGGAGTGGCATAATTTGAAAGGAGAATATAACCAAATTAGAATTTTACTTGTTTTAGGACAATGCTTCATGCATAAGATGAAGTCCTCACAACAATAATTCATTATCTTAACACAACATTCATCATTATCTAAACTTGTAGACCGTAAACCATAACTTAAATGAATTTTGCTATCATTCATAACCAGTGTTGGGACCCATCATTAGCTCAACTAAAAAAACATTTATCTCTCGAAAACACGACAGCATAACAGAAAGATAAGACAACTTGCCTTGCAATGCTGCTGAAACATAGGGTACACAGTTTCGTCTTGAACCACAATCTCCGCGTGCTTTCTGGTCAGAACGACCCACTGCAAGACCAAAGAAAGATATAACATGATCTAACTGGACAGACCGACAGAGCACCTTATTCTGTTTAGCCCTTTCATTGCCCAATTTCACTTTTTAAAAAAGAAGTTTACTCAGGGAAGCATAAAATGAAACAAAAACTGACATTACCTGAGATCCTTTCCTCCAGTTTTCAACAGGAATTACTGGATGCATTTTTGGGTTGTACCGGCTTTCTTTTGTGTCAGCAAAACTGGCTCCACGGTAACATTAAAATAGCAAAGTCATATATACAGCTTCGATGATACAAATTATCTTGCAATGAAACTTGCTAGTAATCTCAGCATAAAGTTATGGAAGAAAAAGTATGTAAAGGAGAAAAGTTTCAGACAGTAATTTAAGAAAAAGTGTCAAAAACTACGCATAAAGTTTTACATCTCCACTAACCTGTCCACAAAGCTAGTCGGGGTAGACATTATATAGTCATATATGTAGCTGAAATTGTATAAAGGTATGCAGCTGTAACAAGATCAAACAAACAAAGAATATTAATTTCATAATTTGCAGTTGTGGAGAATGCAAGGGTTTAATAACTGAAATCCATAGCACAATTGTAAGCAGATGCACATGATTTATTTTTAAATTTCAGAAATGGAAAAGGAATATCAGAGATATCATCATTGAGAGTAACTCTTCACCTGTCTGAGAGGAAAATGAACCGTTCATTAAGAGTATCCATTAATGCATTTTGAAGTAAAAAACGCTCTGCCTGGAGCATGCTAGCTTCTCCCCAATCTACCTGGAAACGAAGCGTCACTTGCACGATATCATTTGAAATAAATTGACTCCAAGGTTCAAATTTAAATCAAACTAACATTAGGTATCAGTGACAGTTGAAATATGTCACGGGGATTATAGGTTGCCTCTTTTTCATTCGAAACAATAACATAACTAAGATTAGAATATCACCGGTGAAAGTTTCAACAGATGAACCTATCCAACAATTGATATACAATGCAATTACATGACAAAAGAATCTTTAAACGGAACCAACCTGTACGCTGTCATTAATTTGTCGATTTAGGAAGTAAGTCGATCTTGTCATTACAGTGTTCAACAAGAACCCTGGCCTTGAATGAACGTAAATTGAAAATCTATCCTCTCTGTCACCCTGCAAAACAACACAAACATTTTGTTGCCATGAATCAATTATCAACAGAGGATAGAAAATGCCCGTGTTGATAGTGCAATTTAATGATAGTGACACTAGGACATGATCACCTAAATCTTGTACAAGAAAGAAGCTAACACATTCAATTTCCATAGGGACCATATTTCCTTAAAAGCAAGTCATACATGGGAGAACCATCATGCTATAATAGACAAGACAACAATGCACTAGAACAAAATGCCAATTGTCATGGTGCTAAAAACAGACAGCATATTTCTAAAACAAAATGTAACAAATAGATATGGGTATGGGATTGATTTGTTCTGTCCTGCAATTTTATATTTAAGCAAGGTCATGATATATACACTCTTTAGGAAAAATCTAAGAATCCATGATCTTGCCTTAAAAGTTTGTGAGAATGTGTAAAGAATTTTCCCTAATCTAGTCACTTTGCATACAAATTCCAAATGAGGAAATTTTGTCACTACAGCAAACATACAAATTCCCTTTCATAAATTGAAAAAAGCCAAGTAAGATCAAAGCTAAAATAACAATAAAGCAGTTAATGACTTACAACCAGTTCCATTAATATGTGACGAATCACAACAGTATCACTACTATGAAAAGCCAAAATTTACCTGAAAAAATGCATCCCAAACCATGTCAAGTGGAATCCGGTTCCTCGCAATAAAAAGGAAAGCAATCTTTGGCTTCCGAATCAACGGCTGAGATATCAACGATAGTGCTCTGATTCTGCTGCATTCTGATTCCATTAATACAAAAGTCGCCAAACAAAACACCAGCAAAAGCATCGCCAGTATCTTCCTCTTCCATCTATGATGGAATTTCTGCGAATTAGACCTCCGCATCTTTTATCCTTCACATAATCTCCAAATCTAGGGCTCAAACACTTCCAGAAACCCTAATATTTCAGAAAATTCACTTCGTTCACTATAAAGCACAAGCGACAAGCATTAACTCAGCTTCGATTTCATTCACATTTATTAAAACAAGAATGAACAGATCCACAGAAAGATTCACAATCAATACAGCTAGTATAAACCTGCTTTAGTTAATAGTTTCTGGAGCTCCGTGAAACGATCACGGATTGGATAACAAATCACGAGCTACGAGAGAACATTACGGCAAAAAAATCGCAAAAGCTCGTGCTATCACTTCGAGAATCGCGTGAGAACCCCTTTTCAAGCTTGCAAAGAGATCATAGAAGAAAATTGAAGAATGAAAAAAGGAGAGAATGAAGAAGACTTGGCTTGGAATATGGGAATAATATATGAGTGGGGAGTAACTAGTGTGATATGTAGTTGTAGTTGTCTCTTCAATACTCCATCTCACTTGCATCTTTCTTGCGGTTTGGCTGGATATTCTTTTTTTTTTTTTTCTTTTTTTTAGAAATTTAATTTTAGTATTGTACTAATACTTCTAAAAATAATTCATTTCATATTTTTTTTTGGATGATAAGAAAAATAAAATAATTTATTCAATATTTTTTGGATGATAAGAAAAATGGTATGTCTTGATGAGGATTGGATAATTGTATTTAGAATTAAATATTATTACACTATATATCTCTATATATACATATTGTTTCATATGGTTTTCATATTACTACTAGGGTTTTGGTCTGTTGTTGGACAAATATATATTTATTTGAAGTGTTTTATGGTGTACTAAGATTAAATAAGAAAATTAATAAATATTAATAGGGGTACATTAATTTTTTTTTTAAATATCTGTTGTTGTATAGTGTATTCATATCGTATTGTCTCTATAGAAGGCGTATATTAAAACCGTGTAAACTCTAAATTGGTATCTAATCAAATAATGTGTAAATTAGCTTTAGAGAGTTTTGATAAACTCTATATATAAGCACTTATGAGCTTTTAAGTACAAGTAAATAGTTTTGAGGATTATTTGATTGATTATAGAGGACAGGTAAAATATGGTCTGAATAAGATCTTCTTTTGTCCGATTACGATGTGGGTTATAAGAAAAGCATCATTTTGCCTCAGTTGTATTAAATATGCTTCCTAATGTATGAAAGCAATTGATTTTTATTTTATTTTTGGTGAAGGAAAGCAATTGAATAACTAACCAGAATAAGTATGTTAGGTTGCAACTTTTTTCAAATAAAATAAAAATTGGGGGGCCATTTTGTACCTAATAAGTAGTTACTACTTGCACCTTTTTTTAATTTAGTGAATTGCCATTTTGATTACAAAAGTAAGGTGAGGTGTTACATCAAACACATACCAAATCATTTGTTTTTAAGTTGTAACACAATGCATCTATAGGAGTTTCTAATTCGAGATTCGTGTTGACTAAAATATAAGTATACCAAATCATTTGTTTTTAAGTTATAACACAATGCATACTAAATCATTCGTGTTAACATTGTGATCTAATTTTGGTTGACTTTGATTATTTTGACCTAGTAGCATGTGCTCTAAATTGGGGTTGACCAAATGGCTACAACTCAATGCACATCAGGAATACAAACTCAGAAGCCACAAATTACAGAACATGATAAATTAAGGCACAAATCATTTTGTTCAAATTTGGACATAGCTAGAAGAGAAATGGTTAATAAGATCAAAAGTTTACATAAATCACAGACATTAGATTAAGCAAACAATAGTACAATACATAAGTCAGCATAAGAGATAGTTTCGGATAAGTCGCAAATCAGTGTTTCAGTATAGACAGAGATGGTACAACAATGTAATATCCAGAAACCTTAGGAAACAAGAGATGGAAACTGCTTCTTAGCATGCTCTGGTATCAGTTTGTGAAGTAGCTCCAAAGATGCTCCTTTCAACTCTGTAAATTCACACTTCGTTCAGCATAAACGTATCCAATAAAAGGGTATGAAAAATCACTGGACTTTTTATTATCGTGTTTCATCTCGTATTTCATACAGATGCAACATATATGTAAAAAATTTACATGACATGTATACTTCAGAGATAAAACATTGTAATGAAATACATGGGATGTGTAATACGAGATGAAACTTCAACTTGAATAGAAGATCTGATGAGAAATATAAGGTGAAGCAAACATACCTGGAGGTTTGAAGTTGAAGAGAGGTGGCAATGGACGGCCATTAGGGAGCCGGGTATTGGGGTCACGTAGTTCATCGAAGAACGGGTGAATACAAGCTTCCAACTGATAAAATTAATAAAAATTTGAGAGAAATTCAATAAGTACGAATTTCAGTTACAATTATTTGTCAAATTAAATATTGAAGTTTTACTTGAGCTATAAATAAGTACAGTATGATGGTTATATGTTGTATCTAAGGTTTGGAATACTCACAGCAGAGTATCTCAAGTTTGGAGAGTACTGAAGAAGTCTTGACACAAGATCTACAGCTTCAGGAGGCGTCCGCTTGTGGAAAATCTGCAAGAAATATAAATAAATAAATAAAGCATAACCAATATGCAAACAGATGATATAATTTCAAATTGGAGTCGCAGATACTAACCTTGTGCCATGGATGAGCCTTGATTTGGGGGAACTTAAACTCTGTGTAATTTGGATTCATGCATTTTATCTCCTCGCGAGTTGGTGTTCCAAGAACCTAGAAATAACACATAAAATCAGCTTTCAGGGATGGTATTCAGATATTATTATTCAGGAAGATTGCAATTTTGATCCCACAAGATATGGCATATTGCAATCTTAGTCTCAACATTTACAAACTTGCAAAACCGGTCCTATTTATGATGCATTTTCTGCAATTCAGGTCTAACCTGTTAAAAGACTGAAAATTTCATGCGTGAAATACACATGCCATTAAATTTATTTCCCGCAAGTTTGTAAACATGTGGACTAAAATTACAAGCCGATCTATGAGACAAAAGCTGCAATTTTCCCATATTATCAAGTCAATTAGGCAGAGGCTTACCTTGATAATTTCCACAAGTTGATCAACTCCACTCTCACCAGGAAAAAGAGGCTACAAAAATAAGGAAATAAATGGTGAGTATATAGAAAAACCATAAAGAAAATTCAAACATTTTTTTATTTGCGTTAAGATAATAGTGTTATAGATTTGTTAAGAACCTTTCCAAGAAGAAGCTCAGCAAGGACGCAACCCACAGACCAGATGTCGATAGCACTAGTGTATTCGGTCGCCCCAAATATCAGTTCTGGTGCACGATAGTACCGAGAACAGATATATGATATATTTGGCTCACCTTTTACCTGTTACATGTAATGGAATATCTTAGAACATTGTATTCAGTTTATTCAAATGGGTAATAGCAGATTTTGACAACAGATTATATATTCATAAACAAGAACATGAACGTCTAAAAACAAAAAGGAAGGGTGTGTAAAATGAGCTCCAAGATGCTGAATTAAACCGGATATAATCAAGTTGATTAGTTTCTTATTAAATCAGATATAATCAAGCAAGAGTATTCCATCCAAGTTTGGTGAAAGTCCCAAGAAAACAATTGCATGAAACATTGTAGCCTAATGGAATTTCATCGCTACTAATAAGGGTCACAATTAGAAGGAGAACATAAAGTCGTTACCAAAACTTTTGCACTTCCAAAGTCGCATAGTTTGAGCTGGTGGGTATGAGGATTAACCTGAAATAATGGATTGCATCGATTAATATTGTAGAATAGAAATGCATACCACTTATTTTGTATTATGTTCATACCAAAAGGTTTTGAGGCTTGATGTCCCTGTGGCAGACTCCTATTCCATGAATATATGCCAATGCTCTAAAAATCTGTATACCCAAAAAACTTGTAACTTGTAAGTAAACGTACTATCAGAAAAAGAGTAGCTAATTTCTCATAATTATCAACAGAGCACATGACAACAGATAATGGAATAGGGAATAGAGAAAAGAACATTTGCAGAGATGATAAGTTCAGCGCAAAAACAAGTGCTCATATACTCTAAATAAGTGCTCATATACTCTAGCTCATAAGAAATAAATTACTATATGAAGTTCAAATTACCAATAAACCAAAGAAACAAACAGACGCAGCCACGATTTAACTCAAACACATCAAACAATAATTTTTTTTGAAAAAAGTGACTAAATCAATAAATTAGACATGGAAAATGCTCGAAACAAATGACACTATGAAACCATTCATTCTAGTAATAAACTAATCATTAGAAATGAAATTATTTGTTTTACTATGACTTTTTGTGACAGTACTAAATTAATAATTAAATATATGTAATCCACAACTCGAAATAATTAAGGTACAAGCATATAAGAAGTTGATAGAATCTAGACTTTACAACTTATCTAGGTAGCTGACCTGATAAGTGTAGAGCTTAACATAGATCATTGGCATTCGCTGGTTTGCTTTGCTATAGTGTCTGGCCACACGATATGCTGTCTCAGGAACGTATTCAAGAACTAAATTGAGGTAAAGTTCATCCTTGTCAGTGGTCGAAAAGAAGCAATGCTTAAGTGAAACAACATTGGGGTGATCAAGAAGGCGCATTGTTTGTAGTTCACGGTTTTTGTATCTCTTATCCTGCAATACTTTTTTGATAGCAACCGTTTCACCAGTTTCAAGACACTTAGCCTGCAATGAAACAAGCATAGCTTACAGTACTTGTATCTAACATGTATGAAACTCATTAACAGTGATACGAGTCTATTTGTACATAATATGCCGGCAACATAAAACACAAGTAGGAAAATTCAAATTTCATTTCACAGCCCTTATTGATGTGCTAAAGATCATCAGTAACAAAAAGATAACCATAAATATAAGAAGTAAAACTCACCTGAAACACAATCCCAAAAGATCCTTGTCCCACGATGCGCTCTGCCATGTAACTTATAGTCTGTTAAAAGCGAAAGGGAAAAACATAAGCAATAAACTATAACAAGCCATATAACTAAAAGAGAAGAAAAGCATCATTGGCACTGATCACATAACACCAAAATTTTAAGATCATAACCAAATCTGAACTTAGCCTCCATAAGCCGCCCGCTAGATCAATATGATCCAATCACTAAAATAAGCCGCCACTTACTAAACTAGACAGAGCCTTAACAGGCAAAAATATTTCCACCAAATTACCTGCTTAGGCTGACCATTTTTACCACCAATAGTTGTCACAATAATGTGCCCTGTTTCAGTCCCATTCCCATCTACTACAGCTGCTTCGATTTCCTAAAACCAAAACCAAAAATCACATAAACAGATAATCTCAACAACAAAAAGCAGTAACAATGTGCTAAAATAAACTCCCAAAGTAGACTAAATCGTCCACACAAATTCCCTAAAGTACCAAACCTTCTCCACTTTTTCATCTTTGATTTTCATCTCATTGATTTCCTCCGGAAGTTTGTCCACCAGCATCGCATCACATCTCGGCTTATCAGCCGCAACACCACCCGTAGCCATACTCATAAATTACGGTTAACTTAAAATCGAGCTAAAAAGTAAATAATTAATCCTCAGCTTCCAAACCCTAACAACAAGCACAAAAGCAGAAAAACAAAACAAATCAGAGACAAATATCACACAAAATTAACACATCTAACAATTAGCAACCGAAAACAACACAATGTCCAAAAATTAAACTAAAAATTACCTCCAGTCACGGATCAATCACATCCTGCGAGCTTCAAAGCTTATGATTACCACACAGCTCATGCTCAACAAATGAACTTCAGAAGAGCTTTGATTTCCTCAAAAGCTAGCTTTGACTAGTAAGAAAAAAAAAATCTCTCTCTCACCGAATGCTTATGGGGATGCTGTCTGAAGTTTGATGTGAAATTTCTGGCGGACCCCAGGGGGTTTTATCAAATCCAGTTTATAGTGAGTTTTCGAGCTCGCGAAGCTGGACGGGTGACACGTGTCGGCACCTGGTTGGGACGTACGGCATGGTGTTTTGACTGAATTGAAATCTGAAGATGATGGCAAATGGGCTTGTTGAATGGGCCAATAGTGGGCCGCTATTAACTAATGAGCCCAATAATTAAATAGGATTATCTATTGGATCAAATTGAGTATTATTTATTTATACTTTTGTACACGATAATTTCATTTTCGTTTATAAAAAATTATAATGCAGAAGCGTAATTTATTTAGTAGATACATTTATTAACAACTATTTATTAGTAGTTACATTTATTAACAACTATTGAAGCATCATATAGATAAATTTGAGGGATCTAGAACAATAGAGATTTATCTCCTAGTTGATTATTATAAGCATTCTTTACTTAGAACATTGTATATTATTTTGACTACCAAAAAAAAGGGTTTTATCATTTTTGTATCATTTTTCATAATAAGTTTATTCCGCGGGGTTAAACACTTGGTTTTATACATATTAATTATAATCAAGTCTTTCGCACTCTCCTCTTTGGATCAAGCTTTTATTCAACCCAAAGAATAAGCGCTTTAGAACCTCTTTCACTTTATTTTATGAGTATACTATTTAATGTAGCTAATGTCACATTCTTTTCGAGTGATATTTTTCGCTCATGAAAGTTTATTTGACTAGATGGTATGTGACGAAATTGTAAAAGTCTAATGTATAATCCAACCCAAGATTTTTGATAAACCAATTTTTTGAACTTTTGTTTGAAAAATATATACTAGATGGTCTCAAAGGTTAAAATTTACTGAACGTGATCGAATGTATATATCCTAAGATTTATTTATATCTTAATTCAATTTAAAGAACATTATATTTGCAAATTTTACATAAGAACTGACTAATCAACTCAATTTGTCTTATCCTTCAAATAATCGTTTATATTTTTATCGTAACAAATGTAAATTCGAGATGAGTATTATACGTAAATTCAAGTTCAAGTCTTTAGTATCATAGACTCGACTTTATTGATTTCTCTTCTTTCGGAGCTTGGGCTCGAACCTTAGTATTAGAGTCATTTTAGCTTGATATCATCATATTTTATTTTTCAGATTGAAGCATTCAAGGTATTTACTCTGGTCATTTTAGGATTATAAACTTAGATCGTGCATTACTGCATTCCGACAAGCAGGGCATTTGGTCTAGTGGTATGATTCTCGCTTTGGGTGCGAGAGGTCCCGAGTTCGATTCTCGGAATGCCCCCTTTTATTCCTTATTTAGAATTTTGTTTTACTCTTTTGCAACAATTTTTCTCTATTTATATTGGGCTCAACTAAACATGGGCCCACATAATCTAGCCCAGTCCAATTTGATTTTGTAAAGGGCATTTATGTCAATAGAAGTTCAAAATCTCTCCTTATCCTATCTTCTTCCACTCAACTCATTCACTCTCTCTAAAATCAGCTATGGCTGCCACTCTATCCTCTCTTAACCTACGCTCACCTTCTTATCCTACACCATCCATTCCTGCTCACTCCTCCATCACCATCTCCATACCCATCAATTTCCCCCTCAAAACCTCCCCCAAACTCCACGCCCGCCGCGCTACCTTCCTCCGCCCCCTCGCCGCCGTCGAAGCCCCCGAAAATGTCGTCACATTAGGCAACGAGATCTCAAATCTAACCCTATCCGACGCACAGAAGCTCGTCGAGTACCTCCAGGACAAGCTCGGCGTCTCCGCCGCCTCGTTCGCCCCTGTTGCCGCCGTGGCGGCGGCTCCCGCCGCTGCCGACGCGCCTGCCGCCGTGGAGGAGAAGACGGAGTTCGATGTCGTGATCGAGGACGTTCCGAGCAGCTCGAGAATCGCGACGATTAAGGTGGTTAGGGCTTTGACTAGCTTAGCTCTGAAGGAAGCGAAGGAATTGATCGAGGGATTGCCGAAGAAATTCAAGGAAGCTGTGTCGAAAGACGAGGCGGAGGACGCGAAGAAGCAGCTCGAAGCAGCTGGGGCAAAGGTCGCCATTGTTTAAGATTATACGGTATTCCATGGTAAAGATTTGAGTCATTTTTTTATGTGAATTTTGCGGATAATATTATTAATATTAGTTCAATTGTTAATTTGTAATCTAATTTGAAGCTAAATTGTGTTCTAAAGTGAATTAATCTGTCACTGCTGCACAATTAGATTACATTCATTGCTTGTTTTGTGAACTGGGAAGATAATATCTATATATGTTATGGAATTCTTATTAGAATAGTTTTTGTGTTGAACCGATTTCAATGGAGCCGATTGTTGGACAAACATCGAATAAATAGATAAGTTTCGGAGATTAGGAAAATTCGAGGCGAGACGAGCTCTTTCCTTAACACGAAATTGCCCCGCTACAGGTGGTACGGGTTGTGCAAACGTGTCCCAAGATACAACGAATTCAGTTTTTCAGTAGGACCACTCCAAACTAAAGAACACCATCGATCTTTACTAACTGCTCAAACACTCGAACGAGGAGGAAAGAATAAACATAGGACGTCACTATGTTTTTGTACATCGATTACATACCGTAGGGGGCCCTATATAGGTAAGGAATTAAAGACAGAATTGAATACGATTAAATTCTGACATAATGTTGTCACTGTAACTGCCGAAACGTTTTATTAAAGCATAAATACCATGGCGGTTACAAATGACAACCAAGAGTCAAATTTAACGGGTACAAAAACGTGATCAGCGTTTTTACCGGGACTATTCGATTCTGTCCGTAATTTTAGACGTCAGAAAATAAATTTTCTAACAATCCCCCACACGAATGAAATTAACGTATGTTCGAGAGTTCAATAGAAAATTTATTACATCAGATAAGGTAGCTTTCGGCCTTGAACCTTTCTTAGTGAAATATCATCGGACTCACTAGGCTCCCCAGTGAACATGTTGTCTTGAACTGGTCAGCCGTCGTGCAAGCCCAGACAATGACACTCACATAATAAATTTTCGACAGTTTTCAGTTCTCACTGTTGGGTCCATTTTGGCCTTGGCACCCCATCTTGGATTCATAAGTGTTTACTCATACCACAGAGTTGAGGCGGCCGCCACCTCACACTTACATAGGTGACTTCCTATTAAGAGTAATCTGCTTTACCCCACTTCATATAGACAGTATAGGAATCATTAAAAGCTTAGCTTAACCTTTGCTACAACTTTACAGAACACGCACTTCTTTATCCTAGGCAATGGGTTAGAGTTTGAAAACTCTTAAGTGCTCCCCAGAACTTGCACAACTAAGTTTTCCCTTTGAACCATGATCTTGGGATCTCCAGTCAACATGGTAGGGTTCCCGCTGTGTTCGTTCTTTACTTGTAGACTTTAACCCCATTCCTCTAGATAGGCAGTTTATTTGATCTCTAGGTAATCCTTTCGTCAAAGGATCTACTATATTCTCCTTTGATTTTATCCAATCAATGGAAATATCTCATTAAAGATCAACTGTTTAATGGTATTGTGTCTACGACGAATATGTCTAGACTTACCATTATTATAAACCACTTTGCACCCTACTAATTATCGACTGAAAGTCGTAGTAAATTTAGATAGGGGCTCTGATTTTCCCAATAGAAAATATCTTCTAACAAATTTCATAGTCCAGCTTACTCACAAACTTTGTAAAAAAGTTATGAATTCTGATTCCATTTTGAATCGAGCTATGCAAATTTGCTTAGAAAAATTTCTATGACACCGCTTTTCCACCGATGGTAATCGTGGATTTAGTGTTATCGTGTCAAATCTCCACACATCATTGTAACCTTCGTTTACAGGCGAATATCTTGAGTAGAGTAATTGAGCGTCCTTAATATACTTTTAAGTATCTAAGACCTCTAGTTAAAGCTTTCCAAACGCTTTCAACTTAGGTTATTCTTGACTCTACTTCGACAACTCATTGAATAACTTAGGTCCATATGGGTTCAGTTCATGATATATATCAAACTTCCATTGACCCTAGTATATTCTAACAACGATACGAGATTGTCATTATCTTGGTGCTTTTTTTAGTCAGTATGATGACTTTACAAGTTTTCACACCTTCATCTCTGATTCAAGAGCAGCATAACCATAAGGTTATTCCATTTCTTTATCTAATTCTCACGTTTAAAATGCAGACTTAACATCCATTTTACGAATCTCAAGGTTATGCAATTAAGCGATACCAACGAGCAATCTTTTGGAGGTTAATCTCATTACTCGAGAATAAGCATCAAAGAAATTAAGACCCGCCGTCTCTCGGTATTCTCTTGACTACCAGACGGGCCCTTATACTTATCAATAGTATATCAGTCTTACACTTTCTTTTTAGAATCCATTTACAGCCACAATTATTTCCCTAAGGAAAATCTCAGGCATGGTTGTGTATTATAGACTCGTTTATACTATTGATAACTCCTTTCCAGTTCGACAAAACGTCCTTAATCGTTCTCGGTTCATCTTCTAATGTATAAAATACAAAGTCAGACCAGACGATTTAGGAACTCTTGTCGTTTACGTCATAGTTCCTTTAAGAGGGCATTATTATTTCTTTCGGAAAGATATCCTCAAACCGAAATAATTCTCGATTCCATGACAAACATATCATGAATCACCAAGATTTTTGACTTATGTGCCAAAACGATAGGCGCTATTATTACATGCATAATCAAAATTATATGCAGTTATGCCCCATCTTCGTTTGTTTGGGTTCTGGTATTTCGACCTTCGTCAAATACCCCCACAACTTATATGAAGACTTTAAGTCGTTTCATAACTCGTAGAAATTCTCAATTCCACTTTCACATGGATATAATAGGCGAAGAGGTTTACCTCCCCCCACATTTCTGAGTTAGCGCAGCTAAGTCAATTATCGCATTCGTCATTTGCGATTTTCGGGTTAACCACTCCATCTGACCATGGTACATAGGAAGCCAATGCTTGATTCTAGATGCCTGAACTTGTGCAAAATTAATCAAACAATGCTTCGTATTCTTCATGTTAGTCACAACGGATAGCTTTAACCATTTTTCCATAATTCATAAACCTCATTCTTTCACGACATCTCGGTTTATAAATTATTTGGATCTAGCCCATTACCATCGTCAAAATTTGGGTGAAGCTTAGTTCGACGTAATGCATCCAATGCATTACCCTCACATTTGACCATCATAAATAAAACTTAATTTATTTCCCGATCAAATCAAATTTGATTCTAGTGAAATTGAATCCAATTTAATTTCTATAGGCTCTTTTTATTATTTGATTAAATCCAATTTAACCAAATCCATAGTTAAAAACCTTTTAACTTGAAATCAAAATCCTTGATTTTGATGTGAAATTAAACCCAGTTTAATTTTCATGAGAAAATCGACGCGAAATTAATACAACATAATTTCCGTGTTAATCCATTAACTTTTGATATCTCGTAAAATATTGATTAAATCTTATTTAATCAATGACTTCAATTAGTTCCAACTTAATTTTTCCCATTCGACGATTAAACCCAGTTTAATCGATTAAGTCCAACCAAAGATTAAATCCAATTTAATCATATTGAAATCCAATTTGATTTCACGGACTTAATTAACCTCAAAGTTAAAATCCAATTTAACTTCTATTCAATTTCAAAATTGAATCACATTTGATTCTCATGTTAAGATTAAAACTCACTTTAACCTTGAGAACTCAAAAAATAATGATCAAGTCCAATATGCCCAAAATTGAAATCAAACAAATTTAATTTCATGATATTGCAACTTATACAAATACTAAAATTAAGTCTTAACTTAATTTTCCAATTTATTTATCAACATCACTGACTTATAGTTTTGTTGCAATAAATAAATCCAATTTAATTATAAATAATTAAATCTCTTCAATTCCACAAATAAATACCCAACATCAATTTAAAACTATGTTGGTACTCGGGTCCAACCCAATTAAATTTTGGAATAAGTCCAACTAGACTAAGCCAAAGCTTAGCCATTTTGTTTTAATTTACTTTGAGCCCAGCCCAATTTAATTAAAAACATGGTGATGGCAAGTTCATCCACCCTGAATCAAATGATCAAGTGTTAAGCTAAGCCCAAAACCTCATTTAATTATTATAAGCATTGGGCTAGCCCAAATACTATTGACGATGAGACAGCCCAAGTGCCCAACCACATTCTTTATAGGCATATTGGGCCACGCCCAAACCATTTGTTTTTCTATACGCGCTAGGCCCAGCCCAACCGTATGTAACAATAAGCTGCTCCAGCCAGCCACATTAATAAATGAGTGGGGCTAATCCCAACTTTAATATAATCTGTTACTGTTGGGCCAAGCCCAATATACCATTTTATTCTATATTGAACCTAGCCCACCAAAAAAGGGCCAAATTGTTCAACAATATAACCATCATCTTGCGCAGGTGAGCAAACAACGAACTAAAAGGCCTAGCCCAGAAACAATACGAGCAGCATCTTGCTCCAGCTTCGCCGGCCATGACTGCGGTGCCTGGCGTCGCTTCTAATTTCCGGCCAACATCGTCACCTGTCACAGGCGAATGTCACCTTTCTCGCGTCAACGAAACCAGCCCCAAACACCAATTTTCATGGCTATTTACCGGCGGTTTCTCGGTCCAAACCCACCGATTTCCATGGCCAATATCTCATATATTGTTGTTTCGGACGGTAACGCAAGCGGCTCAACCCCGTAGCGCACGACGATGCTTCTCGCGATCCAATCGGAAGGCTCGCGCATCTGAAATTTTCAGATCTAATACAAGGGTTTCCAATCGGCGAACCCGAATGAGGCGTTGCTCCCCAATATTCGATCACCACCCCGGCGAACAACGATGTATCGAGCTGCGTTTAATTAGGCCCCCATACGTTCGGTTTTTCGCAATTTATGACCTGTAGATAGGTCCAAATCAGGCGACGCCCGGCGTCCCTTCTCCGGCGAGTTCGCAGCCTCCTGGTGATTAACTATATTGTTAATCTCCACATGACCACTCACAGTTAGTGATGTGGCAGCAGCACATCATCATCATCGACGGTGGCAATTTCAGATTCATATCTGCAGTTTATGTAACAATAACCACCGTTGACTCTTCCTTTGTTTAAAGCTGAATCACAAACCACAAATTTCAATCATCTTGATTTTGAAGAAAAATTGGTCTGTGAATCACTCTAAACAAAACGGATTACAACTTCCAAATGGAATTGCACAGGTTTGAGGATTCAAAGCTTTACTTTCCCTTTGATACGTGGATTTATGATCCAATCATACCACACGAATGCGAGCCAAGCTCGATTCTTGATCAAAATTTCAGATTCCAAATCTGATCGGCGATTTCATGATCCTCAACCACAAATCCCGAAAAAAAATTTAATCACAAAAGCGTCCAGCCCTCTAATCAGGTCAAAATCCCGGATTTTGATTCAATTAAATTTGCAGATTTTACAAACCTCTTGAATTTTCGATCGAAATTTCTCAATTTGCAAAACTCAAATTTTAATCTCGATTTCAACCAATCAATCGACTCAAAATTTTCTGATTTAGAAATCATCTTGAATTTTCGATCCAATCGAAATTCTCAAATATCAAATCAAAAATTTAGCCCGATTACAATTGATTCAAAATCAACTCCTTCCCTCAACTTGGCAAACATCATTAAGCATCATATGATAACCAACATATAGCACAGCCTTCGGAATGAATCCCATCAAGATTTCTCACAATCTTTGCACTTTCAAGAGTTGATAGCATTACAAGAATAGTGGCAGCATCAACCAATCTCAAGAAGAAGACAACTCCACTTCAAATTCTGATTCAAAAATGAATCACTGGTTAATTTACATATAATCTTATATCAACAATCAACATAATATACGTAAATTCAGAAGCTAAAAGAATAATAAAACTTATCTTTTTCAGCAACGAAGTTGAACAACGAGAAAAATTTCGTGTTAAGTTTGTTGGACAAACTTCGAATAAATAGATAAGTTTCGGAGATTAGGAAAATTCAAGGCGAGACGAGCTCTTTCCTTAACACGAAATTGCCCCGCTACAGGTGGTACGGGTTGTGCAAACGTGTCCCAAGATACAACGAATTCAGTTCTTCAGTAGGACCACTCCAAACTAAAGAACACCATCGATCTTTACTAACTGCTCAAACACTCGAACGAGGAGGAAAGAATAAACATAGGACGTCACTATGTTTTGGTACATCGATTACATACCGTAGGGGGCCCTATATATAAGTAAGGAATTAAAGACAGAATTGAATACGATTAAATTCTGACATAATGTTGTCACTGTAACTGCCGAAACGTTTTATTAAAGCATAAATACCATGGCGGTTACAAATGACAACCAAGAGTCAAATTTAACGGGTACAAAAACGTGATCAGCGTTTTTACCGGGACTATTCGATTCTGTCCGTAATTTCAGACGTCAGAAAATAAATTTTCCAACACCGATCTCTCATATACTATAGGATCACCTAACAACCTAATTTCTCGAAAAAGTGATTCGATTGTTGTGTTTTACCAAAAACGCATCAGTTGGATCACCTAAGAGACCTTGTTTTACCAAAAAACGCATCACATGGAGTCGGTTCCTCATATACCACTGGATTGGATTGAGGTGGTTTTGGTATAACACCCAATAAAAACAAACGGAAATTCAATGGTATATGAGGAATAGCTCCATTAGAATCGGTTCTTCGTAGAATTTCGTGTTGGGTATGAAGAATATAAAAACACTTCCGTGAGGTGATTATATGAGCTATGAGGGAATAGCTCCATTAGAATCGGTTCCTCGTAGAAAATATGTTACGGGATTCTTATAAGAATAGTTCTTGTGTTGATTAATTGTCATTCTATGATGGAGCTCGTTCCTCATATACCATTGGATGACATAATAGAGTGTCTTACCAAAACGCATTAAATGGAGGCGGTAATAATCTTACATATCCAATGAAAACACTCTTGTTAGGTGATTCAATAATGGTATATGAGGGGCTAACTTCATTAGAATATGTTCTTCGTAGAATTTCAATGTTGGGTACGGAAAATAAGGTTGTATAGTTGCGATTATTAACCTTTCTTTTCATATAATAGAAAGAAAAAAAAGGAAAGGCGGTGAATGTTTACCGTTCTTGGCCGGAACAAAGTTACCACAAACGCCATTGTTACTCGTTAGTTGTTATTTGTGCCCTTCGGCATTGCCCGGGTGAATAACCTATGTTGGAGGGGTGAGGGAAGAATTAAGATCATTCAGGACTTTTGGCCCCAGAATTTCCCAAGGTTATAGGCTAGGTGGTGTTGAAATTCATTTACGGTGCGTTTGGATCGATGGATTTGGATTTGAGGAGTGGATTTGGAGGAAGGATTTCAAATGACACCTAAAATGGTGTCATTTGAAATCCACCGTAGTTGTGGAGAAAAGAGCTCAAAATGAATGGCGAGGGATTTGAAATCCATGAGCATCCAAACGAACTTAAATGGATTTGTCGATGAATTTGAAATCCATGGATTTCAAATGATTCGATCCAAACACACCCTTATGTTATTGATATAAGATTAATACTCCATTAATTGACATTTTTCGCATTTGGGGATACGATTTTTTATTTTAAATTGTGTTTATTTTTTATTCCATACATCAGATGGTTGTCACATATCAAAATATTTATACATATTAAACGCTTTTTAATAAATGCATTTGTGAATTATACGTGCCAAACAGGAAAGGAGAAGATGGAATGCATTTGTACATCAGATGTTTATTTTTTATTTCATACATCAGATGGTTGTCACATATCAAAATATTTATACATATTAAACGCTTTTTAATAAATGCATTTGTGAATTATACGTGCCAAACAGGAAAGGAGAAGATGGAATGCATTTGTACATCAGATGTTTATTTTTTATTTCATACATCAGATGTTTGTCACATATCAAAATATTTATACATATTAAACGCTTTTTAATAAATGCATTTGTGAATTATACGTGCCAAACAGGAAAGGAGAAGATGGAATGGAATATAAAAGTCATTTGCATATTAAGCCATAGTGATCGGAAAATGTTAATTCAATTTCCATCTCAAAGTCTTTCTTGAGTAAATAATTACCCTTCTCAAAGTTGAGATCATATCAACCATATCATAATACAATGAAGAATTAAATTAAAAACGTTAAAAAAAACTCCATATCAAAACCATGATACTATTCATTTTTTTTGTTTTACCTGATTAATAGACTGATGATTAATGATCATTTAAAAAGATGTACCAGGTTGGCCAAGCTAAACATAGTCTCAGCTGTCCATTATGAGGACTTGGAAGCCTAACTTTAGGCATCTCATGTCATGGAATTTTACCAAGTATAAAAGTCCTAAATCCCAGGCATCTGAGGTCCGATTAGTTGACATGTCCATCTCTAAGAATTTATTTTCATGATAAAAATGTAAAAAATATTATTTGAAAGATATGAAGTTGGGTTTGAAAAGTGAGTTTGGATGAGATTTGTAAGAGAAAAAAGGTAATGATTATTGTTGATGTGATATTTTTTTTTGTAATAAATTTATCTGGGTTGATAATTATTTAAATGTATTTAATCAACTCCTAGATTTAAGACGTCAAAAAATAGTTACAACGGATCTTATTTTAAACATTGCATTATTTTGAATTAGAATATGTATTTAATTTAATTTTCAGAGTTGAAAGATACTCGAAAAAACTCTTTTAATTGATTGTATTAACTATCAAATCGTAAATAGTAAAATTCAATTTTTTTCATTTGTTGCACGAATTTTTTCAAATTGTTTATAATTTTGGGAGATTTTTTTTGTAAGAAATTCTTTACGACATGCCAAACAAATGATTTTTTCGTAGATTTTTACTTTGAGATTTTTTTTTTAGGATATAGATAGTTATCCAATTGAGCACTAATTAGTTCATTGATTAGAGGAAGGATCATGTATTTTTAATATGATTTATTAGAGACAACATTTTACGTAGTATTTCTTGTTAAATTCACAACGAACAATAAAAGGTAATCAAATCTGAACTCTATCCTTGTAATATTTAGTTTTATTTCGTGATCTCGATACACGAAAATGTCAACTGACACGTGGCAAACACAATTCATCTCCTGCAATTTTCCGACTTATACCTTCCACAACGCTCGCATTTTAACTCTATCACGTCCCGTTCTCAAATCCTCTAGTCACAAAACAACACAAAACACATCCTCGAGAGTGGTAAAAAGTTTATATGCACACATTCGTTCACGAATACGAACATCCTGAACTGAAGTTTGAAAGATTCTTGCCAGCTCTCAAAATTCATTTTCAGAAACATACTAACGAACAATATATTAAATTTATATTTCTCAAAATATATTAAGATATACTAACATATTTTGTAATGATAATTTCTGATTAAGATTAGCTCAAAACAATTCCGAGAAAGCTACTAACAAAATATGTGATAAAAACAAGTTGAATTGGCAAATTTAAATATATTAATATATATATATATATATATTATTTTGAGTTGGGCTAAGGAGACACCAAAATCACGTTTTAGCTCAACATTTATTTCCCTAATAATTAACTTTCTTTTTGAAAGAAAGAAAAAAAATCAAAATTTAATAGCTCTCGCATTTAGCTAGCAGTCAGTTCAAATTTTTGACAAATCATTTTCTGAAACCCTAGTTTCTCTGTTGCGCTAACGGAAAATTCTATGTTGAAGATAAATTGAGGTGCTTGTCGGAGACAAACTAATACCGTAAATTATTAGCGGCATCTTCTGTTGTTTCGGTATTTATTCTGTTCTCCATTTTATTTATTTACGTGTTCGAATTTGAGTTTAATGCTTTTTAGAACTCGTAATTCTATTTGAGCTTTGTTATAATTAAATCTTCTGTTGCTTTACTGTGAGAATGCTTTGTTTTTCTTCGTGTTTTTTCCAGGTTTTTAAGGGATTTTTTGTGGTTGATGTTTTAATACTTTTGATTGTTGTTTGTTTACGGTAGCTAGTGTTAGCTGTTGTTTATTCTTTTCCTGTTTTGAATGTTTTTTTTACAGTTTTGAACGTCGGAAGGCTTTCAGTGATATAATTTAAGAAAACAAAATATTCTGGTGATTTAGTTTCCTATATACAAATGGCACTTGAAGACGTAGTGGATGCGACAAAAGTTATTTCTCCGGATTCTGAAACCCCAATGGGCGGGTCTGGTGGTAAATTGGAAGACATTTTTGATGTGAATAAAGCTGATGATGGTTCTGCTGCTGCTGTTGTTGTAAGTGAAAGAGTGGTCGAGACTGAAACTGTTATATCTTTTGATAGTAACAATGAGTTGGAATGTGGCTTGGGTGATCAGGAGAAAGAGAAAATTGGGTTAACGGGTGTTTCGGTCAGCGAGATTGATGGTGGGTTGAGTGTTGGTGCTTCTTCAGATGGTATTATTGCAAGCGATGAGAAAAATAAAGATGGTGAGGGTTATAGTGCACATATCGGGGAAGGCAATTTTGGTAATTTTAAGCAATTAAGTGCGAATGGGGATGAAAAAGGAAAAGTGAATGATGAGAAATTGGAAAATCAGGACAATAGCCTTCGTGTGGGTGATATTGTTTGGGGTAAGATTAAAAGTCATCCATGGTGGCCGGGGCAAATTTATGATAAAAAAGATGCTTCAGAATTTGCAGTGAAACATAATCAAGATCAATTCCTAGTAGCCTTTTTTGGGGATGGTTCTTGCTCGTGGTGCTTGCCATCACAATTATTACCCTTTGTGGAGAATTTTGAAGAGATGTCAACAGATAGTAGTTCTAAGAGTTTTCTCGATGCGGTGCAGGAGGCTGTTGATGAGGTTGGTAGAATTGTAGAGTTGGAAATGACCTGTAACTGTATACCAGAGGAGAAAAGAGAAGGCTTTGCTAGGAGCGTGGTGTTGAATGACGGACTGAAAGCAGGAGGTGTACTGCCAAAGGTGGATGTTAATCGACTTTCCATTGCTAAATATGAACCTACTGGATTAGTTGCAAACGTGAAAGAACTCGCAAAAGCTGTTTCTGTTGGAAATGTACTTGAGCTTGTTATAACTAGAAGTTGGTTATCCACCTTCTATCGATTTAAGTGTGGTTATGAGTTGGCTCAGTATCATGAACCCGTTCATATTGAGGGTTTGGAAGATGAGAATGATAAAGCGAGTGACGTTGCAAATGACTCTAGGGGTTTAATTGAAGTTTCTAACGTGGGCCCAATGGATGAAGACTGGGACCCAATGGCCATGGATACAGATGATAAGGTTTTTTATAGAAGGAAGCAGAAAAGTGTTGCTGAGCTTATGGGTGAAACCACGGTTGTGAAGCCTGAAAGTCAGAAGAGGGCTAGAACAGATTTAGGGATGACACTTAAAAACAGAAAGGTTGATATATCTGAATCCTCAGAAAAGTTTTCAGAAGCCGAAAATGGTGAAGTGGGCCCCGTAAATTGCGTAAAACCGAAGGATATTGAAGTGTCTGATGCCGAGATGGCTTCTGATGAATCGGAAGAGGAATTGGAATTATCTACGCCACGCGAAAGGAAGAAAAGTAAGTATCTATCTCCTCCTTATACAAATCTTACATGGTGGATGGGAAATTCAAGCTCTAAAACGGGTAAAAGGACGATGGAGGGTACTATAGACCTTTTTGCATCTCAATCTGTTTCGAAGTATGCTGACAAAGCATCCGAGGAAAAAACTAATGGACAGCTGGCAGATGAGAATGATTTGAAACTTAGCTTTTCCACATCTGTTGTGGATATCGAGGTTAATAACTTGTTATTTGAGATCAAACATGCAGCTCTCGACAGTTTTTACTTGAGCAAAAAGGGTTCTCTTGATATGGTTTGGGAATTTGTTTCTGCATTAAGAAGCTCAACTTATTTGCATGGAGCAGACTATAAAATATACCGCAAATGCAAAGCCGAAGAGAAAAGAAAACCGATGCCCTCACAGCTAGAAAATGATATTGGCCAGAAAAAGGTCAAATTATCTGAAGGGGATGAACCAGAGGAAACGGCTTTGCCTTGCCTTATATTGTCGTTCACCCCGGGATTTCCTTTGCCTTCAAAGGAAGATATTATCGAGCATTTTGGTAAATTTGGGGTTTTGGTGAAAAAGAAAACGAAAGTGATTGCAGATTCTAATTCTGTCAAGATTGTTTATACGAAGGATTCTGATGCAGAAGCAGCTTTCAGATCATCGTTTACCCAAAGCCCGTTTGGTTCAGAAAACATTAGTTATAAGTTGAAGCCTTCTTCAGCTGGTTCAAGTTATCGTGTATCTCGCCCAAATGATTCGTCACTTGTTAAAGATACTCTTTCGGATGATGATTTGATTTCGGATGTTAGTGCTGTAAACCGTAAACTTGAGACGATGACGGCTATTCTGGAGAATTACTATTCAAAATTTTCGGCCGAGGAGAAATGTAGCTTGAAGGATGAGATGAAACGTCTGATGGACAGAGTTGAACTAACTTGTGACAAGGTAAGACTCATGGCTGATAGTAGCTCATCTTAGGGAAATTATGAGGTATGTGATATGGGTTTTTTCGTCTTTTCACTTATGATCATATTTGTTAAGTTGGTATGCATTAGGAGGATGATAATGCGTTTTCGTCTGTCGAAATAGATTCTACTCTTTGACATTTTCGATATGCTATATGATTCAACTTTAGCCCTCTTCTGAATATGTTGTCTCTTGACCTATACGTTCGATGTTCTCGATTTTAAATGGTTGCTTAATTGTTGATTTAACTCCTATTTAATCATCTTGTTGCATATTTTACGCGTTATGTTGCTTTTCGAACCCCGAGCAGGGGATGGATGGTGATGCTTGA
Organism: Verbascum thapsus; assembly: GCA_963669365.1. Lineage (NCBI taxonomy): Eukaryota > Viridiplantae > Streptophyta > Magnoliopsida > Lamiales > Scrophulariaceae > Verbascum > Verbascum thapsus. The sequence goes on along the minus strand of OY770117.1, from coordinate 8,020,645 downwards.
TAGCTTTGAAATGGTGATGAATTATGGCATGTCTTTTGTACTTCCAACCTCATATTCGTAGTTTTTTTTTCATGCATTTTCGTATGACATAACAAGTATGGAAGAAAATGAACAGAGAGCACGTATAAGTATTGAGTTGAGTTGAATAAAATATTGATTAAACTTATTTGAACTGTTACCATGAAGCAGTTCTTGATTGCTCTAATGGGCTTCAAAAATGTTGACTTCGGCCTATTCTTTTGTAAAATGGGGAAAGCTCTAATTGCAAATTTAGTCTTACATTTTACAAAATTTTGGAAATAGTTGTAATCATAAGGTTGCAACGTAGTTCTTTTTTAATCAATGTTAATCCGATAGTTTATTTTTATATTTAAAATTGGATTTTGTTCCTTCAATTATACAAAATGTATCAAACACCCTTTTAAAGAAATATCATTATTACTTACCCCAAAAAATAGAATAAAATAAAAAATAAATGAGGAAGATAATGATTGAGCCATGTGTTCTTTTTTTTCAGGAGATAAGAGACATGATATTTTTTAAGGGGTTGTATACCACATTTTGTTTAGTTGAAGGGTCAAAATGCAATTAATAATAACAAAAAATAAAAATGTGACTGCTATTATCTATATCTATATCTATATCTATATTATTATAAAAGGACGAGTTGTTTTTTTACATTTTTGATCTACCTAAAAAGTCCTTTTAAAATTAAATTTTTAAGGGCAAAAAAGTCAAAACTAACAATCAAAATAAAATTAGGACTCTACAAAAGAATTGTATAATATAAAACAATAGAATGATAGATATTTAATTAGACTAGGATTCTACAATTTATTCCATGAATTCCATGAAAAAAGATCAAAAGTACAATAATCAACAAAATCTGCCGGCTAAAGCTTTCTTTTAATGTTGATTTAATTTCAGTTTTACTTATTAGGACTTCTGTCCTTTTTCAACAATAATTAATTTATTAAATAAATACTTATAATATATAAGCACACAGCAATTGAAATTTATTTAATGATTAAGAGTATTTTTTTTATTTTTTGTCTTTTTCTTTTGTTCAATTAATTATAAATTAATTGTAGTGTCCTAATATGATTACACTTCTTATACAATTAATTGATAATAATTTTATATTTTTATTATGCATAAAATATCTCTATAAGTCAAAAAAAGTTCAACTACCCATTATCAATACTCAATAAGTAAATTACAATTAAAAAATCAAAATAATCACATATTCAACACAAAATATAATATAACAAAAATAAAATATTCACTATTCATCAAATCTTAATGCAAATAAGTGAAATAACAGTCAACATTAACCATCATACAAATAATGGAAATAATAACAGTCTAATCCTCTATGTTTGGTCAAAAATCATAATCATTAAGACGTTCTTCATACCATCTTTATCGATAGACAAGTCATGTATCAAATCCAATTCATCAAGAGTGATATTTGCAATCTCTAAAACTTCAACGTCATCACTGAACTCAAAAGCATCTTTACCCACATCTCACATTTTGGTCTCACCATTCATATATTGTAGAGTATTTTCTGATACATTACCAAAAAAAAATCAAAATTTTTATACTTTTGTGTTTTTTATTTTGAACTAAAATATTTAATTTTATTAAAAAAAGATGGACACTAATGTTCTAAACGCGTCGAACACGACCTTTTTAGTTTATTTTTATTCAAGGACACGGATTAGTTGTGCCTGATACATGTTGGGAGCATGTCGGAGGCGTGTCCGTGTCTGAAGAGTGTCCAACACCATAAACGTGATTTTTAAAGTTTCCATGCTTTTATAGGTAATGTGAAACTTTGGTTCAAAATGCAGTATATTTCAAAAATTTGTGATATGGTACACTAAGAATATGTCTATTTATATGAATGTATAATATTTTAAAAATTATTATTAAACATATTCATTGACATAAATAAATCTTATCAAACTATTTGAATTTCTATATCATTTGTTCAACTTTAATATTTAAGTTTTAACAAAAGAAAAAAAATATTATCTCTTTTTTCATTTTAGCCCAAAAAGTATTGTATAATAATTAAAAAAAAATATTATGTCAGGTACCAACACATGTCAAATGATTCAAATTTTATACTTGATGTGATATCTAAAAAAAGTCTCATTTCTTATTTTTTTTGAAATTATAAAACTATTTTGGATATAATAATCAAGAGTATATATAGCGACAACGGGAATGGCACCATGCACTGTCTTTTTTAGTATATATGCAACATAGGTTCAAAATGCAATGGAGTTTAATGTTTAGGGATATGATATATTGGGATATGTCATTTATATGAATGTATAGAATTTTTAAAAAAAATATTAAACAGATTGATTGACATTTGACTTATATGTTTAAGTTTTAATAAAAGAAAGAAAATATATCTCTTTTTGTATTTTAGCTCAAAATGTATTGCATAATGATATAAATAAATATTATTTATGGTGCCCAAGACATGTTGAAATGCTTCAAATTTTTTATAATGTATGGTATCCAAAAAAAATTCCCCTCTCTTATATTTTTAGACATTTTAATACTATACTGGAACTGTATTAAGGTACCATAGCTGGTATGACATCGATACGATACTATACTAAGTCTATTTTATGGTGGTCAACATTGGTGATCAAACTTTGATTACAACTCCATCAATTTAGTTTTAGTTACAACCAATAGTTCAAAATTTGTAGATTTATTTACGTGATCTGTATGAGTTATGCGTTTTTGTGTCCACTCCTAACATAAAAAACATACTATTGCGTCATTTGAATTAAAACAATAGAAAAAAAATAGAGAAACAAGAAGTCTATGTAATCCAAAAGTATACTTGATATTGAATATTTTGATTCGGCTTATTTTACAAAATTATTTTAATTTTCAATTAGGTGAACTGGTAAATAATTAACACAAAAATAATTAAGATATGTAATTATTTTTATTACAACAATTAAAATATCTATCAAAATTATATCAAAACAAAGTTTTATTCTCGGTAAAATACAGTATGCAAAATAAACTCCGATACTGTTTTAAATAACACCGAACATTTCAAAAATAAAAAAGTATCAAAATTTTATTAATATTAGGGGCAATATCATAATTCAATGCAAATAAATCTAAATTAATAAATTGCCAAAACATATGATTCCAGTTACTAAGTTAGGAATAGCTAATAAAACATAAATAAATATTATATAAGGTTATAACAAATAAGAAGCAAAAATATAATGCGATAAAATATATAATAAAAAAGTTAAGAAGAAAGTACAATAGATAGTTGAAGGGTGAACGTACAGTTTTAACATAAGATGAGGCGTCTATTATGTCCACAAACTAAGCGTACTAACATGTAATTACATCAAGTAAGCAGAGTAGTCAAATTGATTAATTTTTAAATTTTTTTTTTTAACGAGGGTGATATTATTAGTGTACATTTTTGCAACGTTTGACTAACGTTCATTAATTAGAGGGGTCAATGTAAAATTTTCAAATATTTTAAAACTAATCCAGATACATCATTCAAGAATATACATAACAGACATGGTTATGGCGCTGATACAATACTGCACTAAGTCTATTTTTAGTTGGGAAAATTGCATCCACCTCCCCTCAACTTTGGCCATTTGGCATTCACACCCCTCATCTTTAGAAAATTGGCATGAACCTCCCATGTCTCACTTTTTTCATTAAATTAATTTCATAAAAACCAAAATACCCTTTACTTATTGTTAAAAGTTTTTATGAAAAAATCATTGAATGATCAAATAAAAAGAATGAGACATTCGCACTTTAATATTTTATAATTATAATTCTAATCTCTTAAAAAAATATTCTATTGATTAATAATGAATTCTCTTTATGATCTAAAAATCTTATTGATTAAGTATGTAGACATTTCTAATAACCTAAATAATTCAAATTTTTTTATATAAAAGAAAGCCATATAAATAAGAGTCTAACAAACCTTTATATACCTAAAATTCGATTTATTTAAATGTATTTCTTCATAAAAAATTCAATCTCTTCTTACAAAAATGATTATACTTTAGTAGTATATCATTTGAAACAATAATATTTCGAATAAAGTAAGTGACATCTAATATACCACCATATTTTTGCTATTAAAAAGTATAACAATATTTTAAAAATGACATTAATTTATGATTGTTTATAAAAATAATTGTGTAGTTTAATAAAAGTTAGCTAATAAATATGACAATATAATATTTTTTCTTTCTTTCTTGAAACAAATCTTAATTGAAAAATAAAGAACATCATATAGTTAAACAATTCATATACATTGGAAATATGGTATAACATGGAATTTTCACAGAACAATATTATTCAACTTGATGTATCAAAATCTCAACTAATGTATTATTAAGATAATTATTGATTGCTGAAAATTTGTAAAAATATTCGAGGAAACTAAGTCAATTAATTTTTTGAATTTAAATAATAATGGAACTTAGTAACGCTTACATAAATTCATGTTCCATTTATATAACTATAAACAATAAATTTGTATTACTGAAAATTAAAACACAAAAAATGGTGACAAATGAATTTATATTAATCAAAATTAAAAAAGTTGGGGTAAAATCTATACTCTAATCATCTGATTCTTCTGTCAAGAATATTGATTATTTGAATGTTGGAGTTGACTTTGCTGCTTTGATCTACTCCAAATTTGACTTGAATATTTATAACATTAATTCGAGGGTTTGACAGTTTATTCCCAGATCAAACATGGGATTTGTTGTATGAAAATTGAAACATTCAAGGTTGACTTATAGCTGTGATCTGCCTTGAACTTGATTTGAACTTCAATAACGTTAATTTGTAGGTTCAACACCTTAATTACGAATCAAACGCTATAATAATTTAATGAACTTCTTCAAAAACGCTATAATTTGATGAACTTCCTCAAGAACACGTTGGTTTTCGCCTTAAACGCCTTGATCTTCTTGAAATTGATGAGCTTTCGTAGATAAAATTTGGAGAGTTTATTTGGTCTTCTCTATCTTTGATTGAACTTCTGTGTGTTTATTATGAGCTCCTAAGGAGTCTATCTATAATTGTAGGATGAAGGAGTCATAAATCATTTGGACTCTTTTGATAATTACCTCTTTTGATAATTACCTCTATCAATATATTTGGAATGATTTGATTGGCTGATTTTATGATTTAGATAAATCTCCTCGACATTATCTCTTTAATATTTATATTAATTTAAAGAGATAAATATCATTTGATTTAAATACCATTTGATTGGTCGATATATTCATGTGGCATGATTTTATTAAACGCAAAATTTCAATATCTACAATAATATCCGTTTGATTTTGATGAATTTGATGCTTCATTTCTTATTTACTCTCATTAGGTTGCGTACTTATAATATTATTGTTGTAGTTCAATACTTGGATATTTGTGTTGTATTTTCTTAAATTTATACTTATTCTATCTAAAAAAGCAAAAAGAAGTTAAATTGAAAATGGCCATAAAAATAAGAAATAATGTAATAGATTAAATTAACACTTGTTATATTAAGAAAGTTAAAATTAATATTTTTAAGTAATATTATTTGGTATAATTATATGATTCATTATTAAATAAATATATTATTTTAAAGTTAAAGAAATTAGTAGTTATACTTTTAAAAATTATATTGTTTGTTCAGTAACATGTGAGGGGCAATTTAGTCTTTTATTAGTAAATATTGTGAAAAAATTGAGGGAGGGGAGGTCGATGCCAATATCTAAATATGAAAGGGTGTGAATGCCAAATACTCATAGTGCAGGAGATGTCGATGCAATTCTCTCATTTTTAGTTATGTGCAACTTTGGTTCAAAATGCAGTATATTTCAAAATTTTGAGATATAATATACTAAGGATATGTCTATTTATATATGAATTTATAATATATTAAAAAGTTTATTAAACATATTCATTGACATAAATAAAATTTGATCAAATTATTTAAATTTCCTTGTCATTTGTTCAACTTTTATATTTAAGTTAAAAATAAAGAAAGAAAATATTATCTCTTTTTGAATTTTAGCCCATAAAGTATTGTATAATTGCAAAAAATAAATACTATGTTAGGTACCATGTCGAATGCTTCAAATTTTATACCTGATACGGTATCAAAAAACAAAAACTTTTTCTTATTTTTTGATATTTTAAAACTAATTCGGATACAATAAATCTAGAGTATACGTAGCGGAAACATGAATTACACAAATATGATACTGCACTAAGTCTTTTTTATTATATGTGCAACATAGGTTCAAAATTAATGGAATTAAAATTTTAGGAATATGGTCCATTAGGATATGTCTGATGAATGTATAATATTTTAAAAGAACTATTAAACAGATCCATTGTCATTTGACTTTTATGTTTAAACTTTAACAAAAGAAAGAAAATATATCTCTCTTTTTTTTTTTTTTTGTATATTAGCCCAAAATATATTGTGTGATGATAAAAATAGATATTATTTTTGTACCAAGGCATATTGAAATGCTTCAAAGTTTTTATTAGATATAGTATCAAAAAAATTCTCCCCTTATATTTTCAGACATTTTAATACTATTCTCAGTATTCTGATACTGTATTTAGGATTACTCATAGTAAACACGAGTATGATACTGATATGATATTATACTAAGTCTTTTTTATGAGTATATGTGCAACATTGATTATCAAATTTCAATTATAACTATTTCAGTTTATTTGTAGTTACAAACTTATAACCAATAATTAAGAATTTGTGAAATGACATAAGAATTTATTTGGTAATATTCACTTACGTTTTTTTTAACGTTGATTTAACATTATATTCAATTCAAAATTTAATCTTTCAAACAATTATAATTTATTTACAAACAACTCATTTAGTTAGTTATTACAGAAAATATTTTGAATCTGACCAATAGTTTTTATTCGAATAATTTAAATGAGATCATATGATTCACGTGCAACGCACGTGTTATTTACTAGTATTTAAAAAAAGACTAACTTATAAATAGTATGAAATATTATGACAAATTCTAAAATTTTATATGAGACAGAAATTAAAATCGCGATATCTCAAATATCAATAGATTAAATTAGGATTTTGGCTAGAATGGGGCAATCTAGTTAATCACTTGAAAGTTGAAACATGGTTGGATATTTCAAATTTCTAATAACTGACACAAAGTTATGTTGGAATCATTTTTCTAAACTTAGTATGCATTTTTAAAAATCCAACGTGATATCATCTAATAGGAGCATGAGATGATAATATAATTAGATATTTAAATGTGGATAAAATTTAGAAATTTCATATTGGATGTACAAAAATTATTACTAGAACTCCATCATTCACTATTTTTCTCAAAAAATTAGTATTTAATTTTGGATTGCCGATAATATATTTGGACTGCTAATATAGTTTTCCTAAAACTAAAAATTTGATTCAATCTACATATAGAATTGAAACACCATAACGATTTTATTAGAAAACAAATCTAATCCATATCAATAAAACAAGTATATCCTCAATGATCTGCCGGCATAAACATGCAAAATTCTTCAATGACAACTAAGCATCACCATATAATACAAATACGATTCACATCCCTTAACAATTTAATTGAAACATGAATTAATTCAGATAAACATGCTTCGGTTGTTGGGGGAACATATGTTTATATTATATATATATATATTAAACATGAATTAATTCAAAGAAACATACCACGGTTGTTGGGAGAACATATATCTATCTATCTATCTATATATATATATATATATATATATATATATATATATATATATATATATACTTTATGATTTTTGGTGGATGAATTAAGTTCTTTTGTTGAAAAAAAGACTACAAAAGGACATATTTTTCCATCTAGTTATAGTGTTTATTTTTAAAACGACATCAAAATTAGTGGAAATAATTTAAAAATTGAGCTTATATCCCTATATATATGACAAACTAGTTATGGGTTTAGACTTTGGTGTTGCCTACTAATTTAATAAATATTAAACGATTAATTCCTTTCTTAGAGTTGAGAAATGAAGGGGAAGATGAGAAAAAAAAAAAGATAATTTTGGCTTATCTATTCCAAAATGGTATTCCATCTTCTATTCTAACCGTTAGATGTTTGACATTTGTAATTTGAATTAATCCTTATTTGGCTTGTACTTTTTTTATTTACTTAATCAAAATTAAAGAAGAGATAAATTAGGAAACACAATAAAATAGTTTTGGAAAAATCATCATAAATGGATCTTAATCAAATATTACATCTCGATTAAGGAAAACAAGGAAATCATGGATCTGATTGCAGATTTATTCTCTATAACTTATTCTTACAATTGCATAACAAATTTAAATCTATCTAATTTTCTTATCCTTTAAGCTTTTTAATCCAAAAACATGGAGATTCATATTTGTTTCTTATCATCGGAATTATAATACCTAACTGCATATTAAAAAATACTCCAATTATCATTTAAAAATCAAAGGCAATTAATTCATGCAAGAAATAGAATATTCTATCCTGATTACTTGGGGCTTTAATGCCATTCTTGGGAGTATGTTCCATAAAACAAGAAAATTAGAGAAATTCCATGATAAATTTGTAATTAAATTCGTGTATAAAATAAACTAAAACAACGGAACAATAGAAAAAAACTTAAAATTAATGAAACAGATTACTAGTTAGAATTGAAAATATATATTTTCTTCATCTTCTTCACAGGCACGGATCAAGAGAAGAAATAAGAAAAGAATGATAGTTAATAGATTTCTAAAACAATGGATTTTAAACAAAGAATATACAATCAAAATGTTTTATGTTTAATTAAGATATGTATAAGATTTGTTTCCAAAACTATCTTATTGTGTTTCCTAATTCATCTCTTCTTTAATTTTGGTTAAATAAATAAAAAAAGTACAAGCCAAACAAGGATTAATTCAAATTACAAATGTCAAACATCTAACGGTTGGAATAGAAGATGGAATACCATTTTGGAATAAATGATCCTCACTGTCTCAACTATAACTTAGTCTATGAAATTTTTCTTCATTTTGGATACATAGCAATTAATTACACCAATCAATTAAATCTACATTTCATATATACACAAACACAATTAATAAATACAGAGCAATCAATTACTTTATGTTTCATAGACATGTTATATAAGAAAATTGAATACTAAAAGAGTAACATGAATCTTGTATAAATTTTGTATACATAAGTTAAATAAGAGATGAAAAATTATTTTAAAATAAAGACTTTAATGTTACATCATTCTGATATTATATCTACATTTGATAATATACAAAGAAGAAAAGGGATCATGAGTAAATAGAGAGATTAAAACTTTTCATCTTTTTTCCTTTAATTATTTCTTGTACATATATTATGAATCCAACTTTTGAAGCCAAAGGGTAAAATGGGCAACCTAAAATATTCACCCTTTGAAGCCAAAAATAGGAAAAAACTCGAAAAAAAACCCTAAAATTTCTATCTCAATATTCTAATCATTTATTCATTCATACATTTGTTACACTATACTGTTATAAAATTTGAACGAAAAGAAACCAAATTAACATGTTATATCCTTTGAAATGGTAAAAAAAGTGAATTCCCCTAATTGCCCTTGTTTTGAAAAGGAATTCCAGTAAAAGAAACCCTACCAAAACCCAAATGGTCAATCTCTAACCAAAACTCTTCAGCACTAAAATCGTCATTTAACCCTTCTTCACGGCATGACAATACAGTTTCCGATAATATTCCCTCATTTACCCTTCCAATTCCCAAAATTCCATCTCTATCCTTTTCCACATTATATTTCCTCTTCTCTTCTAATATCCTCTTCTTTCTCCGCCGTCCGATGCATTTACGCGCCACCGCCAGCGGCAGCTTGACGAAAGCTAGTGTTAGAATGTTCACGACGGCGCAAGGACAGCAACACAACGCCACGCAATCGGCGATCACCGCCGCCGTGCACGATTGGCAAGATTTTCCAGTGCAGGACGCCGGATCTCCGCCGTCTTCCTCCTCAACGTGCCGCCGGGGACGGCGGCGTTGTATTTCAGCGGCGGCGCTCGAAGAAGAAGCTGGAGATTGATTGCGATCGGACATTTGATTCATTTTTGTGTGGATATATTATACAATATATATATATATACAGAGAGAGAGTGGGGAGGTTAAGGGTTTCGTAAAATATGAATTGATTTGAACGTACAAGAAATGGAGATTTTAGCCATGCAATTTATAAATTCTTGAAATTCCAAAGAGATGAATGTGTATCACGCGCTTTTCAAGCGCGTGTCGTGAACTTTCAAGTTACAAAATCACCTGAGAAATCAATCTGAGGCTGACAAAAGTACAAAATTAATTACTATTCTTTTTGTTCCTTTAATAAACTTTTTTGAATTACACTTTGACACCCATAAAATTATAAAAATTTCAAAATCAGATTTGATTAAACAAATTTGTAATCGCCTTTATTATATTTGTCTTGAGATTGATTATTTTTTTCGAATATTACGATAATCTTATTATAAATATAATGTAACTTACATCTAAAAATAATTTGAATTAGATTATATATTTATATTCTATTCGAATTAGAATTTGCTGAATAATCGTATTTGGTAGCAAAAGAAGATAATTGATGACAAAATTCTGAATTATTGGAATATGAGAAATAATAGGAATGTTATAAAATGGTATCCTCCATAAAGTGTGTTTATTACCAATATATTTTCCCTTTTTCAAAAGTATTTATTAAAGAACTTTGGTTAATATAATATAGAGTATAAAATAATCATAATTCATTGAATGTCCTATAAATCTTGTTAAATTTACACCATAACAAAGGGTTTTTTATAAATAAAATAAAAGGAGTGGAGTTAAATAAAGAACTTCCATCATTTACATTCATGAAATGGCATAAAAAAACATGAGTCGAATTTCGAAATTTCAAATTTTTATGAAAAATAATAATTATTTATAATAAATTATAATTATACCAATATTTAAAGTTTTTTAATACGTAATTTTCGAAGAAGTAAGATACTAAGATGTTGCATACAATTATTAGAAAAGGAATTTACGAATCATTTTATCCGTGGTTTGTGATATATGTAAAATTACAATTATGCCCAATAAAATAAAATAAAATGTTATACACCATTAAACTGATAATTTAATCGGGAAAATAACAATAGCTATACAATTAGAAAAAAAAAATTATTATCACATCTAGATAATTGATTTCATTAGAAACAACATGTCATATGCAATTATAGTCTCATTTTCCTCTCTGATTTTTTGTGGTACTATTCAATTTGTTTATGATATTTTATCTTATGATAAAAAAAATGTTTAGCATAATGAGGTGTTCTTGGAAATGCAAACAAAAAAATTAATAATCTATAACAAAGGATCTTCCACCAACCCCCATTCATATGATATTGATCATATCTCGATACATTTTTAATGGAAAGTTGGTACTACAAGATGGTAAATTTTAATTATATATATTTTTTCAAGTAAGAATTTGTACTAATTTAATTTAATCACACAGAAATTAATATAATCTTGAGTTAATCAAAGATGCTGCTATTATAGAATTTCCCTAAGCTTTATGAAAGGAATCCCATGTTTGACTTCCTGCTGGTACATTTGAGATTAATCTTTTTGGCATTGGGGAATGAGTAGATCAAACATTAATTACTTGTATCCAATTTGTATATTATTCTAAACTATATAATATATATTATATATATATACTCGTACATTAATTAAGAAGAATTAATCCAGCTCCAAACTCCAATAAATACCTCATGACATGTTTCTTAAATATAATATAAATATATATATTATATATGCACCTCCCCTATGAAAAAAAAATAATAACTTTGTTCAATTTGATCAAAATAACAAATTTTCCCAATGAATAATAGAGAAAAACACAAAAGAGGGATTAAATAAATACAAATTAAATTCCCAAAAAGGGCATTGAAATTTCATTGCAATAATAAAACAGAATTTAATATATTATAATTTATGTCAACTGGAAAAAGTATTTTTTTCAGAATAACTCTGTCTTGTATAATAGACCAATTTTAGTATCTTATAAAATACCACATGGGGTGTTAGTGTTTTAACAATTGTTAATTTGCTCTTGTGGGGTTTATGGACCATGTGAGACTCAGGTTTTCATAATTCTTCAGCTGACGTCATAACATATTAAATGAAATTAAATTAAAAAATAATAGCCCATAAGCCCTCTGTGTCACTAATAAAGAATAATGTAATTCTTTCTTCTTAAAAAATAAAGATGATGTAATTCAAATAATAAAAAATTACCGACCTTTTCCCTAATTATTAATTTTTGTTATTTTTATTTTTATTTTGCAATTTATTGTATGAGCCGAAAGGCAATCTGATGACTCATATTCATGTAATCATATTGCTCGTCTATAAAAGTTATACTGTATTAAGATTTTTTTTTAAGTAATCCATAATAAACTACAATATAGACTGAATCACTTTTAATAAACTCAGATTCATCCAAAACTTATTTTTATTCAGTTGATATAGAATTAAAATGTAAATAGATTGTCACAGTGGGAAATTACATTAACAATTGTTCTGTTTGTTCGAATTTAACCAATCACATACCCTTCCTAATAATTTTCGTACCATGATCCATTGTGTCCAATTCCCTAATTCAGACATGGCAATATTATTCAAAGCAAAATGCAATAATAATAATAATAATAATAATATATCCTTTTTCACGTTCAATAAGTACCCATATCATGTGTTAATGGAATAATGTAAAATCCACGTATTTTTTGCGAAAATCCCTGAACTTGAATTTACAGTTTGAACATAAAAAAAAAATACTTGAATTTATTTATTCACATTCTGAGCAGAAATAACGAGCCATAACAAAGCACACAACACTAGCTCAAAATCGCAAATCGAACGACTCAGATATAAAACAATAAATTAATTACAACAAATAAATCATCTAATCGAAAAATAAACATCACCTGCTATTGACACTACAGGATAGTCATCACGAGATTCCCAAGTTTTCGACCATCAGAAACGAGTCATGAGCGGGTGGATAGCATGTGGGCCCCACTTCATCCTCGTATATTGTCGTCTTGTTTTGTCATCGTATTTAATTTTCTTTCGAGCTGAGAATTTCTAGTCTTGAGTCTCTGTAGTTCTTCAACTAGACTTCCAATGCTGACATTTTTTGAAAACTCATTTTAGCAATAGTAGGATACACGAATTTCGTAAGAAGTGTATATAGGGCTTTTATTTTCGTACCTCTGTTGCATTTGGATCACTTGACCTTGCAACTCTCGTTCCTTAGGGGTCGGCTGCAAATAGTAAAGCGCAGGTTATTGTTAATATTGTCTCATATGAAATAGCACACATTACTGTTAACATTGTTCTGTTTGAACTTTGAAATAGCACGAATCTGTATACTGTCATAAAATTCGAACCTTAGGTCAAGTTTAGGAATAATTCAAGCAATTGAAGAGTATTAAAGGTAAATTAGATACACAAAGACATGATTTCCATGTTTCGATGAAGAGGTGCCTATGTGCAACACCACACTATAAACTCACTAATATTAGAATGTGGACACAATTAGAATTATTGGTGAAAATGGGATTTTCTGGAGATGGAGATATATACAAAACTATAAATCTAGTTGGATCAACTCCGTTTAACAATGATTCTTTTTTATCGGACCCCCTATTCCATTGTTTTAAAAAAAAATTACCTGTGACAGGTCATTTATTCCTGCCTCTGTTAATTCAGGGATAATGCCTGCAACAGAAGAAAAGCAAATACTCCAATTAAGTGAAGCTAAAACTAGTTTGCATACTAGAGATAACGTGAAAATGGCATTACCAGAGTTATGCTCCAGAAACTTGATGAATCTAAGTAAATCTTCCTGAAAAGACGAATAATTACACAAATCAGCAACATGTAATCGATGAAGATGAGACATGGCTAAGAAAAATGCTTACTCTTTGTGTGAGATTCTGCTGTAGGATGCATTGCAATGAGGAGAGAACTGTTGCAGGTGAAAGGCTTGTGTTTGTTGGGCTTGTGGAACCACCAGGAATTGGGTTCACGAAGTTTGTAGAACCACCCTGAATAAGAGATGGCTAAGTTTCATACAAAATGTTATTTCAAGTCGAGAATTACAGGGCTCATAGAGATACAACAACAAAATTGGTTTGCAATTATAATTTCTTTAAAGTTAAAAAAAAAAATAACTGAAACATCTTGCTTACATAACAAAACTCGTGACAAAATTTCGCAAATAGTTTGGAGTATCTCAACGTGCTCATTTTTTATGAATATAATGTGTGAAATTGTCAATAGAAATCATATAATCTGATAATATAAGAAATGTAATGGAAAAAAGTTATTGGAAATAGAGTTGGTGTAATGTGATTATCACCAAGTATTTTAACCAAATTGAAATCTGAATAAAATGCGGGAATCTATATAAATGTAAGATTTGGATGAATATTATTACATAATAATTTACTAAAAGGATTCCAACGTCCTATGAAAATATTGGGTTTTATTCGCCATATTTACAATAACTTTAAAAATTTGTTACTAATTACCTTTGTATAGGAAAAAGATATTCCACAACTATTATAACTATTGTTATTTTTTTTTTCCTTCTATAAAATAAAAACTGACAACTGACACACGAGTTTTAGACAGAATTATACCTTGGCACTCAGATCTGCTGAAGTGACTTTGAAACGTCCTCTACGTTCAACAAAACCAGCTTCTGGTGCATCTTCCCCTAAAAATTCAAGTTTCCACATATTTAGGGCATATATAGACACACGCAATTATAGAACTAAAAGAAAAACCAGGTAAATTTAGATGAGAATATAACGTGTCAATCTTTACTCTAGATGACTTACCAGCATTAGAATTACTCTTTGTGCGATACTGCAGTGGACCACTATAATTCCGTTCAGATTGATATCTTGGTTGCAGATGTTCCCTTCATAAAATTAACAAGCACATTAATCCAAGCCAGCATGCTAAAAATACCTCAAAACAAAAGCAAGAACTATTATATGATCTTTCAAATTGTAACTCAAACAAGCATATGTCCCCTAAAGATTCGAGAAGCAAAGGGAAAGGATTTTCCACTTTCAGAAAACCTCTGCAGTCAGCTCCAAGAGATAGGTAATTACCCTAGTAAAATAGAATTATTACGTTTTATGGACCTTAATGAAGAAAATATACCTATCTCCATCACTAGTGAATTTTTTAGGCGAGCGACTATTCTCTTGTAGCAGCGAACCACTGGAAAATCTACGCCCAGATTGTGACAAGGAGCAACTTTTACCAGAATCCATGACATCAACTTTTCCCGCTTCTTGATCTAAACTTGGACTACACGCACCATCATCCTCACCCACATCAAAACAACCCCTTCATTCAGAAGAGTGAAAACTTTGGTCAATTAAATTTTGTAGGAGAGAAATTCTCACATTTAAAAGAACTAAATAAGTTTTGACTTAACTAATGGGTGACCAGTTAGTTTCACAAAAGTTTTTTTTAATGGGTGGGTCTGAGCATGTCATTGTCACACACAAGAATAGGTCAACTACAATAATATATCATTGAGAATAAAAGGCAAGGCATTACTATTTTCTATGTAGAACAGAATAAAATGTCAACTGAGAGCTGTTCCAAATTAAGACAATTAAAAGTTCATTCTATATTTCCACTTTTGGATTCTTTCTTCATCACTGAACACAAGTTTGTATCATTCCAATTATCGATGAAAAAGGTCACATTAAAACTTTGATATATCCTATTGATATAATTGCGACTAGCTAACAAATAGACAGTGTGCAGATAAGAGCCGAAACCAGCAAGTAAATAGATTTGAATAGCATACTTGAGAGCTTGAAGAGGTTTAATAGGAAATGCAGAAAGTGAGTTCTCCAAATCATTTGTATCATTGAGCCCATCCTAAGAGAATAAGAGCAAAGGAAACAAAATCGAATGATTGAGAAAAAATAAAAATAAACAAAGTAAAGCAAAATTACCGAAACCCTAAAGACCAAAAAATAAGGAAAACAAATATAGGACAGTACTAAAGCTCCAAGTCTTACCTCGAATTGAGAAGCAGCTTTAGAATGATTAGCACTCTCAGAGTTAATCCCCTCCACAGGAAAATCATAATCCTCCCTGTCTGCATGCTTCCCACTCACACTTGAATCTTCTGAAATTGACATAGTATCATCTTGAATCTGCAAGCACCAAAGACCATATGGAAGTAAGCAATTTTGAGAATTCAGCCAATTTCATTAACTGATCACAAGATTACGGGCATACAAGGGAAGCTTGGTTCTTCAGATCCTCCAAATTGAAATTCCAGGCACTGATTCCTCGAATGTACTCTTGCTGCACATATAAACAAAGTATTAGTGCAGGCTTGAATCTTCAAAAAAACGTGAATTATAAGGTGTCTTGTTTGCAGTCTGTTTAAGGGAAGAAATGATATTACACTCGCAGAAGACAAAAATGCTTTATGAAACGTAAATCCTAATCATGATAAAAGCAACATAAATATAATTACATCAAAATATATGTATAAATAACGGATTTTCATTCTCCACCAATACTGTCACCATAGCTTTATCTCGTCTTAATATTCATCTTTGTCTTCTTCCCAATATTTCGTTTCCTCAGAGAATTTCAATGATGCATTTCATATAATTCATTTCTTTTGGTGTTAGAATACCTAATAGATTGTTATACGCTTGAAATGGATTCAGTGCATTCTACCAAATATATGTCACCAAGACTCACGACATATCATAATAACATACATTTGCAAGCAATTATCCTCAAGTTAAAAGAATATGATGAGGGTTCAATAGCCCTAACGTGTATCAAATTGAACAATAATGCTCAATCAATCTTTAAATAAAACTCAAAACACAGAAGATGCGCCATGCATAATTAAATCACTAAAAAGTAAGATCAGTTTCCAGAATATAGATTATCTATCCATATATCTCTCTTTTCCAACAATTTTGACATGGTTCGCTTCTTACCTGTGATAAATGTTCCTTGTCCTCATACAATGCCTTGTTTTGTAGAAGGATATCAGCTTCTTTTGCCTGAAAAAGGTATCTGGTTTCAGAGGACTTCGTCCAAAGTATTTAAACAAAAACAGGTAATCAAACAAAAAATATTCTTCTAAAAGCAAAGGTAGACAAATAAAAAGGATGGAAATAGAACAAGACCTTAAGCGACCTAAAGCGTTCACCTAGAGGGGACATGCCTTCAAGGAAAGAATGGACCAAATACTCATTTGTGCGTGCCTGTTTAAAGAACGAATGCTTCAAAAGCTTTTCTGCGGAGGGACGCTTTTTGGGATCTTTCACCAAGCAAGCAGCAACCATTTCTTTGAAAGACTGCAAAAAAATGTTTTTAGCATAAACAGAAAAATAAAATTTCATAGTCAAGTCCTGGTGGTGCATTTCTGTAAACAGCATAAACCTTAGAGAATCTTTTGTCTCTTTCATAGTCTAGTCCTGGTGGTGCATTTTGTAGTGTCATTAGTAGAACCTGCATTTAATCAAAGGATGGCTGTTCAGAGCAATTACTTGTGCCATTTAAGATGTTTATATAAATTATGAACAAGTATAATTTCAACCTTCATTGGCGGATACTTGGAGAACGGTGCATGACCATGAGCAAGTTCAAGTGCTGTGATTCCGAATGACCAGATATCTGCTCTGTTAAATAACATGAAATTGAATATAATTGAAAAGATAACTATAATTTGAGAAATTTTAGATAGACTGAAAATTGTTAAGAACTGACTCACTTAAAATCATATCCATGTAATTGCTGCATGACTTCAGGAGCCATCCTGATATTATATATATACAATCCAACCGACGAAAGATTTCAAGTCAAAATTATTTGTTTAATTTGAAAAAAAAACAATTTTACCTAAAATGATAACATTGACATTCATGCAAGATAATTACCAGCATGGTGTTCCAACAAAAGTATTTCTTGAACGCTGACGATCCCCAGTATCATACATGCATGCAGCAACTCCAAAGTCTGCTAGTTTAACGACACCATCTGAACCAATCAGTATGTTTCCAGCCTGTTATGTTTTTACCCAAAGAGAGAACAACTCATCACATGGTTGTTGCTAAACTAAAGCAGGACTTGGGATTAAATGGACGGAAGAATGCAGATTAACATACATCAGAAGACACATTTATTGACTCCATACCAGGGCTCGCCACCGCCAACATCCTGCCCCCAAACCCCTTGGTTCCTTTTTTGCTTTTTCATTGTTTTTTATTTCTAAAGAGGAAAATATGGATCAAGGATGATCACAAACACTCATGTTTGGACTGAAAACATAGGCGGTCTTTTTGTTGCTGATTTGGTAAAAAACAGGGAGACAAGAGGAAGAGTCATCTATTCAGTTTCCAATTTTTTTTGTAACATACAACTCTGTTTGTATTAATCATTACAGTTAGCCAACATGTATGTCACTTGAGTGCAGGTGTGTATGTGCATTAGGGTAATTAGCTCTGAAAAAACTGTGAACACTATAAATCAGTCAACTTGAGGGCAAACTTTTTATTATTTCTTTACGATGTCATCAAATTCCATCAAGAACCCTACCGTGGGGGCTATTTGTTAGGCGGCGATAGACGTCAGGGATTTTGGGGATATGTACATCAAATTTTGTCTATCCCAAGATAAAATGATGCGCAAGGAAAAATGCAAAATCAGAAGTAAAGTATGCAAACCATGTAATAGTCGTACCTTCACATCTCTGTGGATATGTCCATGGGCATGAAGATAAACAAGACCTTTCACGACCTCACGTAATAATGTAGCAATAACAGGCTCTTCAAAACCTTCTGGATAAGCTGATTTTATAATATGAAGGCAAGATCCCCCAGCCATGAAGGGCATTACAACCCATAAATTCTGGCCAGTGGTGAAGGAGCAGTGGGCCCGCACGAGATTCGGGTGGTCAATCAAAATCATAGTCTGTACCTCCCGTCTAATGCCATCCTATCAGGGACAACAAAAAAGAAAGAATCTAAAAAAGGTGGAGAGAGAGGGGGGGTGGGGGAGGCACTAGCAGAAATTGCAAGTACAATGTTGTTAACAAGTTTGCAACAAGTCAGCAGACTTTTCAGATATTGAAACCTATTGTTGTTATTTAGGGAACTTCAAAAACCCTCTCTTCAGTTGCAAAATCTATGCAGTTCATTAATTTTGAATTCCTGCTTCTCAAGAGGAAGCTTCTCTTAAATTTTCCTCCATCTGCTAATAAAATCTTACCATTATATGAACAGAACGACTCATACATGTTTTTGCTTTACGTTAAATCATATCACTCTTGAAAAACCTTTCCACATAAAAATGTTATGGTATACAACATATGTTTTCTTAGCTTGACTAGTTCTTTTCTTAAAATGAATTTTTCACATACATACATATTTAACTAAACAGAACAAATAAGAGACCCATTCACGCATTGATAATCTAATATTTCTAACTGAGGCAACATATCAGAAAGCAAAAAAACACATGCATAACTCAGAAAATATAAAAACACACATTCAGAAAATGTGAAAGAATTTAACTGGTAGCATGGCACGATGAGCACGAGAAAATGTAGATTACTGGCCAATTTCTAACTAGTATAATTTACAAAAGAAGAACTATTTATAATATAATGGAAGAATAAGACATACCAAGTCATTATTGCATTTCTCAAGATCAAGAACCTTGATTGCAACAATCTCATTAAGCGGAACACAAAGAGCTTTATATACAGTAGCACTGACACCTTCTCCAATTTCCTCGCACAGATTGTAATCCTTAGCATCAAGGGGAAATTTTTTCTCTGTCGCCTGTTCCATGTTTTTCCTTATACTACAACACCAATTCTTCCACACATTGATGCCCTAGAAAACATCAACTGGATATATAAAAATGAGGCTGGTACAAAACAATGTTTATCTACTCCAACAATTTAAAATTGTCCCTTTTCTACAGATTTGAAGCAGCAGTAACGAGCTCACAACCAGATATCAGGCCCAATGTTTCTTCGCTGCAGAGACCATTCAAACTCGACATCAATCACCAATTATGGACCTTACATGTCAATAAATGGAAAGGATAAACCAGCCACTGAAACATGTTATCAACCCAAGCTTCCTTCTATAAACAAAGAAAACTAAGAGAACTGTATTCAGCACTTACAGAAGAAACAAAAACGATTGTTTTGTAGCCTATACATGACATGTATGGTTAATTAAATCGATGCTACTCACTTTGTAAGAAAAAAAATTCGACTTGTAACTTCCAGAAGTTCAACAAAAAGCAAGGACCAGAATTCCTGTCTCCAGTCTTATTCTTCTAATATATTTGCCTTCTTCCAACATTTAACTACCATTCTACCAACAAACAGCTAAGCAACCGAATAAAACATCCATAAATAAGTTGTCAAGGATGCAGGTAAAATTTTCTGAATAGAATATGTAAGCAACAATATCAAGTATTAAAATTTCCATTTTACCAGATTCTGATGCTCAAAGAAGCATAACTAAACACCTTGCCTGACACGATAACATCCATACTTTTCATTTTTTAACATCACAACTAATTAAACACCTTCGAGCAATAAATTAAAATAAATAATCTCATATTAGAACAAAAACATCAACCGGAATTAGAAACTAGCTTATATCTTAATAACAACACGATCACTTTGAAGAACTCTAACAAAAATATTTAAAAAAACAATGCAGCTTTCCAACAACACCATATAAAAGATTCAATTCCCGAAGTTCAACCAAACGAAGCACAGCAAAAAACAACACAAACAAAATATTTATAAAAATTAGTCAACAGCCATCAATATATGAGCAAATTATCAATTAACATGGATTTACCGTCAACCTAGGGCTTCGAAGTCCAATTCTCCGGACACTTTCCGATGAGAATTCAAAAGCTAAACAGGATCTGATTATCGCGGCGGCGCAAGGCGAATCTTAAACCGTCGTCGTTTCAACGTAGACGATGCCGTGAACTGAGACGAAATGATACTTTTTCTATGTTTGTATTAAATACTAAAAAAAATATCTGTTTTATAGAATTGTTTATCAACTTAGTTTGGCAGTTGGCACCTGAAGTATGTATACTGCTTACTTCACGGACTATGTCCAAGTAACCAAGTAAAAAAAAAAAAAATCTTCCTATTTAAAAAAAATAAAAATTTAATAAATTTATTAAAATTAATTAATAATAAATACAATTAATGAATTGTTTGTTTTATTTTTTTTATCGAGTTTTTTTGTGCATTACTCTTGAGTCGTGAAGACAGAATATTAATCTATGAAAATAAATATATATGCACGTAAAATGAAAATGCATCAAAAAAGAAAGAAAAATAATTAATGATTTTACTAAATAGATAATGAGGAACTAAGATGAAAAATAATAAATTATGGATCAACTAACCCATGTCATGAAGAAGTGGTAGGTCAACTATCTATATGATTGTTTTATGTCTAATTTTCATTTTGTACCTAGGGATATGAATTTGGGTATTTTGGCATAATGACTTGTCAAAATGCTAATAAATTGCATTCTAAAATTGGTTTGGTATGTCAAAATAAAGTTCATTATACGAAGAATCAGTTTTAATAGAGTCGGGTCCTTTATTTATTAATGGATTACTTAATTATGGGTAATTTATCGAAACAATCATCAATTAAATGACCAGATTAAGGATTGACTCTACTGAAATCGATCTGTTATAAAATTTCCCGTCACACTCTTTAATCAAGTTTAATAGAGCAAAAAATAATGATAAAATAGAGTTGACCTATTTTAATGGGCTTTGGATCAATGACATACAAGCAATGGGCTATAGAATCACAATTATTGGGCTAGAACTCAAACATAAATTAAGGAAATTAGATCCAAAAAGATATTCATGTTATTGGGCCTCTAAGTTCCAATTACATGGTCCAATTTATAGCATCCAAAGGACACTCTTAGATAGTTTGTTCAAAATTTTAAAAAAAAAACTTAAAATTCTTTTGAAATTAAATTACTTTTTTTGTAATAAATTATATGACAAATGCCAATTGTTCATTATTTTTGTTAAGGTTAAAAAACGAATCAAACTATTCGATATTTGGCTCGAACTCAATCGTGAAAAGTTCGTTTGAGCTCGGTTCGTTTAATTATCAAACTAAGTTTGGACTATAATTCGATAAGTATGGATGTATTGATTTATAGTATTTTTTTGTAAAAGATCTTTTTATCAAATCACTATTAGTTTTTTATATGAGCTTCTTTATTATTTTTGAATATCATAGAAAGATATATTATTATTTTCTCTAAATAAATTGTTTTCATCTAAATAGTCTGCTATTAATGTTCATGAATAATAATGCACATCAATTCAGTGTATCTTTGAGACGTGTTAGGTGGAATTGACTATTTTTATTTTTTTCATATTAATGGGCTTTATTTATTAAATATATTACATTCCGTGGGCGCATGATTATATATATTTATAGGAAAAAATTTATGATAAACAGACATGCCATATAATTAATTGAATATGACATAATTAGTTGATAGTAATATTATCAATTAACTTGTAAATTGTTAATACTTGCATATTCAATAAATATTTTATGTGATCGATTCAATTCAAAAATAATCCTTTGCCAAATAGTAGATATTTAAATTTTTTTAATCCCAAGTTAATATTGATATTGATAACATGTATCGTCTAATTAACAAGTAATTGTCAGATTTAAGTATAGATGTCTAATATAATTCTGATTTTTCTTTAACTCGAGCTGAAATTTTTAGGGATGATCGTTATCGAATGCATCTAAACGTACTAATTAGAGAATGAACCATCAATTGACACTCGCTACAAGAGTAACCAAGTAAACTTATTGTTCAATACATTGCACGAGTAATTGAGCTAAAATCCATACTGCTACCAGAAAAATAGATCCTTTTTATTTGAAATGAATCTTATATCCCATAACGATGTATTATAATAATGTAATGTCATATTATTATAATGTGGAACTGATAGGTATCAATTTAAAAATAAATTATGTATAATAATTTAAATAAATTGACAATGATAAATCTTACGCAAAATGATCCCTCTCATTAAAAAAACATGTATCAACTAATTAATTAACTCAATAAAAAACATAAAGTGTAGAATCTAGCCCTTCACAAGAGTGTCCCATTATTCACACTAAAAATAAATATTATAATTTTCATAAATAATTAATTGAATGTGACATAAACTAAAAACAAAATAAAAGTGATGCAAATAATAAACATCAATTACTGACCGCGTAATATCTTTAAATCAGGTAAAGACAAAAATATCCACGTGGCATAAACGCAGGCCGAACTGCAATTCTAGAAGCCCACGTGTGAGCTGACCGCGTGAGCCGTGTGACCCAAACATTTACTACTCCCCTCAACCATTTATCATCACTTAAATAAAGGTAATTTACAATTTGCACCCCATACTATTACTATTTTCAATAATGCACATCTAAATTGCAAATTTGGTATACTGTATCATGAAATCACTTTTAGCTTGATACATTGCACCTAAAGTGGTTTCAACATGTGAAACTTGTCCAACTGTCGAGGTAAATCAATATGCGAAAAGAGGATCATAAAATGATTTATTCTTTCTACAAATAGCAGACGTGTCTGTTTTCATCTACGAATTTGAGATGCATATAGAAATAGACAGTGCAATTTTTTTTTTTAATTTAATGTTTGTGGACAAAGTGGGATTTTCTAGCACCGACCTATTAATCCATTTTTTTCATTGTATATAGATGCGATTAGCTCCTCAAAGTGTCGAAAGAACAAAGATATTTTTGACAGTTTTACCACTTGAACTTTGATTAGATCAATTTAGTTTCACAGTTTGAAATTGTTTAAGAATAAAATATGCCAAAGTTAAAAAGGTAACTTCACCATAAAAAATGCTATTAATTCAAGGGGGAAAAGTAGAGTGCAATGTGCCAATTCTATAATTTAGAGGTGCATTGTGCAAATAGTACTGAGATTGGGGTGCAATTTGCAAGGCATTAAAAGGATACAAGTTTACATTTTCCTATAAATATCCAGTTCTTCCAGAAGTCCAAATTATATACACGTATGTAAGATATCACACTTTAACCAAACCCCTCATCAGAAGATACCTTCATTTCACTTTTCTCTTTGCATCTCTCCCCGAAATCCGAGCTGATTTGAATTGATAAATGAATAGCTGCCAAGATCAAGAGGATCTATACATGTGCCCTAGCTTCAGCAGCTACTCTTGCGATAGATTAGCAGAAATCGCCGTAATAGTCGCCGGCGAGAGCTCAAACGCTGCCGCCGGCAACAACGAAACCGAAAAGGACGACGAATTCGAATTCACTTTAGTACGCAAAGACGAAGAGGTGTTAGCCGAAGAATTCTCGCAAAACAGGCAGATTTTCCCGGTATTCAACCGAGATCTTTTGTTAAACAGCTATGAATCAACCACGAGCGGCCAAAATGTGCCGCCAGATCATCGATCGAGCATTATGATACCTTTGAGTGAACTGTTCCTCGAAGATCGCGACGATCACGATCGCGATTATCCTAATTCGAGTTCATCATCGGAAGCCGATGAGTTGGAGAGCATTCCAGAAGGATCGTACTGCGTGTGGCGGCCGAAAACGACCGATTCGCCCTCGCCGAGCCGGTGTGAGAAGAGCAAATCGACCGGATCGGCGTCGAAGCGGTGGAGGCTTCCAGATTTTCTCAAGCGGAGCAATAGCAGCGACGGGAAGGGGACTTAGCTCTTTATGACTCCGAAATATCGAGAAGATAAATCGTCGAAGAAATTAATCGATGCCTCGGAAAAAGGATCTCCATCGGCGATTTATTCACGGAACAGAGTAGATAAGAAGAAATCGTATTTGCCGTACAGGCAAGATCTGGTAGGTTTTTTCGCGTATGCATAGGAGTTTCACGCACTGTTACAAGTGTGGATGGTTGTGTTGTACTCCCTGTTCATAGATTGGTACGCCAATGGCAGACTAATGTATTCAGATTTCTATATTATAACATGCCATTACATATGGTTCTATTTCTCATAGAATTTGTCAATATTTTTATAAAAGTAAAAGGTTTAATGGTATCTGTTAAATGACTGGTTGTTATTAAAAATCAATATTTTATATTCAAATTTACAAACTACTATTAGTTTTATTAATTTTATAATCGATGATTAGAAGTAGTAACTATTAATTATATTAGAACTTTTATGACGTAAATATGGAAATTATTAAATATTTTTTTGAAAATGATTATTTATATAAATAAATATAACTTAATCATTAATAAATAATACATGCTAGACATGTAACAAGAATGATAATTAAGAATGAATATTTTAATTAATTACTTAAGTAATTCTAATAAAAAGTAGTTTAAGCCACAAAATTATGACGAGATAGGTTATTATGGATTGAAAGAAAAAAGAAACAACTATAATGTATAATATAGATAGATATTAAATCAAAGACCGTTCGATGCCTCAAGCATCTACGGCTGAGATTCTCCGAGAAAACGTGGGATCAACGATCGAAAATCAGCCTTTCAAAAGCGATCTCGACGGTAACATTTTTCGCCTGCTAAATCAACACAAATAGAATAAGAATCAGCTTTTGTCGAAACAAATAAACAAGCTGTTTCGAGTTCTGTCCACGCTTCCAAAAGGTAATTCACTTCTTATCAATTATCAGATCCGTTTTGTTTACTTTATTTGTTATGATAATCTGATGGGATTTTTTATTATCCTCTGATTTCGATCTGATCATTTAGGGTTTTCAGTTTTATTCTGTTTTGGGTTAGCTGACTGTAGTTGGTTGTGAGTTCGATCAGTGGCACGTTGTTCTGGAAATGTATATTGGGTCGGATGATGGTTTGTTGCCATTAATTCGTTTTATTGTTTATTTTTTCTGATCAGTAATTTGTTTTAATTTTTGTTGTAAAATGTTCTATGTTTGGGTCTGATTGCGCTGAAATTTGTGTTCCAATTTTGTGATGGATGTTGGTCTTTCTGTTTGTTGATTCATGTAAATGTACCTCTGTCCAGTGGAATTTTCCTTTTAAATGATTTATCATTACGATTTCAGCAGTTAAATTTGGACATACGCACGCACATATATGTGGATTTAATTGTGTGAAAAACTCAATATCCTTGCTGATCTAATTGATACTAAGTCCATATTGTAGGTTAGATTTAAATGGCTGAAACAAAGTCAGCTAAGAGAAAGCCAGTTTTCACTAAGGTTGATCAGCTGCGCCCTGGAACAAATGGGCACAATCTTGTTCTAAAGGTTGTTAGTTCGAAGATGGTATTGCAGAAGGGCATGCCAAACGGGCCTCAGGTTCGTCAGATGCGCATTGCTGAGTGTCTTGTGGGAGATGAGACAGGGACTATTCTATTTACTGCAAGGAATGAGCAAGGTATTGTGTGGTATATGTATATATAGTCATCAGTTTGAGTATAGTCCTTTTTTTTTTTTGACGATTTGGAATGCGATCTATTGCAGATCATTATCGTACACCTTGGCATATTACTGAAATAAGACATGAACAAATGGGATTTTTGTGTTGCATTTATTTGAATCAGTCATTGACGAGTTGGTATGTGGATATGACTGAATCGTGTTCCAACTAATGGAAATCATACTTGGTTTCTATGGTTTCAATATCCTTTTAGATATCAATAGAAGGGGTCCATTGATATATGAATATGTAGGGGATGTCATTTGTATTTCTTGGACCATCTACCTTACACAGTGCTTTAGTTGTGATGGTAGTCAACACATGGTGGTGCCAATACTCAATAGAAGGAAAAAGACAAAAGGCCTTATATTCATGTCTACACTTTACTTTGAGTAACAAATATTTAATCACATCCTGTATTCTGGTTTTTAGAGTTTGTTTGATATTTGTAAATGGGTTTTCATAATACATGAAACCATGGTAAATTGCATTTATTAATTTACAGTAAGGCAAGGTGCAAAGATTTGACAACAACCCATGTATGCTTTAGCTCTTTTAAAAACAATAAGATATGGGTAAACATTATGACTAATCCCAGACTGATCTGACAAATTGATTCTTCTTAAATTATATTTTAGGACTACAGTTCAGTCCAATGTGTGAGAGTTTAGTTTCTATTAGCTCTAGCTTCCACTTCATAATGAAGTTAAAATTCCAAATCGTCTTATTCAGCAATTGAGAAGATTTTTCTACTTGTACTTGGCAGTGGAAATGATGAAGCCCGATGCTACCATAATTCTGCGCAATGCTAAAATTGACATGTTCAAAGGATCCATGAGGCTTGCTGTGGATAAATGGGGACGTGTGGAGGTAACTGAGCCTGCAAGCTTCACTGTCAAAGAAGATAATAATCTCTCGCTTGTTGAATATGAACTAGTCAATGTTGTCGAGGAGTGACCCACAATTATTCCCCAACGTTCTAATATGTTCTTAATCTTATGGGAAAAAAAGAAGGCTAAAATTGGAGTTTGTTTAGAAAAATACCCGAAATGATAGGTCGCTTTTGAAGTCCTCTGTTTTCGTGATTCAAAGAAAAGTTTGAAGTCTATGTGTTTAGGAAGAAGCAACTTGAAGTGTATTTCAGCAGTAAGGCTCATCAGAGATGGTATAAACAGATCGAATCAATTGATTCAACATGCTTCAGTTTGTTTATGTTGAAGACATAAGTTTACACCTGTCTCGAATATATTGAACATTAGTATACCGCTGGTTGTCGAAAACATTTTGGTTCAGTATCGATATTCCTCATGTGATCTTGTATGGATCAGTGGAGAACTTGTATTTGTTAGTAGACAAGAGAAATTTTTTCTCTGGCTTTTTGGCTTCTGTTATATATTGCTTGTTACATATATATATATATACTGGTGCTTATTTTAGTTTGTATACGTTGTGCACTTTATTTGTGTAAACTGCTGTGGACACAAGTGAAATTGTGTTGTTAATTGAAGACCAAATCACAACATTAGGGAACAACCCTTGATCGAATGGATGAGTGGCCGTTGTTACAAGATGAAATAATGCCTTTTTTTGCCTTCTAGAAACCTGGGGAATGGGCAATTTAGATTGTTTTAACTCTCTTTGTGATTTGATTTGAATACATCAGTAAAATTACCCATTGCGCACTCGTGGCAATGGGTTTCACTCGTTATTCAAAATAATCGCTTAGTTTAGCTATTGAGGTAATGAATTGACAAGAATAAGAGCTTCAATTTTCAGCTAAAACACATATTTTTGGCTTCTCAATTTATGCCTAAATGGGCTTTAGTCTTTACGAGCTTTATTTGATTAGTTAAGATATGACTAAACACTATAAAAATGTCAAATTATTTGAGCTCAAATTTTATTGAACTCGATTAACAATTAAATTAAACTTAAACATAATATTCAAAACTTAATAAATTACAAAGGAACTTTCAAGTTTCAACAATATCACAGTAGCCCAGTCCATTAGCATACAGGTCCATTAGCTCATTATACCATTTCGTGAAATGTGTAAAATTTATAGGGTTTAAGAACAGAAAGGTTCTGAATAAGCAATCACAAATGGCGTCCAATTGTGCTCGAAATCTAGTTCGTCGATCCATTTCTTCTGCTAAGACAGTGTTTTGTCGCGCTCAATCTTCGGTATCTGGACCGTCGAAGCTCAGTGGAATAGTGCCCACCGTCCATTGTCGCCGCACATTCTTCTCATCCACCAGGTTCACCGGAAAAGTCTTGTCGCTTTGACGTAACAGCTAATCAGTCATTATTGTTTGCTTTTACTTCGAATTATTGAAAATAATTTATAGTTCGGATCGTGATGTTTAGGTTACCAGTTCAACTAGGATCTGGTGAATCATTGATGCCTCTGCATTCGGTTACTGCTTCGGCATTGCTGAATTCGAAGTTGTCTTCTGAGGTTGGTCATTGGAGTTTTCTTTCTGAAGGTATGCGATTGAATTCCTGCATTTTTGTTGCTCCTGGTTTTGGTTTTATTTCAGTTGTAGCATAACATCGCTCGTGTTTCTGAGAAGTGATTGACATTCTACAGACATCTTTCCAGTTTTTAAGCATTAGAATATATTGTTCTGAGCTTGATAATTCTTCTTGTTGATTAATCTTAGGTTCTATTGTTGTCTTGTGAGATTATAAGCTGAGAATTGTCAATGATGGAGGTGTGCGATCAAAATTAACTACATTTTAGTTCTAATCTGAGAAAATTCGAGAACTGTATTACCTGTAGTTCAGTGCATTGGTAATTTTGTATAGGAAACATTTCCAGGCTCTTAGGTTGGAGTATGATTGAAATGTTGGTTTGAGGAATTAGTTGACCTGAAAGTAGATCTTGGTAGTTCCATTTGCCTGGAGAACCTAAGGATTTTGTTGAGTGTTTGAATTTTGAAATGTAAAGATTCTCATATGTGCTAGAAAAAGTTTTGTTTTGTCAAAGAATGTATTGTTTTCATATTGATCGTACAACAAAAAGTATTTTCACTGGCATTCATTACCCTTTTTCCATGATCTATTTCACAATATACGTGTGTGTGTGTGTGTAAAAGCCAAAAAAGGCATTTTATTTATCGACCCATCCTTTAAAGCTTGCTTGTGGATTTGCAATGATAAACTTTCTAATTAAATTTTGGCCACAGTGTGTGTTGAATGTATATCAGTGAACATTGTGTGAGCGTAATTCCTATGAATTTCTGCTTTCATGAATACAGACAACAAGTTTATACTAAAGAAGGAGAGAAATTGAACAAAACATTGCAATTTCAATAACCAGCCAATCATGGTTGATGTGTACAAAGTTGATTTCACAATGTGATTTAAAGGGCATTAATAGCAAATATTGTCTACAGAATAATCTATAATTGCACTATTGTCATATGTTAAAGCTTACCACAGTGTTGCATTTGTTCCACTTTTTTGGTCATTTCCAGGCTTTGCTACACCTTTATGACATGGTGTTTTGGTGTTCTGAATCCATAGAGACGACGAGAAGACCCAGAAATGTGATTTGCCTTTTCTGCTCACAAGAACAACTGTAATGTCAAAATGGGTATATTGCTTTTAGACTTGATCGTCTTTTGGCCTCCTTTCTTAATTCATTATATTTCATCTAAACGATTTATGCTATGTTAATGAGAGCATATCTATCAGATTATTTTTGTTCGTCATGCACTTGGTTCTCCTCGTGGTTCGTTGCATAAGTCTATCGACAGATCTTTCACTACACAACTATAGACTCCATGAGTATTGATTTTAAGTGATTATAGGTGTTACATATTTAAATATGTATAACATCCCAATTTTCCTTATTTGTTTACACCATACCATTTTTCTTACTTCATGCAACATACATGATACAACCATGTGCATATTTAATGGCTTTCTTCATTCCTCATCTCTTTTAAGCTGCCAAAACCATAGTATCATGTAATTGTTTCTCAACATCATTTCTATCACTACATACAGAAAAAGGGAGGAAAATAAGATTGTCATATTTTGTCGACCCCGTCTCTGAGAAATTGCAAGTCTTTCATTTGCAGCTGCACAGCTTCTTTCGGTAAGGGCTTAGCCTCTGGAACTATGATTTCATCAGTTCCATCTGCCACTCTCTTTGCCTTCTCTTTTACAATTCTTTGTATCAATGACTGCTCAACGCTTGGGAAGACTGCTTTAAGGATGATACATAACAATTCCTCGTCTTCTTGTTCTATAAGATCCCTTCCGAAGCAACATACATAGATTGCCTCAAGAGCTTTCTCAGCTCGGATTTCCATTGGGATTTTGGGGGCTGGGGCGTTCGATTTTGCTCGTCTCTACAATTGTATACGAACCCACCCAATTTGAATGAGTGTACAAAAATAAGATACAAGTTAAGAAGAATGAAGATTGGATTCGTGTACCAAGAGAGATTTTCCTTCTAGACATCCTGTTCTGAATGAATTTTCTATCTCATAATGGTGTACCATAATGGTGTCACATCATTGTGAGATTGACAAGTGTCCATTAAAAAATAAATTATAAATAATAATTAAAATAAATTGACACTTGTCAATCTCACAATGATGTGATACCACTGTGGTGGATAGAAGATCAGCTCCAGAAATTAGACTCGGGTTTCAAAAATATAATTTCAACAAAATACCCGTTTGTGTGATGAAGTAACACTACTTCAGACTGAATCAATATACTTTTCCATGTCATATTATACATAGAAGCTCGAAACTCTCATTTTTCAGATTCTTAATTAGAAAGCTTACACACTCAAATTACATAGTTCATAGGGATTAGTACATGCATCCCCTATCCAATTCTAACAACTCGCTACACATGGCATGTAATTGTAATCTGATTTTAATGCTCTAGAGGCCTATATGTGATTTATCCTAATTCCTATTGTGATGCATAAGAAACAACTACAACCCATCAACCTAACAGTCATAAGATAATTGGTATATCGTGTATTTCGTTCATACTCGGGCACAAATATTTCATGTTTCGAAACAATCACAATTGTCAATGTCCTTGCATGATCAACTATACGACTTGTAGTTTATAGAATAGGAAATGTAATGAATCAAACTAACCTCTCTTGATTCTTTTAGCATAGCCATAAAAGTTTCCTCTTCAAACTCAATATCGTTCGAAATCCTAAGCCGTGCCACTCCTTCCAATATCTCCTCAGATTTGAGCAGACCGGCGCCAACCGCAGCTAGCCAGCAACACAGCAGCACATACAGAGGCTCTCCTGCCTATACACACAGACCAAATCCCATCTCATATCCCATTTTATCAATCACTTTCAAATAGCAAAAATAATTAATCGAAACCTACATTTGATATATCTACATTAATCTATATAAATCTCGAGAACGGTTAGGGTGTGTTTGAATCGAGTGATTTGGATTTGGGGAGGGGATTTGAAATGACAGTCATTTGAAATCCACCGTAATTATGGAGAAAATAGGTGCAAGTGAATGACAAGGAATTTGAAATCCATCGTAACATGAATTCATCCAAATGAAGTTAAATGGATTTGTCGACTTCAATCCAAACACACCCTTAAGGATTAGTTTGAAATGATATTGCTTGTTTTGTTGCATGCACAAATCACAATTAGCTCAGGTGGCAAAATCCATTAGAACAAATACATATCCATTATAATTCATTGCCTCGTATAAATAGTTGCCTTATCACAATTAATTAGTCATATTAATTATTCTTTTAGTTCCCGATTGAATTGGAGAATTTGAATGCGATGCAAATTGCAATTCATTCTCCTTGTTTGCATCAGAACTAAATTGAGCTGTTTTTTCAATCCTGGTGAATTTCGAATCCCACCAAATTCGAAAATATTTCCTTGATCCAAACACAACCTTAGTACAATAATGGATTTTATCATCATCAAAGGATATACAAATGTGTTAGCATGGAGAATTACCTTGCCGCGACGTTCTTGAAGCTCGAAAAGCGCCCTAGAATCATTAACAGAGCAATTATTCCCAACTCTCCTCCTAAACTCGGCGAAATCGACAATATCTCCTCCGACGCCGCCTTCATCGCTGAAAATCCTGGTCAGGAGCCCAATCACCGGAAGCGAACCGATTACTTTATTCGCGAAACCGGAAATCGAGTTCGATTCTTCCATGTAAGCTCTGACATTAGGCTTGCGTCTGGTTGTCGGAGTTCTGTAGATACGGCGGCGCAAGTGGAGGAGAGACGATGGGAGAGGTTTGCATGCGGCGGTGTAGGTGAGTGAGGGTTTTGGTTGGAGGGAGGATAGTACCGCCATTATTGCGGGTTCGAGCTTGAATTCTAACCTCTCGTTTAGAGGGGTGGGAAATGGTAGATTTTTCTTTTTTGGATTTTTATTTTTGATTAAATAATTGGATATTACACAAAAGTCCTTCTTCCTTTTTAAAACTTATGGATCAGTCCCCATTCTCAAAATAATGTACACTTTACTCCTCTAGTTATCTATGATACATAGATACTCCTAAAATTAGACTCGTACAATATCGTAATCATATCATATACAATAATTAAATTAAAAATAAAATTTAGATATTGTATAATGACTCTGGGAATTTTACCTTTAGAAAACCATGTTAGGGGAGCTAGAAATTCAAGATTTGCAGTAATTTATTTTATGGGAAATATTTCTTCCATAATCGATGTTTGAAATCATCATAGGTAGCCAAGCTAGTCGACACTCGATTTGAGTTCGATTACTAAAAGTTTGGTTTGAACTCAGTTTTAACTTTTAATGTTCGATAAATTTTAAAGCTCCACATGATTAACAAAAAAAATAACAAAAACATGTATAAAGTCGTAGTTGGTCCTTTGGGAACTTAATAAAAGAAAAAAATATAGAAAAGAATAAATTTAAATTAGAAAGACAAAAAAAAAAAAAATACTAAAGCTAGGGGATTATAGAATTAGAAAAGAAAATTATTGAAAAGAAAGGGTGGTGTTAGTTCATCTCCACCAAACAATAAAATGAATCTTAACAACACCTAATGCCAACAAATAGTGTATAAATTGGAATCGTCACCCACTACTATCATCGGTATCTTTATCTTGTTTTGAATCTAAAACATAGTTGTCCAAAGATAATATATATATATATATATATATATATAAGTCCATATTGGTAATAGTTATAATAAAAAGGTGAATTTTAATCATATATTTTTTTATTTCTCATTGAATAAAAGATTAGATTGAGTAAGATTCGTAGTGCTTAGTCCAATAAAATGAACTTAATTACCAAATGAACAGCAAATAAGTTTAGAGAAGCTAAAAATTAAGCCAAAAAACTTTTATAACTTATTATTATTATTAGATGAAGAATTAAATTTATAAGCTCTAAAAAGTAAACTAAAATCTATAATTGGTTACGTAAGCAGTAGAGGTAAAACGACCGTTGAAGCCTCGTCCAGCTGGCGCGCCGACTGCTGGTTGGCTACAGCTTTAGCTCACCCCCTATATATACCCATCTGTAGAGAGAGAAAATTTGGGGAGATGGAGAGAGAGAAGAGCTAGGGTTTGCAGAAAACCACCATTAATCTCTCTGTAAAATCTCAATTCAAAGCCTCATCGATCTCAATTCCCTCTCCTCCATCTCTTTCTCATTTGTTTTTGGATTCATCAGGCATGGCCTCACAGGCACAAATCGCCGCGGCGGCTGAAATTCCGGCCGTAGATCTTCAGGAAACCGAATTCGTAAGCCGAGGATGCTGTTGCTTTTGGAATTTTTCGTGTTTTAGGTACGAAAATTGGGAGCGAATTTCGATGTCGGATAGAGAACAACAGCAAGAGATTGCTAGCGATCGGAGCTGGTGGGGTAAGGGGATAAGCACATTGATGAAGGTTCGAGAATGGTCGGAGCTCGTCGCCGGACCGAAGTGGAAAACTTTTATCCGGCGGTTCAATAAGAGCTCTTCCGGCCGGTCTAAGACGGGGAAATTCCATTACGATCCTCTTAGCTACGCCTTGAATTTCGATGATGGTGAGGGGCAAAACGGTCAGTTTATTAGGGACTTCTCGTCGCGTTATGCGGCGATTAAGGTACAGAACGGTGGTCAGTTGAACGGGAGTTGACAGAAATGGAAAAGCCACGTGGAGTATTGGCTAACGTGCGCCTGAGGCGCCAATCGCGGAGGTTTGACTTTATTAGAGTCGAAAGACAGTGGTCGGTTGTTGAGGAAAAAAATTCTATTCAATTTGTTGATAATTTATGGTTTTTTTGTGACTTTGTTCATAATTTGCATTCTCATTTCTCAATATTCAGAAGAAAATAATTGATTTTATAATTTTTTTAGATGATGAGGGTTCGACTTTTAAGGTGTACAATGTTAAATTTTGTGCTTCATTTTGGTACAAAATAATATTCAAACATAGAAGAGTATTAACAATCAATCACATAAGAAAAAATTAACAAACATAAATCAATTATGCAACAAGTTTTTCAGTAAACCTATTGATTGCAAGGAATAGTCACAAGAGCACAATTCATTTTATCCATAAGATTCTGAACTATTAAAACTAAGACTCTTTTATACTACATAATATCACAGCAACTGATGTATAAATCATCAGCCTGATTGAGCAAATATCACCAAATTCAGCTGTTTTTACTTAACCAAGATCAAATTCACTGCACATGAATCTCCATATAACAAACAACAAGTCCCTAAAGTTGATAGCTTTCATATTCCTACTTGACATTATAATATATCATTAGTTGGTACAAATCATAAAAAAATAAAATCGAAAGTTCGTCCGATTCACCTATGGGTCTGCATGCCCTGCAATGTCGTCATCACTATTACTTCGCCCATCACTGAAATCCTCATCGTCGCTTTCTTCATCCCCGCTTTCGTCGGGTAATGTACCGGCAATGTGCTCCTTCTTCGCATAGCGTTCACAATACTCTGGGCCACATGAGAAAATAGAGTCAAAATTTGGGATAAAAAACCCCGTTAAAAACCACACGGGGCCCACCAAGATGGATGATTGGGATTGTACGAGATTTCGGGTATAACGGGCTCGTTAAAGAAATATGCCTCACTTGTCTTATGTAGTTATATAGTTTGAATAGTATATATATTATCTACAAACAAACCACTCCCAAAAACCTAAATGACGCGCTCTTAAGGAATCTCAAAACTTCAGATTCAGATACAATCACAATCATATGCTATAGTTGACCCCATGCATGGTTAGTTTACATTGACGATTGTGATTTTGACCAAACGCGTATTAGACGATAGGTTGTAATTGTCTCCATACCTATTTTTTTAGTATTTTGAATATTAAATCTCGGGTTTTCAAGAAAAAAAAGGAAACAAACTCACCTTTCACTTTTTGCTCATATTGCGCTTTATCTTTCATCATCAAAGCCGCTGCATCGCCGTTCAGTGGGTCTGACGGGTTCGGGTAAAGTAGAAGTTGTGGTAGGAAGACCTCAAACACATTCACGAGATCTGCATATGAATATCAAACTTACTAAAAAATCCCGAAATGTGTAGAGAAATTACACAAACGAAATAAATACTCAGAAGTAAAGTTCATTGCCATATGCTCATATGTGAAAGCCTCAAAACGACAACTCTTTGCAAGTATCAAAACAAAGAGGGAAGTTTTTTCTTAAACTTGCCAAACATTGGACTCCATGTCTGGTTTATGACATCCAAGCATACAGAACCGGACCTGTCATTCAAAAAGTTGAGATTCATAAGCACGGTCTATTTCTAAACACTTCGAACCCAAAAATTATACAGGTCTTTCTTAGAAGGCAACACTCAGGGGAATCTCGACCGTCCATATCATAATGGAGATGATTGTATTATACTCGCTGGACTCCTAAGAACGACTATTGTAAATACATGTGAAAAGATTTTCATATTACATTTTTTTAGAAAAAATCGTGTATTTATCTCAACATGCATGACAAATTGTCTAGAGATCAATAGAAAATGATGTGCAAGTTATCGCAAATCACAATTGATTGGTACAGCATATGGTAATAGATCCTTAGATCACAGGGCTTTATTGTATTTTAATCGCACAGAGCAGAATGTATAGAACTTACAGCTCATCAACATTGGGATGGAAAATTTTGTTAAGAAATCCAATAGAAGGAGACTTGTAAGGATAAGCATCTGGAAGTTCCACACGAACTTTCCAAACTCCACCTTCATAAGGACCTGCAATCAATATCAGGGTTATAACTTATAGCCAATGTGTATATAAAGTAAGAACTAGTCAATATTTCCAAAAAATCACCTCATTTTAGAAAGTAGATTAAAATAGTATTCTCATGTATGAATGTTATTGTTAAAAGAAATTCAATATCTTAACTGTAGCTACTAAGTTTTCTTATAGAGGACGAAATTCCAAGATCCCTTATGGCTAGAGATGATTCTTAACGATTTTCAGAACAATACATTCCTTGAGCTGCAATTTACTAGAGCTCGTGACTAAAGAAAATGCAAGCGATTGAGAGAGAGTAAAAGAAACATTACTTTCTTTTGGTCCATGAAATTCCACATTGAACTCGTTGATTCCATCATTTATAGGCTCAACGATGTAGTCACTCATCATTCTACAACAAAATCATGATAAACAATAAGGAAATACTACAAAATAATACAGATAGCACAAGTCAATTATATTAGTGAAATCTAATCTGAATAACAGTTCATTTTGTAAGATTGAAAAAACGCAGCTAAAACAGAGAAACACTTACAGTTTCATGACATCCATATCACGCCTTTTGCTTGGAGACGACATTTCGTCGAGGAATAATTCGTTATGGCCTAAAAAAGGAACAAATGAAAAAATATAAACACAGATAAATGCGATTTCACCAAAATCTGAAGAAAGAACTGGAAGCACTAACCAAGTCTAGAAAAAGAATCAAAAGGGCACTAACTAATCAGAGAAATAGCTCTTTAAGTTTATGGGAGAGATTATTATAGTTTGATAACCGTAAGGAAATCAAGATATTCACAAATGAATCATATTAATACTTAAAACAGCACATCAAGACTCTGCACTTATAGAACTCTAAAACAAAGAATTTCCATGTGTTAAACATTTTTAGTTATTTCTCATCATATCCCAGAAAAATGAAAGGGCACTACCATTTTCTCATCATATTAAGCTACTGGCGAATAAACAAGAATACTTTTATCACCATCCAAACCCGATATGTTGTCTTTCTCGATGAAATACTTACATCTACCACAGATTTTTAACAAAAAACAATGATATGTGAAGGAATTCACAAATGATGGTAACTTCAGTTTACAACCATCCATCACTATATTGCCACAGTACAATATTGGTTCCCTAGTTATACTCACTCTAACGAAACTAAGCTAACTCAGGAAAGACCATGATACATATTGGAATATCCATTCCCTTATAACTCTATAAAGTTAATGACCTAACGAACAACAAATTAATCTGACAAATAAATTCCAAAGTGAAACTAAGTCCAAAGGATACAACAAGCCTACTAGTGTACAATCAACAACACTTCTTCTTAACTTTGTACGTTATTCTCTTTCGAGGCTACATTTCTATAGGATGATTAATGATGTCTGCATTCTTCAAGAATTAAAAATCACGAGCTCCGGGACTCTACAGTCCAAGAGACAATCGCAACCATCCATCCATGTGTTGCTACGCAAGATCGATTATTCCATAGATGGTTGAGATTGTACAAGCACAGATTGTCACCAAAACACCTATATATCACTCACGAAATTACTTCTTATCTGCTACTATAAACAAGAAAAAAAAAATTCAAAATATTTAACTGCAGAAACAGGGAGCTAACAACTCGATCCAACAAACATCCACCAAAAACCAAACCAAAAAAGGGTTAAAAACCGGAAATCACAAAAGCACGATATAAAGTATTTTCAATCACAGTTCATCGCCCAAAAACAGAACAACTACGCATACAGAATAAATCAAATATTTCAACGAAATAATAGAAAAAATTAACAATCAAAGATTGGCAAAATAAAACCAACCAACCTACCTGGGATCAGATCAAGTGGGTCTGTTTATTATGCGATGATTGTGAGATTGAAGTTTATTTGCCTGTAGATGGTGAAGAAAACGAAGGGAAATGGGAAAGAATATAATACGAAAGATAATGGAAAAATAAATAGAGAATGAATCGAGAGACAGAGACATGATGTACATGTCGAAAGTACAAAATATTTTTGCTTTTTGCTGATTTTCTTTTGCAAAGACACGTGGCAAAAAAATTTTAAAAAAAAGAAGAAAAAGAAAAATAATTTATTTAATTAGTTTGATTTTTAATTGATCAATTAGTTATAACTTATATAATATTAATCATAAGAATTAAATAAAAATAATTTTGCAATGCAATCGATGAATTAAAAGGACGATATTGATGAGAGTAGGACCAAAGTTCTAAATTTAGTTGATAAAATTAGGCCTTTTAGTGCAAAAAAGGAAATTATTGTAATATTGGAATTAGGTGCATCAAATTAATTATGTGAAACCAAACTTAATTAATTATTGAACAAATTCAAATAATTAATTCATCAATTAAAATCTCAACTTTAATTAAATTACCCTTTTATTTTATTTATTCAATCGAGTCTAACACATTTGAATTTGTTACAAATGAACACTCAATGTGTGTGAAAATAATCATTGGCAAAAGTTTTTATAATTAAAATTAATTAAGCATAAAGTTAGATAATGTAAAAATGAGAGAAAATAAAATTAGGTATGATTAAAAGAAGAAAAATAGAGGGAGAAATATAGGGTAGAGATAGAATAAAAGTTGTGAGACAATACTTCCATAGAATTAGTGTAGAATTATCCATATTCAATCTCATTAAAAAAAAAAAAGTAGAGAAAAAAAAGGTGATATGTAATAAATGGTAATTGAGATTCTCATACATTTTTTATTTTTTCCCCGAAAAATAGTAAAGTACATATATTTGACATTTAATAGAAACTTTTCAAAGAAATGAAATAGTAAACTTTATTAAATAACATCAATTTTCCTTGAAAAAATAAAATTAAATACATTTCTCTCGATAATACTAAAAAAATCGGATTTTACTATTTATAATTTTACAGATTACCAAATAATTAAAAAGTTCTTTATCCACTAAAATCTTAACATGTTGAATTCAATAAATACATACAGTAAAACCTCGTTAAATTAATACTCGATAAATTAATAACCTCGCTAAAACTAATAATTTGTCCGGTCCCAAGTTGGGACCAGTACAAATTTGGGACCCAATCAATAAAATTATAAGATAATAATTTTTTTGAGATCCCAGTGTATATATATTGGTCCCGACGAAACTATAAATTAATAATTATTAAAAATAATCCATATATATATATGATGCACTTGAATATTCTTAAGACAACTTAGTAAAATAAGAATCTACTGTAACTTGCTTTTTCAATGAACCATATTTTTGTATTTTCCAAAGCCAATTAATTTAAACAAGCCATTCTAACTTCCACGTGAGTTTGTGTTCATGGAATTCTACTAGTACATTTGTATTTTAACTTAATTTTCATCAATAACTATGCATGTATACTAAAAGTTATTCAAAGAATTTGAAACTTTGAAGGTCAACTGTGCATATACGTTAAAACCTCTTTAAATTAATAAATTATTAATTTATCGATATAATAATATCTCTATAAATTAATAAAATTCTCCGGTCCCAACATTATTAATATATAGAGGTTTTACTGTATATTTATGAAAAAGAAAATCGTAATGTTTGAGATATATTTAATTTTATATTTTTAAATATCGTGACCATTCACTTTTAAGTTTGTCCATATTTTCTTATAAAATAAAAATACATCTGCACCATTTTTCATAAAAAAGAGTTTTACATTTTATATAATTATTACAATTTTTTCAATGAAAAATTCATCCAATTATTTTTTTTCCCGCATCTCTACTCTTTAAAAATAAAATCTATCTACTTTATATTAGGAATATGAGAAAGGAGAAATAACACTGGGTTCATATTTTCCCAAATATAATTCAATTTGAAATTAGTTTAAAAAAAATCCAAAAAAGTCGCTAGAAAGAAAGAAAAAGAATCCCCACAAGGAGTTGAACAAAAGAGGGGCTATTTCAATCAATCGGAAATTCTCAACGCAGCAAACATTCACCGATTGAATCAGCCCACTTCAGTAAATTCTTGAAGAGATTGAATTCGTCGAAGGCTCAAATTTCAGCTTAATCGACGCTGTAATTAAGGTATAACTTTATCACTGAATATTGCTTACGAACTGTTCTATGGAATGCCTCACTGACTCAACTTTTATCTTCTCCTTTCTTTTTCCAGAATTTTGTTCAGAAACGAGTGTAAAATGATAGTTTCACTTTGCAATTCAATACTTTATCCGAAGCAACAATTGAGTGTTGTAGCTCAACCTGCATGGCCATCTTTTGCCTGCCTCAAAAATCACACTAAAGTAGTCAATTGCTTGAACAGACGGAACAATTTACATGTTCATTTTGCAAATGGGTATTCAGAACGAAGGGTTTATGCTTCTTCGAATTATGAGGGGTTGTGGGAAGACCCTGATGATGGAAGTGATGATAGTGAAAGTGATGATGAACATGAAGATGAAGATGAGGAAGAGGAAGAGAATGACTTGGATTACGAAAGTGATTGGGAAGCCAATGGAACTGCTAAAGCTGTTGTTAATAATAATTCTGATGATATATCCATCAGAAAGTATGAGGAAGATCTTATTAGAGGTCTGTATTTCTTCATATTATATTAGTAGATTGATCTTTTATTGTTTTATCTTGCTCTTGAGATTCCAGGTTACTGGCTTTAGTTTCATGCTTAGTATTTTACCGGGCAATAATTGGAAGTTGAGAAATGAGAGAATCTTTTACTCAATTTGGAGACTGAATTTCGATGTTTTAGAGCATGGGAAAACTAGGGTTGTAAATGAATCTAGCCGAGCCGAACAAGGTGTTGTTCAAGTATTGAATTATTTTTAAATTTTCGAGTTTCAAAATTTGAGCATGAGCCCTGTTCTGTTGTTGTTCGAATTGAGCTTTATTTGAGGCGAACATGAGTATCTTGACTTATTCGCACATATTTTATTGTAGTTCATTATTGAGCTCAGCTTTACAACCTATCGACCCAAAAACAGTGTTGAAGCATGGTTTCGATATGTTAATGATTCGAGCTCAAATGAGCTTTAAATTGTCGATCCCGTCTTTTTTTTCCAGCTATAAAAGACGCTATGATGTCATACAGTTTTTTCGTTTCTTGCAGAGGTTGAACAGCTGTTGGGGCCAGAAGAAAGAGCCATTTTGGAACAAAATGAATCTCCTAACCTGGATTATATATCAACTGTAAGTTGAATGGTTTATATCACTCTATCACAAATGTGTAACATAAGTCGTTCTCTTTTAGCCTCTTTAACATGAAGCTTTCTCTATCAGTGTGTTTCTTTGCTTAGTGAAACATAATTTCTTGAAGAAATTAGATTTTTCGATTATGAACTTGATTAGTTTAATTCGTGAGAACGTGCTTGTATTGATTTCATTATTTCAACTATTTCGTTCAGGAAAAATGGAAGCCTCTCCACACTTTTGCATTAGCAGGACAGATAAAGTTCATGGATGGACTGCTTGAGCAGGGTTATAACATCGACTTAGTTGATAAGGTACGAGTATTTCTAATAATACAACATTCTTGTTTGATTCATGCATGATAAAACTCGAGCCTTCTTATGAGTTAAATTGGTGAAAACAGGATGGCTTAACTGCCCTGCATTTAGCTGTTATTGGCAAAAGAGAGGCTGTGATTAGTCATCTCTTGAGAAAAGGAGCAAACCCCGAAGCAAAGGACCGAGTATGACAATTATATATCTGTGATTTAATTTATTTTTTTACATTTTTCTTTGATTTTTTTTGGGTTATTGAGATTTGTATATCCTCGTTATAGGATGGTGTTACGCCTCTTCATTATGCTGCTCAAGTAGGTGCCAAACAAACCGTCAAATTGTTGATGAAATACAAGGTTGATGTGAATGTTGCTGATAATGTGAGTTAACCTACTTTACTTTCGAATAATTGATTCTCAGGGTAATCACAGCCATCCATTTAATGTGAACTTTTCAATGTTCCGTGATTTGGACGGTTCTGATCTCCCCGAGACCTTCTTTGAGACTAATCCATTCTCAGTGGATTAGTATTTATGTTTTTGTACAGTCAAGTTCACACTTATTAACTTGATTTCAACACGTTTGTTCGTGTAGGAAGGATGGACACCTTTACACGTGGCCATGCAAACTAGAAATCGAGATATAGCCAAGATTTTATTAGTCAACGGTGCTGACAGAACAAGGAAAAACCAGGTAATTCTTATAGCTCCTCTATACGAATGTGCGAATTAGGGGTGGCAATTGGGTTGAATGGGTTGGGTTTGAGTCAGGTCCATTTGGGTTAGGCTTAAAGTGGGTTGAGTCCAATGTCAAAAAATATGCATTATAGTCGGACCCAATAAGGACCTAACGTGGACCCCATAAGGACCCAAAATGGACCCATTATGAATCAAAGTAATGTAAGGAATTGTTGTAGAGTGTAAAATGTAGATTATTAACTCAAAAGTGAAGAATAGGCTAGACCAAATTTAGACCTAAATTGGACCCA
Organism: Verbascum thapsus; assembly: GCA_963669365.1. NCBI lineage: Eukaryota > Viridiplantae > Streptophyta > Magnoliopsida > Lamiales > Scrophulariaceae > Verbascum > Verbascum thapsus. The sequence continues at coordinate 7,977,118 of OY770117.1, read as the reverse complement.
AATTGGGTCCAATTTAAAACCCAATTGGACCCAAGTATTATTAAAAGTCAACCAATTGAAACTATAATGCTAAAATGTTAGGACCCAACCCATTGAAAACTTTGTTATTTTTTGGGTCCAAATATATGTATAGACCCAAATTGCCACCCCTAGTGCGAATCAGTTGAAATATAAACGGAATGATTTCATGGTTTTTTCAGTCCTTTTAACTTCTCTTTGTAAATTATGTTATCAATCCATTACGTACCAATTGAGCCAAAATCAACATAAAACCCATTGCAGGATGGTAATACACCACTTGATCTTAGCTTATGTTATGGAAAAGACTTCAAGTCTTATGATCTTGCCAAGTTACTGAAGCAAGTTCCAGCTAATAGAGGCATCTGAAGAGTTTGATGAGCATACTCGAAAGAATATTAGCAAGAGAATTAGTTGAAATTTTCAGATTTTTCGACTAATTGCATCTTAATGGGTTATCTTAGATCATTAATTTGGGCGATATAGTGAATGTCGATAGGTAAACTTTGATGATTCATTTATGTACTTGTTTAGACGACTTATATATTTGTATCATTTTTCTCGTTAATTTGATTGGTTCTAAGCTTATTAAACGTAAAAGGCGTTATTTTTAGAGCTCGTTTTAAGGGGTCACTTAGGGTCAAATAAGCATAACCCATCCATCCAATTGCGGATTTCATATATTTTAGGTACTTTTAAGTTTCGAAACTCTCTAAAAATTACTCTGTAAATATTGCCGCTAATTTATAGTGGGCCATAGTTTTTTCCTACCTTATAACATGACTTAGATGAAATTGAAAAGTATATAACATCTAGCCTAATATCTCAAAATAATTAGGACTAATAAACGAAAAATTTGGAACTAATCAATCGGTTGGCATATTATAAAAAAATTCATAATAAAATATCTCAAAATTCTATATATAATTTTGAAAAATTCTTGTAAAAAAGAGAAAAAAAAAATGCTTTTTGGTTGGAAGTAAAACAAGGGTTGGGCTATTTTATACCACTTATTCTAATGTTTGGTTCAAATTATCAACAACTTATTAAATACCTCTGGCCCGTTATCTATTACCGGGCTTGTAGGTTTATGAAGTCTTATGGGTCACACCTATGAGGGTGTGTCCCATAAACCCAATGAGGGTTATATTTTGAGAATTACTAAAATACCGGAATAAAATTTTCTGTTCCAAAACTGTGTTTCAATCTCCTATTCCAACAATGTAAATGAGTGACACTTGTAATTCATAAATCAATTTATTAAGGGATATATTACATGTGTAAATATTTTTACACATGTCACAACTATGTTTCTGGAATAGGAGATTGGAACACAGTTTGGAATAGAGAAATTGATCCCATAAAATACCCTCTACATTACACACGTTCTCCACTTCTTCCAACCTTGCCTCTCTCTCCCATCCTTTCGCCTCTCTCTCCCGCTGCTACATCAGGTTTGTGCGATTTCCATGGTGAATGATGATTATATTGCTTCGTTTCTTGCTTGAAATCATTTTTTATAACTCAAATTCTCTTTCTCAGTCTCAATCCTATAAATACTAAATTTCTTTGTCTTTTTTCTAATCACTTTTGTAATATGCTTTTCAATCATCATATCTAAATATTTATTTGATTTTGATTTAGCGTAATTTTTCTCTACATGTGTGAGTCTGATGTATAGCTGCTTTTACTTGATCATGAAATGTATGATAAAATTTCAAAGAAAATTTCTTCTTGAATTCTTTTCACAAGATCCAATCTCGGGTCTCTGAGCAGGAGGCATAAGAACAACATGGGGCGAAGTTTCGGAGTCAGATTGAGTGATGGGTGAAGAATCGAAGGACTCGACGGTGACTCAAAGGCTAGTTTGGTGTGGAATGGGCGTCTTATTCGGTGACTCAAAGGCTAGTTTGGAGTGGAATGGGATGTTTCCATAGAAAATGGATTAAAATGGAGTTATGAATGTGAGTGATGCCGATCTTAGTACTAGTTACAGCTTGAGACCCAATGGTAAAGTTGTGATAGCGGTTCAGGGAATTAGTGCAGCCATGGCAGGTGGGATTTCAGCTTTGATCAATATGCCATTGGACACAATCAAGACACGGTTACAGGTTTTGGAAGGCGATGAGAACGGTAGAAAGGGGCCCACGTTAGGGCAAACAGTGAGGAATCTAGTGGAGGGTTGGCTTGTTATAGAGGGTTTGGTCCGAGATGGGCTTCGATGTCCATGTCAGCAACAACAATGATAACTACGTACGAGTTCTTGAAACGGGTCTCGACAAAGAATCAAGAAGTTATGGCATCATGAATGAGTATACAGAACAAAATCAGTATATAGGTATATAATGTTTATTGTTTGTATAGTTTTATCTAACTTTGTTTTTTTAAATCTAGTTCAGAATTTCTTTGTTTTTGTTATGTAAATAGCTTATGTTTGTAGTTGCACTTGTAAATATAATGAAATGTACATTTTGTTGGATTGTTATGTTAATATGTTGCCTATGATAGAGATGCTTTGTAAGCATTAGGTAGATGTCAAATATTTTGCTTTAAAAGACTTTAAAAGCAGGTTTATCCACAGAAGAATCATATAAAAACACCATGAATCATAAAGAAGGACCATGAATTCAAACTAATTAAGACTCAATAAACATATATAATTGTGATTATTATCGAATTTAAAATCCCATAAGCTAAAGTACTGCATATGATGCTAATGAAATGCAGATAATTAAGAGCTTTCTCAATGATGAAACACTTGAATCCTATTCAAAGAGAGACAATATAGTTCAGAGGACTACTTATCACATAACAAAAAACACCTATACCAAGAACGAAATTCCCCCGAGCAACCAAAAAGTACACATTTCCATAGCCTAACACTATAACACACTTAAACACGAAACGAACAAATTGACAATAACTATTCGTCTTTCAGAAAGTACTAAGCTAAAAAGATTAGATATACTACACTAAGGACGAGGTCTCTTGTTATTGCTGCACCCAGTAACAACTTCAAAAACTGTAGGGAGATCATTGATCATGTTAAAAAGCCGCTTCCTGCACCAAAAAGTGGCTAAAAAACATCACATTTTTGACAAGAGTTCAAGTAAGCTACATTTCCTGCAACGCTAGATGTATAAAAAAAGGTGATTGAACCATATGCAACTGCACAGTTTATTTTCTCCAATAAACCACTAGGATTTGCAAAGCCGTTATCGATACATGAAAATCATATCTAAAGCAATAATGATATAGTCCTCAACATATCAAATATCAATTTCTAGCTCAAACCTTACTTAGAAAGAGTACAATGCGGATTAACAAAACAAGTAGTACCAAAATAGAAGGCAACGGAAATCAATCGTGGACAGCAACTAGTGATAACTAGTCTTTTCTTGCATCCCGTCTCTAGCAAAGTTAATTCCCAGAGCCGGCTCTCAGGGAGTTCAGGAGGTACTTCTTCAGCAGGCAAATAAATTTTCCCGATTATGGAACCAGGCAACTAGTTATGCAACTTTCAAATAACTATCAACAATTACAGCAGAAATTCACCATTTTTCAAGCAATCAGGCCAGGCAAAAGCAAATTGCAACAAAAAAATCCTGAAACAAAATCAATGAAAAAGAATACTCCAAATATGACGTCATTAGAAGGACTAAATATGCAAGTTTTAAGTAATTCATTAACAATGCCGGACGAAGATCATTGCTTTAAACAAACAGCTGTGCTACAAAGAAATTGCAAACGATTTGCAGCCAAAAAATCCAGAAACAAAGTCAATGGAAAATAACATTCTAAGATATGTGTAATATCAAAGCACAAAGAAGATTTTATGCGGGGAGTAAACCTCCATTTTTACAGGGGTGGAGGATTGTTGGGAGTTGCAGAGGGTTTTGTGCGGGGAGAAATATTTCTGGGAACCTCCATTTCTCCTCTCTCACAAACGCACCGAACAAAGAATTTGGAAACTAATTATAACAATTGCATTTCTGGGGGGAAGAAGGCGATGTTAGGAAGAAGAATCGGAAGAACAAGACGATGTTAAGTTTTAAATTAAAAGGGGTATTTTGGGCTTTAAAATTTTTAGTGAGGATATTATAGTACATTTTATTATTTTAACCCACTCTATAATTAATTGAAAATTACTAACCAAACAAAAATGTATTGGTATTGATTAAAATACGCTTGGGTTACAATACTACTTATTAGCCCAACCCTTCTATACCCAACCTTCCAACCAAATGAGGCCTTAAAGTTCACGTATCACTTCAAAATATTTTTCTCAACTATTTTTATCATCAAATTTCAAATAAATCACGTATTAATGAAAAAGAATATCTAAAATAATGTTTTGTGATTATTTTAAATGTCAAATTAATTAATTTCATTAAAACTATTTAATAAAATTATATTACAATATCAATCCAAACAAACTTTGGTAACAAAAAATAAAATATATTATATTAATCTTTACATTTTTTTTAAAGAAAAACTTATCCAAACATACTATTATACACATTTCTTATTTTTAAAAACACAATTTCATCACTTTTATGAATTTCTTTTTCCAGAATTGAATATGCCATTGGGGACCAATCTGTCCTTTTCTCTGTGTAACTTATTGAATTTCATCATTATTTTTGTTCGAATCTTGCTCGATTGAATCATAATTGTAATCCTTCATAAAGTTTTGAAACCAAAGAAAAGAAATTTGTGTAAGTGTTCATTTTCAAATCCCCAACTTTTCCCCCTTATTCGCGATGCGAATTAGGGTTTTAAGTTGCCTCTAATAATAATATGTGTTTTTGTTGTATGTTTCTGAGTTCTGCTAATTTTCCTATGTCAATTTGTTGCAGCTATTGAAGTTCAGAGAAAGGATGGGAGAAGAAAATGATGCTTTTTACGTTGTACGGAAAGGGGATAATATTGGAATTTTTAAGAGCGTTAGTGATCTACAATATGTTCTTCAATCTTCTGTAATTTTCTCTTACTTCTCTTTGATTTTTTTTCCAGCATTTTGTTTAATGTGAAGCTTATTTTGAATACAGTCATTTCAAGTCTTTGTGTGCTGAGATTTTTTTTTATTCTCCTTTCCTGGCTGAAAGATATTTCTACATTAAATAAAATTTCAAAGTATCTTTATTTTTAAGAATGGCTTCTTATGTTTAATCTGAAAAATGGTGGTTGGTAGCATATCCAGTTATTCTAGCTAAGTTTCTATATTATCAGGAATATGGTGTTGTGTTGTTCCTATAGGTGAAACACAACGAGCGTGTTGTGTCAAAACATGGGTGTGACATGGTGAATTTTTGTATTCTGAGTAATGTTGGCTGTAAATAACTATGATATTAGTTGAAACTTGAAACTTAAAAGAATTACCATTTTTGGGTTAATTTTTCGACAAACATATTTGTTTTAAGTGGTGATTTCCAATGTTTATAGGAATTGTTTCAAATTGAATTGCTTAATTAGTTTTTCTAGTTGAAGCATTTTTTGTTCGCTTTGACCTGGGGCAATTTCCCATTGCTAACCAAATTAATATGGTTCACAATTACAAGGTTGATCTGCACTTGAAATATAATGCTAACAAAAATATTAATTACATGCCTTTTGAAATGATCATTTTTTGAATTGTTGAATGTACGATGATGAATATGTGTGCTGATTCGTCTACACTTGTTTCTTTTGCAGGATTCTCCTCTAGAAGTGTGTAAAGGTTATGGTTTGTCTAAAGAAGCTGAGGAATACCTATCTGCTCGTGGACTTAAGAACTCTATTTACTCTATTGATGCCAGCCGTGTGCAAGATAATCTTTTTGGCCAACTCATGATGTGCCCTTTTCGGGTTAGATTCGGAATTTAATGTGAAAGTTGAATGTATTTTAGATGTGTTTCAAACATTTAGTATGGGTGCAAGTTGCAAGCAAAGCATTGATACTGTGTAGGACATGATTTTCTAAATATTAATTGGGAAAATTCTTTTATGCAGCAACCAAATTCGTCTAGTAATAAATCATCTGGCAAGAGCACTTTAGAGAAGAGACCGCAGGTAGTTTCTGACCTAGTTTATTTTTTGTAGTATTGAAGTGATTATGCATTTATGACTTTACTATGAAGATGCAATTGATTTACTTCGCCTCAAACTCAAACGAGTTTCATATAATGCCTTTGGCCTTTTATTTTCAAGTGGGCTTCTTGCCCTTAATGCAACCAAAATAACCTTATTATTTTGCTATTTTCTTGACACCCTGTTTGGTCCGAGAATTTTGGTGAAGTAAAGGAAGGAAAAGGAAAAGTAATTTATAGTTTCCATCATTTTCCTCACCAAATGGCAAGGAAAATGAATTGTTACAAATTGTTACCAAACAGAGGAAAATTATTTTCCTTGTGTTTTCTTTTCCTTTCCCCTTGAACCAAACAAAGCATAAGTGTAGTGTGATGAGTAATAATACTTTTGGCCCGGTAGATTTGAATATGTGTTGATAGGAATTGTAAATCACCATTAGCCTGGTTTATGATCATTGACCTTCTCTTTTATGTCTACTTTTCATTGTTGATTTTGATTATTTACGGCAAAGTGTTCTAAGTTTTCCTTTGGTTTCTCAACAGGACGTAGTTGGATCAGCTTCACTCGCAACAAATCTTCAAATGAAGCATGTCAATTTAGATAATTTGCTTCAAGGTCCACCAATATCTTCAAATTGCGTAAGTTGAATTCATGTCAATTTCCTTTTGCAACATGAGTACATTCACTAACAATGTCTATTGGGTTCATGCCTTAAGGGAATATATTGATCATATAAGATAATGTAGTTGGTTTGTTCAAATTTAAATTATTCTTAGACACTGCATCAATCTTACTTGTGTCAGTTAAATACATATTTGCAGCTCTTAAAATTGTAATAAGTTGCAAACTAAGATAGAAAGGAAAATTCTTTGGACATACCACTGAGTCTTGGAAATGATGTTGTCTTAAATACCTTCATTACAGAAGGCTGATGTGCTAATAATATGAAAACTTACATGCATACCCCTTCACTTATTAGGTAACTACCTCAAGTCCTGAGGTTTTGCAAATTAGCATGATACCCCTGTCAATCCTGTAATCGACTTTTCACTGACATGGGTTGAAATTGTTTCAATTGATAGTAAAAGTTATGGTAATTTCTCAAACATAGGGGTCTCTTTTGTAATTAGGGTCTCATGCGGGGACTGTCTTTGTAATTTACCCTCGCAATGAGATGGTTTTATCCATATTTCACAGCTTCTTCCCATTTCTTTTGCAGAGTTCTTGTATTGTCGAGTTTGATGGTGCTTCAAAGGGAAACCCTGGACAAGCTGGTGCTGGCGCTGTGCTGCGAGCAGCAGATGGAAGCATGGTAACTTTCTTTGTTCATTCAACACTATATTTACGCTAGTTTCGTTTTGACCCTCAGACAATGTGCTCACCTTAAAAAGCACATTCCAAACGATGCTTCTCTGTCTTGAGGTCTCTTTTGCTATTTGTTGCAACATGTTACATATTAGGTATAAATCGATGCGCACCCGTTACTGGGTAGTTACCATGAGCCTCTCAGACCCTACCCACTCAAAATTAGGGATAAATTGTAATTTGCTTTTCAATTACAGAATGGAAATTGTAATATGATTTTAATGATAGGGAAGTTATGCTAATTTTTCAAATCCCCGGTAGTTTTTGTAATTACAGTCTCACGCATGGGGTGTTTGTGTAATTTAACATGCATGGGGGGGTTTGTGTAATTACAGTCCATATAATTTACTCTGCACGTTATTCTGACTTTGAGTTATAATAGGTTTTCCGATTGCGTGAAGGCGTGGGTTTTGCGACAAATAACGTTGCTGAATATCGAGGTGCCATTTTAGGTTTAAAATATGCTCTTCAACAAGGATTCAGACATATACGTATACAAGGAGACTCTAAGCTTGTTTGCATGCAGGTAAAAGTATCTTCCTATCTCCTTTATTTATCCCCACAAGATGAAATAGGAACTGAAAAGGACTTGGTAAATTAATGGAGAATGCTAAAAGAAATTTATGTGTGCATAGGATGCATATAATCTTTTTCCTTGTTATTGTATCATGGGGACAGGTTCAGGGTTTATGGAAAACCAAAGTTCAGAATATGGCTGAATTGTGTAAGGTGGCTAAAGAGCTCAAGGATCAGTTTATAACTTTCGAAATCTCTCATGTTGAAAGAGTAAGTTACATTGAATATGTCATCCATTTGATGTTAACCTTGAAGTCTCTACGGTTGTGTTTGGACTTTGGATTGAGGGATTTTGGTTTGAGGAGTGGATTTTATATTTCTCTAAATGAGTCAAATTTGAAATAGATTGAATCATTGAATAAGATAGCTTGAAATGATTTCAAAAGAATTTTAAATCCATTATGAGTTGATATTATCCAAATCTCAATGGATATGTTGATGAATTTGAAATTCACTTCGAATTATTCAGTTCAAACACAACTTAAGAAATTGTTAGTACATGATTTAAAAACTTCTTTTTTGCAAATTAGTTTAAATTGACAACATTCTTACTTGAGTTTATATTTTAGATTTATGTCCAAAAGTTAACTCAAGTGTTTTTGACCCTTCTTACTTCTCGTAAATTATCTATTACTATCTCATCTCTTTTGACATTTTATCAGGACCGCAACACGGAAGCTGATGCCCAGGCAAACCTAGGAGTACACCTAAAGAGTAATCTCTTACGATCTTTCCTTGATTTTCATATTCTTCATCTTCATATTTGCTTTTTATGTGAACCTTACATGATGCAATGGTCATGCAGGTGGTGAAATTCAAGTCGAATGTGACAGAAATGGAGCGGTACACGGACATATGGGGTTCAAGATAATGTCTATGGAATTGATTTAGCTCTGCTTTTGTCAGGTACAATCTAGTTGAAATTTGTAGATATGAATTATGACTTGCTAAGATGATGATTATGTTAACTGGATTCAAGAGTTCTTGGCTCAGAAGGGCTGCAGATTTAGTTTATGAAATCACTAGATGTAATGAATGAGTCTTGGTTCGAATTTTGAGCTAATTATTTGCCCTGTAAAATTTCATGTTACTCTGTCAAACTTGATGGAATTTGGTTAAATGTAAGACTGTTGTTTGAGATGATTATATGAAATTGTTTTTATGAAACAATTAGTAATGAGGTTAAGAAATTCTACTTGGTTGACTTAATCAGAAGGTATTGGTGTCGATTTTGGGATAGTAAACTAAATGAAATTTTGATGAGATTTTTTGTGATATCTCAGATTTCTATTTCGATTATTACAAAATCACGGAAATTTATATAAATTCTTGAAATTTTTGGATGGAACTTTGGCCATATTATCAACATAATTGCGCATCTTTTACATCGATAATAGTATATATATATATATATATATATATATATATATATATGAAATATGTGACGAGTTTTGTTAATTAGGGTGATTAAAATCTTTTGTAAGCTGGATTTATAGGAAATAAGAAAGAAATGCATTAGATGAAGAGGGGTTATTTATTCGGAGAAGGATTAATTGCTTGAATGTACTCACACATATCCATTATATATACAAAGACTTATGATTATATCGAGATTTAAAAATTTCATGATATTTTTAAGAATTAATTTCTTAAAAATAACTAAAGAATAATGATCTAGATTCTGAAAGTGTTTGGACTATGATGAATTTTGAAGTCTCAAAGACAAAATTACAAGTTCCATCGTTGAGAAAATTCAGGACAGGGCATAAAATAGTATTACATTTAAGCATTCGATACTCCCATGTTGTAAATACAATTATATCTAATACTTGTATAAAATAATCAAATAATTTCAATTTTTAGTCAGTTCTTAGAGGAAAAGTTAGTTAAATAGATCATTCATTAGAATAAAAGTAAAAGTAAAAGTAAACAAATGAACTAACTTCAAGTTCATGGTGCAACGCTTCATGTTCTAAAGATCTAATTTAGGCACAAGAATGTGAAATGTTTTAGAAAATAGTTCTATTTTTACTCAATTGGGCTGACAATAATGAAGAAATTCTTGACGGCAAGGCTTACTTGTTTGGTGAATTTTGAGCAAGTGGGGGAAATTAAAAGTTAATAGGAAGGAAGTGATAATTAGGAAATTTATGATTTATATATATATATATATATATATTATATATATATAATACTAGATTCAAAACGTAAGAACAATAAGTTTTTCGATCTCGTTCATATTTTTCATGTACTCTTATTAAAGGACCGAGGTCCCATAGCACTTTCCACCTAGGCACATGCGGCTTAACTAAAACGAAAAAAAAAAAAATTATCGTTGAAATACTTCCATTTCATATTTCATCTCAAGTTTGCAGATTAAGTAATGTGTTAAATCTTTATAAACATAGATACGAGATGAGGAATATTCAATCGGCGTGTAATTGTATAAGGAAATATATTGTCGTCATATGTATTGGAATATTCATTCAGAATATATTAATATATAAGAAAGTGTAAACCCATAAATTTAAGATAAACGAAAAAAAAAAAAAAAGTTGTTTGGAAGTGCAAAAATCTAAAAAATTCGAAAAATTTAAGTCCACAACCCTTTTTATTAATTTTCATTCTAGATGTAACCAAAAGAAATATTTCATTTTAGACAGATTAAACTAATGCTACATCACATAAAACAAACTGATATTCAATACTTACAAGTATATATAGGTCTTTTATTAAATTTTGTTGCCAAATGATCAGCCACAAAATACAAAAACGGGTAAAATATCATCCACAAACGTAAAGATAAACAATTACGAATATAAATTAACTTTAATTTATAGAGTGACAAAAGTATGGATTTATGTTAATATTATATGAACATATTACTTGTACACTTGTACTTTTATGTCTCACTAATTATCATATCCATAATTATAATGTAATATAAGGATACTTATTAGAGAATAGTTACTATTTGTACAAGTTATTAATACTTATACTAATATTTTTTTTGGCTTTACGAACATTATAAAAAAATTATTCTTCAAGTATATAAAATACATATCATAAGTAAAACGCACAAATAATATTATGCTTCCTTTTTTTAATAAAAATTACTTATCCAACGTTGCAAAAATCGGTTACGTTAATTTAATTTGACGTTTCATCATATAATTATATTTATTTGTACATATTATCCAGTATAAACTTTTTATGCATACATTCCATCCCTTTCACTGCCTATATATACCTCAGTTTGCTTTCAAGATTTCATCACTTTCACTCAAACAAAATTCACTTCCTTTTTCATATGTTTTAATTTTTGATTTAGAACTTTAAAATGGCCATAAAATCGACCCTCTTTCTAATAGCATTAGTGCTCTTGGCTACAAGAATGGTACTCTAATTTACAACATTTTATTATTATTATTTAATTATTAATTTTCATTAACAACAAAATTACATATATATATATATATATTTTTACATTTTGATGATCTCTTTGATTTTAACAAATTTGATCGAACCAATGGTTCTTGTCATTGTAGGCCTCATCTTGGGAAGAAATGGACATAGAAATTGAGGTGATATTCTCTTATCTTTTTTCCATACTAATTACTCGTATTTTTCTCTTTGTATTTTTCATAGTAATTTCTAGACTGTATGACTCACAACCATTCATATAACGGGATTTCTCTTTTTTCATTTTCTTTATTCTTTGTGCATTTATAATATACAATATAAGATAAAACGTAAAAATATAATCTAATTATTTCTTCTTTATTTGTGTTTCGGGTTTTATGCCCAAATCCAGGCCCCGATTTATGGTCCAACTGAGGATCCGGTGGACGCCCCTGCCCGTGCTCCGGCCAAATCTCCGATTGCTTCGCCGCCTAAGCTAAGTGCTTACCCACCAATTCCTTCAACACAAGGTACATAATAAACAAATACTCGAAAACCCGATAAATTAAATAATAATAATAATATTTAAATCCATCATATTATAATCACGGTATAAGTTATTGTTTCAATATATATATATATATATATATTAGTAGATGAAATCATATACAAATATTTCTTTGTTTGAACTGCAGATTGTGTGCAAATGTGTATCAAACACTGCCCAAAGAAGCCAAAAAAGCCATGCATGAAGAACTGTATTGTATGCTGTAGAGACAACCATTGTGTACCAGAAGTAACACCAAACTGCAAATGGGAAAAAGCTATGTTCAAAGGCAAAGAAATTAAATGTGTCTGAAATATTCGAATAAAATCAATATTACTATCAACTTTTATTTAAATTTGAATTTCTGTATCAGTCCAATTATGTAACAAAACTTTGTTGTAATATGAAACAACTCTTTTGGAATAATATATTAAGCTTTTACTAATTTTTAGGTAACTTGTAAAATGTACGTGCGTGTTGAGAGTATGTAGTATTGAATTTATGTTTTTGAACGAAATTTGTATAAAGAATATATATATTAATATCACAAATATACACATCAAAATTTTGATTCTAAGTGCTAAATAAATTTTGACCTTGAAAATTCATGTGTCTTTTTTTGTTTTCAATTCCAAATCATTTACATTGATTGAATTTATAAATATATAGCAATTAATATAATTATTCATTTATTATAGTCTGTATACGATGAACAATTAATTTGTTTAGAAGGCTAGATTAAATATATCGATTATTAACTAATTTCTTTAGGTAATTAGCCTTACCTTGTTTCTAGAATAATATTCACATAAAATTATTTTAGTCTTGACATAAAAGTTGAGGAATATAAATCACCGAAAATTATTTATACTTTTAAAACAATAATATTAATATTATATTATAGATTGAAAAATTATATATTCTTATGCTATCAACAAAAGTCAAACTGCAAAATTCAAAACATATTAAAAAAATGGCATTTATTAATCAATTAATTAAGCCTTTATCTACCCCTTGTTATCTTGAACCTTCCAAGGGACATTTCATGTGGGCAGCATTGACATTTGAGTGACTAAATATACCAGAACTAACTACATTGATTAAATCGAAAAATATCACATGGGATTGATTTATTAATGTCAGAAGGTGTGTCTTATTTTTCAAAGCTTATACTATTTTTAAATGCATGAATTATATATATATATATATATAATATATATATATAATATTATATATATAGGACGTCGGTGCCAATAACATAATTTAGTGACTACTAGTATGTTTTGAGATTCAAAATTTTGGATAAGATTTAGATATTATAAGTATTGAAAGCCAATATAGAAAGTACAACACCCAATACTAAAATTATAATCGAACTTTAGGTTTTAAGAGCTTCTATAAATTATCGGAAAGCAAATATATAACATAGGAATAGAATCGTGTTAATATGTATTTAATTTGCTTATGTATACCATTTTTTTAATCATTTTTTTTTTGTAGAACTCAAGTTTCGAATTAATCACATCAAAAAATTCGATCATAAACAATGGTGGAGTTAGAAACTCAATTTTTTTTTGAAAATTAGGTAGGGACAGTTATAAAATTATATATTATTAAATATTAATCTGAAACTCTTATCATATATGAATAATTTTCACTATACTGAACCTCAAATTATCCTAATTCGATATGAACACGAAAACAACTCAACTCTCCCATTAAATAGAGTAATAATGTTTAGGGTCAAAAAAGATATATTTATTTAATAGATCGGATGGTAGATGCATGTGACATAATTTATGTGTCATTGGTCAATTTTGTAAATCTCTATTTATACAAGTTCTACATACACTTGAATCATCACTAAATAGCTACTTGGCTTCACTTGCTTTTGGAAAAAAAGAATGGGTTCAAAATATGGGCTCCTTTTGCTAGCTTGTTTTCTTCTACTTAATTCAACGGTATGCCTATCTTTTTAATTTCTTGTATTTATATCTTATTTATTATATAATACAAGTAATCGAACACAATATAAATATACTAACACCTGTATGTTTAATCAATAATTAGAAATTCACTCTAGTAAAATTATGAATTTTCGTACTTATTTTTTTTTATATACAGGACGTCACACTTGCTTCGGTAGGAAACCCAAAGACTCCACCACCACCACCACCACAGTATCCACCTCCTCCGTCAGCAATCAAACCGCCACCACCACCACCACCACCACCGATAGCAAAGGCTCCACCACCACCACCGCCACCACCTCCACCTCCTCCGGTCATCAAGAAATCACCACCACCACCACCACCGATAGCAAAGGCTCCACCACCACCACCACCACCACCACCTCCACCTCCTCCGGTCATCAAGAAATCACCACCACCACCACCAGTCCAGCCACCAATTCCTCCTCCTCCAGCGGCCAATCGACCAAGAAACACACAAGGTAAAATCTTATCCAACTTCTATTAGCTAGTTATTAGAGCAATCTACCTCCATGTTGTGATATTCGTTAATACTTAATAGCACTCTTAACACAAAAATAAGCAAATTTACATGCATGTGATTTTCAAAATGAAGCATACCATACATACAACCTCGTATTTAACCTACATTAATTCACCAATAAAAAGACCAAAGTGCCCCTGCTTTCTAAAAATATTAACCTTATATATTTAAATTGAATATATAATGATTTTGGCAGAATGCATTCCGCTATGCATGGTGAGGTGCAAATTACACTCTCGAAAGAATATATGCATGAGAGCTTGCTTGACATGCTGCGATAGATGCAAATGTGTACCTCCGGGGTATTATGGGAACAAAGAAGTATGTGGCAAATGTTACGCACTACAAAGGGTGGCATGCCAAAGTGTCCCTGAGATTTTACATTTATTTTAATTTAATTTCTAGGATTTTTTTTTTCCCATGCATTTTTATCAGCTCAATCATATTGTATTTGTAGGAGATCGACTTTCATTTCATCGTTCTATATTTAATGATTATATTGTGGTATCTGTATTAACATAATGTTCTTTTGAAATGATAGAAAGATTAAAAAAAAAAAAAAACGCTAAATCAGAAAAATTCTGGCACCTATTTAATTTGTTCCATATTAAATGTGATTTATTCGTCTGGAAACAAAAAAATATTACAAATTTAGTTTTTTATTTTTATTTTTGTAATTGCCAACTCATGGGAATTCAGTCTACCTTTTAGGTTTTACGCGTATAGCAATTATGTGCGCGACAAGAAAAAAGAAAATGTAAATTTAATCTCACATGATACAATTATTTTACTTTTAGTTCACCACTTTACAAAATCTTAAATATAGTACCTATATTTTGAAAGAGTTACAATGTTAGCCCATTTTTTAAATAATATTTATCTCATAATTTATTTTCGCTAAAAATTAATGAAAACTAATAAAATATAATCTTGAAAATTAAATTTTGCGTCCTAAACTATACAAGTTCTCGAAACACCTTCAAAACTATGGCTGTCAACAGGGGTTATCCAGACTCTGACCCATTTAACTTTAGTTTTATTCAACCCAAACCCAATCCATAGGGCCTGGGCCCCGGATCCGACCCACAAGGCCTGGTCCCCGGACCCAATGGTATTAGATACTTCGGGTCTGGGTCGGATCAGGGTAGAACGCTTTTGTGGGTATTTCATGGGTCCCGTCTGGGTATTTTTCCAAACCTCGCCCATTGACAGCCCTAATGGTTATACCGTGCAAGAGCAAAATTTGTATGAAGAAACGATGATAAACTACTCTGCAATTCAATGCCGCATTTATACATATTCACTCTGCAGGCATATGGTTGTCCATATATGAGCTTAAATTTCATAATACTACACCAAAAGCCTAACTCATGGACTTTGAGTATATTGAGCCAGAAGTTAGAAGAATCTCAAGTTCCAAAATGCATCAAAAACTCACAATTGATTATGAAGAAATTGAATCACTGGAAATACTCTAACGCCATACAACATACGATGGTTATTGTAATGCATCAAAAAGCGGGTTTTCTATCAAATCCTTATACGTGACGAACGAAACCAAATTACAAAACCGTGCCTATGTAATAAAACGAATAAGTCGAACTATTAGCTATCAAATTATTCACATTAATTTACCTCAACCATGAGAACCATTACCATTAACTGCAGGTTGTGCCTTCTGCATTTCAACACTTCTAACCTCCTTAATCTCATCATCCTCATCATCAGTATCCAAAGTGAACTGAGAACTGTTATCGAATTGCATCTTCCCATCATCCCCGAGAGGCTTGTACTGTGTATACTCCCGATTAATCCCGTACTTCTTACAGAACACAGAGTACAACCCAACAGACAAAGTAATAAGAAGAGCCAAATGACAATTAAACTGTAGTGTTGCAATTGCACGCCCACGATGATACTCATGGTGCCCTTTGCACTTGATAGTGTAATTTCCTCTACTCTTCTCATGCAAAGCACAACCGTTCGATATCAAGTTCGAGTAAAACGAAAACCCCATTTGCAGAGTCCACATCCCCTGTAGAACTAACCCAATTCCACGGCCTAATCTTGGGTAAATCGATTTAGGGCTCTTTAGTTCAAAAACAGTGGAAAACATACATATGGCTATGGGCACTAAAATCAGATCATAGTAACGGTTCTCAATTCCACTCGGATCTTTACTTTGCATGTAAAACAACAAGAATTCTTCCCCGAAAGCGAAAGCGTAGATCAAATTGAGTAACTTTAGAGGAAATCGAAACGAAGCTAAAATGTTTGTTAAAATGCCTAAGAGAGAATAAAGGAGAAAAAGCAAGGCAATTGAGATTACCTCCAGCTGCAAGACTAGACCTGTGTTATCTTTGGAACTAACGGCGTCGGATAAGGAGATAAACGAGTTAAAAATGAAAAGTACTGACAGAACGGAGATCAATAAAAACGTTACCGTCGATGAAAACGACGTTGATCTGGAGGTAGATGTGTTAATATTATGCGGCGGCGATTGTGGCGACGACGACGTCGTTTTGGTCAGAGCTTCGGCGGCGGAAACTATGATTTCCCAAACGCCGATTAAGATGAAAGCGCCGCCGGCTACAGTGTAGGTGAACAATCCCATTGTTGACTTGTCAGTATATGCAGTACCCTAAGATTTTCTCGTGTTAAGTGAAGTGGATATGGGATCGGGTCAACGATCGGATCCTGGCGGCTCACGGCGGTGCGATATCGTTCCGCCGCCGCCAAAAGGAAGAGTCAAAGCGGCGGTGTAGCTGCGTGGGGCGGTGGGAGAACAGAGGATTTTGATAATAGCGAAGTGATTATTGAATTTAACCGTTTATAAGTTAATGGTTAACTAACTGTTCGGCCGAGATGCTATAATCATTAATCAGATCTTAAACAAGAAACACTACTTGAAAAGACTATTTTGTCCTTCTATTATTTTGTTTGTTTTAATCAAGTAATCTATTTTCAATTACAAATGCTTGGTGATAATTTCATAGCTCGAATTTGAAAATTTTTATAACACATTGAATATGTAAATTTAAAAAAATATACAAATATTAGTGAATTTTATATACTTGACATATATATAAAGTAGGTACTCTTCTTTAAAAAATTGACGTCTTATTTGAATTTATAAAAGTTTATTAAAAATATTACTTCTTATAACATGTCTAATTTTTAATTAAGTTTACAATTATTGTTTATGTATAACTATGTCATTAAATGTGATTAGGTTTTAGTAAAAAAGTAAATAAGTTATATACTTTTAGAAAAATGGAAGGTAAAATAGTTAGATTTCACAACAATGCATGATTTTATAGTAAGAGTAGATGATTTACACTAGAATTAAATGGAATAATGAGCATCTCTTTTGGGACAAGTTAATAAATGTAATAAAAGATGAAATATGAGAGTAAAATCTAATCTGGTTTTGGGAGGGTGAAAATTATTTTCTCACATAATAACATGGTTATTAAGTTAAAGGAACAAAGGGTAGATATCATATGGCACTTGATAGAGAAAATCACAATTTGGCACTCTAAAGAACTCTATGCATAAGTAGCAAATTGATTTTGGTTGATATTTTTATCTTAATTAAGATTTCTAGCCAAATTAAAGCTCTTGCTTATTATCTATAAACAGGCTACGAATTTCATTAATAAAGATATCGTATATTTTTGAGCAAATTAATTTGTGAGTTCTCTTTTCGTTCGTTTTAGAACTGTTGTGATGGATTAATCGAGCAATCAAAGAAATAACAGAAAACGTAAATAAGTGACACAGAATTTACGTGGTTCACCAACGTTGTGTTGGCTACGTCCACGGGCAGAGGAAGAACGATTTTATTAGAGGCTAGGTTTTCAGATTACAGAGATATTCAGAATAACCTGCGAACAGGTCTATTTATAATACTAACAGACTAATCTAACTTGGGCTCAGCCCATCACGTATCTGCAGGCCCAAATCCGAGTTCCATTAGTAATCCATAGTCGATTCAAGGCACTTATTTAACAAATCTCCACCTTGACTTGAATCCTCCAAACAGACGCATCCTTTCGATTGCCAGACTTCTTCCTCCACCTCAGAATTACCCCAAAGGGTAACTTAACAACTTGTGATATTTAGCAAGTTCAAACAATGTTGAAACTTGCTATGAGGAACCGGCTTGGTAAACATATCAGCGGGATTATCAGCAGTACCAACTTTCACCACCTTGATCCTCTTCTCACTTCTCAGGAAATGATACCTCACATCAATATGCTTTGTCCTCTCATGATGAACTTGATCCTTGGCTAAACAGATTGCACTCAAACTGTCACAATAAACGACAGTTTGATCATGATGTAGACCAAGGTCACTAACTAGCCCTTTCAGCCATATTCCTTCTTTTGCAGCTTCTGTCAACGCTACATACTCTGCCTCAGTTGTAGACAAAGTAACTGCAGCTTGCAATGTTGCTTTCCAACTAACAACAGAACCACCAAGAGTGAACACATAACCAGTCATCGACCTCCTGCTGTCAACATCTCCAGCATAATCAGAATCAGAATAGCCAGCCACAGAACAATGTGAATCTCCACCATAAATGAGGCCAACATCAGACGTGCCTCTAAGGTATCGAAAAATTCTCTTAGATAGAATCTGCATCCCTTTTTCACTCATATGACCAAGCCTCATATGCCATAACTTAGTCATGTCCTGGTCTTGAACTTCAGACGATGCAACCGCAACGGAATCAGTCACCGTAGAACCTCGCAGAAAATACAAGGTACCACGCTTCAAGCCTGTCAGAACCACCTTTGAATCTCGACAGATATGCATAACACCACCCTCACCTTTGAAACTGAAACCTTTGCTGTCGAGTAAACTCAACGAAATCAGATTCTTAGTCATCTGTGGGACATGCCTGACGTCATTCAAGGTGCAGAACGAACCATCATGTGTCCTGATCTTTATTGAGCCAATTCCGATTACTTTACAGACAGCACTGTTGGCCATGTTAACGCTGCCTCCATCTGTCTTTTCATAGGTCGAGAAATACTCCCTGTACGGACATATGTGGTACGATGCCCCAGAATCAAGAACCCACACATCTCTGCGATGTGACTGTTCATCTGCAACTAAGGCCAAATCCTCTTCAGACTTTGTACCAGTTTCTGCTACAGCAGCAGACCCACTAGGACCTTCTTTTCTGTCCGACTGCTTTTTTTTCTTAGGACAATCAGATTTCCAATGCCCTGTTTCTTTGCAATAGTTGCAAATATCATCAGGTTTTGGACCCTTTTTATTCTTTTTCTTTTTCGATTTTTCACTTCCCTTAACTGTTGCAGCCAGACCAGATGCCTGATTCTCTGTATTGGAACCAGACGCCTTTTGACGATCTTCTCTGGTGTGAAGAGCGGATCTCACATCTTCCAGAGATAAACTATCTTTCCCAACAATAAACGAATCCACAAAATTCGCATATGATTCAGGCAAAGATACCAACAGAATTAAAGCAGCATCCTCATCTTCTACTTTAACATCAATATTACGCAGATCTAGCAAAATTTTATTCAATTTATCTAGATGGTCCCGAAGGGATGTACCTTCCTGCATGCGTAATCGGAACAGGCGTTGCTTCAAAAGCAACTTGTTGGTCAGAGATTTCGTCATGTACAGACTCTCTAATTTTAACCAGAGACCTGCCGCAGTATCTTCATCAGCGACCTCAATGATCACGTCGTCGGACAAACATAGCATGATCGTAGAATGAGCTTTCTCCTCCAGAGTACTCCATTCTTCATCGTCTACATCTTCCTTCTTCGTCTTTCCAGATAGCGGAGCCCATAAGCTCTGCTGTTTCAGAAGAGATCGCATCTTGATCTGCCACAAACCAAAACTGTTTCTCCCGGTGAATTTGTCAACCTTTACGTTAAACGCAGACATCTTCAATTCTTGCCGAAAAAATATCCAAGTGCGGAAAACCTGATCGATTGATCTGGCTCTTGATACCAGTTTGTTGTGATGGATTAATCGAACAATCAAAGAAATAACAGAAAACGTAAATAAGTGACACAGAATTTACGTGGTTCACCAACGTTGTGTTGGCTACGTCCACGGGCAGAGGAAGAACGATTTTATTAGAGGCTAGGTTTTCAGATTACAGAGATATTCAGAATAACCTGCGAACAGGTCTATTTATAATACTAACAGACTAATCTAACTTGGGCTCAGCCCATCACGTATCTGCAGGCCCAAATCCGAGTTCCATTAGTAATCCATAGTCGATTCAAGGCACTTATTTAACAAGAACAACTTGAACTTAACATATTTTTATCCATTCATCCCCCGACTTATCAAATGGATTTTTATCCTGTTTATGTCGTGTTCACCAATTCGTTCCAATGCTCGTTCGTATACACGGATTTCATTAGGTCAGGGTTATGTTGTTGATTTCGGATTGAAAATAATTCAATTCATCCATTCATTTTGAAGAGAATTTTTCACACGAAATTGATCAAATTCTAGATAGATTTGTACCCTTATATCTACTAGAAAGACTAATTACCATTAATATGTTTAATTTTCTACTATATTTCGTTTTGAGAAATATTAAATGTTGCCTATATGTAGAATCCTTTATAAACCGAAAGTGAAAATGCAATAAAATATGACTTTGTATATTCCAAAAACAATAAGATAAGAGAAATTAAGATGATATTGAACAATAATCAATTTGCCAACTGAAAACACCTTTTGAGCTACAACCTAGTGTTTAATATCGCGGAATGTAGAAATGGTCAATTTTTTATTTAATTTTTGAGGAGTAATATAGACGAGAGAGTCTGGGGTTATCCATTCTTTAATTAATTAATTAATTAATTAATTAGCTAATGGATTGATTTTACGACTAAAGCTTTAGTTCTTTTTATGTATTTTAGAGAACATATAAATAAAACTGTCCCATATACCAATAAGTTAAATTCTATAACATAAATATAAACTTAAGAATATAGGAGTAAGTTTTTTCTTAAATCTTTTATAAGCTTCCTAGTTTATAACAACATTTTATTTAATTGTTCTTGGTTGAAAATTATATCAAAGTTTTAATGTCTAGGAGACTAGGACTAGCATCTTGCCTAATTGAATAAATGATAAAAAGTTATATGGTACTCTATTCAGAGGTCGACGATTTTCTTTTACAACATTAAATAGTATATATGGGGATTATTGCATCGACCTCCGCTGAACTATGGACATTTGACATCCACACCCCTTCATATTTAGATATTGGCATCAACCTCCTCTTTCTCAATTTTTCATTATATTTGCTAATAAAATGACTAAAATGCCCCTCACATGGTAATAAAATAAAATAAAATAGTTTTTAGAAATATAGCTATAATGTTCTTTAATTTTATAATAATATTTTTTTTAATTATGAATAATTTTATTATACCAAATAATATTACTTAAAAATATTAATTTTAGCTCTATTGATACAACAAATGTTAAATCTCGTGAAGAATGTGTTATTATTATAATTATGTTAATTATAGCTTTTCTTATTTTATGGTAATCTTCAATAATTTTTAAAATTCTTTTTACTTATTAGATATAATTAGTATAAATTCACATTTTTGATTAAGAATTTAGGATGATAATATGGTTGTTTTTTATTTTTCAGTCTGTTTCAAGAAATAAAGAAAAAATATTATGTTGAGCATCTTAGTTTACTTTCGTTAAACTAACAATTGTTTTTACAAATAATCATAAATTATTGTCATTTTTAAAAATATTATCAAATCGTTTTGATAACAAACACATTGTGGTATATTAGAGGTCACTTACTTTTCTCATAATATTATTGTTTCAAATTGATATACCATTAAACTAGAATCATTTTTGTAAAAAGAAGTTGAATTTCTTTATGAAGAAGCATATTTGAATAAATCGAATTTTAGATATATAAAGGTTTGTTAAACTCTTACTTGTATACTAATAGATTTCTTTAATATAGAAAAAAAATAGAATTATTTAAGTTTATGAAAAATGTCTGGACTATATATATTGACATACTTTATCAATAACATTTTTAGATCACTAAGAGAATTCATTATTAATTGATAGATTTTCTTTTTAAGAGATTAGAGTTATAACTATAAAGTTTAAATTATGAATTTCTTATTTTTTTATTTTGTCATTTAATGATATTTTTCATTTTTCAACATAATAAAAATAAAACTTAACTTTTAAATAAAAAATGAAGAGTATTTTGGTCTTTATAATATTAATATAATAAAAAAAGTGATGAGGGGAGGTCCATGCCATTTTTTTTAAGATGAGGGGTGTGGACGCCAAATGCCCATAGTTCATGAGAGGTCGATGCAATTTTCCCGTATATATTGTGTCTATAGGTGTTCAATTGGCACATTACGACTTTATTCAATATTATCATGATTTCTCTTTTTTTAATGAAAAATACAATTTTTTTAAGTTTAAATTTTATAATTTCCAAAAATGTTCATTGTTTTTCATATAAGGTGTTCACACATATATATGTGTGTATATATATATATATATTTATTATTTATACATCTTACGCATCATTTTCACTAGATATAACTATATATACACTCTTTCTAATTTTAACTAAAATTAAGAAAAAAATGCTTTGTATGAAAATTACCTCTTTTAATTAATATTTGAATATACATATTATTATGAGCTAAAAATTAAGTTCAACAGATATAAAATATTAGATGAAATCTCCTTATGTTTACTACTATGGTGTCTATTTGGATTTTCTATTTTTAAAATTAGAAATCGGACTTTAATTTGTTTAGAAACTATCCTTTCATATTTGTTTCAATCCACTTATGATTTATATAAAATGACTTTAATTTATGAATGGAGTAATTCGACTAAAACTATACTTTTACTAGCTATATAGTATATAAAAACAGTAATAATTAATTTATTACTTTGAACATTAATGCCTTTTAATTACCAAAAAGCATAAAGATTTTATACCTCATCATGAAGCATGCAATCATATTTTGTTTACTTTAAATTGATCCATTTTTTCCTTAAAAAAGTAAAATAAAACAAATATGATCCATTTTCATTTGTACATATATAAATTAAATGAGTATATTCTTAGCCCTATCTAAGATATGTATCCAATTGATACCGACCTAATCCTATAGGATAAATGCACAAAATATTTATTATTGGCTAAGAACAAACTGTTATAGCTCATTTGTAACTTATAAATCCACTTGTTTACTAAATACTAACTAGATATTTTGACTTTGCAATCCCCTTTTTTGTATTATTTTTTATAATTTCTCAAGTCTATAAATATGTAAACTGTCAATCACAAATTATAACTAACTCATTCTCCATTCATACCTTTTTTGATACTATAACATGGCTTTTAAAGGTTTTCATCTCTTATTCTTCATCTTTCTTCTTTTTCAATCTTTTTCCACTATTAGTGATGCCAAAAGACAGATGCCAAGTGACAAAATAACGTCACCATTTGATTTCCTCGACCAACTAAAAGGCTCTCAAAAGGGCCACAAAACAAAAGAGATTCGCCAGCTCAAAAACTACCTCCGAAAATTCGGTTATCTTAATGATCAATATCAAACCCTCGCCAATCATGACGACGATCATTTCGATGAAACCCTAGAATCGGCCATCAAAACGTACCAAAAAAACTACAACCTGAAACCCACCGGAATCTTAGATGACGAGACAACATCGAAAATGCTCACCCCTCGATGTGGGAATCCCGATATTGTTAACGGTATTAACTTCATGCAACCTAGTGAGAGAAATACTCATGGTGTGAGCTCTAACTCAGCCATGTCCATTCATACCGTATCACACTATACTTTCTTCCCAAGAAGCCCCAAATGGCCATCTTCGAAAACGAATCTAACTTACGGGTTCTCACCCAACACATCTGTTGCAGCAATGGGTTCAGTGGCTCGAGCCTTTGCGAAATGGGCTTCGTCAACACAGTTCAGGTTTTCACAGGCTGCTCAAAATCCTGATCTGGTTATAGGGTTTTTCAGGCTCAGCCATGGAGATGGGTCCCCCTTCGACGGGCCTGGCGGAACCCTAGCCCATGCATTTGCTCCGACAGATGGGAGGTTACATTATGATGGAGATGAGAGATGGGCAGTTGGGGCAGTTAGGGGTTCATTTGATATGGAAACTGTGGCTCTGCATGAGATTGGTCACCTTTTGGGGCTTGGACATAGTTCAGTTCAAGAAGCAATCATGTATCCTAGTATTGCATCTGGAACTACGAAAAACTTGAGTGCTGATGATATTCAGGGAATTAAAGCTTTGTATAATGTCTAGAATTAAGTCATCTGGTCTGAAATAAAAGACATGATTTGTGTTATATATATATATATATACACAGACGTGTGGCAATAAAGTTTCACGAACAACTACTAGGGTTTCTGTTTGGTCTGAAATAAGGACATGATTTGTGTTATATACACAGACATGTGGCGATAAGGTTTCCTTCCAGGAAACCCTAATTATGATTAGGGTTTCTGTCTGGTTTCCCTTTTGTTATTATTATAAAGTCCATATGAAAATAAAGGTTTTTATTCGTCTTTTGTTTCTCTTGTTGAGCTTGATTTAAACAAGTCACAATGTTGCATACATTCTAAAGCAAAATCCTATCGAGCAAATTTCTAATTTTAGTTTTATAAGATATTGTGATTCTAGTTTAGGTCCTGCATTTTATGGAATTTTAGAAAATGACTCAATATTTTAATTTAGTGGCAATATTAGTCATTTTATTAAATAATATTGTTAGTCTCATACTTTATTTTTGTTATTATAAATTAGCATTTTGTTCATTTAATTTTGTTAATAAACTCTCCATTAAATAAATATTATTTGTCACTCGCCTCTGAAAAATTATTTAAAAAATAAAAAGTAGAACATGTAAGGTTTAATCAGAGCGTTTATATCGTCTTCCAATCATCATTTTTCTCAACTATCGTTTATTTTCTTCTATTTGTTTGGGGCAAGTGAATATAATTTTTTGTGGGCAAAATATAATTTTTAATAATATAATTAAAGTATATAATTAACATTGATTAAAAAATAATTAATATTACAACTTTATCAGCCAAAATGAATTACTTAATTCTAGGACTAGTTAAAGTCTCAATTTTTCATGTATCAACTATCAAGCACACAGATTAACTATCTCATATGCCACTGAAGTTCATGGAATTACTAGTGTTAGGAGAGATTTATTTGCAAATTTAATATTATATACTTGCACAAAAGTTAAATGAATAGAAAAAAAAAATAACGAAATTTAATTGAGAAATCAAGCACCTCTCCAACTAAATAAATTTTTTTCTTGATTGTTAGACCAAAAAAATAACCAAACAAAAATTGAAATGGATGATAAACCTAATGGATTGTTCTTATTTAATATATACTTAATCAATACCTCAAGATTCTCAGTATATAATGTATAACTATGGGTTGTTCTTATTTAATATATACTTAATACCACACAAATTTGCTCTCTTAACCTCTCGTCTATTCAATCTATTGGACGTTTTTTTTGTTCTATATATTATTTGAATTACAATAACAAACTAGGTTATTTGTTTTTAACATATATTAAGTGCAATTATGAAAAAGGTAAGAGAATATAATTACAATTTGATTAGTAGTAATGATTTGGAATTCCTGGGGCCACCAAAGACCACGATTCTTCTCTTGACTGGAAAAACAAAAGGAAAGACAACTATTTGCAGTATTGACTCGACAAGTGGACCAATTCCACGACGTATAAATAACGTTAATTTCATTTTCTATGGTCTTAATGTTTTCTTTAATTTCGTATCAATTTTATATGCAAATTAAAAAATTAATCAACAACAAATATTGTTCCAAACTCTTGATTTAGTCACTAATCGATGAAGCAGGAAAAAAAATAAAGAATTATAGAAACAAATTGAAAAAATTGTTAATTTATCTTCTGTCAAATCCATCAGCACTTTAAAAATACCAAAATTACATGATCTAATTATTTAAAATTGAATAAGAATAACTTGCTATTGACGAGGTTTTTATACTTCATTTTTTTCTTACTTCCATCTTGGGGCAAATAAAATAGACTACTAGAAGAAATCATGAATATGTTTTTCTCATTCCCAAATCTCTTTACAAATGTCTATAAATATTTCATTCCCTAACTAAGATTTATTACAAAATTAAATCATTTCACCATTCTTATTCTTAAAACGAGAGTTTCTCGATTCTCATTCATGGCGCGTAACGTTTTTCATCTCTTTTGCTTCGTCTTTTTTATTTTTCTTGATTTTTCTTTTCTTGGCATCGCCAAGAGAGAGATGCCAAGTGACAAAATAACATCACCATTCACTTTCCTTAACCACCTACAAGGGTGTCATAGAGGCAACAAAACAAAAGGGATCCACCAACTTAAAACCTACCTCCAAGAATTCGGTTATCTTGATCATAACCAAATTCATGTCAAAGATGACGACTTCGATGATGCCCTAGAATACGCTGTCAAAATGTACCAACAAAATTATCATATTAAACCCACAGGAGAATTAGATGCCAAAACAGTGTCGAAAATGATCAGTCCTCGGTGTGGGGTCCCCGACATAGTAAATGGTACCAATTCAATGCAACCGAAAACACATAGCTCAAGTTCAAACTCGAGCTTTCTCCACACAGTATCACACTATACTTTCTTTCCCGAGAATCCCAGGTGGCCACCATCTGTAACACATCTTACATATGGATTTTTACCAAATACGCCTACCAGCGTCGTGGCCCCGGTTGGTCGTGCCTTTCAGACATGGGCATCTGCAACTCATTTCACATTTTCATTAGTTAGAAACTATCAAAATGCTGATTTGGTTATTGGATTTCATCGGGGCAACCACGGAGATGGGGCCCCATTTGATGGGCCCGGAGGAGTACTAGCCCACGCGTTTGCTCCTACTGACGGGAGGTTTCATTTTGATGCAGACGAACGATGGTCTATTGGACCGGTCGACAATGCTTTCGACTTGGAAACCATTGCGGTGCATGAAATTGGTCACCTTCTTGGTCTTGGTCATAGCTCGGTTGAGGAAGCAATAATGTACCCTACAATTAATCATGGAGAAACCAAGAATTTGCATGCAGATGATATTCAAGGAATTAGAGCCTTATATAATGTCTAAGGTCAAATAATAATTTGGTTATATAAATGATTTATTATATATGTCTAAAGCTATGCATTTCACAATAAAATTGAAGTTTTTGAAATATATTTCTACTTGTAATAAGGATGTCTTTGGTTTGTCTTGTACTCATTTTTTTTTTCAAGATATGATAGAAAAGATTGACTTGTATGCAAAGTAAGACATAATACAACTTTGATCATGATGATATGCCAATAAGGTATAGCTAATGATGAAAGATAGTGTGGTGATTGAATAAGTACAACGTTGAATTTTGTAGAAAATGTGTAGTAGAAATTGAGAATGAACTTTTTATGGAGAAATTGGTTTGGACGTAGATTTTCATTTTTCCAAGCATCAAAAGATAAAATCCAACTTAAAAAATAGGGACTTACAAAAAACAAATTCTAAAATAAATTTGTATATCCCAAAAAACCCATGAAATTATAAATTGGTTATAGGAATTTATCACTCAGACCTTTTTAAACACCATCACTATTAAAAAATATATATTACTTTTAGTTTTTCTTTTTCTTTTTTTAATCATTTTATTAGGGATGTTTTCGTCAATTTTATATTTTTCATTCAATCTTACATTATTAAGAAAAATAGAGGTGTTAAATATAATTTATTATATTAGAGAATATTTTTTTTAGTTACTCATTCTTCAAGATATATTCCCATGCATCTAAATATTGGTAGTTCTTAATTATTATATTCTTAATAGCACTCATATTTGCTCTCTTAACCTCTCGTCTCTCCAATTTATTTGAATTACAGTAACAAAATAAATTATTTGTACTTATTTAGTGTAATAAAAAATTTAAGATGAATATGATTAAAATTTGAATACTAGTTAGTAGTGGACTATCTAAAATTCCAACTCCACTAATTTGCTAGTGGTGACTTGGAATTTATGTGGCCACCAAAGACCACAATTATTTGCAGCATTGACTCGAAAAGTTGACCAATTCCACGTCGTATAAATAACTTTAATTTCATTTTTATGGTTTTAATATTTTTTTTAATTTTGTTTCATTTTTATATGCAAATTAAAAAATTAATCAACAGCTAATATGAGGAGCTTGCTAGCCGGTAATCCTTTTACTTAGACTACATGCAATTCTAAAAAACAATTATATGATATTTCTTAATTATAAAAGTTAAATATTTGGAGATTTATCTAATTATAATTTAAAGATGAATAAGAATAAAGTGCTATTGACTCGGTTTAGTGTACTTGATTTTCTTTCTTGACTTCCATATTGGAGCAAATAAAATATGTTTCTCTTCCTTAATCTCTTTACAAATGTCTATAAATATTTCACTCCCTAACTAGAATTTACTACAACATCAAATCTTTTCACCATTATTATTCTTAAAAGAGAGTTTCTCGATTCTCATTTATGACGCTTAACGTTTTTCATCTCTTTTGCTTCGTCATTCTTATTTTTCTCGATTTTTCTTCTATTGGCCATGCCAAAAGAGAGATGCCAAATGACAAAATAAGATCACCCTTCACTTTCCTCGATCACTTACAAGGGTGTCACAAAGGCAACAAAACAAAAGGGATAAGCAAACTCAAAACCTATCTTCAAAAATTTGGTTATCTTGATCATAACCAAATTCATGCCAATGATGACGAGTTCGATGATGCCCTAGAATACGCTGTCAAAACGTACCAACAAAATTATAATATTGAGCCTACTGGAGTATTAGATGCCAAAACAATGTCAAAAATGACTGGTCCTCGGTGTGGGGTCCCAGACATAGTTAATGGTATTAACACAATGCAACGTGGTAAGAAAACACATGGCTCAAGCTCGAACTCGAGCTTCATCCATACAGTATCACACTATACATTTTTTTCCGGAAATCCCAGATGGCCGTCATCTCAAACACATCTTACTTATGGATTTTTACCAAATACACCTACCAGTGCCAGGGCCCCTGTTCGTCATGCCTTTGAAACATGGGCATCTGTATCTCATTTCACATTTTCATCAGTTAGAAACTATCGAAATGCTACTCTAGTTATAGGATTTTACCGGGGCGACCATGGAGATGGAGCCCCATTCGATGACCGAATCCTAGCTCATGCGTTCGTTCCAACTGACGGGAGGTTACATTTTAATGCAGACCATCGATGGTCGACTGGGACGCCAACCGCCGATGCTTTCGACTTGGAAAGTGTTGCATTGCATGAAATTGGTCACCTTCTTGGTCTTGGTCATAGCTCGGAAGAGGAAGCAATCATGTACCCCGAATTGAGGCATGGACAAATGAAACTTTTGTATGTTGATGATATCGAGGGAATTAAAGCCTTATATAATTTATAAGGTCAAATCAATTGTGGTTATATAAATGATTTGATATATATATATATATATATATATATATATATAAATCTATAGATGTTATAATAAAATTTAAAATTTCGAAATATACATCTACTTGTATTAAGAATTTGTTTTGTTTCTATTTTGTTCTTATCTATCAACAATTATATATAATACTACTTGTAATTTATTAATGTTTCTTCTTTTCTCCGTTGAGCTTATTATCGCCACTAGCTATAGTGATCAGATTGGGTCATTTGAATAATACATACATCTTGTACTCAAAACTTTTAATTTTTATATTTGATTTTAAATGTTTCTTCTTTTTATTTTATGCATTATTAAAAACTTAAATATAAGTTAATTAGATTGGAAAAACTAAATACTGCTTTCATATTAAAAATAATAATTAAATTAATTGATCAAGAGAACCAAGAATATAATTTTGGGATGAACATATTATTAAAAATTCCAATGACTATTAAACATTTATATTCTGAAATAACATCAATACTATACATAAAAATTTCCGTTTTATTGCATAATAATTTATTTATATATTAATAAATAATTTCAAACATATAAAAATATAATTTTTTCCATAGTCCTTGAATTATTACATTAACAAAATAAATTCTCTTTTTTTTTCACTTATTTAATGCAATAAAAAATGTAAGAGAATATGATTAAAATATGAATACTAGTTAGTTAGTTGTGGACTATCTAATATCCCAACTACTAATTTGCAATAATTGACTTGGAATTTATGTGACCACCATAGACCACATTTATTTGCAGCATTGACTCAAAAAGTTGACCAATTCCGCGACGTATAAATACCTTTAATTTCATTTTTATGGTCTTAATATTTTTTTATTTCGTTTCACTTCAATATGCAAATTAAAAAATTAATCATAAGCTAATACGATGAGCTTGCTAGCCGGCAAACATTTAACCCTTTTACTTAGACTACATGTAATTTTAAAAAAATTATATGATCTATTTTGTAATTATAAAATTAAATAAATTTGTAGATATATCGAATTATAATTGAAAGATGAAAAAGAATAAAGTGCTATTGACTCGGTTTTGTGCATTTAATTTTCTTTCTTGACTTCCATTTGGTGTAAATGAAATAGACATATGAAGATGTGTTTCTCCTTCCCTAGTCTCTTTGCAAAAGTCTATAAATGATTCATTTCTTAACTAAGATTTACTACATCAAATCCTTTCACCATTCTTATTAAAAATAAGAGTTTCCCCATTCTCATTCATGGCGCTTAACGTTTTTCATCTCTTTTGCTTCGCCTTTTTTATTTTTCTTGATTTTTCTTTGATTGGTGATGCCAAGAGAGAGATTCCAAATGACAAAATAGCGTCACCATTCACTTTCCTCGACCACTTACAAGGGTGTCACAAGGGCAACAAAACAAAGGGGATTAGCCAACTCAAAATCTACCTCCAAAAATTTGGTTATCTCGATCATAACCAAATTCACGCCAATGATGACGAGTTCGACGATGCCCTAGAACACGCTGTCAAAACGTACCAACAAAACTACAATATTGAGCCCACTGGAGAATTAGATGCCAAAACAATGTCAAAAATGGCTGGCCCTCGATGTGGGGTCCCAGACATAGTCAATGGTATTAACACAATGCAACGTGGTAAGAAAACACATGCCTCAAGCTCGAACTCGAGCCTTATCCATACAGTATCACACTATACTTTCTTTGACGGGAATCCCAGGTGGCCACCATCACTAAGACATCTGACTTATGGATTTTTACCAAATACACCTACCAGTGCCAGGGCTCCGATTGCTCAGGCCTTTGAAACATGGGCATCTGTATCTCATTTCACATTTTCATCAGTTACAAACTATCAAAATGCTAATTTAATTATAGGATTTAACCGAGGCGATCAAGGGGGATTCGATGGCCCTGATGGAGTCCTAGCCTATGCGTCCCCTCCTACTGGCGGGAGGGTATATTTTGATGCAGACGAACGATGGTCGATTGGGACACCGACCGCCGATGCTTACGACTTGGAAAGCGTTGCATTGCATGAAATTGGTCACCTTCTTGGTCTTGGTCATAGCTCAGTAGAGGAAGCAATCATGTACCCCAAAATTAGTCATGGGTCATTGAGACTTTTGTATGTTGATGATATTGAGGGGATTAGAGCCTTATATAATTTATAAGGTCAAATCAATTGTGGCTATATAAATGATTTGATATATATATATAAATCCATACATGTTACAATAAAATTTAAGTTTTCGAAATATATATATCTACTTGTAAAAAGAATTTGTTTTGTTTTTATTTTGTTCTCATCATATCAACAATAATATATAATACATACATCTTGTACTCAACTTTTAATTTTTATATTTGATTTTGTTCCTTTTCTTTATTATATGCATTACTAAAACTTATATCTAAAATAATTAAATTGGAAAACCTAAATACTACTATCCTATTAAAAAAAATAATTAAATTAGTTGATCAAGAGAACCAAGAATATAATAATTTTGGGATGAACTTATTATTAAAATTTTCAATACATGCACCTTGAAACATTTATATTATGAAAAAACATCAATACCATACATTAGAATTTCCGTTCTATTGTGTAATGATTTATTTATATACTAATAAATAATTTCATACATATAAAAATATAAATTTTTTTCCATATTCCATCAATTATTGTACTCTCCTCATCACACATCTTCTCTGTTTGTGTCGATCCAATCGGATTCCGATCACTCAAAAAAATATTTTATTTTTTTATTTAAAAATATTGAAAATATTCTTATTAATAACTAATTCCATACCATTTAATTCACTAATCCCATACAACTATAGTTTTTATATCCAAATCCCATTAATTATTTGGCGACCGAGGTTGGACTAGAAATTTCCTGAAATTGAAATAAGAATAGGAATAGGAATAGGAATATCCAAGTACCCAATCGTTACTAGTGCATATTAGAGTTGTACGACAACGGTCAGTACTCTTCTCTGCTCGCGCCGATCCAACCCGATCCCGTTTCTCTCTGGTAAAAATCTCTTCTTTCAGTACCTGAAATCCTCATTAGGTTTTTGATAATTATGTTTGTTAATTTCTTGATTTCCGTTTAACAATTTCGAGATCAGGAGAGTTTTTGTTAGATCCATTTCATTTATGTTCACTCATGTACGTTTCGTATATATTTTTCTGGTCGTTTTGATTTATATTCATGTTTTCTCAGCTGGGTTTTGTCGAAGGAAAATAAACGGCTCATAATTTGAATTCTAGGATTAAAATAATTATTCAGTATGGCGATTTTTACACGTTTGATTATGTTAGTAAAAAGAAACGGTTAGTTAAAAGACTGTGTTTAATGGAACTATGTTTGTAAAAAGTAAAGTTATTAGGTTTGTGTGATTCTGATTTCGGGAAAGAAACTTGGAGATCTAATTCAGCTAAAACCAGTACTTAGATTTTATGGAGCTCATTTGACTCCCATTTGATTAATTAAAGGCCATGGGATCGAATTTCTGGAGAATCATATGTTTTTGAGCCCTTTGTAGGGCTCAACTGTTTAGAATTTGTATGTGTTTTTCAATTTGATGAGTCAATTTGAATTCATAATAATAGAGTGTTTAATGTTAATATGCATTTTAAATTTCGTTTCACAGGAGTTGAGAGCCAATCACAAAGCAATTCAAGGAAAAAAATTCGAGCTTTAAGCTATAACCAACACAACAAAATATGCCTGCACAAAAGATAGAAACAGGTCACAACGATATTGTCCACGACGTATCAATGGATTACTACGGAAAACGCGTGGCAACAGCCTCATCCGACGCCACCATAAAGATAATCGGTATCAACAACAACTCTACATCTCACCATCTCGCCACTTTGACCGGTCATCGGGGCCCGGTCTGGCAAGTAGCGTGGGCCCACCCCAAATTCGGCCCCGTTCTCGCTTCATGCTCATACGACGGTAAAGTCATCATCTGGAAGGAAAGTATAAATCCTAACGAGTGGTCTCAATTTCAAGTCTTTGACCACAAATCCTCAGTCAACTCGATCGCGTGGGCCCCACACGAGCTAGGGTTCTGCCTGGCCTGCGGTTCATCCGACGGTAACATCTCGGTCTACACATCCCGATCGGACGGTGGTGGATGGGACACTAGTAGGATCGAACAAGCCCACCCCGTTGGGGTAACCTCGGTCTCGTGGGCCCCGTCCACGGCCCCGGGAGCGTTGGTGGGGTCCGGTGGGCTCGAGCCCGTTCAGAAGCTGACGTCCGGCGGATGTGATAACACGGTGAAGGTTTGGAAGGTGTATAATGGTAATTGGAAAATGGATTGCTTTCCGGCCCTTCAAATGCACTCTGATTGGGTGAGGGACGTCGCGTGGGCCCCGAATTTGGGGCTTCCAAAGTCCACCATAGCTAGTGGTTCTCAAGACGGGACGGTGGTGATATGGACCGTGGCTAAGGAAGGTGATCAATGGGAGGGTAAAGTGTTGAAGGATTTTAAGGCCCCCGTTTGGAGGGTATCTTGGTCTTTAACCGGGAACTTGCTGGCTGTGGCGTCTGGGGACAATAACGTCACGTTGTGGAAAGAAGCGGTTGATGGGGAGTGGCAAGAAGTCACCTCGGTCGAACAATAGATTTTCAGGTTTTTTTTATATGTCAAAAGAAGGTTATTTATTTTGTTTGTTTGTTTGTTTTTATCTATATGTGTTTTTAGCATTGTTTGAGGGGTGTTTTAGATTTCTTGTATGCTATATTCTTTA
This sequence comes from Verbascum thapsus, assembly GCA_963669365.1. Taxonomy (NCBI): domain Eukaryota; kingdom Viridiplantae; phylum Streptophyta; class Magnoliopsida; order Lamiales; family Scrophulariaceae; genus Verbascum; species Verbascum thapsus. The sequence goes on along the minus strand of OY770117.1, from coordinate 7,942,253 downwards.
TAGTTGGATCGTATTGCTTGTATTGGATGATTGTTGGGTTAGGAACTTGGTGTGACGGGTATTTTTTTTGATATTCTGTTCTTCATGGAGCTTTTTATGCGTCTTTTTGTTCTTAAACGCAAATATGATTTGTGTAGTGTTGGCGAATTTGAGACGTTTTCTATTGTCTTATAGTTCTCTCTTCTAGATCACCTGTTGAAGCTGTGGAATTGTAATCAACAATTTGAGTTGGATTTGATACATGGTGCTCTGGCATATAGTTAGAAGAAACTTTTTATGATTTGAAATCGGGATTTTTGTGTCCCAATAAATCACTCGAACTCGGGATTTTTTGCTTAAACGATCAAAATTTCTTGTATTTTAGATTACCCACTTTTGACATTGATATATTTGTTGTGTTTTCATGTTTATTATGTCTACTAACATTAATAGCAATCGAGTTGATATCCAAAAGATAGTTCATCTTTTTGGGGAAGAAAATTAACAATTGATGACTTGACCAAAATAATGTTGCACAAGAAACTTAATAAAGACGAGATTCTACATAGTCAAACAAAGTACACAATGTAAACTAAAAGAAGGGATAATGAAACATTTTTATGACATTCATGTATTGCTGCTTTTCAAAGCTGCAGATCTATTTTTCAATACAATTATTTGAATATAATATGTTTTCGAAAACGCATAAATTGCATTATCAATCAATAGAACTGTCTCCAAACAATCATAAGCAATAATACGATCAATATTTAGGATTGGTGAAGAAGTCGTTGATGGATGGCATAATCTCGGGACTCTTATTGCGGACGAACTTCCTGAGAGCGTGTTCAGTGTACTTTTCACCTTCTGCAAAGTTATCCAACACACCAGCAGCTCTGTTCTCCTTAGTCACCCTAACATTTTCCAAAAAATACATGTATGGGTTAGGCTGAAAAATAGGTAACAAAAGAATCCGATATGAATGAATGAACAAACTGTTAAAGTCTCTATCTTTTCCTCTACATTTCTATCCTCAAAAGTCACTATGCAACAAGATGAAGCTTTCATGATATGTTTCAATGCTTGGCAAAGCTGTTGAATAATTTGTTGTGGAAGAATAGATTCTCATAATTGACAGTGACAAAAACTTGGATATTCAATTTTGCCAAAACATGGTTTTTGCCGATGCCAAAAAGTTCAATTGAGATTACACGAGAGGGGCTAAGTACTACTTGAAATCGAGTTTGTAGTCGAAATATAGATTTTGGCTTCTCAAACACAGGGCTAAAGAGGCTTTAAAAGGGTAAACCGATTAGATTTTGATCATCTTGGTATGCGTTTGTGGCACTTTGTGCCCAGAGTTCGGGATCGACCAAGTAAGCTTTTGTTAGGTCACAAATTCAAGTCTCAAATCGATTAATTCAATTTGAAATTGGATTTATATAGGGATAGAAAAGGATTGGTACAGTCACACCTGTCTACGGCGCAGGATCAAGCATAGATAAACAGTTTCAATGGTTTTGGCATGTAAACTGTAGGAACTCACAAACAAGCATAACCTAAACCAATTACAAGCAGAGTAGTCGAAGAAAGTGCAAATTGCATGTATAAATTCCTTGAAAATGAACAATTTGCCTCCTTAATACGTTTATTATATAGATAACTTATGATTTCTATATTACATCCATATGAATGATGCATTCCTAATGATTTTACGTAGTAAACGGCTTGATATTGAATTTCCAATTTACCCTAAGAAGAGATTATTCACAAAGAAGAAAAATGAAATTCCTAAGACAATAAAAAATTAGACAAATTTTAATGTCTTTATAGTATTATCATATTCCCTAATTTTCCAAACCTGAATTTCCAATACAGGCAATAGTCAATATACGTTGTCTATGCACAGATCTAATCTACATCCAGTAAAAACGATAACCAAAATTTTGAAATAAAATAAATAAAGATAATACCTGACTTCGGGGTTAATAGTAATATTACGGATCAATTGCATCCCGCAAATCCCGACGGCTACTCCAACGGCGGCGAACAACGGATAAACCTACAAAATTACATACAAAAACAACACCGTTAGATCTGATCATCTCAATTTCGTCAATCAAAAACCAAAAAAAAAAAAACAGAAACATAAAAAGAGAGGAGATCTAGAACCTCGGGCCTCAGCCATCGTCTCAGAGCGGAAGATGAAGCCATTGAAATACCAAATCGCCGTTGATTTTTGAATTGAATGATTCAACAAATAACAATGCCTTTTGAAAACCCCTCGAGACGAGTGGAGACACAAATATATATATATACAACAAATACCAACTTGCGGGGCTTTTACGTATGGTTGGGTTTAACAAAGACTTATTATTGTTGGCCCATTCTAATAAAAAGTTAATAAATAAACAAATAATATTCTTATTTTTATTTACTTTTTATTATTTTCAATTGTTAATTGATTTTCGTACATTACAAAACGAGTGATTATATATACCATTTTTTTATATATCACTAATTTTTCACTCCTAATTTGATAAAAATGAAGGCTATATCTTTAAAATCATAAAGTAAATTAGAATTACTAGTATCTATAAACTCTGTGAAATTGAGAGAGCTTAGAGCTTCCGACTTTGAAATAGAAGAACATTGGTATTTTGGAGCAAAAACAATTTGTTTACTACTTATCTCGTTTCTATTAAATTGTTTTTTATTTTTATCGCTCATTCATACGCACGAAATATTGAGTCAATGCAATAAAGATGGCGCGAAATATTGAGTCGATGCGAGATTGCAACTATTTCTCACGTTCAACTTTAGTTTTAGAGACAAGACTGTTTTTAAAATAGTGGAGTTAAAGTGAAGCAAATCAAATGATGGAGTTTTTAAAATGATTGACATATTCATTTCAGGAAAAAAAATCAAGGTAAAAGTCAAGAAAAATAGTTTTAGAGATAAAAAAATATGGTGTGAGATGTGAATTTAATGAATTTTTTAAAGAAAAATATTTAATAATTATAATTGGTGTGATGTATTTTTTTGTTTGTGAAAAATTTGTTTGAGTTGACATCTAAATATAATTTCAAGTAAATATTATTAGACAAACACATCGATTTAGTTGTAAAACAAATAATAACAATTCATCTTATTTTAAATCACAATATGATCAATTGCATATTTGTTTTGTGTCGAAAGATAACTTGAAAAAATATTTTTAATCAATTGTGAAAACTATCAAATTAAAAATCTTTTTTTTTTTTTCAAAATATTTTTCATTTTTAAAAAAAATAAATAAATTTAAAGATACCATGCAAATGACTTGATTTTTATCACTCATCAAGAAGCCACACATACATTATCCAGTTTTCCCAATGCAAAACACAGAATTGGCAACAAAATTGTTTTATAAATTCAACAAAGCATTCAAAGTCATACATTCAACAAAACATCCAAATTTATAAGTTAAAATTCTGCTACTCACACAAACTCCTAATCCCTATCCCAATCCCAATACTTCTTACATCATCTAAGCAGAACATTACTGCCAAAAACACACAACAAAAAGTACACAATTCAAACAAACACAGATAGGTCTCTACAATTTGACATTATATAGGCCAACACTTCTATATACAGATCAACAACACACAAACTTAATCTCACCATATGATTCCATCTCAAAAGCTTCATTAACATTACTCGACTTGAGGGCTTAAATACATAAACTGACCGGAAAATTGTTTAATTGACCAACTGCGGTGAACTCTGTCAAAAAGAAAAGCAGCGTTAGATAGAGAGTTTCTAAATGCCTCAACATGTCGAAAAAGACAAAATAATGCATATATATAAATGCCTCATCATATCGAAAACAGAGAAAATAACACAGATATACATTATCATGATCAATCAGTTGAAGTTAATACACTATATTACCATTACATTAAGGTTAACAGGATGATTTTTTCACATCCAATAATTATCCAGAGTCCATTAAATTGATAGTTGTGATTTATCTCTTGACCCGAGTCGCGAGACTACTCAAAGATCACCTATCATTCCCCACCAATCTCAAATTCTTCTAACAAAAATCACGTAGAAATATGCATTGTGGAATGAAAAACTATAGTAAAGGTGATTCGTGAAGACATCAATTGTACATCTCTCGATTTTTTATGTATTTGCAACTAACTCCAGCTTCATCAAAGTTAGGTCTTCAAGTACTAAGATAATCACGATTATTCATGTGAAATCCACCACGTTGATAATTATGATCTCGAGATAAACAAAATTATTCATATACCAGTACCACTTACTATCCCATCAATCTGAAAATTATCTACCAACAACGCACAAAAACATGCTTTATAAAAGGAAAAAAAACCCAGTGAAGGCAACTAAATACTTGCCACCCTTACAAAGAAACTGCATATATTTTCCAATTTTCCCAGACGAACACAGATTTGGCAACAGAACTCGACAAATTCAAGAAAAGAACCCAACCTTATAATGTAAAATGCAATGGACTTTGCCAAAAAGAAAAACAGCATGAGTCGTAACATTAAAAAGGACAAAATAACGCATACATACATCACGGCATCACAAAAAGAATAACAGCACGGGAGAATGATGCTAAATCACGTAGAAAAAGACAAACTGATGCGTATATACCTCATGGAGTCACAAAAGTGGCCACTTAGATCATATAGACGCCGCTAAAAATTGGTGGAAACGTTGCACCTTAGCTTGTTCTTTGCGTGAAGATGCTCCTGGTAATTTGTTTGCCTTTCTACGTCCCAGACGTATAAAGTAGTCCTCTGTATCGAGGACATATGAGACCTGAAACAACATTTTGCAGTAAGAGGCGAAATCTCGAAAAGAAAACAGGCATCAAATAAGTTTTTCCTTTTTGGTATTGGTAAATTAATTCATATTTAAACCAGACAAGGTAAAAGAACCAGCCATCAAAATTAGTTTTGCGGGATTGAGCAAAATGCGCTAAAGATTGTAACTTTATTATTGAATAACCAGACGTAGCAAACAAAAATAGGTAGCTTTGAAGACGATGGGAAGAAAAATTAATGGGTAGTTTTGAACACAGCGTGCAGTTTAAGAAGCAACGAAATGAAAATGTTACCTCAGAGTAAATAAGGAATTCAATTAAACATAAAGGCTTGAGAAAAGTGTACAATGGGCAATGACGTCAAGTTTCAAAGATCAATAAGCATATATCATTGCCAAGCTCAGTAGCAACACACCGAAAAGCAAAATCTTTATAAACGGAGATGCTTAAATAAGAGTTATGATAAAAGAGAGGGAGTGTGAAGTGAGAGGGGGGGGGGGGCAAGAGGGAAAAGAATGTTTCAACGAAAAATTAAACACATAGGATTTTGCATGATACAACATAAGTTTACATTAAATAAGACTGATGAAAACAGGACTACTTCAATTATAGTTCAAAATACGGGCTGATCCAACCATATTGGCCCATAAGTTTCTGGATCGGCCTTTGAAAACGCGATTATATAAAAACATATGATTTCTCGGACTTTAAATGGATCATCTAGTGGGACCTTACATTGGCCTATCCCTCAGTCCGGTCAAAAATATTATTAGATGTATAGGGATATATCGGGGATACAATCAGATCGTATCAAATATATCGGATGTCGTTTTCATAGCGTTATTTCCACTTCTTCCTTTGGCAACCTCACTTGTGATATTTACATGCATTGTTATACAATGAATGCATGTTGATATAATTATTTGTGCAGTTTTTCCAATTACACATTATATTACACATTAAAATCAGACAACAATGTTATGTTCAATTATTCGCATTTAATGCAATTACAATTCTAAACAATGTATTAACAAGTAATAAAACAATGTATTAACAAGTAACTTATGAATCAAAAATTTCAGTATATTATTATGGTATTGAGCATCTAACAATGTATTTGTTTTGATTGCAAAACCGCGACTAATGTGGAACCCATACCGATATTGTGACCGATCTCGGGATTCCAACTTAGAAAGCAACAAAAATATACCTTTAATGAGGTGGTTGACATCTTGCATTCCAACCCATTCATCATAAGAACATTTTCGGTAGCCGTATATAGCGCCATAGACTCATCAAGATTAGCATACTTCCGCAAATTCCTGCACGTGTTACGAGCGGATTAGACATTGAAATAATTTTAAAATAATTTTTACGAACTTTATATATTTCACTTTTTTTCAAATATTGAACCCGGGAAAGGATAAAAAGGGAGGCCATAAATCCGTTTCTCCTTATCGCATTAATTTTACACGAGTTCTAGTTCGTTTTGAGGAATTGCAATACCAAAAATGGCTTGATACACCGGATCACAGCACTTGAAGCCATCTTAAATTTGCATGGACTTTTTTCCTTTGACCAACGCAAACTCACGTTTACGAAAGCTTGATCAAGGCGATAAAAGAAATAACACAATAGCATTATTCACGTGTCACCAAAATCAATTATATTTCAAGGTGCACAAGAGTTAATTCATTTAATTCAAATCATTTCGGAAACGGAACCTAAAAACAATAACTAATGTCGAAATAAGCAATTAGTGACAGTCACATTCAATAGTAATTCTATGGTTAAATCATAAAAGTCAATTGTATTTGGTTATTAAATCATAGAAATCTAGCAAACAAAAACATAATCAAAAGTCATTACTACAAAGAAGCCTATACTCCATTGCAGGTCGCAATTCAGGTTCAAGCATCTAATAACATAATTATATGTCATCTAATAACATAATTGTTCCAACTCTAATCATTGCGACAATAGCACCAAAATTGTAAGAACCACGGTCATAAAAAGCAAGTACTGACAATCACATTCAATTTTGTTTCGTTGTTAAATCATTAAGATCTATATGATCTGTTGTCAAATTAAACGTATAGCAGACAAATACGTAATCAAGATTCATTACTACAAAGAACCATGTACCCTATTGCGGGTAAATATTCCCCGCAATCCAGGTTCAAGTATCTAACAACAAAGAGCAATGTGTATGTGCCGCTTCCATGTCAATTATATTTCCTCACCGGTATATCTGAGTCTCAGCCAAGATATTTACGCAATGGTATTTCAAGTCGTGTAATGGAAACTGATATCAATATCAATACCTCTTGAGCAGTACCGTCGAAGACTCCTTTTTCCCATGATCAACTGAAAGATAATCATTGTAAAGATACGTTGCAAAATTGGGATCTATTGAAAGTGCAACAACTTCAGACTTGTCATTGTCCATCAATTGGATAGATAAGCGGGTAGGGACAGATGTCTGCAAAATTTACGAATAAATAAATAAAAATCATCATCCAATCAGAAGTGATTCTAAGTCTCTGCACTTCAATTTTCCAACATAGTCGCATTTAGAGGTGGCAATCGGGTGGGTCGGGTTGGGTTTGGGTTGGTTCCAATGGTTCGGTTCTTAAATGGGTTGGGTTCTTAAATGTTCAACCCAAAACGGAACTAAAGTCAACTCGAAAGGGAACCAAGCCCAACTCGACTCAATACATTACATTATATTCTTTATAATTTAGATTATTGGCAAGCGGTTTGGGCCTAACTTGAAATTAGTTGGACCCAACTTGGAACCAAGTTGGAACCAATTAGGAACCAAAAATAATTTCTTAGGAACCAACCAAATCCAAACTAGTTTAATTGGGTTGGAACCATGGTTCCGGACCCATTTTGCCACCCCTAGGACTCGCATTCATTCATGTATGTGAATCCCATTGCGGGTCTACAACCATGTGATTACGACTTGAAGTTCAGGAACCTCCTAAGAATAATCTTTCATTTTATGAATAATATAAAAAATAAAAAGGAAACATATTAACGCAAGTAATCGATTCAAGAAACCTTACACATTCAAGACGGTATATGTTCTCATCATGCAGAAAGACATGGGCATTCGCGTAATAAACTGAATCAACATACTTCTCTGGTTTACGAGATTTTTCATATTCATACAACTGAATAAGCTTACAATCCGCATCTTCACTAGAAATCGTTTGGAGCTGCAGACGAAACACGATACTCAGAAAATATATGTACTGTGAAATTAAGGCAATTGTAGAGGTTAAAAGAGATATTATTAAGAAAATTACCTGTTTGACCAACTTATATATCAATTTATCCAAAGTAAATAGCACATAGGAATGGTTTCCAATCAGCAATCGACAATCATCTTCAAATTTTGAATTATCAGAAGATCCATCCAGTAAACTGAATAGTGCACTCATGAACCTGCATGGAAAATGTTTCTCTAAAATTAATTTAAAGTAATATTGGATTCATGCCCGTTAAAACTGAATTATGCCACTACGACCTGGCGTATGGATCATAACTTGGATCCTTAGTGGCCCTCCATTTGGATTCGCCAGATAAACAAAACACCTTAGCTGATAATATTCTCTCATATAGTGTCTGAAAACATGGTAAGTAACAATTATGTTCCATAGTTTTAAAACAAGAGCGAAAAGAATAAGCCATGAACAACTTCAGTGCATTTTCTTAAGTCAGTTCAAGTAGTCCAATTTTCTTTATTTCTGGATTTCACTCTCAATAATTTCCAATGCAAAAGTGGGGAAAAAAGGAATATTGCAATATTAGTCCCATTCTTTACAAACTTGCAAAATAGTCCACTGGGATGCATATTTTTGCAATTCTGATCACATCCTTTAAAGAAGGATAGAATTGGCACATGGTTTCCATCCATGTTTCAACAGTTGGGACCAAAAATTGCAAAAGATATGCATCCTAGAGGGACCAAAATTGCAAATTTGTAAATATTGGGACCAAAATTACCAAGGAGGCCCAATTGTATGAGACTATAATGCAATTTTCCCAAATAAAAGAATCCAATAATATTACCTGATGCAGCCTAAAAAGCACATAGAAGTTGTCATTTCCATAAAAAACCCGTCCACCCTTTTTCTCATCCGCGTTTAATGGAGAAGCCACGTGCTTTACCAGAGGCTTACATGTCAGCAGAAAACTTTCTGCACCATCTCCTCCAGTATTCTCACTAGTATTCTCAGCCTCGCCTTCACTCTCGGCTTTACCATCATGTTCCTGTTCTCGTGAACACTCATCGACAGCAGATTCGCTGCCTGAAACATCTTCTCCAGCCTCAGAGACATTTTCACTGTCCTCGTCATCAGCATCTTCGTGGCTCCCTGTTTGACATTGCATACCATCATTGACACAAGTTTTATCAGGCAAGGCTCGTGTACTTCCATCGCGATAGGCACCAAAATTATCTTCAAAATCGCCAATAGGGGAAAGCTCACCCTCTTCCTTCTCGTGTTTAGAAGGATCAACAGAATCTCCATTGTATGCAGTAGGTCTAGGGCCTTCTGGAAACTCTACATTTGTCAATTGATTCAATCTCAATGTCTCCGCATCCTGCTGGAAGAATTGAAATTAATCCCACAATACACATACGCATATATATACATATACGTATATAACAGCCATCTACATCCCCACCTGACCCCACACTCAAAACAAGCACACATACACATAAAATGAGAAAAGGAACATAATGAATGAGGCAAAAGAATAATAGATAGTGTGGTGAGCAGGAACAGGCTAAAGATAGAAGACAAAATCATATGAAGATATTTCTTATTCCATTCAAAATTTAAAACTAAAAATCAAGCTAAAAAGAACAAAATCATACCTCTGAGGAGAGTACAACTCCTTTAGAAGGTTTGGCTCCATTGCCTTCCTCGGGACCATTATTAGCTCGAGAAGAGCTCACAGCATGTCCTTGTATTTCAAAATCATTCCCATTATTATGAAAAGAAGAAAAAACTTAATAAAAGCTAAAATCAACATCAGAGAATGAAAAAGAAAAGAAAGAGACAAATTATCGGTAACGGTATAAATTAATCGATGGACATAGAAGCTTCAAGCTTTCTCTACGTGCATACCATGATTAGCATCTATCAGAGTAACAGACACGCCAGAGCAGTTTAATCTTTCACCAGAAGCCATAGCTAGACCTTCTTTACCCAAACCATCCACATTTGTGAAGCTCTTGCTGAAATTCACTCGTTGAGGTGATGCATTAGAATCACCATTGCAGGTAGACTTTGATTGCTTAAAGCTCGTTTTAGTAGCATCGCCATCGGGACTTTCTTCACCCTCTGGTATGTTTGTTGAAGTGTTTTTCACTATTTGATTCTTAAGGGTACTATCATCTTCAGTAACCTCAGAATGATATGGGCGGGAGTTAACACCCAGCATTGGCTCGAGAAAGCTTGTCCAAAACTTTAAAACCTTATTCACCTGTTCTTTAGTTGAGCAAACCTCTTGGCACGAGTACTTGATAATTTTATAGACATCTTCGTGAATTTCAGTATCAGCATATTCAAATTCAAGGTTAGGACTGATGTAATGTCTACTAACAGCAGCAATACTAAGAAGTACATCATCCTGTTTGTGTTTTTTCTCCTTTACTTCTTTGATTTCCGCCACTAAGGCTGTTCATCAAAGCATGAAAATAAATAGTCAGAACTAGACATAATTTACTACAACCATTTTTTACACAATGGGTACTATCAAAATCTTAAGACTATGGGAAGGATCAAAAAGTAAAGCAAAATGTACTATTATTTGATGCGAAAAAATAATTTTTTTTCCCTTTTCTTCACCAAAATCCACGAACCAAACAGAGCCTAAAAGTCGAGCACATCCCAAAAGGGTCAAATACAGCATTAGTGGTGAACTTACATTTTGTGCTCAGGTTCTTCGAATCTTGTTGCTTAAAGTAGAAGCTCCGATGGTCAAGAGATTTGTAATGGTTCTTGGAATATATTTCAGCCCAAACTTTGTTAAAATCTGAACGACACTTAGTCCACTCTTCCTGTTTCTGCTTAAGGCGCGTTAGGATAACAGGCAACGCATGAGACGGGTTTTTACGCAGAACGTCCATCACATCAAGACCATGGTCACCATATAGACGTTCAATGCATCTTACATTCAGAGCTACATGAATAAGAGGGAGAAAAACACTGTCATTAACGTGTGTGTATATATATATATATAAACATGTGTATTCTATATATGTATTGCTTTTCCAGTACAGAAACAAAAAAGAGGAAAGTGAAATAGCTCTGGCAGAAGTATTAATCCAAGACTTCTATTATGGCATACCTGTGAAATGGTCCTCAACACGTAAAGGGCCATCTGAACCAATTAAATTATTAGTTATACCGTTCAGGAGTTCCTCTACTCGCTTGGTAGTTGAACTGACCGACTCCAACAACATGTCTAGCTCAAATCTGAAAAATAAATCAAAACACCAAATGACATACAATTATCCCAGTTACAAAAGCTCAGACACCCATTTGAAGAGAATCTTGCAAACACAAAAAAGGAGATGACAGGGTCAAGAAAAAAACGACATATAACAGGGTCATACAGGAGGAGGTAAATTGCAAAATAAGTCCTATAAGATAGGACTTGTAGTTTTCATACTCGTTGTTTACAAACTTGAACAGTTAGTCTCAAAGGGTGGCAATTTTTTTGCAATTTGATCTCGCGTGTTATTCACGCACCGTTAATTTTAATACTCATCACGTAGCACGTGACCAAACTTAAAGGTTTCATTTTGTTTTTAAGGTTCGGACTAAAAATGAAAACAAAAATGCATCTTAAGAGACTAATTTTGCAAATTTTTGGATGGGCTAAAATGCAACAATGCAACAGACCCTGTTTTAATGGGGCAAAAATTGAGAAGGCTCCATACCTATCATCTTCGCATCTGAAAAGGCTTTCTTCATACTGGTTTCTTCGCATGTGTTTGAAAGAGTAATCCTCACTTCCAGATGTCACAGACACCCAGTGATCGTTTAGAACTTGAGCACCGAGATCTGACCTTTGACTAGCTGATGGTATCGGATACTGCAAAGGCAATTTGTGATAAAGCAATTCTAAGATCATATAGTCAAAGCGTTTTATGAATGGTTCTTAATATGCACCATAAATTCTTACATCATTGGGAAGAAGCCGATAACTGGGAGAGCAGCGTTCACAATTAGAAAGGTCAAGCTCCTGAATGGATTTTCCCCAGTATTTCACATTATATCTATCCTTCTCTTTCCCATGTTCTTTGTCTTTTTCCCCTATTCTCAAGGCTTTTGAAGAATTCCCTTCGTTCCATAATGTTTCTGTTTTTCCAAACAAACATTTGTCAGATCATATATCCAAAGACCTAAATGAAAACTTATAGTCATGACAATATTTGTAGGTAATTGCACTTTGCAGAAACAAAGAAGTGTTTTGCACATGCAGTAAAAGAATAGTCAATGGTGCAAAAATTACTTACTTTTGCTCATAACACCAGCTAGAAATCCATCTGCAAAACAAGCAACCGGTTAGAAATGCAAGCAATATCGATTAAAAATACACATTTACGACATGTGAAATTTGTGACAACCAATTCGCTCAGAGCTCTCCAAGAATTCATTGAAGCCGTCCATAAGATCAGGATGTTTTCCAAGCAAATCAGCAACCTGAAAGCATCATGTATGAGAATCACAAAAAAGGAACAAGTTCCCATGAAACAAGCAAAGCAAAATTCTAGATCCAGAAGACCAACTTAGAGATAAAAAAATGTTACTCAACAGATAGACTGTAGATTGATAATGAAGCATAAATAAGAATTGGGTATGTGAACAAAGGGATGAACAAGTTAAATGGTTTCCGTAAGTATGAACCATAGTTACCAAATTTTAAGCAAATTCTAGAAATTCCATATTCTGATACCCGGAAACATCCAAATCAAAAGTCAAAGAATGCTGATAGATGGGACAATGGCCATACCAAACTCTGCAATTCATCTCTCGTAATGATTTCCTTATTGTAAATGTGAAGGCATTTTAAGAACGCCTGATAATCGTCTGCACTGTCCAACCTCTCTTTCACTTTTTCACAGAAAATGAACACGGGACTGCCTGTCAAGATCAAACATAATTACGTGTTAAAAGGCTCATTACCAAATCAAATATCATTCAATGCAAAATTACTCAAGCAGAAAGATAGTTTAAAAATACTTCTCCATTTACTTTTTATTCCCTTTGGAACTTTTTCCTTCTTCCTTTTTCCTTTATGTTTGACGGGTGCGGGGAAGGGGGTGTTGAAGAAACACTTTGATCTAAAATCTGATGGTTTGAAATTAAGTATCCTTTTATGCCGCTACCAACTAATTACCATGTAGTATATCTGATAGCTAATAATAAATATAAGTACACCAATGCGATTTTGGTGCAAAAAAAGAATGTAAACACATCACCAGACAGCTTTTGTATCACTAAAGACGGGGACATTTTTAACTTACTTTTCACATCTTTATCATCATAAGATGCCAAATTAGAATTCCCGCCAAAATCTTCACCTTTCCTAGAAGATTTCTTTTTGTCAGAAACTCGACGCATGCTAGTATCTCCATTTTTCTCAGTGTCAAGATTTCTATCATACTGATCACGATTCCTCTTATCCCTGTTATCCCTTTCAGTATGTTTGTTCTGCTCCTTGTGCGACTTCATAACTGTTTTATCATCGTCAATATCAGGGGCTTCAACACTAAGATCTCGTTCTCCCCCGGAAATCCTATCCCTCCTTGCCCGTTGCTAAAGTTCAAGAGTTACAATTTTAGAAAAATACAGATCATAAATAGCTGAAATAGATAGGAAAAGTGCAATATTGGTCCCATATTATTTAACCATGATATTTATATCCTTGCAAAACTAGTCGCGTATGACACTTTTTTTTTGCAGTTTTGGTCCCATCCTTTAGAAAATGGATGTAATTTTGTGCGTGAAATGCATGTTCCGCTAAATTTAGTACTGATCACGCACAAGGCACATAAACAAACCAACGGTTCTTATCCGTTTTTTAACAGTTAAGGACTGAAATGCAAAAAATAGATTGTACCGGACTAAGTTTGCAAGTTTTGTAAGTTTTAAGTTTTGAAACTAAAATTACCAAGGACCTATCGTATGGGACTCATGATACAACTTTCCCAACAATTAATGTAGATAACAAACCTTATCTACGTGAGACTGGCGTACTGTAGGCATGGCAGAACTCCTCTCATCATAACGATGGAAGCCAAAAGAAGCTGGTGGGGCTGACGCTGTGCCTGAAGTATCTGGAAGAAATCTAGTGAACTCATCAAGAAGATCTGGATGGCCATCGAAAAGTGCTGCAACCTGGAAATAAATAAATCAAAATCTTATGTTCAAAATGAATAATTGAATCGTAGGAGTTGATTAATTCAAGGAGACGAGCAGACCTCTAGATAAACCTCAGTTATTCCCTTGTGTTCCTTCCGATACATATTCAAGATGTCAAGGAAAGATTTATAAACATGCTCGTCATGTTGGAAGCGGTTCTGCAGGTGTGAAACATAAATCATATCACTGAACTGACTAAAGTCGGAACCTTTTATTATCAAACAATTGATAAAGGGGGAAATTGCAATATTAGTTCCACAGAATGGAAATTTAACCCCATTGTTTACAAACTTGTAACTGTAGTCCCATGGGATGCTTTTTTCCTTCTTTTTTTTTTTTTGCAATTTTGGTCACATCCATTAAAAATCGGATGGAAATTCGCGAGTGCAATGCACGCTCCATTAGTTTTATTACCATTCATGTCCAAGTCCTTGACCAAGCTAACGGTGTCCATCAGTTTTTTAACGATTGTGACCATATTTAACATATATGCATATATATGTAAGCATCCTATAGGACTAATTCAGCAAGTTTAGGAATAAAATCATATTAGGCGCTATCCTATCCTATAAGACTACTGTTGCAATTTTTTCATTCATTCCACCTTAATCTTATTCACAAAACTGATAGCCTCATCGAACTCAACAGTCCGTTTTGGTGGAAATTCTTCCTCTTCGGTGAGGGTAATTTCATAACCTTTGGGCAAGAATGTGTTGAACCCGAGTATCAAATTAGGGTGCCCTTTAAACAACTCCTTCACCCTAGCTATGACACCAGCAGTATCAACTCTGCCAGAAACAAATTAATGAAGAGGGTTACAAAGAAATGTTCCATTGATTTATTAAAGGAAGAAAAAGCAATATTAGTGCCACAGCATAAGAGCTATCTTCAGAATCAGTCCCAACCTTTACGGGATTGTTAAATCACTCACGTTGGATTAAAAAGTTGCGATTTTGGCCATGTCCCTCAAAAAAATGAAGGGAAATGGACGTGTGATGTTCACGAAGACCACACTAAGGGAAATTGCAGCTTTAATTATCCTGCGGGACTATTTCTGCAATCCCGTAAAGCTTGAAACTAATTTTGGGATCACCCTTATCCAACGGGACTAATATTGATCTAACCAAAGAAGATCCATTTACCTTTGAGCCTTAAAATCTTTCATCACATCAAGAAACCTATCGTATTTTTCTCTTTGGTCTTGGAACATGTCCTTGACTTCCTTCAAATACGATAATGCATCATTGGTGGTCAGTTTTTGTGCAACACTAGGGGCGGCACCTGTACCACTGCCACCACCATTGCTAACACCACCACCACTTCCACCGCCAGCAGGAGGATGTGATGGCCCAACAAACCTTAACACGAGAAAACAAAAAAGAGTCAAGTTAAGATTGAAGCCCAAAACAGAACAACTCAAAATTTATAAAAGCAGCAATGTATTATCAGAAATTACTCCATATGTACAAAACTTCTAAATGATTGTTAGTTTTTCCTTACTGTCAAAGAAATTTTCTTTTATAATCCCAACAGAAAGTAATCACTTTTCTTTACCTCTCATTTATTAACAAAGCCCATAATTTGTCAGTATTACCAGCAACACGCTCCCAAGGTAACCTCCAGTGAATAAAACCAAAATACAATTGATAGGCTTAGTTGGACTACTGGACTCTCCCCCTCCCCCCCCCCCATCCACCCAACCCTACCCCACCCCCACCCCACCTCCCAAAGGAGAGAGAGAGAGAGAGAGAGAGAGAGAGAGAGAGAGAGAGAGAGAGATCCGAATTTGCTTTACTTAATTGCCCCCAAACAACTCAACAAACCTAATCTGCTCATTAATGTACCCAAATTCATCTTTTTTTTCAATTCAATTTTTACAACAACCACAGAGGGGACGACCTAATCAGACTCCTGATACATGACTAGAACAGATGCCAAACAATTCCAATTAAGCAAAAAACCACAATTAAATCCAGTTTATTTACCTTCATTCACATCAATAAAAACCACAATCTTTCCAAATGAAGTGTTACATCGAACCTCCAAACCAAAAATCAAAAATTCACACAACACCACATATCAAGAATTAACAGTAAAACACTAAAAATTAAAAAAAAAATCACGATATATATTAACTGGCAAAACAAAAAAAGAAAAAAAGAAGAGCTTACGATTCTCCACGAGACGAAGAACCAAATGGCCGCTTGAATTGAGGATTCACGTACACATCATCCCGCAAACGCTTCATCCTCTCTGCGCAAAAATCAACGTCAACATTAATAAAAACCAAAAATTAAAATCAATCAAAACAACTGAGAGTAAAAACATTCTTCTGATAGTAAAAACATTCTTCTGAGAGGTAAAAAAAACTAGCCTGTGCAGCCACCTCCCAGGGAAGATGAACAGATCTAATCTGAACAACAAAGAGATTGAAAAAAAAATCAATTACACTTCCAAATTCTTGTTTTTCTGCTGTTGCAGATTTTTTTTTTTTTCTCCAGAGTATAACAAGAAAGAAGTATGAGAAAGAAAATGGTTGGAAATGAGTTTTTGTGAAGTTTTATGTGTGTGAAAGAGAGAGAGAAAGAACGTGAATTTTTTGTTTCGGTGTATATATTAATTTGTATATTATTTTAGATTTACATTTTCAATTATATTATTTCAAAAGATAAATGTTATTTTGAATTTTTGTACAGATAAGATGAGATTGTACTAATTATATATGTTGTGTATGTTGTTTTGTTTTAATAAGAAATAAGTGTTTTATAGAAATAAAATTAAAAGGCAAATTTGGAAAATAAGTTGGTCAAAGATTTATAATTGTTATTAATGGTTTATAAAATTAAATTTTATTCATTAAGATTATTCCAAAGTAGCAAAATGTCAATAAATAGCATATAATCTTAATACATATCCATTAGATATGGTCACAAATATATATATATATGTATTATCATATATGAAAATGTAAAAGAATAAATATATATAATATGATTATATTATGCAGTATTAATTGTTGAAATTAAAATAAGATTCTGAAATGAATTGCTATATTAAAACGTTTTGTGAAAATATCGAAATTTTATTTAAAATTATTTAAATCATATGTAGAATTTTGTTAGTGCTGACGTGTAAATATCGGACTTTCCTATCGTAAATATGACGCAATAATTTGGACTCTATTTGCTGACAAGCGGTGACGGTTCGATAATAAATATGATGAGCCCATATTGAAGTTGTCCAAATTATAGTTAATGTTTAAAACACAAATGTGAAGCAAAAATGTCTAAAAAAGATATAATTTATTTAATTTTCTTTTGAATGATAAGTTGATTTTGGGAAAGTTTTGGGTAACATTTGATATCACCATAGTTGGAGGGCAAAAAATGGACAAAGATGTATGTTTATTTTTTGTTAATTATTTTCGTGAAGAATAACGGTAAGTAAATTTGTCTCTGTGTTAAATCAGCGAAACTCATACGTCAGGTGAATTATATCTGATTTGTTTTATCTTTATTGATCATAATACGTTTCTTATCGATATTCATGATTACTCGAGTCATCTGTGCGATCCGGAACAACAACCAGACGAGGGGTTTGTTAGTTGGAACGATGAATTTATTGGTGATTTCCAACCAATGATTGAAAGTTTGTCTGATAGTTTGAGACAGATTACATATGCACTAAACTCGATGTTTAGATATGAGAGTCGTTATAATTTGTCGTGAAGTTCACCAGGTCTTAAGTGCATACTGGATTGGAATAAATAAAGCGTTTTAAATAAAGATCTAACGCATCAACCAATATCAGTGGCGCACTTGCGACAAACTTACTTGGATCAATTGCATTAGTTGGCATCGATGCGACACTTGCCGCGACCTTACTATATGAACACGTCATAAATTATGTGACAGAGCAGTCATTTACGTCAACTATTATTATGATATTTGTTTTATTTTTTGACCGTTGAATTGTGATAAACGTTAGAAAATCTTCTTTTATCGCATTGAATGAACTCAGTGAAAACAAATATTCGATTCAAATCAATCTAAGTTTCAACGAGAATTTAAGTTAAAAACTAGTAATTTTATCTTGTTTTAGATAACGTGGATGGACAAATGAGAATAATATTATGCCTTGGAGACTTTTGAGGTTTTATTAGACTAGAAAGTAAATGTATTTACTACTCCACAATGATTTCTTCTAATTTGAGGTTAACTTTTCATTCAACAAACTACCAGCTTGCACTTTGAGCTCTTGAACTTAAGATAGTATGCTTTGTAATAAAAGTAGTCGAGTCTAGCCCATTATATAATTATTCTTGTTTGAATTAAAATTGAACTTAAAAAATTGTGTTTGAATTTGATTTGATTGTTAATCGAGTTGATATCAAACAAACTTCAATTGAATCAAACACGAATCGATTCAAGTAATTTGAATTTTTTACGTATTCCTTTTGATTATTAAAGTCGAGTTCCAGCCAAGGTTCAAAACTTATTGGGCACAAAAAAAATTGTCCAAACTTAATTTTATAATTTTATTGAATCGAATTCCAATGAGTTTTTAACGATTCAGCTCGTGTCGAATAGCAAATAAATTGGTTCGCATAATTTTCAGCCACAAAACTTGAGAAAAATTGTTTTAATCAATAATTACATGTGTGTAGTTGAATCTATATAAGTAATATTCGATTAAAAAATTATGCAAACAATTTTTTAGATTGTATGGATACTTCAATATTTTCCAACAGTAATTCAGGATAATAATATTTGTTCAATATGATTGATATTGGTTAAAATAGAACTACAAATTAATGAATTATCACATATTAGTACACTATTTAATTGAAATTTGAAGAAGAAAAAATAGTGCCAATAAATATACCTCGTAAAACCATTCAGGGAAGTAGACGGCCCAGTGGTAATTGGGCCTGTATTAAGTCAATATGGATCCATGTATATATTTTTATTCTATTTTACTAGGGGTACACTCATAAGTAAATGATTTTAGATGATTTTCAAAAAATCATTTGAGCTCGATCAGATAACAAAATAAGTAAAATTTGAACAAGTTTTTCTATTTGTTAAGTTTTGAGGTTCAATTCAATTAATCAAAACAATAAAATATATAAAAAAAATTAAACAATTTCAATTCTATTTTCTTAAAATTTGCTCGGATGATACTCACATAACAATTAAATCAAACTCTTTAAAACTGCTGAAACATATTTTGTTATACTCACGTTTTATGTAAGCTCGGGCCTTTGACCACTAAGTCATGCAAAATTGTACAATTTAATGGGCTATTTTATAACAAACGGGTCATTAAAGTCAATCTGTTGTAGCTCATTGAATGTGTCAACATGAAAAGTGTTTTATTCAAATACCCTTCTATTTTTTATCAAAAAAAAAAAATACCCTTCTATTGTCACCAGCTATATTGAATTCCGACCAGTTATATTGATTTCGATATGTTATAAAATCTCACGTAATTATATGATGAAAACTCCAAATTATTGACAATAGATTTTCTAACATTTTTAAGATAAAATTCTAGGTTTTGTAATTGAAATGATCATCTTTCCTAGTCATTATCTAAACTTGACATGCAACATCTTTATCATGGATTATAACATTGGACACTATCAAATTGGGTTAAATAAGCTCTATTTTCCTCTTCAAAATAAACTTGTGTAGATTAGCTTTTATGGCTATTTTTCCCTATTTTGTGAATGTATATTTTATTCCCTAATATAGTGTTTGATATTAGTGGTGCCAATATCAATATACTTCGTTGTTCATCGTTTCATTAATAAATTCCTTTTTGGGAGATTGCATTCATTAATGAAATAATACAAAAAAATAATTATATTAATTTTACTATATATGTTCAACAATTAAATAATTTAAGAAAAATATCGTCAATTTATTATATTTATTTAATATACACTTTTCATAACACACAATGGCATAAACAAGCTATTAATATATCAAGAATTATGAACATTTTTTTTTGAAGAAATGTAATATACGATTCTCTCAATTTTGAGACCACACACACGTAACTATTCATGTTCAAAGGGGAGAATTTGAATTTTGAAGCTTTTGACCGGTCTATTAATGAAAATGCGGCCAACGTCATATTATAATAATATGTCGAGTCCAATAAAGTTGAATTATTATAGACAATTATACAAGAAAATATTTTGAAAAAATACCATCGATCGACATATTCAATTATGTCGATAGTTTATAATCACTTAATTATATTGAATTCGATCTGTTATAAAATTTTATAAATATTTTTAAAATAATAATACTTTTCAGTGTACTTTCACTAGTCATGCCAAGAAAACTAGTGATAACTTTTTTTTTATTCTCATTTCCTTGAAAAGGACACCACAAACATAAATTACTCAAAATACACTCATTTTTTGTCACATTGAGTCGATTAAAATTGATAAATTATATAAAGTTGAATTAAAATAAATAAAGATTATTTTTGTAATCACTACTCCATTATGCTCAGTGGTAGATTTTATTAAAAACAATGGGTATTAAAGTCGAAATAATACTTTTTGAAGGGTGAAAAGAAGGTTTTAAACAAATAAATAGAGGGTTGATAAAATGTGAAAGTTTGTAATTTGAATACCAATTGGTATGCTAGCTAATTTGAGTCGTCTCAATAGGGGTATAAATCGAGCCGAGTTGATTCGACGCGAGCTCGAAAAATTCAAGCTTGAGCCGAGATTCACGAGTTCGAACTCTTAGTCGAGCTCGAGCCCAAGCCCACTTGTCTCTGAAAAAAGCTCGCGATAAATATATATTAAATAATTAACAAATATATATTAAATAATTAACAAAAATTAAAAAATTCGGCTCAGCTCGAGTTTGGGCTCGAGCTCGAAAATTTTAAGCTCGAGCTTGAAAAAATCACCGAGCTCGGCTCGTTTACACCCCAAGTCTCAAACGAGCTATCGAGCCGATCACTGGTCAAATTCGGGAAATTTGATTTTTCTGTACATGTTTTTATTGTTTTCACTAATCGAGCCGAAGTTCTAAATTTATCAAACACAAAAAATTGTTCAAGCTTAATTTGATAATTTAACGAACTGAACTTTTAGCCATCAAACTCGAATCGAGTATCGAATAAATTGGTTTAATTATCAGACCTAATCATAATCTCCATCTTATATATATTACATATATATATATATATATGTCAACCATCACCATTAAATATGTAAATAATATATGTGGAAAAAATTAAAACAAAATTGATATATAACAAGCTTTGGAATTTTAAGAATACTAGAGTAGCCAATGTAATATAACTGCATTAAACTCCAGTCAAACACGCAATTCCCCTTTTAACTACTTTTCCACATTATAAAAAAAAAAATACAATAGTCAAATTATCTGTAATTAACTAATTAATTTATATTATATAATAATCACACTTTATACCTTCAATTTTCCATTAACAAACCCAGATAACTCAACTAGAGAGAAAAATCAATGCATTTCCATTAACTTTCAACTTCCCCTCAAACCTACCCCATTCTTCACCCCAACCAATAATGAAGCATCGCCATCTTCTCTTCACTGGATCTATACTCCCTTCTCTGCTGTTACTTTCCCTGCTGTTCTCCACCTCCATCGCCGAGGACGATGTCAGTTGCTTGCGCGAAGTGCGCAACTCATTGACCGATGCCGAAAATCGCCTCAACTCGTGGTCATTTTCCAACTCTTCAGTCGGGTTCATATGCAGATTCGTAGGAGTCTCCTGCTGGAACGATCGTGAAAACAGGGTAATCAGCTTGCAGCTGCGTGATTTCAGCCTCAGCGGCGTTGTTCCAGAGTCGTTGCGGTTATGCCATAGCCTGCAAACCCTAGATCTCTCCGGTAATGCTCTGTCCGGTTCGATTCCTGCTCAAATCTGCAACTGGTTGCCTTATTTAGTCTCTCTTGACTTGTCGCGCAATAGTTTGACCGGTGGTATACCGGAGGATCTCGCTAGCTGTTCGTATTTGAATACTTTGATTTTAGATGATAATAGATTGTCTGGTAGTATTCCTTTACAGTTCTCGAACTTGGGGAGATTGAGAAGGTTTTCTGTTGCTAGAAATGATTTATCTGGTAGAGTACCGTCGTTTGAGAATGATTCGGTAGAGCTCGATTTCAGTGGTAATAGTGGCCTTTGTGGTGGCAATTTGGGGAATTGTGGTGGTTTGAGTAAGAGGAGTTTAGCAATTATCATTGCAGCTGGTGTTTTTGGCGCAGCCGCCTCATTGCTGTTGGGGTTTGGTTTATGGTGGTGGTTTTTTACGAAACCGAGTAAGAGGAGTAAGAGAGGGTATGGTATTGGAGGAAGAGATGAAGGTGTTGGTAGTAGTAGTTTTGCTGATAGATTGAAGTCTCACAAGCTTACACAAGTCATGTTGTTCCAAAAACCACTCGTAAAGGTTAAGTTGGCGGATTTATTGATTGCAACGAATAATTTCAGCAACGAGAGCGTTATTGTCACGAGTAGGACTGGAACAACGTACAAGGCGGATTTGCCAGATGGGTCGGCCCTCGCGATTAAGCGTCTTAGTGCGTGTAAAATGGGGGAGAAGCAATTTAGAATGGAGATGAATAGGTTAGGGCAATTGAGGCATCCGAATTTGGTCCCATTATTAGGGTTTTGCTTGGTGGAGGAGGAAAAACTCTTGGTTTATAAGCATTTGTCCAACGGGACTCTATCTTCGATGTTGTGGAGAAACGATGATGTTTTGGATTGGCAAACTCGGTTTAGGATTGCATTGGGAGCTGCAAGAGGGCTCGCTTGGCTTCACCACGGTTGCCACCCTCCGATCCTTCACCAAAATATCAGCTCTAGTGTGGTTCTTCTTGATGAGGATTTTGATCCTAGAATAATGGATTTTGGTTTGGCGAGGCTTATAACTTCATCTGAATCTAATAACAGTAGTTTTGTGAACGGTGATTTGGGTGAAATTGGATATGTTGCCCCTGAGTATTCGAGTACTATGGTTGCTTCTTTGAAAGGGGATGTTTACAGTTTCGGGGTTGTACTTCTTGAATTAGCAACGGGACTCAAACCTCTCGATGTTAGCCCAGTTGATGAACTATTTAAGGGCAATTTAGTCGATTGGGTTAGTAATCTCTCTATTTCGGGTCGAATTAAAGACACCATTGATAAGAGTTTATGTGGGAAGGGCCATGATGAGGATATAGTCCGGTTTATGAGAATCGCTTGTAATTGTGTTGTTTCGAGGCCTAAGGAGAGATGGTCTATGCATCAAGTTTATGAATCATTGAAGAGTATGGCTGAGGAACATGGTTTTAACGAACAGTATGACGAATTTCCACTCTTGTTCGGTAAACAAGAAACGACTAGTCCACTTTGAATCGAGGGAGAGAAGGGTAAAAAAGGTAATTTGAATGTTTGAGTTGAAGATTCATGCCAAATATCTGCAGTATGGGGTGAGTTTTTTGGAAGGAAATTGTGTGATATCCCTGTTTCAGTTTGCTTTCATGCAAAAAAATGCCACATTTGCTGAGTAATTAGCTGTATAATAGCTCTCACTTGCGTAAAAATTGTGTTCTGAGATGTGTTTGTTTTTTAAAATTGTTGTAAGAAAATGTACTTCTAGTATTCTTAGTATTTATTGTTTGGTCTTGTTTTGTTTAATACCAAAATGAGAAATTCTAGTTTGAATTTGGTTTGGTCAATTTCGAATGTATCTTTAATAGGGGAGTAACACTCAATATAATAAGTATAATTCACTCATCTTTGTCAATTACACTTAGACTAAATTGGGCTTAGGCTAAAATTTTCATGAACTTTGTTGTGTAAGTTGTTTTATGCATTGGTTTAATGGTATTGCTCACTAATTTGTGTTTTTGTGAGTATTTTATTATAAAACAAAAAATGTTAATCCATGAAAATAGCTATTGTTACTAAATAGTTATGTCTACATCGTGCAATCATCAGGAATCAACTTAAGCAGCAAGAATACAAAAAATTCGTTATAATCAAATTAAAAGCAAGCAAACAAAAATATACATTTTTACCTACAAAATAGTATTTAAAATATCATCATTTCCACCTATATGTTAGATATAATATACTTGTATGTATTAAATTCTAAATTTCTCCCGGCCCAGGTGACTACCCCATTATACAAGTTAAACATAGATTTGGTTCTAGTTCAAATGGACAAACGAACTTAGAGTTTATACTTGATTCTTGTGTGATTTAGATCATTGTTGATGTTTCATATATATTCCAAAAAAAAATTAAATTAAATGTTAGAAAAATCAAAGTCAACAAGTAAGAACACATAATTTTTTTCCCAAAAAGATCATAAACGAATCCAGACAGCCAATAATTATTATTTTAAGAAATGTATATTGCTGAGATTTATCCCTTTTTGTGATTTTATATATTGATTATTTCAACTTCCAAACCTGCAAGCCTGTTGGACTTGAGTTATACATGTTAAATATTCTTTAATAAATATATTTATGAATTAAACATATTAAAAATCTAAATTAGGGTAATTTATACTTTGCACCCAGAAAAGTGGGTTAATATGCACTTTGCACCTTTAAAAAGAAAAAACAACACTATACACCCTTGAATTGGGTTAACATTAGCAAGTTGCACACTATATAATTTTTCAATCAAATTTCATTTCAATAAGGGTAAAAATATTTTTTAAAAAAGCAAACTTCATCCGTTCATGTTGTCAACCTAACTCTAGTCACTCGTTCATTTCCACTTCATAGTGATTCTTCCTACAAACCTCCGAAAATAATTAATTAGAAATATATATATTTTTTATGAGTGAAGAACCAATTTGTAATACTAAATACTCTTTCGTCATTAAAGTAACATAAGAACGAACCAATTTGCTATTACAAAATTGTGAACTAAATGAAACATCATCACCACAGTAAAATTAGATTCCCCAAATGATTAAAATTTGAAATTGGGTTACACGTATGCCACAAAAAATGAAAATAGAATTACAGCCAACAGTTGGAATGCATTCTTCTACCATTCAAAATAAGAAATTTAAGACGACATTCAAGATGCAAGTTTCTGTTTTTTTTTTTTAATTAAAAAAATATAAAATATGAAGACGACATTCGAGAACTTTAGAAATGTGGCACTTTTATTATGCTTCATGATTGTATTATTTTGAGAACTTTTTATTTATTTTGTTAAAACCTTCATAAATGGAGCATATAATACTTTTGATATAAGTTGATTATTTTGCCTTTAGAAATTTATATTGTATTTCATGGATGATTTTACCCTTTCAAAATGAAATTTTTGGTTGAAAAATTATATAGGGTGCAACTTGCCAAAACTTAACCAATTTTAAGGTGCATTTTGCTATTTTTTCCTTTGTAGGGTGCAAAATACCTATTGGCCATATTTTAATGGTGCAAAGTGTAAATTACCCTCTAATTATGAAATAAAATATGAAATATGAATTTTAGAATAAAAACTACCAAATATAAATTATAACCTAACGCGCATCTACAATCTCAATCAACGACGTCGTGGTAGCCATGCTCCCAACTCTCAGACACCTCACTGAAAACGACTTCACAGTCCCCGCACGCGCCTCACGCGGCGCCTGGCCTCTGGCACGCGCCTTCATCGCTCTCCATGCCTCAACCCTGCGCGTACGTGAATTCCACTCTCTGGTTGACCAGGGCGGCCAACATCACACGACCAGTAAACTCCGAACTCTTTTAACTCTCATTGTCAACAATCAAACTACATTTTCATAAAAATTCTCCAAATTCTGAATAAAATATTATCTCTGGGATTTAATTAATCAAGGCGGACTTGACTTACAATGAAGTTAAGCCATGGCACCTATTGTTGGCAGTTGGCACCCATTCCTAACAAATTCTGGAGCTCAAATACATATATGTGTATATGTATATATATGCGTGTATTTGTGTGTGTAATTGATCCTAGAGCTGAAATATTGGTCTATTGATGAGGATTTGATCAATTTATTTGTAATGGGGGGATGTGCGTCGAAGCCCCAAGGGTTCGTGGGAGTGAAAAGCAAACTGAGGAGGCGGAGGATTAATCGAAAATCAAGAAGATCGAAAACCCCCTACTATTCTTCTCACAAGCACAGTAATCGGGTTGAACCCACTGATCAGAATGTAGAGGTTTCTTATAATAATCCTGCATTTCAAGGTTGTTTGTACTTTTTGCTCTTTCATGCCCCCCCCCCCCTTTTTTGTTGGTAGCTGTTTAATCTACTTATATATGTTGTTGAGATTATTTCAGTGTTTGCTTTTCTATTTCATTGAGTTTCTAAGATGAGATGGTTGCTAGAAGTTGTTACTGGAGTTCTGCTTGAATTAATACTTGCAACTTCAGTTTCTACATGCTGGTTATTGATCACTATATTCGTGTTCTATTAGATAATGGAAAGAGGCAAAGTGAGAATTTGAAAATAGAGACGAGAAACCTGTAATCAATGATATCGAAAGTGAAAGGGGCATCGATTAGATTTTTCGGGGTAGAAAACGTTGGGTTTCTGAAGCATTTTCAGTGTTATTGATAGACAGGGATGATGAATTTTTCAGAGCTAATAGTCCTTCTACAGAACTTTATGTTGATATAGTGAAATGTTGTTATCTTTCTTGCCCTCATAAAATTTGTATACAATACTATCCTACGTTCCGTTTACTGTATTGATGAAGTTAAATGACATAAATTAATAATGCCTTATCATTTCAACTCACATTTGAGTGATTTTTCTTTTTCCCAGTTTCACATCCAAGTTCCTGTTTTGTTTAACGATCTAAACATGAAATGCAGATGTATGGTTTGACCCTGAAGCTGTGATAGACTCTGACGGTGAAGACGAATTTTACAGTGTTCAAGATGGTATGTATTCGAAAATTTGCATCCTCACAAAAATGTTTAATATCATATTCGAATTCCTTATCTGTACCCCCAAATGTGCAGACGCATCTCAAGCTGGATCTATTTCAGCTGGCGTTACCCCAAGATTCTCAAACCATTCAATATTTAGCAATGCCATTGATTTTCAGCTGAGTTTTGACGATCTTCAAAATGAGGTGAAGGATCAATCCATTTTGGAGAAATCTTCTGCTCAATGCCTTTGTGACAGGGACAAAACTGGAATTTTACACACTTGCGGGTTTTTATCAAATGCCTTGTTGCCTTGTCTTGCTTATGCTGAGTCTATGGATTGTAAAAGAAAATCGCATAATCCAGGAGGCCCGGGTACAAGGAAAAGACTATCCCTCGTCCCATCTTTCAAATGGAGAGAAAGTCAAGATAGTCCGATATTATGTAAGTTTTTTAAAATTTTAAAATATTTTCGGCAGAAATAGGTCGAAAAATTTTCAATTCACTAAGAAAAATAGGTGCTTTCTTGGTTTGTACATGTCGGATCATGAATTGGTAGTAAAATTACCAGTTATGTTGAGTTTTCCATTTACCAGGTGGATTATAACCAAGTTCTAGTACTTATTTAATTGACGGCTATCAATAAGTATGATTTTATGGTGTGTTTGGATTGAAGGATTTGAAAACTATGGATTTCAAATTTATCGATAAATCCATTTAAGTTCGTTTGGATGAATTCATGTTATGATGTATTTCAAATCCATTGGCATTCATTTTGAGCTATTTTCTCCACAAGGACCACAACTATGGTGGATTTCAAATTACTCCATTTTAGAGTCGTTTGAAATCCTTCCTCCAAATCCCTTGCTCAAATCCAAATCACTCGATCCAAACACACCCTTAGGGAATGGAATTTGTGGCGCAACCATTAGCCTATGTTCCGTTTTTTGGATTTTGGTGAGTTTATGAAAAGAAAATGAGAATGATAAAAAAGTAGAGTAGAAGGTATTATTAGTTGAAGTGAGAATAACATTTTCCTTCTCCTTGTCAAAATCAAAGAACTGAAAATAAAGAAATAGATCAAACCAAATATGTCGATTTCTATTGGTCTCGATGCTGATACGAGCCTCAAATATCAACCCTTTTGCCTGTGATCGAGACTCGATTATCTTTGTTATATTCGAAATTATTTCTCTTATTTATATTGTTTGTGTTTGTTTATCTATCTCAGCATCCACAAAGGCCGTAATGCAAAGACCAATAGCTGGTTCTCAAATCATGTGTTCGCCGTTAGAGAAGAAAATGTCGGAATGTTGGTCACACGTGGGCCCCGACACCTTCAAAGTCCGCGGGCAAAATTATTTTCGGTAAGAACATATGATATCCTATTGCATATAAGAGTTAAATTAGTTAACTTTTTGATGTACCGAAATATAATAGTAAAATGTCTTATGCATGTTTGCAGAGATAAAAAGAAAGAATCTGCTCCTAATTATGCTGCATATGTTCCTTTTGGAGTGGATGTGTTCTTATCTCCTCGTAAAATCGACCACATAGCTCGATTTGTAGAACTCCCAGCCGTTGATTCGTATGAGGAAATCCCTCCAATTCTTGTTGTAAATCTTCAGGTATATATACTCCTCATATATATAAATTGTTATTTTTTCTTACTACATCTGCAATATCACTAGCAAATTTTTTATATCAATATAAATATCACAAATACCACTTGAGACTTGAACTACAAAAAGCATCTCAATACCATAACTTATTACAATTTCATCCATGTGTATGTAAAAGAAGATTACAATTTCACCATCTATTGAAATTATTGTTGGGATCATCAATTGTTTTGGTAGTTTGCTATTATCCAATAAGTAAGGGATATCCATGTAAATATCCCTTTATATATTATCCTTTATAGTGTTATCATACATGAATGGTTGTGATAGATCACATTGATAATCTCGATTTCTAAAATTTTCTTGTTAAGACGAGATTAACAAATAGTTGTTATAAATCCTAGGGCCCCTTGTTGAGTTCCGAATTGCGAACACACTGAAACTTGAGATATAACTATATAATTGTTATAACTACAAATATTTTCTCCTTTCTGTTGTGTACAGATTCCACTTTACCAAGCAGCAATTTTCCAAAACGAGTACAATGGACCGGGAATGAGTTTCATTTTCTACTTTAAGCTTTCAGAAAATTACTCAAAAAATCTTCCAAATCATTTTCGAGAAAATATCAAGGTAAAGTTGAAGCTTGAAGCTCAATTCATATTGCAACTTTTATGCTGCTCAATACTTGTTTTCTGATTCATGTTTTGTATAAAACAGAAATTAATCGATAATGAAACCGAGAAAGTCAAAGGTTTCCCCTTGGACACGAACGCATCATTTAGAGAAAGATTAAAGATCTTGGGCCGAGTGGTGAATCTCGATGATCTTCAGTTAAGCGCAGCTGAGAGGAAACTTATGCATAATTACAACGAAAAGCCTGTTCTTTCACGCCCTCAACACGAATTTTACTTGGTAAAGTCGACGTTCTTTATAGGGTAAATTTACATAGAAATCTCATGCCCTTTCGTTACAAAAAATCCCGGTATTTGATAAATTACCATAACTTTCCATGTTAGTATTACAAATTCACCTAGGCTGTGTTTGGATCGAGTGATTTGGATTTGAGGGAATGGATTTGGAGAAAGGATTTCAAATAACTCTAAAATGGAGTAATTTGAAATGCACCATAGTTGTGGAGAAAAGAGCTCAAAATGAATGGTAAGGAATTTGAAATCCATCGTAACATGAATTCATCCCAACGAACTTAAATGGATTTGTCGATGAATTTGAAATCCATACTTTTCAAACCATTCAATCCAAACACACCCCTAATGTCAGTAAAAGATAGATTACAATTTGGAACGCGTCTTTTGAGTAAAGCGTGCATATTGCGCCTTAATTTTAGTTCCACTTTGTATGCAGGGAGAAAACTACTTTGAGATTGATTTGGATATTCATCGGTTCAGCTATATAGCTCGAAAAGGTTTTGAAACATTTCAAGACAGAATTAAGAATTGTGTCTTCGACTTTGGTCTCACGATTCAGGTAAGGGCGTTATTGTCATTCTTAATGTCGATTAATTTCACTTAAAACGAGTTTTCTGACATTTTTCTTGGTGTAATGTGGTTCAGGGAAACAA
This sequence comes from Verbascum thapsus, assembly GCA_963669365.1. Lineage (NCBI taxonomy): Eukaryota > Viridiplantae > Streptophyta > Magnoliopsida > Lamiales > Scrophulariaceae > Verbascum > Verbascum thapsus. The sequence continues at coordinate 7,911,854 of OY770117.1, read as the reverse complement.
AGCAGAAGATCTGCCTGAGTCTATGCTATGTTGCATAAGATTGAAGGAAATTGACTACAATAACTATTGCCAACTTAGCATTTGACCAGTCATAAATGAGATCAATCATATGCATATGAATGAGTGCGATTATATTGAGAAATGATACACTTAAAGATCAAGAAGATTTGATTTTCGTTTTGGGTTTTTTGTGTATTGACTATGGCCCGGGTCCATCAATATTGATTCTTTTGTTCAATTGTACAGTGCTTATTTCTGAATGTATTAGGTCCCAATTGGTTGGCCACTTGTACATCCAAAAAATCATTTCAGAGTAAAAAACTACGAAAAATTCATTCGTAAAAAAATCTTTATACAAAATCTCTCAAACTTACAAATAATTTGAATTTTTTTGGCAACAAATGAATTTTATTATTCATGATTTGACAGTTAATATAATCAATTAAAAGTGTTTTTCCGACTATCTTTCAAAGTTAAAAATTAAATTAATTTTGTGACGTGTAAATCAACGAGTTTGACTAAACAAATTTAATAAAAATTATATTTAAATATCAACTCAAACAATTTTCTCACAACAAAAAACATATCACATCAACCACGATCATTACCTATTTTTCTCTTAAAAATCTCATCAAATCTCATCTTTCAAACCATATTTCTCATTTTTATCATGAAAATAAATTCTAGGAGATGGACATGCCAACCAATCAGGCCCTTAGCTCTTCAGAAATTACAATAACTTCAACTAAAAGAATTTAGGCCTCAGGACCTCGATTGGTTCGCAAGTCTTCTTCAAAAAAATTTACTTCACAATAAAAAATTTCATAAAATTCACTTGTTCAGTATCTCATAAAACTTTTCTTAAAAATATTTCAAAATTAAAGATTATTCCGAAAAAATCTTGTAAAAAAAGAGAAAAAATAAATTTTACTATTTATAATTTGACAATTTACTACCAATAAAAATAAGATTTTTCGGCTATTTTAACTCTATAAATTAAATTAATCACATATTTTAATGTAAAATAATGAAACATTTTAAATAAGATACATAATGAATATATTTTTGTGTCTAAATCAATGAGTTTCACTAAAATAGTTAATAAAATTTATATATAAATATCAATTCAAATTAATTTCTCACAACAAAAATCATATCACATCAACCATAATCATTACAAATTTTTATCTAAAAAAATATCATCCAAACTCTCTTCTCAAACCATATTTCTTATCCTAAAATTAGTATTCTCATTTTTATCATGATTTTTTTTAGATGGATATACCAACAAATTGAGGCTTTACTTTTTATGTTATCTTGATATTTTACATATTTTTTTTATTTTACAAATTGACTCAAAATTGATATTCAAACATTATTGAACATAAAAATGTGTTCAAGTTTGTTTGTTATATTAATTTAATGGAACCCATATAAATTTATCAGATTATTGAATATTCTGATTTATAATTTGTCACAACATTGGTTCATAAAAACATGTCAATTAGTCCTCACAACTGAAAACAAAAAACAAAAATTGACTCTTGCCCAAAATGTCAGTGCGGATTGGGCCTTGTAAATCTGTAATGAAAATGTTAAGACAGTGAAACGGGCTTAAAACAGCCCATGAAATAAAGGCCCATTGAAAATTGTTTCACATAACAATATGCTTACGGATTTAGGGTTTTAAACCTCCAATCTTTTGCTATATAAAGGAGAGGCGAGGACCTTTTATTCCAGCTTAGCTAAACCATTTTCCCTTTATCTTCTCTTCCCTTTCGATTTTTCATTTTTTTTTAATTTCTCGTTCTTAATGAAATCAGGTGATGAGGAAAAAACTGCAACAATATGATTGGTATGATTCGTAGTATTTAAGTCTCTGATGATTTCTAATAATCTCTTTATTTTCTGTTTTTTCGCATTTTTTTGTGATGAAGATATACGAGAATTCTGAATTTTGGAGATGTGATGAATACTTTATTTGGTCCGTGTTTCTGAATTAATCGTGACTGATAAACCATTACCAATCTCTGATCTCCTCTATTTGGAATTTGAAGCATTTTTTTCGTAATTTTTGACTTGGGATTTGCTGTGGCTCTATGATTACAGACCTAATTATTAGGTGATATACGCTATACTGAAATAATTCATGAATAGAGAGAATATTTTTGAATGAGAGCTGTTACAGCTTATCTTAATTTATTTCAAAATATTCTTGTTTTTTTTTTTTTGAGAATATAAATTTGTGCTTCTGCTATGATGATTTATGAAAACAATACACATGTCAGACTTCAGAGATTTGTAAAGGAATCTATGAGAAGCGATTTCATGTGTCTGAGCATATGCATATTTGCATCGTTTCTATAGTAATTCTCATATATGTTTATGAAAATTTGTGTAAATTTAAATTTTCATTTATTTGTTTGGTCAGAAATTGCAAAAAATCGTAGAAAATTCTACAATGTGTAAAGTCGTGCCACTTACATTTTTTTTCCGTTGAAAATCAAAGATTATTTTTGGTTTCATTTTGATCTTCATCTATTCACCAAAAATAACACACATTTGAAGGAAATTATTATCATTTTTTATTAATATCAATTTATATTGCCTCTTCTTTCGGCTGCTAGAGTTGAGATCATTTGATGATCGATTACTGTTGGCCTTGTTCTGGAGGCATATATTAATATATATATATATATATATATATATAATCAAGCAAGATAACCCAGATCTGTTTTCTTTCTTTTCTGGGTTCGCTAGCTTTGGAACATTTTTTACATGTTGGTTTGTTTATTTTAGGTTCAATTATCTTGTGAGAATCCAAATTGATTTTCTTGTTTTTGGGAAAATTCTATCTCGGTCCCATACCAATGGGGCCGATCATTCTCCACCACACAATTGTGGTGGGGTGGGTGGTTTTTGTATGGGTGGTGGGGGTGGGTGGTTTTTGTATGGGTGGTGGAGGTAAAATATCACCCACCCCACCACAATTGTGTGGTTATTGTGTGGTGAAGAATGACCGGCCCCATTGGTATGGGACCGGGATAGAATTGCCCTTGTTATTGGTATAAGTCACGATTTTTGTTATTTTTTAATAAATGAATATCAAATGAATTGGATAAAAAGAGGGTAAAATTGGTAATAAAAGAATAGAGGGAATAAATGGCAATAGAGAAAATGGAAAATTTACATTGATACCAACCTTTTAAACATATATGCGCATATAATAAATATTTAATAAGAAAACGGAAGAATACAACATTTGATTTATATAAAAATAAACATGAAAATGACAAATTAAATGAATTTATATACAATTTTATTTGTTAAATCAGTATTGAGGTTTAACTTTTTTGTAAGTATGATATTTTAATATATCAATTTAATCTTTTATACTAATTAATATTTAACATTTTAAATAATTATATTTTAAAGAATAGTAACTTAATAAGTCACTAAACTACGTAGTTGAATTCTCATGGAGAATACATATAAATTTTCAACTAAATAAATTAACACTAAATTGTGAGGAGTTAAGTGAATAATTTTTTCATTTCGACTTTGGATTTACCATGAACTATCAAATAGTTTATTTTATAATAATAAATTACCCCTTTTGGGTTTCCAAATATTGATATAGAAAATAATTGAAATCCATTTAATCCAAAAAAATTACCAAGAAAACATTACATTGCACAAGTTTTCTCAATGCGCTTCAAGAGATTACTCTGCTGTGCATATCTCCCCATTTTTTTATCCTTTAATTCTCTCTAAATATGTACAATAATACTAAATTGCCTAGTTGTGGAATTGAGAAAATCAAATAAATAAAGTAGAAAGAAAAAAAAATATGCTGAAAAAGTGATCATTTTTTCACTATCTTTGGACCATTGTAGGGAACTCCAACTACAGACAAGTCTTTAGGATTTTCTCTCTCCTTCAGCCATGCATAGCCGTCGATCTCTTCCTCAGCCATCACCAGCCCTTCATCTGAATTACAATAAGAAATGTCTATAAAACAAAAAAACGAGTTATTTCCAAACAAGAATACCCTATTTTTGGCCAAAAATATATATCCTGAAACACCCCAAATAAACAAATTTATCAAAACAAAATAGACGATATATTCTTTATATATCACCTAAAACTTCCCATATTAGAATCAACGTAAATGCATCTAATTGAGCAAAAGACTATTTTTAAGATAATAAGTTGTTCGAGCTTGAAATTTTCTTGTTTAACCTTTGTTTGAATGTTAATCGAAATGATTCTGAACCCGGAAATCTTTCTCTTTCGTATGGTTTGATAGTTATTGTTAGTGAATTGTTACTATTTGATATTCATAACATATTATCATATTCACTCAAAAAAAAAAAAAAAAAAAAAAATTGTGGCATATATAGTGGAATTCGTTGAGCCATAATTATATATATATATACCTGAGAATTTGGGTAATGGGAAGTCAGAGTAGTACTGACAATGGCGACCATCGGGATCACAATAAGGAGGGCCAAGCACGTCGAGTACAACACATGCAGTCTTGGCAGTGAAGCAGTGCATATTGCCACCATCAGCTGGATAAAGAATCGAAGTTTTACAAGGGGCGGTCAACTCTGAGTCCATCTTAACCTTTGCTAGACGTAATTCACTGGCATGGCCTGCATTTAAGATGAAAACCGAAACGATCACCTAGAGTTGAATAAACCACTAGGTTTATATCATGTGACATTACATCTGTTGTGTGTATTTTGGTGCTGATGTGACACAATCTACACGATTTGGTGTTCCATGGTGGGAGTAGAATTTCAGGGAATGACCTTTGTGGATTAAAATACACAAAATCTTACAATTTCCTATTCAGTTGACAAATGTCAAAATATTTATACTCGCTAAACATCATTTAATAAACATTTCTTTAATAAGTGTACGTGTGAATTACGCATGCGTGGAACAAAAATTTTGAATAAAAAATCTTATTCCAACGGGTACGTAGGGGTTAAGCAAAACTCCTTATATAGTAACAACTATAAGAGTTGTCTATGTTGATGGGACCTACATATGATTTGCCATGCACGAATGATTTCGAAACTCCCAACGAATCGTCGATAGAAGTTGAAACTCCTTCCTCTTCATCAATGGCGATCAAAGATTTATTATTGTATCAACAAAATGTAGAATGATATTTAACTCTTGTCTATAAAATGGTCCCAAACTCCATAACCAAGAACATGGGCAAACATAAATCTAAGTTATAACCAAACAAACACTTGTTTGACATAATTATTCAAATAACCTAAGTTATAACCAAATAAAACCAACAAAGACAGCGCAATTGATCGAAAAAGAACATACCTTTTGAAGCATCAACATTTGTCTTTGTGGCATCAATGTCCTTATCCACCCCATCTGACCAATCATACGACTTGATATGCATGGTACCGAAGAGAAGCTTGCTGAAAACTGTCATTCCAGGATGGTTATGAAGTGGAATCACACTTCTCGGTGGCAAGCAGAAGATTCCAATCTGTAATATTATACGAGATAAACGTTTATCACACAGATTAAGACCATGAACGGAGATTCAGGATTGGATTAGATTCTATTCAAGAATCTTGGTTAGTAACCGAAGACAGTTGGGCTCTATTTGGTTCTTGGATTTTGACGAAGAAAAATGAAAACAATAAAAATGGAAAACACAGTCTATAAATTGAAGTGAGCTATAATATTTTTCGTTTCCTCACCGAAAGTCAAAAACCAAACACAGCCTTAGTGGATTGGGAGATAAAGGCGGATTGCATACCGAGAACTTGTGACATTCATGGAGGTGCATATACTTTATGGTGGGATCTTTTTCACTGCTGAAAATCGGCATATTTGGCGTTAGGCCAACATCTGCTTGAGCCATGCCATCTGCACAACTTACGACTTGTTAGCCCAGTTCAAAGACTCGAAACAAAGAAAATAAACCAATAACATCAGACGATCGAAACTCATCATGGTTGAGCTCGAGCACGAATTAAATATATATATATATATATATATTAAACACTTCTTTTAAGGCCTAATCCATTCATCTAGGGGTGGCAAATGGGTGGATCGGATCGGATTTGAGTTGGGTCCAATTGGGTTTGTATTGTAATAAAGATAAGTTGGAACCAACAAGAAACCAAAATGTCTTTTCAATATGAATTGGGTCCTTATTGGTTTTGATTGGTTCCAAATGGTTCTTGTACAAAGATCCATTTAGGAACCAAAAAGGATCCAAAATAGGAGGTTGGTGACTTATGGATCCAACACAATGCAAACATTTGTATACTAATCACTAATCTTTTTTTCTTGTTCACCAACTAATCCAATATAATGTAAATAATTTTTTTTTTCTTGTTCACTAACTAACTTATTACATTATATTTTTATAATTTTCTTATAAAAATTTCAATCATATTATACTAATGTAATAATTTATATGTAAAATATATTATTAACTAATGTATTTTAATTTATAACGAAAAAATTAATGTAGAGAAATTAAAGATATAATTTTTTTTTTCGGTTACAAAAATTAAAAATATAATTTTTTTTTCGGTTACAGAAATTAAAGATATATTAATTGATACTAAGTTATAATTTATGTTACTATTTGAAAGTTCGTCGGTTCAGAATAGAGGTGTAAACGAGCAGAGCTTGACATTTTTTCGAACTCGTCGAGCCCAAAATTTTCGAGCTCGGGCTCGAGCTCGTCGAGCCCAAAATTTTCGAGCTCGGACTCGAGCTCGTGAGCATGGGTTCAAGCTCGAGCCCGACTCGAGCCGAGCCCAAAATTTTCGAGCTCGGACTCGACCTCGTGAGCATGGATTCGAGCTCGAGCTGAGCCCAAGTTCGTGAGCTCGAGCCCGAACTCGAACCGAGCCCAAAATTTTCGAGCTTGGACTCGAGCTCGTGAGCATGGGTTCGAGCTCGAACTCGAGCCGAGCCCAAAATTTTCGAGTTCGGACTCGAGATCGCGAGCATGGGCGATCGCGAGCATGGGTTCGAGCTCGAGCCAAGCCCAAGCTCGCGAGCTCGAGTCCTTACTCGAGTCGAGCCAAATATTTTTAATTATTTTTAATTATTTAATATATATTTATTAATATAATAATAAAAATAAAATATATATTAAAAAATAAAAAAGCTCAAATGACTAAAAATAATATAAAATAATTTTTTGATCTTAATATAAAAATTTATTTAAAGTATAAGTTCAAATGACTAAAAATAATATAAAATAATTTTTTGATCTTATTATAAAAATTTATTTAAAGTATAAGTTCAAATGACTAAAACAAGTATGAGTTTAGTTCTTAAACAATCACATATTCTCTACAAGTGAAATTTTAAATAAAGAAAACCAATTGGGTCTAAGAAAGAAAAAAGGGAGAATTATTTCTTTCTTTTTTTAATTGGATCCATTTAGGAACCAAAATAGGCCCATTATTGGAACCAATTTGGACCCAATCAAAAACCATAAAAAACCAAGGTCTTGAAAATCCAATAAATACAAAACCAATTGGAACCATAATTCTGTTTTTTAAGATCCATCCAAACCCAAAACTAATTGGGTCGGATTGGACCCATGGTTTTGGGTCTAACTTGCCACCCCTACATTCATCTATGATCTTCCTAAGAAAGGAAAGAAATTTCAATTGACGTTTTCAAGATAAGATTATCCTTAAAGGGTTCTTAGTACTCGAAGTTCATCTAAAATCAATAATATCCACAACACTTTCCACATAACGTGACGCGCTTTAAGTTCACTGTACAAATGGTCATCACTATATGCTTAGGCTATGTACAGCAGGATGGAAAATGAGTGGAGAAATGGAAAGAAAGGATTTAGCAGGTAGGGAATTTGGTAGGCAAACTTTGGGGAAGTGAAAAATTCACTTCAAGGAATTTGGTAGGGAAATAAAAGTCAGCCAATGGGATGCTGCCATGTGTCCCAACCTTATTTTTTTTCCTCCTTTTTTTTAAATCATTTTTTTAGTATTAATTATGCAAAATTAATTTTTTTATTTTTTCACTATTTTTCTTTTTTCAAGCTAAATAAATAGAGCCTATGTTTGTGTCATTTGACACCAATTTTTTTCAAGGTTTTTACTCCAGTTCAATAGTGTACTTTATTTATCTTTTTATTAATATTTTCTTGTATGTTTTCAATCATTTCAAAATTAATATTTTATAAAAAATAAATATTTTAAATATTTAATTAATGAATATAACTATAAAATTAATTTTTATTAAAATTAATTGTAACTATAAAATTAATTATTAAAATTAGTGATGTGGATGAAAGAGAAAGTAAAAAAAATTTAATTGACTAACTGATGTGGAGTTGAAAGGAATGTGATAGAAAATGTAGTAAGGAATCTGATGTGGCAGGAAAAAAAATTGAAAATTTGACTACCTGCCTTATACTTCAAATTTAGAATCCCGAGATTTCCAAAGTAAGTGTTTTTACAAAATAATAAAAGTTAGGTTTGTTTCCTCACTACAAGATCCTTCTAATACACCAAGCAAAACCTATAGCTGAGAAATCCACAGTGAGTTTGTTCAAGTAATAAATCATTATCATCTATATATGTGAATCCAACATAGACCCCAATCACATATCTTGCGCAACAAATTTATACATTCGGGTATAAAAATATATGAATTTACAAACATGTAGTTGTAGTCCCTATGCCAAGTTGCGAAAAACGTTTAAGATACAACTTAATTATTCCATGTTGAGAAACATGTAAGGGTGATTTTGGCACAACATTTGCAAAAACTGAATATAGAAATGTTGATGCTAGTATAATTGCTTCAAATGCATGAATTCCGCTTGTTCAAAACGTGCTTTGTAATGTAAAACAAAACGAGTCTAATTGAAATTACACAAAACACATCATTCAATGACCAAACACAAATTTTGGCTTTTCAACCCCTTAACCAAATACCTATAATTTTATGTGTAATAATCCAATATTGCAATGTATTACACATTTTCAAGGCTTTTTTGATATAACCCCCGAGGTATGTAACTTTGGCAAACAACCCCCGAGGTTTGAAATTTTGGTAAACAACCATTTCTGGTTAGTTGACCGTTAGTCAACAGTTAAGGTCATGGGCGAAATTGTAATCTAATAATTCTAAACAAATATATTAATTTTCAATATATTTATTTGGAATTAATAAAATTAATATATTTGTTTGGAATTATTAAATTACATTGCAAATAAATAAAATTAATAAAATTAATATATTTATTTAATATATTGTTTGGAATTATTAAATTATAATTTTGCAAATAATAAAATTAATAAAATTAATATGTATTTATTTTCAATGTAATATTAATATATTTGTTTGGAATTATTAAATTACAATTTTGCAAATAAATAAAATTAATAAAATTAATATATTTATTTAATATATTTGTTTGGAATTATGAAATTACAATTTTGCAAATAAATAAAATTAATAAATTAATATGTATTTATTTTCAATATAATTCCAAATAAATACATTGAAAATTAATATATTTGTTTGGAATTATTAAATTACAATTTTGCCCATGTCCTTAACTGTTGACTAACGGTCAACTAACCAGAAATGGTTGTTTACCAAAATTTCAAACCTCGGGGGTTGTTTGCCAAAACTACATACCTCGGGGGTTATATCAAAAAAGCCCCACATTTTCACTTCTCAATCTCATCGCGATTCTAAAATCTTCGTGTTAGATACTTCTTCTCCAGATGATACATCACACTATAATTTACTACACTTATGCACAAGTTTACACAATTCATATTAAATTAAAATTCTGATTCAATATTTCACATATTATAAATTTTATATAGATGAAGATTTATAGAAGTAGAGCTAAACGTTTTACAACACAAGATCTAAACAGTAAAATCACGGGGGCCACCTGCATGTATGAGATGCTTGACACACAGATTGCTGAAAATTAAATACTAAAATGCAAACAATAAATTAGAATAACACAAGATCGAATTATTTATACCTAAAACAGCAGCAAGCTTTTGAACCTTATCAGGCGATGGAACAATGGCAGGTCCACAATCAGCAAAAACTTCCTTACAAACTTCATACAATCTCTGAACTTGAGACGATTTCTTCTGATTCCGCTTTCCTTTCTTCGATTCACTTCTCATTTTACCTTTTCCACCACAACCCTTCTGCTCAATCCCCATTTTCATCCAACAAATAATTTCAGATTATGATCTAAAAAGCCACAACGATTAGGGAGAAAAAAAAAAAAAAAAGTGGGTTTTTCTTATTTATCCATAAAAACAGGGAAAAAGAAAGTACTTCTTTTGTACTCTATATATAATTAGACAGGTGATATGATATTTTCAGATTCTAATAATACGGGACAATATGGATTTAGAAGTAAGTAAAGTTAGACTAAAGATTTGAAGACTTGGGGATCTTGATTGTGAAGCTTTAATGTATGTATATATGATATATATATATATATATCAATGGAAGATTGAAGTTGAGATGGGTGGGGTTTGGTTTCAGGATAGCGGGAAAGGAAAACCAGGGGCCTGCTTTTAAAACCAATGTGCTGTCTTCAGATTAGCTGATTTCTTTCTTTTTAAATTTTTCTTTGGTTTTATGTTCATTATTTATTTTTTTTAAGATTTAACTTCATTAAATTAGAAAAAACCACTTATACTCCCAAAAAAAATATTTCAAAGTAAAAAATTTATGAAAAAATTACTTATTTAAAAAAAAATTATAAAAAAATCTCTCAAAAATATAAACAATTTGAAAAAAAATCTTTCAACAAATGAATATAATTGAATTTACTATTTATGATTTAACAATTAATATAATCAATTAAAAGTGTTTTTCCAACTATCTTTCAAAGTCGAAAATTAAACTAATTACATATTCTAATGCAACATTTAAATTAAAATTCATTCTGACTATTTTTTGACCTCTAAATCAACGAGTTTGATTAAATATATTTAATTAAAATTATATTTCACTAGCAATTCAAACAAATTTCTCACAATAAAATACATATCACATTACCATAATCATTACCTATTTTTTTCTAAAATATCTCATCCAATCTCAATTTTCAAATCATATTTTTTATCCTTCAAAAAATATTTTCTCATTTTTATTATGAAAATAATTTTTGACATACCAACCAATTAGACTCTTATATATCCAAATTCCAAAATATAAAGTTCTGGGCCCGGTATTGGGACCAGAACAATTCCATTATCTAGCCTGGCCCATTAAAGTACGGCCCATATATATAACCATGCACCATGCGAATTCATCTCAATTTTTTTTTATTAATAATTAATAAAACAGTGCGACGCTACTCGGGGATCATCAGTTTGGCATTCTTCTTGCAATGTCGGAGCATCTGTTCAACAGTATCTCTCTCGGCGGCCGCGGAGGAACCGTGAGTACAATTTGTTATTGATTTTACTGTTCGTCAAGATTCTTGATTATTTGGTTTGTTTATTCATCTTGTTGTGTTAGTTGTTGATTGTTTTTTTCTCTCCTTTTGATCGGACGTGTTTTGTGATTTTCTATTTTTGTTGCATCGGAGATTGCTATTTTTTTGTTCATTTTGTTCGATTTAGTATATGTCATTATGCTTTTCCAGAGTTAAATACGTGGAATTTTCCGAGGAAATTTTGCGATGTGATTAGAATCATCGTGCGTTATTAACATTCCTGACTTAGGTAAATTTCCTAGGGTTTCAGAATTGTATATGTTTTTCGAGACTTAACATACACTGCGTTTGGTTCTTCCAATTGGGTTTTTATTTTAGTTAAAGGAAAAAGAATTTGGAGAAAAAGAAGAGGAGATGAAAATAGAAGTTGTGGTTTGGAAGTTGGTTTCTGCTGCTTCTTTCCTTGGTTTGATTTTATGATAGCTTTTGATTTGACTTACATGCATCCTGAAATAATAAAATCTAGTGATGTGAGGGCTTTTACTTGTTGATTAAATAGAAGCAATTTGATATTTTGTATTACAAACTGCAGAACCCGGGGCAACTTAGAGTTCATTCAGGTGGGATTGTATGGAAGAAACAAGGAGGCGGCAAGGCTGTTGAAGTCGATAAATCTGATTTGCTCGGCCTCACATGGATGAAGGTTCCTCGATCTAATCAACTTGGAGTTCGGACCAAAGATGGTCTTAACTATAAATTCACTGGTTTCCGGGATCAGGTAAACGGTAAACCTATTGTAGCCTCTTATTTGTTGAATTTCCATAATTGCCTTCAAATATAGATTTTGATGATCTTATTAAATATGCTCGCGATCATCAATTTAATAATTATATCCAAGAAGTCATTTGACTTTTTCTTACCGAACAAGCTTCCCTTCTACTACCCGCTGAGTTCAGCCAAGCTGCCTAGCCTCTTGTATTGCTTTAAGACCCTTGTATATTCTTGGATGTAAATATTTATTTTAATTATACTTGTAATCATCTCATTAATAATTCTATCTATTGTCTTTATATATGTTTTTGGAAGCCGAGTTTGTTGTATTTAACTGAACCTCCTAAACAAGCAACATGCTTTGATCATTTTACATCAGTTCACTTGCACTGCCTGTGAATTACATCACCATTATCGTGCTTTAAATTAGAAAAGCATGCTTAGGACACTAGTTATTCACTAACAACACATGACAATGACTCCACTAACAATGCTCTCCCCGTATATTTCAGCTTCTTGCTTATATGTATTTATTTATAGAAAATCACTCAATTTTATTGTCTTGGATCTTTTTTGTCAGGATGTTGCCAGTCTGACTACGTTTCTCCAGTCCAATTTCGGGAAAACAGCAGAGGAGAAGCAGCTCTCTGTGAGTGGGAAAAACTGGGGAGAAGTTGATTTAAATGGTAAGTAGGTTCTCTATCTGCATGATTTACACCCTTCTTTTGTTGATAAATATGCCTTGCTGTCTCTCTCTCTCTCTCTCTTCTCAAACATTCACACCACGCTAACTCTCTAATGACATTCTCGGTAACTTCGTACCGAGTTTGGATTTCATATTGAGTGTTCTCATGCTTTATGTTTTGTTAAGACGCATTTAGTTCATATTGAAATACCTATATCTTGAATATTATTCTGTTTCCCAGGGAATACACTTACTTTTCTTGTGGGTGCTAAGCAAGCATTCGAGATATCTCTAGCAGATGTTGCACAGACTCAACTTCAAGGGAAAAATGATGTCATGTTGGAATTTCATGTAGATGACACAACTGGGGCCAATGAGGTATTTAATAAATTTACCTTTCATTTGATTGGCGCTTTTTATGGATTTGAAGTCTACATTATTTTGATCCTGATGTTAATCTATTACTCATAATACTTGATGAAAGCCTATATTAGCTTTCTTTTTTTCGTTTTTACTATTGCTAGCTAGGAAATTTAACACATTTCTCACTTGCTTAATTGCTTTGCAGAAAGATTCATTAATGGAAATAAGCTTTCATATCCCCAATTCGAACACTCAATTTATTGGGGACGAAAGTCGCCCTTCTGCTCAGGTTATACTTAACCATAAGTTGATCTGAATTTGTTAGTGGTTATTCAGAAAAAAAAACAAAAAATATTCAGGAGTTACTTTTTCTATAGGTGTTCCGAGACAAGATCGTCTCAATGGCGGATGTTGGAGAAGGAGGTGAAGAAGGTATTGTAACTTTTGATGGAATCGCCATACTCACTCCTAGGTAGCTTATTGAGAAATAGTTGTTTTCTTAATTACATTTTCAGCTGTTCTTCACTTCTATCCAATATAATGATTTTGATGTCATATTTTTTATTATTTTAGGGGACGATACAATGTTGAGCTTCATCTCTCCTTTTTGCGTCTCCAAGGACAAGCTAATGACTTCAAAATTCAGTACAGCAGTGTTGTTCGTGTTTTTTGGTTGCCTAAGGTTCTACCTTTTGCTCTTTCTTGAACTCTTGTGAATATATTCAGTAAACTATATTTTGGAAATTAAATGATCCAAATAACTTTTAGGTTTTATTAAATAGTTAACAAGGGTTGTTTGATTGTGTCATGTGTACTTCTACAGTCTAACCAACCACATACCTTTGTGGTTGTTTCCCTTGATCCACCAATCCGGAAAGGCCAAACATTATATCCACATATTGTAATGCAGGTAGTGATTGTAAGATCTTTTTTATATTTATTTTATTTTTGCTAAATGATTGTAAGACCTTTCAACATAAAAAAATAAATAAAAAATACGAGACTATGTAACATGACCATACTGTGGGATTTTTATCCATTTCTTTTTCAGTTTGAGACAGATGCTGTGATAGACACAATGTTGTCAATGAGCGAAGACCTTTACAATACCAAGTACAAGGACAAGCTTAAGCAAGAACACAAGGTAATCATGTTGGTTTGCTGCATTACAGATTGACCATTTTAGTATTGACTATATTGTCAAAAGAAGTTATATTATGTAGACACCCCAACGTGATACTCTAATTACGAAACACCCTGAGGTTTGAGAAATTGTCAGAACTTCTCTAGTTTGTAAAAGCACATTCCAATTTGTCTCTCTCTGTGAAAGCAAATTACAATTTTACTCCATGTTTTTCAAGTTGTTAGAACGTGACAGAGAGTCTTGGTAATTTGCAAAGCCTAAGAATAGTAATTATCCATTGAGGGAGTGTGCAGGTAATTATCCCTTCAAAAATAATGTGGCTCTGCATCTACTGTGTTGCACGTATAAGTACAATTTTTGAGTATAATGAATCATGATGATCACTCACATGCATTTTTATTGGAATATCAGGGACTCATACATGAGATCTTCATTACAATTCTCCGCGGTTTGTCTGGCGTGAAAATTACAAGACCTGGAACGTTTCGTAGTGATCAGATGGGTTATGCTGTGAAGTCATCACTAAAAGCTGAAGATGGAGTTCTTTACCCTCTTGAAAAGAGCTTTTTCTTTTTACCCAAACCACCCACCTTAATTCTTCATGAGGAGGTACAGTTATCCTAATGATTCTGGAAGTTTTCTAAGGTTGTGATTGTATTGATGGATTTGGATTTGAGAAATGGATTTCAAATGACTACAAATCTACCATAATGATTAGCAATATAGCTCAAAATGAGCTCCAGGGAATTAAATCAAATATAAGATTCACACATGCTAAACAAATTTTGATGAATTTGATATTGATGGGTTTCAAATTCTTCAATCCAAACACAGACAAAATTCACTTCATTGTAGAACCTAACAATTTGTTGTGTTTTCTTATAAGTTAGATAGATTACGTGGAGTTTGAGCGGCATACTGCTGGAGGTTCAAATATGCATTACTTTGATCTTCTCGTTAGACTCAAGACTGAGCAGGAGCACCTTTTCCGAAACATTCAGAGAAATGAGTACAAAAACCTCTTTGCATTTATTGAGTCAGTACATTTCTCTTGCCTGTTTAACTTTTTCCTTTTTTGTCTCTAAGTTTGTTTGTGAAGTATACTTCTGACTGTAATATTATGTTATTGCAGTAATAAAGGGCTGAAGATAATGAATTTGGGTAGTGAAAAGAAGCCAGATGGAGTTGGAGATGCATCTGAAAGTAGTGATGATGATGATGATGATGATGATGATGTTGACCCACATCTTGCGCGGATCAGGAATGAAGCTGGAGATGACAGTGATGAGGAGGTAATATTTCCAATTTGCTCATATATAAACTGCAAGGGTAATTTTTGTACTTTTACTTCAGTCAAACTGGTGTCAATGTACTTAGGATAAATTATATGGACACTCTCTGCATGAGACCATAATTACAAAAAAAAACACTCAAAAGATTGAACATTAAACTAACTCCCCTGTCACTAAAAACGAATTTCCACAATTTCGCCCTGTCAGTAACAAAGCAAATTACAATTTTGCTGTCAGTGAAAGAACATATTACACGTTTGCTCCCTATGAGTAAAAGCAAATTATAATTTCACCCGTATTAGTAAAAAAATATTAGAACTCTACCACCGTTAATAATTTTTTACAATTTCACCCCTGTTTTTAAGTTGTCGGGATGTGACAGAAGGTGTCTTTCATAAGTTTCAAAACCTCAGGGGACTCGTGGTAACTAAACAATAAGTGAAGGGCGTGCATGTAATTATTACTTAGATTGTGTTTGTTCTATTACATTTTCAGGATGAGGATTTTGTGGCTGACAAAGATGACGGAGGTTCCCCAAGTGACGATTCTGGCGAAGGAGAAGAATCAGATGCCAGTGGAAGTGGAGGAGAGGCGAAAGATGTATGATTTCAACTTCTACTTCTCGTTTTTCAATTTTTTTTCATGTTAAATGTTGTACAAGAAGGTCATTTTCCAACCGAATGGTGATTTAGCTCCCGGTGAAAAAGAAAACCAAGAAAGAGCCTTCTGCTTCCAAAGCACCATCATCCTCGAGTAGGAAAAAAGCTAAAGATGATGAGGATGATGGGTCAAAGAAGAAGAAACAGAAGAAGAAAAAAGACCCAAATGCACCAAAGAGGGCTATCAGTGCTTTTATGTTCTTCTCCCAAGCAGAACGAGAGGTTTGTATCTCCGTCTGTATGGATTACTTGCAATCAAGAAGTCTATTTCCTTAATTTAGATTTTGTCTATAGTGGCTAGTTCTATATATAAATTAAGTGATATTTGAATTTTTGCTCATTTTTAAATTCCTTAATAACGTTCATTTGTGCTCTGAAGTGAGTTAAAATATTTGTCGCCCGTTGGAACCAAGACTCTGTTTGAAACATGGATTTAGTGAGAAAAACCACTCACGAAAATAACTTCCTCATTTAAATTCTTGTGACCTTGTGCATTATTTGCTTTATTTTTCAAATTTTCCTTTTAGTTCTCCTTTTGTCTTACTGATCATCGGTTTTGTTCAAATGCAGAATGTGAAGAAGAGTAATCCAGGGATTTCATTCACAGAGGTGGGAAGAGAGCTTGGAGAAAGATGGAACAAGTTGACAGGTACTAATGACCTGCAATTTTCTTATGTTTTTTTTCCTTTATGGAAAATGCTAATATGCTATATACCACAATTTATATTGCACATTTATGCCAAATTCTCTGGATTGAGAAAGTATCAATCAATTAGTTCTGATAGTTTCTTGCCAAAAACTAGCGATGATTGCATAAACAGTAGTATCTAACATTACTCTTATTTATATTGCTCTTATAACTATTGTTGTATTTTTTGGTAAAACCATAAGTTTGCTTCTGATAATGCTGTTTGCTGTAATTGAGCAGCTGAGGATAAAGCTCCATACGAAGCAAAAGCCCGGGCGGATAAGAAACGGTACAGTGATGAGATCAGTGGGTATAAGAGTCAACAAACCACAAATGCTGGCTTGGTAAAAGAATCTGATAGTTCTTAACGATTTTCAGAGTCATGTTAACTGTTTAAAAAGTTGAAAATGCTAATTACTAGTGTTTTCATATGGAAATAATGACCATAGAGGATTTATTGTACTCCATCCCGGTAGAAATTATTGAGCCATTTGCTGTGGTGAATCCGTGGAGATGGTTCTGAACTTTTTTTGATTTGTTTTTTGTTACTTTGTCATATTGTTTTTTGATATATATTTTTCAGGTTATTAGACTTTAAATCGTGTTATTCATTTAACTTCGTCTTTCATTGACTACATTATTATCTATCTTACATTCATACTATGAGAAATAGTCGAATTGATTACTCTTGAAGTACTTATGGAAAACATGCTGGGTCGAGTTACTGTTAAATGTTAATAGCTATTGTCTAGATTTTAAATCTTTAACATAAACAATTTGTTTTTATAATGATAGATCTATGTGGAGACAAATTTTTTTAATAGCGTAACTTTTTGTTATAGGAATTTGATTATCGTGACTTAAGTCCAAGAAAGCTTAAGCCCATTTTGTTTCTATATTTTTAGTTGAAATTTTGATTACTTTTAATATTGCATAATTCGTATAAATATGATAAGTTTTTATTTATATTTTTAAAAATTAATTGAAATTGTAATATATGTATAATAATAAGTTGATGAATAATATGTAGAATAATTATGTTGGTTATGTAATGATTATGTGAATAATAAATATATAATTAACAATTATAAAGTATGAAAAAAAATGTGTATAATATATATATATATAGATTTTTTGTTAATACATCTACAGCTAATAAGTTAAATTACGTTGAGTAGAAGAATGTCGAAATTTGATTATAAATATATATAGATTTTCTGTACATTAATCATAATGTTCAAGCATGGTGTTTATTAACTATTATATTTATTTTATTGTTTATCTGTATTGCATTCATTTCATATACCTATTATCCGTCCAGATTTGCAATATGATGGGTCCAAAAACATGAAAAGAGAAACTAAATTGAATTAGCATTCAAGTAACATACATAAAAACAAACAAAACATAACCTCTATTCATACCAATTTGATTGCTAATAGTATCACTTCATTATAAATCTTTTACCTTTTGTATTCATAGATTGCTCAAAATCTTGTATGGGTTTTCACCTTTAAAACTGCACAATCACAGTATCACTTCCCGTTAGTGTTTCCGTGCTTGTTGAAGGGCCAAAGATTGACCAAACGTTCTAAAACAGACGCACTCTTTGAGAAATAGCCTGAGAAAGGAATCGAAGGTGGTGGAAAATCTTCAGCTGGCATTGCGAATGGACGAATCATTTTCTCCATCATTTCTAAGGTCAAATAGGACCCTACTTCTTGCAGCCTCTCAGGACCCATTATTGGCAGTGTGTGTTCTTGATGCAATGAAGCTGCTTCACTATCACTTCTCTGCCAAAATCAGAAAATTTAAAAGTAAAACAGTTATTTTGTTATTCTTTTTGGATTGACAGAGACAATTTGAAGTGTAACTTACATAGACATCTCCAAAATTATGAAAAAGAACATTGATGTGTGACAAATTACCATAACTTCCACAATTGGTAAAAGCGTATTACAATTTCATTTTGTGTCGGTAAATCAAATTACAATGTTTTTCAACCCTATTTTTTGAATCGCCACATCTCACTATGGGTATCTTGGTAATTGTTAAATCTCATGGGCTCATTGTATTATTCGATCAGAGAGGGAGTTGCATATAGTTATCCCATAATAAAATAATATGGGTAAATAGTACGCCCGAAATGAATGTTACAAGATTCATGCGTTTGGACGAGAATGAACACAATCAAAGTTTTAAACTGATTTGGCTATATTTACCATAAGAGCTCGAGATTGTCAATATAGATATGAAAGCAAAAAATTAATAGTATTTGGAGAGAAATTCTAAGATAATGTATCGGTTGAAGGTTACCTCCAAAGGAGACAAATCTGCTCCTCGACTAAATGCCATCTCTATGCGGTATCTCTTCGGATCTTCCAAAGCTACCTGCATAAGATTAATAATTGTGTTAGCATTCTATTAAAAGTACTACTAAATAATTAAGATGAACAAATAAATAATGCGTCTTAGTTTAGTGCATTCGATAACAATTACCAAAAGAAGAGACAACATTCCAGATCTACTTATTTGGGGCTAGACATTTTAAATCAATGTAATATATTCCAACATGAAACCCATCAGTTTTCCACATTCGAGAAGCCAGAGATTTGGTCAAACCTCATCAAATTTAGTGATTTAGTTCACGACAAATTCAGGATGAAGCAAAAGGATTATTATTGATAAAATCAGACATGTATTTCCGTGTATGCCCTCATTGTATATTATGATGGTGCAGCTAATCCATTTCATAACTCAAGAAATTACTGTACCTAATATCATATTCTAATGCTTCATGCCATTTAATAATGAATGCAATCCCGCAAATCCTTTTCTTCAAACTAAAATCTTATGAGATGGATGTAAAAGAAATTAGCTTAAAAGTACTAACCTCTGTGTTTTCAAACAATCTGAATACAATGTAACTCATGTAATCAAGCTCCTTTGTCTTATACAGGCGCTCCAAAGCATTATCACAAACGAGGCTAGGTTCTCCTTGAAGAGACTCATCCAGGTTGCAGTAGCGAAGAACATTCATCAAGGAATGTATATGAGATTCCTGTCATTTCGAGATTAATGGAGTTCAATTGCAGAATTGGGTTCACATAAAAAGGTGCTCAAATAATGTTTACTCACTGATGTAAAGTACAGCCGTGTTCGCACATGACGCTCTGGGGTTTTCACATTTGCATATCTGATGGAAGAAGTAAAAGCTTGTAAAATCGGAAATAAATTACCTCAAGTTTCCAAAATTTTAAATGGGTAATACATAGATACCCCTGCGTGACCCTAATTACAAAAATCTCTTCAAACCATAATTCCCCTATTAGTAAAAGTATCAATTATAATTTCACCTTTTTTTGAGTAGTCATTATCTGACATGACATGGGCAATCTTTCTAATTTGCAAAAAATCAGGGGGCTCGTAGGAATTACCCCATAAGTGACATAGTGAGCATGCAAATTATCGCTTAGGTCAGTACATTAAGAAGAGTGTGTGCTTGTGTACATGGAAAGAAAAATCACAATATTTACTTTGGGTCGAGACGGTATTTTGTTTCTTTATCATCGTCTTCATCTTGATCCATTGACATTTCACTGGTAAAACTAGCTCTTCTTGTGCCTTCAATCTTGCTGTGAGGTTTTAAAAGATCTGTATCTTCTTTATCAGTGCGAGGTGAATTACCATCATGATTACTCTTCAATTCTGCAACACTGATTGCCTCTTCACGTGTATTCCTCAGATCAATTAAAATCTTCCCCAATAGACGGCGAGCAATCTGAGATTCCATAATAAAGGTAGACAAATGAACTTCTAATGATATAATCGTGACTTATGTAAAACGTTAAATTTAGGAGTGAACTATACAAAACTTTATGAAGCAGAGCTATTGTAAATGAACTGACGAAACTACCGTTTGACTTACGAAAATGTGAGCATATATTATGATATAAAAGAATTTAACAATTTACCTTTGACCCAATCTTTAGTTTTTGCTTTGGATTGATTCCATACTCATTAGGAATAACACCATCTGCAAGTAACTGAAGGAAAAAAGAGCCACAAAATTGTGAAAAATCTGAGCATCAGTGTAACCTATTGCACCTCAAGACACTTTCCTTTTCTGTTTTTGCATTAAAAGGAAAGATGGTGTGGCGTATAGTTAATGATGCAGATCTTCTATACATAAAAGTTAAATTTCTAACCCTTCAACTTTTCCCTTTTTTGTCGTGGTGGGGTGGGGGACAATGAAATGGAGGATCAATTACCATCTACAGAGCACACACATTATAAAACTTGCCTATTTCATACCTGAGCAACTTTGAAGAGTACATCCAATCCGTTTAGATTGAGATGTGCATTGTGCAAAAGATCGTATCTACAAAAGAAAGGCACACGGGGGGGGGGGGGTGTCATAACTACATCAACAAAATGATACAAGTCTTCTCAGTGAAAATTTTATAATGTCCATTAGACAAAGAGAACAAATTTTATTGTCCTATCTTCATAGAAAGACATGTCACAAAATAGAGCAGACAAACACTATAACACTTCTCCCAAGTAAAACGTAATATCAATTCGTTAGAAGCTCCATATTCCAGGGTCAAACATCTCTATATGCATGTATTCCTAGGTAGAATATGTTATGGAAACAGAATGAAGCTCCAAGTGAATGCAGGTAACACATGAAAATAGAAGGAAGGCCATGATCGAGAAAATAATGGAGACGGAACAAAATTTTAGCACAAATCACATCCATTATTCTTTTTTTGTTTGCTATTTTATCAAGTCCATTATTCCTTATTAATGTAATAATTCACTTGAAAAAGCTCTTTTATCTACGTGGTAGCTAAAACATAACAATACCAAAAATGAAACCATAAGTTCCTTACTTGCATGAGTCATAAACATCAGGAATTTGTGTTATATCAAACCTCCTGCAATTGAGTTCATATTGTAAGTTAGTTCGACTTCATACACATGGAGTCGATCAAATCTGGCATGGAAGATAGATTCTAGATTTTTTATTTATCATGGAAAAATAAATAATGATCAGAGAAGACTTACTCTTTGCGTTCATTATACAAATCTCTCTCAAGTTTTCTCCACCGAGCAAACATGAGAAGAAATCCTTCACTACCACAAGGTAACCCTGCAGCGATACGACCGACATCTATATTTGTCTTACCAAGTGCCTTAGCTTGATCATATGGAAGAATTACATCGTAAGAGCTTCTCTCAGCAAGCTCCTCATCTTCATCAATGGCCAGAAGTTTTACTTGTTGAGTAACCTTCTTTGTCAACTTCACCTAATAGTAATAATGATAAACACATTTAAACCCGAAAAGAAGCGGCGTAACTTAACAAGGAAAATTGCAAGCAATAAAAGTTAGTGTGTGAGAATTTCAGCTTTCGTTTAATAGGATAGGTCTCCTTGCAATTATAACCCCAATGTTTACCGACTTGAAAAATTAGTCCACATTATGCATTTTAGTCCCAGATGGGAACTGTTAGTTTGGTCATGTGCCAACTAAGTGATTAGTAATGACCGTAGCGGTGCATACATTCCATGCAAAATTCCATCGGCTTTTCAAGGGATGGGACCAAAATTGCAAAAGAATGCATTTCATGAGACTAATTTTCAAGTTTGTAAATGATTGGATTACAATGGTACCATACCATCTCTTATGAAACTAATACTACATTTTTCCCAATTTAAGAAACATAAAAACGAGGAAAAACATGTAGCATGGGAGATGCCAATGACTTATACATTATGTTAGGATTTTACTAACCAATTTGGGTAGAAGTTCAGATGCATTAGTAGGGAGTCCAGCTCCATCCACCATCCAAGGTTTTTCGTGCGGGACACTGTTTTGAACAGCTTTTGATCCGGATGTTATAATCTCATTTAACCTGGCCTGGAGAAAGAAAACAAAGAACAAAGTTGATAAAGACACACACAAAAAAAAAATCAAGACAACAATCTGATTATTGACATTTGACAAGTTCGTATTCCAAGCCTCGGAAGTAGTTCGATCTCAAAAGTAGAATTTTTTTATCACTTGCAATTAAGTGCAAACAGAAAAATCAAGGACAATAAAAAAGACTTTCTCAAATTTCATGATTTTTGGAGGCATCTGTTGCAGACTTATAAGACGGGTCAGATAGGTCAAAACCCCATATTGAATACAATAAATTTGTGGTCTTTTATAAAAAATATTAATGGACATTTTATCTTTAATCTATTCACGTTAACGTGCATACAAGAAAGACGCCTATTCATGAAGACGACTAAGTAATAAACCAGCACCTCAAAGTAATCTTTCTTTGGTTAGGTTGGAATCATGGAAAGGAAAGGTACTTCAGTACTAGAAGAATACAACTTCTAAACATTATTTCAAGGGCTTTATTGTGAGATATCATGTCATGTGGCTTGAAATTAATCTAAGCAATAAATTTATTCCAGTGAAAACTTTATGCAAAAATCCAGCATCCGGATATTGATTGAAATCAAATCAAATTATGCGTGAATTTAAAGTAATAAAAAACCTAACTTGAGTAAATGAAAAATGCATATGATCAATAAGAATAACAGCTAATCATTTTTGTGGCTTGGAGCTTATAATGAGTTCTGGTGCCTGTAGCAGCACCAAAGGATCAGTTCAAATTATTTGTTGAGTTGTGAAATTCAATGTTTTCCTGAACCATGTCTATCGTAGGATTGCATAAAAGCAAGATGCAGCTCCCAAAACGAACCTTAGCTTCTTTTATCTCAATACTGGCATTGTCAAGTCCATCCAACATTGATGAATCCTTGCTGACAAGTGAAACCTTAAATAAACGAATTTAAAAAGTGAGTTCACTTACCAAACCCAGCAGCAATAAGAGATAGTACGATTACCTACCAAAATAGGTGTTAATTGTCCTTCCAGGTCAAGGAGACCTTTAGCAAAAGCAGCTGCTGACATCTGCCAATAGTTAACGGTGTCAAGGAGCCAGAATGGAATTTGAAAGACACAAACAAAAGTATCCTAAAATACCCAACGAAGTACATTTTCAAGCATAAATAGAATAAAATTTGTGCAGTAAATGAATACACCAACTAATTCTAAAAGACTAACTTGTACACGCCCTTCATCTGAGCTATATATTTTCAAGTCATGACGATATGTACTGTGGAGGCGAAGCAGGCCAGTACCTTCACCTGAGACAACAGCACCAAGACTGGCATGAAATGAAGAAGTCTAAAACAGGAGAAATAGATCCAAACTTCATAGAAGAGAAGGATAATGCCTCCCCAAGTTCAAATGCTAAATGCATTAGATGAAGAAAAGAATGTCTAAAGATATATTTACCAATTATGATAATACTTACTATCTAAAAGAAGCAAAGATACAAAAGATAAAATTTTAAATCCAGCACTACAGGTAAGGGAACCAGAGCTACAAGCCCTTACACTAAGGGTCTAGGATCCATATCAAGGACGTACACATCCCATATAAAGGGAGACATGAATGCTTACAAATTTAACCCAAATATATGCGTAAAATCTATCAGAACCAACTCTGATCAAATTCAATAATGAGGCAGCAAATACACAACTCCGAAGCCTAGTGCTAACCTGGATACATATTGTTCCGAAAATACCTGCCCAGTTCTTCAGCCTGCCATGATATTAGATGAGCACAGTGAGGGGGGGGGGGAAATATTTTGATGGCATAATATAATCACGTTAACCACATTATTTACTTGAAAAAATGAAAATTTTGGATCTAATTATCATGCTATGACACTAAACAAATGTAGATAAACAGGAACCCCTACCTGCTTTCTACCAGCATGAGTAAGAACACCACCATATTTAAGAACCATCAGAGCCTCAGTAGGTCTTTCTTCCTCACCTTCACCATTACTTTTTGCAACTTTAACCCACTTTAATGGCTTAAGTTGGACTTTCCTATATATGCCGGAGAAGTGTCCCCCCTGGATATTAAAGCATTGATAGTCAATTAATAACCATTATAACCATATCAGAGAAATGCCCATGCATCATATATAATATTCTAACACAAAGTTTATCACTAGAGGAAAGAAATCAGAATTAAGAAGCTTATGGTTCTGGACAAGTAAAAGATACTGAAATTACTTGGACATAGGCAACAGATAACCTGGATGTTACATCCAACATGGGGATGAGGAGGACTTTTAACAGGGAAATGAGTCCACAGAATAACATTTTTGTTTATTTTTTTGATTTTTTTTTTTTTGGTTATGTTGAGAGTGTACGCTGAAGGTTCTTTAAAGCCTATAGATATAAGGATAATCCAAGCACTTATTACCAAATAGGGGCTTCACATTAAAATTTTGACTACATCAATATCTAATTGACCTCAAAGTTGTATGCTTATATTTCAAAGATAATTCATCCAAAATATTCCTCTTTTGAAATAAAATTTTATGGATCGACATATTTGAACAACAATGCCTTAACATGAAAAAGGTCATCAAAAAGAGGAGATTTGTGTGGATCCACTATCCTCCTTACTTTTCCGGCAAAAGGTATACAAGAATATACAGATGCAAGTGTACGAAAAATTACCCAAAATTCCAAATGTCAATGATTAAGGAGTACTTTTACATACACAATGTAAACAAAGTATATAAATGAACCTCCTCAAGTACAGCTTTCACTTGGCGAAGCTTTTCAGCATGCTCAATGTCTTCAGCTTCACTATCACTTTCCCGACCAGGTCTGGATGATAACATTTAGAAGATATACATGCAATAAAATTCTGTGAGAACAATCAAGATAGAAAAGTATGTGCATAATCTGGAAGTTGTTTTACATGTTAATCCATGGGTTTTCAGCTCAGTGGACCTAACATTATCCGATCCTTTCAGAAACCAAACTTCCAGTTGCACGTCGCCCATCTACTCAATAATATTAAAATCGGTGATGATGTATGAATGTTTTTGTTTCTTTGTAGGTCCAAGCAAGTTATAACTAGTTATCTTTACAGATTGAACAGCTAAGTACACTGTATTAGTTACTAAACTTGAATATACTGCTAAAGTGAAAGCCATCAATTTATTATTTAGGAAAAAAATTAGAAAGTTGTACAACCTGCACAATTAATCAACCTAATAAAAACCACGCCATATTACTCCTCTTTAAGAAGTAGAACTTAGGTAATATTAGATAAGAATGACAAAGATATTCACTAATTAATTAGTGTTTCGGGAATTAAATCAGGAAGCATTCCTTTACCTAGTACGAGGTACCAAAATTCGTGTAGCATCCAACAGATCTTGTAATTGAATGGCACTTTTCAGCTTCGTCTGGAGAATATAAAAGAGGATTAACGAGCTCAGACGTGATACATGTCAATGGTTCATAATAATGTCAAAAAAGAGGACCTTGAAGAAATAACACACACCTCTGCCCTAGGTCTTCCCCCGTTATATTTTAACATCAAATTTAAAAGCTTCTCCTCTGTCACTGTCAACTTTACCTTTTGCTTCGGTGTTCTGTCACCACTGTCCAGCAAAGAATGATATTTTCGATGGAGAACAACACATACAAAATTAAATAGGGAGAGTAAGCAAGATGAGATATCTTACTGACGGACAATGGCAATCACGCAACGAAGCTCTTCAGATTGCCCAAAAGTCCCAAGTCCACTTCCTTGACGTGTTAACCCTTCAGAGGGCTGAACCGGCTCATTGACCTTCCATGGCAAAATTGGAGGAATTGTTGAAGAAAGATGTGGGGCTTTTGCATCAAGAAACATCTTCCTCAACACACACGCAGCATCATCGTAATATCTGCATTTAATGAGACACGACTAACATTCAGAAAGGAAAAAAGAGTTAAAATAATAGATAATAAGAATGTGGATGGAACTTCTTAGACTAACTGATGCAATGCCTTGCGAAGGCCGAAGCATACTCATCCGCATTCCATTAGCACCAAAAGAGAATTAAGGAAAAAGGATGGCATACAAAGTTTTTGCTTGGAAGAGGAAACCATTTTCAGAACAATTCATAAATAAAATTCAACTAACTCTATAAAATAAACAATCAATTAAAAAGAAATCAGTAACCAGAAATAGTTACTTGTAAGAGTTCTTAACAAAACTCCATCCATTGACGTCACAGACATAGGAACGTCCCTCACAACGCAAAAGATCAAATCCACACACCTGTAATAACATTTAAAGAAAACTGAGTATATACTGAATAACTGCACCGTAGACTCTTCATAGAAATACTGGGTATGGTATCACCAGGCAGGCATATATCCTCCAGGAAACTAAAGATAATAAATATAGAAGATCTGAGAGGTTCTTTTAAGCGAGTTTATGGAATAATAATCTAAACTCAACAACAAATTGTCAACCAAGTCCAACATACACATTACGCACTACGACCAATAGTCAGCTGAAGGCCCACTGAGAGATATCCAGAGAAAAGGTTGGTAATAAATATTTCTCATATGGATTGCAACCAAAAGTATAGCAGAGAAACCAGTAAAACATAAAAGTTTTGACCAGTACCCAGATAAAACAGCATAGACGAAGTCCATTGACTAATCCAATGCAATTTTAGTGAGGTAATTTACAAAAACTCATTCGAAGCCGATTAAGAAAATTTAAAAAATCTTAGGTAAGGCAAAAAAAGTAAGATACTGTAGTGATGCAAGGTGCAGGAGTATGCATAGACCTCAATTACTGACAGCTTGACAATTACTTGGGGCACATTAAAATTTTCATACATTAATGAATCACATTTCAACAAGGAATACACATTTAAGGCTTCATATTCACTTACAGCTTGCCTGAATGCAATGCACACCTCTCTTGCCATTTGCTTCTCACTAGGAGTGAGCAGAACAGGATATCTGACCTACGAGATTGAATCAAAGAACCAGCAACTTGATAAGGTCAAAGCAAGTAAAAGACATCAGTACCTTTATTTCGTTTTGTTTGTTGGACGGAATATAATCCATATTGCAGCAAACTTAAGTTTTGTATTAGTAGCAGAAAATTATTACAGATACCACTCGATAAGAGAAAATGCAGAAATCTTAGCAGGATGTATATAGTTCCTTAAACATGAATGAGTACACTTTAAAAAGCAAAAATGGAAAGCCATTTATCAGTGTGCTAGATGGAGGTCGAATCCAAACCAACAAACAAGAGAAAATAATAGGTTGATCATTAATTTCCTTCGTTTTTGTTTTGGCCAAAGACTCAAGCGACAGCCAAGGGGAAAGCAGAACGAAGCAATGATATGCTACAAGATGCTGTTTGTGGCACTATAATAACTAACTCGCAAGATCTCATTACAAGGACATCAAAACAAGCTTCACTTTGTTCATATTTCCTAAAAATGGAAGAAAAGCACTAATACATGAAATCTGTATCAGACTTCTAGGTGCAAAGTAGCAAAATTACTTACTTCTTTACCATCAGGATTTCTCATAACAACTCCATCAACCACAGGAGATTTCCTTGCTTCAGCATGAGCATATTCAGGGCCCACTGTGTACACCTAATGTAGAATAAGTTGAAAGTATTTAACAATAGGTGAGAAAATTCTCCACCTAAACAGAGTCACATAACAATATCAAATGCATAAAAAAGTCTAGACACGACGATTAGTCTTCCTCCTTTTGCATAAAATGTCTAGACACGACGATTCGTCTTCCTCCTTTTGGGATATTTTTCTTTTCTGGCTTAGTAGAAGAAAAGGCAAGAGATGCAATCATTCATTGAGAACTGTGGACGCATGGTAGATATATGTCAAAAGCATAAGTTTAGTTGAAGAGCAATTAGGCTGACCTCGTGGTAGTTTGAGACTGAAAAGCATTATAGTACGTTCCACGAGTAATAGACATGACATCCTATTGTTATTATAATGAGCCAAATACATTTCTCTATTTAAGCCATATATTATGATGTTCAAGCACTCAAGAGGTAACACAGTTTGGAGACAAGAATACTATACAACATTGACTGCGTGTAGATTCACGTAGATCTAAGAGGTTCGAGAATATAAAATCTAATGCTTGACTGAAAATCACAAACAAAAGATCAATCAACCTTGACATCTGTTCCTCCAGTGGGCATAAATTCCTCATATATGTAGGAACCTTCACGTCTCACTCTTCTGACGTCGGGATGAAATTCACTCGAGCGGTTACCAACCTAGGAGAGATGAAATATTGATAACAAAACTGAATAGTGAAATCACGCCAATTATGAAGTCTAAAATAAAATTACTCCAAATACTAAAGCTCACACCTTCCGAAACAATTCCTTCATTCCCCCACCAGCTGCACTTGGGTAATATATCATTATACTATGATCATCACCTTCACAAAATAGAAGATGAGAATTGGCAGGCAATAAAATGTAATAATAGCACACAATACTGAAGAACATCATTAGTTGGCATGTTGTCTTTTGACTTCTTCAGGTTCATAATAACTTTAGAAATTTAGAATTAAGATGATAGGATATATTGCATGGTTCCAAGACATAAGATTCACGTGGTGTTCATGATTTCTGTCAATGGAAAGTTTAAAGAACTTGTTATACCAGCTCCAATCACACAATGGTAAACCAATGGTAAGTGGACCCACAGGCTGGATCTTGTTATTGAATGGATTTGACCGGAATTTCTCAAGGGACTTCAACAGTTAACGTTTTGTCCTAGGTTCTGGCAAAGATCTAAGGAATGGCACAACAAAATTTAACCAAAAGAGTATAAACGAAACAATAGGATATAACATATAATCAGAATTGCATGCAACTACATACATATTTGATTTAGATTACCTAAGATGTAAATGGTCAACATGCAAGTACTGAACCACTTCCTCTAAAACTCAAATAGTAGATGCAATAACTTTTCATCCACATTTAGAAACTGCCACTGTGATTTTTGGTTAAAAATACATCATGAAATGCCAACATGATTTTTTTTAATTGTAAATACGTAATAAAACTATCATTTGCAGCACAAGAGTCTCTAGGACAGCAATCATATAAATTCCAGCATCATATTCTCTGCCTTTAGTGTCTATTCTCATGACAAATTTCCTGCATCATTTTGTATTAATGTTTGAACATCACAGGTGTACCATCTTCACATTATAGATATTACCACGTGTTATCAGCGCATGAACCGTCCATAGTAGCAGGTTAAACAAACTCAATTTTCGATTAAGGCAGCTGAAAAGATATCTGTACGAGAACAGCAGACGCGCTAATTCACTCATTCTTTTATGATATGGCCTGAAAACTGTACTTGCACAGGATGCTCCCTGAAGCCACCCGATGTCACCTTGCACTTACCAAATTCTAACACATTCCTTAAACATCCAATAGGCACAAGTAGACATAAAAACATTGTACCTATGTATTAACGCAATCTATATATTCGCCAAGAGGTTCAGATTTGACATTATGAGTTGTAATTACACAAGACAATCCATAAAAGCCTCCAACTCATAGAATCAACATTCAATCTTTAGTGTTCATAAATAGCTCACCATCAATAGGCTTCTCCACAAAAGGCTTCCAGAATCGATTCCCATGGACCTCAACAAAATCTTCTTCCTCGACAAAATAGTCCAGCTCTTGATTAGGGAAGTCTCTGTTAACTAGGGCATATCTTGGAACAGGAACTCCATACAATTCAAGCCGCTGGTTTTGGCATTAAAAAAACAGCCAACCATCACAATCACACCCCAAACAAAGCAGTTAATAAGAAAAATGTTTAATTTCTATAATAGAAAATCAATACATATGCAACCGATAACATTCATTTGAGTGGGGGGGAAAAAACTGATCTCAGGATGGGTAACTAGGAATTCCTCACAAAGAAAAGGTAATGGATAAACAAAAAATCCAGACTGTTCCAGATAGAGAAATAACTTTAAGAAAATGCTTTATATAAAGATATATACATTCAATGGTTTATTATGGTAAGAACAATGTGTTTCAAGTTGCGTAATTGGGAAGTCAAAGCCAAGAACTTCAAACAGAGATGCATAGAAAGTTGGGAAAATCTCCACAGGCTCCTCAAATGCTCAACCAAGAAATGAAATCTTCGTTCAGTAAGTCATTTGATTTCTTCAACTCTATATGCATGCCAACATAGATATTGAGAGGTGTATGTATATACCAAATTTCTTAAGAAGATTAAGATGCAAACCTCGTACACTTTCCTCCGATCATGGAGAAGGTGTTGTTGTCCCAGTTCATTTAGAAGGAAAGGCCTACAGAAAATTAAAGTTATAAAGCAGCATGGTGATTGATTACTTGGAGAACTGCAAAAGCGGATATTCTGTTTCGCAATTACTTTCTTAAACAGCTAGAAATTTAAAAAAAAAAAAAAAAGGAGAAAATATCAAAAGTCAATCTTTTCTTGCATTAACACCAATAAGAAATAAACCCACACAAGTATCTCCATCTTGTTTAATAGTTTCCTATGTAACATCAAATCCAATCCCTCAGCGTACGTACATCAGCGACCATGAAAGGGAGAATGAATACTCGCCAGAGACAAAATGTAAGAGTGAATAAGAATATATGAATGGGAACAAAAAGAATGACCAGATGTTAGCATACTTTCTTAGTGCAGCATATGCTTCAGCTCTCTCCAGAGGATACCCAGTGGAATAGAAGGCAATCAGACATTCACATATCGGCCAGCTGCAATTTAAGACCAAGATCATTATCGACTACATATCAGTCACATTTACAGTTAGATGAAATACAAAATTAGCACAAATACTATATTTTATTTTTTTGGTTGCAAGCACAGGTAACCCTAAACCACATTGGATAAAAATCATATAGTTTGCAAAACACCAAGTTATGATTATAGTAAATTCACCTCTCAATAGGCTCTTCAAGTATTACCTTGTCTCCAAAATGCACCATCTACACCATTACAAATATGTCTCATCATAAAATAATAATAACAACAACAATAAAACCAGCAACTGACACTAAGAATCTACGATGCTATTGTACACTCATATCACAGTCAATTACGTCTTCAATTCATCAAAATCAGCAACAAACTAATTACCTCAAATTCTCCAAAGGACTGCAGTCTATCTAAAATCTGCAACATCGGACCTGAAGATGCCTAAAACGATTGGCAAAGGAAAAATACGGCGAAAAAATTAAATCAGTACTCGTCAAATTATCTAACCAACCGTGCATGGTCTCGTGGAGTGAAATTTGAATAGAAAAGTAAAAAGATACCGGAGCTGGACTTCACCTTCTTTTCTAATACACACACTCCTATACTTATTTTCTTCTTCACAGTATCCTCGTCCCCTTTCATTTTATAACTGAACAACTACCAAATTGGAAAACGCCTACTGCTTCCTTCACTGCTCAAACTCAGAAGATAAAATCAAAACCAGTCCACCTACATTCATATACACATAAAAATCACACACAAAAAAAAGTTGCATATTTATGTATAAAAAAAACAATAAGCGACAGCAGATAAAATCAAAAACAGTCAACCTGCATACGTATACACATAAAAATCACAAAATAAAATAAAATCAACAGAAATGCAGCAACATATATATCAAAAAATGAAAAAAAATAAAGCGCATAAAATTGTTACCGAAATGCAAAAGCTTAGGCACGGATATAGCACGTATGGATCTGCAAAAGCTGACCAAGAATCACGAGAATGAGCAGCGAAAAGGCTGCGACTGGTAACGAACTAAATACTGTGTGTGGTTTACGGAAAGGTAGAGGATTCTGGGGATATACATAAAGGGTTAAGGGGCCGTTTGGAAGATGGAAAAGGACGGGTTTTTGGATTTTTTATGGTGGCTTTATATATGCGTGTCCTTGTCACTGTCCCGTTATAAAGCTTAGTGTCTTTTCACTATTACCATATATCTCAACTCATTATATTTTATTTCTTTACAAGAGATGGTATCAGTATCACCAATTGAGTCATCGCTACTTGTTTGTTTATATTTTTAATTCAATTTTTAAAATTTTAAATTGTAAAATTTTAGAAAAGTTTAACACAAATTAGTCACGTCCAAATTCACGTGTTTTTAACTCTATTTTTTCAATTTCGTATATTACAATCACGTGCAGACATTATTGATTCCATTAGTGAATGGTATTCAAAATGAGTGAAGCTGAAGCTGTTTCACTACAAAATATTTCATTATTATGTATAATTTTAAAACAAAAAAAGTATAGTCCAAACACCCCACTAAAGAAGCTCATTAAATAAGGATAACAATTGTAACAATAGTATAAGAATAATCCATAATTGTAGTGAATCGCATTTATCATGTAATTGATTATTTTTAACTTGTAAATTATATATGGGTTCGACCAAATAAAATTTTAGCAACATTTCTCAACAGTGTAGAATACTATACTTACTTTAAATGGAAATAAAAATAAATTGAAACTAAATATTTTACTAATATAGTATTGAATATGCCATTTTCCAATGGTATCCAAGTCTGTCTTCTTTACGTTTGTTTGGGATATTCTTATGAGAGCCACTTCTTATAGAGTCTTCTTTTGGGGTGAAGCATCACTTTCATTTGCCCATCCGTTTTTCGAGTCCTTTTTGCTTCCTTTGCCAAGTTAACTTTTCATTTGTCTAAAAATGTAAAAAAAATTAATATACCTTTTTTTTGGTCAAAAATTGAAGTCACTTTATGGTCAATCGGTCAAAGGCTGCACATTTGAATTGAGAATAACTTGTGAGGTCCATTAGATCAAATTGGACCTATTATAGAATTTTCCAAGTTAATCAAAGACCAAGTAAAGGTGGACACAAAATTTGAACATTTGCAAACATAATTTGCATGAAGATTTGATTTCCATTTATATAATTTAATTTGAAGTATTGAAAAATCACGTTTTGACAAAAAATAAAAAGCAAAAAACTAACAAATCGTTGTCATCGATTTATGAAAATTTTGAAATAATTTAACCCGACCCATCATAAGGCTAGATATAGGGATGTCAATGGGGCGGGTCCGAGGCGAGTAATGATGGACCCGAGATCCGCCCCGGTCAAGATTTATAAGACTCGGACTCGCCCCGGACCCATCGGGTATCGGCGAGTTCGGGTCCTACCCGGTGGACCCGATTAAAATATTTAATTTTGAACTTTTCTCGATTTTTTTTTATCATAAATACACTTAAAACTAATTTAAATTATATAAAAACAATATAAACCTAAAATATATTTTAAAAAAAGCAACCACACTTAATCAAATGGGTAAAGTAATTCAAGTTTACTCCAAATTTGAAAACAAATCGAATATCAAATAAACACCAATTGAATAAAATCAAATATATGTGATGAAGAGGGTGAAAGGTTTTGTTGAATTTAGAACTTCCAAGTAGTCCACAACCAACTAAAAAACTAAAATTAACTATTATTTTTTATTTTTATCATATTATATTAATAAAAAAAATATATAAAATATATAAATAAGCAATCGGGGCGAGTCCGGTACGGGTATATGCTAGTCTCGCTACCCGCCCCGGACCCGGCCGGGTCTTGGTTTTTGATACCCAGACTTGAACCCAACTCCATTTTTTTAGACTCGGACCCAGCCCTATCGGGGTGAATCCAATACGGGTATTTTAAATACCCGGCCCCATTGCCATCTAGATACCTCCATAAAAGTCATTTGATATAGCTGACCTGTGAGGATTAGGTATACTTACCCACACTTGAATTAGCAGGTAAATTTCCATGCAATGTTTTGGGTCCATAAATATTATACTAAAAGGAGACCAATTTATTTGTCATAACATTATATATTTTGTATAGGATGAAAATTGAGGAGTAATTTTCATATGGGTAGTTGGTGATATAAAGAAAGTGTAAAATTCAATTTATGCACAAAAAAATTAAGTTCATCTAGAAAAAATCATAAAAGTTAAAGAGATGAATTAAAGACATTAGTTTTAAATAAAATTATATCAAGGCCTAAATCTCAAAACTTCGAAAAATCTATACAAACAATCGAGATTAATATAAACTTCCAAAATTTCCTATAACGATCACAAGTGTTCTATTAATAGTAAAATTAATAAGTGTATAGTTATGTGCAAAATGGGAACTAAAAGAACTTTTGACAATCACGTAAAATCGCAAATTGCTAAATTAGTGGGGTTAAGACGTATCCAAGTGCTGAATAATCTAACAAATTAGACATGCATTTAATTAACCAAGAAGACAACTAATGACTAGACATACAAGACGTGGAGGAAAATAAAACTTATTCAGGGCTTATTAAACATTTTAAAAAATATTAACTTTTTTTTTACTCTTTTTCAGATTTTTTTTTTTCACTTTATTCCCCAAACTCCATGAATAGGCGAAATATTCTGTCAGAATCTTGTTATGCATGGCCTATTTTTAATAGTAATCCTGTCATTTGATGTGAAGGTGAAAGAGTAATTTAACAAATATTAATTTACATAAATGACAAATTTTAATTATAAAATTTGCCCTCTCCTATCCTATAGAGAAGTTCTTTAAAAAAAAATTAGAGCTAGCATCTATTATTTCACAAAATTTAATAATCACAATCTTTCGTATATGGCACTCACATTTGAGTCTCTCAAATGGCGACCAAAATCGAATAGATCCTATATATATATATATATATATATATATATATATGAATATATATGTATGTAGAGGTAGCTTATTCATACAGCTTCCTCCTTCAGATCAGTTTTTACTGCAAGATTGCCAATACTTGTTCCAGCTATGTATCCACCAGACCAAGCATTCTGATACAAATAACATTTTATAAGTAATTATTCAAACATTTCACCGAAAATTTCGATTTGGTCGATTATTACCTGGAAATTGAACCCTCCAGTTACACCATCAACATTTAGTACCTACAGAATATCAGCTTTACTAAGTGAAATGAAATAAACAAAATAAGATAAATTGGTTACATGATCTACATATTTTTTTTATTGATTGGAATAAATAAGAAGTCTATAAAAGCAATAGCATCTTCAGAAGTATTACCTCCCCAGCAAAGAATAGACCTGGACGAATACGGCTTTGCATTGTGCTAAGAGATATCTGTAACGAGCCCGAATATAAGCAAGAGAACACACACACACATACACATATATATATACATATATATATATATATGTACATTTACACACACACATATATATATATATATATATATATATACATATACACACATATACATATACATATATATATATATACAGAGAGAGAGTACCTCAGACAAAGGAACACCTCCAGCAGTGACGAATTCATCCTTGAATTGGCCCTTCATAATGATGCAAGTGCAAATTTATTACAGATGACCCAAAAATGCAATAACACGAATTGACAATGGTGACGCTCGAGAGTCGTGATTATACCTTTCCTTTCACATTGAAAGAACAGTTTTTTAGATTAGAAGCAACTGACATTATTACACTGTTGGATATGGAAGCCCACAAAAGATCTTCAACTAAATTCTGTAATAGAACAAATAAAAATCAGCAAAAGAAATATAAGTATAGAATCCAACGTATCATGTATCACTGGAATGACTTTTCTACCTCGCGTTCTAAAATGTATCTCCAGAATCTCTTCACAAGGCCAAGTTCTGAAGGAAATGAATTGATAACTTTTTGTTTCTGCAACATAAAAAGAGACAAATGTACATTAGATATAAATATACATACAAGAAATTTAAATTCAAATAATTTGTTATTCATAAGAAGGATGCATTCATCCCATAATTTCACCATTTCACAGTTTATAATGTGGTGAAGTTCTGGAATTACAGGCTATGTTTGGTTTTATTTTGAACCAGTTTTTGGACAAAATTTTGACCAAATTGTATTTGGCCTGCACAATTTTCATCAAAAAAATCCCAATTTTTTGGTCCAAATTTTGTATTCCTATTTTGAAATTTAACACACTTTCATGGCCCACTTTTTTTTTTATACATATATATATCATCTTCTATTACACATATATATAACAATCATTACAATTTTAATATTATATTATAATTTTCAATCACTAATTAATTACTAAAAGACAAAAACTTACGTGATTTGACTGCTACAGTAATTTATGTTCCCTTTGAAAATAAAAACAAACACTATCTCACCAAAAAATTCCACCCAAAAATTAACAATCAACATAAAACCAAACATAATCTCACCAAATATGCACATGTCCCAAAAAAATTTCACCACCAATTCTCACCAAAATACCTAACCAAAACAAAACCAAATATAACCACAGTATTTCGTCATTGTTAAATTGATTTGTGGTTAAGTTGATATACAAGATTGTATTTTTCTTCTTGTTGCTGTTACATCATTACAGTAGATTGATATAAAAGATAATATTTTCTGCTTCTTGTTGTTATAGCAATACACTCGACAGGTAATAGAACAAACTTCTGCTTGACAAAATGAAATAGCGCAGTAAAGGGATTAACGGAAGAGTTTAGATGGTAACATAATTACCGAGAATTTATTCTTGTGCTGATTAAGAAGTGATTTCACATCTTCTATATGAATATCAGGAACAAAATCCACGACAAGTAAGCCTGGACACATAACTCATGTTTAAACTGATAAGCTAACAAGATTATGCAATCAGGATAGGAATAAGAACGAAGCGTTTCTCACCCTTGTAATCAGAATCTGAGAGATCGCGGGCCCCCCAAGCGGACAACCGAAGAATCACGGGCCCACTAAATCCCCAATGTGTTACCAACATTGGTCCAACCTAGTGTTGGAAAATAAAGGTTAGTTCAATGCACCACTGAATAGCTTAAGCAGGACAAAAGGCTGCTGATGGAGATCTTGCCTGTGTATGCTCGGGTATGCTCTTTTGAACATTTTCTAACTTCAGTTTTGCCTTTACCTTTGGAAATGTAACCTGAGAATCAGAAAACAAAGAGAAATAATTTGATTAGAATAGAAAATCAATCAGATAATTCAGAAACATGTAATATCGAGCGTAATGCAATATCCACTTGAAGAAATATAAGAAGTGGTATTTGAGATGCAATCACATAAAGAAAGCCTTTTTGATATGCTGAGAAACATCCCTTATCTAGGAAAGGTCAATATTCTATATATCGAAAAAACGGCCAATAGAAAATATTTTGATTGGAAAATTATCTAGCAAAGAAGTTAAAGTTCCTTCAATTAAGGAGCTGATACATCAAGAACAAAGAAAGCACTGGGGAACATATCTCAAGGGTAAATTACATAGACACCACCTATGTGAAACACTAATCACGAAAAACACCCTGAGGTTTGAGAAATTACCATTACTTCCCCGTCAGTATAAGATCCAACATATTACAATTTCCCCACTATTTTTCAAATTGTTAAGGGGTGTCTTTGTAATTTGCAAAACCTCATAGGTCTGGTAATTTGTAATTACCCAATAAATGAGGGGATGCTTATAACTATCCCTTTTGTGCAAAATGAATGGCGCAGATGTAAATGTCGAGCATTAACCAATTCTTGAAACAATGTAACTTCAGACAGTCAGACAAATTAGAAACCTAGTAGTTTATTAAGAACTTTTATACTGAAAATTAGAAAATGGAAGGGATTCCAATCCTGCAAGTTAAGCAGTGACAAAATCCTTACCCCGGACATTTCTACGAGCTGAAAATCATCAATCTTGAATGTGAATAAACTGGGTACTGGTCTCACAATAGAATGACCAAGTTGAGTAGCGAGTTTATATCCCTGGTATATATGATAACGATATGGGTTGAGACAGAATATTACGAATAAACAAGAATGAAGTACGCCCATAAAGGCTGAAACATGAATACAACGGGAAATTCTATCATGGACCGGGACTGTTGGTCCGGCCCATTTTTCACCACACATTTGCTTTGGGGTGGGTGGTTTCCCACATAGGGGTGGGTTAAAAACACCCCCCCCCCCAATGTGTAATTTGTGGTTGAAATGGACCGGGACCAACAATCCCGGTCCATGATAGAATTTTCCTGAATACAACCTGCTCACTACTACCGGAAGCAATCAATATGTAATTAGCTTCAACATACTCAACGTAATCAACTGAGCGTTTTTCAATTTTCACCGAGAATTTGCCATCAGATTTTGTCGACGCACTTGTGACAGTTTTACCAGTCTGCAATACAACTGATAAAGAAACAAACAGTCAGCATTACAAAAGTAAGAATCTATACAAACATGTATTGCGACATAATTTATAAAACAGCATGCAAAATAAGTGGTAGTTTTGATCCTCGAACGATGATTTCCTTCTAAAATTGAAAATTTCTAGTAACAGGGTTATTTACCCGGCAAATGCAAATTCCGACCAGTTTTTCAATGCCCAGCGGGGATTATCCTTAATCCCAACAAAATTGAGAATTATTGTCCTAAGATGCCCGTGTTGTAATTTACATCAGAAAATTTGCCGCATGTATAGTTACAGGTCGATTACTTTGCCTTAGACAATAAAATCTCATTAAGCTTCTTAAATTACAGGATAAAGTGATTTCAGAAAAGACTAGTGAGCATTAGGTGCAATACCCCTTCTCTTCTTCGCTTCGGACATAAGGCAATCTATAATAGTTGACGAACTATTGCTGATAGGAAATACTCTTCCATCAACTTCAGTCTGAGTAACAAG
The DNA here is from genome assembly GCA_963669365.1 of Verbascum thapsus. Taxonomy (NCBI): domain Eukaryota; kingdom Viridiplantae; phylum Streptophyta; class Magnoliopsida; order Lamiales; family Scrophulariaceae; genus Verbascum; species Verbascum thapsus. The sequence goes on along the minus strand of OY770117.1, from coordinate 7,872,048 downwards.
GTAAATTTAACTCACAGTTTAATGAATAATCAAGAAAAATCATATTTATTTTTGACTTGAGGATTGAAATTACCTTTAGTTCCACTCCATGATCTGAAAACCAAGACATGGTATCCATCGGACCATGCATATTGAAAAATGATCCTCGCAATTCTTTATAACCTCTTGGGTACATTCTTGATAGAATCTATGCCAGAAAACATTAATAGCATCTTTAAAAAGCCAACTATTGTTACTACATAAAATTGATCTTCAAATGGCACATCAACTGGTCAAATGTATTAAGAAACACATTTCTATCCAATTCAAAACTAAAATAAGCTAAAACTATGTTTCAAATTGATTTTTATGTCCATACTCCATAACATCAAAATAAATTATTATGTTAATTACTATGCTCATATTCTACATCAGTATCTTGGGACTCATAATTTCTTTAAAGGAACGAATCACGAATGGGTATACAAATTATGACAAAATACTTACCATATTATCAACACAGTGGCCATTCGTAACATTACATCGGCCACCTCCAGAAATCTTTACCTGTTACTCAAACCACAATCCACAATAACTCATTTAAAAAACCCACCACATAAATCGCAACTCCTTAACGATTACTATCAAATAATTTCCACAGTAACTTGTTCAGGAATTACAGACCTTGGATAATGGCTTCCCTTTTTCAATAACAACAACATTAAGGTCAGGCGCAATGGTTTTAGCCCTAATCGCTCCATAAACTCCAGCAGCTCCACCACCTACCACCACTAGCGTTTCTTCACCTGACTACTCACAAATCCCACAAAACAATAATTATGTTTATACTTTATAGCGCTTTTTGGATTGTTTGTCGGTAAGAAATGAGATTACCTTCGGGGATGATGAGAATGTAACTGCACAGTATCTTCTCCGGTGAGTTGAGAAAAGAAAATAGGCGCCATTTGTGGGTGGGTTTTGGATTTTTGATAGGGTTTTTGTGTGGAGGATTAACCGCGGGAAGGTGAAATTCATTTTGTAGCTGGGGTTTTGTAAAGTATTTTGAGAGAAAATGTATTGTGGATGATGATGTTATGAGGTTTGGGCTTTTATCAATTATCATACATGATTTAGTGTAGCCAAATGTAAGGAGGTTTGGGCTTTTATCAATTATCATACATTATTGAAATAAAATTTTAATATAGAAATTTGTGTGAAAATGGGATCAATTGGTTGACACCAATGTTTTTAAAACCGGACCGGTGATTGAACCGGATAATCTACTGGGTCACTGGGTCACTGGTTCGACCGGTCGAACCGGTATTAAAAAACCGTTCAACCCGGAATATACATATATATATATATTATTGTACATATGCACATATATAGTATATATATTTAATATATAAATAAAATTAATTTTAGCTTATTTTTAAAAGAATTAATTTGATTCAATTAATATAAACAAAATAGTGTAGTGAAATATATATATAATATTTTAAGTATGTTAATCACAAATGTACACATAAAAAATCATTTTAAACTGAAAAAAAATTATGAGGCGTATATCTCCAAATAAAATTTTAATAATTTTAATGCAAAAAGTCCAGAAAGTTAATATATTATATAATATTGTAATTAAGTATAAAAAGTACCTTTGGTGTAGTGGTGGGTTTCATAAGTGATAAAGGAGAGATGATATAGGGTTCAATTCTTGACAATTAACACACAAGAATCTATTTTTTAGTAAAGAGGGAGAAAACCGGTTGGCAGCAGACCGGTTCAACCGTCCGGTTTGGCCCGGTTCATTGCCGGTTCGAATTGGGTCAACTGCCAACCGGAACGAGTGCATAACAGGACCGGTCCAGTGACCGGTTCGCGGTTAAACCGGCCGGACCGGGCGGTCCGGTCCGGTCCGGGTATGAAAACATTGGTTGACACCCTTTATTATGAAAAAAATGTGTTGAGGATAAAAATTTTGGAGAAATGCATTTGTTTAGCATGTCTTGAAAAAATTCTCACAAAAAATTCTCTCAAAATTACAAATAATTTAAACAAATTTTTGCATCAAATGAATTTTACTATTCATGATTTGACAGTTAATACAATCAATTAAAATGGTTTTTCTGATTATCTTTTAAAGCCAAAAATTAAATTAATTACATATTCTAATGCAAAATAATGCAACGTTTAAAATAAGATCCATTGTGACTATTTTTTGACGTCTAAATCAACGAGTTTTACTAAACACATTTAATAAAAATTATATTTAAATATCAACTCAAAACAAATTTCTCACAACAAAAAATATATCACATCAACCACAATCATTACCTGCTTTTCTCTTAAACATCTCATCTTTCAAACCAAAATTCTCATTTTTATCATGAAAAAAAATTCTCAGAGACGGACATACCAACCAATTGGGCCCTATAGTTGTTTGTTTATATTTTTAAAAATAGGTTGAAAGTTTTTAAATATATCAAATTAATAGTGATAGGTTGATAAATGATGTGTAAAATAATTGTATTAGTTGTGTATAAAATGATTATGTGAATAAAAAATAAAAAAATACAAATAAAAAATTGTAAAGTATGAAAAAGAAAGTGAAATAATTATTGATTTGATTGGTATATTTGTGAAATGTTGTATATATGATTGATAGGTAGTTATATATGAGATTGAAAAAGTAGAGTTGGAAAAAAAGAGAATTTGGATGAAAATTTGGTGTGTTAAGTTTATTTCGAATTTTGTGATTTAAAAACTTAAAAATTGATTTTGAAAACATAAACAAACATGGCCTAATAAATCGATATTCCATAATTTTATAATAAACCTTTTAATTTAAGTAAATGGTTAAAAATATCTCTCGGTTTAAAGTATTTATTAATTTTACAAGATAAATTTATCAATTTTAAATAGTAGATAGGTGAGTCTGACTGTATGAGCAATAAGTATTAAGTACATTATCAATTGAATTTGTGGAACAATATTGTGCACAAACTCTTAAATTCGATTGGTCATTGTTTAGTGATAGTTTTTAAGCTAACATTAGTAAAAGATTAAGTTGATTAAGTGGAGAAACATGATATAAATGAGTTGGCTGCTTATCCTTATGAATTTAAATCATATGATGTTTACTTAGTGACAAGTTTTTAGTTCCTAATCTGATAGCATTATGAACGGAATTTTTTTTAAGTGAATTAGAACTGTTGGTTTCAATTCACCACGCACCACATATTTCTTATTCGTACTATAGAAATTTGTGTGAAAATGGTAAGTGTTTGTTTATGTTTTTAAAATTAAGTTAAAAGTTGTAAGAGATGTCAAATCAATAGTGATAGGTTGATGGATGTTGTGTAGGATAATTATGTTAGTGGTGTATATAATGATTATGTAAATTAAAAAAATATATGGATAAAAAATTTTAAAGTATGAAAGATAAAGTGAAAAAATGATTTATAATAAATGATTTGATTGGTAAATGCGTGAAGTGATGTGTATATGAGTGATAGTTAGTTATATAGGAGATTGAAAAAGTAGAGTTGAAAAAATGAGTATTGAGATGAAAATTTGGTGGGTTAAGTTTATTTTTAATTTTGTGATTTAAAATCATGAAAATGGATTTTGAAAACATAAACAAACAAGGCTTAGTGATTGAGTATACTCTTTCCATATCACGAACCATGTTATCTTCCACAATGTCCCAACTCCGGTGATCGAATAACGGCTTAATCTCATCTAATTCGGGGGCTTTCGATGGCCTCATCTCCCAAAGAGTTTCCTTAAATTCTATTTAGTGACAATAATCGTCTTTTAAAATGTGGCACCTAATGGGGCAATACTACATAGTATTTTTATTGGGGCTATGTGGTTTTCTCGTGTCAATCTTGTCTCATAATATCCTTTTTGTCGTTAAGTATTTCAAAGCGAGATCCACTCGATTGCATGCATTAATCGCACTTAGCTATTTACATGTGTCACTTACAAAGTTCGCATTGATCGCCTTTGTTTTTTTTTTTTCTTTTTTTCTTCAGACGTTACGATTGGTTATCATTTGATCATTCTTCCGATCGACGCCAAAAATGTACATATTTGATTCACGATCGCCATTTTCACATTGTGTAACATGACCGTTTCTTGACGGAATAATATTCGATAGACTCGATTCATTTACAACTCATATAATAAACAAATACCATCACCCCCACACAAATTCAAATATGGTTGACCAGCGAATATATATATATATATATATATATATATATATATATGACGGATGACGCCAAATTTAATGAACTTTAAATGACAATCAGCTTTAAATAATCGTCTGAAGCAAAGATATTTCTCATTTCATTTTTCAGAATTTAAAACAAAAAGGAGAGGACTATAGCTCCCGCCGCTCTCGATTTCAGGTGAATTATTCGTATATCTCATCAGATTAATCATTCTGTACATGAAACCTAGTTTTTTCTACGTTGACTTGTTTATTTGTCCGTGATTTGAGCTAAAGTTCGTGGATCTGGGGGCTTTTGGCTTTGTAGATGTTTTATTGATTGTTTCGGTCTGTGAGATAGCATATACTATTAAAATTGAAGACGTGGAAATGAAATTGAGGTACTGTAATGCGAATTTGAGTAGGGTTTGGTCAATTCCGTTTTTACGAGCTCAATTTTATGTACCCAAACTTGGTAATAGGGTAAAATAGATTTTCGTCGTCTAGATTATTAATTGATTTGTTCAGGTATGCGAGATAGTATTTAGTATGAAGAAATTGAAGATGTAGGTATGAAATAGAAGTGCTGTAATGCAAATTTGAATGGTTTTTGTCAACTCCGCTTCTGTGAGCTCAATTTTCGGATCCAAACATGGTATTAGGGTAAAACAAGAAAATAATGGGGGATTTTAACTTGTTGTTGTTGTAGGCGGTGAGGATGTCGACTCCAGCGAAGAAGCGACTTATGAGGGACTTCAAGCGGTTACAGCAGGACCCTCCAGCAGGCATCAGTGGTGCACCTTGTGATAACAATATTATGCAATGGAATGCCGTAATATTTGGGTATGTGATGTGTAGCATTGTGTGATGATTGCGGCTGGAGAAGGATTTTAAGTTTCTATTATAGCTGATTTGTTTTTTGATTTTTTTTGAATGGCAGTCCAGATGACACTCCTTGGGATGGAGGTGAGAAAACATTTCACTTGAATCAGTTTTTACCGTTTATATTTGTGGTGGCGGATGCACAGTTAGGATTGGTTTGTTATATGAAGTGCAGCTTTTATAGATCAACGTGAAATTGATTGAAATACTATTTGTTCTGTCTTTATCAGATAAGAATTGATATTCAGGAATAAGGTAAAGGTTTATTGTCATGTAGTTCCTCGGTCTTCATATATTTGCTCCTGTGAAGAAGCCTACACGACAAGTAATGCGAATTTGTGAGATCTGTGATAGTCTCCGGATTTTTATCCCTGTCCAAATCGGACAACAAGGCGTTGTTTATGATGTCCTTTCCGTGAAATGATGAAGTAACTTTTATTGTCGTCACTGGTGTAAATAGCTGCAACAAAAAGTGTTCCCTTTTCTTGCAAATTTTCCTGTATGGAGAATTCACTTTGATTTATGCTATTTATTTGATTGAAAAAGACTTAGAAGTCTAAATATTTTGCAGCATGAAACCGTCATATAGCACATTACTATAGGCAGCTGCTTGTGTTGCATGTGAACGTATATCTCAGATGTATAGTGCTTTCTATAGAGAGATTAATTTAGAATTTTGTTTTATTTTACTATTCCTTGCTCAGGAAAAGAGTGTTTATATAAACAAAGTGAGAATGGGCGAGTAATGCTTTGGTTGATCGGATACAGATTTCACCAGTCCTTTTGTCCTCTCCTTTATGCTCCTTTGGATCTTGGGTGTAATAAAGGAAGTGGAAACGATTTCTTTTGAATAACAATTAACACCAATATTTACTTTAAAATACATTTTGCACTAGCTTGAAGATTTAAGAGAGATAAAATAGATGGATATCTTCAAAATGTGCTTGTAGTTGTTATTGCTCAAGCATCTCTTTATCTTTTTCAGTAAAACCAATTGTAAAGCATCTTCAAAATGCTGCTGATAGTTGTTATTGTTCAAGCATCTATTTACCTTTTTCAGTAAAATCAATTGCAATGTTTCTCCAAAATGCTGCTTGTAGCACTAGCATTTGCTTGTATCTTTTTTTTTTACACATTTTCTCGTATCTCAAGTATTAAAAAAACTGATAAAAGCTGATTTCTTCCAGGTACGTTTAAGATGACACTTCAGTTCACGGAGGATTACCCAAATAAGCCCCCAACAGTGAGATTTATATCTAGAATGTTCCATCCCAACAGTAAGTTATATTATATGGGAGATTTTATCCATTATTTCTAGCCTTTTTTTTTTCAGCTTTAGCTTGACAAAAGTCAGTGCTAATAGTAGTGGCTATAAAAGATTTGAAAAAATTAGCAAAGCACACCGTTGCAGATCCCAGGATTTTCTTGTGATAATTATGTTTATGCTCTAATTTATTTTTCTACTTTTGTTTGATCAGTTTATGCAGATGGCAGTATTTGCTTGGATATTCTGCAAAACCAGTGGAGCCCAATATATGATGTAGCTGCCATACTTACATCTATCCAGGTATATATTCTTTCTTCATTACATCAATAGTACATCAACAATCAAGATTGTAGTTCTAAGAAAATGAATAAAAATGGAAGGAAGTCAAATGAAAACTAAAGTCTCTCCAAGGAGGCAGTAAGCTCATTTATAACGAGTGGATCTTAGGACGGTGAATTATTAATTATGGATATGTGGCTGAACTTGCTTTCGATCTTTTGTAAGATTTGTAGTTTTATCCCAGTGGATGCATGCTCTATGACAGTTTTTCCAGTTTGACAATTTCGGAAAATGTTTTTGGCACTAGAAAAATGCTCGGGCTGTTGACCTTTGATATTTAATCTTCAGTTAGCATGTCTAAAAATGATCCCAACTGTTTGTTTCCATGAATTTGTAGCATGTCCGAAACTATAACAGAAAATCATTTAAGACTTCAAAGCTGTTTATTACAATAACAAAATTTAATTTTTATAGTCGCCAATATAAGTTTGACGTCTTTACACAAGCAAATATACGTCAATATACTTTCATTGTGACAACTTTAATTTATCTCATTTCACAATTACAGTCACTGCTCTGTGATCCGAACCCGAATTCACCTGCAAATTCTGAAGCTGCACGACTGTTCAGTGAGAACAAACGTGAATATAACAGAAAGGTGCGTGAAATTGTTGAGCAGAGTTGGACTGCAGACTAAACCATAACCGGAGATCTCATAATCATGAGCAAGCTGGATTGGCAAAGATCATATCTGTGTATGTGGAATGTGTTTGTTTTGGTATAACTGCTACATTGATGACTCTTGTTGGAAAGTTGGAATGTTAAGAACTTGATATATTCTGATGATTTGCAGCATATGTACATAACCATAAATTGCATTAAATTGCATCAAATCTTCGAAGTTTTCTTATTGAGCTTGAAAAAATATTGGGTTTCATTTTGTTGTCTCTTTTGTGGATTACTTATCGGTCTCTAGATTGAAATATGAATTTGCAAGATAATGTAGTTATCTTGCCATTATATTTTGGACATCAGAAATACTCCTTTTAAGAAATTTAGAAATTAGATTATACTTTTGATGTTTGTTACTGTGTTGTATTGTTTTTTAATCACCATCCTAAGAGGACTGGATGTGTTTATTGGCAGGTAAGACTAAGGATGTCAGCTTTAGTTTGAGTGTTATCTCGGGAAAATCTATGCTGGACCGAGACCGTTGGTCCCGATCCAGTTTTTACCAGAAAATCATCTTGGGTGGGGGTGGTGTTTATAGGGTGGGGTGAAAAAACCACCCCTATATCAGGAAACATGTGGCTGAAACTGGTTGGTCGCGGTCCAACATAGAATTTCCCGTGTTATATCATTGTTACTAATCGTTTTGCTTGCTTTGCTGATGATGTGATAACTTAAATAATCTTTTTTTTTTTCAATTCTTTTAATTTTAGAACGAAATGAAGCAAATACAGCGTATTGGATTAATATAATTAATGAACTTAATATTAGAAATAAATATCTCATCAAATATTATATATCATTATACGTAGAAAGGAGGATTAGAGAGGAGAGGGTGATCATATAGATAAGCTCTTTTATTGTAAAATTATATCGAAATTCATATTGCAAATAGGTAATGATGCGTGTTTGATAAAATTTAATAATTACATGTATCATTCATATTATAATTTATAATATATTTATAATAATATTTTATAATAGAAGAGAGAGATGTCCGTCCATATTTTTCTTTTTACCAGTCAATTCAATGTCTTTGCAATAAACAACAGTACATCGGATAATACGGTGTCGTTCACGCTGCTAATATCTTTCAAATAAAAACAATTTCCCACCGAATAAACTTTTACTATTAAAAGCGTCTGCATAGCACACACAAACACACTCTACTGTGTGTATCTTCCATTTCTCTGCTTTTGATTCAGAAGCATGGGTGGGTGACTGAGTGAGCAGGGAGGGGTCCATTTTAGTGCATAATAAGGTATGGGCTAATTTTAGCATCTTACTTATCTTTCCTTCCATTTTCAATGAATCTTTACACCTGTAATTTTTCCTTTATTTTATCCGTTTCCAAAGACCGTTGCTTTTTTGCTTTCTTTTTTGTTGTTCAGTAATTTGGTTTATCTCATTTTCCCCGTCTCTATTAAATTTGTGGGTTTCTTTCAAGAAATATGTTTCTTGAGCTAGAAATAACCATTTCTTTTTTCAGGTATAGAAAATCCCAGATCTGAGCTACATCAAACCGAAACCCACTTCAATTTGTGTGAGTCTTTTGCTTCTTTCATTCTACATTTGCGTATATAGTTCTGGGCTTTAGCTATTTTCATGGGTTTGGTCGTAGATCGTGCTGAAATTACTTAATATTCATAGCTTATAATGTTTTTTTCACTCGTCTTAGTTCTTAGCTCCTCTTTCTGTTTCTCTTTCTTTTTTTCTTGTGTGGGATGTTTTTGGAGGTGAGCTATAATGCTGGTATTTAGCTGCTGAGAGCTATATTAAAACTTCTATCTTCTGTTGTATGGAGAATTTATGTCTTATTTTTGCCGTTAGTTGTTTCTTTATTCTATACATTCTATGTCGTTTTCTCTTTTGATTCTTGTTGTCGTGACCGACAGTTTTAATGCGAAATTAATGCAGAGCTCGAGTTGAGTTATCATTTTCTTATAAGCTTTGGCCTAGCATGGGGAAGTCTCCAGGAAAATGGATCAAGACTGTACTCTTAGGAAAGAAGAGCTCTAAATCTAATTTGTCCAAAGTAAGAAATTTGTTTGTTCACCAAGCAATTAGCATGTTTTTCTCGTGTTTATGCAATTATTATGTTGACTACATTGACATGATCTCAAACCTGATTTTAGTTTCATCTTGTGTAAATAAACTCTCTTTGTTAACCCTCTTAGCTTTTATATTGCGAGCCTGCATTACCGTTGTGGAAATTATTATCGCTTGAATCTTTTTTGGATACATATCAAATACTATGTTTTCTGCAGATATAATCTTCTAATTTGGATTTTCTAAAACATGTAATTAGGTAAATATGAAAAATTGATATTTCGTATTATGTATTGTGTACGTCCAATCATCTACTTGTATTGTTTAGAATTCAAGATATGATTAATTATTATTTCAAAACACACATTTCAATGATTTCTCGACATATTATAAGAAATTATTACGCTGATTTGATGTTCCCCTGGATGTGCAGAACGCTAAACTTGATGAAAATACTGCTTCAAAAACACCGGCTGACAATCTGATTGGGAATTCCCCAGTCGTCTCAGATCCTTGTCAGTTTACTGATATAGGTGCATCAAATATGGAACTTGAGAAGGGCACATCTGGAAATTCACATTGTGCTAATGTGAATCAAGGCGTGAACTCACAAAGGAATTTTCCGTTGGTTACAACTGATGATGCTGAGATGAAGAGACAAGATCAAGCTGCCACAAAAGCACAAGCAGCCTTTAGGGGCTATTTGGTAATATTCTATGATTCACAAATTGTTGAACATGTTTGAGGGTTTTATATGTAAATCGTAATTTTGACCAAGTCAACAGGCTCGTCGTGCTTTTCGGGCTCTTAAGGGTATTATAAGGCTTCAAGCTCTTATTCGTGGACATTTGGTTAGAAGACAAGCTGTTGCCACTTTGCGTTGCATGCATGCAATTATTAAGTTCCAGGCTCTGGCTCGTGGACTTAGGGTTAGACTCTCAAATACGAGCCCTAAAATGCATCAAAAGTATATGATTAGACTTCAGGTAATTCCTCTAAATTCCTTTGTTTTTCTACTTTCTTTGTCACGAAAACGTTATCATATGTACCTGTTTTTGCTACTTGGTTAATCTTTATGTAATTTTATATTTCATCAGGATGCTAAACAGATGGGGTCAAACTCAATTTTCGAGTCAGAAAAGCTAGCAACAAATGCATTTGTCCGTAAGGTTGCATTTCATTTACATAATGTTAAGTGCTTAAAAAGATATCTTTTCTAAATGATCTTGTTTTTTGCAATAAACCAAGAAAATATTATGTGTTTCTTCCTTTTCCTGGTTGGATGAACTTAGTAAATTATGTATTCCCTCTCATGAGAACCTAATAATGAAAAACAACTCAATGTTAGAAAAATTAGCAAAATTCTTGTCACTGAATATATTACAAATTCACCCCTGTATTTTAGAGTTGTAAGGTTCTGACATCTTAGAATGTCCGTGATAATTATGAATAAGTACAGGGATGTGTATGTAATTATCTCTAACTTTTATTTGTAGAAGTAATAAAAGTCAATTTTAATGGATTAATTTCTATACCTTTACTTTCAGTAAGGATTCAATGAGTCATTTTTTTAATCATTTCTTCTAGCTTCTTTTGTCATTGCCAACTTCTACCCCACTGAGTCTTCAATATGAGCTGGCTGAACCAAATTCGGCTTGGAGCTGGCTCGAGCGCTGGTCCCTGTCTCACTTTTGGGTCCCACCTCAACGTCCAAAAAAGGCTATAAACATGAAACCTTTGAAGAAGAAAGCCGGTTCACAAGTTGTTGAAACCGAAGCTGGAAAATCAAAAAGGAGTATCAGAAAAGCTCCAGATGTGGAAAATGGTGCTTTAGCTTCTCACGAAATGGATAAGCCCAAACGCAACCCGAGGAAAATCACAAGTCATCAAACAGAGTTACTGCAAGAACAGCCCCAATATGAACAGGAGGGGGTGAGACGCAGTTCGAGAAAAAAATCTGCTTTTGAAAAGTCAGATATGGAAACAGAGTCGAATTCTGTAACTATTGATGTCTCCGAGGAAAAAATCGTAATTTTTTCTGAAAAAACAGAAGATTCATGCATAATTGATAAACGGGCTTTTCTTGAATCTCCTTCAAATATAACTAACGATCCAAGTGATGAGAAAATGGAGAATATGCCATTTTCACAAGAAGAATTGAGTTCAAAGGACGAAGAAATATGCAAGGACAATCAGAAAATAAGAAAGAGGAGATCCCTTCCATCAAAGCACGAGCACGTCGAAAATATCTCACAAAAAAACTCGAGTTTGCCAAGTTATATGGCGGCCACTCAATCCGCAAAAGCAAAGCTTAGAGCTCAAATAGCTAATAAATTTAGTGAAGATGGACCGGAACATGGTTATATTCGCCGTCATTCTCTACCAGCCTCGACTAACGGTAAATCGAGCTCATTGTCACCTAGGATACAAGGTAATGGCAAGGGAGGTAGCAAAACAAACAAATTTTTGACGTCCTCGAAAGATGGTAAGTCGAGTAAATTTTATGTGTATACCGTATACTGTATGTATATGCTCACACATGGATAGATATATAATATCAAATATTCTACTATGTTGAAACTTATAATTAGATTATAAAAATATGGTTAAAAATAGAGTTTAGAGTCTCACGAACACCTCAATCAACCTAGTTCAACCAATAGTCTTGGTCCAAAATACAAACAAAGCATCATTAGATGCTGGAGTATGACGATAAAAACACCTCAATCACCCTAATTCAACGGTGCATTGTGGACCGGGACCCACCATAGAATCACTCATAGATAGGTGGTTATTGTTTTGACATGTTGGTCTTAGGAGCTCCAGATGCTTGTGATTGAGGCCTACACAGTGCTCATCATAAACAGACGATTATGTTCACATTGTACTCGTGTTTGATGTTTATATACATTCTCCTCAATTCATGATTTATTTATACGTTTTCTGTTTAGAAGATTTGGGGCAGATTCTTGAAGATTTAATTATTTAAGTTTTATGATTTTTTAATCCCTTTAATTAGGTTCCCTAGTTTGAAGGATTTTAGTTATTTACTTTCCTAAGTTAGATGTTATTTTATTTTGGTAATTAGGGTTACTAGTGCTATTTGGCTAGGGTTTCATTACTTCTTATTAAAGAATTGATCAAGAATTGGGAGCCTCCATTGGCTTTGGGACTAAGAACGTTAGTTCTTGGTATTTTGGGGCAAGAATGTTTAGTTCATGTTATTTCTCGTTTTAATAAACTATTGTTTGTTTTCATTTCTACCATTTTCGTTTATGAATAGCCCACCTCATTTACATTTCAGATAAAATCGGGTGGAGGAGATAAAACCATTCGGAACATCTTGAAGGTATTGTGTGACCATGTAGCTGCTGGATTGTGCAGGCTTTTCGGTTAAAGATGAAGCTCTCGAGTTGAATAAGATCATAGTTGTTTGGATATGATTCGATTGTTTCTTTAGTGCTAATTTGGTTTACATTGGAATGTATAGTACTATAGTCTCAAATTAGTAGTCTGTTTGGTTTTATTTAATGATCAAATATGTGGACTATTACATATTGCAGAGAGTTTGAAATCTATATCTATCCTTTGGCTTCGCCATATATAACTGATTGTGATTCTCTCGAGATTTTAAATTTTTGTAAGGTGCGTCTTGCCACATGCAGTTAGATTGTGATTTTCATGAAGGGTCTCGATATTTAGCCATTTCAATACGTGTAGAATTACCGAAATGCCCATTGCTCTTATAGAAAAATACCCCATAGCAATCCATGGCATTCATATACTGAACATTTTTGAGGTATGTTGCTCAATGCCTGCTGACGCATCCTTTTACAGATTAAAAATATGTTCTGTTTAATTTTTTTTAGGGCTCGTTTGCTTAACTTGATAGGATATGATAGGATAGCTAAACTTATGATACATTTTACAAGAATATGTATCAAAGTATAATAATTTATTGTTTGCTTGCACTATAATACTTGAATGATATCCTAAAAGCTTATCATTCATGAGTTTGGATTAATGGGATATCTAATCTCTACGTGATCTCATTTGAAGAGACCCAATGGGCCATATATCGACTAAATACCCAACTAAATATGGGCCGCTAGCTACTCGACTCAGCCCAAATGAATTCAAATCGGGTATGGGCCTTAGCCTTATTCAACATTAGTATAATAACCCATACCCGTAATTTGAGGAAGTGTTGCCTAAACCACCCACGATTTAAAATTCCAAAAATACGGAGCGACAACGGTCACGAGCTGCCAGCTGTGAAATAAGCCTTGTTTGTTTACGTTTGTTAAATTTTATTTTTGAATATTTAAATCATAAAATTTTAAATAAATGTAACACGATTAAATAATGATTCATGTTCATATTTTTTTATTTTTATTTTCGTATATTATTAATACATTATTTCACATATTCATCAATTAAAAATCAAGTATTATTATCATTAATAATCTCTATAATTTTAATTTATATCTTATTAATTTTTCTAATTGACATAATAATTAAAAAACATAACTAATACAGTCATTTTACATACTATTTATCAATCAACCAATATTAATTTAACATATTTTATATCTATCATTAAAAATATAAATAAATGAATAGTATTTTCAAATTTTTATAACACCATTTCTACTTTCTTTTATTTTCAATTAAAAAACGTAAACAAACATGACCTTAGATTTCAAAATTCAAAAAATATCAACCATACAGTAATAAACTTAAAATATACCAAACATACCCCTCTCTTTTCCCACAAGCCTCAACAGTATATAAATCACCCATTTCAGCAAACCCTATTTGCTATTCTTAGAACCAAAAAAACAAATTTCCTAAAGGGACGTCTTTGTATACGCCCCTCTTGTTCTCTCTTTCCTTCTAATCTCTTCACAAATTCGTTTTCTTAGATCCAAAATGAGGGAGTGCATTTCGATCCACATCGGTCAGGCTGGGATCCAAGTCGGAAATGCTTGCTGGGAGCTGTACTGCCTTGAACATGGCATTCAGGTTTATTTTTAGCATTTTGACCGTTTGATGTCTCAGATCTATTGATTTGTTGTTTTGTTGCACGTTGTTTATGTCAGATCTAGGCTTTTCTGTGCATTTGATTTGGTTTTTGTTCTTATTGATTGTTTCTACATTGATTTGTAATTTTTTGGTGATATGAAATTACATTATCGTAGAATGTATTAGAATCAGTATAAATTTGACAAAGTTAATCATATGATCTACATGTAACTTGCTCAGATCTAGCGATTTTTTGATGTCTCATTTTATTGTATGTTGTTTTTGTTAGATCTAGGATTTTTTTGTGTTTTTCTTTTGGTTTTAATTTATAGATTGTGTACGTTGATTTTATTTGTTGTTTCGTGATATGCAATCACATTGGCGTAGCAGTTTATTGTATGATCTACTTATAATTTGCCCAGATCTGTGGATATTTTGATGTTAATTTCTCCTTTCAATTATGTTGATCTACGACATGTTGATGTTACAACCTGATGTGCCTGTGCATTCTTAGATCTACGACTTTTTGCGCTACTTTTTGTTTACGTCTTTTATATTGACTGGTCTTTCTGAAATTTGATCCGATCTTTTGCCTTTCAATTTCTAATTGTTCTGAAAATTGGTAAAAAAAATAAGTAACAATATCTAACAGGATTTAATAATATGATGTTTCAGTATTTGCTCAGATCTTGTTGTACATTAATGCTGGATTTCTAACTGTTGATTTGCATTTATAACAGCCTGATGGGCAAATGCCAGGAGATCACACTGTAGGCGGTGGTGATGATGCCTTCAACACCTTCTTCAGTGAAACTGGAGCGGGAAAGCACGTCCCTCGAGCAGTTTTTGTAGATCTCGAGCCAACTGTGATTGATGAGGTGCGTACTGGAACTTACCGCCAGCTATTCCACCCAGAACAACTCATCAGCGGTAAAGAAGATGCAGCCAACAACTTTGCCAGAGGTCATTACACCATCGGCAAAGAAATTGTTGATCTATGCCTTGACAGGATCCGTAAGCTGGCTGACAACTGTACTGGATTGCAAGGATTCTTGGTTTTCCACGCAGTGGGTGGTGGTACTGGATCTGGTCTTGGATCTCTTTTGCTCGAGAGGCTTTCTGTTGATTATGGTAAAAAATCAAAGCTGGGCTTTACCATTTACCCTTCCCCACAGGTCTCAACTGCAGTTGTTGAGCCTTACAACTCTGTGCTTTCAACTCATTCTCTTCTTGAACACACTGATGTGGCTGTTCTTCTTGATAATGAGGCTATTTATGATATCTGCCGCAAATCACTCGACATTGAGAGGCCTACCTATACCAATCTCAACAGGCTCATTTCTCAGGTATAAATTTCTGGGATTCTTATTTATTTCATCAATGTGTTATGTGATTAATATTTGTCTGAAACAATAAGTTCTCATAAAATCTCCAGGTGATTTCTTCTTTGACTGCTTCTCTCCGATTTGATGGTGCTTTGAATGTGGATGTGAATGAATTCCAAACCAACTTGGTCCCATACCCAAGAATCCACTTCATGCTTTCATCATATGCCCCTGTGATCTCTGCTGAGAAGGCATACCATGAACAACTCTCTGTTGCTGAAATCACCAACACCGCATTCGAGCCATCATCCATGATGGTTAAGTGCGACCCACGCCACGGTAAATACATGGCTTGCTGTCTGATGTACAGAGGTGATGTCGTCCCCAAGGATGTGAATGCCGCTGTTGCAACTATCAAGACCAAGAGGACTATTCAGTTTGTGGACTGGTGTCCCACCGGGTTCAAGTGCGGTATCAACTACCAGCCACCCACTGTCGTGCCAGGTGGCGATCTAGCTAAGGTCCAGAGGGCTGTTTGCATGATTTCCAACTCGACCAGTGTTGCTGAGGTCTTCTCAAGGATTGACCATAAGTTTGACTTGATGTACGCTAAGCGTGCTTTCGTTCATTGGTATGTTGGTGAGGGTATGGAGGAAGGAGAGTTTTCTGAGGCTAGAGAGGATTTGGCTGCTCTTGAGAAGGATTATGAGGAAGTTGGAGCTGAGTCTGCTGAAGGGGATGATGATGGTGAGGATGAGTACTAAAGAAAGGTTTTATGAGTGAATGGTTTTGTGTGTTGTTGCAAGCTTTTATTTGTCTGTTTCCTTTCTGTTGAGCTGTTGTTTGTATTGAACTAAGATTTCTGGTTTTTAAATGTGATGTGTGTTTCTTATTTTGTATTTCTTTTGTCATAATCAGCAGTTATAGTTTGTGTTTGTAAACTCTATCACAATGGAAGACTTGATGATAATTGATAATTCAAGATGGTTGGAGTAATTCAAAAAAATAAAATACACTTTGCAATAAAAGAACCTTTGTATGAGACAAATTGTTCCATTTCTTTTCCCTGGAGAAAAAAGAAATTTAATTATATGTTAGTTGATTACTAACTAAAAGTCTAAAACTATTAAATTACAAGTTTAAAAGTAATTGTGAAAGTAAATATATGTCAGAAGAATAAGCATTTAGTCTCTTATAGTAATAGCTGGAACTAAATTAAATATAAACAATTAATGCTTTCAATTTTATGCTGTTTTCCAATTTTGAAATCATAATTCATACTGTAGTTGGGGAGTCAAATAGGGTATTTCTACCATAAATCTGGTGCAATAGAATTAATTCACCATAAAACATGATTGTAAGGACAATTTTCATCACTCCGACTCTATCATGTCAATAATAAAATATGAATTTACTCTGTCAAATTTGATAAACCATACAATTACTAAAAAAAAAAGGGAATTCAACAATGTAAACCTAAACACCTACTACCTACATAAAATACTAATTGTTAAATATGTAGGGTTGGATGGCTATGCATGACATTGTAGTGGAATTTCATTACACAATCCACCAAATTAATAATACTGATAATTGTTATTTATTATTATTATTATTATTATAAAACACTTCAATTATGACTTGTTGAACTTACAATTAACTCCAAGTAAAAATTGTCCCTATAATTATTTCTAACTTCTTATCGTAAACATAATATCCTCATTATAATCACTATAATTGTTTTGTTTCATATTTTGTTTATATTTTCTTCCCCCTTCATAAAAACCAAAAACCATACAGTCCAACAAACACAATTGGGCTTCAGGCCACTTCAGAAAATAATATTTGGGCCAAGCCCATTTCACTTAAAATCTGCAAAAAAAAGGTTTTAGGGTTTTGCTCGTATATTATTTAAAGCAATCTTCCACTTCCAGCCTTCGCAAGCTTTCGCAACAATGGTTCACGTCAGTTTCTACCGCAACTGTAAGTTAATTCGATCTGTCTACCTATTCTTTTTTCATTTTTTATATCGATTTGTATCTGATGAACTTAGATATTCACATTTGCATTGTAATTTTTCTTTTATTATTAGTGTTTTTGAGTTGTTTTTTTTAATTGGTCTTGTTCAATTTTGGATTTAAATCGAGCTTGAATCTGTATAAAACACGTCTCTCATGAAATTAGCTAAAGATCCTGCACAAACATGACTTCCTGCAGGGTTTCTGGTTTAAATTAATTAGAAACAAAAAAGTGGAGATTCATACATATATATATATATATATATATTTAGCTAATTTTTTTTTTATATTGGTGCTGTATCTGAAAGAAAACTTAATACCTTTTAATGAGTGGGAGTGTGTAATAGATGATTTACAATTAATTCTGATATAGATGGGAAGACCTTCAAGAAGCCTCGCCGTCCCTATGAAAAGGAGCGATTAGATGCTGAGCTAAAGCTTGTTGGAGAATATGGGCTTCGTTGCAAGAGGGAGCTTTTGAGGGTTCAATATGCATTGAGCCGTATTCGTAATGCTGCTAGAAATCTTCTGACCCTTGATGAGAAAGATCCTCGACGTATCTTTGAAGGTGAAGCCCTTCTTCGCAGGATGAATCGGTATGGGCTTCTGGATGAGAGCCAGAACAAGCTTGATTATGTGTTGGCCCTCACTGTTGAGAACTTTCTAGAACGCCGTCTACAGACTCTTGTGTTCAAGGCTGGCATGGCTAAGTCTATTCACCATGCTCGTGTACTCATCCGACAGAGGCACATCAGGTATATATTACGTTACCCCTATTGTTGTTAGTATTGGGCTTCATGTATTGATACTTTTTCATTTAGAAAATAGTGTTTTGTCAGATACAGGGGGTTTCATGCCTTTATAATTAGATGGTGAACAATGGGACATGTTTTTTTTTTTTTTGATTTTGGTGTTGTAGAAGAATCGGTTAGTGCAGTAAGAAAGATGATTGTTATAGTTTCTGCTTTCCCTTTTCTGATCTTATGAACTCTGAATTTTTCGGTTGATTTTGAGAAATAGATCAAAGTAAATTGTGTACGGTCGAAAATATGAGTGACTTGTTCCTATTTCATTTCTCCTTGATTAAAGCCAAATGCGTTCAAACATTCAAATTATTACCTAGTCTCTTTAAAATGTTAATATTATTGAAATTGGTTGTTCACGACTTTCCTTTGCCTTTGCTCTCTATTAATTAATTCATGGATCAAATGAAGCCATTAATGTCATGGTGAAAGTTTAGAGAGTGCTTTTATTTCTTGATTTGGTATATGTCTAAGTTTATCCCAGTGAGCATGATGGCTATCATAATCTTGTTCTGAATAAAACTTTAATTATCTTAAAGTTAGTGTTCTTTTTGTATTATATCTCTAGACTGTATATATGATGGACTCTTTCTCAACCAGGGTTGGAAGACAAGTTGTCAATGTGCCATCATTCATGGTGAGAGTTGACTCTCAGAAACATATTGACTTCTCGCTTACAAGTCCATTTGGCGGTGGTCGTGCTGGAAGAGTCAAACGAAGGAACCAGAAAGCTGCTGCTAAGAAAGCTGGTGGTGGTGATGAAGAAGAAGATGAGGATTAAGCTCTTTCAACAATAAAGAAAACCTTTAAAAGATTATGTGTTCTAAGTTATTTTTATTCAAGTTTTTGACGATGAATATTTCTTATTTTCTACTTCAGTTTATATTTTCGTGACTTGTTTCTCCAGTAGTCTCGATTTTTACGAGTTTTAGTGTTGAATTTTGGGGTTCAGTTTCATAGACTAATCTCCATTGTTATTTGCTTGTTAGATTCTTTTTTGAAGATTAATATTATTTGCTTGTTTCTCACTTTCTGCCAACTAGATCTTTTTTATATGCTTATGCCATCACATTATGCTGATTGATTGCACACAAACAATTGTAGTAGTATTGAGAATGTCAATGTTGAATTGTAGAAATACTCTTTTAATCTAACAGTTCATAGATTACACCATATAAGCATCTCATGAGCTTACCAAATTGGCCTATTTTGGTGTAAAAATGAAAGTTGTGATTTTAGTAACATTAACAAATGTATAAGCATAATAAGGTCAATCAAGAACAGATAGCAATTAGTCTACAAATGACGCTAAAAATTGCATTTTGATTCTTAGTCGTAACTCTAAACCCATAGTCTAGTTTGGCCATTTTTGTGCTAGAAAATCACGTTTTCGAAACGTGAAAAATCCTATCACTTGCTAGAACCATTCCATGTGTAAGAATCAATTATCCTATAGGCTATAATTGATTATGAAAAAGCTGACTAGACCCACCTTACACATTTTCGGAGTTTCGAAATTGAAATAACGGTGCGTTTGGATCGATGGATTTGGATTTAAGGAGTGGATTTGGAGGAAGGATTTCAAATGACACCATAAAATGGAGAAAAGAGCCTAAAATGAATGGCGAGGGATTTGAAGTCCATCATCATCCAAACGAACTTAAATGGATTTGTCGATAAATTTGAAATCCATAGATTTCAAATGACTCGATCCAAACACACCCTAAATTCAATGTGTTTGGAAACATTTCATATGCTCATGAGTTGGAAATGAAAAGTGATTTGACAAAATCTCATACACTAAATGGGTCGAAATCTTGACAATGGGCCTTTTTCAAGTCCAGTCTCAGAAATGGGCTTTATAGGCCCAAATATAATGTGCCAATTCTTATCTTAGCTCATTTCATAGGCCCATACAATGTAAAAACATGATTTAATGTAATCAGTATTTATTTTTGTCACAAAGTTCACTAATATTCCAAATGATGTTTATTATTTTGGTGAACCTTATCTATGAAAACATTCTGGAAGGACTTAATTTTTACAATTTAAAAATCGTTCGACAAAACAATTATGCTCTAGTTTTTATTTCATTATCGGTTTCGAGGTGTAGAATATCTTTTGCTTTTAATTATTATTTTTATCATAGTATAAGTCTTACAATTATTAAAGTATTAATCAAATATTCTTTTAATTACTAGTTATATTTACAGAATAATTATTATTAATTAAAGTGTTTAATTAATTGATTTAATCATAGTATATAACTATGTATAATTCAATTTTTTAATGTCATGCATGTGCATATTAGAATTTAAGTCCTCTAAATTTTATTATATATATATATATATATATTTATATATATATATAAAAGAGTTTAGAAAAAATCAAGGGCTATTTATGACATTGTAGGGTGAAAAGACCCATTCAACATTATGCAATAAATATGTCCATTACTACTTTAATGTACAAATTGGTTGTCACGAGAATTGCTTGATCACTTATAATGATCCACTTCAACATTATTTTCACAAATTCAGACACTTATAATAACCAATTTTTCTTATTTTTTTTTCGTATGTAGAATATAAATCTAATGACCATTTTAAAGTAATTACTTATTCATATTCACATAAGAGTTCAGATTCGTATATTTTTACATTAGACTATATTAATTTAAATCTCCAATTTTCAGATCGCTGATTCATAATATGTCACTTTAATCACAAAATTGATCTCAAACTTTTTGCGAATAATCTGATTTATGCCATCTTTTTTTTTTCCTTCACTTTTGTTGATTAAAAACATTCCATTTATTTCTAAAAGAAAATGTGAATCACTCACTACCCACGTGATTGTCACTCTAATAGTTTCAAGAACTAATAGCATGTGGGAAATAAAAGACATGCTTCAGAATCGCAATAAATAGCAAAAAGTATTATGGACAAACAAATAGAACCAAACATAATATTGATCACGTGAAATTGCCTTAATTGAGGCTTATGATATCATTCCATGATGACACTTTCTATTTATGTTAAAAGAAAAAAACTATAGAAAATTCTAGTAGAAGAATTAAAATTTTATATCACATCAGATCTAATAGAATTATTGTGCTACAAATCATTGAATGTAGAAATAAGATTGTAAAAAAGAAATAATATAACTTGTATCTATTAGTGTATGGAACCCCGAACAGATTGAAACTGATGTGTTGTAATATCATTGAGAAGAGGAATTATATAAATTAAAAATTGTTTTCATTTGCATCCAAATAATATATGTATAGCACACCAGTTTTACTGGGTAGACGAACTATATAAATTAAAAAATAAATATTTTAAAAAATCGCTAGAAGGAGGGCTTGAACCTCCGACCTTGTGGTTAACAGCCACACGCTCTAACCAACTGAGCTATTCCAGCTTTTGATATTTTTAATTAAGAACACTTTATTTTGTAATAAAAGAAAACGCTTTTATGCCGATAAGGATGGATTTTTAGTGACTAGTGTCCAACATTTTAACTAAATACAATTCAAATTAATTTTATAATCAAAGAAATATCTTATTTGCAAGAAAAAAAAAATTAAAATAACGAAAATTACATGCATGCCCCTTTTACTTGTTTTGTAATTACCAAAATTCCCTAATTTTTTAGAAACTATATAATGTCTCCTCATGTTAAGGCATCTTTTACAATTACACCATTACACCGTATGTGTATTTTAAAGTTCTTATAATTTCACCTCCTTACAATTTACAAGTAGATCCATTGAGGGAGCATGTCGATAATTTTAGATAAAGTGAGATTTTTTTTTGTAAGTACAGTATTGTTGAGGGGTTTGTGTGTAATTATCAAACAATTTTAATATGTATAAAGAGGCATCACCTTAACCTAAACTTGACACATCATCACCTTAATCAAATTTATTATCTCAAAGTTCATTAAACATGCCATGTTTGTTTATGTTTTTGAGATAAAATTTTTTAAAAAAAATTCGAGGATGCGCTATGGAAATTCGTGTGAAAATGATGGGTGTTTGTTTATGTTTTTAAAAATAGATTAAAAGTTGTTAGAAATGTCAAATCAATAGTGATAGGTTGATGGATGATGCGTAGAATAATTGTGTTAGTGGTGCATATAATGGTTATGTATATAAAAAATAAAAAGAATATGGATAAAAAATTGTAAACTGTGAAATAAAAAATGAAAAAAAAATGATTATAATAAATGATTTGATTGGTAACTGACAAGTGTGTGAAATGATGTATATTTGATTGATAGGAGAATTTGGTGTGTTATGTTTATTTAGAATTTTGTGATTTAAAAATTTGAAAATAGAATTTGAAAAATAGGTGTTTTGATAAGTGATAACTAAAGAAAAGAGTCAAAATAAACTTGTAAGGATAGTTAAGAAATTATAAGATCGATAGATTGATTACTATCATTTATCTCCTAGAAAAAGTATAACAAAAACTCATTTACTTTGTTTTATGAATTGAACTACTCTTAGAATATTATAGTTAATATCATTGTTTATATTAATTTGAGCATATATCATAAAGATCGTTTTCAATGCCACTCAATTTCTTAACGTGAAAATGGTCCCATATTAATATTATATGATTATTTTATTATGTGTTAGTATTTCGTGGGGGATTTTGGGATTATATACTAATAATTAATGTCTAATTAAATTGAGAAAAGGTTATATTTTTGACTTGTGAATCGATAAATGATTACTTAATTACTCACTAACTAGTTTTAATTAGTATAAATAACACTTTCTTGCACTCTTTTGTAATTTAGGAATGGAAGTTATATAAATTTAATACTCTAAAGATCAAAAGTCTATTCTGTTTTAAATGATTAAAGTGAGATGAAATTATTACTTTATAAATTATAATTATTTTAAAAAATAAAGTGATTTTAATACTAAAATAGTGACATTATCCCATTGCAATATTATCAAACCACTCTAGAGAACTCATTGTCAAGCGTTTGAAATAATTCAATTCATTCAATCTTAATTTTATTTTTTTTTCAGGCAATTATTTGTTTCAATAATGTAAAAGGTGAAAGACAAACACCCATCAGAAATTGACATAAAAATCCCTCAAGTTGATAAGTCGTATTCCACCCCTACCCAATTGAATCTTGAATTAAATAGTCAATACTTTAAAAATACAGTAAAAACTCTATAAATTAATACTCATGGGACCACCAAAATTTATTAATTAAAAGAGTTATTAATTAATCGATAAATTAATAATTATTAATTTATATATTAATTAATATTTTATTAATTTATAAAGAAATACTCAATGTACAAAGACCTTTCAAACTTTCACTTAATTATTGTACAATGCATGTACGTATATCAAATGAAGGACTCAATTTGAAAGAACCTTTCAATCTCTCGCCTGCTTCTTGTGTTTAATGTATCACCTTATGAACATTAAAAAATATTTTTATATAGATACAAGATAAAAATATGCTAACACAAACAAATCATACACAACATGGCTTCCCATTTTAAAGGTGTGAAATAAAAAATGACGGATGAGATTCGAAGAGCATTATGCAAGCATAAGAAGTTCTTACAATGATAAGGAAAATTAGAGACGAGATTCAATGTGAAATTGATTTCAACAAATAACAAAAGACATTTGAGTCATTTTTCAAGAAATCTTCATAAATCATTCATGTAATATATAGTATATAAGGAATTATTAATTTATATTTTATATGGGGTCTATAGAAATTATCAAAAATGTATTATCTTATAATTTTAGCGAATTATTAATTTAGCACCCTATCCCCGAGTCGGGACCGACCAAAAATATTATCTTAGAGAGTTTATTAAATAACCGAGTATTATTTTATCGAGTTTCTACTGTATTATTAAATATTAACTAAAATTTTCAGATTATATAAAATGATAGAAAAATAAAACACTCATCTAAAAGCTAAAGAGAAATACATACATAATATAAAAAAGAGGGAAAATGGATTTAACTATGACGTCCTATATCCTAATTGTTTATTTATTAATTTTCAAATATACTGAGATTTATTTATATTTACTAAAATATCCTCAAAATTTATAAGGAATGATAAAATGTTATAAAACCCATTTTGACTAGAAAAATACTCAAATGGTCAAATAAGTCTCAATGTCCAAATAATCCCATAAAATGTTATTCACCAATTTCAAATAATAAAATTATTTTTTTGAAATAAATAAAAACTAGTTTATTTACATCAAAAAAATATTAGGTGGTCCTATTTCAAACCAGGCTAATTAATTATAAATGGATCGCGTGGTGCTTCTAGAATTCTCTTGTTTTGAGGTGTAATAAAAATTGTATTTATGTTACAAAATTCAAATTATGCAGTCATGAGAGATATTGTCCTAGGTTAAGAATTTATATTTGAATTTGGTTCAATGTCAAAATAAATTGAATATAGTGAAGTTTAACTTGGTTCAATTTTTTCCATTTTATTTTTTATTTTTTACAGTTTTTTTTTTCCTATAAACAAGTATTTATTTGTTTGACATCTCTTGAAAATACTCTAAATAAATATTATACACAATTTAAATGTCATTGAAAAATGAAATTAGGTTGCATTTCTTTCAAATTTTCTTTTAAAAAAGTCTGAATTTGTATTGTTAATGATTAGATAATCTACCAACAATTAAAATTAAGATAAAATAGCAACTAAAAACTTTAAAACTTTTGTCCCATTTCTCAATGGGTTTTACCTTTTGGTAATATTTACTCGGCACAAGCTTTCCTAATCCAAATTTTATTTTATTTTTTATTTCATATATCAGATACGTATTAAAATATTCAAAAATATTATATCCGTATTAATAGAAAACGAAAAAAAAAATTGGAAAAAAAAATACTAATTACATTTTTGCTTGAATAATCCCCCAAAAGATATTAATAGAGCACCCCGACATTAAGTACAATACGTCATTTTCTTTACCAACCAATGTAAATTCGATTAAATTAAGTAGGAAGGAAATTGTAAATAAAATAAATTGTAACTTCCCAAAAGAATGAAATAAAATAAATTCCTATGAAGCTAATAAATGCTACAATATGGCCCCCATGCACGATCCAGCCATATTCCTCGTTCAAACTAATTAATGCTTTATTTTGTATTTTTTTCCTCTTACATACGACTTATATATAATTTTTTTAATATCAATATAAGTTTCATACGCATAAAATGTAAACACAATTGTTCGAAAAATGTATATTGAAAAGGGTATGTGACACAATTTTGAATAAAATATTCGATGATTAATTGTAAATTGTAATTCGAATATTTCATATTATTGAATAATATCAATATATACAAAAATTATGCCCAAGCTTGTAGATTTCTATCTCAAAAATCTTATCTTAAATGATTTAAATTATGTTTTGTACCCCCCCCCCCCACAGATCTTAACTTGATTATGATTTCCATTTTGTGAAGAAACAATTATGCATCCTATGACTTGAGACAACTATATTATGATCTATTTTATTTGTGATCTATTTGGTGGGCTCATAAAATGATCAAAAACTATGACTCAATTTAAAATTTCCAAAAAGTAGCAAATATTACGTTTGATGTCGACATTCTAATCAAGGAAAAAAAAGAAGGCAATAGTTAGATTTGATAGTATATAATTGTGAAAAATTATTATGCACTAACCACTGTATATAATGGCTAAAAAAGTCCATTTCACAAATGGACTTATAATTAAAAAGTGAATCCAAACAAATATGACTCAATCCAAATGTTAATTGATGAATTCGTCCATTATTTAGTAGTCATAAATAAATTAAGATATTCAACGCGCAACATAAAATACTCTTGTTATCACGCTTAGAGCTGTTACTATACAAATCATTTCTCTTGCTTTATAATTAAGAAATACGTTAAAAAGGATCCAAATTTGCGCTCATAAAATTTAGGTTCATGTTTATTTATGTTTTTGAGTTTAAAATTTAAAAATTTACAGGGAACAACTGCATGTTATAATTTGATATGATATATTATGTGTTTGTTTATATTTTATAAATCATTAATGGATTTAAAATGAGTCAAATCTATAACACGATCAGTTGAATTTATAATAAGTTAACTAATTGTTGAGTATGAAAAAGAAAGATGAATTTTAAATTTTTTAAATTCAAAATTCTAAAACTCCAATCAATTAATGACCCATACTTTAGGTAGTTGAATGAAATCTGATGTACCCCTCCCACATGACTTCACCATTCTCACCCCATTACTTATAACTAATTATTGGATTCAGAATTTTTAGTCACAACTCAACTCACTCTATCTAAATTCATTTTTTAATATGAATATATATTTTCTGATATATGGGAGATATAGTATTTATTTATTCATTTATTAATATGAATATATATATATATAATATGTGATGATAATATATATAAACTATATATTTAATTAATAATGATTATTTGTAATAATATATGCATAAATATAAAATTAATAAAAAATTATATATTTTTTGAGCTCGAGTACGAACAAGTTTGAGCTCAGCTTTTTCAAGCTCGTCGAGTTTGAGTTCGAGATACTTTTTATCAATTTGATTTGGGCTCGACTCGTGAATATCCTGAATTAAACTATATTTGTTTATATTATCAGTACACATTTTTAAAATAAATTAATTTTGATACGACAAAATATAACAAACTAAAAATTATTAAAATTAACTAACGACTTCAAGAAACTAAAGAAGAGTGATTTATGACAAATGTAATAACACTAAGCTAAAGTAATTTGGGAAATAAAGATCCTATGGACATGAAAGTGAACCAATAATTATTAGCATTCTTTCCTTAAATGGGACGTAATATTCACTAACCCTAAGGTTAGAATTAGTTAACTTGGCAATTATAGCCTAGTCTAATGGATTGC
The DNA here is from genome assembly GCA_963669365.1 of Verbascum thapsus. Classification (NCBI taxonomy): domain Eukaryota; kingdom Viridiplantae; phylum Streptophyta; class Magnoliopsida; order Lamiales; family Scrophulariaceae; genus Verbascum; species Verbascum thapsus. The sequence continues at coordinate 7,844,518 of OY770117.1, read as the reverse complement.
TTTTTAACTAAATTAAGTCCACCAAGTTTATCTTAAATTTATGTGGATCAATAATATCTAACTCATGATTGATATTAAATTAATCAAATAGAATATCTTACAGAATATTGTTTTTCTTAAAGGGCAAACAGTAATTCCAGTAAATTATGAGCAATATTATATATCATTTTTAAAATGTCTTTGATTAATTTTTAAAACCATTAAAAAAATAACTAGGGATCTGTTTCATAAGAATAAAATAAATACAACTTTATGCTGCTGCTTCATCTCAGACATAAAGAGACCTTAAAAGGGTCCAAGAATAGAAGATGATGAAATTAATAAATCTCAGGAAAATTAACTTGATCTTGATTGTCATATTAAATAAAGATTAAAGAAATATTAGAATAACTAAGTTAAATAGGCAATATAATTAGAAACTAAATTACAATATTTGAATAATAATAATAATCTACTCTAATCAATAATTTCCTTTTTCTCCTTCATACTTTTCTGCTTCATTTATAAACAATCATGGCCTAAAATTCTCATTTCATGCAATAAAATAACAAAATTAAATCAACAAATCTCTAGAAAAAAAACTTAAATCTTGATTAGTCATATTAATAGGTACTCAAAAGTCAAAACAAGACTACAAAAAAGATAAAAATCTAAAACAAAATAAGCAGAATTTAGAAACTAAGACAATTTGCAGCCTTCTTTCTCAAAATTAACTAAAGATTATTTTTTTTTAAAAACAAATAAAAAAAGATGGATCATGTAGAAGAAGATGACCCAGGGTTACCCACAATATCATCTTCTCGCCGATGAACATTATGCTTGCTGTCGTCATCACTAACGCCGTTGCCGTCATTGGTCACCGCCGGCGGAGTGGCGATAGCAATATTGGGATCCCTTTTACTCGAGCTGCTTTTGTTGTTGTGCATCCACACTTTGAAAACCCCTTTCTCCACTCCAATCTCACCGCAAATTTCGTTTATCATATCTTCGTCTTTCTTTTGCATTTTCCACTCTAGTCTCTCAGCTAATTCCAGCATTTTCTCCTTCTGAACTTGATTGAACCTCGTACGGAACCGTTTGCGGCTGCTGTTGGGGTTCGGGTTAGGGCTTAACAGATTCATCGAAGCTGCGTTAATGGCGGCGGCGGTCGGATTGTGGAGTGCCAACAGCGCAGATGGATAGTACGCTGACGAGATCGGCGGCGGCGATGGCGAATTATCCGGGCTGCGGGGAGGCGGAGGGTGGTGGCGGTGGTGCGACCGGAACTCGACGGTGGGGAGGAGGAGAACAGGCTCCTCTGGCTCGCGGCGGTGGAAGTTGCGGTGGCATCCGCACGCGGCGCATTTAAGCGAGGTCGGCTCGTCAGGGTTTGAGGCCGGGGAAGGCATGAACTCGCCGCAGCCGTCGACGGCGTGGCCTCCGAGGGCGGCAGCGTGGTTCTTGAGGCACTCCTTGTAGGTGATTATGACGGGAGGGTGGTGGCGGTGCGGCGGCGCGTGGATTTTCAAGACGCCGTTGCTGAACGGCGACGTTTTGGGTGGTTGAGTTTCGGCTTCGGATTCTGGGGTTTTGACTACCAGTGTTGTATTGATTAGTTCCATTGAAGCTCAGTGAAGAAATTATATTATTAAAATAAGGAATATGCTGCAATATATATATATATATATGTATATATCAAAGAGAATGGAGTTTGGCGAAAAATGAACTGTGAAGGAGAGAAGGATAGGGGGGTGGGTTGGGGTGGGGGTGTTGATGATGATAATGAGAAATGATCTGATCACTGTAGATAATAAAAATCTTGATTTTGTGGATGTCTCTTCTTAGCCACTTATTCTTTTTTGTAATCTTTGATTAACCTTTTTATTCTAAATTTTGATATCATCTTCTATTTAAATATTTAACATGTATAATTTATATATATATATATATATATTAAAATATATTATCTATAATAAAAAATAAAGCAAAAATTTTGAAATAAAAAACCTTATCTGTTGATTAACTTTGTGTTCATAAATACTGACCGACCCTTTTTAATGTTTTATAACGCTCACGCGAACAATACATCTACCCATCTTTTATCGTAATTCGTGTTGTATTTTCTATTACAATGTATTGGGTCCACTATAAACGTCTTAATATTTCAAAATAAGTAATTAGACAAACAGGCGCCTGTTGTCTGCTTAATATATCGCGACAACAAATGTAGGTGAAAATACAGTAAAAGATTCTATATGGGTAAGAGCATGGTGAGTTTGTTGTTAAGTCTTTAGATTTTTTATTGAAGACCATGAATTTGAATTTTGGTGATGATATAGAGCTATTTGTAATTTTCTTTAAAGTTTGATGATAATATATATACTTATTAAAATATAACATCTATAATTAAAAAGAAAGCAAAAAACTTTGAAATAAAAAACCTTATCTGTTGATTAACTTTGTGTTCATAAATACTGACCGACCCTTTTTAACGTTTTATAACGCTCACGCGAATAATACATCTACCCATCTTTTATTGTAATTCGTGTTGTATTTTCTATTACAATTAACTGGGTCCACTATAAACGTCTTAATATTTCAAAATAAGTAATTAGACAAACAGGCGCCTGTTGTCTACTTAATATATCACGACAACAAATGTAGGTGAAAATACAGTAAAAGATTCTATATGGGTAAGAGCATGGTGAGTTTGTTGTTAAGTTTTTAGATTTTTTATTTAAGACCATGAATTTGAATTTTGGTGATGATATAGAGCTATTTGTAATTTTATTTAAAGTTTGATGATAATAATATATACTTATTAAAATATAACATTTATAATAAAAAATAAAGCAAAAACTTTGAAATAAAAAATCTTATCTGTTGATTAACTTTATATTCATAAATACTGACAGACCATTTTTGACGTTGTATAACGCTCACGCGAATAGTACATCTACCCATCTTTTATCGTAATCCGTGTTGTATTTTCTATTACAATGTACTGGGTCCACTATAAACGTCTTAATATTTCGAAATAAGTAATTAGACAAACAGGCGCCTGTTGTCCATTTAATATATCGCGACAACAAATATAGGTGAAAATACACTTAAAGATCCTATATGGGCAAGAGAGGTGAGTTAAGTGCTAATTCTTTAGGTTTTTTATTTAAGACCATGAATTTGAATTTTGATGATGATGTAGAACTATTTGAAATTTTATTTAAAGTTTGATGATAATATATATATATATATATTTATTAAAATATAACATTTATAATAAAAAATAAAGCAAAAACTTTGAAATAAACGTATATATTGATTAACTTTGTGTTCATAAATATTGACCGACCTTTTTTGACGTTTTATCACACTCACGCGGATAGTACATCTACCCATCTTTTATCGAAAATTGTGTTGTATTTTCTGTTACAACATACTGGGTCCACTATAAGCGTTTTAATATTTTGAAATAAGTAATTAGACAAAAAATTTGTTAGGCGCGTGTTATCCACGTAATACATTACGACAACAAATGTAGGTGAAACGCACTAAAAGATTCTATATGGGCAAGAGCATGGTGAGTTAATTGCTAAGTCTTTAGATTTTTTGTTTGAAGACCATGAATTTGAATTTTGATGATTATATAGAGCTACTTGTAATTTTATTTAAATTTTGATAATAATATAGACTTTGTCACTTTATTATTAGTATGGTTTAGTATGACAACGATGATCGAATTGTTCATAATACTCGATTCAATGATATTAGGGTTATTGTTAGGACTATGGTGATCGAATTGAACTATATATGTCGACGGGATTTGGAGAAATAATTATTTTATAATAGTTAGATCTCTTTAATGAGATAGCCACTGTAATTTTCAGTAGATTTAATTACTAATTAAACAAAACAAAATTATGAATAAATTTCAGTCTAGACCCAATGTATATATAAATCCTAAAAGTTAAAATTAGAGGATAATATAAAAAATCATAAATGTATAAAAGTTCAAACCATGCCCAATCTAATCAAACATGGTACTATAACTCAATAAGTTATTATTGCTTCCATTCTTCATTTTATATGTTTGGTATAACTAACTTTACCTCCCATTAGTTTAAAAAATATTTAATATAATAAATCTATTAAAATTAATTAATGATAATAATTCTTCATCAAAATTAAGAAAGTTAGAAAAACATTATTACACAGCATTGCTCTTGTAGGAAATGAAGCTGCAATTTTTTTGAATTTTAACAATTTTAACAATGTTGTGTAATTTTAAAATTGAGAGTAATGAAAACTAAAATCATAGGATCCAAAATGCAACTAATGATATAAATTACTACATTATGATGGCTTGTTTTAAATTGAACAAAATGGTACATAAATTATAATATAAATTCCATTTCAAATTATTCGGAATTCAAAAAGATAGATAAGGTACAGAAAGAAGACATTTTAGGTAGTGCGAGTGTTATACGATTTTACCAAATTGATGTAAATAAACAGAAGGCTGCAGAAGCCAGAAGGTACACATCAGCTGCATTTATTCCATAGAGTATTTAAACTTGTTTATTTATAGGTTTAAATGAAATAAGAAATCAATAAAAATATAGAAGAATGTCAAAAATATTTACAACAAAACAGCTTTAATAAATTCAATAGAGTTGTAAAAGAACTACAATTGAACTTAAAAATTTATGTTTGAACTTGGTTTGATTGTTAATCTAATCGAATTCGAATAATTTGATTATTTTGTGCATATTTTTATTATCATCGAATTGAGCTCGAGGCCAGCCTTAAAACTTATCGAACACAAAAAATTTATTCAAACTTGATATTATAAATTAACGAATCGAGCCCGAGTCAAATATTAAGTAGTTAAGTTTAATTTTCGCCCTAAAAACTCGTTGTATTATTAATCCCACATTTGCGGATAACAGGTGTTGAGTAAACACTTACCCAACCCGAATTTTCATTATAAATTATATTAATTTTATTATATTTGATGTGGAATATAATTTCTCGAATAAAATTATTACTAAGCAAATAAAAGATTAATTGTATAGTAAAAATAGTATAACACATAATAATGACGTGGTTGATTATTGGAAAAAGGGGTGGTATTTGAAGTGTACAAATAATGATTTCCATGTGATATTTTGGAGTTTAGCAATTATTTAAATTAAGTTAATCATGCTTAACTCGTCTAAGCAAACTTTAAAAAGGTACAACTGCGTATGCTAAAAGTATCCCTCTTTCTCCAACACGTGGGCTTCATAAATTTCTGTCACACTGCCACGTGTCTACTTATTTTACTAAAAAAGAAAAATTATTATTAATTATTACATTATGACTGTATACATTATGATCTTTAGGTAATCATCAATTTATTTATTTCAATTATGTTTAAACTCTTAGTTTACTTTATAGATGGATGTTAAGTATATAAAATCAATACAAGGATATTTTAATTTTATTTATATTTAAAAAATTATTTTGAACATTTGGAATATTCTAATGCATGAAATATTAGATAATGTACAAAAGTATCATAAGACCTAATTCTCAATGGGCTGGGCTCATTGCTTGATGCTAAATGTTAAGCAATTGTGCATATATGGGCCCAGATATTTTATGCAACCATTTTTTTAACTTTTCCTTAAAAAATATTTATTATTTTTTAATAACCCAAAATATACTAACCCAATTTTCTCTCTAAAGCTCGGAAAAATATACTTAACCCAATTTACCACATCATTCTTTATGTGTTTATTATTTTTTAATTTCGATTCGAGTAATATATTGCAAAATAATATATTAATATATAGGAACATATATACACTTGCCCCAAAAAAAATATTTAACATATAAATTGTTTCAATAAGAGAATAAAATGAATAAAACCATTGACTTAAAAAGACATGTTTATCTTCTTCTAACAGTCATGACGTATATGATCTTCCTAATTTCATACCTCTTGTCCCTTCACTGGATATAGCCATTTGACCTTTGTAATAAAATCTTTGTTTGTTTGCAAATTACGTGGTATCATTTATTAAATGCAGAAATTATATTATGTTACGTTTCAACTTTATTTATAGTACAAAATATAGTAAAACAACTGCAAATAAAATAAAACAAAATGCTTGAAAAGATTATTAATATCATTAGGGGTTATTAGATAGAGTCATATCCAACTAAGCAATGATTAAGAAACTTGTTGATACGTCAACAAAAGTTAAGTAGCAGACCTCACCATCTAATTGTCTGTATCAAATTAAAACTAAAATTGATTGCAATGGATAATTATGGTTAGTATTTTTTTTGGAAAAATCTTTTAAAATATATTAAAAGATTGAACATTTTTCATTTTTTATGAGTGAACATGAACATTCTTGAATCTGATAAAGGTTTTAAATATAAGATTTTAAATCTTACATTTTGTTCGATGTTGCAATAAAATAATAGATTAATTTATTATAATAAGGAAGAAAATTACTCGAGGATTAGTTAAAATATAGACCAAGACTCAACTTATAACATACTTATAAAGTCATGCATAAGACTAGAATTAAATTAAAATGGCTTTGCTTTCATCTTGTTGGTTTATAATTGAATTTTACATAATCCCAAATGGATTTCTAAAGTGGTTTTACTTGAGCTTTTACATTCACCCATTTTTCCTCTTCTTTTGCCAGTTTTTTTTATGGTTAAAAAAATTGCATGCATGGTTTTTACCCTTGTTCTTATTTCCTTTCAGAATTGTCCAATTTCTTATAAGTCTATTCATATTTCTATTTTCTTTATTTATACGAAAACCCGAAAATATTGAACTATTTTACGATGCCATGGATCATGAAATTGTTGGTGATGGAAGTATATTTCAATCAAGAAATGTTTTGGAAATGGGAAATTGTTTCAAAGTTGAATTAGGGTTTCATGTTCAAGATGAAGTGATTTTTACGAGCTCTCGATTTGATTCATTTTTGGAGCATAATAATCATAAACAGTTCATTATGATCGATAATATTCGAGATAACTATAGTTCAAGAGGTTCATGGTTGGATGAATATCTATCTTCTGATCATTATAATAGTTCTCTAATGATATATATCGATAATCATTATGATGAACTCGAAAATGAGATCGACACGCCTCGTTCATTATTATCCGTTGATCATGATCGTGAGTTTTTGCCAACATACGGACAGGATTGCCTAATCAGCATAAGTATGGAGAAAAATATTGATGAATTTCATCAGAAGTATGCAGAAAGGATGAGATTCTTTAATGCTCTCTATCATGAAAGATCATATGGAATAAGTAGGTATATATAACTATTTATACATATATACATAACAAATTTAGTTATTATATATCTATTATTTATATATATATATATTAAGATTAATGTATTCAAATATTTATAGACCTCGAGAATATATATGTTTATAGAACGATTTTGTTAACGTGTTGGTTATATGTTTGACCAGAGTCAATCTCGAACCAAAATTCAACGTCGTCCGATTTCTCAAAGCAAAATATGATCTCATGGAGCAAAATGGTTAGAAAGAGGGTTATGAGGAGTTTGGAAGATGATTTTGAGTTGATTTATGTTGCTCAAACATGCTTATTATGGGAAGCCTTAAATCATGAGTATCAAAAGATTGAGGCTTTTGTATTGACTAATAGTTGTGAAAATAGAATATTCAAAACTAATATTTCAGGAAAATTCCAAGAATTACAAATTCTAATGGAGAGATTTATGGAGGACCAAAAATCTCAAGGCTTAGAAAATTCAATTATTTGGACACACAAAAGAATTTTCTTCCAAAGTCTACTCCAAATTCCTGAGGTTACAGGTAACTAAACTTGGCCAAACTTAGTATAAAATACAATAAGCCCTTTTAAAGTATTTTAATTTTAATTTGATTTAATTGTTAATTGAATTAGGTTTTTTTTTTTCTTCAAATTTTAGTTCGAAAATAGGAGTTGAGCTCGACTAGCCTGATACTTTTCACATTATTTTCATCTTTTATGCTTGTTTACTAGTATAAAAGAATATATTTGTGAATAATGACTAGTTTTTTTTTTTTTTAATCATTGTTAGGGTATATTGATGAAGAAAATAGAGAAGGCATAAGGGTAAATGAAGTATTAAAGGCCATTTGGAAATGCATAAAAGCTTTTTGGTTATATCTCAACATAGATAACAAGAAATCTATTTGGAAATATAAAGGCATTTTATGGAGTCATCCTCATGTGGAAGACCCTAAAGACTTGGAGCTACTACACCAAGTTACTAAAGCATTGCACAAGGTATGTTTCAACTACTATCCGTATAGGATACATGTCGTATTATTTATATTTTAATCATGATTCGAGTATAATTTAAATTCATGTTAAACCTGGTAGACAATTAATTATATCGTTAGGTTTACTACAAATACCCATATTTTATTTAATATTAGTTGGTTATATAATCTTCAGAAAAATATGTCTGAAAAGAGTTGGGTTATTTTTTAAGAGAAAAATATGTAATGATTATGTTTGATTATATATACTCTTTTCAAAGAAATTTATTTGCGTTGATAGTTAAATATAACTTTTATTAAATATTTCTAATCAAACTCATTGATTTAGATCCAAAAGAAATAGTCACAATAATCTTATTTTCAGCGTTGCGTTATTTCACTTAAAATTTATAATTAATTTAATTTTTGATTTTAAATGATAGTCGAAAAAATCCTTTTAATTGGTGGTGTTAATGGTAAAATCATGAATAGTAAAACTCCAATATATTGTAAAACTTCAAACAGCAAAATAGAGAGATGAGACATTGTCATGCACCGAGCCATTTTTTTTTATTTACTGTAATATAAAAAATAAATTATTTAGAGTACTAAGTGCTACCAAGAATCATTACAAAATACTAAATAGTAAAATGGTGGTATTTTTTTTTTTTTTTATTGAGAGACACTGATATTGTTATTTTATTACATGTTCATGCAATTGAGAAGAAAATGATATTACTGAAAGATTTACAAGGGAAGCAAAATTGTTGGCTAAAGAGAAAAGTGAAGCCTCTGGAATCAGAAGATGAGAAGAAAAATACCCTTTTTGCCAAGATAGATGTTAAGCTTGTGCAAATGGTGCTCAAAATGTCTATGATTTCTACATCTCACTTGAATTGGTGTAAAGTGAAGATCAATAATTTGGAATTTAGACAAGGCAAAATTTGTAGGGTTCCTACAAGTCATTTGTTTCCCTCTTCTTGATCCTTTTTTCTTACCAATAATCCATGTTTTTGCAGCCAATTCGCATAAATAAGTGTAATGGTTTCCGGGTCCCGATTGGTGGGTCCCGAGATCTCGATATGATCGGAGATAATGTGGTGTTAAATTGATAAAAGTTATGAATGTTAAATAAGAACTCATGTTGTGAACTCGAAAAATATCTATACTTTTGATGCACAAGTTAGCTACTAAATATGATTTTTATGTAAGTAATGAATGGGCGATGAAAATCAACCAGTAGTGTTATTAGATGCACCATAATAATCGTATATCGGATTACTCTAATTTTAGTGTGTGTGGGCAAAATAGGAAAACGCAAAAAAAAAACTATTGTTTTGCAAATATTCTTGCTAATTAGCATCAAAGGATTAAAGTGAAAAAACCCATGAAATTTAAATGTAACATACAAATGGTCAATGGATATCAAATAGAAACACGCAAAAGCAATACGCGCAGTACAAAGTTCATGATGCAAAACTCATTTCCGATCACATTAACAACGGAAACATAAAACGAAACACGATCAAATCATGTTGTGAACTAAAAACTAGCTAGATATAAAGCAAAGAAGATCAACACATATTCAAGAGCATAAAGAAGATCACACCGTTCATATATATTTATCACATAACTAAATTATTCCAATGATCTTATTAAAATATATAATCTTTAAAGAACATTAATCATGAAAAAGGGATCAGCTGATAATCCCTAAAGCTACTTCGATATCGAATATGCTCTTGAAGAACAAAATCCCAAAAACTCAAAGATCATATAGACACTATTCTTTAACCTTTTGAGATACTCTATCAAAACTCAAAAGCATAAAAGATTTTAAAATCACAAAGACAATGATAAAAGGAATCACAAATTCCATGAACAACCCGTTACGTATATTGTTCTGATAATTTTAATTATTCCAATGAAATTATTCAGATCTATTATCCTTAAAGAACATTAAACATGAAAAGATGCTCTTATAGAACAAACAATAAGAAATTCAAAGATCAATGAACCACTATTCTAACCTTTCAAGATAAACACTTTACATAAAGCACAAACAATATTAGAATAACAAAAACTAATGATAAAAGGAATCACATAATCCTCAAATAACCAGTTTATGTATATTGTTTAGATAACTTAATTGTATCAATGAGTTTATTCAAATCTATAACATTAAACATGAAAAGGGATATATGCTCATAAATATAGCTAATCCAGTATCAAATATGCCATCATATAAAGAACTAGTTTTTAACCTTTCGAGATTTTCTAGGTCCCGGGACCTCCATCCTGCCAACCGAGCATCCACACCTCGCGCGAAATACCAAAACCGCCCTCCCATTAGGCGGCGCCATCTTCTTAAGCTCTGCTTCTAATTCCCTATGATGATCGCGAGGCAATTCAAACAATCCCTTTTTGAAGCCATTTTTTGACAACAAATTTGGTCTTTTTTTCACACAATCCTCTGTTTCCAATTGAATATCGAATTCAGCAGCTTTACGAAGCCCACGACATCCCTTTTTCCCACATTTGCGGTCTATACACACGATAATGGCCACGAGGGCAATTGCAGCACACAAAATGCTAAGGCCTAAGCATCCAAATACTAAAGGGGCTTGAACAATTTCCTCAGTTACTATTTCTATAACTTCTTGACTCAATTCAACAGTTTTTGAAGCTAAAAGTTTCACATATGGATAGAACAAAAACCCACAAGCACAAACAACAGCAATCAAGATTAGAATATCGATAATAGCGGAACGAGATTGCTCACAGGATGGGATTGAGTTGGTTCTCTTGTTCTTGTGGAACTGATTGATTTGCCTTAGCTTGAAATATGGATCCATTGAATTCACAGATTTAGCCATGCCTATATGCTGGTCAACTGAAATTGAGCTATGGAAAAAGACCATCTGGATTTCAATTGCACCCCAGATTGAATCAAATGGAACAATATAACCCACCAATCTAAATCGAATTCAGAATCAAACCCCTAAATTTCTTCCAAAAAAAAAAGTTTACAGATCAAACCCCAAATCTGAAGGTTTTCTTCAAACACACCTGAAATTCATCGGCTGATTAATCAAATCTAGCTGACAGAAGGGGAAGATAATTGAGAAATGAAACCGGATTGAAATGAGAATTAAGGAAATTTTTGGCCAGCATTTGAAAGGGATATTTATGAAGTCATATTAGTAGTCATTACATATATCTACATATATAATATATATAATCTTTGATTTGATTATGAGTTACTTATCACTTTCTGATGAAGCACTCTAAGATGAATGGTTAATAATAATGTATGTAGAGATCTTTCATATATGGGCCATCTTTGATGGATTTGGACTTCAATTTCATAATTTGTCAATAATTTAGGTGGTCAAGTTTTGATTTGATTTGATGATGAGTTTGGGCCTACATTTGGTCAACTTAAGTTTTATCAAATTTTTAATAATAATCTCAAAATTAGAGCACTCATCTTTTGGAAATAATTTGCTATTATATATATATATATATATATATCCTTGACCCCTTGTCCATGTTTGTATTTAATCTTGTGTTTTATTGCTTATATATATATATATATTCATAAAATGAATATAATTTGTTTCCTTTAACATACAAACCACATCGTACTATACATAAGCTATGGTTGTATTTTGGATCAGTAAAAAATAAAAATACTCATATAAAATCAAATTATATAACTACTCTTCGTTCAAATCACTTCCGGATCTCTTTTTTATCAATTAGATAATTTACTTATACAATTCATTATATTTCTTATTCATCATAAATAAAATATTATTTCAATTTTTCCCTATCATCATTACATATATAACTTATTCAATTAATCTTACATCACATCTATACAACTTTCAATTATTTTTCAAAATACAATCTAAACAAAAATTATTTTTTATACGAACTTATAGAATATAGATTCTCTAATAAAAACTTAAAACATTGTTTTTTATACAAATGATAATAATGATGATCACTACAATATCCTAAACATATTGCGAATTTTTAGCATGCAATATTTTAATTTATTTGTGAGGTCTTTTTCACATTTTTCTCTTTTCCCCTAAAATGGGTTTGGATGCATACTCATTTTCTAAGGATTTTAACCATTAGTCAAATTCACCATTGAAAAAGTTTCAACGCCATTATTTCTTGTTGGAATTTCCGGCAGATTTTATGTGGGTGCTGACGAAAATTGGTTGGATAAATTGACTTCAGATTTTGGCACTAATTGAATTTACAAAAATAAGAGTAAATACATCAAAAGAATGAATAAATAAATAAATAAATAAATAAAGGCAAAGTATATTAAATAAAGATTGAAAAAATAAATTGTGTTACAATTATGTATTATTAATTAGTCGTGCAAATTGGGCAAAGTTGCACGCTTAAATAGTGATTTAGTAAATGACTTTGTTCGTCCCATAGGGAGGAAAATTATAACTCATTTGACCCAATTAAGTTGCATACGTACCTAACTACCTAGAATCAAGTCAATTCATAGTTGCAATGTAATAAATGTGTGGAAAGTGGTAGTAGCTTTTACGAGGCTACCAAAACCTAAATAATTACGAGCCAAAATTCAAGATTATTTTTGTACTATCTGCCAAAAGGTCCTTGATCAATGTGCCCATGACGTTATTTATTAGAGAATAAATGAATAAATTGTGTAATTGGATAGTGATATCTGAATAAATAGAGTTTATACACCTGTTACTTTGGTGTCTGATTTAGATTATCTGGGTACCTGTAGTCGATCTGAACCAATATTTTTTACAAAATGCAGATCATGATGATTTTTAGATATTAAAGTGTAACTATATATGAAGGGCATTTTGAACTATTTTAATTATGACCAGATTTTGACCAACCATTAGAAACATGATCCCCTTTACTCATTTTGAAAATTATGTCAATCAATCAATTTTTTACTAGCTAAAGTTTAACAATATAAGGGCAATTAGCGTAGCTTTCATTCGATATTTATAGAATTATCCTTTTGACTTGGCTTAAATTTGTCGATAATGAAGTGGTTGCTCTAACATGCCGTTTTGGAAAATAAAAAGGATGAAATAAGTATATTTATATTGACGAATAAAAGGAAAATACTCTAAACGGATTAGTCCAATACGCAAAAATCCGTGTTAGCTATTCTAGCCTAAGTAATTCCATTATTTCTTGCTCAAGGGAGTCCGTTATCTCGTCTAAGGGGTTCTAAAGTGCACTTTCTCAATTATACTTGGTTTATAAAAAAATGAATTCTATAAGGGGGAAAATGTAAATTATGAAAGTTTAAAGTGGTATTCTTACTAGGTCAATATATAGAAAATCCTATATATGGATTTAGAATTTATATAAGTAGTGAACTTCCAAGAAAGCCCAATGGGCTAAATCCTAAAGTTGAAATTATAACACTTCCTCATATGCATTCTCATATAAGGTTTCATGCATTCGATTAGAATACTCTATATAAATTACTTTACTTGATATTATCTATTTTGCTATTTTTATTTATTTATTTATTTTGATAACCCAGGAACCCACAACCGCTATTGGCGGAGCCCCGACCACTCATTAGAGCGGAGACCCGACCACCAGTGCGCACAGGGTAAACCTGGGGGTTAGCACAAGACCCGCAACCACACCAACCGGATAAATCTCCCCAAAGGGGAGACGGATGTCTCCAATGGAGTTTGAACTCTCGTGGAAGCAAACCTGGAAATTTCCAAGCCATGCTTTAACCCACTCGGCCACACACTCTCGACTATTGAATGCTGATATTTTTGTAGAACACTTCTCTCTATTCTCCGATACACTTATACATTATAGAACTAACTCTATTAAAATGAATCCACCATAGAATCACCAATATCAAAACTTATACTCAAAGTCACAAATTGATTGGATACTTTGAACTAGGACATTTTCTAAAACTTTGAAATGAAAGCAATTATGGTCCTATTCACTTTAGACAAGTGGCGTTGTTATCCACAAATATAGACAAAAATAAAGTATTAAAAGATAAACTGAAAAGTCTGAAAAAGTAAGTAGACTTTTCTAAAAGTTTTGGGGGATAAAGAAAATAAACACAAGAGATTTTGTTTTAAAAAAAAAGGAAAAGAAATGAAAAAAGGGATGCTGAGTCAGCAAACACTTTATACCATAAAGAATCAAAAAAGCAAGAAAAGAGAAAAAGAAAAGAGATCTCTCAGCACCACATACAATTTGTGGCTCACAATTCATCTCATATGCTGACGTGGCACTTAACCTTAATTCCCCCAACATCATCCTTCTCACACACGTTGTCCCAACCAGAGACAGAGAGAGAGAGAACCCCAAAAGCCCACCAAAGAAAACACACGCAGTTACACACTCAGTGCGTGTTTTTTGTCAGATCTCCTCCTGGTATTAGCACACCAGACTTTTTTTTTTAATTTATTTCTTGTATTTGTTTTTTTTCATATTTGGATAACAAGAAACAGAAAAGGGGAAAATGTTTGAAGTAAGAGATATAAAGCTGTTTGGTAAAACAATTGAAGCAGCTCAATCAGCTTCTGATGCTACTGGAGAAGATAGCTCAAACCAAGATCCACCTTGTTCTTCTAATCATTTTATGCTTGAAGATAGCAACAATTTGAATAATGATGCAGATGAGCAAGAATCACCAAAGGTATGCGTTTTTTGTAACTTTTTTTTAATATTCGAAGAGGGGCCCTTTAATTGATTGGGTGAATAATGAAATGGGTCGATCTTGGTTTTAATTGTTTTTCAAGATTTTGTGTAATTTGGGGGATAATTTACTGTGGCTTGAGCTTGGATTTAGGGTTTCATGATGAACAGTTGTTGGAGTTAAATATGATTTAAGATACTGTTTTAGCTTGCTAAGTGATTAGTGTTCAAATGAAAACTCTGTTTTGGAGCATTAATTTAGGTTGTTTTAGTTCAAGAGCTAAAGACATGTTCTTGGTAAGATGTTATTAGTCCTCTGTTGTGTATGTGAATTGTTTATTTATGCATTCTGTATGAGTCGAATTTGGGCTCACGATGTCATCACAATCGTTCGTGATCTATAGGGAATCCATTGTAATTTGTAAAGATGATTGTGATTATACTTCGATTTTGGAGTTCAACTACTCCTTAAGAATCCTGCCTAATTTAGGAATTGTTAGTTGTGCATTTAACTGCTGTTATTTGTACAGTGTTTCTTAAGAGCTTTCACGAGTTAACGTCAAAGTGTACCCATGATTATTTCTACATATTGAATCCCCATGTGGGTCCCACCATTGTCCCGGAACTTGTAAGAACCGTCATTAAGTAAGACCTTGTGATCGTGCTTGTGTTGTAGCTCGAAGCCACAAAACACACTGGTTAAATAATTCTGATATGAAGCATAAGTTATGCTGCATAACAATAGTTTTTTCAGTTCATCTTCAAATATATCATGATTCTTCATGCAATTACCATTTACTTTACAAAAATAGAACATTAGGCGTAGACTTAGAGTTGGAATATTTGCGGTAGCTTAAATTTTTCAGAACCCACTTATCAGAACAAAATGGAGATGATTTTTGAACATATCTTCCACTAGTTTTAGCTGTTCATTTCTTATGGATATGTAATTGTTCTTGTTTGTTCGATCGTAAGGCTCTGATTTATTGCAGAAATGGCCTTATGGTTTTTCCTACTCTGTAATTTGCACAAATCTCATTTCTCGATTGTTTGAAGTCTTAAAATTTTCGAGTCCAAGTCGAATAGGTAGTTTCAACTTCAAGCTCTCATTTTTGGCTTTCACATTGAGGATTTATATTTTATATCATTACAGAGTCCATCAAGTCCAAAACAGGATGATGCAAAAGAACAGAATCTACCTGAATCTTTGACTTCAGAGGAACTAAAAGATTCTAACACGATTCCACCAATCGCCGAAGATTCAAAAGCCGAAGAAGACCAAAGTGACTCACAGGACAAAACCCTAAAAAAACCCGACAAGATAATCCCGTGCCCTCGTTGCAATAGCATGGAGACGAAATTTTGTTACTTCAACAATTACAACGTCAGCCAGCCTCGTCATTTTTGTAAGAAGTGTCAAAGATACTGGACAGCTGGCGGGACCATGAGGAACGTTCCGGTCGGGGCAGGACGCCGTAAGAACAAGAACGCTGCCCGGCATCTGACCTGCCCCGAATCTGTAAGGATCGATCTTGTGAACGGGGCCCACCACCCTAACGGCACTGTCCTAACGTTTACATCAGATGCGCCTCTATGTGAATCGATGGTTTCCGTTTTGGACAGTGCTGATAAAACGGTTAGAAACGGGTCGATCTCTTGTAAGGAGAACGGAGATGATCACTCAACTGAGCGTAAAAACGGGTCACCAGAAACGATACCAAAATGTCACCCGTTTCCTCAACAAGTACCCGTTTTTCCCGGAGCTCCGTGGCCCTACCCGTGGAACTTTGGACCCAGTGGGTTTCCGTTACCGTTTTATTCTACACCGCCACCGCCTTATTGGCCTTATGCCCTACCCGGTTCGTGGAATATTCCTTGGATTGTCCCACAAACTTGTCCAACATCTGGTCTGAACCCCCCGAGCCTCGGGAAGCATTCGAGGGACGAAAATGTCCTAAAATCGGTTAATAATCCCGAGAAACGTTTGTGGGTCCCAAAGACACTGAGAATAGACGACCCAGAAGAGGCGGCTAAAAGTTCGATATGGGCTACATTGGGTATAAAGCATGATAGAGTCGATTCGATTGGCGGTGGAGGCCTTTTCAAGGCCTTCGAAAGCCAATCGAAGTACGAGAAGAAGGTTCCGGAAGCTTCTACAGTATTACAAGCTAATCCAGCAGCGCTTTCGAGGTCGTTAAACTTTCACGAGAGCTCGTAAGTTGATTATTCGATTTTTCGAGCCATTTTGTATCTTAAATTTTCTTGATTTCTTGTCAAGATATGATTTAGAAGGTACTCTAGATGTGTACATAAACTATATAGATATGAGATACTGAGGTAGAAGAAAGTGTATTTGTGTGACAACAATAGCTGCATGTAATAAAATATGCGAGGGATATTGAATTTTTCTTTGTATAATATTTGCCTTTCGACATATTTGTGAGTTCTTAGCATATACAATGAAATTAATTATAATGAAAAATTAATATTAGAAAAATGGTAATGAATTATTGAATGGATAAAATAGTACCAATACAAAGAAAATTATAATTTTATGCATGCACTTGTTAAGGTTTATCTAACATATATATATATATATATATAACACATGTCAATACTACAAAAGTGAAACACAGAATTATAATAGAAAATCTAATTTAATTTCCTACCAATGCGAACAACCTTGTCCAAAAACTCTTGCATATTCTTACACGACGAACCACTGTCCGCCACCGCCACCTCCGCCGCTTTCTTCCACTTCACCGCATTCTCCTTCATCCTTGCCGCCTCCTTGCCGCCAGTCGCCGCCCTCAAACACCTCTCCACCTCCTCACGTGACACAATCCCACCCTCATCCTCGCCCCTAGAGACCCTAATCCCAACCCTAAACACATCAACCAAGAACTTCGCATCCGTGACCTGATCACCCCACTGAGGGAACGCCGCCACCGGAACACCACTCGCCACCGCCTCCACCGTCGAGTTCCACCCGCAGTGCGTCACGAAACACGATATCGACGCGTGGGCCAGCACCTCCTCTTGTGGGACCCACCGCACTATCTTCCCTTTGTCACCAATTTCATCCAAAAACCCTAACGGCACCGCGTGCGGCGGCCGTAAAACCCACAAAAACGAAACCTCCGAGCTAGAAAGCCCGTATGCGATCTCGTCGATTTGCTCTTGCTTCAAATGTACAATACTCCCAAACGAAATGTACACCACCGTCTGCGGCGGCTTAGAGTCTAACCACTGTATACAATTATTCTCCGGCGGCAAAAAGTCCACACGAATGGAATTGCTAATACCAATACTTTTTTCTACTTTGAAAAGTGGGCCAATAGTCTTTATCGGAGTGGAAATTAACTCCTCCATATACTCAATAATCTCATGCTCTAGTTCATGAAAAGTGTCCATTAAAATGCAAAAGGGTTTTTTCAGATTCTTGAACTGCCCCAAAACTGCCCGCCCAAGGAAACCGTACGGGCTACGAGGATGTAAGAAACTAGGGATTTCATCGTACCTTAAAACGGGCATGCAAGGTATTTTCACATCGATTTCAAGTTCATTTTCACTTGGAAAAGGTACTAAATTGTGGTGAAAATGGTAATAAGCTGAGAAACAAGCACAAGACTGAACCCACAGCATAGCACTTGGGATACCCAAACTCTCCGCCACGTCAGAAACCCATGGAATAAACGGGTTGTTGATCAAGCAAGAAACGGGTCGACCCGTTTCATGTTTACGTATCATCTCGGGAAGTTTCACTCGGCCTACTAGCTCAAGCTGAGCCATATAGGCGTCGAGGTTGTTGCGTCTCAAGTCGTTAATATCCCATCCGTCGTGAAAGAACTCGAACCGGAGCATGCCCCGGCCGAACCGGACCGGTTCGTCGTCGGTTATGTTATTTGCTTCTTGGATTTTCGACCCGACTGATTCGGGTGTAGAAAGTGTGATAAAAAGACCCGAATAGGCTAGGCGTTTTCCTAGCCGGAGAAGCGGGTTTACGTGACCCTGCCCGGGAAATGATACCATGAAAACATGAATATTGTTTAGGGTTTCATCGGAATGGGTTGTGGAGGCCATTACTGTTTTTTTTTTTTTTGTATGTATATATATACAAATTTAAGGGTGCATATATATATATATAGGATTCTATGTGATAATAATAAATAATTTGGAGCTGTAAATATAATGCGTCATTCCATGCATCAACTGATTGACTTAATAGACAAGATTAAGTAAAACTTCACAATCAAATAGAAAGAAGAGCAAACAAAATGGACAACTTAGATTAACGGACCGAATACGCAACCCTAACATATCAAATAATTAGATTTATTATAAGGGTTAATTACACTCAATTACGACAAATTATATAACAACTGCGGGGCAATCCCTGTATGTATATATATATATATACATATATATTATGGTCAGTCCAAATTTTGTAAACAAGAAATATTACTCAGGCCGATCAACCTTTAAAAAAAATAGAGTAGAAAATATCATTAAACTCATTTGATTGGCACTCACAAGAAAAATCTTTAAAAAAAAACCTCAGAAATTCATGAAAATTCTGAAAAAAATCTTTTTAAAAAAGAGGAAAATGAGTTTTTCGGTTATATTTCAACTCAAAAAATTAAATTAAGAACATATTAAAATGTAAAATAACACAACATTCAAAATAAGATCTATTATGACTCTTTTTTAATGTCTAAATCGATGAGTATGACTACAACTATTTAAGAAAACTTATATTTAAATATTAACTCAAATAAATTTCTTATAACAAAATATATATCACATCAACCATAATCATTACATATTTTTCTCTGTAAAAAAATCCATATAAACTTACTTTCTCAAACCACATTTCTTATCCTTAAAATTACATTTTCTCATTTTTATCACAAAAAAGGAAAAAAAATTGAGATGAATATGCCATCCAATTAGGGTCTTAAATGTTTATCATGTAAGTGTTTTTTTTTAATTCAAATCAACTTTCATAATTTAGTCTTTGATTAATTAATATATAGTTGTTAATTAATTTATGAAATATTAAAATTAAATTAAAATTATTTTTAATTATTTATTGTTACAATAGTTTTATTATGAAATTTATTATATAATATATCAAAATGCAAAAAATATAGAAATTTTGGGCTTTATTGGTAAAAGATTGTAAATAAAAAAATGTTAGAAATAGTCTCCAGACTATTTTTTTGTGAAAACAAAAAGATAGAGTTGGGAAAATTGTGGGTTAAAATTAATTTAATATAAAAACAAAAAAAATTGTTGTAAAATTGGATTGTGAGGTGATGATATATCCTTACGTAAAATTAAGAAAAGTACAACGAAATTATGTAAAATACAATTTGATTATACTTTTATTTGTTTAACAGTTAACACAAATTATTATTAAAAAAAACATTACAATTATTATTGAATATTATTTATATCTCATTTCTCACTTTCCAATATTTTCACAATGTTCCCAAACTTGCCCACTCCTCTTCTTAACCTCCTTCCTATTCACCTCCGACAGCTCCATCAGCCTCTCCACCATTTCACGGTGGCACTCATCCCCCATAACCAAAAGCTTCGAGCAACACTTCTTATCCACCGCCACTTCTCCGCCGCCGTAGAGCGCCGCCACAACCTCCTCCCCACATCTCTCCGTCATCTCCCTCCCGCAATTCCTCAGAAATTCCTCGTAATCCGGCCGGCGCCGTCTCGGAAGTTTAGGGTAATCGTCGTCCTCAACCGGGCCGGCGATTTTCTCGCACTTTTTCCACAGATGCTCGCTCTTGGAGATCATCTTCTGGGTCTCTTTCTCGTGGTCGTGTTTGAGTAATTTTTCGCGATTTAGGAGCTCTTGGTGGCAGTCGGGGCCCATGTTTATGAGCTTCGAGCAGCAAGTTCCGTTGACGGGTTCGCCGTGAAATAGGTTTCCGACGATCTGCTCGGCGCAGTCTGAGGTCATTCGTCGTTGGCATTCTTCGAGGAACTCTTCGTACTGGTAATCTGGGGTGAAATGGGATTTGGAGAGTGGTGAATGTGATGGTGAATGGGCTTTTGGGTGGTGTTTGTTTGGTTTTGTTTTGGATGTTAATCTGTTTGATGCATTGGATTGATTGAGGAATGTGAGGTTGAGTGTTAGGAGGATTAGGAGCTTTGTTAGGGTGATGGATTTTGGAATCATGGTTGAATACTTGAATGTATATAATATATCTTTTAAGTTATTTTTGTTGTTGTATTTTCAACCTCAAATTATCTATATATATATATAGGTGTATAAGTTTTGATAGAATTTAATGAATTTGTATATGAGTTACAAATCAATTTAATGATCCTAACCTTA
The DNA here is from genome assembly GCA_963669365.1 of Verbascum thapsus. NCBI lineage: Eukaryota > Viridiplantae > Streptophyta > Magnoliopsida > Lamiales > Scrophulariaceae > Verbascum > Verbascum thapsus. The sequence goes on along the minus strand of OY770117.1, from coordinate 7,823,170 downwards.
AATCCCATATGCATTTAATTCATTTACCTTTTCTTTTGGTAAGTGTAACACTTCAAATCATGTCATATATGAGTTTAGTTCAAAAATTGCAGTTGAATATAAAACAAGTGAATTGTATTCATCAAGTGGTATATTTTTTTAGCTCTTCGTGACGAATTACAATATTAAAATTATTATGCTTGTCATATAAGTAATCGAATTTATATGTCTGAATTAGATGCTTATACTACTTTAAACATACAAATCGAAATAGAGAATAAGATCATTATATTATAAATTGATTAGCATGGGAAGCTTGGACCTTAGGAATAAAGTTGCTATTAAGATGAATAAAAGTTTGGAATGAATTAACGTTACAAGGTTGATACAATAATCTTGGTTATTTCAAAACTAAAGACTTAAGTATTATTCCACTTCATAAATTAATTAAATTATAAGTTAGTTTCAGTTACCACAGCAGATTGGGCCATGATACTAATCCAGTCCAACTTAAACAAGCCCACAGTTCCAAAAGTGCAACGACGTCGTTGCAGTTTTCTTCACTCGCTTAAGTGAGATTATCTATCCTATCCCCTGGGATTATTACGTAAAATTTGGAGGGTTTCCGTGTTCAAAACTTCAAAATGTTGTTGAATATTGCTGGGTTTTGGAATCTGATTATGTTAACTACAGGATTGAGGTCAAGAAAAATGAGTGTTTATGGGGAATTTTCAAGTGGGCTAATGAATAAACTAGGGTTTGTTAATGGCATTCATGAAGGAATTAAACCCAGAATTTCAAGGTATAAATGAAGGAATTAAACCCAGAATTTCAATTATCAATGCAATTAGTTGAGATTATATAATCTCAACTAATATAATTATAAGCTACTAATTAGATTGAGATTTTGACAGTTCTAAACAGGCTAGCTAACAGAGTATAATCACAAGGAAGGATGACAACTCACGAGATAAGAATCTGATTATTCTTTATTATGTATACATTCAAAAAGATAAGTGGTTTAGTTTATCACATGTACTACCAAGTACCAACTCCTTCCATATTTGAGCTGGTTTTGTATTTTCTTCTTATGGTTAATTATAACTTCCAATGGAGTTGGAGAATATACAAAGAAGTCATCATATTCATATTGAGAATATATACCCAAACTTAATATTTCAATTTTCTTGCTCAGAGGAATCGTTAAAGTCGATAATCCATCATAAATTAGTGACAAAAACTGAATTCTGTCTCAAAACCCGTCTCTGATTAGCGACGAATTTGATATTTTATCCATCATAAATTAGTGACAAAAACTGAATTCTGTCTCAAAACCCGTCTCTGATTAGCGACGAATTTGATATTTTTTCAATTTTTCCATCTCCGAAATCCTGTATTTTTTTTTTTGGTGCATTAAATTATGTTTCTTTTGCAGGAATAACAATTACCCATTTTCACTAACAATTTTTATTAAACAAAGAAAAAGATTAGGAGATTAAGAGAAAGTACAGCAGGTAAGCTTTTTAATAATCGCCACTTTTTTGCAACCCACCAAAAAGAGAAAGAAGCACTTTTGCCAAGTTTAGGTTCACAATAATGTACCAAACCCATGTACATTTGGTCAATTTCTTCATACTATAATCAATTATACACATCTCTCAAGCCCTTATAAATTCAAGTAGACCAAAGCATACTCATATTATCACAACACTTTTTTTGCCATCTTTTCTATTAGCAAATTTAAACCTATTTAGTAAAAAAAACAAAATGGCGGGTCTTGAGCTCGGTGCAAAGGGTTCGACTTCGAGAGCCACGGGTCTGGGCCGTGGAGCGGCGGTTATGGACTTTGTACTGAGACTTGTCGGTATTATTGCAACCTTAGCAAGTGCTATCGCCATGGGGACAACTAACGAATCACTACCCTTCTTCACTCAATTCATTCGGTTTAGGGCCAAATATAGCGATCTTCCAATGTTCACGTAAGTCCATATTTTGGTTCCTTATACATCTCTAGAAAAATGGTATAATATTTTTATGTCATGTACAAATTACTACCACTAGTACTAGGTATTATTCAAAAATACTATACGTGATTGTAGACTTGTTAATGGGCGGGGATTGTCCAAACCCGACCCATTCAATAGAAAACTTACCCGACATGGACCCCACTCGTAGTGTCTGAGACACGAAATGACACTAGGTAGCTCAGGTCTGATTCCAATTATTACCCACGGGTATTTTACCCGAACGTTACTTGAATTTACCCTTTGAAAATACCCACGGGTCTATACCTGAAGTTTACCGGTGGGCATTTGCCCGACAAGGACCCGACACGAAACACACCCGACCCGTCTAGTCTAACTTTTTTTTTTTTACCTGTCGGGTATGCGATTTGGTCTGGATCGGGTCCGGATAAAATATTTTTTTATGGGTATTTTGTAGGTCCATTTAGGGTCTGGGTATTCCCGGACCATTGACAGCCCTACATAATAATGATAGATTGATTGTATTATTTAAAATATTATACGTCAAAAGTCAAAACTATATATTTAATACTCAATTGTCGATAAACAATTGAAACGAACTTAATACACTTCCCAAAGCCCAATAAATATACAAATAAACGAACTTGAACAACAAAATATTTATATGGCTCGACTCGACTCGTTTATATCACTATTAATCCTAACAACTATTTATATTATTGAAGGTTTTTTGTGGTGGCTAATTCCATAGTAAGCGCCTACTTAATTCTTTCTCTAGCAATATCCATCTTCCACATCATGAGAAGTGGCTCACAAAAGAGCAGAGTCATCTTAATTTTCTTCGACACGGTAATATAATTAAATTATACTATATAATTTATAAACTTTATTTATATTTTTCAATTTTTTTCAATTTAATTTATAGATGAACTAAAATAAAATAAAATTTTAAATTTGAAGGCAATGCTAGCACTTTTGACTGCGGGGGCATCAGCAGCAGCAGCAATAGTGTATTTGGCGCACAAAGGGAACATAAAGGCTAATTGGTTTGCTATTTGCCAGCAATTTAATGCTTTCTGTGAGAGAATTTCTGGCTCTCTGATTGGTTCATTTGGAGGGATCTTAGTTTTCATCTTGTTGATCTTGATCTCAGCTGTCACTCTATCTCGCCGTTGATTTCGTTCGTGGATTTTAAGGATTTATTTTTTTTAAATGATTTTTATTTGTGTGATTATATGTATTTGTGAATGTTTTTATGTTTGTTTAAGGGTCATGGGTTTCGGTTTGTAAAATTTATTTGTACAATTTCGTGATATTTGTGTATTTATAGTATCTTTAAATTATGGTTATCGATGCTATCATTTAAATCCAAATACAGCTAACCTGAGTTGAATGAACGTTTAATCGATTAAGCAAATTATTTAAAGTTCTTACTATTGACCATACAAACATTTTTATAAGAGAAGTCTCCATAATTACATTAACATCTACTTAACGTTTAAGTTTATACTTTTGATCATACAATAATGTTCATGAGGGAAGTCTCCGTATTTACGTTAACATCGACCTTGAGGAATTAAAATAAAACGATATCATTATATTGTTATTCAAAATCTCATAATTTTATTAGTAAATTATACCATATATATGATAGTGGTAAATTTGTCATTATAGATTATCCAAATGAATACATAATACAAAGTAAATTACATTTAAGTCCTCCGTATATGAAAGAATTGTACTTTGGTCCTTGGGTGATCCAGTCGAATATGGTGGAATTGAGTTATCAAATGACCCGATCTGACTAGCCAAGATGACCATTCAAATGCTATCTCGTGGTGCCTGTTTATTGACTCAATTGTTAAATCGTGAATACTGACCGGACCAGATAATACATTCTCTCTAAATACATTCATAGCTTCTTATACGAGTTAAATTTAATACAATAATTTCATACAACTCAAGAATATTATGAAAAAATTTATCCTAAATTATTATGTACATATACAACTCTCATTTCGAATGCAAACTATAACTTAATTAGTTTCAGAGTTTGGTATGATCCATGGGTCAAAAAGTCAAATAGAATTAAAATTGACGAAATATATATATATATATATATATATATATATATATATATATATATATATATTCCAATGTAAACCTCTTAATGATTCAATTACTTGCAAACTCATTTTCTACACTTTCAACACTAGCTAGCTACTCAATTATCTATGCACACGGGTGAATTTGACTCTTACATTTTTAGTTTAATTTTCAAACTTCCAATTCAACAAAACCGACTAAATGTTAATGATTTATATAATTTCTCATTAAATTGGTAGCCTAACTTTTAATTCATACTAATATTATAGGAGCAAGTAAATGATCATTAACAAAGTCAAATCGTGCCACGTGTCTGTTCCCTGTCGTGGCATTATGTCGGAACACATGAAACATGGTCCATTTTTTGAAAATATTATCACCAAAAAAATAAACTAGTCCATTAGTCAAAAGGTTGCATTTATTTAGCATAAGTTAGGCCGGTTTTAATTACCTTAAACTCAATGATTAAGTAATCAAAAGATTTTGAAAATTGTTGATAATCTAGTTGTTTCTAGGGGAGGCACGATTGGTGATGGATAACGCGTGTTTATGGAGTTTGATTTGATTTATGATAAATTAAGATAATGTAAATAATATTTGGTGATTGAGTTTTCTTCTATTCTGATATAACTCGTAAAAAGCTTACGGGTCAAATCAAGCCGAGGCTCGAATAAGACCTAAGGAGGGTCGTAGAATGGATATAGACTGCACTCAGATGCACTGAGCTACCTACGTACCTTTCTAATAGGATCAAGTCTAAACGTAGTTCAATGTTGTGTTTAAGGTCATATACGAGGTTCTTAACTCGGTTAATAGAATAGTGGGAACGTACTGTCAGATCGTACTAGGTACTCTCGAGGTACTGTTCAGTAAGTCAAAAGTCCTTTTTCTAATATTAAATGGGGCTATTTATAGGCACAGTACCCAATGTACGGACGATAGCGGAACATACGGGATGTCTTACACGTGTCCCCTGAATGTACGCACCAGATTGTCCGGGTTAGGGCGACAGTGGGTTTGACCCAATGAAAACACGCGGGTTATGTAGTGTAATGCAAATAAGCACAATTAGATTAGGGGCCTTTAGGTAAATAAGCCTAAGTTTGCATTAAGGTCGTATGGACCCATACGAGGCTCGGTCATATTGCTGGGTCGTGTGACTCATACGAGGTTATGCTATATCATATTCATAATAAATTAGATAGAATTTTATTGGACGGAATATCGCCTGATAACTTTAAGTTGCTAATATACTTAGGATCAATCTTTTTCGTCGTTCTCGATAATTATATTTATTTATGCTAAAAGACTTAGAGAATACTTAGTTGATTTTCTCTAATATTTAGAGTTCAAATTAGATAATAATCTATTATCACTGATTAATGGGTTATTTATAAAGCTAGCAACCCACTTAACTATATTGATAATACATTAATATAAAATTTAATTAATTAAATTATGAAAAACCTTGGATTTTTTTATAATATTTATGGTATCCCTGTAATCAAAACGTGTTCAAGTTTGATTTATTTTGTTACTAGTGTTTTGATAAGAATTTTACTTGTGATTATAAATATAGGCAGCATTTGTGAATCACCTAATTCTTATTCAATAAATAACTATTCTTTTAATATTCTTGATTATTTAATTACTAAGAATACTTGGATGATAAATATTAAAAAATCTACAGTGAAAAAGTTCTACACATTGTAGAGTGTACCGAATGTTGCATATAATATTCGTGTTTATCTTGACTAGTCATTACACAACCTCATGCTATAAAAAATCATAAATTATATTTAAACGTTACATATAAACTACATGTATTCTTACCATATTTGATAAGTTTTTAACTCCTAAGATGTCCAACTTCTATGCAAAAGTTCTACGTGATTAATTAAGAAATTACAAAGTTCATTGTATCTTAACACTAACAAAGAAGTAAAATGCATTTAAGTAAAATATATTAAATTGACATGTCATCTTGATGACTATCTCATTTTTTAGGTACATGCATGATATTTAATTTATTTAAGTGTAAAAATGATTTCAGTCGAGTTGAACGAATTATTATTAAATATGTTTGGAACAATTAAGATTTAAAATTTATATTATATTATATTTTATTTTTGTTAATCGAGTTGAGTTTAAACGAGCTTTTATCATTATATTATACATGTTTAATATTTTTTACTAATCGAGCGTAACTTCAAAACTATCGAACACAAAAGATGTTATAAAAGTTTGATAAATAAGTTAAATAATCGAATTCAAACAAACTTATAAGATCAAGCTTGAGGTGGGTATTGACTAATTTGCTTCATTTTTCAACACTTTTGAGTATGAAAAAGAAATTAAGATGAACACGGTCTTAAAATAGGTTATCCAAAATGACTAGCAAAAGTATAGTCTCAATAATAAATTTTTTGGGTAATTTCCTCTTTTATTTGTGGAATAGTTAATTACATTGAATCATAGTAAAAAAAATGATGCTAGAGTGAAATGTATTAGCAAATGTGGATATATAGGAATATTTCTATAACTTCAAGGCACGTAAAATGGATTGCATATTATATTAGTCTACGTACGTAATAAAATGAACCTGACTTTCCACAATGCCGACTACTAAATAAAATTATAAAGTAAACAAAAATATAGTTTTGAAAAATGTTTATTTGTAAATAAACTTTAGAAATCAATATTAATTGAAATTAAATTAAGAATCCGCAGCTGAATAACTTTTCTCCATTATTTTTAAGTCTACCCAAGACTGCATATTTATAACTTAAAATATTAAACTTTTGGTCCATCTTATTCTTAAATTAAATTTAAGACGTTTCGTTGGCATTCAAATGTGAATATGTGATAGTTTAGTTGTAAATCTTTCATACCTATTTTTTCTCTAGTTAGTTATAAATTTCATATAAATAAAAACTATTATTGCGCTTACAAAACTAATCCATGAAAAAATGAGTTTAGGAGTAAATATAAATCAAATCAAGATGAACAAGTGATCGTTGCAACCTATTAGCATTATCTACTTGACTATATATTTCATATCGATAAATTGAAGATTGATTTATTTTATGATTTTAGTATTTAATATATTTTGGAGTCAAATTATATTGGAATTTAATCGTAAAGGGCAATTTAGTTTAATATACCTTACTTTAATAAATAGAGAGTGTTTACTCGTATATTTATAATAGAGTGGAGCAAAATAATTTTACTTATTGATGTGTGATCAGTAATGTATTATATAAATAACGTGTGAGGATGAGATCCAATTCGATAATTTGGACATATGTTATTAGATTGTGTGATGGGCAGTGGGCTTGGTAACTTCGAGTTGCTTCTCTACGTACTTTAATAGAATCATACATTTTTCGTAGTTTTTAAATATGGTACTCATCAATTTTAAAAGACTGATAGACAATTAAATGTTTATAGTTTTTAGAGTGTAAATCAGATATTATATTTCTTGATTAAAGTGGTATTTATAATATATTTATTGGATCATAGACTCGTCTTATTGGACTAATGACTCAATCCTCATTTCATAACTCGGTATATTAATTTTATATTTATATATAATTGTTTAATCAATCATGTCAATAATTCCCAATATTTTTACAAGGATCTATCACATATACAATAGAAACTCTATAAATTAGTACTCATGGGATCACCAAAATTTATTAATTAAAAGAGTTATTAATCGATAAATTAATAATTATTAATTTATATATTAATTAATATTTTATTAATTTATAATGAAATACTCAATATAAAAACACCTTTCAAACTTTCACTTTAATTATTGTACAATGCATGTACGTATATCAAATGAAGGGCCCAATTTAAAACAACCCTACAATCTTGTGTCCAGTGTATCACTTTTTGCTTTATGGTCATTAAAAAATATTTTCTATATAAATATAAGATCAAAATATGCTAACACAAATAAATCATACACACAACATGGCTTCCAATCTTAAAGGTGTGAAAAAAACAACAATGACCGACGAGATTCGAAGAGCAATATGCAAGCAAAAAATTGAGTCAAGGTGATTGATTTCAAAAAAAAAAAAAAAAAAAGACAATTGAGTCATTTTTCGAGAAATCTGCATAAATCATTCATGTAATATGTAATATATTAAGAATTATTAATTTATATTTTATATGGAGTCTATAGAAATTATAAAAAAAATGTATTGTTTTATAATTTTAACGAATTATTAATTTAGCACCCTATCCCTGAGTCGAGACCGGCCAAAATTATTATTTTAAAAAGTTTATTAAATAATTGAGTATTAATTTATCGAGTTTTTACTCTATTTATAATGAATTCATATACTTCCCCAAAACAAACTATTTTGGTAATTACAATGTGAATCTTATTATATTAAAGCAAAACAAAAGTATAAAAAATAAAAAAAATGATAGCAAAAAAGTTGACCAAAAGCTAGAAACTGCCCAACCCAAAGTTCCCTCACATTCCACGTTTATATCTCCTCCAAATAAATAACCACTTATGATGGAGTTTTCTTCTTCTTAACAAAATCTCTCCATCTTTCTGTTACCAATCATTCACATTTTTTCATATAAATATTTTCTTAATTTTCCAACCCATCATTTTGTACTATATTTCAATTCTTTTTTAGCATTTCATAAACCCTTCTACCCTGTTTTTTCCCTGTAAAACAGAGTACTCTTATATCACATATTATTACAGCTTATTCAAAGTTTGATAATACCTTGCAGAAAAACAGAGTACTCTTCAAGAATGGAAAATTTCTCCAATTTTAACACAATTGATGAGCCAATCGAATTGCCACCGGGCTTTCGATTTCATCCCTCAGATGAAGAGCTCATAACTTACTACTTATCTCCTAAAGTTCTTGATAGCAGCTTCACCACCATAGCTATTGGAGAGGTAGATTTAAACAGAGTCGAACCGTGGGATTTGCCTTGTAAGTTAATAATATAATCCAAAATTTCATAATTTTTATTGATTTTATTAAAGTTCTTACCTTAATATGTTTTGTGAAAATTGAAGGGAAGGCAAAGATGGGAGAAAAAGAATGGTACTTTTTCTGTGTTAGAGATCGGAAATACCCAACTGGTTTGAGGACTAACAGAGCTACTAATTCTGGGTATTGGAAGGCAACCGGAAAGGATAAAGAGATTTTTCGAGGGGAAATTTTGGTGGGTATGAAGAAAACTTTGGTTTTTTACAATGGAAGGGCTCCAAAAGGTGAAAAAAGCAATTGGGTTATGCATGAATACAGATTAGAAAGCAATAATTCATCGCATAAGCTCTCCAAAAGTGTTAAAGTAAGCAATTTCCCCTGTTTTTCATTTGTTTTTTAGGCTGTTTTCCCCTGTTTTTGGCTTCCCCTGTTTTTGGTTTGTTAATGATTTTTGCACCAAATTGCGCAGAATGAATGTGTGATCTGCAGAGTATTTAAGAAGACTTCAGGAGGGAAGAAAGTTCATATTTCAGGGCTTATTAATAACAGGAATTGTGGCTCAAATTCACTATCCTCGTATTTGCCTACGTTAACAGACTTTTGTTCGGTCGAAAATCAAATAAAAAATGAACCCTCTGCTATATCCCACGTACCCTGCTTCTCCAATGGAACAGATGATCCTCAAAACAATTTTGATGATCAATTCAAATTTTCTCAATTCACTTTTCCTAAAGTTTCAAGCTTTTCGTCGCAAAGTTTTCAGCTTTTGCTCGAGAACAATACAAAAGAAGAAATCGTGCAGGAAGATGGGATTAACAGTTGTTTATTTTCTGGTATTTCGAATCAGGAAGTGGGATTCAAGATTTATGAGGATCAAGAATTTCCTATTGTTTCTGAACTTGATTGCTTATGGAATTACTGATTTATTTGCTCTTACAGAACAGAGTAGAATAATGTAAGAAGAAGAAGAAGAAGATATTTGGGAAGTGTAGAATACATTCTTTGGAAGATGCTAAGTGAGATTGTTGTGTTCTGTATAGGTTTATGAACTGAAATCTGTAACAACATAATATTATTATTTTGCAATAATAATTCATTATTTTGGGTGATTTTGAAATTCATTTTATGTTACTAAAAAAGTCTTTTGTTCTAATTAGTTTAAATTCAGTTGAAATCGGCTCGAGCTCGAATCTATGAATTAGGTTTTGTAAATTTTGTTGTTGCTAAATTAGTATGGGTTATTATTATTATTTTTTTGTTACTTCATTTTTGAGATGGTATTTATTGCTTATATCTATATATTAGGCCACAAATATTATTAAGTCTCTTTAAATTTCAAATTTCTATTGTTGTTTTTTTTTTTTTTTAAATGAGGTAAAGGAATGGTCATTAAAAATTTAGATGGATTAATTTTACGATGATCAGATACTTTAGTTTTCAATATAATCACGATAATCACGACTACTCTTATATACAGACTTAACGTAAATTATAATATACTAATAATTGTAGCTTGTAACAATTAATAATTGTGAATACTCGAATTTTGGTCTCCTCTTCCAAAAACTCATAATGATAAACCAAATCAACTGTGAATTGCATGCACACTCTTTACTTTAGTGTTAATTACATAACCCTCCTTTTGAATGAGACTTAAAATAAATTTCAAAACATTGGGGGATTTTTGGAATTAGCACTAAAGTGAAGGAGTTTATAGATAATGTTTGGAAAAAAAACATTTTGTCTATTCTAACAAGTTGGTATCTGAAAACAAATCCATATTTGTTTGCTATTCAATCTCAATATGAATTGAGTTCCTTCGATGCATAATTAATTAAAATGTATTCATTGTTCTCAAAATATAAAAATATCTATACAAATTCCCAAAAAAGTGTTCATATTCATAGCTATTTCTACTTTAAGGCTATGTGCAGCAGGGGAAAATGGGGGGGGGGTGTGAAATTGAAATGGGTGATTTAGCAAATAGGAGATGTGGTAGGGAAATTTTTGGGAAGTGAAAAATTCCTACAAGGAAATTGTTATGTGGGGCCCAATTAAATAAAAAAAACAAAAGGAAAAAAACCAGCCAATTGGACGCTGCCACGCGTCCCATCATTATTTTTTTTCTCTTTTTTTGTAAATTTTTTTTTGGGTATTAATTATGCAAAATTAATTTTTTTTTTCACCATTTTTTTTTTTCAAACTCTATAAATAGAGCCTAAGTTTGTGTCATTTGGACACCAATTTTTTTTTAGGTTTTTACTCCATATTTTCATTTCAATTTGGCAAAATTTTTGAGCAACACTCAATTAGATCCAAATTTCAAATTTTCTAAGTTTATCGATGTTTGTTGTGTTTTTGTTGTACGTTTTCAATAATTTCTGAGTGTTCGGTTTATTATTTGTTCAATAATAGTGTACTTTATTTATCTTGTTATTAATATTTTCTTGTACGTTTTCAATAATTTCAAAATTAATATTTTATTAAAAATTAAATATTTTAAATATTTAATTAATAAATATAACTATAAAATTAATTTTTATTAAAATTAATTGTAACTATAAAATTAATTATTAAAATTAGTGATGTGGATGAAAGAGAAAGTAAAAAAACTTTAATTGACTAGTTGGTGTGGAGTTGAAATGAATGTGATAGGGAATGTGGTAGGGAATATGATGTGGCAAGAAAGAAAAAGTGAAAATTTGACTTGATGCTGTATATAGCCTAATACTGTCAAATAAAATCACCTATTTGAAAATAAAATAGTACTGTCAATTTTTATGCAGCTTTCTATTTAATTTGCGTATTTAATCGTAAAAATACTCAAACTATCTAGATTAAATATACAATCACTCAACCCCATGATTTTATTCGACCCAAATTTGACTAAATCCTCTTAAAGAAAATATGATATATGCTCCAAATATCATTTATTTAAGAATTGGTAAATGGAATAAGACCAAAAAAATTCCACGTAAGGAAGAAACTGTCATAATCCAAGGTGTGTAACAACCTTGGACGATATGTTGGGCCGACATAATGTATGGGGCCCATCATCTTTTGTCCTTTCATAAAACCATCGAAACGTGTCATGGTGGGCCCACAGCCCATCTCCTTCGATTCACTAAACGACAAATATTTGAGATCCCCACTTGACCAATCACAACTGACCTTTCGATAACGATCCAGCCGCCATACCAGTGCCACGTCATCCCAACATATAAGCTGTATTTGAAGCTAAGCATGTTGTATTCACGTGTTCCCATCCCAATACCATAAGGATTTGAATTTCCTTATAATTCTTCTAATACTTTGGGTTGTAAACCCATTGTAAGTGTGTATGTGTTTTTAGTGATGACTGAATAAATTTGAATTGATAATTTTTTTTAATACAAATTATATATATGAATATCAAAAACTTTAAGTATGAAGAGAATAATCATAATTTGTGACAGTTTGAAATTTAATTCAGAACAATCCACAAAAAAATGGAAATAAATATCACTAAATTAACAACCTTGGTATTAAGTTGTGTTTTGTTACATACATTTGAGCTTGTATCAATGTTCCTTGACAAACTTTGGTAATTTCAATATATATTGAGATGATATGACCTATCCTCTCGAAAAGGAAGTGGCCCAAATTGGTAGACAATAATATGGGCCTGATATCCCAAACTTCTTAAAGTGGATTGGGCTTGATTAAACCTAACCTCATTCAGCCCAATCATACAGATTAGCCCAATGGAAATGAATTGAAAAGGCCAAAGTTGGGCTCTCCATTCTCATAAATCCATCTAAATATTTAATTATGGGCTTCTTCCATATTAAACATTGGATTTATAGACAAAGGATTAAGCCCACTATCAAAAATATGTATGTTTGATATCTCTTAAATGTATCTCAAAAATACACGTGTTGATTTAATGACTATATTAATATAGGTGATACATGCTCATTCTTTTATTCATATTGATTATTAAGATTTGAGAATTGCACATTAATTGAAAATAAAAATATTAATAACTTCTTGTTGTAGATATAGAATTTGAGTCGAGCTCGTGAGTCGGCTCGCTAGCTCGAGCCATAACCCGAGATCGAGCCGCTCAAAATCACAATCGAGATTGATTCCTGGGCCAAAATAAATCATTTTCTTTACAAATTAAAGAGAAATTAACAGCATTTTCATATATAAACTAATTCAAAACGACTTGGACATTCATTAGCTTATACATAATATGCCCGACCCGACAAGGGTATCTTACAAAAAACAAAAATCCCTTACCTACCCAAGGTTGATTATACCATTTAATCAACCCCAAACTTAATACAATTACAAAGTTTTTTGTAGTTAGTTGAAGATAGAAAGACCTCTACCAACTTGATTAAGATTTTAATTAGTATTAATTACGTAATTAGACACTAATGGTACGATAAGGGGATCCGATGACCCGGGTTTGGGTCAACCCGAGGAGCCTCCTCTCTTTGATAGCCGGATCCTCCAACATAAGAAGTTTGTCATTATCTTTGACCCCTAACATGTGCAAGTGTTCATGATCTTCCCTTTCTTTGCCTTTGAACAATAGCCTTTGCTCTTGTGGCTCCAAATTTGTTAATAATGATAAAAGTATCTTTAATTCTCCTAAAAACAAGAATAAAATTCAAGTCAATTTATGATAAAAAAATAAATATTGCAATGATAATATGAAAATAAATTTTAGTCTTTCATCAAATGAATTTGTCTAATAAATTAGAGTTTTTTTTGTGGGATCATTTTCATGGTGTGTGTGAGGTTTATATAAGCATGAATAATCGTGATTATACCAAAACTCAGAGATTTAGTGTATTATTATATTTTGTAAATATGTAAAGAAATTATTGTAATTAATTCGTTTTTTTTTTTTAGAATATATTGATATAAAATAGGAAAATTAAAGGGATATTCATTTATTTACATACCAAAAGTCGAAGTTGCTTGAACTGATATATCATGCCACTGCGAAACTGTAGAGACTCTAATTTTGATCATAACTTCATCCTCATTTTCTTTACTTTCTCTTTTTTGAACAAGCATGCCACCGGGCCTTAGTTCCCATTTGATCTCGCCGGCGGCGGCGGCACCACCACCGTTAGCGGCGGCACCACCGTTGCCGCCACCTAACTTAGAGCTACTTCTTGAGAACCTCTTTGACCTTAACTTGATCATCATTTTTTCTTTTCTTTTTTTGTTCTTTTTCTCAAAACTATTGGGAAGAGAAAGTGATTGGAGTGGGTACTTTATATAGTAGGAGGGCTCTAATATGTGGACAAAATAAATCTCCATTAAATTAAAATAAAAGCCACCTAATTAGCTTAATATAATCTTATCTTAAATTTAAATAAGATTAATTTACATTAGTTATCATTTGAAGGACCGTTGAGATTATGACACGTGGGACCAATATGAGAAGAAAATTTTATGCTGATATTTTGGGAGGCTAAGGCACATGGGGGTGGCGGGGCGGGTTTACACGGTTTGCTTGATTAACGGGTCAAATACAAATTGTTACAAATAAGTTATTTTTAGCATAATTTTTATATTGTATCAATATTAATTAACTTTTTTAATACCCCATTTCCTGATATATTCTATTTTTATATGGAGGGTAAACAAAATTTCATCTTTTAAATAAAAAAATTATTTGTGCATGCGAAAAATATATTTATTGTTCACCTAATCATTATTTTCTTCGACATTTTTATTTAATTTATGGTGGCAAAAACCCATAAATCATGAATGCCCATGAAGGGAATATATGTTAATTTGTTTTAACAATGGTTACAATTTATTTATTTATCCTTTGTTGTCCTTTAGTATACTTGTGATTTTATTTATTTATTAAATTGAAAAATGTAATTAGGTAGGGACTCTTACTTTATTATATATATTTGTTTAGGGGTGGTGGTTGGCTAATCTCAAGGGTATCGAACCATGTGATTCAAGAAATTAAATTACTTGTCATACTTATCCTAATTAATTTACCAAAATTAAATTCAATATATTAAATGTCATATATTTCTATAACTATAATTCATTTTCAACTCGGGTTTAATCGCTAAAATCTCATTTGAGCTCAGTTCATAATTTATTAACTAAAGGTTGAGCAATTTTTTGGTATTCGATAAATTTTAAAGTTTAGCTTAAATTCAGCTCGATTAATAAAAATAATAAAAACATCAGCAAAATAATTAAACTACTCGAGTTCGACTTGATTAATATTTGTTTGAGCTTGCTTCGATTAGCAATCTAATCAAATTTTAAATATAAATTTAAAATTTTAATTATAATTCGAAGGAACTTGAATAATTAAATGTTTGATTCGACTCTTATGATTACTATCAATAACCATTAATTAAATGTTTGCTTTCATAACTTAGAGAATTATAAGGTGGCCCATTTTAATCTGCCAACAATTTTTTCCCTAAAGCAACAGCAAATAAATAATTTCGTTTCCTTTTATGGGTGACCAACTGCCACTAATTATGATAGTTTGTTTAGGTTATACATTTATTATCCTTTTAAGCTAAATTAAGTGACTTACAGCTAGCTGAGACCAGTTTTAGAAATTATAGACTTATTATATATATACAATACTAACAAATAAATAAATATTTTTTGTAATTTTTTTATTGTACCACAAATTCATAAAAAGTATATTAAAGTTTGAAGTCGAAAGTAATTTTTTTATTTAATTTTTTTAGGTGACTTATGTTTTAATTTAATGTTTAAAATAAGATATTTATGAGTTACAATTATATATAAAACTAAAAATAAATTATTTACTTTATTACTTCATATCAAAACTTGAAAATTAAGTTTAAATTATTACTCAATTATAAAAAAACATAAATCATAGAGACAAGGACAAGAAAGAAGAAACAACCCCACATGTATATTGGTGAAGAGACTAATAATTTAGTATTTAATAATATGAAAAGCCATCTCCGGGTTTGGGTAAAGTCCAATGGGCCCATACATCCTTGTCCGAAAAGGAGTTTGGATGTCGGGCCCAAAGCCATTTTAGAACACAGAGGATGTCGGCCAATAATTCCTAATTATAATAATATTTTTTGTGTATTTCTACAATTTTTATTTAATTATAAAAAGGCTGTAACCAAAAAAAAAATTATTTAATTAAGAATGCGGCATAAGAAAGTATGGGGTAATGTTTATTTTACTACATTTCTTTCTTAATCGACTTAAAATATTCAGGATCGAACTCAAAAACACTGTTGAGAATTTGAGATCATTATATCATAGATACGAAGTATGACTCTGATACTATATTAAATAATATAAAATCTGGTTGCTTATATTATTATAGATAATGAAAGATATATATATATATATATAGTTACAAGACTCGACAATTAAAATAAACCTAACTAAATTACAAAAATATAAATACTAGAAAATATAATATATTAGCAAAGATCTTATACACTACTATATTCTAATATTCTTAACACTTAATATTAAATATGAGATCAAAAAGGAAAAGGGAAAATGGTTATTGAGAATTTGAGATCTTATTATTTTTCTATTAATAATTAAGAAATGGAACTATCATTTTCATGATTAGTGAAAAAGACCATAATATTATTAAGCACCGGAATCTCCATGCACATGTTGGCATGATTTTTGGTCTAAGATGATACGATAAGGTCCAAATGGACGTGGACTAAATTAATTTTCATCGACATGATTAAATCAAGATGATTAGTCTATAATTAGGATTGTTAAGACTAATCTTGTCCTATTATGCAAAGCTTGGAAATCATTGAAGGCTTAAGTATTAATATTAGAACTTATTTCGTTTAATACAGGACACATAATCGTGTTTATTTCATTTTTTTATATGTTCATTAAATAAATACGAGAATCTGAACATAACTCAGCAGTCGAAATGTGAATACGAGAATAATAGACTATTTAATTGGTTCATTACATGAAATGAAAAATGAGATTTTGTAAACATACTAGCCAAAACACAAGTTACTAATTCATTGATTAATATAATTTGCAAATATTTTTTGTATATAAGGACAAATGAAAATATTTTACGAATCCATGAGTAGGCGCATTATTCATAATTAATTGAATATTAAGTTAATTAATTAGATGTACTATATATATTTAAATAATATGTATTGACATAATTATTGGTTTTGTGGACGCATGCGTGGTGTAACACAAGATAGATCCTTTGGCTCTTCCCATAAGATTTGCAATTCGTTGGCATGCAATCCTTAAGATTTTATGACAGATCCTATGGAACATTCAAAGATTTTTATTCTTTTTTTCCTAATTTTTCACAAAACAAATCATATTGTCAATTCAATTATTAAAAAAAATGCAATTATGAATAAGTCACATTATATATTATTATTTTTTACGAAAATAATCTGCGGTCACTAATGTAATTACTTGCAAACTATACAAGAGAATTAAACTAACATATGTTAATATACTCATAACAAATACGCCAAAATAGGTATTCTTTTCGCGGAATCAGAACCGTGATCAATGCCACAATATTGAGTTGTTCTATCGAGATTGCCTCCAAACAAATCACATTATTGATACAATATATAGAGCTTAACCGAATTAAGCTAGATTTTCACCTAGATTTCCGAGTATAGTATATATATACGACACAATTCAAGTAATTCTTAGATTTTTTTTAGATCAGAAGTCTCAATTTTTCCCCTTTATGTTACGAGATTTAACTAAA
The DNA here is from genome assembly GCA_963669365.1 of Verbascum thapsus. Taxonomy (NCBI): domain Eukaryota; kingdom Viridiplantae; phylum Streptophyta; class Magnoliopsida; order Lamiales; family Scrophulariaceae; genus Verbascum; species Verbascum thapsus. Next base: position 7,805,354 of record OY770117.1, on the reverse strand, counting down.
AAAGTCTAATTTCTCAAACTGTAAAAGGTATGTTCGTTTTAAAATAGTCATAAAATTCCAATAAAATGACAATTACTCATGTATTATTAGCATAACAAGAGTTTTATTACATGAATTATTGACTTATACGAAATTCAAAAATAAATTATAAGAAATAACGGTCAAAGTCTTTTCAAATCTCGAGAATTCTTCACAATCTTTTCGCGTGTTTTTCACATTTGGTAGATGGTATAGTTGGTGAATATGTATTGAGTTGTTAAATATATAAACACTTATCATATAATTTCATAATCAATATATACATATATATATATATATGTGTGTGTGAAATTGGGAAAAAATTCTAGTAAATCTAGCCATCAAATAAATATATATTCACTAAAAATATACAATATAGACTAGGCAGTGTTTCTGGTTTCCAGTATTCATGTTACCTTAAAGATGGGAAAACTGGATTTAAATATATATTGTCCCACTACTAAATGTATAGAATGTTGGGAAAGTTGAACAAAAATTAAATAGATTCTTGGGAAAAGTGTTGATGACTTGTGAAAGCAAAGAGTACTATTCAAGTAATAAATTACTCAATTTATTGTAGAAAAAAATGCCATTTTTTTTTTCAATTTGCAATTAAACCCAAGAGGGGGACGTGGCGAAGTTTGCAAATTGTACATAATTTTGGGGGATTTAATGCAATTTTGTGACCAATGAAATTTTATTTACATGGGTGATGTGCCTAAACCGCAAGCGCACGGCTTCGGTGCAGTACAAAAGATATCGTTCCCACGAAAACCGAACAATCAAGCACTAGCCTATCAATTATCAGTAATCTAAGCCTAATAAAAATACGAGATAGTTGTAAAGAAAACTAAACAGAAAGCAAGTAAATTGATTTGAGTTATATATGATTGGAAATTCCGGAATTAGGGTTTACCACGATATATATTATCGACTCAATTATATTACCGATTAAATTACGATCGCTACTTATGAAGGACACTATCCAATTGTAATCACTATCTTCTGTCGAAGTATAACAATATACCCAAGCTAATTAATCAACTACTTTCGTGATGATTAGACTAAACTCAGATTCATTAATCTCTACGATAGTGTATAGATTCCTCAAAAGACCTAAAACTACTTTCATGATTTAGGATCCTAGGTTTGAATTCTAGGATTCTGATATAGACGTCACCTTTCAGAATTTTCGCCTAATATCTATGAACATGCAAATAAGTGGCCAGCAAATTCACAAGCATTAATATCAAGAATTCGAATCACAAGCATACGCGATGTAATATTAACGGTTCTACAATCTATATCGATAACATGCTATCGGGCTATTCCCGATTCCAGAATAAGATAGATTACTCCATAGATATGAAAGCACGATAAACAATTAATAATGTAAACATGATAAAACGACAAGAATTAAAAGAGATTAAAGAAAATAATTTCGATTAAACCCGTTGTCGAATAAAATTGTCTACAAAAATCTTGAATCTCGTCTCTCGATCTCCAATCTTTACAACTCAATTCAAGAAAATAAAGTTCCAACCCTAAAACAATGTTGGGAAGGGGTATTTATACCTAATCTAAACATAAACTCCGAATGTGGGCCGAAAGTATTTGGGCTTCGAGTAAAGCGGCGTACGTACTCGATTTAACACGGCGTACGTACTCCGTACAAATCGGCGTACGTACGCGAGATGGCCTAATTCTCTGCCTTCGTTGTTTGTACGTGATTTAACACGGCGTACGTACGCCATGTATTTGGTCCGAATTTGGCTTTGGTGTCTTCTACAAAGTTGTAGATCTATGTCTTAGCTTCAAAACCCCACTGATTTGGATCCAATCCAAGTTGTAGAACTCGAGTTATGATCATTTTACCAGGACTGCGCCATTTGGTTCGGAACAAGGCGTATTTATAACTTTCGGGACTTTAAACGTTTGAACCGGATCTTGTCATCTTCACAAAACTTTTAGGTAATTGTCTTAGCTTTCCAAACATATAAGGCTCATTAACATTGGAGGTTTGTAGCCCAAGATACGGTTATATTTCCAAGCAGCGCCCATGTATCTCCTTTCATACGTTTTTCGTTACTTTCTCGAAATTAATGATTTTTCCATACAAACATGTAACAAAACTATTAAACGCATATGAGGTATAAATCATGACATAAAATGATATAGAAATGACTAATCTTAGGCTAGAAAATACGTATAATCGAGGTTTATCAACCCCCCCAAACTTGCTTTTGTTCGTCCTCGAACAAACGGTAAAACAAAGAAAACAAAAACAAAAACTAAAGATAAACTCATTTTCGTAGAGTACACGATTGCACTTAGCATGTGCAACAAGCCTTTAAACCTTTTAGTTACCCCAAAAGGACGAGTTATAGTCTCGTGAGGGTTTGCAGAAGATATACCCACAAAATCACAAAATCAATGAATCTTCGCTAAATCGAAATGTGATACAATCGTACAAAAATCGACTTGAACTAATGGCCCGACATTGTTAGAAGAAAATCGTGCATTCGGCTAATCGTTGGTTACCTCACACCACAGAGTTAGACAAGCTTCTAGAAAGCACTGAATAAAGCCATCTTTAAGCATTATAGTCGAATGGCGTTTCTAACATAATTTGAGCGGCGCCCATCCATACCAACTAGTCTAACAGATATTAGGGTTTAACTGGTTCACAATATTGAGCTTTTAGCGTAGGTCACTTATGCAAACGAGCTCATACTTGACAGGATTGTGCAATGTTCGTTCTCTTAGACTTTCTATGACACCCGTTATCGAGCTTTGGGTCAACGACTCCCAAGCTAGATAGCCATAGGGCGTTAAGTTTTAAGAGACTCCTTCGGACTTAATCACTCAAGTGTCAAAGGTCACAAAACGAACTAATCCATGCAGTAGCGATTCTATATGTATCTTTTTTTTTTTTTTTTTTTTTTTTTTTTTTTTTTTTTCAGATTGTGCCAGAAGACGTTGTTCTAAGTTGGTAGACTTGGAGGCCACTACCTATGTGTTTCAAAAACGGGTGATCTACTCAACTCCTATGCCGTGGACTACTACGTATTAGTGACTAGCCAGAAAATTGTAACTAAGCAGATGATATCACCGACAGAAAAGTTCATGCGTCATATGTATTAAAATGTCCGGCTTATTTTTCTCGAGTCAATCGTTGTAAGACGATCACAAAGATAAAGCTATCACTCAAAGTAAAAGTGTAATGCTAAGAAAGCATCCAACATCTTCGAATATCGCCATAAACACCCCCAAACTTGAAACGTACATTGTCCCTAATGTATCGAAATGATATGCATGCGTAAAGAATTAAAAGGAAACAAAACCTGTTCAAGATTGGAGTCGCTCGTGTTGATTCCTCTATTTAGCTTGGCCAAAGTACAGAATGTCGCGTCTGAGAGCTCAATGCAGAAGGATTGAACTCGATTCTTTTTTTTTTTTTTTTAGAGAAAGATAAAACTCGAATCGAAAGAAAAAAAAAACAAAAATAATGAAAAATAAAATGAAAACGAAAATAAAAGATACGTTTGGGTTGCCTCCCAAAAAGCGCTTGTTTTACGTCTTTAGCTCGACGTTACCATGCTTAGTGTAAATCCCGGATCGGACCCGATGACTTGGCAATTCTCCAATCGACTTTAGAATCTCGATTTATAGGTAAAGAAAACTCAGGTGCTTGTCGAATAGAAGAACTAAATAGCCCCTTCTTGAGTTTTTGTCGAGGGATCTTTTTGTCGTGCAAAGTTTTAATACCTTCCTTTTCAATCCTTGCACTTTCATGCGCATCAAATTTGAACTTATCTGGTTCACGACGTCGAAACTTCCTCTCTTCTCTAGTAATGTTTGAAGTTAACGATGGATTTTTCTCAAACAGTCGAGCAATATCAGCGACAACTTCATCTTCCTCCTCAATCGAGCCACCACTCAACAATCGTGCTTCTAATGGATCCTTATAGTGGTGCCTAGCAAGCTTGTCCGCAGTTATAGCCTCGTCAATCCTGTAACAAGAGTCCTCGATACAGCAGTTAGCAACAGATTTATATAAACTAAATTCAACTCTCTCATCCCCAATATTCAAGGAAAGCCTTCCATTTTTAACATCAATAATAGCTCCTGCTGTAGCTAGGAATGGCCTACCAAGAAAAATGGGGATTTGAGAATCCTCATCCATATCGAGAACGACGAAGTCTGTAGGAATAAAGAATTTTCCTACTCTAATCGGTACATCTTCTAGCATACCTACCGGATACTTCACGGATCTATCAGCTAATTGCAGAGTAATCGTGGTAGGTTTTAACTCACCCAATTCTAACTTACGTGAAACAGAAAGTGGCATAAGACTAACGCTAGCACCAAGGTCACACAATGCATGATCAAAACTAACGTTACCTATTACGCATGGAATCGAAAAACTACCGGGGTCTTTAAGCTTAGGAGGTAATTTATTTTGAATTAATGCGCTACACTCCTCAGTTAAAGCCACGGTTTCATAGTCCTCTAGTTTCCGTTTGTTAGAAAGAATTTCCTTCAAAAACTTAGCATAAGAAGGCATTTGTGCAAGTGCATCAGTGAATGGAATATTAATGTAAAGTTTTTTCAAAACTTCTAAAAATTTTCCAAACTGTTTATCTAATTTCGCCTTAGCTAATCTTTGAGGGAAAGGCACGGGTGGTTCATATGGCGGTGGAGGTACATACTCTGGCTCTTTCTCGCTTTTATCAATTGTTTTGTCAATAGAGTTGTCGGGATGAGACGATTTTTCTTTTTCGACCTTCTCAGTTGACTGAGTTTCACTAATCCTAGTAGGCATCTTTGGACCTTCATAATCGGTTCCACTCTTTAAAGTAATAGCATTACAATGTTCCTTCAGATTTATATCAGGTTGTCCGGGAAAAGAACCAGAATTTCTATTCGAGTTGCTAGCCTGTTGTGCAATTTGATTTTCTAGCATTTTATTATGAGTTGCTAAAGAGTCGACCTTAGTTGCTAGTTGTTTAATTGCATCATTCACTATCTCGTTTTGTTTAGTCTGGGCAACTACAAAACTTTCAAGAAGGGATTCTAAGTTCGATTTCTGTGGTGGAACAGGATTGTAAGGCTTCTGTTGGAATCCAGGTGGCTGCCTAAAGTTAGGTGGTGGGGCTGCGTTTTGAGGCTTGTATGAAAAATTGGGGTGATTTCTCCAACCAGAGTTAAAAGTATTTGAAAACGGGTCGTTCTTTTGGTTGAAGTTATTCACATAATTGGCTTGCTCTATAGAGGGATCAGTCGGTGATGTGCCTAAACCGCAAGCGCACGGCTTCGGTGCAATACAAAAGATATCGTTCCCACGAGGACCGAACAATCAAGTACTAGCCTATCAATTATCAGTAATCTAAGCCTAATAAAAATACGAGATAGTTGTAAAGAAAACTAAACAGAAAGCAAGTAAACTGATTTGATTTGTATATGATTGGAAATTCCGGAATTAGGGTTTACCACGATATATATTATCGACTCAATTATAATACAGATTGAATTACGATCGCTACTTATGAAGGACACTATCCAAATGTAATCACTATCTTCTGTCGAAGCATAATAACATATCTAAGCTAATTAACCAACTACTTTCGTGATGATTAGACTAGACTCAGACTCATTAATCTCTATGATAATGTATCGATTCCTCAAAAGACCTAAAACTACTTTCGTGATTTAGGATCCTAGGTTTGAATTCTAGGGTTCCGATATAGATGTCACCTTTCAGAATTTTCACCTAATATCTATGAACATGCAAATATGTGGCCAGCAAATTCACAAGCATTAATAAACAAGAATTCGAATCATAAGCATGCGCGAAGTAATATCAACGGTTCTATAATCTATATCGATAACACATTATCGGGCTAGCCCCGGTTCCAGAATAATATGAATTACTCCATAGATGCGAAAGCACGATAAACAATTAATAATGTAAACATGATAAAACGACAAGAATTAAAAGAGATTAAAGAAAATAATTTCGATAAAACCCGTTGTCGAATAAAATTGTCTACAAAAATCTTGAATCTCGTCTCTCGATCTCCAATCTTACAACTCAATTCAAGAAAATAAAAGTTCGAACCCTAAAACTATGTTCGGAGGGGGTATTTATACCTAATCTAGAACATAAACCCGAAGTTGGGCCGAATATGGGCTTTTTCAGCGTTTAGAATCAACCTAACGCGCGTCTGTACGCAAAGCGGCGTACGTACGCAGTGCAAATCGGCGTACGTACGCCGTACAAATTGGCGTACGTACGCAATGAAGCCCCAAACTTTCTGCCTTCGTTGTCTGAACGCCAATTAACACGGCGTACGTACGCCGTTGTTCCAGTCCGAATTTGGCTTTGGGGTCTTCTACAAAGTTGTAGCTCTATGTCTTAGCTTCAAAACCCCACTGATTTGGATCCAATCCAAGTTCTAAAACTCGAGTTATGATCGTTTTACCAGGACTGCGCCATTTGGTTCGAAACAGAGCGTATTTGTAACTTTCGGGCCTTTAAACGTTTGAACCGGATCTTGTCATCTTCACAAAACTTTTAGGTAATTGTCTTAGCTTTCCAAACATATAAGGCTCATTAACATTGGAGGTTTGTAGCTCAAGATATGATCGTATTTCCAAACAGCGCCCATGTATCCCATTTCATACGTTTTTTCGTCATTTTCTCGAAGTTAATGATTTTACCCTACAATCATGTAACAAACCTATAAACGTATATGGGGTATAAATCATGATATAAAATGATATAAAACGACTAATCTTAGGCTAGAAAACACGTATAATTGAGGTTTATCAACCCCCCCAAACTTGCTTTTGTTCGTCCTCGAACAAACGGTAAAACAAAGAAAACAAAATCAAAAACATAAACTAAAGATAAACTCATTTTCGTAGAGTACACGATTGCACTTAGCATGTGCAACAAGCCTTTAAACCTTTTTGTTCCCCAAAAAGGACGAGTTATAGTCTCGTGAGGGTTTGCAGAAGATGTACCCACAAAATCTATGAAATTTGAGCTATGTCGAGATTATACAACTTATAAAAATTAACAAAAGACTAATGACATAACATCATTAACAATTAAGCTCACAAGTATGTACATATCTCTCAATTTTGCCACATATTAACACTAAGAGTCGAATTAACTTTCAAAGTGGTGCATGCAATCATAGGCATTATAGTCGAGTGGCATCCTTACCAAATTTTGGATATAATCCCCATTTTTATCAACTTTCAATTTTTCAAAAGGCACTAAGTTTTATAGGCAGAAGTACACACTTCAAAATCAAAGTTTTTAAGAATTTTTTTTGACTTTCTACACATTTTTGTGTGGATTTCTGTTTAGCTCATTAGACCATGTGCAATGCTTGTTCCCTTAGGCTTTCTATGACACCCATGTAACGAGTTTTGGGTCAACGACTCCGAATCTAGATAGCTTTAGGGCGTTGAGTGTTGAGACACTCATTTTGGACTTAATCACTCGAGTGTCAAAGGCCACGAAACAAGCTAGGTCTTTATTTGAGTTAGCTTCACATTGTCATAATAATCCAACACATCAATATTTTCAAATTTTAAGCATTCATTATGAAGTGTGACTATGTTACTCTATACCTTGTAAAAATTTTAGTTAATATCTTTGGGAATTACTCCTTACGTGTCTCAAGATGCAACATCCACTCAACTCCTCTCCCACAGATTGTGTGTAAATATCTAAAGAAGCAAATCCTAATCTTAGGTCGACATAAGCAAAAATCGAGATATGCTTGTTCCATTAGTCCAGATTATATATTGAAATCATGCCATCTATCTTAAGTTAATTCTAGCAAATTGTAACAATTTGACAAGCTAAAACTCATAACAGAAAAAAAAAATAAAGCATGCCCTATGAATAGCTCAAACTCCCCCAAACTTAAGCGAAACAAACTCATATGATATATAAATATGCTAAGTCGAATTCCACCCCCAAATTTAAACTATACATTGTCCTCAATGTTATCACACATAAGTAGTGGGAAAGGAAAACTTAACCTAACGGGATGTTGAAAAACATGCCCGAATACCAAAAGAGAATTTGCGTTCCAAGTAAAGGTGTTGCATCGTCTTTATCATCCAATGTAAGCTACTCATGTACCTTGTATGACAAAACAAAAACAAAGCATGCAAAGATTTTTTTTTTTTTTTTTTTTGTTAAAGAAAAAAAAAACATAAAGAAAAAGAACAAAAACAAAAACAGAAAAAAGAAAACACTTGGGTTGCCTCCCAAGAAGCGCTTGTTTATAGTCATTAGCTTGACTTTACCATGTTAACTCAGCTTTGTAGATCCCAAATTGGACCCGATGACTTAGCAACTCTCCAATCGACTTTAGAATCTTGATTTCTAATTAAAGAAACCTCATGTGCTTGTCGAATAGAAGACTTAAATATCCCTTTTTTGAGTTTTCGTCGAGGAATCTTTTTATCGTGCGAAACTTTAATACCTTCCTTGTTGATCCTTGCACTCTCATGCGCATCAAACTTTAACTTATCTGGTTCACGACGTCGAAACTTTCTTTCCTCTTTAGCTATGTTTGGTGTCAACGACATATTTTCCTTGAACATTCGAGCAATATCAGCGTTAATGGTGTCTTCCCCCTCGATCGAGCCATCACTCACCAGTCGTGCCTCGAATGGATCCTTATAGTGCTTCCTAGCAAGCTTGTCTTTGATTATAGCTTCGTCAATCCTGTAACAAGAGTTCTCGATAGAGCAGTTAGCAACAGATTTATATAGACTAAAGTCAATTCTCTCATCCCCAATATTCAAGGAAAGCTTTCCATTTTTAACATCAATAATAGCTCCTGCTGTAGCTAAGAATGGCCTACCAAGAATAATGGGGATTTGAGAATCCTCATCCATATCGAGAACAACGAAGTCAGTAAGAATAAAAAACTTACCAACCTTTATAGGTACATCCTCTAACACACCTATCAGATACTTAACAGAACGATCAGCTAATTGCAAAATTATGGTCGTAGGCTTTTAAATCATTCATCTCTAATTTCTTCGCCATAGACAATGGCATGAGACTAACACTAGCTCCAAGATCACATAAAGCATTGTTAAAACTCATATTACCAATTACACAAGGAATTGAGAAACTACCGGGATCTTTAAGTTTTGAAGGTAATTTATTTTGAATTACAGCGCTACACTCCTCAGTTAAAGCGATAGTTTCATATTCCTCTAGCTGTCGTTTGTTAGAAAGAACTTCCTTCAAAAATTTAGCATATGTAGGCATTTGTGCAGGTGCATCGGTGAATGGAATATTAATGTAGAGCTTTTTCAAAACTTCTAAAAATTTTCCAAACTGTTTATCGAGTTTTGCCTTAGCTAATCTTTGGGGAAAAGGTACGGGTGGTTCATATGGTGGTGGAGGTACATAGACTGGTTCAGTTTTGTCATTCGTTTTGTCTTTTGAGTTGTCGGGATTAGACGTTTTTTCAACCTTATCAGTTAACTCAGTTTCACTCACCCTAGTAGGCATCTTTGGACCTTCATAATCGGTTCCACTCCTTAAAGTAATCGCATTACAATGTTCCTTCGGATTTGTCTCAGGTTGTCCGGGAAAAGAACCGAAAGTCCTATTCGAGTTACTAGCCTGTTGTGCAATTTGAGTTTCTAGCATCTTATTGTGAGTTGCTAAAGAGTCTACTTTTGTTGCTAGTTGCTTAATTGCATCATTTACTATCTCGTTTTGCTTAGTCTGGGCTACTACAAAACTCTCAAGGAGGGACTCTAGGTTCGATTTCTGTGGTGGAACAGGATTATAGGGATTCTGTTGAAAACCAGGTGGTTGCCTAAAATTAGATTGTAAGGCTGCGTTTTGAGTCGGTTTGTACGAAAAATTTGGGTGATTCCTCCAACCAGAGTTAAAAGTATTTGAAAACGGGTCGTTCTTTTGGTTGAAGTTATTCACAAAGTTGGCTTGTTCTATAGAGGGATCGTTTGGTATACTAGCTAATTGACACTCTAATGCAACATGACCAACCATACCACATATTTCGCACATAGAGGGTGGGGTAGTGACAGAATTGACATGCATGTTCATGGAATCCAATTTCTTAGACATGGCTTCTACTTGTGCAGAAAGTAAAGTAATAGCATCAAGATCGTACTTACCTAGTGTCTTCTGTGGAATCGATCTTTCGCTTGACCACTGGTAGTGGTTCAATGCCATATCCTCGATTAAGTCGTAAGCTTCATCGATACCCTTATTCATCAGCGCTCCTCCAGCTGCTGCATCGACTGACATCCTCGTGGTATAAATCAGCCCATTATAAAATGTATGAACTATGAGCCATTTCTCCAGCTCGTGATGTGGGCACAGTCGTAGAAGGTCTTTGAATCGTTCCCAGGCTTCATAAAGTGATTCACCATCCCTCTGAGCAAAAGTAGTGATTTGATTCCTCAGTTGTGCAGTCTTGCTCGGGGGAAAGTATCTTGCTAAGAAACACTGCATCAGTTGATCCCATGTTCTAATCGAACCAGTCGGTAAGGAATGTAGCCAAGCTCTCGCCTTGTCTCTCAGTGAGAATGGAAATAATCTCAGTCTGATAGCATCTTGAGAAACCCCGTTCATTTTTAGAGTGTCGCAGTACTCTAAAAACATGGACAAGTGGAGGTTTGGCTCTTCAGTAGGTGCACCCCCAAACTGATTCTGCTGAACCATTTGCAGAAGGGATGGCTTGAGCTCGAAATTGTTTGCCTCTACAGTAGGCCTGGCAATGCTGGAGTGAAGTGTCTGAGCATTAGGCGCTGCAAAGTCCTTAAGACATCTCGCATTTGCATTCGGATTCACATTTGCAGCTGGGTTTGCATTCGCGTTAGCGTTTGCATTAACATTCGCATTGACATTCTCTTCAGCCATTGTAACTTGTTCGAGTTGAGCTTGTTTCAGTTTTTGTAGCTTTCTCCTGGCACGAAAAGTTTTCTCGATTTCTGGATCAGGTACGAAATCGAGCTTACTTCGCATACAAGGAAAAATCGAAAACCTGAAATAAAACAGAGAAATAAAAATTAAAAACTAAAACTAAAATAAAATGGCTTAGTCTCACTAAAATCTGATAAAAACTAATATTGACTATTCAAGTCCCCGGCAACGGCGCCAAAAACTTGATGTGCCTAAACCGCAAGCGCACGGCTTCGGTGCAGTACAAAAGATATCGTTCCCACGAGGACCGAACAATCAAGCACTAGCCTATCAATTATCAGTAATCTAAGCCTAATAAAAATACGAGATAGTTGTAAAGAAAACTAAACAGAAAGCAAGTAAATTGATTTGATTTGTATATGATTGGAAATTCCGGAATTAGGGTTTACCACGATATATATTATCGACTCAATTATAATACCGATTGAATTACGATCGCTACTTATGAAGGACACTATCCAAATGTAATCACTATCTTCTGTCGAAGCATAATAACATATCTAAGCTAATTAACCAACTACTTTCGTGATGATTAGACTAGACTCAGACTCATTAATCTCTATGATAATGTATCGATTCCTCAAAAGACCTAAAACTACTTTCGTGATTTAGGATCATAGGTTTGAATTCTAGGGTTCCGATATAGATGTCACCTTTCAGAATTTTCACCTAATATCTATGAACATGCAAATATGTGGCCAGCAAATTCACAAGCATTAATAAACAAGAATTCGAATCATAAGCATGCGCGAAGTAATATCAACGGTTCTATAATCTATATCGATAACACATTATCGGGCTAGCCCCGGTTCCAGAATAATATGAATTACTCCATAGATGCGAAAGCACGATAAACAATTAATAATGTAAACATGATAAAACGACAAGAATTAAAAGAGATTAAAGAAAATAATTTCGATAAAACCCGTTGTCGAATAAAATTGTCTACAAAAATCTTGAATCTCGTCTCTCGATCTCCAATCTTACAACTCAATTCAAGAAAATAAAAGTTCGAACCCTAAAACTATGTTCGGAGGGGGTATTTATACCTAATCTAGAACATAAACCCGAAGTTGGGCCGAATATGGGCTTTTTCAGCGTTTAGAATCAACCTAACGCGCGTCTGTACGCAAAGCGGCGTACGTACGCAGTGCAAATCGGCGTACGTACGCCGTACAAATTGGCGTACGTACGCAATGAAGCCCCAAACTTTCTGCCTTCGTTGTCTGAACGCCAATTAACACGGCGTACGTACGCCGTTGTTCCAGTCCGAATTTGGCTTTGGGGTCTTCTACAAAGTTGTAGCTCTATGTTTTAGCTTCAAAACCCCACTGATTTGGATCCAATCCAAGTTCTAAAACTCGAGTTATGATCGTTTTACCAGGACTGCGCCATTTGGTTCGAAACAGAGCGTATTTGTAACTTTCGGGCCTTTAAACGTTTGAACCGGATCTTGTCATCTTCACAAAACTTTTAGGTAATTGTCTTAGATTTCCAAACATATAAGGCTCATTAACATTGGAGGTTTGTAGCTCAAGATATGATCGTATTTCCAAACAGCGCCCATGTATCTCATTTCATACGTTTTTTCGTCATTTTCTCGAAGTTAATGATTTTATCCTACAATCATGTAACAAACCTATAAACGTATATGGGGTATAAATCATGATATAAAATGATATAAAACGACTAATCTTAGGCTAGAAAACACGTATAATTGAGGTTTATCAGTCGGTACACTCGCAAATTGACACTCTAATGCAACATGACCAATTGTACCACATATTTCACACATAGGGGTTGGGGTAGTGACAGAGTTAACATGCATATTCATGGAATCTAGCTTCTTAGACATAGCCTCAACTTGTGCAGAAAGTAAAGTAATGGCATCAATATCATACTTACCTGGGGTCTTTTGTGGAGTCGATCTTTCGCTTGACCACTGGTAGTGGTTTAGTGCCATATCCTCGATTAAGTCATATGCTTCATCGATACCCTTATTCATCAGAGCTCCTCCAGCTGCTGCATCGACTGACATCCTCGTGGTATAAATCAGCCCATTATAAAATGTATGAACTATGAGCCATTTCTCCAGCCCGTGATGTGGGCACAGTCGTAGAAGGTCTTTGAACCGTTCCCAAGCTTCATACAACGATTCACCTTCTCTCTGAGCAAAAGTCGTAATTTGGTTCCGTAGTTGGGCAGTCTTGCTCGGTGGAAAGTATCTCGCTAAAAAGCTTTGCATCAGTTGATCCCATGTTCTGATGGAACCGGTCGGTAAGGAATGTAGCCAAGCTCTCGCCTTGTCTCTCAGTGAGAACGGAAATAATCTCAGTCTGATGGCATCCTGGGAAACCCCGTTCATTTTTAGAGTGTCACAGTACTCTAAGAACATTGACAAGTGGAGATTCGGCTCTTCAGTAGGTGCACCCCCAAACTGATTCTGCTGAACCATTTGCAGAAGGGATGGCTTGAGCTCGAAGTTGTTGGCCTCTACAGTAGGCCTGGCGATGCTGAAGTGAAGTGTCTGCGCATTCGGCGCTGCAAAATCCTTAAGACATCTCGCATTTGCGTTCGCATTCGCATTTGCAGCCGGGTTTGCATTCGCGTTAGCGTTTGCGTTGACGTTTACATTCACATTCTCTTCAGCCATCGTTATTTGTTTCAGCTGAGCTTGTTTCAGTTTTTGTTGTCTTCTCCTAGCACGAAAAGTTTGCTCGATTTCTGGATCAGGTTCGAAATCGATCTTACTTCGCATACAAGGAAAAATCGAAAACCTGAAATAAAACAGAAAAATAAAAATTAAAAATTAAAAATAAAATAAAATGGCTTAGTCTCACTAAAATCTGATAAAAACTAATATTGACTATTCAAGTCTCCGGCAACGGCGCCAAAAACTTGATGTGCCTAAACCGCAAGCGCACGGCTTCGGTGCAGTACAAAAGATATCGTTCCCACGAAGACCGAACAATCAAGCACTAGCCTATCAATTATCAGTAATCTAAGCCTAATAAAAATACGAGATAGTTGTAAAGAAAACTAAACAGAAAGCAAGTAAATTGATTTGAGTTATATATGATTGGAAATTCCGGAATTAGGGTTTACCACGATATATATTATCGACTCAATTATATTACCGATTAAATTACGATCGCTACTTATGAAGGACACTATCCAATTGTAATCACTATCTTCTGTCGAAGTATAACAATATACCCAAGCTAATTAATCAACTACTTTCGTGATGATTAGACTAAACTCAGATTCATTAATCTCTACGATAGTGTATAGATTCCTCAAAAGACCTAAAACTACTTTCGTGATTTAGGATCCTAGGTTTGAATTCTAGGATTCTGATATAGACGTCACCTTTCAGAATTTTCGCCTAATATCTATGAACATGCAAATAAGTGGCCAGCAAATTCACAAGCATTAATAATCAAGAATTCGAATCACAAGCATACGCGATGTAATATTAACGGTTCTACAATCTATATCGATAACATGCTATCGGGCTATTCCCGATTCCAGAATAAGATAGATTACTCCATAGATACGAAAGCACGATAAACAATTAATAATGTAAACATGATAAAACGACAAGAATTAAAAGAGATTAAAGAAAATAATTTCGATTAAACCCGTTGTCGAATAAAATTGTCTACAAAAATCTTGAATCTCGTCTCTCGATCTCCAATCTTTACAACTCAATTCAAGAAAATAAAGTTCCAACCCTAAAACAATGTTGGGAAGGGGTATTTATACCTAATCTAAACATAAACTCCGAATGTGGGCCGAAAGTATTTGGGCTTCGAGTAAAGCGGCGTACGTACTCGATTTAACACGGCGTACGTACTCCGTACAAATCGGCGTACGTACGCGAGATGGCCTAATTCTCTGCCTTCGTTGTTTGTACGCGATTTAACACGGCGTACGTACGCCATGTATTTGGTCCGAATTTGGCTTTGGTGTCTTCTACAAAGTTGTAGATCTATGTCTTAGCTTCAAAATCCCACTGATTTGGATCCAATCCAAGTTGTAGAACTCGAGTTATGATCATTTTACCAGGACTGCGCCATTTGGTTCGGAACAAGGCGTATTTATAACTTTCGGGACTTTAAACGTTTGAACCGGATCTTGTCATCTTCACAAAACTTTTAGGTAATTGTCTTAGCTTTCCAAACATATAAGGCTCATTAACATTGGAGGTTTGTAGCCCAAGATACGGTTATATTTCCAAGCAGCGCCCATGTATCTCCTTTCATACGTTTTTCGTTACTTTCTCGAAATTAATGATTTTTCCATACAAACATGTAACAAAACTATTAAACGCATATGAGGTATAAATCATGACATAAAATGATATAGAAATGACTAATCTTAGGCTAGAAAATACGTATAATCGAGGTTTATAAGTGCAATGTGCAAATCCCGTAAAATTTAAGGCCAATAATACTAAGAAAGATATTTTATAGGACTAAAAAGTGCAATTGTTTTCTTCCAATATGTCAATATATGATCTCAAAAGGGCAAATAAAGCCCAATCCATAGCCTAATGTAAAGCCCAATTCTTAAATTTATAATAAATAGAATAGCTAGCATTGAAAGAAGCCCAGTTAAGATAAAAGATTATAGCCCAAAACAAAAGAACCCAATATCGTACTTAACCTCTAATCTGCATGTGTATTTACTGGAGGATTAAGTGGCTTGAATAATGCTAATTTGTAGGTATTCAGTTATCAATAATATGTTTTGAAACGCATTAAATATATTAATTTTTGAATTTTTAAATTTCAAAATATATGTTTATGTACTTCTGCATTCGTTATCTCAGATTTAAAATGGCAAAAAGGAATCAACTAATCATATTATTTCAATTTATTAAAAAAAATTAAAAATTAACACAAAATAATTCAATAAACTCTTCTCAAAATCACTATAAATTTGAGCTTGGAACAAATAAAAAGTAAAAAAGATTATAAGACATATAGAAGAAGAATAAAAAAAACGTTGACCAAGTAAACTTCCCACTAAGCCATTATCATTCATCACCTTCACGACTTATCTTAATAACCGCAATTAACATCACATTCCCACTATTAATTACGTCTTAATTAATCTCTGTTTCACACTTTCACTCCATAATCCTGCTTAAGAATTAATTATAGCTGAAGTTTATATGCTACCAATGGCTTCCAAAACACGCTTTCCGCTTCCACTGACCACGCTTTTGTGTTTTATTCAATTGTTGGAATGCGTTTATTGCTCGGAATTTGAAGTTGGCGAGAGGGTTGGGTGGGTGGTACCCCCTAAAAACGATACAACTTTGTACAATCAATGGGCTTCGCACAAAAGGTTTAAAGTTGGCGACACCATTCGTAAGTATTTATAGATATTATATATCAATTTTCATATATTATCGATTTTTATTTTTTCTAATTTTGATAAGAAATTACTTGAAATTTTATTGATATTAATGGATTTATTTTATCCATATTTTCTAAATCAAGAGACCTTAAAAAAATAGAAAATTTTAAATAATGCTATATAACATTTTTGTAACTCTAATAGCATAATGTGGTAATTGTACAAACTAGTTCTTGCAAAATGTGCTTTTTGGGGGCTTTAAGAATTTATATAGTTATAATCACAATTATTTTTGTAAAAGTTGCGATTGTATCGTGATTTTGACTCGTAAGAATGTTTTGCAGTTCTCAGTCAATACAATTTTATGCATTATTCGACATTCTTAGGACCTTCAAAATAATCATTGATCAACGTGGTGAAACATATTTGAGATCCTCTTTTGCTCA
This sequence comes from Verbascum thapsus, assembly GCA_963669365.1. Classification (NCBI taxonomy): domain Eukaryota; kingdom Viridiplantae; phylum Streptophyta; class Magnoliopsida; order Lamiales; family Scrophulariaceae; genus Verbascum; species Verbascum thapsus. The sequence continues at coordinate 7,788,518 of OY770117.1, read as the reverse complement.
CAATTGTTATTATATATGTACTTTTCATATCGATATAAATCGAGACATTTAATGAATTTGTACTAATAATAAAATTATGTTTGTCTTGATGCTAATCCTAATATATGTAAATTATAGTAGTGGTTATAGACATTCGGATCTCATAACAATTGTGATTGTCTCGTAACTTAGAACCTTAAAAATGATTGGCAATCTTAGCACTATCATATTTCTACAACTTGAATTATCCACATAAAGTGGGACCCACAATTTTTTTAACATTTATTAATGATTGTGATTATATACGGACATTTAAATCCCAAAAAATGTAAACATTTTGAAGTATGAATTCGTGTATATATAGGTTTCAAGTATAAGAAAGATTCAGTGATGGAGGTCGAGCACAAAGACTATGAAGAATGCAACTCAACAAGGCCTAATTTCTTTTCCAACACGGGGAACACGATTTACACTCTGGACCGGTCCGGTTTTTTCTACTTCATAAGCGGTTCGACCGGGCACTGTGACAAGGGGCAGAAAATGATCGTGTGGGTTATAGGACAGGAGGCTTATGGTGGAACTTCTTATGCTTCACACACCCATCCTATGTTCTCATTTGGGCTCTTTGTGATTGTTATTGCTTTTCACTTTGTGTATTTGCATTAGTTAGTATTTTCCTCGAATTTCGTATTTTTTAATGTGTATTTTAGGATTCTTGGATTTTAAATAGTTAGTATGTTTTAGTGGTTTTCTTTTCTTAAGATGATTTGTCAATTTTTCGGGTTTAATCTAATGATATTATTGTCGTTTTAGGTTTTTTTTTTTTTGGTTGATAATATGACTTGTCATATTCTATAGAGTTGGTCCTTTTTGAAGTCTTTTTGAAGATGGCTCGAGGGCCAATTCGACTCGGGATCATCCCGTTCAGATTCATTGGCTAATCAAATACAATAAAACATACTTAAAAAGACTGTAAAAAGAATACACTTTGATCAATGATTAAAATTGAGATAATAAAAAGTAAAAAAAAAATTAGTGTTTGCAAAGAGAACTAAGAAGTGGACAATCCTTGTGCATTTTATTTAGATTATGACAGATTTCTTTGATTATGCAAAGAAATAATCTTGAGTCCAATTTAAATTTAAAACAATTTTTTTTTTTTTTGTTGAATTGGACTAAAGTTATGAATTTGAAGACATGTTGTGATCAAGGTAAAGAAGTCCAACTTTATATACATTGGCCACATAAAGCCTCTCAAGGCCCCCGAATATGGACCCAAAAGCCCATTACAACAGACTCCCAAGGCCCAAAAATCTAATAGAATTCCATTGTTTTTTTATTAGCTTAAATCATTAGGTCTCTAGAAAATTTTCACGTATTACTCCAAAATCCAAATATCTCTAGAAAATTCATGATCAAATATGATTATTGATTAGTTAACAAAAATAAAGTTAATTTTGGAGATCGATAGTTGAAAATTTATCAACGATATTGTAAAGACAACTCTACTCATTGATATTTTGATATGATATTTGATATTAAAAAGTAGATGGGTTACTTAACCCATCCTTGGACAATGAGTACTAACTATATTTTACAGGAAACAAATCACATAAAAGACTCCAAATTTGGATAGACTATTATCATATATAGGATGAGATCATGTTTAACATGTGTAATTCACATATATCTTTATTAAGAGAAAAATTAAAATATATAAATATTATATATATATATATTTAAAATAAAAATAAAATAAAAATTTAAAATAAAAAATTCTATCCCATATTAAATTTTCTAATAACCATAATTAGAAAAGAATATGTATCTAACAAAAGTTCACAAGAAAGAAATCAAAATGACAATGACAAACCCACACGGATGTTGATACTAGTCAAACGACGACGTTTCACATTCTAAACACCACAAATAAAAAAGAAGGATATATGTTCCACGAGCCAACCACGTTGCTTCATTCCCATCCTCACCGCTCATTTCCTCCCTTCGCCACCCACATCAACGGCAGCCAATCGCAGCATACCTAATTCCCCAAACTACCCTTAATCAAACACTTTTATTACATGTCACCCTCCCTTCACCGCCTTACTCCTCTTTAAATCCACCCAAACCCATTTCCGTCATTCACTATTTCTCTTCATCTCTTATAATAATAATAATTATTATTCTCACTTTCTCTCTCTAAAAAAAAACCTTTTAGCATTCTCTCTATCTCTTCCAGGCTCCAATAATGGCGAGTGGGTTACTCCGACGAGTTGTATCTAGGGTTCCGTCCATATCACCGGCGGCGAGGGCAGTAATTTCGCGCGCACACGCGTCCGAAGCACAGGCGCAACAGGTCGATCCGAAGGCGACATCCAATGGCACTCCGAAAACCTTCCAAATCTACCGATGGAACCCTGACTCACCGCAGAAACCAGAGCTCCAGGACTACGAAATTGACCTCAAGGACTGCGGGCCTATGATCCTCGACGCGCTAATCAAGATCAAGAACGAGATCGATCCAACCCTAACGTTTCGCCGCTCGTGCCGCGAGGGGATATGCGGCTCGTGCGCGATGAACATCGATGGTCGAAACGGCTTGGCCTGTCTGACCAAGATTCAATCGGACGGACCGACGATGATCACCCCGCTGCCGCATATGTTCGTGATTAAGGATTTGGTGGTGGATATGACGAATTTCTATAACCAGTATAAGTCGATCGAGCCGTGGCTGAAGCGAAAGAGCCCGCCTGAGAATCCGGGGAAGGAGGTTTTACAGAGCAAGGAGGATAGGAAGAAGCTGGATGGGATGTATGAGTGCATTTTGTGTGCTTGCTGCAGCACGTCGTGCCCGAGCTATTGGTGGAATCCAGAGTCGTATTTGGGCCCTGCTGCGCTATTGCACGCAAACAGGTAATCGATTTCTGAGGTTTTTATTAAATTCTCTTTGGAATGTGGTAAAAAATGAGGCTTTTATTGATTTCGTTCCTTAGAAATGATGTAGTTGTGTTTGTGGTACATAAGAGTTGCCTGCATCCTCTTTTTGGGAAAAGGAATTGAGGAAACGATTTACTGAACTTTGGTGTGGAGTGATTAATGATTTAGATCCAACTAATAACATTATATGGAAATGAAGATCTGTTACGAAGTTGAATCCCTCATCAATTAGCCTAAAGTTTTGAAGAAATCAGATAATTTACATATTTATGTATGCTTTATTTATCTGGATCTTAGTTCATAGCAAAAAATTTTTAAGACGGGGTTGGAGTCTTGCACTTTTTGTATTCACAAGCGATTGCTTGTCAACACGATGTCATTAGATGTTTTGACTGTTTTATGGACTATGGAGTGTTGGGCACTTTGTGGGAATGTATTTTTCTTTATTGTGGGCTAATATGGAAACTTGGATGAGACCGACTAAGTGACACCTCTGGGCATATTATTCTTAGAACGATAAGCTACATGCACTTTGCTTCCACACACAAATGATGTTTTATCTATTTGCATAATACCATCATATGCCACTTGGAAATTGCTCAATTGAAAGCCGAGTTTGTAGAATTCTACTTGTTGCTGGCGGGAAATTTGTGCTTGTTTTCAGCAACTAAGAGCCTGTTAGTCTCCATGGTTGAAAAACCAACATTTACGTTTTGGAGTGCTAATGCTCTTTTGATGAGCGTGTTTTTTATAATTCTTACTCTCGTGTTACAAAACCATGTCTCCGCATAGCTGGGAATTCAAGCTTTTCCCACAATCAAATCTCCTATAATCAGTTATGCAAAAGTTGGGCTGAAGTTACCTGACTATTGATCTTTTAGTTGCACATATTGTATTTTGTGTTTGTTTGTGGTGTTGAGATCAGTTGAAAATGGAAGATGATATGCCTTTTGCTGCTCTCAGTCAGTCTTGAGACGTATATGATTGTGCTGCAATTCTTGTTTTAAAATGCCCCTCACTGCACACTAATGTCAAATATGTGCATGCTTTTGGCATTGCAAAATTTTCGTTTCAGGCTTTTCGAAAAAGTTTCCAACTATATTTTGGGACATAGAAAAATCTAATTTCTGTTTTTGCTCAACCATGTTTACTGTTTTCCTGATGCAGATGGATTATGGACAGCCGTGATGAATACACCAAAGAGCGTCTGGATGCTGTAAACGACGAGTTCAAGCTGTATCGTTGCCATACCATTTTGAACTGTGCTAAAGCTTGTCCTAAGGGACTGAATCCCGGAATGCAAATCCAGAATATCAAGAAACTCGAGCTTTCGAGTTCTTAAATTTGTTATAAGATGGAAATATGCAATAAGTTTTCTGCATGATTTGTTTTCAAAGGATTGGGTATTATTGTTTGGGAATAACATAATCACTTATTTATTGTAATTTTTCGCTAATTCCATCAGATGTGTGTACTTTAGGAAAGGTCCCCTTTCTAGAAAATAAAATACATAATCTGGGCTTTTTAAATTTTTTACTTTTGTGTGGTTCCATAATTTGAAAATATTTCGTGTTTAGTATGTATATTACATGTTGTCTTCATTTTTTCTTAGGTATATTACGATTATATATGGACTTCTCATTGGAACTTTATTAAGTGTACTTATTCAGTTATTTGGTTTGTTAAGAATGTCAATTACCTGATTGATTTGAGAATCTCCAAGCTTGATTTACAAATTTTAAATCCAAAAATTATATGATAAAAGATTTTGAGTTTTATATTCGATTTCAAACAAAACTCCAAACGGTGAACGTACATTTGGTATTTGCTATGGTTCCAAAAAAGTTTTGATTACATATTATATTGGGTTAATGTTACAGTCAAATTAATAATCCCAGTATAATGCACATGCAGTAGAAACTCTATAAATTAATACTAATGAGACCACCAAAATTTATTAATTAAAAGAATTATTAATTAATTGATAAATTAATAATTATTAATTAATATTTTATTAATTTATAATGAAATACTGATAAAGATGATGAAGATGATGATAAAAGTTCAACCATGGAGCCCCTTCGCGAAATGAGGCTATTAAAGTGACAATCACATTGAATAATTTCTTGTTAAGTTATGAGAAAGCAACACTAAAAGTTCTTACAATGATAAGCAAAATTAGAGACAAGGAGAAAATGATTTCAACAAAAAAAAAGACAATTGAGTCATATCAAGAAATCTTCATAAATCATTTATATAATATGTAGTATATAAGGAATTATTAATTTAAATTTTATATGGGGTCTATAGAAATTATCAAAAATGTATTATCTTATAATTTTAGCGAATTATTAATTTAGCACCCTATCCCCGAGTCGGGACCGAACAAAAATATTATCTTAAAGAGTTTATTAAATAATTCAGTATTAATTTATCTAGTTTCTACTGTAATTGGATAACCCAGAAGGGTGTTTTAGAATTTTAGAATTAATTACCGTTTCTATTGAGCTCGTGAAATCGTGTTACATTATAAAAACTTTAATTGAATACATCATACAGCCTTTTTGATAGAAACACGATTTTAGTATTTCTTAATATTCCTGAAAAAGAGCGAAAACATCCAGCGCATTTCTTACCTCTCCACCACCGTCGACATCGCCACCACTCCGTCGGCCGGATCAATCAACAGCTGATATCCAATCTCCGACATTGCAAGCAGTGATAATGAGCTGCCTGGTCAAGTTCCGATATTCCATTTGAAAAAATTCATTCGTTGCAGATTCAAGTTAGTTCTAAATTCATCAAAAGATGGACATACTGTTCGCTCAGATCCAAGCCGACCTTCGGTCCAACGACGCGCTACGGCAGTCAAGTGCTTTACTCCAAGCGCTGCAACAATCTGCCGCCGGACGCGATATCTCCGTTATAGCTAAATCCGCCGTCGAAGAGATCGTCGCTTCTCCAGCTTCTGCCATCTCTAAAAAACTCGCGTTCGACCTCATACGCTCCACTCGCCTCACCACCGATCTATGGGAAACTGTATGCACTGGCATCCGCAACGATCTCGATTTCCCCGACCCTGACGTCACAGCCGCCGCGGTCTCAATCCTCGCCGCTATTCCATCTCATCGCCTCGGAAAACTGATCAACGATTGCAATAAGGAAATCTCGGCTTGTTTTGACTCGGTGAGTGATAATTTACGTTTCTCAATTACCGAAACCCTAGGTTGCATCCTCGCACGTGATGATCTCGTGATACTGTGTGAGAACAATATCAACTTGCTAGATCGCGTCTCCAATTGGTGGAATCGAATTGCGCAAAACATGCTGGATAAATCTGATGCTGTTTCGAAGGTGGCGTTTGAATCAGTAGGTAAACTGTTACAAGAATTTGAGACGAAGAGGATGAGTCGACTAGCTGGGGATAAGTTAGTTGATACTGAAAATTCTGTAGCGATTCGATCGAATTGGATTTCATCGATGGTTGATTTTGCATGGAAGAAGAGAAATGCTTTGATGTCACGATCGCTAATTCTTCCGGTCGAGAGTTTTAGAGCTACCATTTTTCCGTTAGTTTATGCAGTGAAGGCAGTCGCTTCGGGTTCGATAAAGGCAATCAAGAAGCTATCGAGGTCATCAGAGAGTAGGACTAATGGTGCGACTTCGGATTCAGGGAATGCTGAGAGTCTTGTGGGAGTGTCCGATGTGGTGTCACATCTGGCACCGTTTTTGGCATCGTCACTGGACCCTGCATTGATATTTGAGGTGGGGATTAATATGTTGTACTTGGCTGATGTTCCTGGAGGGAAACCTGAGTGGGCTTCTGCTTCAATTATTGCAATTCTCACGCTTTGGGACAGACAGGAGTACTCTTCTGCACGCGAGAGCATAGTTAGAGCTGTCGTTACTAATTTACATCTACTTGACCTTAGTATGCAGGTATGCTTGTTTTATTTCTTGCATGATCTGTTGTGTGAATTTGGTCCTAGTATAAGCATCTGTCAATTTCTTTGAAATTTGAACTCTAAACAATACATATTGCACATTTTCTTATTGTGGCTGATAAATGTCTTATGATGGTGACTGGTGACGTAACAATTGGGACTTGCTAGTTGCTCCTTGAGAAAAATCTTCTAGAGACGGTCCATGAGTATTAGGAATTTGGATATTTCGCATGAGCATTTGTTATGCAAATGGAAATTGTTAATTTAATCCCAACAGTGCAAATTCAGTCATCATTCTGTATGGCACTAAAACCTAATCCATGAGTAGCTTACTCTTTTGGCTTAGGAAAAACTACTTTAGCTAGGAGTTGAGATCGCTATTGGTGAAATACTTTTGTGGTTTATTTCTTCAAAAATAAGTACATTTCATGCTCGGCAGTGTCATTTTTTCCCCTTCTAGACTGTACCGCTTTCTAGACTATACTCCTTGTTATAGACAAATCTTTGTTTCCCACCTAGATATTTATGCTCATGTCTCAGATGGAAATGAGGTCATGTTAAACAATTTTGATGTGGCATTGTTCATTGTTGTAGGTGTCATTGTTTAAAAAGCTGCTTCTTATGGTGAGAAACTTGAGGGCAGAATCCGACCGGATGCATGCTTTGGCGTGCATCTGTCGAACTGCTCTGTGTGTGGATCTCTTTGCAAAGGAGAGCGTTCGTCGAGGTCAAAAGCCAGTTGCAGGGACAGATATTGCTTCTCTTTTTGAAGATGCAAGAGTGAAAGATGACCTCAACAGTGTCACCAGTAAGAGTTTGTTTAGAGAAGAATTAGTTGCAATGTTAGTCGAGAGCTGCTTCCAGCTGTCCTTACCATTGCCTGAACAAAAGAGTTCAGGTATGGAGAGCAGGGTGATTGGAGCGTTAGCCTATGGAACTGGTTATGGTGCATTGAATTGGACAGAACCAGCTCTGGAAGTGGTGGAAGTGTGTAGGCCATGTGTTAAATGGGATTGTGATGGTCGGACATATGCCATTGATTGCTATCTTAAGTTGCTTGTTAGGCTTTGCCACATTTATGACACCCGAGGTGGTGTTAAAAGAGTCAAAGACGGGGCTTCTCAAGATCAGATATTGAATGAAACACGGTTACAAAATTTGCAGCGGGAACTTGTTAAAGATCTTCCTGAGGTTTGTAAATTTTTGTCAATTTATATCCATCTAAACTATTAGAGTTCTACCATGGGATTCCACACTCTTTGTAAACTACACTATAAGACTTCAAGACCCAGTTAAATATCTGAACTATAATTAATTGTATATAAGAGTTAGCATCTGGTAATTTTACAGATCTTATTGCATGAGATTTGCTCACAATTATCTCAAACCTGCTCAATGGTTTTCTGAAATACTATATACTATGTTTGTTTATGTTTTTAAGTTAGAATTTTGAAAATTTATCGGGAATGGCGTACCATCGAAATTCGTGTGAAAATGGTAGGTGTTTGTTTATGTTTTTAGAATTATGTTGAAAATTGTAATGTGTCAAATCAATGATGATTGGTAGATGTTTAATGATTGAATTAGTTGTTTTTGTAATGATTATTTAAATAAATAAATATATATGAGTGTGTAAAATAATGTATATATTAATTGTAATTGATGAATGTGTAAAATGATTGATGTGTTGATTGATAGGTAGTTAGTATTGGAGATTGAAAAAGTAGAGTTGAAAAAAGGAAATTGAGATGAAAATTTGGTGTGTTAAGTAGATTTAAGATTTTGTGATTTGAAATCTTGAAATTGAATTTAAAAAACATAAACAAACATTCCTTTTTTCAACTCTACTTTTTCAATCTCCAATACTAACTACCTATCAATCAACACATCAATCATTTTACACATTCATCAATTACAATTAATATATACATTATTTTACACACTCATATATATATTTATTTATTTAAATAATTATTACAAAAACAACTAATTCAATCATTAAACATCAACCAATCATCATTGATTTGACACATTACAATTTTCAACCTAATTCTAAAAACATAAACAAACACCTACCATTTTCACACGAATTTCGATGGTACGCCATTCCCGAGAAATTTTCAAAATTCTAACTTAAAAACATAAACAAACATAGCCTTTTTAACTCTTGTTTTCATGGATAATAGTTATTGCATGTCCAGTGTATCCATATCTACTTCATTTTGGTTGCGAAGTACTGCTTGAGTTGTTGAAATCTTTTATTTCCTTTTAGTGCATTGTGGGAGTAAATGAGATGTAATTTTATTACTTGGTCTTATGGCGTCTATCAAAAGGGATGTCATTACATAATCATATCAAACTTGACAGGTTAACACCCCTAGAATCAGTGCCCGTCTTCTCTGGGCTATCTCGGAGCACATTGATTTGGAAGGATTGGACCCCCTTCTTGCTGATGACCCTGAGGATCCACTAAACATAATTGTTTCAAATATCCACAAAGTTCTATTTAACATAGAATCTTCTGCAAGCACCACAAATCGGCTTCAAGATGTTCAAGCAGTACTTCTATGCTCACAGCGTTTGGGATCACGTAATGCTAGGGCTGGCCAGTTGCTGACTAAAGAACTTGAAGACTTTAGGACCAACCCATCTGCTGATTCAGTCAATAAACATCAATGCCGATTAATACTACAGAGAATCAAATATGTTTCAAGTCATCCTGATGACAAGTGAGCATCTAGCCTAGATTCATTCTGAAATAAAGTCATAAACAGAATGGATTCATTTTGATTAAAAAAAATGAGATCTGTGAGGAGGTTTGTTTCTTAGTTTCATTTGACGAAAAGGTTATAGATCTCACAAGCATTTTTCCAGTATCCATCCTTTTAAGGTTTAGAAATTTCGACCAGTTAATGTTAACAAGGACGAGCATAGATTTTTTCAGAGCAATCCATGGCTAGCTAAATTGCAATCTTGTGCCTTAGTTGCAAATTTTTTTAACCGCAATTTCTGGGTGATTTTAACTAACTTGTTCTTGCGTGTTACATTTATGTGGGCTTTTCATAGTCATAGTGACCCTGCATTGAAACATTTTTAAGGTGGTTGATTTTTCTTAATCAGTTCATAAATCCATTTGTGATCTAATTTTTGTGTGTTTGCTTTTAAATGATGTTGAAACTCAAATAGGTTTGATAGTCTTAAATTAGTTTCATTTTAGAATTATGAATTGCTTTGCTGTTGCTGAAGTGTGACCAAAAGGAATGACATACTGTATGATATGCATTATTGATTGTATAAATAGGGAGGCAAAATTATTTTGAATTATCTTTTTGCCTGTGGTGGACTGATTATTTTCATTTTTGTTTTCAGATGGGCTGGGGTTAGTGAAACCAGGGGAGATTACCCATTTAGTCACCACAAGCTAACTGTTCAGTTCTATGATGCATCTACTGCTCAGGACCGAAAACTGGAAGGATTGATTCATAAGGCTATTTTAGAACTGTGGAGACCAGATCCAAATGAATTAACCCAATTGTTGACTGGAGGAACCGACTCAAGTTTGATCAAGGTTCCTCCTAGTGCATTCACTTTGACTGGTAGTAGCGATCCTTGCTATGTTGAAGGATATCACTTATCAGATCCAAATGATGGAAGGATTACTTTGCATTTGAAGGTATGACTGCTCTCTCCTAAGTAACTTGTGGTGCTATTCTTATTAGGGTTGTACACCATTGTCGAACATCGCTGTTGCTTGCATGAAATAAAATGAGTTTGCTTATAATTATTGGATTTCCGTAGAAAATGAGCTGAACTCAAAATATCCTTGTCATGCTGACTTGTTCATGTGGTTTCAAGTTACTTTGCGAGTAAATCATGCATGTCAAGATGATTTTTGTTAAAGCTGCTACAAAACATGTAGACCATGGTATAATAAAATTTTGACTTTATCAAATTTCAACTATAAATGTGAAATTTCCTACTATTGAAGTGATAAAGCAAGATCTAAAACCTCCCAGTCATTACAAATCGACCCACTATCATCTCCTTGAGTGTAGGTGATTATTGTAGTTCATCATCACATACTCTGCTCATGCTTTGCCTATCTTTCAGTAGGTTTTTGTGGTTAGCCTTTTGTACGTACTTCAATTCTTTTCCTGCTCGCGGTAAATTTTTCCATGTCTGACGAGTTAAGAAATTCAAGAACTAGCAAAGCCAATAGCAAGAGCCAGCAGTTCTTGCCCCAAATCCAATTCCAATATTCCTTGATAAAAACGACAAAAACCCTACTCCAAGTATTTATACGAAAGCCTAAAATAGCATACCAAAAGACTCCTAACATGAAAGGAAACAACTAATAAAAATAAATTGCAATTAATTAAATAATGCTTCCATCCTTAGATGTGGCTTCCACACCACTTTGATCGACGAACATAATCCGTATTGCTGTGGTCCTGGATCATTCATCCGCAGCTCCTCTTCTTGATGCTCAATGCCACACTCCATATCAAAGTCATTCGGAACAATATAACTTAAACCAGTCTCCTCTATGGACCACTTCATGGTAGAAAAGAAGATAAATTTCTTGAATTTCTGATATTTGCAGGTTCACATTAGTAGCATTCTGTTCGATGCAACATTTCTGACCGAATGATTAATGCAAATAATTGTAGGTTCTCAATCTGACAGAGATTGAACTAAATCGCGTGGACATTCGAGTTGGACTATCTGGTGGGTTATACTTCATGGATGGGTCTCCTCAAGCTGTGCGACAGTTGCGTGATCTTAACTCACAGGTACAACTCTGCATGTTACTTTAATCAGAAGTGCATCTGGTTCATCTTATGTAGTTCAATCATCCAAGGTCCTGATATGTCAAAAACACTGGTTAATTATCTTAACAAACAGACTTCTTTTGCTTGGGATAACATTACTCATACTTTTATGGGTAAGTTACATAAACATCCGCTGTGAGAGACCCTGATTATAAAACCAACCCAAGGTTTGAGAATGAACATAACTTCCCCTTTCAGGAAAACAGATTACTTTGACCCATGTCAGTAAAAAGCAAAAGCAGATTTCAATTTCACCCACTGTTGGTAAAAAAACAGCTTACAATTTCTCCTCCTGTTATTAGTTGTTAGTTGCCAAGATCTGATGAGTGTATTGACAATCTCCAAAACCTCAAGGCCTCGTGGTAATTTCTGATCAGTGAGGATTTCGGCATGTAACTAGCTCTACTTTAAAAGTTTTTTCTTCTATCTCGCTCGAATATTTTTCACATATTTTGTTTCTTACTCATTCGAATTCCTTTTTTGCCTTTGTACTTGCCCTTCTCAAAAACACATTCGATTCGTATTTTTCCAGGAACCAGTTCTATGCAGTGTTACAGTTGGTGTTTCCCATTTTGAGCGATGTGCTCTATGGGTTCAAGTCCTGTACTACCCGTTTCATGGCAGTGGTGCTCCAACCGATTATGAAGGCGACTACCCTGAGGAGGATCCACAAATTATGAGGCAAAAGAACACTCTGAAGCCCGAAACAGGAGATCCCGTGATTTTAAGATGCCAGCCATACAAAATTCCCCTTACTGAACTTCTTTTGCCACATAAAATTTCACCAGTTGAGTATTTCCGTCTGTGGCCTAGTTTACCTGCTATAGTGGAGTGTACCGGGACATATACATATGAAGGAAGTGGTTTTAAGGCTACAGCAGCTCAACAGTATGGGGAGTCTCCTTTTCTCAGTGGCTTGAAATCTCTATCTTCTAAGCCTTTCCATAAAGTTTGCTCACATATTATTCGGACAGTAGCCGGGTTCCAGGTTGGTGTTACCTTTACTACCACTAATATTTCTACTCATACTGCTACCTACTTTAGGTCCGTTTCATCCGTTGTTTCAGGTCGTAATTTGTTTTAAGAATTTCAAATTCATAATAACAAATCATGTGACTAGTTTGGATATTTTTGAATTACCTTGCTGTGGCAGATATGAAATCAACTAAATATTAGACTCGATTGAAATCCTTAGTTCTAGATCTTCTATCTGAATCTTAATCCTTTAATCCAATCACAACTACTTGAAGTTGATGGAAGGATGTTTTGTGGATTAAGTATATCATTTTTACTTTTGTACATTTGTTTCCAAATTACGAAATAGAAATTGTAATGAAAACTGTATAGATTTTCTAATGCCATCGTTAATATTATTTTTGGTAATAAATTGTATTGTTCCGAAGCATGGTAAAGACATTATAATGCCAAATGTATACCAAAGTCCTTCAATCCAAATAATGCTTCAACTCATAATGTTTCAAACTGATTCTGTAATATTTACATTTTGATTTCCATGTATTATTTCGCTCGACTATTATTCTATAAATACAGAAGCAGCAATAAATACTTGATGTAAGTAATATCCTTTAACTTGAGCACCCTTGCATTTACACCCAAAGTACGAAAAATGTGCCGATAGAAATTACCATAACTTACACTATCAGTAACACACATTACAATTTCACTCCCTATCAACAAAAGCAAATTACAATTCCACCCCATGTTTTTTGAGTCAACAACATCTAGTACAGTGTGTCTTAGTAATTTACAATACCTCATGATGCCTATTACCCAATAATAAAGAGACTGCATGTAATTATCCCTTGTCTCATTTTAACCTTCCTACAACTATTCTTACCCCATATTTCTATACTACAAAACAGCTCTGCTATGCTGCTAAAACATGGTACGGAGGATTCATCGGGATGATGATATTCGGTGCAAGTGAAGTAAGCAGAAACGTGGACCTGGGAGACGAGACCACCACCATGATCTGCAAGTTCGTGGTTCGAGCCTCGGACCCATCCATCACTAAAGAAATAGGTTCAGACCTACAAGGCTGGATGGACGATCTCACTGATGGAAGCATCGAATATATGCCTGAAGATGAAGTCAAAGCTGCTGCTGCAGAGAGATTGAGAATATCTATGGAACGAATAGCGTTGCTTAAGGCGGCTCAGCCACGTCCAAAGTCTCCAAAATCTGAAGTAGAAGAAGAGAATGAAGAGGATGAAAAGAAAAAGAAAGAAAAGGAGAAAGATGAGGAGAATAAGGGGCCTTCGACGTTGTTTGAGTTGACGGCTGAGGAAGTGGAACATAGGGCTCTACAAGCAGCTGTGTTACAGGAGTGGCATGTGCTCTGCAAAGACAGGAGTGCTAAGGTTAATTAGGTGACCTTTTTTTTTTTTTTTTGAGGTTTTGGGGTTATATATTCTTTTGTTTGTTCTTCATGTAATTTGATTTTTGAGATGTTCTTTTGTTTTGTTTTGTTTTTTCTTGGAGTTTGTGTGATTATTTTGTTTAGTGAATTTTATAATCTGAACTGTTTTGGACAAAATAGGATGGGGGCAAAGATGTGTTTGTGTTCTGTGTTTGGCTTTTGAATGCATAAGCACACCATTGTTGCAAAGAGTTGATGGGTTAAATTGAACTTAAAATTTTTGTTGTAATTTGGTGTTTTATTTATATTTCTTATGTTTAGATGTATATTAAGTATATGTATAGCTAAAGGTCTCTTCATTTCCTTCTAATTTGGGCTTTGTACCTTCTAATCTGATTTGGTATTTTATATTATAAATTGTGTTTATAAATGCACATTATGTGTGTATGTCAACACATGAGTAACTAATGCCATATTGAGAAAGAATATCTGAAATATTCTCTTAAAGGAGTATGGTTTCCTCAAATGTACAAGGTGATTAAAACTATAAATTTTGCATGTATTAGTGGCACAAAAATTTGAAAAATGAGATCAAATGTGAAGAAGAATGAAAAGGTATTATGATTATTTGCAATTAACTATTAAAACTAGCATATTTAAAGGACTTAATAATTTTGATGTAATAATGTTCCCATAACATTCTCAGCTATAAAATTCATTCGTCGGATCAAGTGTACCACCGGCGACCGCAAATCAATTCATTTTTATAAAAGGATTTAAGACTCTTACCAAGAGGGATGAATAAAACTGTAATTTCTAATGGGCCAGTCCAAACCCTATATAGGCCCAGCCCCTTCCATAGCCCAGAACGCCACACGCAGAAAAATCTCGAGTTTTACCATTTCCCATTCATTGCATCTCTTCAATTTTTTTTCCAGCGTTGTATTGGATCTCCCCAACACCGGCCGCCGATCACTTTTTCCTTTTATTTTCAGGTGATTTTTCTTCTCTCGATCTACTCTTCCTAATCTATTTCGTGTTTTTGATGTTATATATATTGTTGAATATATAATGTAAATGTTTTCTATCGATTATGTCTTTAATGGTAACAATTCGAGCTGATAAACGTGCATATATTCGATTTTCGTGTTTGAAAGTAAGAATTATAATGTGGGTTCGGTTTGGATTAGTACGTCACAATAGAATATGGATTTGAGATAGCCAGATAGGTTTGTGTAATCAGTGGTTTAGCATTCTATGGACAGCTCATTTAGGGTTAGCCCTTTGATTAATAAGGGCAACTGATTGTATTTTTCTCAGCTCATTTAGGGTTTAGCATTCTGTGCCTGTTATGAACGGTGTGCTAGTCTCTTTGGCAGAGGTCATGTGTAGCCTGTAGGTAAACAATGGGGTAAATCAGAAATATCGATTGTAATAAGGTCATCATAAAGTATAAACCAATTTGTTTTACCAGGTAGAACCCTCAATTTCTAACGAGGATGAAAAAAATGGAACCGCCAACATTAGTCAGTTGTAAATTATAGGCTACCAGTCTTTTCTTACTATTTTCGAGGTTGAGAAAGAGTAAAAGAACGGGTGATTGTTATTGACATCTTCTTTGAGGAACAAGTCTGAGATGTCTAAGATATGGAAGAATACCAGTCAAGATCATGCTCTTAGAGTACAAATGATAATGGCTGTAATAGGACTGTACTTAGCTTTCATCAGAAGAGACCAATGGTCAGTTAAGACTCTCATCAGAAGGACTGTTTTCTTGTGCACTCAGTCTAGGGTTAAATTATCAGTTTTTTAAAAACCAATTGTTCCGAACATTTTGTCGAAGTTCTCTATTTTCGTCTTAGGAGGACTAAATGCTGTTCATTTGCGGTAGTAAGGAAAACTAAATCTGACCTTTTGCATTTTGGTCCTTGAGTGCTCACTTGCTGTTGATTAGATTATATATCCATTCTCTGCTGGTTTTCTTTTTTCAATCACGCATTTAATATTTGCCCTTTCTTTTTCTTTGCTGTTAGACAGGGTGCTCAACTAAGATGTTTGGACGTAGAGCAATCCATCTGTTGCTAAGAGAGAGACTCCAGTCACAGACCACCGTAAAAATTCTACTCTTGATTATTTTTCTCATAAGTTCTTTCATTTTCTTCCATGAATTAATCCAATATGCTTAGGAAAAAATCTGCACCTAGTCATTAGAGTGTGATATACCCAATACAAGTTCTATCTTCTCACAATGTTCATATGCAAGATCTTTTCATTAGCAACTGTTGTCAAAACAAATTGTGTCTCTTTAACTGGTGAATGATTGAGAATCATATACACATTTTTCTCTTTTTTCCTTTTTTAGGCATCTCCAGCTTTGTCATCTCTTATTTCCAAGAAGGAGCAAGAAGGAGTTGGATCTGCCACCACCCAGTCATGGAGGGCATTGGCTCTCTTTGGAGCAGGTGTCTCGGGGCTGCTAAGTTTTGCAACAGTAGCATCCTGTGATGAGGCTGAGCATGGTTTGGACGCCCCCGACTATCCTTGGCCCCACCAGGGCATTCTAAGTTCATATGACCATGCATCGTGAGTTCTTCTTTAGCTTATCTAGTGTTCTCTGAATATGTTCTATATGTGATATTTGTAAACCACTTTTGTTCAGAAAATAAAGCACATCTCTGTTATTTTGCCTATCTTATTAGGGGTTGCAATTGGGTTGATTGGGTCGGGTTTGGGTTGGGTTCATTTGGGTTGAGTTCAAAGTGGGTTGGGTCCAATTGGGTCCAATGACAAAACACATGCATTATTATTGGACCCAAATTGGAACCAAATTGGACCCTACAAGGACCCAAACATGAACCCAATAAGGACCCAATCATGAACCCAACAAGGACCCAAATATTATTAAAAATCAACCCAATTTGAACTATAATTTTAAAATATTAGGACCCAACCAATTGATAACTGTTGAGAACGAAATTTGATAAACTAATAATATAAATAAAATAATAAATACTTTCGATTACTCGAAAGTCCTACAAGAATAAATTCTTGCCCAACAAACCGAAGTTTGCCCCAAGCCTAAGCTCGATTCTTTTCTTGATTCTTAACTGAATGAATGAAAAACATAAACCCTAATACCTATAAATAATGAAAGACTCCCAACTGAAATAGAATACTAAACAAACTAAAACTCTAAAGAAAGTAAATAACTAAAGTCCTAAATCAACTAGGACTCTTAATAAACCTAATTAAATAAGGACTCTAAATAATAAAACATAAGTAATTAAATCTTCTAAATTATTCTTCTAAAATCCGCTACATAACAACTCCACCGCCCTTAAAAACAGCCTTGTCCCCAAGGCTGAACTTGGAAATTTTTCTCCTCTGCTTGTTCCAAGAAGAGCGGTAAACCGAGAACTCATTGTGCTTGCATTGGCTGCGAAACCCAGTTTTGAGAACATTGGAAGATTTGATTTGGGCTAACCATCCAAGCGGTTTAGTGTCAATAAAACTAAGGACAGTGAAGGGGTGGTTGTGAGTTTGTTGCGAGAAGGTTTGAGGAATTTGATAGATAGAGACCGTGGTAGTTTCTATTGGTTGGAGGTTCACGGTGGTGGTGGTTTCAGGATTACTGATGACCGGGAGCAAATCTGGTTTTATGGCTTTAGTTTGAGGGTTGGTGGCAGGCACGGTTGTGTTGCTATGGATGTTGGGGGTGGGTTGCGTAGCTGTGCAGGGCGCAACATCGAAGGCTGAATTAGGTACAAGGGGTGCAGATTGTGGTGCAGGACGACCTGTAATGGCAGCCATCAGCAGAATAAATCGTTGTTGAAGCATGTGTTCGATCGCATCGAGGCGGCTGCTAAATTCCTCCTGTTTTTCTTCCAAGGTCGTGAAGCGAGCATCATCAGAAAGCGTCATGATATTAGGTGAATGTTGGGATCCAGAGAAATAGATCCGGCAGAAATAGATCCGGCAGGTCGGACCAATTGTTGAGAACGAAATTTGATAAACTAATAATATAAATAAAATAATAAATACTTTCGATTACTCGAAAGTCCTACAAGAATAAATTCTTGCCCAACAAACCGAAGTTTGCCCCAAGCCTAAGCTCGATTCTTTTCTTGATTCTTAACTGAATGAATGAAAAACATAAACCCTAATACCTATAAATAATGAAAGACTCCCAACTGAAATAGAATACTAAACAAACTAAAACTCTAAAGAAAGTAAATAACTAAAGTCCTAAATCAACTAGGACTCTTAATAAACCTAATTAAATAAGGACTCTAAATAATAAAACATAAGTAATTAAATCTTCTAAATTATTCTTCTAAAATCCGCTACATAACAATAAACTCAGTTAGGTTTGGGTCCAAATATATTTTTGGACCCAAATTGCCACCCCTAATCTTATATATAATCATACAACTCTTTCACGACCGTTGAATTCTTATGTCTTGCCCATATTCAACAGGATTCGCCGTGGTCACCAGGTGTATACACAAGTCTGTGCATCCTGCCATTCCATGTCCTTAATTTCATACCGTGACTTGGTTGGAGTGGCCTACACAGAGGAAGAAACGAAGGCTATGGCAGCTGAAATTGAAGTCGTTGATGGGCCTAATGATGAGGGTGAGATGTTTACACGCCCTGGAAAATTGAGCGACCGTTTTCCTCAGCCATATGCAAATGAACAAGCTGCAAGATTTGCTAATGGGGGTGCATACCCTCCTGATTTGAGTCTTATTACCAAAGTATTTCCCGTTTTCTCATCAAATTGATGTATTTTTACTTTCTTTCTGTCGGTATCCAGCTAAATTTTTGGCCTTCTTTTTTTAGGCTCGACACAATGGTCAAAATTACGTTTTTGCACTTCTAACTGGATACCGTGATCCCCCTGCTGGTATTTCGGTAAGTATGATACTTGACATCTTTGGATTTATGTTTTTTTCTTTAATTATTAGGATAATTACATTCGCACCCCTCATTTATTGGGTAATTACCATGATCACTTTGAAGTTTTGCAATTTACCTAGACATCTCGTGTTAGATCCTAAAAACTTGAGAAAGAGGGGGTGAAAATTGTGATTCGCTTTTACTGACGGGATAAGTTTGGTAGTTTCTCAATCATCCACCTTTTCCGTAATCTGTCTCTCATTCAGAGGGTGCCTATGTGATTCATCCGTATTTTACTAGTTTTCTCGAACTTAGCTTTGGAATTTGGTTAGTGTTTTTTTACATTACTAATAAGTTTCTCGTGAAAGTATTGCTTTCTCTCTTGACGTGGAGTTTGGTTTGATTTTCTTGATGAGCTAACTGTAGAATGTATATTTCTCTTGTAGATTCGTGAAGGATTACATTATAACCCTTACTTCCCTGGTGGAGCTATTGCCATGCCTAAAATGCTTAATGATGGTGCTGTCGAGTATGAAGATGGTACCCCTGCAACCGAAGCTCAAGTATGTTCTCTAATAATCTTGTTCGCATTTTATGAACTGTAGTCTTTCTACACACACACACACACGTGTATACATATGTATATATATATATGTCGAAGTTTAAGATCCCATTTGCTTATCATGGAACTGATCTTTTATCTTCTCTTTGTAAACACACACACACATATATATATATATGTCAAAGTTTAAGGACCCATTTGCTTATCATTGTACACACACACACATATATATATATATATGTCAAAGTTTAAAGTCAATTACCTTTGCTAACATCTAACTCATTTATTATCTTCTTGTGTCCTTCTAGATGGGCAAAGATATTGTGTCATTTTTATCATGGGCTGCAGAACCCGAAATGGAAGAGAGAAAACTGGTAATCTATATCACTTACACATACAAAAACTTAAAATAACTCGAAAATCTATTTTTTCACATGTTCTAATTTATTATATTTTAAATCACCACCACAGATGGGATTCAAGTGGATTTTTGTTCTATCATTGGCACTACTTCAAGCTGGTTATTACAGGCGATTGAGGTGGTCCGTTCTCAAGTCCCGTAAACTCGTCCTTGATGTTGTCAACTAGATTCTTCGACTTTCCCTTGATGCTATAAGTCGCGAGGATCTAAAATAGGAAAATAATTATGTTCGTTTATGTACTATTTTTATCTGATGTGTTACATTAATTATGGCAACTATAATCTTTTTTTGGGAACGCGCGATTTTTCTTCTTTTGAGAATAAGGAATTCATACGGGCAATACTTTTCCCGTCAATCGGAGCTGATAAGAGCTTTCGAATGTGAAGCTATCTTATTGCCCAAGTGTTATGGACAATGCATTTTTTTGTTACATGAGGATACAAGCTGGTTATTCAATTCTTTTTAAGTTGAATTGCTTTTATATTCATTATGTTATTAATTTATGATTGAAAATATATATTGTTGCACGAGGGATTATATATTAATGAAAGTAGAAGTGTAAATAATTCGAGCTCAAGTTAAATTTTGTCAATTTCTTGGGTCAAGGTTGAGATTGTTTATATATTTATTATATATTTATGATCATAAACTTGAACATAATTAGTATAAATTGTTAAGGTTCAAAATCAGGTTGTCGAATTTAAACTCGATTTTGAACAAAAAATTAATATAGTTACTCTTTAGCTTTTTTAGAAAATATCTTTATTTAACTTATATTATAGATATATGTATATATATATTATAGAGTTAAACCAAGCTGTAAAAACATGTGTCACTACATAAATAAATATACAAATAATAGTTTACTTTTATATATTTTGCATGACTTACATTACTTAAATATTATTAAAATATGTTATGAATAAGAATCTAAGTATTAATTTTAAAAATTTGAGTGTTACATTATATATAAAAGTTAAAGAAAAAAAATAATAAAAAGCCTACCAATTGGTCCATCAACTTATGAACAACTATGGGTAAGTTTAAAATCGGCTCGAGCTCGAGTCGAATTTCAATCGAGTTGGATCATAAACTCATGAGTCAACTCTACTCATCTTATACTCCTCAGTTCAAATTCAGCTCCTTGAATTTCAATCGAGTTGGATAATAAACTCATGAGTCAACTCTAAATGATAGTATATTATACAATAATAAAAGCGTAATATGCATAAAGAGAGTAAAATTATTTTAATTCCCAAAAAAAATATAAATTTGTGTCAAAACCCCATTTTTCTTTTTTACTTTTTTTTTTTTTTACTTTTTTTGGAATCTAAATTTGTGTACAAATGTAGTAATTAAACTTGGGATGCTCTATCTATCCATATATGGTATATTGGTATCATGGTTATGTTTAGAAAGCCTGTTAGGGTACGAAATGGGGGTTGCATGCGTCTGGCATCAGGTTCTTATTTACACTGATTCTATGGACCCCAAATGATAAAGTAGTTGACCAAAACCTTCTTGATTCATATTCCGCTAAAAAATAATTGATTATATTCTTGTTTCGTAATTTATTCGAAATTCAATTTTAGTTTCATTTATTATAAATTTATAACATTTAATTTTATAATTTTCAAAATGTCCTCTTTTAGTTCCAACGTTTAAAAATCCAACTAAAGATGATTGATTAACAATATTTACCGTTAGATTTTGGACGGTGAGATTAAGCGTGAGTTGTATTGAAAGTTATGAAATTTATGTAAATAACTCGTAATAAATAGGACTAAACGTGAATTTGAGCTAAATTATTGCAATTTTCGGATGATTGAATCTTGTTTCCAAATGATACCTTGTTGGTATTGATTAGGCTACAAATAACCTTATGGCCTCAGGTAAAAAATGTTAATTGGACTCATATATATTATATATATAGGATTTGCAAATTTATATTCTTTGAGCTTAGCCGGCTTGGTCCATTGAATGCTTTCTACCTACATCAAATATATTAATCGCTAACAAACACAATTATAATTAATATAAACTGATTGGTTACCAAATATAACATCAATATATCTTTTTTAGGGAAATGATCACATCATAAGCAAGTCATTATATTAAGTATTGTACTAACTTCCATCAATAAATAATTTCTCATTATAAACTATTAAAATGAACTATTACGAGGAAGGAAAATCACTATAAATTCGGTGCCGTCGTGATCATGATGTATGTAAGTTGTTACACACAATGAATTTTTTATGTTTGAAAATCAAACAAAAAATGGTGATCGATCAAATTTATATTGATTAAAATATGCCGTACAAATTTTTATTTATATTCTTTTTTCAAGAATATTGATTTGAATATTGGAATAAAAATCACCTTTTTGATATTCTCCAAATTAGATTTGAATGTTTATAACGTCAATACGATGGCTCAACAACTTAATTTCAAATAAAAATATAAATTTATGCACTGAAGTTCAAAGTTTCAAGGCCGACTTGTAACATTAATCATTTTTAAATATTCGTCTTGAACACTTTAGATTTGAAGAACTTTTGTAGAGAGAATTTAGAGATATTCATTCTTCTTCTTTAGCTTTAATTTAACTTATGTTTATTGATTATGAGCCCCTATGAATCTATATATATGTATAGGATAAATGATCATAAACTATTTTAACTTTTTCGATGATTATTTACTTAATATTAAGAAATAATTTCTACAATTTTGGAGCAATTTGATTGACTGATTTATGAAGAAGATAGATTTTATAGACATTATCTCTTTAATATTTATTTTAATAAAAAAAAGATAAATATCATATGATTTAAACATCATTTGATTGATCAATATTTTTATGTGGCACAATTTAATTACTATGATTTCTTAACTGCAAGACTAATATTATTTGCTGGAGCACCTTAATTTGACATGTGGTGAAATTTGATTTGACAATGACATGACTATTAAAATATCAATTGAGTTTCAACTCTGAAATTAAATTTGATGAATTTTATTATATATATTAAAAGAATTAAATTGATATTACATTATTCACTTATTTCAGTTTAATTGGAACCACATATTATGTAAAATTACAATAATAATTTACAAATAACTAAAATCTACATAGAAAATCATTATTTATTAATCTCTAATATATTAAAACACCAGTTTCGAAATTATAGAGTCAAGTAAAAAAATATTGTAATCCTTTTTTATGTTTTTTTGTAACTGCATTATTTCCGTGGAATAGAATGCGTTTGTTGATGTTGATAAAAATGAGTTGAAAGTTATAAACTATGTGTGATAAATTGATAGATGATGTGTTGAATGGTTGTGTTAATTAGTTATGTATATAATGATTAATTGAATAAAACAAATATAGATGTAATTTTAAAATTATAATATAAAGTATGAAAGAGAAAGAGAAATAAAAATTATAATAAATAATATTGATTGGTAAAATATGTGGAATAATGTGTACATAATTACTACATAATTATATAAGAAACTGAAAAAAGTTTAAATTTAAACGAGAATATTTTGTTTTAATTTACTCCGGCCTTGCCTATTTATGTTTTTAAATTATTTTTTAAAATTTTGAATCACTAAATGCTTAATGAACTTTTCACAAATTATTCTCATCGAAATTTAAATTTTTTGAGCTCTACTTTTCTAATCCCTATAAATTTACCTTTCCATCATACACACATATATATATATATATATATCATTTCAAAAGTTCACCAATAAACATCACTTACTATATCATTGTTTCTCTTTCCCTTTCATACTTTACAATTTTTAATTTTGAATCACTAAATGCTTAATGAATTTTTCACAAATTATTCTCATTGAAATTTAAATTTTTTGAGCTCTACTTTTCTAATCCCTATAAATTTACCTTTCCATCATATATATATATATATATATCATTTCAAAAGTTCACCAATAAACATCACTTATTATAATCATTATTTCTCTTTCTCTTACATACTTTATAACTTTTAACTTATATTTTATTATTTTTTATTCACATAAATATTATTATTACAACCGAGACAATCATTCATAGACAATACTTCAAAATATCATTATTAATTTCACATAGTTTATAACTTTTAAATTTATTTTAAAGATACACAAACACACATCATTCTCACACAAATATTCATAGCAAGTATTTTTCAATTTTTTTTTAAAAAAAATCAAACTCAAAATATAAAGTGAGAATTTTTTATCCAAAATTTTAAAATTAAATATAAAAAGACCTAATATTAATAAGATAGTAAAATGGTAAAATAGACCAATGATGAAGAAGAATGACCCACCAACCTTATTTAGTCCGACAAAACGTCATCGGGCCGCACACGCGTCCTCAATCCAACACCCCTCTGACACCATTTTCAAATTCGGACAGCTTTCCTTAATCGCCACGCGTTCCACTGCTCTGCTATGTGTCCACTCTTATATTGGTCTATTTTCTAGCTACCCAATTAAAGCACTTCCTTTCTTAAGATTTCCTGCTTTTTCATGGGTCCCACCCAATCTCTATCCACCAATTAAAATTTACTATTTTCCTCTCATTCTCTATTGACCCCCCAAAAAATCTTTCCTTTTTTTATTATTAATTATTATTTTTATATTGTAATGTTTAGTGATGGGATTCAAATTTTAAGCATAATATATGCTTGAAGATAGCGCCAATGCCTTATTTATTGATAATATAAAGCATGTATATTAAGCACAAACTATATAGGTTAAGTGGGAAAGGATGATATTTTTCGTCTCGATATTAATTATATTCGTTTGGTTCGAAATATTTTTTATTTGATTACCCACAAATTAGGGTTTTCTTTGGGGGTTGAAAACACTTTTTTGGTGTAAAAGCTAGTTATAAGTTTAATAGTAATTCTAATTGATCTTTCGCATTAGATTCCTCAAAGAAAATATGCACAAAACTCGAACAAGTGATTATCAAGAATAAGCGAGTTTTGGTTAACTATAGATTTATGATAGTAATTGCAGGAGAAGAGAGAATGAAGCTCCTGATATATATAGTGCATGTGGCAAAATGTATATGGTCGAAATGTCACAAAATCAATAATAAATATAATAAGATATATTTACTCATCAAACGATGATGCATGATACTTATTATGTGTATTTATAAGTATATCAAAAGAACAATAATCTATTTCATAGGCCAATATATAGATAGTTAATTCTCATCCTTAATTAGCTCATTAGATGTAGAAAAAGAATATGGGGGTAGTGAGAACATCCTCATCAATGATAGATAAGTACTACATTTTGTCAATGAACGAGATATTTTTTATTTTATATTAATAAAAGACATGTGATTGGTCGAATTAAAACCAATTTTTTTTCTAGCTTTATATGATAACAATTAATAAATACTTTTATTCTTTCTACTCCACCAATCAATGAATGCTTCCAACCACAACCAATCACAATCTCGATCTTTGCCCTAATAAAATTATACTACCTCACACTATCCTCCACGTATAACACTATCCCTTGGACTCTATGAAGGAATTTTTTTATTTATTTTTTGTTCTCATTTTTCCATCATTTGGAATAAAAGTTTGGAGCTCACTCGCATCAATAGTTCGTGTACATCTTTTCTTAATTAATTTCAAAATAAAAAGTGAAAATAATTGAGAATATTTCATCATTTTATTTGAACCCTTCTTTGCTTCATTACTTATGATAACACCCTTATATAAAAATAGTGAATATCAAATTAATTTAGCGTGTCTATTAACTATACGTTAAATTGAGAGAGAGCAAATAAGAATATGCATATACCTTTCTACTATGTATCGGTGAAATCTCACCCGATAAACAATAGTTACAACTCTTATAACCAAATCGAACTAGAATTATCATATCGATAACCCTCCTTCACTTAAAACTACCCAAACAAAAATAAAAAAATCGAACAAAACCGAAAAATGAACCACACACTTACACATATAAGTAGAAAACCCTAAATATGATACATACCATTACTCTCACCTCTATCTTTAGCTTCCATTCCTCCAAACACTAAGAGTTGGAATTCATCGCGAGTGAGCTTTATACACTCATATATATATATATATACATATATGTACTATATATAAAAAATATATATATATTGATAATTAAACATTATCAAGAAAAAGAAAAGCAACACGTGTCCTGTTTCTCGAACCTTTCCATCCTTGAATAAAAACACCATGATTCCCACAACAACGTAACGGCAGGTGTCCAATCCTACTTGACACGTTACGCGCTCTCATTCGTCGATTTTCCATCAACCAATCACATCCCTCCGTTCCTCTCAACATCTCTTCGATCTCTCACATGTGTCGCCATTTCCTACATCGCCTTTACTTTATTTGCTCACCGAGACCGATCGAATATTAAATACGAGCATTATTTTTGCTTTCTCATTTTCAAATCATTGCATTTTCATCAAGGGTTCAGATCGGCGGAGATTATGAACCGGGTAATGCTCAGATTCCGGCCGATCGCGCCGAAGCCCGTCGCTGACTCAGGCGCGGCGGAGGATAGATCGAACGGCGTCGTGAAGAGAACGAAAAGGAAGTACGTTAGGGTTCGAGGTAGGCAGAGTAAACAGCAGCGTTCGGTTAGGAAAATAGTCGACGGAGATAAATCGACTCCGCCGCCGTCGGAGAAATCAGGAACTGAATCGGAATCTTCGGCGGAAAAGGTAACGGTGACGCTTCAGCTTCTACCGGAGAGATCTGAGAGAGATAACTTCAAGATCTGCGATAATAGTATCGAAGATAACTGGAATAGTAATAATAATATAGATCAGTACAGCGGAAACGACGTCGTTAGCTGCGAAACGCAAGGTCTCAGATCTGTAACAGAGACGATGGTAATCGTGGAACGCGTGACTGACACGTATACGGACAGTACAGGTACTGTAGGGTTAGGGTTTTCGGACAAGGAAAATATCAAGAGTCTGGAGGAGGACACGTGTCCTGCTTTTATATCCGACGGTAAGAATAACGTTGTCTGGGTGAACGAGGCTTACAAGAGGATGGTGGCGGCGGATGAAACGCCGCCGGAGAATGGGTTTACGGTGTGGTTGGTGGTGAATGATGTGTTACCCCGATTTTGCCCCTCGTTTGCATGCAGAGTGAGGCTTATACAGCACAAAGGGCAGGGGCAGAAATGGAATAGGATAGTACCATGCGATGTTTGGAGGATGGAATTTTGTGCTGGTTTTGCATGGAAATTGGACGTAAATACTGCGCTCGGTTTAAGCCTTCAAGCTTGAATAATACCAGGTGAATATTATAGATTAATTATCTTCTTTTATTTACAAAATTAAATCAATTATATATCTAACTAATTCACATTAAATTTTCCGTTTTAATAATGATGGATCCAATTAATTCACTTAATTGAATTATAAATACTCAAAATAGGAAGATGGAAAAGTGAAATAAGGGTCTCAAGACTTAATTATATATATTTCACAATTTTTTACTAATTAAACTAAGAATGTTGATAATTAATAGATTGGTGAAGTAATTAACCCTTGCAAGTACCATAATTTTTTCAATAATCTATTTGATTTCTATAAGGTTTCTTGAATTTGAAACCTTTTTTTTTCTTTTACATAATGAAAAGCGTCCTTTCAAGCCCTAAACCACCAATCTAGTGAGATAACTTTTTCCATATATGTACCAATTGTAATGTTTGATAGCTGACTTATCAAAGATAACCAGACATATTAAAGGCCAATATAAATATAAGCTAAAAAGTATTTTTCTTTTGTATCATTACATAAAGAATCACAATTAACAATTAACAATTAACATAACATATTATCAACCAATAACTACCAAAAATGTGGATGCTCTGCGTTCCATAGCTAGTACAACCTCAAAGCTTACGATCATTTAATTAACATTTCATAAAATAACCAAAATGCAGCTAATAAAAGAATTTATTCCCAAGAAGCTATATATCATTCCATGCTTTCATCTTTCATAAAACTAAGAAGACAATTAATTTTTATATATACTACCAAATTACCAAAACACCTTACTTTGTATTTACTTAGAAACCTTTGCGATTCTATAGTCTCATCTCAATTAAAAATAAAAGAAAATAAAAGGAAATAGGTGTCACCTAGCCAACTCCAAGAAATATATTGTAGCCCAATCGAGTATGAGATCACTCCATCACCACGCACATTTTGATTATAAATACCATACGACAAACTCATAGGACTCGGTGCTGTAACCAAGAGTTATGGAATGTCAAACTAACAAGACTCAGTGCTGTGCTATTAATCTTAGTAATATAAAATATCAAACCACCCTTGTATCGAGTTAGCTTTAATTCCTCTAACCAAAGATTTATAAGTTTATTTACCTATGATCATGATGCATTTTCGTTTACTTCCGAGACAAACGAATCAGTTTTTGGTGGTCTTCTCACAACTGCTACTTGCAATATATAGAGCATTTCGAGGTCGACCCCACCAATATGATACATAGGTCTAACTACTATAATAACATGTTCAATTGCATTAATCACGCCCCTCAGGTGTAAGAATCACGCATACTATTATAATCGATAATCCATCATTGACAGTCACAAAGTAAAAATTCATGTGGTTTGATTTATTGCGAGTCGTATTCGAATATATCAATTCCATTGAGATATTCACGTCACAAGTTCCTGCCACTTTCTTGTCACGACATATGTCGTGCAACTCAAATCTTAATATCCAATTAAGATTCATTCACTTGCGATCCCGTTTTAAAAGCCAAGTACTGGACTTTTTCCCACCTCCATCTCAGGGAAATTCTATCCCGGACCCTCCCTAATGGAGCCGGTCCTTCTCCACCACACAATTGTGGTGGGGTTGGTGATATTTTACCTCCACCACCCATACAAAAACCACCCACCCCACCATAAATGTGTGGTGGGGAAGGACCGGCTCCATTGGTGAGGGTCTGGCATTGAATTTCCCCTCCATCTTATCCCATAAAAAGTTGAAAACTACCTTGGTATTCATGGACTTATTTATTATCAACACTTATTAATGACATTTAAACGTGAACAAAACCCCAATTGATTTTTCTATAAATAAAATATGAAATTCATACAATTTACTTGATATTAAGAAATAATTTCTACAATTTTGGAGCAATTTGATTGACTGATTTATGAAGAAGATAGATTTTATTGACATTATCTCTTTAATATTTGTTTTAATAAAATAAAGATAAATATCACATGATTTAAGCATCATTTGATTGATCAATATTTTTATGTGGCACAATTTAATTACTATGATTTCTTAACTGCAAGATTAATATTATTTGCTGGAACACCTTAATTTGACACGTGGTGAGATTTGATTTGACGATGACATGACTATTAAAATATCAATTGAGTTTCAACTCTGAAATTAAATTTGATGAATTTTATTATATATATTAAAAGAATTAAACTGATATTACATTATTCACTTATTTCAGTTTAATTGGAACCACAATGGACTTGTCAACCACTTTCAATATTATGTAAAATTACAATAATAGTTTGCAAATAACTAAAATCTACCAAGGAAATTCTATCCCGGACCCTCCCTAATGGAGCCGGTCCTTCTCCACCACACAATTGTGGTGGGGTTGGTGATATTTTACCTCCATCACCCATACAAAAACCACCCACCCCACCATAAATGTGTGGTGGGGAAGGATCGGCTCCATTGGTGAGAGTCTGACATAGAATTTCCCCTCCATCTTATCCCATAAAAAGTTGAAAACTACCTTGGTATTCATGGACTTATTTATTATCAACACTTATTAATAACATTTAAACGTGAACAAAACCCCAATTGATTTTTCTATAAATAAAATATGAAATTCATACTATATAATTAAAGTAACCGAAATTATTATTTTATCATTGTTATCTAGGGGTGTTCACGAGTCGAGTTCGAGCTGAGCTGGACTAAAAATCCCGACTCAAGCTTGAGCTCAAAAAAATAATAGTTTTTGATAAAAGTAGATTATTAATTTTATATTTATTCATATATTAATTAAATATAATCATAAATAATGTCAAAATATTATTATTTATACGTAATTATTATTATAATATATATCATATTATATATAAATAAAAATATATATGAATAAATATTTATTTATATATATTAATTAAAAATTATTTTTTTACTTGCGAGCTGGAATTTTGGGGCTCGAGCTCGACTCATTTGGCTCGGCTGCTCGAGCTCGAGCTCGAAATGAGCTATTTTCAAGCCGGCTCGACTCGCGTAACACATACCATATCAAAGTTTACAACCATTTGATTAACATTTTGTAAGATAACCAAAACGCATTCTGATCACGTTAAAACTTTCTATCAATTCGAATTCTCCCAAAATACTTCAACTTCTTGTTGTAAAGTGTAACCATCAAGTTATTGGCTGACTTAAAATATAGCCAAAATCGAGCCGTATATAAGCTCGAGTTAAACAAATCAAAATTTAATGGCTAAAGATATTTCACAGCAATAAAAGTTTGAAGAAAAGATGGCGTACAAGGGGAATGGTGGAATCATTAATGTATGTACCTAAATATCTATATTCTTAAACAGTATATATGTAAACATCCAAATCCATTGAAAGTGTCCTGTATCAGTCTATATCATATGAAAATGATACCTTTACAAAACCACGGGCTCATATTGGTGAACATTTAATATTTTATTTTAATATAAAGGTTAAAAATTGTTAGCATCCATATTATTATATTTGTTCCTCGCGTTGTTTTGTTGTCATTTGTTCTCTCATCTAATTATATTCCTAACTTTATTTTTATTTGTAAATGGCATTAAATAAACAAATGCTTAATTATAAAACGTGCCTACATACTATTAGTTATCTATCAGTTATTAATTTTATTTTATTGGTTTATTTCATAGTCCCCCCCTCTTTTTTATGTTTTTTTCCTACTTAACTCCAGCAACCTTTTTTCTAGTATGGGTATATATATATCATATTGTTATCCTGTATATTATATTTTACAGTTCAAAATTAATTTTCATATAATTTTCATATAATATATATGTTTTAAGCATTTCAAAGAGAATTACAACATTATAGCATGGTAAAATTATCATAATACATATTACTAAACAATTATCATAGAGTTCATGTCTAGTTTCAATTAGTGATGACAATGGGACGAGTTCGAAACAATGTAATACAAGACTCGAGACCGTCCCGTTCATAGTTTTAAAACTCGAACTCGTCTTGGATTCGGTCAACACCCGGATCGGGATGAGTCTTCGGCGGGTTTGGATCCTACCTTGTGGACCCGGTATAAAAATAATTTTTAACTTTCTTTATCTATGATATTTCACAAACATATTCAAAACAAATAGAACAACATTAAAGTAACATAGACACCAAAAATATATTCAAAATGATAATTATCAGATGCTTAAATGTAAATTAATTCACCATAAGTCCAACTTTAAGTTTATAAAGTTATCTTCAAATTTTAAAACAAGTACAAATATTAAATAAATCATCAAACCATATATAAAAGTTTCAATTTGTAAAGTAGTAGTTTTTGTTATATTTTAAGTAATAAATTAAATAATAATAACACATGTATATAATAAAGTATATTATTAATGATCGAGTGCGAGTCCAGATCCTGGTAGGAGACGAGTATCTGTCGGACTCGGATCCAGTCCTGGACCCAACTGGGTCTCAATTTTTTATATTTCATAGTCTGACTCGAATCCCAGCCCATCGATCCTATTTTTTTGGACTCATTCACGATCTATTGAACTGGTCGAGGCGAGTCCTCACTTTTTCAGATCTCATTATCATCCCTACTTTTTGACCTGTTTAACTTTTTTATACATTCTATTCTAGAATAACATTTGAGGGCATAATCCTAACTATTATTAACCACATATCCACATTTATTTGCGATTTATATTGAGTAATAAAAGGATAACAGTATATCCATAATTTTTTGTAGTAATAACTCAAAAATAACAAAATAGCTTGGACTAAGTATATCAAGCTAATTGTTATTATAAATTTAAAAATAATTATCAATATTGGTAGTTTAGACTCAATTAAATTTAATTAGTATTGAGTTTGTGAATATATACTAATTATAGTATATAAAAGTAAACATTCTTACATTTTAGAAAATTTAATTTATAGTATATAAAAGTTCACATTCTTACATTTTGTTTACACTTTGCCTCCTATCTATAAATCAATCAACGATAACATTAATAGTTGAATTAATGATACATAAATATTTATTTAGTTATTCTCATCTTCTTTTTTCTCCAATTTTTTTCTTGTTCTCTTCTTCCTTTCTCATCTGACAATCCCACCACCAATAGGAACAGTATTCAGTGTTCCCCTGTTCCTTTTTCCCTATTAGACTATGTGGAATGGGGGGAAATTCTATCCCGGACCCTGCCCAATGCAGCCGGTCCGGGATAGCCACACATTTCAGGGGTGGTGGGTGTTAAATTACAACACCCACCCCCACAAATGTGTGGTCCCCACGAGAAATGTGTGGCTATCCCGGACCGGCTGCATTGGGCAGGGTCCGGGATAGAATTTCCCATGGAATGGGGTGTTGAAAATAGGGTGTTTAATATTTTAAATAGTTGAAACCATTGGAAGAGGGTGTTTAATGGTGATGTGGATTAAATTGGTGGAGAAATTTTACATGGTGTTGAAAAGGTTACATGACATGATCTTATTGGCTAACCATATTGTAGATATTTTTATCACACTCCAATTATTTGATGTTAATTATTTGATAATAAATAAATTTTTTTATATAAAAAAAAATATATCAAAATTCATCATTTTTTCTCCTCTATAAATAGAGACTAGTTTCACTTGATTTGGATACCAAAAAAAATTCGATCATTTTCAATATAATCATATTATTATCCTTTACTAAATTATTGTTCTTTATCTTTTAATATTTTGTGAGTGAATGGATCTTAACAATAATCCTTTCAATTCTCAAAATTCGACTAATTGTCAACTCTTGTGTTTATTTGCTAATACAAAATTAATAATATGATAAATATTTAAACGATAATATTATTATAATCTAATTATAAAATTAAAAGGATAAATAAATAAGATTAATATTTAGATAAATATTTAAATAAATTTAAAAAAATATCAAAAAAGAAATTATTTCATCGTTATTTTTAATTATAAACGATAATTTTATTATAATCTAATCATAAAATTAAAAGGATAAATAAATAATAATATGAGATAAAAGTAGTGGGGTAGGGTGTTGAATATTATTAAACAAAACCATTGTAGAGTGTAAAATTTGAATGGGTGTTTAATTATTATGTGGAAGAGAGATAAGATGATGTGGAGTGTTGAGAATTGAAAAAGAGGGTGTTTAATATTGTGACCATTGTACATAGTCTTATTAAACAAGTTTTGCTGAATAAAGTTTTATTTTTTTTTAATCCCAATTGGAAATTTCTGATAGAGATCCAAAATTTAAGTTTGCTTTATAACCAATGATATTGTAAATAGAGTTTATCCACCTCATAAATTAAAATACTTGACTACTTATTTTGAATTCAATTTTTGGTAAAATTTCAAAATCAGTCACACATCTTGATTTTCATTTTCATTATAGAACTAGAGGGTATTTATTGCGTCTGTAAATGTGCGCATTGTGTGTCTATGAATATGCATGCTTGTATAGTACGTGATTAAATGTGTGCAATATGTGTAAAATTAAAGATACGTATATAAAATTATCATAATTTTATGAAATAATTTTCTATGCAATACATATATGTATATAAATGTACATATGTATATAGAGTACAAATCACAATATGTATATGCATATATTTCCACTTTCTAAAAAAATGAATATTCTTTTTCTTTTCCCCTAAATGCAGCCTCGGATGTTATCTTTACCTCTGTTGTGGGCGATGTAGAAGATGATCATTGCCAATGTAAGCCAAATATATGCATATATATATATATATATATTATATTACCTATTTTTAATATTTGGGGTGTTTGTTTTTATAGTATAATATTTCTCAATGGCTTGCAAATAATACCAAGCATTTGATAAAGAATGTTGTGGTAATCCAAGATGTATAAAAAGTTATTTTGGCCCTTCTGTTAGTATGGCTAATTATTTGAGCTCTTCTTTTACAGTTTCAAATTACATTTATCTCATTCCGACCCACAAAGTTTGGTTTAAATCTGAGAATATATTCAATGGATTATTACTAAACACCCTATGGATTAAGTTTGAAAATGCTAAACACACCCTATGTTAATAAAATAGGCAAATTGTCCACTTTATTATCTTAATTATGCATGAAACCCTTTTTTGTAAGAAAAGTGCGAGTGTTTTTCATGATTTTTGTCCTTACTTGCATGTTAATTTGATATTTTATAAATCATGCAATTTAAAAAATACAATGTTATTACCAAAAAAATACACATATTTGCATTTACCTTTTTAACATAAAGTGAATATTATACAAATTTTTTTAGTAACAAATGTGCTGATTTGGGGATATGATTTTCTGTTCCAAATTCTAATTCCATCTTTTATTCCATATTCATTTTAGATATTTAGATGTTTGACACATATAATTCACAAATACACTTATTAATGATGTTTAATATGTGTAAATATTTTGATACGTATTAAACATCTAATACATGGAATAAAAAATGGAACACGATTTGGAATTGAATATCTTGTCCCGCTGATTTGCCTATGTTTTAACAAAGTTCAATTTTTCTTAGCATTTTTAGACTAACAAATGGAGTATTTTTAACATTTTTAAAGTAAGACATGGAGTGCTTTGTAATAAACCTGATTATTTATAACAATACAATTGAATCAGTGGAATAATGTCACAAAATCATTTTTAAGAAAAAATTAGTAACCATAAAGTTGACTAACAAAAGGGGACAACAATGTAATGATGAGATGTAATTTTGAAAGATGTAAAGGAGAATCAGTGTAATTAATCCTATTTTAACGAAATCCTTCTATTTTGCTCGAGTGTAAATGCTGATTCTGCACATGCATATTTTCTCTTTTTTATTCTTTTCAAATGAACTTTTGGAGATGGAAGTTCATTTGCAAATATGTTAGTTGTTTGGTGAAAAATTCAAATGGATTTTTAGAATAAACAACTTTTGAAATTTTTATTCCAGCACTTTTGTGAAAAATTATATAAGTAGTTAGTCT
Organism: Verbascum thapsus; assembly: GCA_963669365.1. Taxonomy (NCBI): domain Eukaryota; kingdom Viridiplantae; phylum Streptophyta; class Magnoliopsida; order Lamiales; family Scrophulariaceae; genus Verbascum; species Verbascum thapsus. The sequence goes on along the minus strand of OY770117.1, from coordinate 7,753,234 downwards.
CACCAAACACTTTACATTTCTAAAGCATTTATTTAAAATGTCCATTTGAAAAAAGTTCATTTCACAAATGAACTTATAATTGAAAAGTGAATCCAAACAGATCCATTAAAAACATATATATACATATATATATTTCACCAATTATTGTTTTGAAGAACAAGGTTCTCGAAATAATTATTGGAATATAAACAATTCATTTAGAATCAACTTTTAAACAGAATTTTGACAACCTTTTTGCCAAAAGAAGTTATTAAACATAGTATAAAGACTAGAGAATTGCATTAAAATGAGGAACTTACATACACTTACAAACAAATCTCATAATTACATGTGATCAAAACAAAAAATCATCTCAATTAAACAAATCTTAACAGAGCATTCACTTATACGTCTTGGCATGAAGTATAATCTGCCTTAGCCCTCCTATTGGTCCAACAATCATCAAAAGAACCCCAAATATTATGCAAACCTGATATCCCATCAAATATTAACCTTTTTTTTTTCTAAGAAAAAAATATATTCAAAAAAATACGAAAAAAATTTAAGGTGGATTAAATTACCCAATTCGCGAACCAAGATAAGCTAAATCTCTTTGGTTTGTGAATTGCCAGCCAAATGATACATGGAAGCTGCAGAAATATTGAGTAGTAAGTTTTAGTATAATATATTTTGCTAAATATGAAGTTATATTTATTTACCAAATTACATAATAGTATATATTCGAGACGATTATAGTAATTAGTAGCTTACAAAGTATGTGGTTGGGGCAAAAGCAAATCCTCCGAAAAACGATAGAAGCCCGCTGAAGAAAGGGAATGTTATGGCGATAAACATTGTAAAAGCTGAAATCAAGAAAATGCAAATAGCGATAAGTAACAAAAAAATCGATTACAGAATATAAAATCACTATAACGAATCATTAATAGGAGGAAAACGGGCAGTTTAGATACATACCGACGTAAATATTCCTTGAAACAAAGCGTAAATACCAAGTTGGTTTGAACCTTAGTTTCTTAACAAGCACGGTTTCCATCATGTCGAAAACCGGCATTGCATAAATCTGCAAAGTACCAAAACCATATAGAATTAAGGGATAATTACATGTACGCTCCCTTACTTAATGGTTAATTACCGGAAGCCCATTGAGGTTATGTAAATTACTAAAGACACCTACAACTTGAAAAATATATAGGGAATGAAGTTGTAATATTTTTAATTATGGTGGCGTCTGATGCGGGATCAAATTTGTGTCACGTGAATTACACAAGGGGATGGGATCTAATGTTTAATGAATTGAGGTTGCACTCAGTAACTTCGAGCTGCTTATGTACATACTTTGATAGAATCAAGCTCAATATTGTAATCTTAAAAGCCTCTTCGTATTTCTAAGATATTGTACGCCTCGATCTTAAAAACTCAAAGAGTATTTAGTATTTCTAGTTTTTATAGTGAAAACCAGATAATCCTATTTTCATTTATTAATATTATATTTATAACAAGCCTTGTTGGGCCACAGACTCACCTTATTGGCCCGTCAGCTCAGTTCGCATTGCACGGGCCATGAACGTAAAATATTATCGTTGCACTTATATAAATTATTTTATTAAATTACGAGAATACCCTATTCATAAATTAGGACCCATCAGCGTCCACGTAACTTACCCTAGAGTTAAACAATAATTTACTTTCTTATACTATCATACAAATAAATATACGATAACAAGATATATCATGCGGTTACCTGATAACTTCCAATAAGATGAATGACCACGAACATGTTAGCCATTGCAATGAGCCACGTCGGTTTCTCTAGCGAAATAAGAATATTCTCTTCAACGGAATTTCCAAACATCCAATATCCAATAAGAGCAACGGGAAGGTAGCAAATGGCGACAATAATATAAGAAACGATTACACCCCTCCACATAGGCCCCTTTGATGGTTTTTCCGGTGTGGAAGGCATAGTCGCTTGAATTTCCATCACCACATTGTGGCCACCGTAGGCAAATACGATACTTCCCAATGCGCTAAAGAAGTCAAAAGTCGTACCAGCTGTAGTCTTTGATCGATAGCCATATTGCACGTCGGGTTGCACGCCCTTGTCGACTGAGGCGCCCCAAGCGATTGTAGAGTAACTTTTATAGGAAAATATATCAAGAAAGTTAATAACTTGCAACATTATGAGTTTCTCAAATTCGTACTACATACTAATATACTTTTTTTTCCGTTTTTTTTTTGGTTTTGTTTCTATCATCTTATTTTTCCACTATACAAACGTGAAACTTACGCGAACTAAATAGACGCATAGAAAACACTAGGATCATGACCTGGTGCTATGAAGGCAAAAACTGTAAAACTTGTCATGTAACTATAGGGAGTGACAAACTTAGTCTTGCAAATTATAAAGTGACACTTAAGCTCCATTCGTTTGACAGAGAATGAAATCTAAAATGAGAATTGGATTTTTGGTAATTTGATTACTAGAAATCTGATTCCATTAATAGTGTTTGGTTGTATCCAAAAAACTGGGTAAGGGAATAAATTTTATTCCCTTTTTATGTTTAGTTCAAATACATATAATAAAGAATGTAATCCAAAATTAAATTTTTTTTACTTAAATACCCTTATTTTCCATACCTAGATATGTCACTCCTACTATATAAGGGACAAATTTTGCAGTTCGATAATGTTACATAAAACAATTTACTACGATCTCTTAATAAATTAGTCTCTCTCGTTCTAAATATTTCGTTGCAATTAAAAGTTGTCGACTAAAATGAGGTACAAATAGCTAGACGATACCTCAAAGACATAACTGCAGCCGCCAACGATACCCCAGAGATCGAATTGAAGCTCGGAAGTTGGGACAATACAAAGTGAACAGATGCAAAGATGATGATGAAATACGAAAGCTTTATATTTTTGCAATCTTTGCAGATTAATTTGTGAAATTGTTGTAGTGATTGGCCTCCTGTGACCATGTATACTATGTCGACCCCAACTTCGACTATTAGCTGTTGAGGCACAACAATCCATAGGCCAAGTTTTGGGCCAAAAGCGTGCTGTCCAAGCTCGTGATATCTGTCGAAACGTTTTCCAGGGACTACTTCATGCATCTCAACCATTTGCCATAACGAGTATAGAGTGATGATCCAAGATACTACTAATACTGTCATTCCAGGTCCCCTGAGAAAAAGTGAGTAGTTTTGATGGTTAATAATCGAACACTAGGTGGCGTTATAAGACATGAATAAGAACGTGGTTTAATGAAATTGAGTTAGTCGAAAGGCGAGAAGGAGAAAATTTTATTTTACCACGAAAAATGAGTGAAATATTTGAACTTCTAGAACTTAATAATACTCGAGCAAGCATGTTGCTGTTATAATATATTTAGAATATTTTCATTAGTTTTGTGTATGATCTTTATCTATTTATGTGTTATGTTTTCTTATATTTATATTTTCCTAGTTTATTTAAGTTTACCTTAATTGTGAGTCATGTAACACTATATATACCTTTCATCATCGATAATAGAATTAACGGGATTTCATATTAATTATTCATCATTAAAAATTGATAAAAGTCCAATACTTTGTTCAATATGTAATTGCAGAAAACACAATTTCCTCACAAAAGATGAGGAAAACTAGATAAAAGCACGATCAATTGACTATTTTATAATGTCTCAATTTTCATTACAATCATAACATTTGTGTACTTGCAGTTATTGCAATAATTTCCCTAGACAACCAAATAAATCAACAATTTCATTTTTTTCAACATTATATTTTCATTTTAACTTATAATATCCTCATTTTATCATCAAAAATCTTGAACCCAACATACCAATAATGACTAAATAATTAATTAGTTTCAAAATAGTAATTAATACCATCCAAGCTGAGACATGGCATAAGGGAGACCAAGAACTCCAGCTCCAACAATGGCGGTGACATTGTGGAATGCTGAGAACCACCATTTTGCAGTTCTCGATGAAGTTATTGGAAGCCAATCATCTATTGCTCTCTCTTCTGCAGATTTCTCATCCACCTATACATACAATTTCAATATATATATATATATATATATCACATTCATGCAGATGAGAGAGAGAGGAAGAGAGAGAAAAGGATGACTTACATTTTGAAAGTAGTTGTTCTGATCATAACTTGGACCTTCAGACTCCATTAATTGCTTTAAAGGATGCAGTTGTTGAGGAAGGTGAAGAAATGGTAAGAAGAGGAGAAATTCAATTGTTTTGAGGATAGTGGTGGTGGAGTGGCCTAAGAGGTGGTAAAGGTCTTAAATTACATATGTTTTTATATATTTTAAGGAGGGTGATTAATTACAATTAGTTAAAATATTAATGTAATTTTCGAAAAATTATAGTTCGAATTAAGCTTAGTTGAATCCAAATTGTTTTGGCTGAATTCACATTTTTTAAAAATTATATTGGTTTATATTTTGTCGAGAAATGCAATTGTCACTAGCGAGATGATCTGGCTAAGTCTCTAACTTTTAACTTAAGTGCCACGAGTTTAAACATATTTGATGACTTATTACATAAGACCTTTTCATAATTTGATCTAGTGCAAATTAAAGTTTATTTCAAATTGCATCTATTGGGTTGCAGTGACTAAATTAAATTATATGTCTAAATTAAATTATATGACTAAATATATTTCAAATTGTATTTATATGACTTTTTACATAAGAACTTTTCTTTCAAGTTGTATTTAAATGTCAAATGCCACGAAATGAATATTTTATGATAATTAAGTTCCTTTTAAACAGACACTGCAAATTTCAGTTGACTTAATTATTTTGTTACCAAAAAAGAGGAAAAATATAATAAAGCAATGATACTAGCATTTTGTACTATTACACATAACTTGAACGAGAATGTTTTATTTTTAACATTGGAATAACTCTAAAATAAATTTTCTTAATTATGTAGAAAAGAAATGGAAAATAAAAAGAATTTTATGTTAAGTCAACTCAAGGTTTAAACCACCCCACCATCCCCACATCCCTCAATATATTCACAAAGCTAAGATAAGAAATGAAAATCCATAAATTAAGGACTTATAATTAATCCCGAAAATTATGAGTTGGACACATTAATGAATTAATGTTGACTTAGCGAATGAGTTGTACTAATTGTAGAACAATTAATTAATATTGGGTTTTGTTAAGAAAATTTGCAATTGGAGAAGCGCGTCCTTCACAATAATTGTTGCATCTTTACATGGAAAATTACATTTTTTTTAGTCTCATAAGTTATCCTTAATTCAATTCTGATTTAATTTGTTTAAGTGTTTTTTATATTTAATCTCATAATTTTTAAAATATTATTATTTTGTAACATTCAAATTTTTCATACAAAATTTAACGGGCAATTTTGTTAATCAACATTCAGCATTTTGACCAGATTTTTATGAAAGATTTTATGTATAAATAACATGTAATATTGAATAGAAATATTGTGATTATGAAAATACTCCACTTTTGAATGTATTCGTGCATAAATTCTTAAAAAAACATTCGGGTATAAATTGCTGGCTAACAAAGTTAATCGTTTTATCACAAACACAACTCTAGTTTACATAAATTGTATAGTTACGGAAATATACATCTTATGAACTCATTTAGTTTCTCTAACTGCTGAATTAAAATGACACCAAATTGAGATAAAGTATTCAGAATTGCCCAAAAACAAAAAAAATAATTGTATTGGGTATGTGAATGTCGTCTAATCTCGTATATTATCATTAATTAGTCCGTAATTTCCTGATTTGACCATTCTTTTATGTTGCTTGCACGAATAATCCAGCTTATTAATTATGATAAGTTAATAATTTATCATGTAATTAAGCCCTAAACTAATTCGTTCAAACATCCAGAAAATTCCAGCTTATCTGGCAATGGGTCCCATCCATCTCCCATGCATTATTCGTAACTCTGTGTGTATGTGTTTTTCATAGTTTAAGAAAACAATATTAAACATGTAAAAGCCAGCAAGAAAGATTTTCATGTCGCTTAAATGGTTGTAAAGAAAGTCAAATTGTTAAGGAAAAATGATTTACTCTAATTTTGATATAGATATATGAATAAAAATATAGATTTGGTCTTATGGTTTATAGGAATATGTATTATTAGTTCTACAATTTTCGGTTTCAATTTATATGTAGTTATCTATAAGGGGATGCATGTATACTTTTTGTCCATAAGGGGTTAGATGATAATTAATTAACCTATATTTGCCATATAAATCACGATTAATGTGTATATACTCGTATTGGAATTCTATTTTAATTAGTAAAAGAAAGTTGATATTCAGATAATTATCGTGCATAGCAAGAATTATATATATAGTGGTTTATTAGTTATACAAGACTTTTGATGTATTATTTTTTATTCTTATTAGCTTGGCTCAATATTTTATTTGTTCCCACATCATATATATGTATAAATGTTAAATAAAATATTATGAAGGACTTGATCAGGTGCAATTTATTGGAAGTTATAGTAGTTATTTAATTGTTATCTAGGAAATTGCAAGGAAAAGCCTTCAACCTCATAAACATAGCTCTTAATTGTCAATGACTTGATCAATTATTTTATCAGGTTATATAATAGTATACCAGATAAATAATGAAGAGGAATTACGTCAACATAATAGTATTTTTCTTCTTTTTTCTGTATGATGACGTGATATTTTCTTATTTGTTATATATCTTCAAATATGGCTAGCATTTAAAAATTGATTAGAAATAAAAGTATTTTAATTGCAGTGTTGTCTTTGTCGTGTAGACACATAAATCAAATTACAGTCGATGTTGACCAGAAAAATTAGGAAGTATTATATCATTGTTAATGTTATATATCATCGCCAATAAAAAATGAACGATAATATATAGTATTTCTATGCTAATATTAACCATTTAATCACTGATATTTAATCAAATAAAATGTATTTATGATGTAAAATGTAATTCATACAAGTGCATTTATTGGTTTGACTTTTTACCGCATTTTAAACCACAAAAAATGATAAATTGAAGAATATGAAGACTAAATAACTATCTACAAGAAATAAAGTACAATTAATATGAAAATAACTCGAAAAAGAAAAAGATATTGTGAAAGGCAACATTGATTCCATTCTTTCCCTACCTATTGCAAATGTAATTTCAATGAAAAACATATTGAGAAAAATATTTTCCTTACTTACAAACTAAGTTCTTCGTGTTTATTTGCATTTTTTTTTTCTCACTAAAATCCTTAACTCAAACATACATAATATTACTATTAATATTCTACACATATATGTCACACTACAAAAACATACATTTATATTTCATCTTCATTATGAGTAGAACTCATAGTCTTTAGCTTGGATTATAATCTCCCTTAGCCCTCCAATGGGTGCAATTACCATCAAAAGTACGCCCAATATTATGCAAATCTGATATTCCAAAATTCCAAATAAAAAAACTAATTAGAATTTATATTCGAGAAATAAATGAAATTAATACTATACATATGTTATTATCGATGTGGCTCGATTCATTTTGTGTAAAGGTATAGACAAGGGTTTTATTTTTTAGGTAATTAATTGGTCTATACAAGCATTTTACTTAACCCACCTACTAAATTGGACATGCTAATCCAAACTAATTCCAATTTCCACATATTATATTCATTTTAATATCATCGAGTTTTCAATGTCTTATGATTTAGAAAGTATTAATATAAAAATCTATTAAAACCAATCCATTGCAAGTGATTTAACAACATTATTATATATATATATATATATATGCAAAAACTAAGGAAGAAAAAATGAACGAGAAATATGAGAGTTAAATATGCATTACATACCCAATTAGTGAACCAAGACAAGCTGAATCTTCTTGGTTTACAGATTGTAAGCCAAATGACACAAGGAAGCTGCACAGAGGATAATAAAAATTTAAACTATATATTCAGTTTGCAAAAATTAGAAAAAAAAATTCTGAAAAAAATTTAAAACATTAGAAGCATTCTTACAAAGTATGTGGTGGGGGCAAAAGCAAAACCTCCAAAGAATCCAAGAAGAGCATTAAAGAAAGGGAATGTCATGGCTATAAACATTGTAAATGCTGAAATCAAGAAAATGTGTAAACATATTAGATATAATATATTATACTTTTCGATAAGACGAAAGTCGGATAGTATAAATACATCTTCACATTTAGTTGTTCATTTTGATATTCGAAAAATGTGACCCCAAAGTCTAAAAATATCGAGCATTGCCCTTTTTTTTATCACCCACTTCACGATTTTGGCTCCATATTCCCCTAATCATCACATGGTCATAATTAGGGGAGGCAAAATGAGTTCGAAACCATGGTTCCAACTCAATTAGATTAGTTTGGGTTGGGTTGGTTCCTAAGAAATTTTATTTGGTTTCTAATTGGTTTCAACTTGGTTCTAAGTTGGGTCCAACTAATTTCAAGTTAGACCCAAATCGTTTGACAATAATCTAAATTAAAAAGAACAAAATGTAAGGTATGGAGTCGGGTTGGGCTTGGTTCCCTTTTGGGTTGAGTTTGGTTCCACTTTAAAACCATTTAAAAACTCACCCCATTTAAGAACCAACCAGTTGGAACCAGCCCAAACCCAACCCAACCCAACCCACCCGTTTGCCCCCTCTAGTCATAATCATATTATATGAAAACACTAAGTTTGAGCCATAAGTTGGACGAAAAGGTTTGTTTTACATACCGACGTAAATATTCCTAATGACAAAACGCAAATACCAACTGGGTTTGAATTGTAGTTTCTTTACCAGCACAGCTTCCATCATGTCAAAAACCGGCATTGCATAAATCTACACAAGTCCAAACATCAAACAGAGCTAAAAAAAGGAATTCGATAAATTTGGGAGAGATAATTAGGTTAATAACTCACCTGATAAGCCCCAATAAGATGGACTACAACAAACAAGTTAGCCACTGCAATGAGCCATGTAGGTTTCTTTAGTGAAATGAGAATATTATCATCTACCGCATTGCCAAACATGGCGTAGCCAATAAAAGCGACTGGGAAATAGCACAATGCGACAAGTATATAAGCACCAACCACACCCTTCCACATAGGCCCCTTCGATGGTTTTTCCGGTGTAGAAGGCATAGTCGATTGTATCTCTAGCACGATATTATGGCCCGCATAGGCAAAAGCCACATTCCCCATTGCACTAAAGAAATTAAAAATATTATCGGCTGTAGTTTTGGCCTTATAGTCATATTGCACGTCTTTTTGCACGCCCTTGTTGATTGAAGCTCCCCAAGCGATAGTAGAGTAACTTCATAACACAACATATATGTTATTACGTATATTAGACACGCGAAATGGCCGTATATTATCATTTTTAGCTTAGTAACGCAGCGTTACAAACTTTAATTTAGGGACTTGAGACAAACGTAATAGTTTAGGACTATAAATGACGTTGTCCCATGTTTTGTTTTATTTTATATCGTCCCATAATATTGTGATATGTTACTAATATTGTGGAAGATTCCCTACCGATATTATCGGGATTTGAATAAATGAACTTTTGAGTCTAAAATTTTTATCAGGATTTCTATAATATGAAAACTGGATTTTCAACATAAAGCATAGAGATGGCAATTGGGTTGAATGTATTGGGTTTGAGTTGGGTCCATTTGAATTGGGCTTAAAGTGGATCGGGTCCAATTGAGTCAAATGTCAAAAAATATGCATTATAGTTGGACCCAATAAGAACCAATTATGAATCAAACTGGTGTAAAAGGTTATTGTAGAGTGTAGAAGGTAGATTTGTTGACTCATAGTGGAAAATAGGCTGGACCCAAATTGGGCCCAATTTAAAACCCAATTGGACCCAAAAAAATATTAATAGCCAACCCAGTTGGAACTAAAATGTTAGAACCCAACTCATTGAAAATTTAGGTTTATGTGGAACTATTTTATGAACCCAAATTGTCACCCCTAATAAAGTACTAGACAGTCGGATTACCATATAGATGTGACAGCTGCTGCAAGTGACACACCGGAGACCGAATGGAAATTGGGAAGTTGGGAGAGTACAAAGTGGACAGAAGCAAATATCACGATGAAATGAGAAAGCTTGATATTTTTGCCATCTTTGGAGACCAAATCGTGGAATTTTTTAAGAGATTTGCCTCCAAGGATCATGTATACTATGTTTACCCCGACTTCGACTATTAGCTGTTGCGGCACTACAATCCATAGGCCAAGTCTTTTACCAAAAGCGTGTTGTCCAAGTTCGTGATACCTGTCGAAACGTTTTCCAGGTACCATTTCATGCATCTCTACCATTTGCCATAGAGTGTACAAAGTGATGATCCAAGATAATACCAAAACTGTCACTCCAGGACCCCTAGAAGATTATTATAAAAACCAATTAGACGGAGGAAGAAAATTGAAAGAACAATGGTACGTGCAAGCAGAGACGGAACTGGAAATTGGAAAAAAATTGAAAATGGATGGGCCGCGAAATACGATGGCTGTTATAAAACTGTATATGATTAAATAAAAAGTTAATATATAAAATATACATATATTAATTTTTTTCAATTTTTTTTCGAGTCCGCCACTGCATGCAAGACAAAATTTACGTAGATCGACAAATTTTCAATAGTTTCACAAAAGAACTATAGGTCCTTATTAATTTGACCCGTTAGAGATTATTGCAGGGTTGTAGCGGCACTGAGGGTTCTTATTATCTTGTTGTAACAAATCCAACTATACATAATCTTATATTGCTTATTTCCCTCCAATTTGTTAAAAAAAAAAAAATTCATGAGTCATGTGTGTGGCACGTAAAATTAAAAAATTCTAGTGCAATTTGTACTAAAATTGTTTTTTTTTTTAATATAATGTATCCAAATTGTCGGTGAGTCATAAAGTATCAAAAATTTGTACACGAAAACTTAGTATATTAAAATTGTAATTTTGCATAAATCCAAGGGTACGTGATCTATTGTAAAACGACAATAATACCATTCTAAAATGACCGAAATATACTTATTAAAGTTGTTTTCGAAAGAGTATTTAAGAACATGATTCAAGGGTTTATTAAAGTTGTTTTTGAGGGTAACTTTTTACCATCCCAATTTAGACATTGCATAAGGGAAACTGAGGACTCCAGCTCCAACCATAGCTGTAACATTGTGAAAAGCTGAGTACCACCATTTTGCCGTTCTTGGTGAATTTATAGGAAGCCAATCATCTATGGCCTTTTCTCTTTCAGATATCTCATCCATCTATATAGACCATTATATGAGCAACAAAACATGATCATCATGTAATTAAGCAAATTATTAAGAACGAAAAAATCGCTAAAAATTCAAAAGACTTACGTTTCTAGAGAAGTTGATCTTGTCATCATACTGCCCTTCGGGTCTAATCATATTTCGCAAAGTTTAGAGAGTCGAAATGGCAAAAAAAAAACCCGAAGAAAGAAAATATTAAGAATCGATTGCAATCAATAGAGTTATCAAAGACTCATTCATGTATATGTGCTTCTACAAAGCTTGACACAAGATATTTAATATAAGAGTTGAATGAGACGTATGTAATTTGTTTGACTAACTCTTAGATTAATTTAAAAAAATTCAGGCCTTAGGATAATAATAATTGAAACGAGAAAGACTTTCAGAAGTTTACTCGCCTGTATTTTCCTTAGAAATTTCCAAGAAACTCGCATATTTCAACGAAAAGAAATAAGATAACAATTAATGAGTCTTTTGGAATTAATTATTTTTATTAATCTATAAAAATAATTGAAGTCAGTTAAGAAGAACCATCTTGATTTCGTTTTTCACGTTATATATTTCAATATTGTTAGTTTTTCTTGCACGAATACTAATGTTTAGTTTATAGGTGTAATATTATTTACCCCTTAAGACTTTGGGTAGTGGACAATGTTAAGGAAATCTCATAAACTTATTGATTTCAATTAATTAGTGGTGAACTTATGCATGAGTTATAGGTCTAAGTAAACGACTGTTACATGCATTTATTTAATAGTAGAATAATTTAATTCATTATTTCTCGCACCCCAAACGAGGTTAGATATTCATATATTATCCTAGGCTGACTTTTGGCAAGTGAAAGGAATGTCAATAACTAATGTGAACGAAATTTCTAAACCCTAGAACCAAACTTGTGCATGTCTTAATCAACATCACTAATTAACTAAGATTCAGTAGAAATTTATTATTATTATTATTATTATTATTATTATTATTATTATTATTATTATTATTATTATTATTATTATTAACTACGTCAAACAAATTGTATATTAATTCGTCCAACTCATCATAATTAGGATAAACCAATCAAAATCCTTCGTTTTTAGGATATCATCTTTTTTAAATATATTTAGGGGAAGTGGTTATGGTGGGGGTTTTGCACCTTGACTTCCAGATTCCACCCACCCCATCCTATACGTAATTAAATATATATATAATATATATATATATATATATTTAAAAATTATCTTTTTGATAACAAAAAAAAAATGAAACATATTGTATTCCCATGTAAATTATGCAATATATGTATATATATATGTATATAAAGCTTTGCCACAACTTCGCCCATCCTTCAGTCTCCTTCTCCCTTAACCGAAAATTCTTAAGCAATTGTGTATACTTTAAAGGTTATATATATATATATATATTTATTAATTGTAGTTCAATTGGATTCTTGAATCTTTCGTTTAATTATTACCTCTAAAGCTAAGCCATATTTGTCCAAGTATTGACTTGAAATTTTCAGACATGCATGGAAGATTCTAATACCACATGATTATTCCTCGACTATATTCATTTAATACTAAAGTGTCTTCTAGTTTAAGAAGTCTATATGCCTTATGTCTTGACTCTTGGGTGATGGAAAATGTCTTGAAAACGCACACATATGTATATATATATATATATATATAACTCTAGATTAGGGTCCTCCCATATATAAGAACCTTTAATTGCTCCCATTCAATGATAATTCTAATATTAATTTTGTAAAAAAACAAATATAATTTAGATGAGAAAATGTAAAACGAAACTGATTTTAAATAGTATAAAAACCAAAATAATTGAGATAGAGAAGTGGAAAAACATTAGTTAGCTTATAAAATAAAAGTGCAAAAGCCCCAAAAAATTACATATTATCCTTGAATATGAATTTCTTAAGATGAATTACCAATGATATTTGTGAGATTTTAAAAGTTAGTATATTGTTTTTATAATTTGCATGCACAAAATATGTATATATATATATTATATATGGAATTTAATTAACCATCTTTTCTTCTACCCTGGAATTTTCTCTCTCCAGGAGAAAAAGCCTCTTAGGGTTTCCTCCGCAGGGCAGCCGCCGCCCTCCCAGTGGCAGCGGCTTTGCTCCGGCTTGTTTTCAGGCGGTGTATCCGTCTCTCCCGTTGCCTTCGTCTTTTTCCTCGGCTTCGATTCTCTCACCTCCACCTTCCTCCTTGTTTTCCTTTTCTTCATATCCTCCACCCCATAAAAAATGGCAGATTCAAGAGTTATCCACCTCACACCTTCCATTCCGCTACCGTCTCGAGGCGGAGCCAGTCAAGAAGTTTTCACCCATCCCCGGGAAGTTTTTACAAAGGTCGTCCTGCTCCAAGTCTTACCCAGGTGTACCCATTTCAAAACAAGCCTCACGAGCACCAAACAGCCCAGATCTGCTACCTTACGTTCCTATCAACCCGGAGTTGCCTTCAAACTGCCTGAGCTCCGCCTGTTTCACCCAACCCTCTTTGCCCCATAATGGAGTCCTTGCTGTTTTTGTTGAAGGGGGCGTGCGACCTATGGTTATATCAAAAGATCCGCCCGGGTCCTTCATTTTTTATTTTTGTCTGTTGGATGTTTGTGCTTTGTTTATTTTTTTTCAGTTTTTATGTCTGTTTGTTGTTTTTGTAGGTGTTTTATGCGTTAAGTTTACATGTTTTGGTGTGCTTGTTAGATGGAAGTTGGAAAATCTCGTTGAGAAGTTTTCCACTTTGGGGCACGATTTGAAAATGCAGAGATTTACAACTACGGAGCTTCCTCGGAGCCATATTCAGTACTTGAAAGAGGCTTTCTTGACTCGTTTTATTCCCATAACTGTTTGGGAACCCCGGGAAATTCGCTTTGAACTTTTCTTTAAGTTCAGATTGGGCGATGCTCCCACCCTTGGTTGCTTTTGTGACATTTTTTTACTCCGGAACGCAAATCTCTCTATTTGTAATGCCCGTTGTTGCTTTCGAGCTTTGTGTTGTTGTTTTGTGTCTTTTGTTGGGCATCATCGATTTCCCATATCCCTTTCCCCGACTGTTTCGAGATGCCCTGCTGCGCCCTTTGTAATGTTTGTTTATTTGGTAATATAAGGATGATTTTATCAAAAAAAAAAAATATATATTATATATTATATTACATATATTGTTGACTTATACAGTCCAAAATGAAGGGTATGACCCTAATAGCTTAGCCCGACCGAGACATTATAAGAACATCGACATGTTGACAAGGAAATAACTGTTGAAGTCAACGTTGTCTATTATGCATGTTAAATGTTCTCATAATTTACATTCGAAAACTTTACACCAATATGAATACATAATTGAAGAAATAAAGTACAATTAATATGAAAATAACTCAAAAAGCAAAAACAAAATTGTGAAGGTCTACATTGATTCCATTTCTCTTTCCTGCCTTTTGGAAATTTAATTTCAATGACAAAACATACTTACAAACTAAGCACTTTGTGACTTTTTTAAATAATTTTTTTATCCACTGAAATCCTTATTTAAACATAGTATTAATATTCTACATATATACATCACACTACATAAACATACATTTATATTACGTCTCAGGGGCGGATCCGAAAATTTTTAAAAAAATTGAAAATGGGTGGAGTGAAATATACAATGGTTATAAAATTGTATATAATTAAAATAAAATATTAATAAACTAATTCATATATTTTGGTTCGGGCCCACCCCCATCCTACCTTGTCTCCACCAGTGTTTCGTTTTGATTATGATAGAACTTATAGTGTTTAGCTTGGATTATAATCTTCCTTAGCCCTCCAATGGGTGCAATTACCATCAAAAGTACGCCCAATATTATGCAAATCTGATATTCCACAAGTCCAAATAAAAACTAATTAGAATTTATATTCGAGAAATATACTAAACTAATACGATACATATGTTATTATTGATGTGGCTCGATTCATACCATTTTCTGTATACCACACGTGTATACGGCGTTTTACTTTTTTCTAGATAATTATTTGATCTATACAAGCATTTTACACGCTAATCACTAATATCAAGCTAATTCTAATTTTCATGTATTATATTCATTTTAATATCATCGATGAACATAAATATATATAATAATACATTAGAACCGATTAACTTAACTACAAGTGGTTTCTTACCAAAAGAAGGAAATTTAAAAAATCAATAGTATATAAAAAGTAATATATAGTATTGAGAAATACGAGAGTTAAATATGCATTACATACCCAATTAGTGAACCAAGACAAGCTGAATCTTCTTGGTTTACGGATTGAAAGCCATATGACACATGGAAGCTGAATAGAAAAATAATAAAACTTTATAATATTAAGTTTGTAAAAATAAGGAAAAAAATCTGATAAAAATCTAAAACATTAGAAGCATTCTTACAAAGTATGTGGTTGGGGCAAAAGCAAATCCTCCAAAGAATCCAAGAAGAGCATTGAAGAAAGGGAATGTCATGGCTATAAACATTGTAAATGCTGAAATCAAGAAAATGTGAAAATATATTAGATATAATATATTATTCTTTTCGATAAGACTAAACTCCGATAATGTGTTACAAATATATCTACGCATTTAGTAGTTCAATTTGATATTCGAAAATATCGAGCGTTGCCCCTTTTTTAATATACTCTAATTCACGATTCTGGCTCTGCAACTATACATCACATGGTCATAATCATATACATTGTTTTCGAGCCATAAGTTGGACATAAAGGTTTGTTTTACATACCGACATAAACATTCCTAGTGACAAAACGCAAATACCAACTGGGTTTGAATCGTAGTTTCTTTACCAGCACAGCTTCCATCATGTCAAAAACTGGCATTGCATATATCTACACAAGTCCCAATATCAGAAGAATTAAAAAAAAAACTTGGGCAAAATACAAATAACCCCCACGTGAAATATTTTATTGGCTGAAAACCCCCTATGAAAAAAATATAGCCTAAAAACCCCCTGTGAAATTTTCAAATTGCATAAAAACCCCTATGAAAAAAAATATAACCTAAAAACCCATGTAAATTTTTCAAATTGCATGAAACCCCATGTGAATAAAATAAACCTAAATTAATTGTTGAAACATTGAAAAAAGTTTACCACTATGAAATATAACTACATTGAAAATTAATTATTGGATAAAGTTTAATTAATATCATAAAACTTTATTAGTACTACTATTAATTAATTTGTAAATTTGAAAATTTTACAAAAGGTTTTTAGGCTATATTTTTTTCACAGGGGGTTTCATGCAATTTGAAAATTTTATAGAGGGTTTTAGGCTATATTTTTTTAACATTCATGCAATTTAAAAATTTTACAGGGAGTTTTTAGGCTATATTTTTTTCACAGGGGTTTTCAGCTAATAAAATATTTCACTTGAGGATTATTTGTATTTTGCCCAAAAAACTTCAATAAATTTGGGAGAGAGAAAGAGTGTGATAGGCTAATAACTCACCTGATAAGCCCCAATAAGATGAACTACAACAAACAAGTTAGCCATTGCAATGAGCCATGTTGGTTTGTATAGTGAAATGAGAATATTATCATGTACTGCATTGCCAAACATATAGTACCCAATAAACGCGACTGGGAAATAGCATAACGCGACAAGTATATAAGCACCAATCACACCCTTCCACATAGGCCCCTTCGATGGTTTTTCCGGTGTAGAAGGCATTGTCGATTGAATCTCGAGCACGATATTGTGGCCCGCATAGGCAAATGCCACATTCCCCATTGCACTGAAGAAATTAAAAACAACACCGGCTGTGGTTTGGGCCTTATAGTCGTATTCCACGTCTTTTTGCACGCCCTTATTGATTGAAGCTCCCCAAGCTATAGTAGAGTAACTTCATAACACAACATATATGTTATTACGTATATTATATTATCATTTTTAACTTAGTGTGATATGTTACTACTAGGGGTGGCAATTGGGCGGGTTGGGTTGGTTTTGGGTCGATTCCAATGGGTTGATTGTTAAATGAATTTGGTTCTTAAACAGTTTTAAGGTGGAACCAAATTCAACCCAAAATCAATCCAAAAGGGAACCAAGCCCAACTCAACTCAATACATTACATTTTGTTCATTATAATTTAGATTATTGACAAACGATTTGGGCTAACTTGAAATTTAGTTGTACCCAACTTGGAACCAAGTTGGAACCAATTAGGAACCAAATAAAATTTTCTTAGGAACCAATTCAACCCAAATTGGGTTGGAACCGTGGTTCCGGATCCATATTGCCACCCCTAGTTACTACTAATATGGAACATCTCTTACCAAGATTATCATTTAGATCTCAAAAGGGATTTGAAGAAATGAACTTTTGAGCCTAAAATTTAATTAGGATTTCTATAATATGAAAACGAGATTTCTAAACATAAAGTACTAGGCAGTCGGATTACCATATAGACATGACAGCTGCTGCAAGTGACACGCCTGAGATCGAATGAAAATTGGGAAGTTGGGAGAGTACAAAGTGGACAGAAGCAAATATCATGATGAAAAACGAAATGTTGATATTTTTGCCATCTTTCGAGACCAAATCGTGGAATTTTTGAAGAGATTTGCCTCCGAGGATCATGTATACTATGTTTACCCCTACTTCAACGATTAGTTGCAGAGGCACAACAATCCATAGGCCAAGTTTTGGGCCAAAAGCGTGCTGTCCAAGCTCGTGATATCTGTCGAAACGTTTTCCAGGTACCATTTCATGCATCTCAACCATTTGCCATAGAGTGTACAAAGTGATGATCCAAGATAATACCAAGACTGTCACTCCGGGACCCCTAAAAGATTATTATAAGAATCAATTAGACGGACGATGAAAATTTAAAGAAAAATGGTACGTGCAAGACAAAATTTACGTAGATAGACAAATAATTTATAGGTTCACGTAGGCTGTCAATGGGTGGGTCTTACCCAGACACCCAAACCCAAATATTTAAGTTGGGTCCAGACCCAAATAAAAACTCAGATCCAAACAAGACTCAATATATTAGGCCCACAACCCAAATTAATATATTTCACAAAACCTCCATTAAACCCTAATATATATATACATATAACATATCTCTAACACTTCTTCAAACATCTCATAGCCGTTCACGACACAAATATAAGTCCTTCTTAATTTGACTCGTTAGAGATTATTGTAGGGTTGTCACGGCAACGAGGTTTCTTATTAACTTCTCGTAATAAATCCCACAATACATGATCTAAAATAGCTAATTTCCCTCCAAATTTTATAAAAAAAAATTACCCAATTTCACGAGTCATGTGAGTCACAACTCACACGTGACTCTTTCCGTCGAAATTCAAAAATTCTGGTGCAGTTTGTACTAAAATTGTCACTTTTTTTTCAGTATAATGTACCAAATTTGCCAGCAAACTAAAATAAAGTATTGAAACGTGTACACACCAACTAAAGTATTGAAACGTGTACACACCAACTTAGTATATCAAAGCTGCAATTTTTGACCAAATTCAAAATGACAATAATACCATTGTAAAATGGCCAAAATATACTTCGAGTAGGGATGATTCACGAGTTTATTTAAAGTTGTGTTTGGTAAGAGAACTTTTTACCATCCCAATTGGGACATTGCATAAGGGAAACTCAAGACTCCAGCTCCGACCATAGCCGTAACATTATGAAAAGCTGAGTACCACCATTTCGCCGTTCTTGGTGAATTTATAGGAAGCCAATCATCTATGGCCTTTTCTCTTTGTGATATCTCATCCACCTAAACAATTATATGAAGTTATGAACAACAAAACGTGATCATGATGTTATTAAGCAAACAATTTAAGAATGAAAAAAAACGTTAACTATTAAAGAGACTTACGTTTCTAGAGAAGTTGATCGTTTCTTCGTAGTGGCCTTGAGGTCTAATCATCTTTCGAGAAGCTCAGAGAGCCAAAAATGGCAGAAATCGAAAGTAAAATTGTAAATATTAAGAATCGATTGAAATCAATAGAATTATCAAAGCCTCATCCATGTATATGTGCATTTACAAAGCTCGATATAAGATATATAATATAAGAGTTGAATGAGACGTATGTAATTCGTTTGACTAATTCCTAGATTAATTTTGAGATAATAATTAAATTTTCAGGCCTTAATTTAATAATAATTGAATCGAGAAAGATTTTCAGAAGTTTACTTCGTGGCTGCCTGTATTTCCCTTAGAAATTTCCAAGAAACTCGCATATTTCAACGAAAAGTAATAACATAGCAATTTACGAGTCTTTTGGAATTATGTTTATTAATCTATAAAAATTATCTAAGCCAGCTAAGAAGATCCATATTGATTTCGTTTTCCACATTATATAATTGAATATTATTAATTTTCTTGCACGAATACTAATGTTTATAGGTTTAATTTTATTTAAACCTTAGACTTTGGGTACTGGAAATTGTCAAGGAAATCTCATAAACTTATTGAATTCAATTAATTTGTGGTGAAAAACAATAGCAAACTTACACCTATCAGCTAGGTTTAATTTTTTTATAACAAGAGAAACTCACAGCCGCTCTCTTTAGAGTGGGTAATGAGTAAACATCGCTCTTTTTTAATAGTCTACAAATCAAAAATTAAAAAAAATACAATTAAATCAGTCTAAGTTATCACTAACTCACAATAAAATAAATTAATAAATATTCCTTTGATTCTCTGACAAGACTGTAAGATCCAAAGTCTTATATGTAAATAAACGAATGATAGGATGCATCTATTTATTGAATACATTGATAAATTTAATTTATTATTTCTGTCACCCAAATGAATGTCACTCCAATTCAAAGTCGAACTTGAAAGACACACATATATATGTTTATATATATGTGTGTTTATATATATATATTATATATATAACTCCAGATCCCATTAAAAAACTTTAATTGCCCCCCTCTAATGATTATTCTAATATTATTTTTGAAATTCAAAAATTTGAATCTGAAATAAACGTGTAACCAAAAAGACAATAGAAACCAAACTTCTTAACACG
Source organism: Verbascum thapsus (assembly GCA_963669365.1). Taxonomy (NCBI): domain Eukaryota; kingdom Viridiplantae; phylum Streptophyta; class Magnoliopsida; order Lamiales; family Scrophulariaceae; genus Verbascum; species Verbascum thapsus. The sequence goes on along the minus strand of OY770117.1, from coordinate 7,732,847 downwards.
GAACATATAAAGTGTTTTCAAGATCCAAAAAAATATGGACTTTTCAAAGGGGAAATTGCATATAATGAAATTTCCGGTAAATTTATTCCGCGGAAAAATGCTAAAAGTATAAAATTTTGGAAAAACAATATATTATATTTTGGATATTTAGAATTAAAAGTACAGTTTGACTCATTTTTTCCAATTTGAACAATTCATATTATCCTTGAATATGAATTTCTTAAGATGAATTATCAATGATATTTGTGAGATTTTAAAAGTTAGTATATTATTTCAATAATTTGCATGCACATAATATATATATATATTACATATATTGTTTACTTATACGAGTCCAAAATGAAGGGTGTGGCCCTAATAGCTTAGAAGACCAAGACTCCAAACGACATGTTGATAAGGAAATAATTGTTGCAGTCAATTGTCTATTTGTCTATAACCATGAATGTTCTCCATGTTAAATATTGGTTTCTTAAATAATAATTAAATATATGTATATATAATAAAATATATATATATATATATATATATAAAATAAGTTTTTAAACGGGTATATGCTAAACTCGAACCTAGACACAATCAATTCTTATTTTTGATATTTAGACTCATTATCATGATTGCTATTTAATTAAGATTTTCTTAATATATGAAACGCAAAGGGAAAATAGAAGAAGTAATTAACAACGCATGGGGACCAAATTGTCAGATAAGCTGTAATTTTCTATAGGTTGAAACTAATTAACTAAGGCTTAGTTATATCACATTTAAGAATAATTATATTCTTAATTTATAATCAGATGGATTATTCGTGCAATCAACATTACAGAATCGCCAAATCACATAACTAGGGAATATAATTGATGATAATACACGAGGGTTGATGAGATTCATATATATATATATATATTAGTATAACTTATAATACACTTCCAATTGTGATTAATATCCTCCTACTCAAAATATGCTTAAATCACACAACAAATATAGCTATAATTCTTTTTTTATCATGTATTAAATTTTGAAGGACAAAATGCATTTCACCTTTCGATCAAAAGAATTTGATGGTTAGGGATTTTATTGAAATTTAATTTCAAATTTATAATTAATTAATTTTTAAACAAAATAACAATGTATGTAGGCCAATTTAAAGCCCAAGTCTTAAGTTGACAACCCAAGCCCAAATTCATGCCCATATCACAGTCCCTTGGACCAGGCCGGCCCATGGGTGAGCAAGGATGATGGTGGGTGTCGAATCCAACAAAAATAAAAACCTACTCAAAATAATTTGCAATCAGTGATAAGTAGGGTCGATCCTCAGGGAATGGAGTAGATTCAATTCCTAAATTACTAATATCGATTAAAGGGGGGATTTTGGATTGATTAACTAAAAACAAATTAAAAGACGTAAATTAAGTAAACGCAATAAGAGTGAAATCGGATTCAATAAATTGAGAAGTTCTAGTCTCCGGATATCTCGGTATTGATTCTATAATTCGATCATCAATTTATATGATAGTTCAATGTTCTAGAGTAAACTGGTTATAATCGTTAACAAGCTCTAACGACCTCGTTTTTCCTTACGTCGTCGATAACCAAAACAAGCTCTTTGATTGTTGCCCTTATCAACTAGACAACCCTAAACAAGCTCTTAGGATTTAATCTAACGATAGCATTCATGCAATAGAAAAACACCAATTCTAATCAATAAACACACAAGCTCGGTTTATTTAAATCAGATTACTAATTCCCATAACGACTAATCGAAAACGATTAATAATCAACGTCGCTAACTGCTACGATTATTAGGGTTTGCCAAACAATTACGGATTTGGATCCTAATTAGCGAAATATAATTCTAACGATTAATCAATTGGCCAGACTAATTAACCGACTAAAATATATTGACAACAAATCACCGGGAAAAAGTAAATACTCGAAGAACAAAGAATTTAAAAGCACAATTCAAATTTCACGAATTAATAGAAATCAAACCTCGAAAATCCTTCAACTATAATTATGTGTTTAGCAACTCATAATCAAAAACATCTACAATGTCTTGAATTCGAGAACTTAGAAGAACAGAATGAAAACGAACTTAAGCTAGCCCAACGTGAATAAAATCGAGAGAGAGAGTCTTGTGGAATAGAATTCCACTTATTTAAACCCTAAAAGAGTCATATCTCGATAAGGAAACTAATTAGAATAGGATTTTAAGCAATGTTTTAAAACCCGACCCGGACCGGCCGGTTCGACCGGCCGGACCGGGAACCGGACCCAAAAACGATCCGATTGGAATGTCAAAATCGTTTTCAGTCAAAACCCGGACTTTTTGGTCAAGAACCGTCCAAACCCGCGGTTAAACCGTTGAACCGTTCGAACCGGCCATGGGTTGATAGAACCGGGAGATCAATACTTTTGCTTTTTTTCTCCATTTTTTTTGAGTTTCAATCTTTTCTGCAAATAAAAAGGTATTGTTGAAGGGTGTTGTTTGGTAAAGGCCATGAGAATAAACCAATTATGAAGATAGATAGAAGAAAAAAACGAATAATAGAAAAGTAAGAAGATAGAATGGAGAGGATAAAAGAGAAGGTGAAGAAGAGGGGGGCGGCTGCGGTAGGAGAAAAGAAAGGGTTTTGCAATGGTCTTCTTTTTTTTGTCTTTATATATTCTTTTATATTTATAATATATATTTTATTTTTTAGCATTAATTTGATTATGAAATAATAAAAGATCACAGGATCTAAAATTGCATACTATTCTTTTTTTTTTATTATCAGGTAATAGGTCTACTTTTTTTGATGACAAGGGAACCCGCAGCCGCTACCGTTAGGTGCGCACTGGGTAAACCCCGCTCTTGTGCAATAGCCTGCAAACCACACAAGAGAGGTAAACCAGCCTAGGTTATTTCTTTTTTTTTTATTATCAGGTAATAGGTCTACTTATTTTAATTTGATTTATATGATATACAATTTACAATATATGACATATATAATAATTTATTATACTATTATTATAATATATAGTGTTTATTGTATAATTTTGACATTACCGGTTCAACCGTCATTTTTTCGATTTGATAAACGAGGTGGGTTTCAAAACATTGAATAAAACTCTATTTTTTGTGTTAGTTTTTGTTGATTTGTAAATTGTTAGAACTCTTTTAAGTTATTTTCTTTTTTCAAAATTGTTTTTGTTATACAATAGTGTAGTAATTATGTCATTTGTAATACAAGATGTATTGTTCATGAATTTGAAAACTATCACTTAAACATAATTTTGCTTGTTTACTAAAAATATTCTCAATTTTTCCATTATTTTGGCATAAATATATGGACTAAAAATTATTTTAAAATTAAAAAATATATTTTTTTTTATATATTTCAATTTTATAATAAATATTAAATTTTATTGCATAATTATGACATCACTGGTTCAACCGGTGTTGACCCGACGGTTGAACCAGTGACCCGTGACCCAGTAAATTTTCCGGTTCGATAACTGGGTTGGGTTTCAAAACATTGGTTTTAAGAATCCTACCCAAACTAAAACTCTTCAAAAATGAAATAAAATCAAAGGAAATAATTCCTAAAAACTAGGAAACATAATTCCAGCTGTTTTCTCTTCATTCCAGCAGTCAAAGTCAATCCCAGCGGTCAAAGTCAACTTCAGCGGATCTGTGTGTTCTCGGGCAGAAAGTTTGTAGGAGTTAAGCGTGATCACGCCTAAAATGAATAAAGTTTCTGCTGCCATATTTTTGCCTCCAACTACTTCAAGTCTTTTCAAGCCCGTTTTAGCATCTTTTCATCTATTCTCCGTACAAATACCTAATCGTTTCAATAGAAGCACAAAAACATGAGAAAGAGAATAAAAACATGACAAATGACGCTACGTAAAACATATAAAACGTGCATAAAATACACGTTAACAGATGAGTCATAGATATAGGGCCATTCTCAAAATCCTATTACTTCTTCACACTCAAAAGGCTCAAGCCTTTGACCCTTAATAAAGAGCCTCTTATGTGGGATATTTATTATCACACATATTCCAACAATAACTTTCGTAACTTATTTCTCATTTGTCCGAAATTCGATTTGAGAAATTCGAAGTGAAAAACTTATATACTCATTATGTAGACTAATAATATCCCATAATATTAGTAGTTAAAAGTAAACATGTCAAAATGGCCCTAACGGGCCGAAACTGACCAGCCCGTTAGGGCCCACTGCTCTTAGGGGGGCAGGCCGGCCTGGCCCCCTAAGCTAGCCGGCCTGGCCCCCTAAGCTAGCCGGCCAGGCCTAAAGGAGCCAGGCCGGCCCCTTTAGGCCTGTGGCAGGCCTGACTGGCCGGCCTTAATGGGCCGGCCATCAGGACTGCCCTTTTTTTTCTTTTTGTAATTTTTTTCTTTATTTAATAAATTTAATTTATTTCAATATTTATTATATGATTTTAAAAATAGTATATAATGTATTGATATAATTAGTATATCATTATTATATAATTAGTAGTATATATAATATAATGTATTGATATTTTTGAGTTTATATAATATGTGTTTAATATTTTTGAGTTTTTATGAATTTTGTATAATATTTCAAATATTGAATTATGAGTTAGAAAATATATGGATTTAATTGTCATTTAACTTTCTAAATTGAAAATCAATCGACAGTAGTTTTGTGTATAAATTATTTATTTAGAATTTTTATATATCTGCTTTGATTTTGATAATCTTCATGATGGGTTTCATTCTGATTATCTACTTTGATTATCTGTTTTGATTTAATACATATTATAATATATGGCTACAAAATATTGTAAATATTAATATAATGTAGTTATATTACTTATATATAATTAGTAGTATATAATTATATATTAATGTATAATGTATTTATAATAGAGAAAAATATATAAAAAAGATAAAATAAATATATAAAAAAAAGCAAAAAATGCCGTTGGCTGGATTTAATTCATTTAATGTAAATGTGGACATTAAATATATGTATTATATCTAATGAAAATGTGGACATTAAATATGTATTAATAGACTAAATCATTTAATGTAAATGTGGACATTAAATGTGGACATTAAATCTAGTTTACTTTAGCTTTTAGGTATTAATATATATATATATATGTATTATAAGATTTAATATTTATAAAAAAAACAAAAAATAATAATTATTATTATTAATGGGCCAGGCCGGCCCATTCCATGTCATGGGATGGGCCAGGCCTGGACCGGTTAAGACCGGCCCCTTAAGGCCAGCTGGCCTTAAGGGGGAGGCCTTAGCCGGCCTGTTAGGCCTATGTGTCAAGCAGGCTTTGTGAGACCTGCTTGACACCTTTAGTTAAAAGTCGTGTTTTACGCTTTTGAACTAAAATTTTCAAAACAGTGTGTTTGTGATTTTTAATGTATTAATTCTAGAGAGATTAACGTTTTAATTTGCAATAACAATAAATTGAAATAACTTCACCATGGGAATGAATTCGTTGAACCAACAATTCTTCTTATGATTAGCTTTATGTTCTTTGCATATAGTTTAATTATATGTAAGATTGTCGATTAAATTGAACGAATCATGTATGTTTAGATTCACTATTTAATAAAACGAGGTTATGTACCCAAGACTTAGGCTTATTAATGATTTCAAATTGAACCGAGCTTCCTTAAATCTGGAATTTAAATATTTTTAGTTTTGTTTGTACAACTATTAAGATAAATATACCAAAAAAAAATTACAACTTGAAAACACCTTAAAATTATCATATTCAAATTATACTCGTATCAAAAAATAGTTGTTTCTAGAAAAATTCAAACGAGCTTAAAATTGTGAGAAATTTGAACTCATAAACAATTTACAATAGTCTTAATTATATGTACAACATTTGATTTTCTAGTACAATTTGTAATAGTGTTTTATCTATTCCCCCAAAGGAAATTCAGTGTTGAAGTCAACGTTGTCGATAATGTCCTCCACGTTGAATATTGGTTTCTTAAATTGGGGAATATAGTTTGCTATTTATTTAATGTTTTTTTAATATATGAAACACAAAGAGATAACTATAAGAAGTAATTAATAATACACGGGGACCAAACTGTCAGATAAGCTGTAATTTTCTATAGGTTGAAAGAAATTAATTAAGGCTTAATTATATCACATCCAAGAATAATTAAATTCTCAATATATAATAGGATGGATTATTCGTGCAAGCAACATCAAAAAATGGCCAAATCACATAGCTACGGAATATAATTAATGATAATACGAGGTTAGATGAGACTAATAATTAATGATCTATCTAATTGTGATTAATTAATATTCTCCACCACAAAATATATTTAAAACCACATAACAAATATAACCATTAAACTTTTTCATATATTCAACTTTGAAGGAAAAAATGCACTTCACCCCATCTAAAATTCAATTATTAGCATTAAACCCCCTCAAAACTAAAAAAGAGACTATTTCTTACTTGATAATTTAAATGTGTAGCTTTATAATCCAAAATAAATGTGAGATGTGATTTTTTTGCTAAAATCTTAACGTTGCCGCCTTTGTCGATTTGTATGGTTAGGGAAGTTATTCTCATTTTCGGATCCAAAAAAAAAATTTTCGGGATATTTTTTTCCTTAAAATTTATCAATTAGGGGCCAATTGGATGGCCACTCATCCCTCAAAAAAAAAACATTTTGGAGAAAAAAACTATAGTTTGGCATTTCCTAAAAAAATTCTTCCAAAAAAATCTCTCAAAATTACAAATAATTTGATTTTTTTTTCAACAAATTAATTTTACTATTCATGATTTGACAGTTAACACAATCAATTAAAATGGTTTTTCTGACTATCTTTCAAAGCAAAAAATTAATTTAATTACATATTCTAATACTAATGCAACGTTTAAAATAAGATCCATTGTGACTATTTTCGGACGTCTAAATCAACGAGTTTGACTAACCACATGTAATAAAAATTATATTTAAATACCAACTCAAACAAATTTCTCACAATAAAAAACATATCACATCAACCACAATCATTACTTATTTTTCTCTTAAAAATCTCATCTTCCAAATCACATTTCTCATTTTTACCATGAAAAAAAATTCTCGGAGATGGATATGCCATCCAATTGGGCCCTTATTGTCTCGGAGCTCTTATTTTTCTATGCATAAAGACAATTTTTTTATTTCAAATTCTCACCACATTACTTTTAGCGTCAATTATAAAGAACTATGTATGATAATTTAATTGAGACTAAATTTGTTAGATTTTAATATTACATAACTAAATGTGATAAATGTATAACAAATTGAATTATGATTAAATTATGGGATGAAAAATGTAATTTTTCAAAAAAGCATATTAGGATCTTCTATATATACACATATACATTACACATGCATAGAAATGACACAGACAATCAAATAACTGATGGCAACTGAAAGTTCAAGACAATTAATGGGCAGTACTGGAAGCTCAAGACTATCATCAATGGCGGCTGAGGGTCCAAGTTCTGATAAAAACTCCAACTTTGAAAATGTAAGTTCTATCTCGCTATATCTATCTATCTATGTATCTATATATATATATATATATATATATATATATCTTGCATGTGCATGAATATATATGAATTGCATGATAATGATGATGAAAATTGTAGGAAGATGAGAAATCTGCAAAAGAGAAAGCCATAGATGATTGGCTTCCAATAACTTCATCAAGAACTGGAAAATGGTGGTACTCAGCTTTCCATAATGTCACTGCTATAGTTGCAGCTGGAGTTCTCAGTCTCCCATATGCCATGTCTCAGCTTGGATGGTACTTCACTTCAAATCATATATATATATATATATATATATATATATATAATGTGAACCTTTCCAATCAAACATTCCATGCAATGAGATTCATGGAATAGATACTTGTAAATTCAATCTTATTAATTTAAATGTGTTTGATTAGTGGTTAATTAATACAAGAAACTCGTTTCTTAATTTTGTATTTACCTAATGACTAACTTAATGTCGTAGGAAATTAATTCACTTGTATATCTAGACAAGTGTTGGATCCTTTGTTGTCAACACACATTCACCTGTTTATATATGTATCTATAAAACGAAATATTCTCAACCCCCCATATTGATAATTCTAATACTCGAACGGTACACAAAAATCACAACCTTAAAGACTAATTTTATGGTATTCATCAAACAACTATAATTGTTTCCAAAAAAAAATCAAACAACTATAATAACATAAACACAAGATGGAGATATATATATCTTTTATGAAATAGTATAAAAACAAAATTATTATTACAAGAATAGTAACGATCTATCTAGGATTGGCTTGCATGGCACTATTCTAACTCATACCTCGTATTTCCAGGGGACCTGGAATCGCAATCTTGGTCTTATCTTGGGTAATAACTCTATACTCCTTATGGCAAATGGTTGAGATGCATGAAATGGTACCTGGAAAACGTTTCGACAGATATCACGAACTTGGCCAACACGCTTTTGGCCCAAAACTTGGCCTATGGATTGTTGTGCCTCAACAACTAATAGTCGAAGTTGGGGTCGACATAGTTTTCATGGTCACTGGAGGCCAATCATTACAACAATTCCACAGATTAATCTGCAAAGATTGCAAAAATATCAAACTTTCTTATTTCATCATGATTTTTGCATCTGTACACTTTGTGCTATCCCAACTTCCGAGCTTCAATTCGATCTCCGGTATGTCATTAGCAGCTGCAATCATGTCGTTAAGGTAATCTTCTTGCTTACTCATATGTTCGTTTCGCATTAAACATGAATAGGGGTGGCAATTTGGGTCAAATAATACATATATTTGGACTCAAACCTAACTAAGTTTTCAATTGGGTTGGCTTTTAATAATATTTTGGTCCAACTGGGTTTTAAATTGGTCTCAATTTGGGTCTACATTGGGTCCAACTTATTTTTCACTTTGAGTTAATAATCTATATTTACACTCTACAACAACTCCAACTGATATTTGATTCATAATAGGTCCTTATTGAGTCCATTTTGGGTCCTTACTGGGTCCGCTTTGGGTCCTTATTTGATCCAACTATAATGCATATTTTTTTACATTTGACTCAATTGGACCAAACTCACTTTAAGCCCAACCCAAATGGACCAAACCCATTCAACCCAATTGCCACCCCTAAACATGAACCCGAAACTTTATTTTGATGAAATCCCAACAAAGAGTTGGGGCCTAAAATAACATACTAATCAAGAAAAGTTTTCTAACTTACTTCACACATGAAGTTACTCTACAATCGCTTGGGGCGCCTCGGTTGAGAAGGGCGTGCAACACGACGTGCAATATGGCTATCGATCAAACACTAGAGCGGGTCCCGTTTTCGACTTTTTTAGCGCCTTGGGGACCATCACTTTTGCCTACGGTGGTCATAACGTCGTTATGGAAATTCAAGCTACTATGCCTTCGACTACGGATAAACCGTCGAAGGGGCCTATGTGGAAGGGTGTTATAGTTGCTTATTTAGTTGTTGCTTTGTGTTATATCCCAGTTGCTCTTATTGGGTATTGGACATTTGGAAACACCGTAGAGGAAAATATTTTTAGTTCACTGCAAAAACCGACATGGCTCATTGCAATGGGTAACATGTTGGTTGTAGTTCATCTTATTGGGAGCTATCAGGTGAATTGTTGAACCCTTTTTTTCATGCTTATTAATGTGAAGCTTCGTCACGTCTAGGTCTGTCAACGGACGGGTAATACCCAGACCCGGCTCGCATACCCGTCTAAAAAAAAGTTAGACCTGACGGGTGAGTTACGTTTCGTATCGGGTCCGTGTCGGGCAAATGCCCCACGAGTAGAGGTGGTAAACGGGTAGGTTGGGTTGGATTTGGGTAGGTTCCAATGGGTGGGTTCTTAAATGGTTTTAAATTGAAACCAAACTCAACCCAGAAGGGAACCAAAGTCAACTCGAAAAGGTATCAAGTCCAACCTGACTCAATACCTTACAATTTGTTCTAGATTATTGGTAAGCGAATTGGGCCTAACTTGAAATTAGTTGAACTCAACGTGGAACCAAGTTGGAACCAATTAGTAATCAAATAAAATTTCTTAAGAACCAACCCAGCCCAAACTAGTTTAATTGGGTTGGAACTATGGTTTTGGATCCATTTCGCCACCCCTACCCACGGTTAAACTTCGGGTAAAATACCCGCAGGTTAGATCTGGGCCCGAATTACCTAGTGTTATCGGGTCGGGTTGGGCAAATTTTCTGTTGAACGGATCTAGATCTGGGCAATCCCCACGTGAAAAAAAAAATCAATGGTAAACGAAATAGTACACATGACAATTGAAAAAAGAAAAGTAGTTTAATTCAATCCGTTATGTTGAAATCATGCAGATTTATGCAATGCCGGTTTTTGACATGATAGAAACTGTGCTTGTAAAGAAACTAAAATTCCAGCCAACTTGGTATCTACGCTTCATTTCAAGGAATATTTACGTCGGTAAGTAAACTGACTACTCCGTCGATTAATGATATTTTCTAGTGTGTATATACATATATATAGATAGATATTCATTTTAATACATTTGATGTATGTTTTTTATTTCAGCTTTTACAATGTTTATTGCGATAACTTTCCCTTTCTTTAGCGGGCTTCTCTCGTTTTTCGGAGGATTTGGTTTTGCTCCAACCACATACTTTGTAAGCTACTATAGACTATAACTAATATTGTGCATTATACAGAGATAAAATCATCTTGCATGTATAAGAGATTGATTATACATTAATTCATTGCTTACTATATATATATATATATATATATTTCTGCAGCTTCCATGTATTATATGGCTTACAATATGCAAACCAAGGAGATTCAGCTTATCTTGGTTTGTGAATTGGGTAAATAATCCACCTTAATTATTATATTTTCGTAACTATTTTCTTCATAGAAATAGGATGCTGATTTGCTCAAATGATGAAATATCAGGTTTGCATAATATTTGGAGTTGTTTTGATGATTGTTGGACCCATTGGAGGGCTAAGGCAGATTATTATTCAAGCCGAAACCTATCAATTCTACGTATAATCATGGACATAAATAGCTTTGAAACTTTGTATTATAATTTCTAATAATCACACTATGAGTCCAAGGCATAAAAACTCATAAAATGTTTGCTTAGTTTTAGCTTGTGGATTCTTGTCATTAAATTTCATTGTAATATGTTTTCTTTTTGTAATTAAAATTGATTGTATTAAAATGGGGAGAAGACAACCAAAGGTCCAAAACTTTAAAAACAAAAGCTACGTTCCTTGAGAAATTAGTCAAATTCATCCATGTTAAATATAATGGACTATATGTCATATAGTATAGACGGGTCAAGTATAGAGATAGTGGTACCCGGTCATATGAGTTATATATATATATACCCAAACTCTCTTTGTATTATTAATTAATTCAATATATCAGAAATATTCTTTCTCCCCAAAACTCACGCTCTTCAACTTAACATGGCACCAGAGCTAGGTTAAGCTTTCTGTCGATTACCATCAATCTTGATCGATTTAGATCGATTCTTTTTGGTACCAAACCTTATCGATTGAAATCGATATCTGCTTTTCTGTTTTGTTGTTAATCGATTGGAATCGATTATCTCCAGATTTTCCCCAAATCGATTGAAATCGATTATTATCGGATTCTTCAATTATCGATGGAAATCGATTTTCTTGTTGATTCCTTACTGTTGATTGATTCAGAATAAATTAGCATTTACAATTTGTTTCAACTCATTCTTCCGCTGTGTTACTCAAACAAATGGCTAGAGAAGATGACACTAACAGAGATGTTAGTAATTCGGCTTCAGAAGAATTCAACAAAGCTGATGTTGGTTCTCATAACAACACCACCTATCCTCACACAATTACCACGGCACAATACAACCAAATCATGAGACTGATTGGTGAACCCCAGCATGTGAATGATCAAACAGCAGGTTCTGCTTGTGCAAATGCAGCAGGTGCAAACATCAATATAGGTAATGCCTCAGGTATGGACTCTTTTAATTCTTATTGTTGGATCATTGATAGTGGTGCTAACAAACATATGATGGGCAACAATAACATGTTGAATGAATCTTTTAAAAAATGCATTCATAATAATAATGTCAGATTACCAAATGGGAATGTTAGTAACTGCACACACACTGGCACTATTTTTCTTGATAATGATCTTCATCTAAAAAATGTCCTTTACATTCCTGATTTTAAGCACAACCTCCTGTCTGTCTCAAAACTAGCTCAAGATAATAGTGTGTTTATCACTTTTTACCCCACCTTCTGTTTAATTCAGGACATTTGGAATGGGACGATGAAGGGGATTGGTAGATTAAGAGATGGCTTATACTACTACCAACATGTTCCCATAGATATTTTGAATTGTATTTCTTCCAAAAATTGTAATAAAGCTGTCACTAATCTTTCTTGTAATACAGCTACTGTAGATGCCAAAGCTATGCTTTGGCACAAACGTTTTGGACACATGTCCTATAAAAGGTTTCAATATCTTCCTGAATTGAATATAAACCTTGATAAAAATACCTTCTTTTGTGATATATGCCCTTTGGCAAAGCACTCCAGAACTGTTTTTCCCAAAAGTCAAGAATCTAGTATGTGTAATTTTGACTTAATACATGTAGATGTATGGGGACCATATAAAGAACAAACATACAATCAGGAAAGATACTTTTTAACCATTGTGGATGATCATTCAAGAGCCACATGGGTGTTTCTAATGCAGTATAAATCTGAAGTTTGTTTTATGCTAAAAAAATTACTTAAGTATGTTGAAACCCAATTTTCTGTTAAAGTAAAAAAAGTGAGGACTGATAATGCTTGGGAGTTTTTCAGTAGTGAATGCAATGATTTATTTAACTCTTTAGGCATTCATCATGAAAGTACATGTGTTTATACACCTCAACAGAATGGTGTTGTTGAAAGAAAACATAGACACATTCTAGATGTGGCTAGATCTCTTAAGTTTCATTCTAATGTGCCTATAAAATTTTGGGGTGAATGTGTCTTGACTGCGGTTTACCTTATAAATAGAACACCTACTCCTTTGTTAGGAGAAAAAACACCTTTTTATATGTTTTATAATAAAAAACCTGTTATATCTCATCTCAATATTTTTGGATGTTTGTGTTTTTCTAAAATCTTGCCACAGACAGATAAATTTGCACATAGAAGTAAAGCATGTGTTTTTTTAGGATATTCTGCATCACAAAAGGGATACAAATTGCTGGATAATTCCTTGATAATATCCAGAGATGTTATTTTCCAATGAACATTTACTTCCTTTTACTGACAAGTGTGACAGTATTGATAAAAATATTTTTCCTATGCACAATGCTAGAGATTACTATGAGGAATTTGTTTCACCCTATGTTTATGATCAAGATATGCCACCTGTACCTTCATCTCATCATACACCTGAAGGCATTACCATTCAGGATACTGGTACTTTACATAATTCTCCTCAAATTGATCAATCTGATGCACAATGACCACCTTTGAGAAGGTCTAACAAAATAGGCAAATCCCCCTATTGGGCTACAGATTATGTGTCTCCTTTTATTAGCAGTAATAATCATGCTTGTTCCACTTTACATCCTCTTTCTAAACAAATACAGTACCAGTCTATATCACCTAAGTATTACTCTTTTTTAAGTTCTATATCTACAGAACATGTACCTGCCAGTTATGAAGAAGCTAGACAGGATATAAAATGGATCAATGCTATGCAAGTTGAAATAAATGCTTTAGTTTCTAATGGCACATGGACTATTATAGACTTGCCACAAGATAAAAAACCAATAGGTTGTAGGTGGATTTATACAATTAAATATAAAGGAGATGGATCCATTGATAGGTATAAAGCTAGGCTAGTGGCAAAAGGTTATTCACAAGTTGAGGGGATAGATTATAATGAAACCTTTTCACCCGTAGCTAAACATGTTACTGTTAGATTGGTTGTTTCTCTTGCAGCTATGCATAATTGGCCTCTATGGCAAATGGATGTCACAAATGCATTTCTACAAGGAGATCTAGATGAAGACATATACATGCAGATTCCACTTGGCTTCAAAAACAGTGGTAATATTCATTCTGCCAAATCTACAATCAAGGTATGTAAACTTTGAAAAGTCTTTATAGGCTTAAACAAGCATCGAGACAGTGGAATCACAAATTCACTATGGCTTTACACACACATGGTTTTCAACAGTCAAAAAATGACTATTCTTTATTTGTTAAGACTAAAGGTGAGAGCATTGTTGTATTACTTGTTTATGTTGACGATATCCTTATCACAGGTAATAATATGTCCATGATTTCTGAATGTAAATCTTTTCTGAGTTCTTCTTTTCATATGAAAGATTTGGGACATTTGAAGTATTTCCTATGAATAGAAATTGCTAGGTCAAAGAAGGGCATTTGCATGAATCAAAGAAAATATGCCTTGGAACTATTATCTGAGTCCGGGATGCTCGGTTCTAAACCTATAGGAACTCCTATAGAACAAAATCTGAAATTGTATGATCATAATATTGATAATGATGATAATGACCCTGTCATAGAAAATATTTCGGAGTATCAGAAGATTGTAGGCAAATTGATATATTTATGTCTTACTAGGCCCGATATTTGCTATGCTGTACAATTACTTAGTCAGTTTATGCATAAACCTCGGAAATCTCATCTTGCTTGTATGTATAAAGTGTTGAGATATATAAAAGGGAGACCAAGTGTTGGACTTTTCTTTTCCTCCAATGCTGACTTTGCTTTGTATGCATATTGTGACTCGGATTGGGCTTCCTGTCCCATTTCGAGGAAATCATTAACTGGTTATGCCATTAAATTTGGAGGATCACTTGTATCGTGGAAATGCAAAAAGCAGAATACAGTTTCTCGAAGCTCTGCAGAGGCGGAATATAGGGCTATTGGGACAACTACGTGTGAGGTTATTTGGATATTGGCTGTGCTCAGAGATTTACATGTTGAAATGACGATGCATGTTCAAGTCTACACTGATAGTAAATCAGTCATCCAACTTGCGGCCAATCCGGTGTATCACGAGAGATCAAAGCATATTGAAGTGGATTGCCACTTTATTCGTGAAAAGATCCAAGATGGTGTGATCCATACGCAGTATATATCCTCCACAGAACAACTTGCAGATTTGCTCACTAAGGCATTAGGAAAAAATCAGTTTGATTACTTGTTGGGCAAATTTGGTGTTTTGAATATTTTTGAACCCCAAATTTGAGGGGGTGTTAAATATAATGGACTATATGTCATATAGTATAGACGGGTCAAGTATAGAGATAGTGGTACCCAATGGGTATGTTTGGTTTTGTTTTGGTTGGGTATTTTGGTGAGAATTGTTGGTGAGAAATTTTTGGGGACATGTGCATTTTTGGTGAGATAGTGTTTGGTTTAATTGAAAAATTGATTTTTGATTGGGTTTTTTTGGTGAGATAGTGTTTGGTTTTGTTTTGAGAGGAAACATAAGTTACTGTAGCAGTCAAATCATGACAGTTTTTGTCTGTTAGTAATTAAATAATGATTGAAAGTTATATTATAATATTAAGATGATAATAATTATAATATATATGAATATATTTGCTTATATTATAATTTAAAATAAATAAATAAATTATTAAATATTTACATAAATAAATTAAGTTAAAATATATTTGGTAAAATAGTGATATATATATATGTGTGTGTAATATATGTAAGTATATGAATCTATAAATATTATTTACATGTATGTAAAAAATATATATGATATCACTTGTGCATATCATATATATATATACACTATTTTTTATATTTATTTATAATATATATCTTATATATGTAAATTTGTAATTATATGTATATAGACTTAGGCAAATTTTATATGTATACATGAATCTAAAATAAAATTAAAATATAAGCATATATACAATGAAATAAGGTAAAATAGTTATTATAAATATTGAAATTCTTTTAAATTAACATGTCCTATTTTTGATATTACAATCATATTTTTTTTAATATTGGACATTGATTTATTTATAAAATTTAATATTAATTTAATTTTAAACTTAAATTATATGAATATATTATTGTGAGTGGCAAAATGGAAATAAGTTAAGATATACATATGTGGTGTAGACTATTGAAAGGGACATTTGATAGTAATAATAAAAATATATAATATATTAAATAGAGATACTATTGTATTGAAATGAAAGGATGAAAGTAATGATTAGGTTCCAGAAAATACAATTCAAAATTCCCTCCATTTTTGACCAAAAAATTGGAAATTTTTTGGGTCCAAAATATGAAAACCAAATGCTATTTGGTCAGATTTTTGGCCAAAAATGGGCCCAAAATGAAACCAAACATTGCCATTCTTTCTCCCCAAAACTCATGCTCTTCAACTTAACAATCTAAAACTAACAAAATAATACAACATTGGGGATCAAAAAGTAAATGTCAAAAGGAAAAAAAAAAAGTGTAGGAAACAACCCATATATCACTAAAAAGAACTTAAGTTAAAATATTACAAACTATAGGGGAGGAAAGAAGAAATACCAAAAGATGAGAGGCAAATGAATAATTTCTAAAGTTAAGTGTTGGGCACTTACATTATCTGCGCACCCTTTTTCACCAAACCGATCGCCATTCCCGCATCTCAACAATTCCAAATTCCCAAATTTCAATCCAATCCATCCCAAAATTCCCAAAGCATGAACCTCAATTTTCTCACAGACATCTCAAATCCCATCCCTTTCTTCTTCTTCACCATATATCTCATCCTCTACCTCAACGCTTACTTCATCGTTTTCCGTAAATGGCCCAAAAATCTCCGGCCCGAAGCTTCAAGCTGTTTCATATCCCTTTTTCATGGCACCCCGGCGTTGTTCTTAGCTTCTCACGCTATTCTCTCCGACCCGGCCCGCAATTTTCACTCCCCAAACACTGACCGACAGAACCTCGCTCTGGATTATAGCATTGCCTATTTCTTAATGGATCTTCTCCATTACTTGGTTTTTTACCCCGCCGATTATTTGTTCATCGGCCATCATTTGGCCACTCTCTTCGTGTTTATGACGTGCCGATACGTCGTTTATCACGGGGCGTTCGCCATTCTCGTGCTTTTGATTCTGGCCGAGGTGACGAGTTTTTGCCAAAACGTGTGGACGCTGGCGAGTGCGAGGAGGGCGGATGTGGAGTTTGCAGCGAAGGTGTTTGATGTGATGTCTGTTCCGTTTTATGGGTTTTACTCTGTTGTTAGGGGTTTTTTGGGGCCGTATTTTGTGTATAGGATGTGTATGTTTTACGCGAGTGGAGCTGCCGATGATGTGATACCGAAATGGGTCTGGGTTTCGTGGGTTCTCGTGGTTTTCATGGCGATTTCGGTTAGTATACTGTGGATTTCTGGTCTTTGGATGGGATTGTATAGAGAGAAGATGAAGAGAGTTGGAAAGAAAGTTATGTAGAAGTTGAGATGATGTTTAGGTAATGCAGGAAAAGATGATCTAAAGAGAATCTATTGTTTTTCTTGTACCTTTGCAATAAGATTGGACTATTATGATATGATGATAATTTATGTTGAATTTTGCTGTTTTATGGTTTGGAAATGTGTTCATCTTTGGTCTAGTGAATGTTCAAAAATCAAAAGTATCCATTCTGCATAGTTTATCAACAGAACATAATTCTCAAAACGCATTCTAAATCGCCTCTGATCAGTTTTACGAGAACCCAAAAGAATAAATACTAAGAGAGGGCCGTAGGCCCGTATCATAGAGACAGAAAACAATTAAACATGCGATAGAGGAAAAAATCGTAAAAAAACCAACCATTTTAACAGATATTGTTAGTCGAATACAAAAGACAACTTTCATATCAGCTCCATTTCAAAGAATACGAGCTAATGCTACATAAACATCCCACACATCTGTCATCATCAAATTACATTTAATCACCCCTTAAACAAGTCATTATTACCAGATGAAAAGCCATTGTTCCAAACAAGCACTAAGTTCTTCCTAGTTTTTGGCCTTAAGAGAATTATTCTCCTTAATCCTAGCCCGATTGTCCAGTTTGACAAACCGTTTCAGATCATCATATGGAAGAGTTTCTGTGTCTTTCCTCCTTAACTCACTGAGGGGCGGGCGTTTATCGAGCAAATGCCATAGCCAATCAGGGTACTCAGAATCGGGCAAAATTTTAGGGTCTTGGCCATCTTTTAGGATATTTGCACCAAAAACAGTAGTGGATTTTACTTCTTTGGTAAGTAATGATGCTTTTGGAGCATCACCAGCAGCACCACCTTTAGACCCTTTCTTTGCTTTGGCACCAGCGGCAAATGTCCTACGGCCCACCACTCCGACTACCGCCTCGAGGGTTGTAGTGCTTCTCAATGATTTGATGAGAGAGAAAGGCATGATTCTTATGGCTGCAGCATGAGCAAGAGTTAACTATAAGGACTGACTTTATCTAAGGATACTTGCACTCACAAGTATTTTACACTTAAATCTCAATTAATCAAGGTTATGGTAGCAAACCTCTCTATGGATGCAGACTCTAAGGTTGTGTTTAGATGAGAGGACTTTGATTTGATGGGAGGATTTTGTAAGATTACATAATGATGGCTGAGAAATCAGGCATTACAGTGAAAATAAGTAATAACTGAAATAAGTGAGAAAGGATTTGAAACACGTAAATTGAAATAGCCCAAATTTCATGATTGACTTAAAATCCGTAGTTTCCAAATTCATAAATCCCAACCATAACTAAAGTCATTAGCTACAACACTATCAACTGCTACTAACATGACCAGAACTCTTGACATATTAATAGCACAAATTATAACGTTAGAAATACATCCTCCATTCCTCACTGATCATCAGAAATGCGAGGGGATAGTATCGGGGAACATAACTGCTAATTAGACATTGTGTAAACATGAATCTGGATTTGTACTAGTTAAGACTTTGATATCTTATCTCCCTTATACATAAGGTTAGGAGTTAGGACACGGTAGAAGTAAATGAAAAGCTGCAGGCAATGAAATTGAAGAGCTCAAATCATCCATCGGAAGGTTCATTAACAGTGAACAATTGGGAATTTGATTATTGCTCTCAGTTACTCAAGTAATTTACATATTTAACTTGCTTCCATTAAAATACATAAAAATAATAATCACCAGAACCAAATGATTCGAACTTCAAATCTACTGAAGCACGAATTATACATTAGAACAGCAAACCAAAAAGAAATTCACAGCTGAAACAAAAATTATTGCATCCAGAACAAATCAGGCAATACTTCATGCAAAAATGATTTGGATAAACAATACAATGGGGAAATGGCCATTTTGCTAGAGTTCATTACAAAAAAAAGACATCAACCAAATAGAGTGATGAATCGAGAGCAAAAATCAAAAGTTCTTCCGCACTATAAGGCACAGACAAGACAACCTAGAATCGAACAAAAATGAATGCAATAAACTTTGATTATCACCTCTATTCCTTTAACGAGAAGCTAGCTTTTGAAGGTGCTCCTCGCTCGTCAATGGCTTCACTTTAGGCTCTGTAAATTCCAGAACTGACTCGAGGGTTTTGGGTATACAGAACGTACGATTCGCAGATTGGGCTTACAGTTTCAGATAAACCAATGGGCCTTAAACATGAGTCCAAAGACCATCAACTGGGCCAGTTAGGTTAAGGAGTTGGGTTTACAAACTAGAAGCCTATATAAATCGAGCCGAGTATAGTTAAGCCGAATAAAATTATTTTTAAATTATTAACGAGTCTATTTATAATGGGCCTTTAAAACCCATGCCCATAATGACATTCAGGGGTTAGCTTAGGGTTTATCTCTCTATGTCTCTCTCTCTCTCTACAACTTGTTTCTTGATCAGAAATCCACATCTAATTTCTAGAAAACCCTCCCCATTTCCACCTCTCTCTCAATAAATTCACATTTGATCCCCAAACCCCTCGTCTAAGTCTAAGCAAAAATCCAGGAAATGGGTAGCAGTCAAGCCGCCGCATCAATCCTCACCAACATCGCACGCGCCGCCTTCGGCCTGGGTATCGGCGCCACCGTCCTCAATTCCTCGCTATACACCGTTGACGGAGGTGAACGCGCCGTCCTCTTCGATCGTTTCCGTGGTGTCATCGAAGATACTGTCGGCGAAGGGACCCACTTTTTAGTACCATGGCTTCAGAAACCCTACATCTTCGACATCCGTACTCGACCTCACACTTTCTCATCCGTCTCAGGTATTGTTGACGACAATTCTCTGTTTTTTTTTAAGATCTGTCGGTTTCAAGTTATCATGTTGTGATCTGGTGAAAGTTCGGGTTTGTTTGTTTGAGAACATGATTGAAGTTTGATGATTGCATACATGTCTAATGTTATGGATGTTTTAGATGGATGGACTGATTAGTGATCTTGTTATCAGCTGACAAAAGTTCTGGACCAGCAGTTTGATTGAACAGAAGTAACATGATCTGGATATTATCATAGATTAATAAAAACAATTCAGCTTTGTAGACTGTATAATGCATCGAATGAAATGCTATATTCATCGGATGCTATATTTGCTGGCTAATTAGTACTTAATTGTCATGTTCTTTAATTGACTCTATAAGGCATCTCTATTGTTATAAACGTTTTAGTTAGAAAGACTTATTAGCTTCAACATGTTTCCCCTGAAATGATCAGGCACAAAGGATCTGCAGATGGTAAATCTCACGCTGCGTGTTCTTTCTCGCCCTGAGGTCCATCGTCTGCCCGAAATTTTCAAAACCCTAGGTCTTGAATATGATGAGAAGGTCCTCCCATCAATTGGCAACGAGGTTCTTAAAGCCGTGGTTGCCCAATTCAATGCTGATCAATTGCTCACTGAACGTCCCCATGTTTCTGCCCTCGTGCGTGAAAGCTTGATACGTAGGGCTAAGGATTTCAACATTGAGCTTGATGACGTGGCAATAACCCATTTGTCGTATGGTGCTGAGTTCTCAAAAGCTGTGGAGCAGAAACAGGTGGCACAACAAGAGGCTGAGAGGTCTAAATTTGTGGTGGCTAAGGCAGAGCAGGAGAGAAGGGCGGCGATTATTAGGGCTGAAGGAGAAAGTGAATCTGCTAAGCTTATTTCTGATGCAACTGCGGCTGCAGGAATGGGGTTGATCGAGCTGAGAAAGATTGAAGCAGCAAAGGATAATGTGATGCACATGGCTAGGAATGGGAATGTGATCTATCTGCCTAGTAATAACAACATGCTTCTTGGTGTCAATCCTGGCCGTTGATTATGAGGTAGTATTGTTATTGTAGGCGGTTTTGATGCCTAATGATTTCTTCTTTGTCAATTTTGT
Source organism: Verbascum thapsus (assembly GCA_963669365.1). NCBI lineage: Eukaryota > Viridiplantae > Streptophyta > Magnoliopsida > Lamiales > Scrophulariaceae > Verbascum > Verbascum thapsus. The sequence continues at coordinate 7,711,393 of OY770117.1, read as the reverse complement.
TGCTAGTGGAATTGTTTATCAATGATTTGCTTCATTTTATACATTAATAGTTGTTGATTCTGAGGGTTTTGATTGAAGTAATTGCTGTTATATTTGTAGTTTGTGTTGCTTTTGGTGCATGGGTGTTATAATTTTTGTCGCTGTACCTAATTCAATTTGGATTAGATCTGTCTGCCTAACGGCATTTGCATGTGTCTTAAGTTGTCCCTGGGAATTGATGGGGGTAGGTAGGACTGTTGGAGTAGTATTCCAATTTCCAACCAATATTGATACCTAAGAAAGTTCAATTTGATTGCGACAATATATTGTACTAATTCCTCTGGGCTTTTCCATTTCGAATTTCTCATGTAATCTAGTTAGGTAATTGGTGTTTGCTACATGATCTGTAGTAATAATTTGTTTTCAGTTTGAGGGGTAAAAAGGGTAGTTATAAGGCACCAGGCTAAAAGGGTAGGTAAAGCTAGTTTTATATCAAGCTTACCCTCAAACAATTCGGATTGCTTAACTTATCGCCCGAATTGATGTAGTCGGTCAGCTGAGACATCTTCATTCAGATACAATAGTGTGAATATGATAGTCTGATAGAGGCATCGTTCCTGTTCACAGAACCATATACGGAATATTTTTGTACACTGCAGTTCACCAGAGTATTTGGAATAATTCTAGTATATAGAACTTACTGTGATACTCTATGAAGGAACTATTTCGGAGTGTGCAAATTTAGCATGTTGGTTCTTATTCTGCTTAGTAGTAGTCCATCAACTTAAGACTCACCATTTCTGCACTTTTTTATGTTGATTGATGCCTAATTTTTCTTCTCCAGATATTGCATGTTTTTCATATACTTTAGCTCATTAAATCTACTCACTAATGGGCTATGGTGGCACTGTCTGTACTCATGTCAATTATTTTTCTCATACCCGGCACTTTACTCTTCGATTTGTCTTGAAATTTAAGTTTCTGATTCTCTTTTTTGTTTCTCTTGCAGGGTTGTACGAAATGGCATAATTTCTGGTGGAAATTTTTTTCGTTTTTGTTCTGTCTCTCGTTCCCGGTTACTTAAGCCTTTGTCATAAATGATAACATCAACTTTTTTATCTTTTAGGATTTACCATGAACATGAATATAAATCAGGAATTGCATCTTTAGGCATTTACTTTTGTTTGGGTATGGAGGGTTTGCATTTGCAATGTTAAATTTGAATTCCCAACAATCTTTCGCTTGCTTTATTTTGTGAAGTGAGTCGTCCATATTGCTCGAGGCCATTTTTATGGATTTTCAATAAATTCGATGTCATTTGCTCTATATTACCATTTTAATCATTAAATCGTATGTGTGTCTTCCCCTGTTTGTAAGTATTGACATACCATCATTCTTGGTTTACTCGTATTCACATTTCGGGTGATGAGAAGATAGTAGAGAAAAGATTTGTGACGAATAATTGTGTTGCATTTCATGCCAAAATTGTAAGGATGTGCGAGTCGAAGTGCATCCAGTCTCCATACTAAATTTTGGAAAATCATAATCGTCTGAATATAATGGCACTTGTGCAAATCGCATTACACCTGTAGTTGTGATTTGTCCAAGTTCCAGACCTAGAATGAGATCCAGTTGAATAAGCATTGATAATGTCAAAGAAGCATGCATCATCAAGCTTCCTTGTTACTATTCAAACAAAACATATTACATAAAGAAATCAAATACACCATTCATTACATATTTCTCAAACACAGTCCACTTCATGCTCTTTTTTGCCGCAAAACACACACATCAATACATCATCTATAACAAGGGAAACTGAATCTTCTATTTCAACCTGGAGTTCCATCTCATATTCCACTTCACATGTTTAACGCGAATATTTATATATCCACCGTGCACATTAGAAGCAGAATACGAAGATGTAACACTAATTTGAAACAAAAGATTCAAAATGATAGCAAAAGCACACCAAAAAGCGTAATTGCTAAATCTTGTTGCAGAAATTACATTTACAGGGTCGGTGGGATCCATATATATCCATGTGTTTGCACATAACCTGCCCTTTCCAACAGTTCATCTGCTTCTGCAGGGCCCCTACTGCCAGGCTTGTACCCAAGTGACCTTAACTCTCCGTTATCTATTCGGTGCAAAAGGGGCGTGAAAATCTTCCATGCAGCCTGATGGAAAAAGTAGAAATACAAATATGGTTATGCTGGAAAATGTTACCTATGCAATATGAGAGAACTGTCTAATTTATTGTTACCTTTAACTCATCCCTTCGGACAAAATGCTGCTGATCGCCTTTAATTCTGTAAGTAGGAAAAAGAATCTTGTTATTACTCTGTTAGTACCCAAATTGCGGGTCTAGTTTGACCCGAGATTTTAGATGAGAAGTTGATCGGTTGCAAACTGTGTATTTTTATACTATTGCCTTTAAAAGTAGTGATTTGGAAATGTTGCTTCGCTATTTTAATTGAGATGATAGTTTCGGAAAAGAAAAACCATTTTAGGATGCATAGTCTTATTTTGGACATCCTGGAATAAGTTTCAGTGAGAATTATGTAGACACCCACATAAGGCCCGATTTATAAAAAAAAAATACCCCAAGATTTCAGAAATTATCGAGAGTTCCCAGTCACTAAAAGCATATTACAATTTTACCCCTCGTTAGAAGAAGCATATTACATTCTCGAACCCTGTTTTTCAAGTTGTAAGAACTCAGTAAGGGGTGCCTTGGTAATTTGCAAAACCTGATAAGGCTTATGGTAGGCATGTGTAATTATCCCTAGTTCTTGGACAAAGATAGTATTACAGAGAAACACAGTATCCAAGTTCCTTCACTGAGAACGTAATATCAAATGTGACGGGAGATTTGATTTGTTACCATTGATATTTAGCACTATTTATAACACTAAAAAAGCAGCAGCATTTATGATGAATGCATAAAACATAAGAACTATGAATATATGGACGAGAGAAACATACGTGTCGAGAATTAGTCGTTCATAAGCCTCAGGAATGACAACCCCTTGGTAACGTTGTCTGTATGACAAGTCCAATTCACTTTGAGCAGTTGACATTTCTAGCCCGGGTTGCTTAACCTGCATGAGAGTGAAAGAAGAACAAATGTCAGGAAAAAAAATGCCATGTGGTTAAACAGAATCATCCAGACTTGCAACAAAATCACAGTATTACCTGACTATTGAGAAGCTGGAAATAAATAGCACTACTAAGTTACACTTACAGTTAGTTTCATGTATATGGCCTCGGATGGTTGCAAGCGAATTACAAACTCGTTCCTTCCTTGCTTTTGACCTGGAATATTTCATTAAGTTTATCCAGTCAAAAGATTGAGTTTAAAGAAATTTCTTGCCGATAGAATCTGTAAATTAAAGATTAAAAAATCCATAAAACCTGAAAATTTCAGTTATTGACTATCTTAGTGCAAGACCGGATTGATGATGTTTGGATAAAACATGAACACTTAATTTGCCCCTTTTATTTAACGTTATACAATTATACTACATACATTTAAAGATATCGCCAGGGACATCCTTGAATTGCACACGTATCTCAGCTTTTCTTGAATTTAAAGCTTTTCCTGCCTTGAGTATGAAGGGCACACCTGCAACAAGTAACTTGCATGGTTGAAAAAGTGAAGAGAGAAAAGAAACACGAGAATTACGTGGTTTGGCCAATTGGCCTTCATCACGAGACAATGCCAAAAGGGCTATAATACGTTATCTTGAGTATGAATTATAATAATCACCTCTATGATAAGCATGTGATAAATATGATGATGGAGGAAATCATCCCAAATCATATCACAATAAAATCAATCAATCTCCAATTACATGCCAAATCTAAATCATATCAAATATGATTTTCAAGATAAATCGTGATTTCCAACACAACTCTTGGTCAGTTTAAAACACATTGAATTAGACACAAAGATTGTGATTCTCATGGTGGGCAAGGGTCTCCAAGTCTAGATATTATAATAACCATCTGCGCATCGTGGGCCCCACATAGATCCGAACATGGACAGTTGTGATTCCCCTGGAATTTGAGCTCCTAAGTATGACCGGTTATTTACATTCTAGGTTAAGAATGAGTATATGCTTTCTCAATGCGATACTTCCTTCCATAAATGGAAAAAAGTATAAGCAAAGTTATAAAATGATTTTGTAAACCTGCAAAAATATTATCTACCTTCCCATCTTTCGTTGTGTATACGAAGAACAACTGTTGCAAAAGTAGGTGTGTTTGAGTTATCTGGAACCGTTGGATCATCCTTATAGCCGTTGTACTGTCCAAGCACCACCTCTTCGTCTTTGATTGGGACAACTGATTGAAGAACCTGGATTCCAAGTAAATCATAAGTGGAACTGGGAAAATGGAGGTAATCAATCTAATGATAGTTGAACACAGGGAAACCTCAAGTTAGTAATCCTCTATATACCTTGACTTTCTCATCTCGAATATGCTCAGGATTCAAAGAAACGGGCTTCTCCATGGCGACAAGGCAAAGAACCTGCGATTTTTGAGAATTATCGCATGATCAATCTTGCAGGCGAAAGGAATTATAATTCACAAAACGAAGTTATTTCAAATAGAAAATAAACAAAAAGGAAAAAAATGATTTCAAATAAAGCATGTGCACAAATGTTAGGAGTTTATTTTTAACAATACTTTACCTGTAAAACCCTGAATATTTTGAATATGCTTTCAGTATACTTTATTACGTGCTACTAAATGAAGTAACTCATGGCAAAATAGTTGAACAATGGGGATTAGTCAACAAGGCTCACCTGCAGCAGGTGATTCTGGATTATGTCACGGATAATTCTGCACGCCAACGAAACCAAAACAAGAAAAATACAAGCTCGTCAACTTCTGGTTAGTGGTATAAAGAAAAATACATGTATATTCACGAACTATATAGCAATAAGTGTAAAATATATAATCCTAAAGCTGGATTACAAGATTTAATCTCATTATAAAAGCACTCAGTCTACGGAGCATACCCATATTGATCAAAATATCCACCACGGCCCTCAGTTCCAAAATCTTCTCTAAACACAATCTGCATGAAGCAAAAAAATAAAATAATATTAAGTGAAACTCAATTTCATAAAACAGAAAAAATTACTAGATTTCTCATGATTTAAGTGTAACAACCAACCTGCACATTAGCAATGTTGTCGCGGTTCCAAAGTGGTAAAAACATACGATTTGCAAACCGAAGTACCAGCTGCAATGTTTTTTGAGAAATGGAGATGAATATAGTATGATCTAATGTCTAATAGTACATATATACCAAGAAACTCGCGTAACGAGTATTACCAAGTTCTGCACCAATTCCTTTCCCAAATAATGATCAATACGGTAAATCTGTGGTTCCTCGAACAATTCTCCTATCTGGGAGCTAAGTTCCTCAGCTGAAGCCAAATCCTTGCCAAATGGCTTCTCGACAACAATACGAGTCCATCCACCAAGATCAGCTGAAAAATATTGTACCAAGGAGTATAAAAATCACATTTAATGACTGCATCTTCTTTCATTTTAGATGATTTGGTAATAACTAAGGTTGCAAAAGTTGGATTTCGACAATTATACCATTCCACGTGTATAAACAGTATCCTCCTTTCTCCTATATTAGGAAAGAAATAAAATTGTACTGGTTCCCAAATAGCAATCTTAATAAGTTGCAACAATTATCTCATAAAAAATTAGAACGAATAATATTTTTTTACAGTCTAGGCTGCAAAACACATTTATAAGAAAAGAAATGCACAATGGAATTAGCAAATTGAAACTATTTCTGAAAAATAATACATACACTTATTCATGGAATAATTCTTGATCATTTTGCAGACTTGTGGATATACTGATGGAGGAAGTGCAAGGTAGAAAAGCCTACGAGAAGATCCTTTCGTACTGTTTCTCGATATTTCATGCTCAAAAATTGCCTTATCTAATGCTTGAAACCCTTCTGGAGCATCATACGAGCCACTCACATATTTAATCTACATAATAAAAGAAATTCACCAACGGTGAGCATTTATTTAAGTTTAACCATAAGGAATATAGGCAAACACCAGTCACTAACCAACTGCAGAAAGTTTGAAACATCTTTAGTGCCTTCTTTCCCTTGAGGAAGATACCTACAAAAATTGATTATACGGATTTTACATCAGGAAAGCTACAAATAGCATATATTGAAATGCATATTATTCAACAACTTGACCTTGGTCACAGCTAATAAACAAAGGCAGAAAACTCTTTCCATGAAAAATGTATGTTGTCATTAAATATGCAAAATGGCTCCCAACATAGACTCAAACTGATGTATGGAGAAGAAATCATACCCTTGAATACGATCTCTCAATTCATCATCGGAAATTTTGGTCCTTGCATAGCCAAAAATGTGAACTTCATTTGATTGTAAAAATCCCTGAATTTGAGAGTTAAGTCCAAAATAAACCATGAGAGACGAGTTTGCTTTCAAAAGACCATACATACATACATACATAAATACATTCATGGCTCTCATAATATTAGGTGCCAAAAATATCTAGGAAATCACACAAATATTAAATATTGTTGAAACGATATGAAAACAGAAAGCATAGACTCAAACTCCAAGATTCAAATAGAGATAAGAAATGCCAAATATACTGTGAAGTAACTTACAGGAAATCGGAAATTTATATATAACAAATTAAATAGGAAATATAAGCATTTTCTCAAGTTAACCCATCTTTTATGGAATATCATCTCTACATACAATACATAAATAAAAATGTACGTACGCAACATAAATGACCAGTTGCACAAATTCATTCAAACCAGCAAGTAACGAATCACGAAATAGTTAACATTTAATTAAACGCAGAACTAGGACTGGAATCATACCTGACGGTAAAGGTTAAAAAGTGCAGGAAATGTCTTCTTTTTAGCAAGATCACCAGAAGCGCCCAGAACGATGATCGAAAGGCAGCCAGTTTCAGGTGCATCCCCATTGTCTCCAGCAAAAGACTCATTCTTAGATAAAGATCTTTTCTCACAGTGCCATTCACCAGACGCCGCCATTCTCCCAAATAGCAGGAGCTGATCTTCACAGTAAATAGCAACTTAATTATCCCAATAATCAAATCCACATAGTTAATTAATAAGTCGCAGAAAACTACTGTTCAAGCCACTTGTACTTCAAATCTTGAAAAAAAAATGATACATTCATTCTAACACCGATTTTACTGAAATCGCTGGAATTCAAAAACCCCAAGGATTATTAGCTACATAAAACAAATAATTCAGCAAGTTCCGATCATAATTACCGTTAACATCAAAGAACGAAAATATTAAAAAAAACAAAAAAAAATTCTACTTCTTACTGCAATCGAAGTGAATCGTGATTCAAAAAGCTAAACAATTGTTCGATCGGAGACAAGTAGCAGATCCAAGCGATAATTAGAAACTAGAAATCACACAAGATTAACAAAGAATGAAATTGAGATGAAAAACAGCTCACCAAACAAAAACAGTAGCAATCTGGATATTTAATTTCTTCTTCTTCTTCGGTTAGAAACAAGCAAGAATTAGGTGGAAGAAAATGAAATACAATGTGTGTGTATTCGAGTTGTATTTATGGTAAGGCGATACGTAAACAAATCGCGAAAGGTACCTTTTAAGATACTATGTTATGACTCAAGAGCTGTCAAAATTGACTTGTGAGAAGGATGATTTGGTAGCATTCCACAGTTTAGCTTGTCGACATTAATTCATCACAAAATATATTAGATTTTGAATTCTAAACTGTGAATTCAACTCTCGAGAATTATTCACCACAAAACATATTATATACATTACATGTATAAAATTGACTTTTAGTAGTTGATTCTCGATATTTATTCACCATAAGATATGTTAGATTTTGACTTCTAAGAGGAATGATTTCGTCGCAGAATTCGACTCGAGAATTATTCACCACAAAACATATTAGATACATCGTATGTGTAAAATTGACTTCTAAGAGCTGGATCTTGAGATTTATTCACCACAAGATATGTTAGATTTTGACTTCTAAGAGGGATTATTTCGTAGCAGAATTCCACTCTCGAGAATTATTCACCACAAAAATATGTTAGATACATCACATGTGTAAAATTGACTTCTAGTAGCCGAATCTCGATATTTATTAACCACAAGATATGTTTGACTTCTGAGATGGACGATTTCGCAGAATTCGACTCTCGAGAATTATTCACCACAAAATATATTAGATACATTACATGTGTAGAATTGACTTCTCAGAGGAATGCAGTCCAACTCTCGAGATTTATTCACCACAAAACATGTTAGATTTTGACTTTTGGATGATTTCTCGGCAGCGTTGTCGCAAAGTTCGATTCTCGAAAATTATTCACCACAAAACATATTAGATACATCACGTGTGTAAAATTGACTTCTTAGAGCGATGCAGTCCAACTCTCGAGATTTATTTACCACAAAAACATGTTAGATTTTGATTCTGGATAAATTCCCAGCAGCGTCGTCGCAAAGTTCGATTCTTGAAAATTATTCACCACAAAACATATTAGATACATCACATGTGTAAAATTGACTTTTAGGAGCCGAATCTCGAGATTTATTCACCACATGATATATTAGATTTTAACTTCTTTTTATTTTCTATATATTATTTATGTATGGGATGATTTCGTCGCAGAGTTCGACTCTCGATAATTATTCACCACAAAAAATATATTAGATACATCACATGTGTAAAATTGACTTTTCAGAGGGATGCAGTCAAACTCTCGAGATTTATTCACCACAAAACATGCTAGATTTTTAACTTTTTCGGGATGCAGCGTCGTCGCAAAGTTTGATTCTAAAAAATTATTTACCACAATACATATTTATATATTAAATAATTCTCTTGAGTTGAATGTGTGGAGACATCTCATCTGTAAAAGAGGGATGGTTGGTATTTGGTGGGCTTACTAATTAATAAGATTCTCTTTTTTTGTTGGTGTTGTTAATATGTAACACATGCTTATGCTTGATTGGTTGTGGATTTAAATTTTCAATTTTTTGAAACTTTAAAATTTACAGAAAGAAAATATTGTTGTTATATCAGGACTTGGAATTCTATGAATAGCCAATCATTTAATATTTTATATTACAATATTGACCTTGTGTCGTCTTGCACCCATAATAAAAGGAAAAGGAAGATTATTATATAAGTGTTTTAGTAGTATTTTGCTAAATTATTATAATATTTGTTTTATTAATTTATATCTTATGAATGTACTATTGACTTACAAAATATATTTTTCCACATGAAGGAAGGCACATTAGAAGAGCTTGTTTGTTTGGGTCTTCAACTCTTCATGCATTGCTCATGCGTTGTAATTACTGCATGCCTGGCGCACTCCACATAAAAATATTATATTATTTTATTTTATATATTATATTATATACACAAAACATAATGTTATATATATTAAAAGAAGTCGGAATAATACAATTACATATTTCCCCAGAGTGGCTTGTATAGTTACAAAAATAACTTGAACGTGAAATAAACAAACAAAAAAAAAAAATTGTTTGAAGACGATCTAGTTATAAAGGTAATGTGGTTCATAGATTTGAATCTTTTGCAATTTGAACATTTGATTGTACACTAATCCTCAGTTTTGGAGTATATCTGCAAAGCAAAATACAGCATGAAGTATAAATTTTAGAAAGATGGAATTAAATAAAAAAAACTTAGGGTAATGATACTAAATGCGGTTACTTTATAAACATGTAATGTTTCATTGTAATGATAATTGGATTTACAATTTTTTGAAGTAGTTATTTTTATGTTTGATCTTTGTTCTGATTATAAATTAAAGTACAATGATAATACTAAAAATATTTTCACCATATATTAGTTATTATATTGAGTAGTAATGTGACCAGTAACCGAAAATACTAGATTGGGTTTATAAATAGTTCTACGAGGGTCGCTATTATCTTTTGGCTCTTCCTCTTATTGAAAATTGAGACGAGGTTAGAGATCTGCATTTTTATGTGTATAATATAATAAGGCCAATTTGGTAATTTTACATGTGATGTGCAAAAGAACTAAGATGCAATAATTAGTTAAGTTGTGTGATGAAATTGAATAATAATTAATTTGATTAATAATTCAATTCATTAAATTAATTTGATTAATTTAAAAGGTTGAATAATTAACAGGATATCTAATTGGATCAACATTACAATTAAAAGGATGGACTGTTGATTGGGCCGAATTCCTTCCATCATGGGCTTGAGAAGTCCAAATGAGGCTTATGAAAGGCTTGGGCTTTTAGTTAAAATAAAATCCCTTGAACGTAAACAAACACAATTATTTTTCATTTAAAAATCAATTATTTTTCTAAGTTAACCAACAAAAATTACCAATTATAAAACCTATAATTAGATCACACCCAAACTGAAAAGAACTGTACAAGTTTACTTACACCCAAAAGTCGCTTCTTTTTTTTTTCTAGCACTTTTACTAATGAGAAATTAAAGAGAAAAAAAAGGAAAAATAAAACATGTATAAATTTAACTCGTAATTTGTTAACGTTAAATTACTTTCTTTCTTTCTTTTCCCCATAACCCCGTCTCTCTCTTTCTTAGTTCTTCACTTGGGGGCCAATTTTCAGATATCAATCACTGCCCCAGCTCAGGAATACCCAATCTTTTCCCCTTTTTAGTTTTATTCTCCTTTATTTTTCTCATAAAATATTATAATTTTTATTCATCAATGACCCATAATTCTTGCACCCTTTTCCTCCCATGTATCTGCTTTTATAGATGTAAGGTTTTAAATTTTGGGGTGTGTTGTATACTTGTATAGCCATACTCGTATTGGGTTCTGGGTATTATATTTCAGCACTTTTTTATAGTTTGTAATTCTTGATGAGTAATTGTTAGCTGGTTTTTCTAGATCGCGCCGAGATCTTGAAGCCTCCTTATCTGGCTGATTAATTGGAATCATTGCATGATAGGGACCAAGTGGAAAGCTGAGGTGAGTTAAAAGTTGCATCTTTGGGGGCTTTCAATTTTTCTCTTTGGCAATTAGAGCATGTTTAAGTCAATTTGTGGGAACTCATCATGGTGTATTTTTTCAGAATTTATTTAGTCTATCTTAATTTGAATTTGATTCCTGCATCCGGGATTTTCTTGCTGTTAATTATAATGGTGTCATGCATAATGATTTTCGCAAAAAAAGGATATCCTCAATTGTTTAGCAAGGACTGGACTTTGCATATTTTGTCTCTTTTCTTCATCAGAAAGGGATAATTGATTCTATTCGTGTTTAGTAAATTGATGAAACTATCTTAATGGTTTTGGGCTTTGCACATTCTCTCTCTTTTTTCTTCAAAAAGGGATATTTGATTATATTCTTGTTTAGTAAATGTTAAGCAGCCAATAATCATAAAATAAAAACGCGGCACAATACCAACAATAATTAAATCCAAACAACCCAAACTCGTATATAAAATCGCAATATCCAAAACACTTTCAATCCACAATAAAAATGGAACGATTACAACTCAGAAATAAGTAAATCGCAGCTCAAACTCCTTAGCATCAAATGGGTAATCTGCAGAAATGAAACTCACAATGAGAATTTGCTCAATAGATGAAAGGGGAAGGGAAATAGAGGATTGAGGAAGAAGAAGGCTGAGGACAAACCAGCAGCAAAACACTCAGAGCAAAAACTGATTCTCGAGCCTCTGTTTCTCTGAAATATAACAAACCTCTTTTTCCCCACAGTACGTGTCATCCCCACGAGCTCTCTCAAACTAATCTGCCTTTAATTACCGTTTAATTCAAATGCTAATTAATGATTTCTTCTCATCTCAAAACGACACCGTATCCTTTATTCTTCTACTAATAAAAACGTACTTCTCAGCTGCCAAAACGTGTTTCCCCTTTTGACCGTGAATTATGTTAAGGCATGACAAAACTCCCCCGTTTAAGAGACTTGTCCCCAAGTCTCGATTACCTCAAACTGCTATGTAATAACGTTCTAGTCCCCCCGACTTCTTCTTTAGGCAACGTGCTCATTCAATCAACACTTGACCCACGGCGCTATTGCTAAGTTTAACCATCCTTCGCCCGAGTATAGAAACAGGAATCAACAAGGCAAGGCAGTCCCCAAACCTCTAGTTGAGGAACTTGATTCTCCATAGCATCCTATTCACCATTAACTGGAATTTTCCTTTAGCATCCACATTGCGCGCTCAATGCCGGAAAGTATCTGCTTCGTCTTCAAAAATTAACCATTGGAGAAACCTATACTCCTTGGACCTACCTCCTATCTTTGTTCGATTTAGCCCAACTCGATAAACTCTTGCAAAAGCAACAGTACGAGCTCCGTCAATGAAATCCATCAATAGTGAATTCTCTGCTTCTTAGCCAAAAAAACTAATACCAAATGTTACCACTGAACACACACTCAATAATTTGCATTAAGCTCCTCACAGTAATTCGTAGTTGAAGGTGATTCCCACTCAACCACAATTCAATGTTGCCATGCTCAGCTTGCAATGTAATACCACGATCACTTCGAATCGATCACCTTAATCCCAATGTGAACTTTCTTCAATAATCCAAAAACTCATCAGAAAGATCAACCACTCTTGACATGGATTAGTTCCACAGCATTAAAGCCGAATTCAATTACATGATCACGAGTGCAAACAAAACTTCGATATACCAACTCAATTTCCCCAAATTTCAGTTCAACAGTAAAGCGAGCTACACACCTCAACCACACAAAATACTAATAACAAAGCTCAACTAAACCAATGAATCGCCAATATGATTCCCAAATGGTAAGGCTGCCATTTGTATACTCGTCAAACTTTGCCACTAGCAACCAATATATAACACCTTGTAGGAAGGACCTTTACTAATATACACTAATGAATCCATATAACCCAATGAAGGATCCTGTAATATAGCCCTTAAGATGCTCCAATGACAACAATTGGCCACCAATAATTGTCGGACAACAATATAATCACAGTAATAAGTAGCAAACAGGAAAGATAAATCCACTAAATCTCGTTCGCATTTCGATCACTTGAAGTACTAGCCAAAGAACTCTTTTTTTTTTTTAATTCAATGGTAAAATTCATATCATTCACGCAAACTGGAAATTGTATCTATTACCTAAAGCTGCCAACATAATTTTTTGGTTGGAATCTGCGCTCCAAAGTAGTATCCCTCCCGATGTAATCCATATATTCATTCAGCCGGTGGTGGTTCGGGTGGTGGAGGTGGACGTTCTGGTTGTTTTATTAAACAATTAAGTTGATCTTTTCCTCGTGCTAAACCCATTGAATCAGCTTTCTGATTCAAATTCGAATCAAGAGCCCTTCCAATAATTGAGCAGTTTAGATTAATTCGCAGCAAGGTATTTGTAGTGAGATTTTGCACAACCCCATTGGTACTTCGAAACAAAACCAGCAGACTACGAAGCATAAGTTCCTGAGCTTCACTCTTCCCATCTCCATAAAGACGACTGCTCAGTTTTCTCAAAATTGTAAAACATGATTTCAGAACTCCAGGATGTTCAGCACCATTTACCCATAAAACCTCAAATATGAATTCCTCAAAGTCATATCCTACACGAGGTGATGTTGGCTTAGTACAACTTCCAAGCAAAAGGCACAAGACGTCTACTTCACCATTTGACAACTCATGACGCAATTGATCCCCAAGATAATATCGGTGGCACCTTTTCAAGAGATCATTTAATCGTGACCTCACTCCAAGCATGTACAATATTTTTCTTCCAACACCCTTGACTATAGAAAGAAGCTTCATCATTGTTTGCATAGAAAATCCAAGAGCATAGTGTAGCATGAATAGCAGTGAATCAATAAATCTCTTTTTTATAGCCTGTTGCACTAAGTGATTGTCCGAAGACAAACTGAGCAGAGATGTGAAAAGAGCGCTAAAGGCATTTTTGTCTAAGAATATCATCTTTTTCTGCTGAATTATTAAGCGTAACAGCTCTCCAAGAAAATGCAACCGGACTATATTATTACTACCACTAATAATCATTTGAGCTAACTCAACATTTCCGATTTTTACAACTCCAAGCTCACTGATTAAAACATGGTTAGTCTTTGCATGACGAGATAGAATCTCAATGCATCGTCTTGTTTTGCCATCCTGTCCGATAATTGAGTTAGGTTTACCACACATGGAAAGTTCCGTTAAATCATTTCCACTATTTTCAAGCGCCTCATTTTTACCTTCTGAACCTCCACCTGGATCAAAGAGAATATGAATAAGTTCAGATTTATGATCCAAAAAAGCGTTGTCATAATCTCTTTCGATTTCGTCTTCTTTGATGCGCCATTCACTAACATGAGATGCGCGTCCAATTGTGAGTTGCTGGTTTTCTGCTGGTTGATCCTCTTTAAGAATCTCAACATAACCTATGGATCCTAACTTTTCCGTAGCCAACTCGCGAAGCTCCTTAGCGACTGTTTTGTTCGGAAAATTATCTCCACTGGATTCCTCGAATTCTCCAATTGAATACACAACCCCTACATCGACCGAGCTCTCACGTCGCATGATCGATGATACTAATGTATTAACTGGACGAGGTTCAAGTTTACAAGGAACTTTAATCTTCTTCACTGCTTCGTACATCACTTTCAACTTCGTTTCTGATTCCGACCGAATTTGTTCTACCCAATTATGGCTCCCGAGTACTTCCTCCAAGAACGTATATGACAAATACTTAATATCCAACCAACAACAACCTTCGTACATGCACCGATTGTGTAGAGAGTACATAGCTGAAATTGAATGTTCCAAGGATTTGTATCTTACCAATGCTTGAAAGGTACCCATGGTAGGAAGAATGTCGATCTCTTCAACTAGGCCATATATGTCGAATATTTGATGTAGAGTGTCTACAGTGACTGGACATGAAGTTTCATGTACCGTAACGACCAATGTTCGCAAAAAATCCGAGTAATTAGATTGAACCGTCGACTCCGGCATTTCATCGAACACCTCTGCCTTTTCCAAGCTTTGGGAGTGAGCAGCTCGAACACTTGACACATGCATTTCATCGAATACCTCTGTCTTTTCCAAGCTTTGTATCATGGCTTCCATTTGAAGCTGCATCAAGGTTCTCATCTCGGATAGTAGTTCTTCCTTCTGCCTTTGCAACCTGGTATCGATTGATGCCGATAATTTCCCCAATCGATTTTCTAGGTCATCCAATCGCTTCGATTCGACTCTAGTTTGTGCACTCGTCATCTGACTCGATTTCTCCCTTGGATCGAATGCTCTGATGGCCATTTGTTAAGCAGCCAATAATCATAAAATAAAAACGCGGCACAATACCAACAATAATTAAATCCAAACAACCCAAACTCGTATATAAAATCGCAATATCCAAAACACTTTCAATCCACAATAAAAATGGAACGATTACAACTCAGAAATAAGTAAATCGCAGCTCAAACTCCTTAGCATCAAATGGGTAATCTGCAGAAATGAAACTCACAATGAGAATTTGCTCAATAGATGAAAGGGGAAGGGAAATAGAGGATTGAGGAAGAAGAAGGCTGAGGACAAACCAGCAGCAAAACACTCAGAGCAAAAACTGATTCTCGAGCCTCTGTTTCTCTGAAATATAACAAACCTCTTTTTCCCCACAGTACGTGTCATCCCCACGAGCTCTCTCAAACTAATCTGCCTTTAATTACCGTTTAATTCAAATGCTAATTAATGATTTCTTCTCATCTCAAAACGACACCGTATCCTTTATTCTTCTACTAATAAAAACGTACTTCTCAGCTGCCAAAACGTGTTTCCCCTTTTGACCGTGAATTATGTTAAGGCATGACAAAACTCCCCCGTTTAAGAGACTTGTCCCCAAGTCTCGATTACCTCAAACTGCTATGTAATAACGTTCTAGTCCCCCCGACTTCTTCTTTAGGCAACGTGCTCATTCAATCAACACTTGACCCACGGCGCTATTGCTAAGTTTAACCATCCTTCGCCCGAGTATAGAAACAGGAATCAACAAGGCAAGGCAGTCCCCAAACCTCTAGTTGAGGAACTTGATTCTCCATAGCATCCTATTCACCATTAACTGGAATTTTCCTTTAGCATCCACATTGCGCGCTCAATGCCGGAAAGTATCTGCTTCGTCTTCAAAAATTAACCATTGGAGAAACCTATACTCCTTGGACCTACCTCCTATCTTTGTTCGATTTAGCCCAACTCGATAAACTCTTGCAAAAGCAACAGTACGAGCTCCGTCAATGAAATCCATCAATAGTGAATTCTCTGCTTCTTAGCCAAAAAAACTAATACCAAATGTTACCACTGAACACACACTCAATAATTTGCATTAAGCTCCTCACAGTAATTCGTAGTTGAAGGTGATTCCCACTCAACCACAATTCAATGTTGCCATGCTCAGCTTGCAATGTAATACCACGATCACTTCGAATCGATCACCTTAATCCCAATGTGAACTTTCTTCAATAATCCAAAAACTCATCAGAAAGATCAACCACTCTTGACATGGATTAGTTCCACAGCATTAAAGCCGAATTCAATTACATGATCACGAGTGCAAACAAAACTTCGATATACCAACTCAATTTCCCCAAATTTCAGTTCAACAGTAAAGCGAGCTACACACCTCAACCACACAAAATACTAATAACAAAGCTCAACTAAACCAATGAATCGCCAATATGATTCCCAAATGGTAAGGCTGCCATTTGTATACTCGTCAAACTTTGCCACTAGCAACCAATATATAACACCTTGTAGGAAGGACCTTTACTAATATACACTAATGAATCCATATAACCCAATGAAGGATCCTGTAATATAGCCCTTAAGATGCTCCAATGACAACAATTGGCCACCAATAATTGTCGGACAACAATATAATCACAGTAATAAGTAGCAAACAGGAAAGATAAATCCACTAAATCTCGTTCGCATTTCGATCACTTGAAGTACTAGCCAAAGAACTCTTTTTTTTTTTTAATTCAATGGTAAAATTCATATCATTCACGCAAACTGGAAATTGTATCTATTACCTAAAGCTGCCAACATAATTTTTTGGTTGGAATCTGCGCTCCAAAGTAGTATCCCTCCCGATGTAATCCATATATTCATTCAGCCGGTGGTGGTTCGGGTGGTGGAGGTGGACGTTCTGGTTGTTTTATTAAACAATTAAGTTGATCTTTTCCTCGTGCTAAACCCATTGAATCAGCTTTCTGATTCAAATTCGAATCAAGAGCCCTTCCAATAATTGAGCAGTTTAGATTAATTCGCAGCAAGGTATTTGTAGTGAGATTTTGCACAACCCCATTGGTACTTCGAAACAAAACCAGCAGACTACGAAGCATAAGTTCCTGAGCTTCACTCTTCCCATCTCCATAAAGACGACTGCTCAGTTTTCTCAAAATTGTAAAACATGATTTCAGAACTCCAGGATGTTCAGCACCATTTACCCATAAAACCTCAAATATGAATTCCTCAAAGTCATATCCTACACGAGGTGATGTTGGCTTAGTACAACTTCCAAGCAAAAGGCACAAGACGTCTACTTCACCATTTGACAACTCATGACGCAATTGATCCCCAAGATAATATCGGTGGCACCTTTTCAAGAGATCATTTAATCGTGACCTCACTCCAAGCATGTACAATATTTTTCTTCCAACACCCTTGACTATAGAAAGAAGCTTCATCATTGTTTGCATAGAAAATCCAAGAGCATAGTGTAGCATGAATAGCAGTGAATCAATAAATCTCTTTTTTATAGCCTGTTGCACTAAGTGATTGTCCGAAGACAAACTGAGCAGAGATGTGAAAAGAGCGCTAAAGGCATTTTTGTCTAAGAATATCATCTTTTTCTGCTGAATTATTAAGCGTAACAGCTCTCCAAGAAAATGCAACCGGACTATATTATTACTACCACTAATAATCATTTGAGCTAACTCAACATTTCCGATTTTTACAACTCCAAGCTCACTGATTAAAACATGGTTAGTCTTTGCATGACGAGATAGAATCTCAATGCATCGTCTTGTTTTGCCATCCTGTCCGATAATTGAGTTAGGTTTACCACACATGGAAAGTTCCGTTAAATCATTTCCACTATTTTCAAGCGCCTCATTTTTACCTTCTGAACCTCCACCTGGATCAAAGAGAATATGAATAAGTTCAGATTTATGATCCAAAAAAGCGTTGTCATAATCTCTTTCGATTTCGTCTTCTTTGATGCGCCATTCACTAACATGAGATGCGCGTCCAATTGTGAGTTGCTGGTTTTCTGCTGGTTGATCCTCTTTAAGAATCTCAACATAACCTATGGATCCTAACTTTTCCGTAGCCAACTCGCGAAGCTCCTTAGCGACTGTTTTGTTCGGAAAATTATCTCCACTGGATTCCTCGAATTCTCCAATTGAATACACAACCCCTACATCGACCGAGCTCTCACGTCGCATGATCGATGATACTAATGTATTAACTGGACGAGGTTCAAGTTTACAAGGAACTTTAATCTTCTTCACTGCTTCGTACATCACTTTCAACTTCGTTTCTGATTCCGACCGAATTTGTTCTACCCAATTATGGCTCCCGAGTACTTCCTCCAAGAACGTATATGACAAATACTTAATATCCAACCAACAACAACCTTCGTACATGCACCGATTGTGTAGAGAGTACATAGCTGAAATTGAATGTTCCAAGGATTTGTATCTTACCAATGCTTGAAAGGTACCCATGGTAGGAAGAATGTCGATCTCTTCAACTAGGCCATATATGTCGAATATTTGATGTAGAGTGTCTACAGTGACTGGACATGAAGTTTCATGTACCGTAACGACCAATGTTCGCAAAAAATCCGAGTAATTAGATTGAACCGTCGACTCCGGCATTTCATCGAACACCTCTGCCTTTTCCAAGCTTTGGGAGTGAGCAGCTCGAACACTTGACACATGCATTTCATCGAATACCTCTGTCTTTTCCAAGCTTTGTATCATGGCTTCCATTTGAAGCTGCATCAAGGTTCTCATCTCGGATAGTAGTTCTTCCTTCTGCCTTTGCAACCTGGTATCGATTGATGCCGATAATTTCCCCAATCGATTTTCTAGGTCATCCAATCGCTTCGATTCGACTCTAGTTTGTGCACTCGTCATCTGACTCGATTTCTCCCTTGGATCGAATGCTCTGATGGCCATTTGTTAAGCAGCCAATAATCATAAAATAAAAACGCGGCACAATACCAACAATAATTAAATCCAAACAACCCAAACTCGTATATAAAATCGCAATATCCAAAACACTTTCAATCCACAATAAAAATGGAACGATTACAACTCAGAAATAAGTAAATCGCAGCTCAAACTCCTTAGCATCAAATGGGTAATCTGCAGAAATGAAACTCACAATGAGAATTTGCTCAATAGATGAAAGGGGAAGGGAAATAGAGGATTGAGGAAGAAGAAGGCTGAGGACAAACCAGCAGCAAAACACTCAGAGCAAAAACTGATTCTCGAGCCTCTGTTTCTCTGAAATATAACAAACCTCTTTTTCCCCACAGTACGTGTCATCCCCACGAGCTCTCTCAAACTAATCTGCCTTTAATTACCGTTTAATTCAAATGCTAATTAATGATTTCTTCTCATCTCAAAACGACACCGTATCCTTTATTCTTCTACTAATAAAAACGTACTTCTCAGCTGCCAAAACGTGTTTCCCCTTTTGACCGTGAATTATGTTAAGGCATGACAGTAAATTGATAAAACTCAGTGTTTTTGGGCCTTTCCTCATGTTATTTCAGTTTATTTGACTTTTGTGCTCATTTTAATCTTTTACAGATAAGAACTGGTTAAGCTGGTCAGAATTGGTGTGATGATTGATTTGTCACATTTCATGTACTTCCTTTACGGTTTACTTCTCGCCTCTGGTTTTATAACCTTTGTGATTGATTAGTATCATCGTTAGAATTCGTTTGACGAAGGTGGTTTGATTTGTGGCTCTAAGTGATGATTAAAAATATTCTCAATAGGCTTCCACGGAAGCAAACCAAGTTAGTGGAAAGTAATGATCGAGGATCATCTACTTTATCTTCAAATACTTCAACTACTTCTAGAAGCAATCACGTTGCAGGTTCACGGTCAGGCAATTCAAACGCCACAAATCATAATTCAACTTTGAATTATGGAAACAAATTTCATGACCCGTTAAACACAAAGGCAAATGGGAACAACGGAGCTCTACCATACGAGGCGCTTCCTAGTTTTAGAGATGTCCCTAATGCTGAAAAGCAAAACTTGTTCATAAAAAAGTTGAGTATATGCTCTATAGTATTTGATTTCACCGACCCCGTCAAAAATTTGAAAGAGAAAGACATTAAGAGGCAGACATTACACGAGCTCGTCGAATATGTCTCATCACCAAACGGGAAATTCACAGAACCCGTTATACAAGAGATTGTAAGAACGATATCCATAAATTTGTTTCGCACGCTCTCGACTCAGCCTCGTGAAAACAAAATCTTACAAGGGTTTGATTTGGAAGAAGAGGAACCCTTGATGGACCCCGCATGGCCCCACCTGCAAATCGTATACGAATTTCTTCTAAGGTTCGTGGCTTCGCCCGAAACGGATGCAAAGGTGGCAAAACGGTACATTGATCACTCTTTTGTTCTAAGGTTATTGGATCTTTTCGATTCTGAAGATCCTAGGGAGAGGGAGTATCTAAAAACCGTGCTACACCGTATATACGGGAAGTTCATGGTTCATCGACCGTACATTAGAAAGGTGATTAATAATATAATTTACCGTTTTATTTTCGAAACGGAGAAACATAACGGGATTGCTGAGCTGTTAGAGATTTTGGGAAGTATTATAAACGGGTTCGCATTGCCTTTGAAAGAAGAGCACAAACTTTTCCTTGTTCGGGCTCTAATTCCACTTCATAAACCAAAGTGCATATCGGTATACCATCAGCAGTTATCTTATTGCATCACACAGTTTGTGGAGAAGGATTGTAAACTTTCTGATACTGTAATAAGGGGCTTATTGAAGTATTGGCCAATCACGAATAGTTCAAAAGAGGTTATGTTCTTAGGTGAGTTAGAGGAAGTGTTGGAAGCAACTCAGTATACAGAGTTTCAGCGTTGTATGGTTCCTTTGTTCAGGCAGATTGCTCGGTGTTTGAGCAGTTCACATTTTCAGGTTGGTTATATGGAAAATTCTTGTTCAGACCCGATTTATACTTGATTTCTGGCCTGTATTTCTTTTGCTTTTGAGTTGATTTTCTGGAAACAAAATATAGATTCAAATAGCATGCTTTTCAGTGATTAAAGTGAAATTTCAAAACCTTTCGACCATTGGGTCGAAAGAAAGTTGTTAAGAAATGTAGTGCTGTTTCTTATTTCAGTGTTGTTTGAAGATATCTATGAAGCAAGTTTGAGTCCAAAAAGTGATTTTAGGGTGTGTTTGGATCGAGTGATTTGGATTTGAAAAGGGATTTGGAGGAAGGATTTCAAATGAGTGGAGTAATTTGAAATCAACCATAGTTGTGTAGAAAATTGCTCAAAATGAATGCCAAGGGATTTGAAATTCATCATAACATGAATTCATCCAAACAAGCTTAAATGGATTTGTCGATGAATTTGAAATTCATAATTTTCAAATACTTCGATCCAAACACACCATTAAGTTTGAAGAATGCTATATTTGTATCGATGTATTTAATTCCCCCTTCTTTTTAATGATGAAGTTCTTTTATTTCATATGCAAGGATCTTCAATGATTTTTGGATGATAAATTCGACTCGACTTTAATTCGCTTGATTAGCATTATTTAGTATTAGTTTCAATTCATGATTTTGTAATTTAATGCTTTTTCTGAAGGTGGCAGAAAGGGCTCTCTTTTTATGGAACAACGATCACATTGAGAACCTGATCAAACAAAACCGTAAAGTTATACTCCCAATCATCTTCCCCTCATTGGAGAAAAACTCAAGACACCACTGGAATCAAGCAGTGCACAGCTTAACACTGAATGTGAGAAAAATATTCTCCGATGTGGATCCCGAGCTCTTTGAGGAGTGTTTGGTCAAATTCCAAGAA
This sequence comes from Verbascum thapsus, assembly GCA_963669365.1. Taxonomy (NCBI): domain Eukaryota; kingdom Viridiplantae; phylum Streptophyta; class Magnoliopsida; order Lamiales; family Scrophulariaceae; genus Verbascum; species Verbascum thapsus. Next base: position 7,689,210 of record OY770117.1, on the reverse strand, counting down.
GATGAAGCACGAGAAGAAGAAACTAAGATGAAGCGTGAAGTAATATGGAAACGCCTAGAGGAAATTGGCGCTATGAAAGCTTCTAATAATGAGCCAGTGTTTCATACCAAACAAGACACAAGCTAAAATGCCATCTGGCTGAAAAAGGTGACATTTTCTGAGCTTTTTAGACTCAACTTTGCTGATTTTGTGTTAAGGGCGTTTTTTGTCTCGTGGGGTCACAAAAGATAAGGGCTTTGTTTCGATCATAGAAATCGGGAATGTACATATAGAATTAGGTATATGGCTTTCTTCATCTTTAGCTTTTACAACGATTTTGAGAATAAGAGTTATATTTTGTGGGTCTATGTTAGAGGTTATTGGTACTGGATTTTGATTTATGTACTCTTATCAGCAATTATATACATATATATGTCTTGAAATGGTGTCATGGATTAGCTTGTTGAATCGTTTTTTTCGGTTCTTTTGTTGGGGAATCGATTGTAAGAGTTGAACAGTGAGAACTAAGAACTTATGAGGGCCATAATGATTTGAATGTGTCATAGTTTTACCTCATAATCGAGGAACAAATACATCTCCATATGTATCTAAAACGTCGTTTTATCTAAACTATCGAAATACATCTGCTAAATTACACTTTGTCAACCTTTTTCTGCATCTTTTTCTTCAAAAGTAGACGAAAATCGCTTTCAGAGAGAGATAACATCTGGTTAAGCAGCAACTGAACTCCACATTCTGTCACAATCTTATACCTAGTTTTAATCCTAAATCCTCTAAACTATAACCAAAATATTGTGGAAATTTAACCAATTCAGATTTAGGGGCATCACGTTTTCTTGCAAGCTAAAAGTATACAAAGCCCCATACCTAGAGACCATAGCTGTAAGTCTGTAACATCCCCCAAACTGTAACCCTTTTGCAAAAACAACTCAGTCACGGGCTTCAAATTGCCCTCGATGCTGAGACCAAACGTTTGAGGAGATCGATAAAGAAGAAGGGCAATATCGACATTTAACGACCGAAAATAATCACCAGTTGTATATTTTGCCCTCCAAGCTGTAATAGGCAAAAGCTGGAAATTTTTGTATCACGTCCCGAATGGCTTCGAGTTCCATACCGAGCTCTATGAGGTAGATTATGTGTGAAGGAAGTTTGCCCGTTGGGCAAATGTCACTAACTCGAGCCAACGCCTTTAGCTTCTTGGAATCAAGAGTAGGAGCAGAAGGAGAAACTAATGTGACTGGATTTTCTATCACGGGTTGTTTCTCGACCTTTTCTTCTGAATATTTCTTAACGGGCGGGGTCCGGAAATTCTCCACGACGTCAAAAATGGATCCATATTCCTCGTGGAGAGTTTCAAGGTATGGAATAAGAGCATCACTATAACTCAGATATTTGCAAAACACTACTAATCATGCGTGTTTTTACTGACCAGGTCGGGTCGATCCATGACCCGCCCTACCAGGAATCATCCAGACCGTCCACGTGAAACTGGAATTTTTTGTATTTTCTCATAGGACCATCCAACCTTATAATGAGAAGAAGATATAAAACTTGAACTACATGTCGACAACATTCTTACAAAGGCATGCAGGCAGCTAGGTATAGCCAAGTGCAGTCTATAATCTGAATTGGGATACATTTGGACCGTATACGAAGTTACCCTAAGGTAGAAATATCCCTAAAATCGGCCTTTCTCATTTTCAATTAAACCGTAAAGTGTTTCGTTTCCCCTTAGCATAATGCTAGTTGATTATGTAATAAGTGTGTAATAAATCAACATCTATCAGTACCCTCAAGTTGAGAAGAGCTGATATCTTAACTACAAGTGCTACAACACAAACAAAAGCCATTCGAATCGTTTAAAGCTGGATTTGGAAGTTAATTTTTATATTTTGCAGTTGAATGATCACCTGGAAAACAAATTTAGTGCAACATAGGAGACATCAACTTCAAATCCCATATTACAAAAGACAGTATTATTTCCATAATTTCATTTATAACAGCTTCAAAACTAGCATTCCAAATCCTAAACTTCAGATACTCATACTGCCCACCGTAAAAAAAAATCAAATTCAGAGCAATAAAAATGAAATGCTTCTGTAAACCATAACCCCTCAAACGCAGCATACCTACAAACTTGTCCTAATTAAATCTTTGCGAAATTCATAAAATAAACAAACAATTTCCCAATTTCCGAAAGGATTAACATGGCGGGCAAGCACAAAAAAATGTATACAGAGAATTAAAAAATGTACCTTGATTGCAGAAACGTTGTTCTAGAGAAAGAAGGGAGTTTTGAGGGGCTAAAAGATGTGAAAGCTTTCATATTTTTTTCTCTTTTATGCTTTGCTGAAGATTAGAATGAAGCATTTGGGATAATCTGAGCAGAGAAATGAATAGATATGGCTTGGCTTGTCTTCTTGCTAGACTAGATATATATTTACAATACTAAATTCAAATATGTTATTTAATGTTTATAGAAATAATATATTACTAAAATATAAAATTCACATATTAGGGTACTATCTAAACCAAAGTCGCTTATCACTCTAAACGCGAGTTCATCGATATATACAACACGCAGTGTAATGGACACGCTTTAGATTGCCGTATTTTTTGTTAAACCCTTAAAACCCTATTAATTAAGTGGGAAAAAAGGTAGAATTCAGAAAAATCGAAGCTTGAATTGAGAATCAGCAATGGCTATCTCACTCAGACGAGCCCTAATTTCTTCCAGAAACCTCTTTCAGGCACTCCGAACCACCTCTACCCGCTCCCACCAAAGCTTAATTTCCTTCAACTTTGACAGATCGCATGAATCTGCTGTTGATAGGTTTTTGACTTCTCCAGCTACTAGCTTTCATCAGTTTGATATTCGGAGGGGCTATGCAAAAGGAAGGAAACAGAAAATCAGTAATGTTTCTTTTGATTTCTCAAGTGTGAACGTGTATTTACTTTTATTGTTTCTCACATTTTTAGTTTCTATTATATAATAATCCATTCATGTCTTACTGTTTCATTTTTTCTCTTTTTGTGGTTTGTTAATAACTTACTTGCAGTGCTTTAGGAAGTATTTTTTAGGATGTGAAAGAAATGTCAACTTGATCTTCATATCAGTTATTTTTTATGAAGTTGGTGCCCAATTTGATTTGTATGAGATTGAGAAGCAAAGTCATATTTAGCCCATTAATTTTTCTTTGTCTTATGTTCTAATCTAGAGGAGGAGGTTGAGGAGGATGAGGATGAAGAGGAAGAATGGGATGAGGATGATGAAGATACAGAAAGTGTTGATTTAGGCGCTAGTGTAAAGGCATCGGCTGTCTCACAGATGGAGGCGGCAGTTGATGCCCTGTCTCGTGAACTGACCAAATTGCAAACTGGAAGAGCATCATCAGGTGAATAAAAAACATCATGTTATGTAAAAATATTATTTGGGTTATTCAGAAGTAGTAATAATATGATTGATTCGTTATGTTTATTTCAAAAATGGTTCCTTTTACAGGTATGCTTGACCACATAATGGTTGAGCATTACGGTGTTAAGACGCCCCTTAACAGGATGGCAGTTGTCTCAGTATTGGACTCCAAAACCCTCTCTGTTACTCCACATGATCCTAATGTAATGTGATGCTACTTTGTTAAGCTGAGTCTTATTTTCTTTTATCGATGGCATGCAACTCTCAATATAAATTAGTCAAAGTGCTTTTTACGTGTTTACTCATTGTGTTTCGAAACACTGGTGAAATTAATTTCTTCAGTACAAGATATGTAACTTTGTGCCTTGTTTTTTTGATATTTTCCTTTTCCTTACCTAAATTTTTGATCTAAATTTAGCATCAATTAGTGATGTAGTAGTTCATGAACGTATAATTTCAACAATCTTTAAGTAGTCTAGTATTTTGGGTAATTGATTTGGAAGTATGATCTCAAAGAAGTGATTGATTTGTGCAGGCACTGAAAGAGTTGGAGAAAGCTATCATCTCATCTCCATTGGGCTTGAATCCTAAGTCTGACACCCAACGCTTGATTGCACCTATACCTCCGTAAGCATTTTCTCCATGTTAAGTAAACTCTTTCTTTTGTGTATCTCAGAATGTGTAAATATCGATCAATCAAATCCTCTCTTATTAATATAGGATGTTTTTGTCATTGACAATATTGTAAACATTTGTCTCTTTGAGTGACATTGTAATATTTCGTCTATCTGTGGACTAATATCTCGTCTTAATTACTTATCGAATAATTTGGTGCTTATGATGGGCAGATTGACCAAACAACACATGCAAGTAAGTCTTCATATTACACTTTAACTACCCAAGTTACATTTTTTTTTGCTCAATAACAAGAAACACCGTTTATTTTTTGTGAAACAACTGTCAATACTGTAAAAATGTCTCGAACCAGGCTGTATGTAAAGTGGTTGCAAAATCATCTGAAGACGTGAAGCAAAGCATAAGAAGAGCCCGCCAGAAGGTATTCAGTTTGAGCATAAAAACGTTATTTTCGATAATATTTATTACACCGGCTTAATCTCTGAAAAAAAACGGAGTTTTACATTTGCAGGCATTAGACAGCATTAAAAAAGCAGCACCAAAAAAGAAGGATAAAGAGAAAGGTAAAGCAGCATCAGCATCAAGTATATCAGAAGACGACGCAAAACGACTCGAGAAAGAAGTGAGTTGTATTCTTAACCACAATGGAACGAACATTTGCTATATTAAATATTCAAAATAAATAAAATAAAATATATATTCTTAATTTCGTTATTTATATTCCAGATTGACGACTTGACGAAGAAGTTTATCAAGTCAGCTGAAGATATGTGCAAGTCCAAGGAAAAAGAAATTCGAGGAGGCTGAAAGTTGCTATTTTCTTTCATATTACTTTTTCCTTTTACGGTAAAACTCTTTATCTTTTTTAAATGCCCGATTTTCAGTAGGTTAAAGTTTATTTTGGCATTTGCTGCCATTGGAGCTCGCTTGAGCTAGTCGAAGATTAATGTGAGACGGTGTACAAGTTAAATCAATCTACTTGCAACAAAGAATGAACTTTTGTTTTGAATATGGTTGGTGTGCCCACAAGCCGAGCTCGGCCAAATTTTTCGACTCGGTCTTGAGCCTACAAAAATGAGCTCGAGCTTGGAGCATAAGAAAATTATATTTTTAATCTATATAATTAGTTATAAATTAATGTGTATATTATTAAAATGGTCATCACATTTATCTTATTTACGTCGTTAAAGTAAAATTTCTTACGCTACCATTCAAAATATATATTTTTGTAGTGCTTAGTTATCGGAGAAGTCTGGTTCTGGGTTCCCAAAGAGTAATTCAGCGATTATAGTGATACAAATTTGATAACCAAAGTAATACATGCCTATGATTTATATGATCTACGGGACTAAATTGATACAAAACTGATACTTTGAGGCTAAAGTGAAACAAAAAAAATCATCTAGATTGAAAAATGCACAAAATATCTTGTTGACTCAAGATCCCCAGTTAAAATTCGTTAGAACTGGGTCTACTTGAAATGCAAACTAAGTTGGACATTTTTCTTTTCATATTTAAAAGTTTTGTTCAAGTTCGATCAAATAAAAGAAGTGTTAAAATAACATTAAGTTGCATGAGGTCGATTAATGTTCAAAATTCAAATAATCAAATCTAAATGCATCAGATTTGTTGGCTCAAAAGGCAAAAAAGAAGGCGCCCACCGTGGGGCTCGAACCCACGACCACAAGGTTAAGAGCCTTGCGCTCTACCAACTGAGCTAGACGGGCGATTTGTAATGTGACCGCACTTAGTTTATAACGTTTATAATGATGATCAGTTTTTGTAAAAGAGTTTGATATTGTATTATGAATATCACTATATATAGAAGATCCGTTCCTGGTTTGAAATGAATAATATAGTTTTCTTTAACTATAAATTGATGTGAATTATAATTCACTTCTCATAAGATGAATCAAAAGCTTCAAAAACATTTGAAATATATGTAATGTATTCGATATGTGTAGATATACTCATATCGTTGTCTAGGCAAATCAATTTTACAGTCAATTGGATGGTGGTAAGCAGAAATCTTACATTAATATGTAATTTATGATTTATTAAATTTAATCTCAAAGTTAAATAATTGATATAATAAATATATTTATTTCAATCAATGTATTTTAGTCAATCAAATTATATGGTACCGTTGAGAAGTCAACAAGCGATTACATTGCACCACGTGGATATGTTGACCGGTCAAATTATATTTAAATTAATTTTAAAAAATAAAAAAATGATATCAATGAGATTTATAATCTATTAATCTATGATAATAACACATAAAAATTCAAATGGTTCCAAAATAGTTGATACTACTTTTGATAAATATAAAAATCAAATAAATAATAATTAATATATTCAATTGATTTATAATTCCTCCATCATACACCTATAAATATAATATTTAGAAGCTCATAATTATGAAAATTTAATTGAACCTAGAGAAAGCAAAGAAAACTCTGAAAATTCTAAGTTTTTCAAATTAAAGAAGGTCCACGGAGTTTAAATAATTCTTGGCAAATTTTATATATCAAATTAACGTTTAGTCCATGGTTAACACAATAAAAATTCAAATCAAGTTAAAGAAAGATTCAAGTAATAAGCTTACTTTGAAGCTTCCACAACTTTCATAAATTACTTTTAGAGTTTGATCCAATATTTAATTGTCTAACTCCTTACATTGATGTTATAAATATGCATATTTGTTTAGGAGAAATTCAAAGAAGCTAATTCTACTCTAACATTCATATCAACATTAGTCAAGGAATAATGTGATGATTAGAACTAAGGAGTAATAAAAAATATTTATTACTTTATTTTTTGTGGTTTTGATTTACACACGTATAAATTTATTTGTATAATGATGGTTTATAGGAATGCGGGCAGAAGGCCTCATAGAAAATTAGGATATAATATTTTATCAAATCACGGGAGAATTAGATTTATTTTATGTACAGACATATAATACATGTGACTTGTCTATACATACGCATTAGTATTTAGTAGTTGAAGCCCTGAAGCAAAAACTATATAAACAAATCTCATTATATAATCAATAATAAAATTTCATCGGGCCGGGGCATGGGGGGCCCTTGGGGTTGGGGATTCAACCTTTTTGGACAATAATAAAATTTCATCGATCATACCTAAATTATCCGTATTTAGTTTGAACCTTCCTTTCTTCAGTTATTTAATTAAAATAAATTAAAAGGAATGGAAATACCCTTTACTTTTAAATAAAAAGTAAACTTTTTATAATATCTTGGAGATTGGAGAATGAGAATTATATAATATTATCAAATAATATAAAACAAATAATGGGACATTCACAATGAAAAATTCTCGAAATATTACTTCAAACTTCTAAAAAAATTCTTCGTACTTATCCAACAATTCCGTTTGTGTTGTTAATATGTTAGTATAACTCAAAACGTTTTTCACAAATCTAAAGAGATTCATAACCTATGGGCCCGTTTGTTGTTTTATAACTACTACCTAGAAAATACCACTTATTATAATAAATTCAACATAATTAGGTGGTTTTAATAAGTATGGCGGTTTTCCAAAATTGTCTCATGTGTTTATTCCAAGTCCTAACCGTATTCACACCGTATATACTTATATATATTCAACTCTCAAAACAGCTTCCCACTGGTTTCCTGTTATTCTGGAAACTATTTTTGTTCAACTCCACAAACCCACCAATCCGCGTCCTTGTATGTATATATAGTATATACACACACAAATTTAACATTCTTCAATTCAGAAAAACATAAAACATTACAAATTCAACATAATATATATACGTTTGTTTATCAGTATATATCAATGGAGAAATACGAGCAATTCGAGCGGGTATTCAAGCACTTCGACTCAAACGGGGACGGCAGAATATGTCCGGTGGAGCTACAGCAGTGCGTGGCATCAATCGGCGGCGAGATGACGGCGGAAGAGGCGGCGGCGGCGGTGGCGCTAATGGACAGCGACGGAGATGGGTTGTTGTGTATGGATGATTTTGTAGCTATAGTAGAAGGAGCGGGTGAAGAAGAGAAGGCGAGTGACCTTAAAGCAGCGTTCGAACTGTACGAACAGGAGGGAAGCGGGAGCATTACAGCACGGAGTTTGAGAAGAATGTTGAGCAGATTAGGACAGCGGAGGAGTGTGGAGGATTGTAAGAAGATGATTTCTTGTTTCGACATTAATGGCGATGGTGTTCTTAATTTCGATGAGTTTAAGGTTATGATGTCCTGTTGATAATCATCATTCTTTCTACAGTGTCTGTATGTAATTAGTCCACCGACCACCATTGATTCTATTCTTGTATCATATATACATATATATATATGTAACTTCTTATATAATTAATTACCCAGTGCGCACCTAACGGTAGCGGCTGCGAGTTCCCTTGTCATCAAAAAAAAAATTACACGAGATCCTTTGTCGTGTTTCTACTTTTCTTTCCCTTTGTGATTTTATAAAATTTGGAAGTTCAATTAGATATTAATTAATTATTATTGATTATCAAGTCCAACCTAATTAATTAGATAATAAGTTGATTATTTATATTGCCATGTAATTAGTTATACTGTAGAGAAAGATAATGAACATGATTCAGATATTACAATCTTAGTAGCATTGATATGTAGGGGTTTATATTAACACGCTTGAACCAATTCGCAAGTAAATCATCGGTTTTTAAACTTTTAAGTTTTAAATAAATGATAGAGACGGTTTAATCTTTTTGTGGGTGGTGGGTTTAAATTTTTTACCTGCCTACAACGCAACTCGATCGCTAATGATATAAAATTTACAAAAATATATATTATAAAGATTAACAACAAATTTTAAAATACTATATAGATATATGCTCTCTAACAGTAGTAATTTTATTCATATTTTTATAGTGCACTTTATTTTTATTTGGAAAAATAAATTAAATATCTTATTTCAATTTTTTTTATTTTATTTGAACAAAGTTTTATTTTCGTAATTAAGGAAATATATTTCTATAAACTTAACAATTTATATACTTTATTAGCTATTTTTTCGGATATCATTTGGAATACCTTTTTCATTTTTCAACCAAATACTTAATTTAACTTTTTTTATTAGCCCAACTTTGAAGGTCTTTATAGTCTTTCATAAGCGAATTTAGATAAAAAAAAATATTAAAAAATAGATGTTCATACTAATATTTCAAATGTGAGAGATATGAATGACACATGTTCAATTTTTATAGTACATTTATATTGGATACATTGCCCCAACCATTAAAATAAGTTAAAATTGATGGATATTGGCCCGGATTCAATTTGGTCAAATTCAAATATAATTCATATATAAATAGATTATACGTACCATATAATAACTGATCGTTTGAGATTCGATTAATTAAACCATGTAGGTATCTGAATTTGATATAATATGGCTATGGGAATTAAAGAAGTTCTAAAAACATGGTTTAAATTCAATCTAATTAGTTTTGAATTGTTTTGGTTTTTAAGTAATTTATTTTTATTACAACTTAAGTTCCAAGTTGAAATCAAATTGGTATCAAGTTTGGCTAAATTATTTTTTTCCCATAATCACTAGAAATTTTTCGAGAATTCAAACTACATATAAGAAATAACATGCAAGAGAATTGAATTGGGTTGAGTTTAATTTTATTTTGAACTGACCATGATTTCATTTTTCAATTAAAATTAATTCACTACTATCACAAAGAAATCAAACCATTTAAAATCAATTCAAATCCATCTGACAAATGAGCGATTTCTATTTGTGTATAAACCCACAGTTCTTTAAAGTACATATGGGTCCTTAGGTGTAGTACTATAAGTCTATAACCAGTACCTAGAAATACCACTTATTATAAAATCGACACAATTTTCTAAATATCTTTCTTATGTGGTTATTATAAGTATGGCGGTTTTAGCAACACCGCCTTTCAGAATTCTCCACGTGTTTATTCCAAGTCTTTACCGTATTGAACCCGTATATATTAATAGAATTCAACCCTAAAACCACCTTCCCAGTGGTTTCTTATTCTGGTCAACTCCAGAAAACCACCAAGCCGCGTCCTTGTATATACATATATATATATACAAAGTGATACTATATATACTCAAACATTCTTCAATTCAGAAAAACATTAAAAATTACAAATTTAACACTATAAGCTCTCTCTCAACAATTCATTCTTTTGAAATTAGTAGCGTATAATTACATATTCTTCTTGTTTTCCAGTTCCCATATATTGTCAGTAGCTCAATTCACTGAGTGCAGTTTACTTACCTTCAAGTCCTGTGGGCTGTGGGTCTCAGACTTAATTCGTTTGTAAGATCATATATATATATATATATATATATATATATATATATACATTTGTTTATCAGTATCAATGGAGAAACACGAGCAATTTGAGCGGGTATTCAAGCACTTCGACTCAAACGGGGAGGGCAGAATATGTCCGGTGGAGCTACAGCAGTGCGTGGCATCAATCGGCGGCGAGATGACGGCGGAAGAGGCGGCGACGGCTGTGGCGCTAATGGACAGCGACGGAGATGGGTTGTTGTGTATGGATGATTTTGTAGCTATAGTAGAAGGAGCGGGTGAAGAAGAGAAGGCGAGTGATTTAAAAGCAGCGTTCAAAATGTACGAACTGGAGGGAAGCGGGAGCATCACAGCACGGAGTTTGAGAAGAATGCTGAGCAGATTAGGACAACGGAGGAGTGTGGAGGATTGTAAGAAGATGATTTCTTGTTTCGACATTAATGGCGATGGTGTTCTTAATTTCGATGAGTTTAAGGTCATGATGTCCTGTTGATCATCATTCTTTCTACAGTGTCTGTATGTAACTAGTCCGCCATTGATTCTATTCTTGTATCATATATACATATATATATATATATATGTAACTTCTTATACAATTAATTACACGAGCTCTTTTGTCGTGTTTTCTTTCCCATTGTGATTTTATAAAATTTGGAAGTTCAATTAGAGATATTAAAATTAACCTATCCATATGAAAACACAAAGCTAGAGGGAATTTAAGTTCACAGCTATCAAAGTCCAACCTAATTAATTAGATAATAAGTTGATTATTTATATTGCCATGTAATTAGTATATACTATAGAGAAAGACAATGATCATGAATATTCATGATTCAGATATTACAATTTTAGTAGTATTGATATGTAGAGGTGTACATGAATTCGTTCGAACCAACCCGCAAGTAAATCGTCGGTTTTTATACTTTTAAATGATAGAGACGGTTTAATATTTTTGTCATCCACCACTTTCGAGTCGGGTGGTGGGTTTAAATTCCTAACCCGCCTAAAATGCAGCCAGATCGCTAATTATATAGAATTTACAAAAATATATATTATAAAGATTAACAACAAATTTTAAAATAATATATAGTATATACTCTAACAGTAATACTTTTATTCATATTTATATAGTGCACTTTATTTTTATTTGAAAAAATAAATTAAATATTTTATTTCAATACTTATTTTTATTTTATTTGAACAGAGTTTTTTTCTTAACCAAGGAAATATATTTCTATAAACTTTTAAATTTATATACTTTATTAACTATTTTTCAGGATATCATTTAGTGATACCTTTTCATTTTTCAACCAAATACTTAATTTAACTTTTTTATTAGCCAAATTTGGAGGTCTTTATAGTCTTTCATAAGCGAATTTAGTTTAAAAAGTATAAAAAATAGATGTTCATACTAATATTTTAAAAGTGAGAGATATGAAAAACACATGTTCAATTTTTATAATACATTTATCTTGAATGCATTGCACCAACTCTTAAATTTTAAGTTAAAATTGATGGATATTGGCCCGGATTTCAATCTGATCAAATTCAAATATAATTCATATACAAATAGATTACATGTACATATAATAATTGATCGTTTGAGATTCAATTAACTAAACCATGTAGGTATCTGAATTTGATATAATATGGCTATGGGAATTAAAGAAGTTCCAAAAACATGGTTTAAACTAGGGGTGGCAAGTTAGACCCAAAACCATGGGTCCAACCCGGCCCAATTAGTTTTGGGTTTGGATGGATCTTAAAAAAAAGAATTATGGTTCCAATTGGTTTTGTATTTATTGGATTTTCAAGACCTTGGTTTCTTGTGGTTTTTGATTGGGTCCAAATAACACACAAGAGAATTGAAGTGGGTTGAGTTTGATTTTCTTTTAAATTGACCATAATCCCATTTTTCATTTAAAATTAATTCACTAACATCACAAAGAAATCAAACCATTTTAAATCAGTTCAAATTCATCTGACAAATGAGCGATTTCTATTTGTGTATAAATCCACAGTTCTTTAAAGTACATATGGGCCCTTAGGTGTTGTACTATAAGTCTATAACCAGTACCTAGAAATACCACTTATTATAAAATCGACACAATTTTCTAAATATCTTTCTTATGTGGTTATCGTAAGTATGGCGGTTTTAGCAACACCGCCTTTCAAAATTCTCCACGTGTTTATTCCAAGTCTTAAACGTATTTTACCCGTATATATTAATAGATTCAACCGTAAAACCAGCTTCCCAGTGGTTTCTTATTCTGGTCAACTCCAGAAAACCACCAAGCCGCGTCTTTGTATATATCTTCACAAAGTTATACTATATATATATATATATATACCCAACATTCTTCAACCAAATTCAATTCAGGAAAAACATTAAACATCACAAATTTAACACTATAAGCTCTCTCTCAACAATTCACTCTTTTGAAATTAATAGCGTATAATTACTTATTCTTCTTGTTTTCCAGTTCCCATATATTGTCAGTAGCTCAATTCACTGAGTGCAGTTTACTTACCTTCAAGTCCTGTGAGTCTCAGACTTAATTCGTTTGTAAGATCATAATATATATATATATACATTTGTGTATACATCAGTATCAATGGAGAAACACGAGCAATTCGAGCGGGTATTCAAGCACTTCGACTCAAACGGGGACGGCAAAATATGTCCGGTGGAGCTACAGCAGTGCGTGGCATCAATCGGCGGCGAGATGACGGCGGAAGAGGCGGCGGCGGCGGTGGCGCTAATGGACAGCGACGGAGATGGGTTGTTGTGTATGGATGATTTTGTAGCTATAGTAGAAGGAGCGGGTGAAGAAGAGAAGGCGAGTGATTTAAAAGCAGCGTTCAAAATGTACGAACTGGAGGGAAGCGGGAGCATCACAGCACGGAGTTTGAGAAGAATGCTGAGCAGATTAGGACAACGGAGGAGTGTGGAGGATTGTAAGAAGATGATTGCTTGTTTCGATCTTAATGGCGATGGTGTTCTTAATTTCGATGAGTTTAAGGTTATGATGTCCTCTTGATTCATCATCATTCTTTCTACAGTGTCTGTATGTAATTAGCCCACCATTGATTCTATTCTTGAATAATATATATATATACACATACATGTAACTTCTTATACAATCAATTAGATGAGTTCATTTTTCGTATTTTTTTTATTTATTTTTCATTTGAAAAACTAAAAAAAGTTTTGGATCTAAGTCTGAACTGCTAACATCAGGCCTTGGGTTTTGGCATCGACAATGCATGGGGATGGAGTTGGGTAGCCAAATGAACGAAGAAATATAAGTTAAACCTATCCATACTACATCGAAACGCATAATTAATATATAAAAATTAAAATAGAGAAAGACAGTGATCACTATATACAAATATTATAATTTTTCACACGCCCATATTTAGAAAATCACACCTAAAAAAAGTGGTGTATATTATGGTGAAACTGTTGATTTCAATCAATTGTCATGTAACCACCATTAAAATCAAAAGTTATCACATAATTGAATTTTAAAACCAACTCGAGTCATTCTTAGCAAATTAATAGACCTTGAAGATTCTAGAAACAAATAAAATATTTTATATGTACTAATTATCTCACAAGTAACATCATATATGTATTATATTGATTTTAGTGGTAGGATTCCAAATTTCAAAATCTTCCAAGAAAGAAAGTTCTAGATGTTCCTTAGAGACTTCTAGTCTGAGTCATGTGATTTAAGCAATTAGGAAGAACAGGACCATTGGCGGCCGCAGATTCAATAGTTGAATAAGAAGGAATGTGGGACCCACATGTTTTGTAATGAAATATTATTATTTGTTTATTATGATGGGAAAATCTATCTTGGTGCTGATTATGTCACTAATGACGTCATTTATTCTCAGTGTGAGTTGAATTTCTTTGCTTGATGGCATTTTAACCCCCTTTCTTGGGTAAGACTTTATTATGGGAAAATAGAATTCACCGCCCCTTAATTATGGACTATTGGCATCCACCCCCCTCATATTTGATTTTTTTGCGATAACCTCCCTTCCATTCAATTTTTTGTCAATTTTTTCTTCTTATAACTAAAATGTCCTTAATTAATTATTTTGTAGTGGAAAATGATAATTGGAATTCTTTCATCAAAATTACAAAAAAAAAATTATCACCAAAATTAACTTAAATGCCATTAGTCATTGTTAAAACATCATGATGGATTCATGCATGCACTTCAATGCTCTCAGTTTGAGAATATAAGCATATACTCTCCATCAATTTATATAATTAAATAATATCAATTAATTTTGGTGCCTTATATCTTATATAAAGTTGACACAATTAATATTATTGTTTTGGACTTTGAACTAGTATTGAGTATATCTAAAAAATCAATTAATTTCGGAGATAAAGAAATACATGATGTTGTAACGAAGCACTAAGGGTATAATTCAATAGGTTCTAAGTGGATGAAGTCAACTTAATAATATATTGTTGGAACTTGGAACATGTTTAAGTGTTTGTCCAATTTTATAATTAATTGTGTTTGTCCTTCATTTAATAGTTAATTGAGTTAATTAAATAAGTTCAATCAAATTAATTTAATGTAGGAGTATAACTTAATATTCTATATTTATTCATTATTTTTTAATTAATTGAGTAAACTCGAGATCAGATTTTGGAGTAGAAATGTATTAACTAGACTTGTTTGTTGTATTATGTCAATTTAATTTAGATGATTGTCTATCAATTTTCAATCGAATTTCAAATACCTTAATTTATTTTAGATCATGTTTGATCGATAGTAGAATTCTTACTATAAGCATATGTTTCTATATTTTTTGTGTTAATTTTGGTGATAATTTTTTTTTTGTATTTGATGATAAAATTCCAACTATCATTTCTCACTACAAAACAATTAAAAAAGGGCATTTTAGTTGTAATAAGAAAAAATTGACAAAAAATTGGATGGAAGGGAGGTTAATGCCAAAAGTGAACGCTATTTTCCCCTTTATTATGCATATGCCACTATATTTAATTTAGTTAAAAGTGATAAGCCAAATGAAAAAATTATTATCAGAAATAATTAATAAAAAAGTATATATTAGAACAAAAGGTTTTGTTAATGATAAAAGTTGAAGCAATGTATTTGATACGTGTTTGATTTTAAGAGTATTCATGCATTATAGTAGAACACAAATAGAGTGATAATTATATTTACTTTTACTAAGTTATCATTGTATCAGTGGATGATAATAAATTTCTTATCAATAATTATCTTGACAACTTTTATAGAAATTTTGCCACTTTTAAACATATGAAGACATAATATTGTGACAAAACAAAAGTTTTTGTCACCAGAACTATATAATTTGTGATAATTTTGATAGTGTCACTTCACATTTTGTCATTATTATCTTTTTTTATTATTATTACAAAAGAATGAACACGAGAATCTTAACATGTTTTATCAAAATTTACCTACATTCATGGGCCAACTGTAACCTATATTTGTATTTTTGAATCAAATATCACAATTATAATGTTACAAATCCCTTTATTTGTATATTCTAGGAAATTATAAACCTGATCCAAATAGAAAACACAATTATATATTATCTTTATCTAATTAGAAAAGCAATCCAAATACAAACCATTTTGGGTTTGAAAATGAGGGCTTTCTTAGGCCTAGTTTGTTGAATTGGGCCTTAGGGCTCCTCGTTTTATTGTTTATGTAAAGATTGGGCCCGTTTAATCCTTTAACAATCCAGCTATGCTGAAATTATTCATTTAATATTTACTGAAGAAAATTGAAAAACTTTATATGAGAATATAAAGGATGCTTTAAGGCTATCAATCTAAGGTGTTCATGTATATGATTATGGTTGAAAATTAAGTTAAACTATTTGATATTTAGAGGGTGTTTGGCTAAGCTTATTTAAAACATCTTATAAGTTCTTACATCTTATAAGATGTTTTAAGAGCTTATAAGATGTTTCGTCTTATTTAAAAAATAAGCTCTTAAGTGTTTGGATAAAATAAGTCTATTGGACTTATAAGATGTTTTCAAATGTTATACGAGAGAATTGTGCAATATAAAAATAAATATTTTTTCGAAGAAAGGTATTGTTGGAAAGAATAAACTTAACTAGGTTTATTTTATGTCTTTGAAAAAATATAAACAATATCCCAAATTTAAGATTTTGAAATAAGTTGGGTTTTGCTAACTTATTTTTTATTTGCTTATAAGACCCAAACATCTTATTTTTTGGTCTTATAAGCACTTTTTTAAGAAAATTATCCAAACACTTTCATAGAGCTTATAAGCTCTCAAACATCTTATAAGATGTTTAAAAGAGCTTATAAGCTTAGCCAAACACCCCCTTAGTTCAAGTTCGATTTATAATAGTTCGTTCGAGCTCTGTTTGTCAACTTGTTAAACTAAGTTTGAACAACCTTTATGTGTTCAATAAGTTTTGAACATCGACTCGAGCTTGGCTTGATTAGTAAACAATAATCAAAATATGTACAAAATAATTAAACTACTCGAGCTCGACTCGTGTTCAGCTCGATTAACAATCAAAACAAGCTCAAATATAATATTTTAAGCTCGATTTTAGTTCAAACAAACTTGAACAATTATGTGTACGACTCAACTCGACTCATTTACACCCCTGATGATGAACTGACAATATATATATATATATATATATAAAATAAAGATCACCTGAAATCCAAATTTCGAGATTCACTAAGTTTGATCCAAAATATAAATACAATTATATTTTATTTGAGATGCAATACTTGTTCATCTTAATCTAGATAAGTAACAAAATCCTATTTGAAATTGTTGAGGTTGTACTAAATGTCAATATTCTTTAAGATTTGAGAATATATATGGTGTGATTTGTGATCACACAACATGTGCACCGTCCGTGCAGTTGGCACCAATCGCCAACAATTAGGCAACTCAAATGATGAGTCTATCTTCATGTGTTGTCTTTATTAAGTCTCTCTTTGTTGGAGGATTTTAGGTGGTTTAGATTCCAATATAAACCACAACATTTTACATGTCGACCACTCTATGTTTTTTTTTTCAAATGTTAATTATTCAATTTTGAATTCGATGAATTATTAACTTGTGGATGTATTGTATTAATTACCGTCGATGATGATAGATAATTTTGTGGAGTTCGTAATTTGTTTTGAATATAATTAAATTTATTTGATTTTTTATGACGTGGATAATTATATAATGGATTGATTTGGATCCATCGACTCTATAACGGGGAAGCTCATAATTCAACAAAATCGAATAACCAAAAAAATGAGCAAGACAAAATATACCATACCCTTCTAGAGAGGAAAGAATTCCATCAACTTTTTCTTTAATATTCTTTTTGTCCTAACTATTCTTTTTTATTATTATTATTGTAATGAGTTTTGTTAGTATTCAAAGAAATATCAATAACACTTCATTTGTTTCCATATATTTTTCCATGTTGATTTTATTGGAGAAGTGAAAATATCGACTAAGATTAACTAATTGAAGGAAAATTTTATAATCCAGTCCAATCAAACTTAAAATTAATTAAATAGGTGAGTCACATAAAATTTTATAACAAGTCAGATTCAATAAAATCAGCATGTTATAGATTATTAAAACGATGAATTTGTTAATATTTTGTTAAAGTACCTCCTTATTATTATTATATACATTAAATTATAATTAATCGATTCTATTAAATTCAATCAACTATAAAATTACTTTAAATTTGATGCATAATTTGAAGAATGGAGATGCTCATCATTAAGACCACTTTGTGTTAGATGAAATATCTATTATCTCTTATTCTCAAAAAATGACCAATAACATCATTTTCGAATAAGTTAGCCAACATGGGGCCCAATTTTTTATTTTTCTAAAATATTTGGTACTTTATTTTAACATCTATTTTTGAGTTGAACTCTATACGATTAGTTATATCAGACAGCTGCCACATTATTCCTATATTAGAAAGTTAGTTTAGAATTAGTTAATAATGCCCATTTCTTAATTCCACCTACCAACTTATGCAAGTCATGCTTTACTTATTTTAATTAATAATTAAGAAAATATATGTTATCATTTTAATATTATTAGTTTTTATCAGCTTTTGATTAAAAAAATATGTGTGTAATAAATATATTTAAAATTAATTAATTATAAGCAGTTTCTTAAATAAAATTAGAAAAATAAAAAAACCAGTACTATATGACAAAATATATATATCATTGTTTTAATAATTAATTAGCACAAGTGAGGTGGGCACATATCAGATAATATGAGGTAGAAATTGTTTCCATTTTGTCTCAATAAATTTTAATTGATGTATCCAAAATGGTCCATTCTCACATTACTAAAAAAATCCAATTATGTATCTGTTTGTGTGAAATAAGTTCGCATTCAAATAAAATTAAACTCTTCTTACATTGATAAAAAAATCCATTTTTATATGTATTTGTGTGAAACAAGTTCTCATTCAAATAAAAGTAAACTTTTATTTATTGTGTTTAATTTACATTAATTTACAACTTTTGTAAAATATATATATATATATAAGAAATGGTCACATTCACTTTACAATATATAATATAAAATGAGACGACAAATAAAAAAAAAGCTAATTAATTCTATCCTTGAAATTAATTTTGAAGTAATATTTAATTTATGTTGGTGGGGGGCCTCTCCGCCAGCTTTGATGGCCAAAAATACATGAAGATTGAATCAGCGAAATTGACTTTAATTTAATTAGTAAATAAATTATTTGATATCGTCAAAGGAAAATGAAACCTTCAAATATGATACACTAACATTTTATATAATTATTTATATATGTGGTTGATATATATAGGTACCCAAAAAATTTCAATCAAAGCAGCTATTTGTGCACTAAGAAGGCACATTTAGTTTGGAGTTTGATTTAATTTAATGAGATAGTTGAGATTTTGTCCAATTTTATTGTTTATTTTAATTTTATGATGATAAATAATTTATATATTTCGGGATGTTCTGAATTCTAATGTTTATATATTTATCTATTCATTTTCAATAATTTCTGTATTATATAATGGACGTTCTATTTTAAAGATATCCTTATTAATATTTACAAATTATATTGTGAATTTTTTAATTATTTTTTTCCAAATTCATTATATTTAAACTAAGACGGTCTCCAAGGCAACTAGTATTGAGTGAATATGATTTGACACAAAACTAACATAAATCCAATTAAATGAGCTCACAATATTGTACCCTACACGACTGTCTTGAAAATAATCTAATATAAAAATATTATTTCATTTTAGTTGTCTTTTCATGCTTATCAACATTTTATGATAAATAATTATTATTCCCATATCCTATGAATCCAGAAACTCATCTTTATTTATCCAAATGCATCTCTTTTTTTTTCTTCACAAAATCAGTACAATAAGTTTTATATATCATATATAAAAATAAGATATAATAATATTTTGTAAATAATTCCATATTGCATAGAAAATATTATGATCTTAAGTTAAGAAACAATCCTTAATAAAATCACTCAATATTTAACTCCAAAATCTGCTAAAAAGTCAACAAATTTAAAAAAGTTAACAAGTATTCACTTTAAGATTAAAATACATATATATTCAAATGTTATAAATATATATTTTGATATTTCCTAACAAAAAACTAAAACTTAAATATAAAAATAATAGAAAGAAACAAATTTAGTATTTGGGTTTAAACCCATATATACCCCAACTTTGAATTTGGTTCCAAATCTACTTTTTGTTTTGAATTTGGATAATATAATATTATATTACAGAATAAATATCTCAAATAATAATAACTCCGAAAATTCAACTTTTTGTGTAGGACCCACCACCTTTGTTTTGTAGGCATAAACACATTCTTACGTCTTCCTCGCTCGCTTTCAAGCTCAAATAATTCATCTCTCCCAATATCAGAATTTTTTTTTTTTGTTACAAAAAGAATTTCAATTTCAATCTCATAAACATTTAATCAAAAAATCATTAAAATCCCATTTCATTTTTCCTTAATTTATATCTCTCACTAGTAAACATAACGCTATAATACGCCCCCACTTTTCATCTTCTCCCAATCCCCTTCATCTTCTTCCCTCACTTCTACTTCACTCCCGTAATCAGACGAAGACGAAGAAACGTTTTATATATTGAAAAAATGGCCCATTTATGACAAATTTTAAATAGGATTATATAATTTTCAAGGTATTTTTTTGCAGATTTTAGTTGGGAATTAGATGGGTTCATGCGTTTCGCTTCACAAAGGCCCGGATGATAAGCTTTCGATCCCGTCGCCGGTCAAAATTAAGCCCGACGTGGTCAACGCCGCCGATCATGCCGTGGCAGTCAAACCCCAGTGGCCATCTTCTCGTTTCGGTATTTATGTTTTCTTTTTCTTCTTCTTTGATTTTATCCCATGTTTGTAGGCTTGTTGCTAGCTATGGTGTCTTTAATTTGTCTTTCTTGCTCTGTTTTTATAGATAAATAAAAAATGAATTACTCTGTTTTTTTATTGGTGTTTTTGTTGTCCTTTAGAATTGTTGATATTTTTGCTATTTCCTTCTTTCAAATTGCTACTATATCCTTGATATAATTGAATGACTAATACTTATAAGAACTCAATTTTTTGATCATATTCTTCTAAGCTTTTTTAATTCTGTTTTATTATAAGTAATATCATTGAGATTTCTAGAACAATTATTGTCTTGCAGCATTGATGATGGTGAATTTGAGATAGCTATAAGAAGAATGGCCTATTCAAATCTAATGTTGTCAAATAAGGACTCTTTATGTGGATTTCTGATTAAAAATTTGTCTTACAATATCTGGTTTCATCTTTTTTTAATTACATTTTTTAACTTCTAAGTTAAGTAGCTTGGAATTTGTACATCATAGTCCTATGTCAATTAGTTTACTAAAATAATGCATAAACCATTAATTAGATACTATGAACTGATATAATCCTTTTATATGTGATGATGGTCTGAGTTTAAATTTCAGGCAGCAAAGATGACGCCTTCTTTGATTCCCAACCTTGGATCGAGTCGGATTGTGAAGATGACTTCTTAAGTGTCAATGGTGGTAAGAAACATTTTTCGTCATTACAAATTCTATGGTTTTACTTCCATTATCATAATCATTGAGTGAAACTTAGGTGGATACATGTATATATGTATATATATATATATATTTGATCGATAACATGAAATGAACTTGCATAACTTCCATATTGGAAGCTCTCGGATTCTCGAGATAATCACAATCCCAAAAGTTTTTAGGCCAAATAACGGGAATCCAAACAGTGCATAACGAGTGATAAAAAATTTCATCACCCCTAATCCAACTATGTAACATTGAACCAAACATAGCATAATGTAGCCTTATTCGTCGTTTCTAATTGCAGATTTCACCCCATCAAGTGGAAACTCGCCCGTTCACCACAAATTCTCTTCGGGCTCATATAAAGCCCGTGATGTCGAAGAAACTCCATCTCCTCCAGAGAATAAGAAAAAGAGACTTTCTGAACTGTTCAAAGAGAGCTTACGTCGTGACCAAAGCATAGATGTCGCAAACGTAGAAACGAATCACAATGTGGTTCATGAAAAGTCGAGTTTTGATGCTAACTCTGGGGGTCATAATAGCGAAAGAACTATTACTAATGGGGCATATAGAGATGAGGATGGATCGGTAAAGTCTGCACAATGTTGCATTCCGAGGTTGGTTTCGAGTCGTAGCTTTAGTGAGAAGAAAAAGAAGACGAGTGATGTTTGAAAGATATATGGCATCTATTGGAATTTTGGCGAACGGTGAAAGGCGAATTGTTGAGAGGTTTGGTTCGTTCACTTAATAGCAATGATGTTTACGTATTTAACGATCGTTGTACTTTTGTGAAGTCGGAAGTAAATTTTACGTGTAAATTAAGGTATTAAGGACATCGATCATAATTTATGACAAGATATGGCGAAACAACCTTAAATCTATGTGGTTTCGTTCAGTCCAAATCCGACTTGGCCAATCTCCTTGAATTACGTGATGTACGTGTTTTCTTTTGTGATCGATAATGCTCCTCTCCGAACCATAATAATTCATTTGTCTTAAATATAACGTGGGTTCAACCAAATCAAGTTTGAGTTAGAATTTTTCGATACATGTAAATTATAAAAGTAAGTTTAGCTCAGCTACTTCATAATTGATTTTCGTAGAATTGGTCAGTCAGCTGAATCTTATGAACTTGTCACGAGTTTGATTCACTTTGAAATAGTTAAGGGCAACTTAACCTGATCATAAAAAATAAAGAAAAATAACACGATTTTTAGTGTAAACGTATCCAAACAAAACTATACAAACAAGTGTCTATTATACTCATCAAATAACGTTTACACTCCAAACGCAATCTTGGCAACCCAACTATGGTGCCAAATGGGCTCTAAGTAGTTTTTTTTTTCTTTTTTTTTTTTTTTTATAATCGAAACTATTGTTGCAATTAAATCCATCATATAAAAATTATCATAGTGAGACTCGAACTTTCAAAAGCTCATTTTACACTGTTAGTTGACTTTGGCCTAATACGACCAAAGCGCAACCACTAATTAGTAACGATTGAGGGCTCTCGATATTAGAATCGTTTATGTAAGAGGTCTCTAATTATATGAAATGTGATGATCAAATATATGGTTATATCTTACCTTATAAGCTAAGTTGCTTGAATCTGAATCAATTATATCTTCTTCCTATACACGAAAAGTTGATCTCAATCTCAAACTGTAATCAGTTTCAAGTTCAACAATTAGACAAGTTATATTCCCTGTCCGTAGCCCAATTGGCTTTGTCTTTTTGCACGTCTTTTTGGAGTTTTGTGGCTATGCTCTCTTAACCCAATCGGTTATGCATTTATTACTATTATCATCATGTTGTATGAAAAACAATTACGAATTGTATTTTGTAGGAATTAAGCTCAAATCCATGATTTTAATAAACATTTTATTTTGTGATAGAAAAAGGGCTTATAAAAAAGTTAAAAAAGAATACAATAATTATAATCAAATACAAAGATTCTTACATAAAAAGGGTTAAAAGGATTATTATGGAAAGATATATACATGCCAAAATGGAGCAAACGTGATTTGAACACCCCCATTGAAACATGGGAAAGAGATATAAGCATAAATTTAAATTCATTTTTTTAAATGTCATAATAAGTATTAATGGATTTATTTATTTATGTAAAAGAATGTGTTATGAGCATGGAGTTGAAAAATAAATTAAATTACTTGAATTACATAGTTCCAGAATATTTGTTAAAATCTCTACTCACGTGATATAAAAAACAAGCTTGAATATATATTTTTTATTTAAATAAGTTCGAACCTTATCTCAAGCTCAATCTAATTATTTAAAATATAGAAGATGTGGTAAAAATATCAAACTGCTCATGTTCAACTTAGATTCAATTCAGTTAAAATTTGACAAATTTTAATTTGATTAACTCTAAAACAATACTCCACGTACGATTATTCACTTTTATAAAAACTTGTTCAAATCGATTTAATTCACTTTTCAAAAAATAAAAGAGATAAGTACTATAGAGATGCATTATAAGTGGGCCCAAAAGCCCATTCCCTTGTCCATAGAAAGAAGTGGGAAAAACCCCATAAAATTAGTTTAGCTAAGAAAACGTTCAATTTTCCCATATCTTTTCTACTTCATTTTCACACTTATTACTTTTTTTTTATTTCATTTTCTCTCTATAAATACCTGAATCAAACTCCAAATAACCATTAACATATAATTAATATATATACACATATATATGGATTCTCAAATCTCCATAAATTTATTTATTTTTGCCCTTCTTTCACTTGTAATTCTTCTACCTTACCAATCATTCGCCTCCAGCCGCGGCCCTTTTCTTCAACAAGACGACGATTATCACGGCGGCGCTCCGCCACTCGGCATATGCTCCGCCGCCGTTACTTTACATGGCTACAAGTGCCAAGAATTTGAAGTAATTAAGAAACCCGGAGATGATTTTTGAATTCACATTAAGGGGAAAATGATAAATTAATTTAATGGGATTGTTTAATTGATTTTCAGGTGACAACTGATGATGGATATATATTGAGTGTGCAAAGAATCCCGGAGGGACGGGCCGGCGGAGGTGGGCCGAACCGGCCGCCGGTG
The DNA here is from genome assembly GCA_963669365.1 of Verbascum thapsus. Taxonomy (NCBI): domain Eukaryota; kingdom Viridiplantae; phylum Streptophyta; class Magnoliopsida; order Lamiales; family Scrophulariaceae; genus Verbascum; species Verbascum thapsus. Next base: position 7,664,572 of record OY770117.1, on the reverse strand, counting down.
TTGTTGCAACATGGTGTTCTTGTGGTAAGTATTTGTTGATTTTTAATTTGATCCATGTTTATTATACGCAAGTACAGTTTGTTGTCTGTATATTATATTACATATATATATATATATATATATGCATGTATGTACGTATATACATGTATTATATAGTACTATGGTGGTAGATCTGCGTAGGTTGTCACGAAGGTAAATGGTAAAATTACAATTTTCGCCCATAATTTAGTTTTAATTTAGTTTTGATCTTATTTATTACAGTATTTTAATATGGCTCATGTGTATGTTTAATCAAAACTTAATTTTACATTTGAATTTGAACAGTCAATTCAGCTATTCAACTGGAATTTTAAAAAGATTTTGTATATAAATGAAATGACATGTCATTTCGAATAAAAACATATTAAATTATATTTATGTGTAAATTCTTTAAAAAAAAATTGAGTTAAAGAGTTGATTAAGTAAGTTAGTATATAAACTATTTGAAAAAACATAAATTAAATAAAATATGATACATTTTCATAATTATATAATTATATATAAAAAAGTAATTTAATGCGATAATCATGATGCCTTTAAATTACTTTTTTCCATGCTTTCTTCAAAGATTTTTAACATAATCATTTCACCACACTTATCAAGAAGGGATAAATGATTTCATCACTGACTGAGATTTAGTTAATAAACATTAGATTTGCTTTACAAAATTGTGAATATTCGTGTTTTCAGTTTTTTTTTTTTTAAATATATGTTTTTAGTTTTATAAATCATTGGATCTGACTGACACTATCCAAAAACAGACAGCTGCATACGTTGACTGGAACATGAGAAAGGGTATTTAATAGTGATTACATGAGATGGAATTTTAATAGTGATTATATGAAAAGGCAACTTTTTTTATTTAAGTAGCCTTTTAGTAAATTGAATCATATTTATGTGGCACGCGATATATATATATATATATATATATATTAATTTTTACCTTAATGGGGGATGTATTTAGACAATTCAAAGGGTGAGCCCCACATTGAATGATTTTAGCTATTTGTATGTATTTTAACAGTTCTATAACGGTTTGGATCTATTAGAGCTCTTTTTTTTTTATTTTTTTTTATAGAAAAAGCTCTATATATATCACTTTAATAATAATTCTATATTAGATAAGTTCAGTTTTATGACCCTATAGCTTATCCACTTTCAAGATTCTTCCAACATGTTAAAAAAAAAACCGGGTTTCTAAACATATTCCAAAACAAGAGATGATAATTGTGAGTTGTGACAACTAAAAGTATCATAAGTCTTATGTCATGTAAACAAATTATATATATATATATATATATATATATATATATATATATATATATTGATTGAATGATGTTTATACTATCGATTATAATTCATATATTTTCGACTTTTATTAAATATGATGATAAAAATTGCATTCAATAAATGTATTTAATTTGATTTTCGTATTTACGTTTACTATGATTTAAAGATATTTTACCATATTAAATGCCGATGAAAAATTTATTTCATTGGTCTATAACTCTTCTATATATATATATATGAATAATTTGGAATCTACAATCCCGAAATATTTATTGCATAAATGAATAATGCTTGAATGAGAAAAATCCTAAAAACCCATTTCCAAGGTGATAAAACTGTCCTGGATTTCTGTGAAATATAATGCCACAATTTTTGGGCAAGCAATTTCTGCATAAAATTACCTCATTTTCTGTGTCGTCTTAAAGCATGAAATAGGGCTATACTTAGAACTTGGGGCCCCCAAAATTTACACCCGGCCCGTATATACACATGGATTTTTTTTATGTATGATTTTGTGAAGGAAAATGTTATATACCACCGTTTTAACATCACCTAATTTTTCATCGTTTCTTAATTTATCTTAATTTAAAAGTTTAGATGTAATAAAATCATTTAATTGCAAGTGATCTCTACCAAAATAAAAATATCGATAGTTTATAATAAGTGGTATATAGCACCACTCTTAATTTATTGACGGATAAATTACATGCAGGATGGGATGACGTGGCTTCTAAATCCTCCAGACCAATCACTGGCGATGATATTGGCGGATAACGGGTTCGATGTCTGGATATCCAACATCAGAGGAACCCGATTCAGTCGTCGCCATGTCACCCTCGATCCCGCTAATCCTGTAAACCCCTCTCTTTCAATCTCGATCCCCTTGCATATAATGTATTTTAGTGCTGACGTGGCATAATTTACACTATTTAGCGTTCAAAAACTCGAAGTTATTGGATTATGTAATTTTAACCTTAAAAAACAACAGGAATACTGGGACTGGACATGGGATGATCTGGTGAGCCACGATTTACCTTCTGTAATCGAGTTAGTTTTCAGACAAACTCGACAGAAAGTTCACTATGTTGGCCATTCAATGGTAATAAACCGTCTTTTTTACTATTATTACCATCTAAATATTATTCATGCAGTCTATATATATATTATATATATATAGCTAATTACAACAGTAATTATTTAACAGGGAACTTTAATAGCTTTGGCATCGTTCTCAGAAGGAAAACAAGTCGACAAGATCAAATCGGCTGCTTTGTTAAGCCCAATCGCGTACCTAAGTCACATGACAACTGCACTTGGCGTTGTCACATCCCGAGCCTTTGTTGGTGAAGTAAGCAAATTTATGTGATAGTTTTTTTCTTTTATTGTCTATTTTATGCAATTAAAATCTCTAATTCTGTACCTTATTATGGAATATCAACAGATTACTACTATTTTTGGACTAGCAGAATTTAATCCCAAAGCGTAAGCATTATATATATATATATATATATGATTTTCGTTTTAAAACGAGTTTAATTTAAGCTGTTTGAAATTCTAGTATTAATGTTGATTTTGTAACAGGGAGCCAGTAGCCAACTTTCTGAAAGCTTTGTGTTTAACTGCTGGGATAGACTGTTATGATTTGATGAGTGCACTTACAGGTTTAACTGTTGTTCATCAATGTATATATATATAGAATATATTTCTCTTTATTTCAACATAAAAAATAAAACCCAAGATTTATATTTTAATTCTAATTATACGCTAATAATTATTACAGGGAAAAACTGTTGTCTAAATTCATCCTCGGTCGAGCTTTTCCTGAGGAACGAACCCCAATCTACCGCAACCAAGAACCTTGTCCACATGGCTCAAAGTAAGCTTATACATTATATATACATATAATATATATATATATATACACATTAATATACGTATAAATTTGCAGCTGTTCGAGATGGGGTCCTATCGAAATACGACTATGGAAATGCTATCTTCAATCTGAACCATTACGGAGAAACGAGGCCACCCGTTTATGATTTGTCGAAAATACCCCACGATCTTCCATTGTTTCTAAGCTATGGAGGACAAGATGCTTTGTCTGATGTTAAGGATGTTTCGACATTGCTGGACAGCCTTAAACTACACGACGTGGACAAGCTTCATGTTCAATATATCAAGGATTTTGCTCATGCAGATTTCATAATGGGGGTCACTGCTAAGGACATTGTTTACAATCAGATTGTATCATTTTTTCAGAAAAATTAATTAGAAAGAAAATTTGACGGGATATCAAGTTGAGTAGTTAACTGCGGTGTTTGACGTTAAAGTAGAGTCCATTATTATTGACTTTATTGATCCCGTTTATCTTGCCAGTCTATAGATCCTGGAAAAGATAAAAATGGATATAAAGTAACGATACAATGGCCGTATTGAGTCAGTATTGATATAGATTGAAAATTATGAAAATAAAGCACATTGTTTAAAGACATATGGTGAGCAGTTTTTAGATAATAAATATATTAGTTTAAATTATGTCATATTATATTTATTTAGATTTATCTTATTTAAAAACATAAAGTAGCTTTGATACAAGTTGAATAAGAAAATAACAAATGAGGCTTTTGAGGGGATAAAAATAAATAATAGTATAACATCTCATTAGAGAATTATTTTTGTAAGAGAATTTAAGTGAGAATGATAATGAAAGAAATTATTTATAAGTTTATAAATTACTAAATTATTTAATTATGATTATTATTATTATTATAAATAATTGATATTATCGATGCATGTGATTTGTACTATTGTGTAGAGAGAACAAATTATTGGAGTTTCCAATAGACTAAAACTTGATAATTTAGAAAAATGAGACCTTAGAAGATTTGAACTACCAAACATATAAATGGTATATTTATATTTTTTTCATGCATGTTTGCAGTGGTGGAGCCAGGAATTAAAAGTGGGTGAGGTATTTTGGGTGGAACGACAATGTAAAATTTTTTATAATATACACATGTTTTAAAATTTTTGGATGGGGCTGCCGCCCCCGCCCGCCCCACCCTGTCTCCGCCACTACATATTTGAATTTTGATTTGTTAATGATCATTATTTTATCCACTATTAACGTTTAGTTAGTGAAAAATAATTATGGAATGAAAATTTTGACATTGATCTTTAAAGCGTTTGCTTAGTTAAAATGTGTAATAAAAACAAATTACTCAAACATATACTGGATTAAAATTCGATTCAGAAAAAGCACGACTTTATGGGTTTAACATGATTTATGAAGATTTATCAAAAAAAAAAAAAAAAAAAATGATTTATGAAGTGGCTAACTAAAAGCGTATTGCTGGTGGGGAAAATCTTCCATAGTATATGCGTAGTAAAACGCGACTATTAGCCCCCAAGGCCCAAAGGATAATTCCCGTTAAAAGATTAAAAAAGCTATATTTTATCTCAATCGCAAAACCTTCCCGCCACCAGCGTAACCATCTCCGTCATGGCCGCCGCCATTAGCCTCCTCTCTATTCCGCCGCGTGCCCCTACACATCACCGGAGATCTTTATCATCCCTCACTCTTGTCACATGCGTCACAACATCCCCCTCCACAGTACGCACACTTCCGCCGTCGCGACCGCCGCCGCCGCTTATCCTTGGTCAAGAAGAGTCTGATACAGACACTAGCTCCTCATCTTCCTCCTGCGCTCTTCACTGCCCTCACTTTCAATCGTATATGCATATATGTCTTCCATTCGTACTTAATTTCTCCATTTAATTTCCTCGTATTTCATTATTGGCTTATAAATTAGGTTTTTATTCTTGTTGTTTAAATTTGCAGTTGTTCCGGTTGTACTCACGAGTACAACTTGCACAAGCCTCCCATTCTCGATGAGGCAAATGAATTCTTTAAGAACATCGGTGTTTCTAAGTTCACCTTCGATACTTGTAGACTTGTAATTTTACATACCACTCTTGGTGTTTATTTGTTTCATACTTTGATTTCAGTTTTCTAGTTTGTTAATTTGTGAAAGTTCCTGCCTTTAACTTTGCAGTGGGGATGGAGGTGTCGAGCAAAGCTTGCGGTTCGTGGTTCATCGATGAACCCGTTAATTGGACTTTATGAAGAGGGCACTCACAATGTTGTCGATATTCCAGAATGCAAAGGTCCCAAATTCTCCCATTTCAGTGCTTTCATTTTCAGTGATATGTGAAATATGGGCAGAGATTAATTGTCGTTTCATATGATTATGGTTATTCTTGTTGTGTAGCTCATCATCCGAGCATTAATGCTGCCGTGGACCTATTGAAACAAGGTGATCTCTTGTGTTGTCTTAATTAGTGTGTATATCTCTTGTAACCATTTGCATTTCCTTTTCTTTTTTTTCCTTTTGTCAAAATTAGGCTGCCTGTAGTGCTTTTTTTTATACTTTACTCTTGTTCTTTTAGCAATGGCTGATCTGAATGTTGAGCCGTATGATGAAGACGCTGGAACGGGTGAACTAAGATATGTTCAGGTGACAATATATAAATTGATGCTTTACGATTCTTGTTTTCTAAACTTTAACTAAGTATGATCAATGATGTGGATTTCCATGCCTCCATTTCTAAAAGAAACAATGAAGATTAAAAGTAATTAACCATGTTTTTGGTAAACGGTAACTGACAGTTTCTCTTTATGTTGCACTTATAGATGGCTGTGACTACGCACAACACGTCTCTTCCTGCATCTGAAAGATACAGAAATGGTTGGTCCATATTTGATTATGGGTTGTAGGCGTAGCCTAGATGGTTTTGAGCTGATCAAATTCATGAATAATTCCAGGAAAAGTTCAGGTCACTTTGGTTTGGAATTCGAGAAGCGAGAACTCACCGAGTTTCCAAAAATTGAATGCTCTGGCCAATGTAAGGTCGCCTTGGTTTTCCTTATTGCCGTTTAGTGTTATAAAAGTTCCTTTTTGCAAATAATGATGGAATTCTAAATTGTAGTATATGTGGAATAGTGGGGGCCCGAAGAGGAAAATGCATTTGATTCATTCAGTTTGGGCTAACTTTCAGACTTCTACAAATAATGTAAGTTACATTTGGATCTTGTAAGCACCACTATCATTGCTTTGTTAGCCTTTTCAGATAAGCCAAATGGACATTTACCTCTTTCATATAAGCCAAATGTAAAATATTCAACTTTTTAGTAAAAAAATGGAAATTTTGGATAAATTCTCTAGAGCAGTGCTTATTTTTCATTTGTCTTCTGATGCAGATTATTTTTGGAAACAGATGGAGACATCTCTTAGGCGAAAGAGACTTCTGGGAGAATGTTGGAGGAATTGATGTTTCTCTGGCTCCTTCAAGCTTTGGTCAAGCAAATACCCGGGTTGGTATTTAGAGGAACAACTTCTGACTTCTTTGTTTGAGGAAAATCAGTTGTTGCTCTTGATGTTCTACCTTAATCGCATTACTTTTCTTTTCATCTTACTCAAATCTACTGTGCCTGCATTCTAACTTGAGCCACAAATTCAAATATTTGATTTATGAGGTAACACGAATTGACCTGCAATAGTATTAAACCTACTATTTTGAAATGATCTTATTTCAGGCTTTTGACTCTCTACTCCGTAAGCTACAAAAGTATGTCCCTTATGGTGCATCAGTAGTTGATCTCTATGCTGGTGCTGGGGTCATTGGTTTGTCTTTAGCTGCCACGAGGAAATGCAGGTGGGAGAATTGATGAATTAGGTTCTTAATTCTCGTTACTCCTGTTAGGCACTGTCCATATTATGTTCAACATACACTTTTTTATATAACAGGTCCATTAAATGTGTGGAGGTGAACAAAGAAGCAAAGCTTTCTTTTGAAAAGACAGCTTCTCGATTACCAACTATCACGGACTGCAGCATCAGCTGGCATCATGCAGACACTTCAAAGGTTTGTTGTTTATACATTTGTTGTTTATATTTAATTAGCAAGTGTGCATCTATGGTGACACCTTTTCAGTTGAATACTGCATTTGGTATAAAATCATTTGCACGACTTTTCAAAAAATTAGAAATTTTGATTAAACAGGGATTTTTTTTTTAAAGAACATGTGTAAATACTAAAACTGATACTTTTGACAGCATATGGGTTGGTTTTTTTCCTTAAAAACTGTTGACTTATCACAAATGGTCAGGAACCACAATCTTGGCTAATCGGATCTGATGTTGTCGTGGTTGATCCTCCAAGGAAGGGGTTAGACCGATCTCTGCTCGTTGCGTTACAGTCTGTATCATTCTTAAAGCTCAAAGATAATGTACCTGAAAGGTAGGGCTGTCATGAAAACTTCAATTCTAATTTTGTGTTCCTAATTTGTCGATTCTTATTGCTTGCGAGTATCAACATGGGAATTCATGTGTTTTTGCACTAACTTGTTTGTTATTCCTCAATCAGCAGAAAGGTCAAAATTGAAAAAAGACCATGGGTTCTTCGGGAAAAAGAAGCTTCAGTGCTGAGTACTACCCAGACAACACAGGATGAAATTCAGTCATTGCCTGAAACTCTTATCTACATAAGCTGTGGATGGGATAGTTTCAAAGAGGTATATTTGGCTTTTTGAAGTATATAACATATTTATGAAGAGATTCATATAACTCTTTGAAATAGTTTTTTATCTTTCCCTTAGCATATTCAGTTTTATTTTGAGTTTATAATCCCGAATGTTACTTGCAGGATTGCAAGGCCCTGATCTCCAATAAAGCATGGCATTTGGAGAAAGCCCATGGCTTTAATTTTTTTCCTGGAACCAAAAGGTCTCTCTATATACCATGTCTGCGATCTCGCAAAAATGAAAAATAAGCTGCATTTTATTTCTCTTACATGAAAAGCTTTGCATTTTCCTAATTGAGGAAGTTCATCACATTGGCTGGTATTCTAGTTTTATGAGCTGTATTACCTGCAGATTGAAGATATTTTTATTTTTGTTTATTCTGGATAATTGGCTAATAATGAGATGTCTTCTTACATATGCAGTATTGAAATACTGGCTGTGTTCAGGAGAGGCTCAAAATTAAACACGAAGAGAAAGAAATCTGGAAAAAAGAAAAGACCCACTTGAAGAGCATTTTGACATCAATGCACGTCACAATTAGTAATTGTTAACGAAGTTTCTTCAAAATCTATGTTGATTTTCAATGGACAATAGAATTTTAGTTTTTGTTGTACTTGGCTGCTTCATGTAATACTATTGTATATAGACAGAATGATTCAAAAGAGATGAGACGAATGAACTGATGTATTGTTGACACAATATAATATGGTGACATATATTCTACAGGATATTATACACCTATGAATTTGGAGAAAGAATGAATCGTTCAACAAAAATGGGAGAATCGAAAGAAGAACGTAACATTTCTGGAAAGTGACAGTAGATATCTTGTGTTGGTAGATCATTGCCCCTTTTTACTTCCCTTTGACTTTTCCAGTTCAGGAAAGGCACTCAAAATGTTGTGGGCTCTCAAATCCTGCCTTGTCAAAATTCCCACCACTGGGGGCACCTGCAAATGCGCAAGACAACAGGTCAGATTCATCTTGAGCATAATATCTTCTAGCAATAATCTCTATGCATTATGTGTTTTTTTCCATCTTTTATCAAATTTTATCATTTAAGCTATGTTTAAATATCATGTTGTGTATTTGAAGTGAGGAATACAGAAAATGTTGCATCTTAAACTTACCCCAGCTGCTTGATATTTAGGTAGAATGAGCAAGTGCCGGAGCCCCACTTGCCTGAAGAGCACCATTGCCTTTGCAACCGAGATGCTTTCAACCACAGTATACGGGGTTGTATTTGTTAATGGATGTAAATCAACATACATCTCCATTTCATCACTGGTCACAGTTACTTCTTCAATCGTAACCCCCCTTTCTGCCAAATCAATGGCAGTAAATTTCTGTCTCACCTCCCATTCCTCTGTTCTTCTTCTTTCTCGCAGGAACCACTTCTTCTTCAGCACTAATACAAGATGAGCTCTCAAGACCAGCCCATGCAGTTCAGTTGCTCCATTTGGTGAACCCATTGGTGGAACCACTCCTACATCTACAACTGGAAAACCATTATGTGTGGTATTTTTCAGGACCTCTACAATATGAGCCACCTTCTCAATTCCACTAAGGGTAACAACTGGTGACTTGACATCAGCAAGCTCACCAACTGTGATATTCCGCATCCATGGCTCAGGATGTGCATCCAAGAAAGGCAGTCCTTTGAGTTCCAGTATTATATCGTATATGCTTGGATTAAAGCAGTCTCCTACAGTTTTAGCTATTAGGAGAACTAGCATTGTGATAGGTAACAAGAGAAGGTTGTTGGTGAGCTCAAGAAATATGACGCAGAGGGAGACGGTCATTCTCATTGAACCAGCCATAAGAGAAGCTGCACCAAGAACAGCATACAGACCTTGATCAATGTTTGTGTATGGTCCCATAGCAATACCGAGCAAACGACCATAAGCTGAACCCATGAGGATGATAGGAAGGAAGAGGCCAGATGGGACAGCAATGCCAAAGGTCACTAGTCCTAATATACAATAGAGTGCGAAGAAGATAATGAGGGTAAAAATCTGAAATTCTTTTGAAGTGTTTAAGGAGAAAATGTTCCTAACAGCATCATCATTGGTGGTAAGTAGGAGAGTGGCTAGGTCATTGTAGTATCCATCCGGGCAGTTAAATTGCTTGAAGTTTCCTGCCCGCCCGTTCGTGGGGCAGGAAGCATCTTCTAGGGCAGGATCACAAGGTCGGCACTCTGCAAGGAAAGGAAGCCCATACATGCATATAGAAGTGAAAATGGACACACTCAGGCTGAGAAGAAGTTTATGCAATTTGCCCTTCCTGCAATATTGTGGGGTCAGCCCAACTGTTAGGGATATACTCTTACTTTTAACTCCGCTAACATAACAAAAACGTGGTGCTTACTCATTTATGACATTGTAGACCTTGAGAACCTTGTGGAGAAGATAGTTGTAAAGGCTCCCCAATATGCCGCCAATCACTCCTATAACAGCGATCGGGATAATGTCCACCACATGGTACCTTACAGAAACTCCGCTCACATCGAACATGATTAAGCCTCCTTTCCCAAATAGTCCACATTTTCCAGAATTGCAATACTCCATGAAAGCTCTAAGCACTACAACAACAACTGCGGTACTGAAAAAAGTTCTCCATAGTAGAGCACTTCTCCACCATGTTGCCACCTCCTCAAGAGCGAAGAGGACACCACCAACTGGAGACCGGAAAGCAGCACATACTCCAGATGAGGAACCACATGTGATTAAATCTCGACGGTCCCTGTCATTATTGAAGTATCTTAGCCAGCGCCATCTAATGCGGTAATTATCGGGCCCACCTTGACCTAACAGAGATGCAATGCAGCCACCGATGTGCACTAGAGGGCCTTCTTTTCCAAGATCTAAGCCTGCAGAAACAGCTCCGATGCTTCCAACAATCTGTGTTGATGATAGAGAGTAGCACCTCTCAGTTTACAAGCCGGTATGTATAAGAACTTTTAGTATTTAACGATAATGTTAGTTTTATGACCATCACATGGTAACTTGGAAGTATTGATGATGTGATGCTTCTGAATTTTATTTCCAGATTTGAGTTACTTTTTGCTAATATCAATTTCTAGAGAAGTAAAGCTAATTCTTTTTCCTTGCAGTGCTGGATTAAACACATCTTTCTTCAAACTGGAACTAAACACAGATCCTCTAAACCAAAATTAAACACAGTTTTCTGTTACTGAAGCAATCTCAGTCTCAGAGCTCATAATTTCATAATAACCTAAGCTGAACTTTGGTTGTTAACTGTTTCACTCATATATGCATTCGGTTGCTTTGTCAATTGTTAGTCAATTATCATACCAAAAGATTGCAAATTGAGATGCTTATATAACTCTAAAAGAGAGTTACCTTAACAATCAATGTTGTTGCACCAAACATATTTGGTGTGTCAACTCCGTTAAGATAAGCTTTAATTTCAGGAATTCCTGGACCAGCAGCTGTAGGTGCAAAACAAACACAGAGAACTGCAGCTACAAGGGTTAGAAGAAAGTTTGCTGCAGCCATATACATAAATCCCGTTATGTATCTGCATCCATCAAAATCGATGCCAGTGTCATCTCAGAAGTTCGATCATTTTGATAAAGAAAAAACATATTTTTTTTTGCTTTCTATTGACAATACCTTTTCTGCTCGATGTATTTAACAACAGCAAGAAGTTTGTATCCTGCAATATTTTCAACTGCAAGATTGATGAAAGTGGCTATCAATCCCGTTAGAAGCCCAACTAGGAAAGCCAGCAACCATTTCAAGAAGATATACTGCAGTACTTCGACTTTTGATCGGCTTCTCCAGTCTTGTTTGAAGAGATCATTTTCATTGATCCTGTATCAGTAGTTACAGATCTAAGTTTTGTTCTAAATGGTCAAGGAATCATGAACAAGAAAAGGGAAATTTCTGAAAAAAAAGAGAATATTTGAAGTTTACTCTTACTCATAATCCAAGCTCTCTATATGGGAAACCTTGGCTCCAACTATTGCAAGTGAATTGGTAGAAAGTGTTCGATTTCTGAGCAAAGGCTGACGGAGCATGTTGCTTTCAGGGTCTCGTTCTTCGTCTTCTACTTGTCTTTCTGTATTTGCTGCTTCATTTTCTGCTAACTTGTTTAATGTCTCCATGATCAGGTCAATAGCTGAAGCAGAGTTTTGAAGAGAAACTTGTTTTTAAGTCAATAATCAGCTTCCAGTTTCAATTGAAAGTGAGTTGCTCCTTTGTTTTTGGAACATATAAATAACAGGTGTGTCTTGTAGTTTATTTTTTCTCTTTCCTGATAAAGCATGATTGTCTTCTTATAGTTTAATAATACTAACTTAGACTTGGGGGCTATTAACATATATGCATTACAAAGATGCTTTGTTGGTAATGTGTCTTATTTGATCAGTTGAATAAAGTTAAAAAAATACCAAGTGTTAGTCTGTCTTGGGGTTGATAATTGGGTTTTCAATAGTGTTAGATGTCTTAATCATTATTAATCTAAATTAAATATTGATATCAGCACTGGACCATATAGATAACTATCTGGTTTAGCAGTGCCTAATGGAACCAAAATCATCCAGTGGACTGAAAGGTACAGATTATAATTTTCAATACAAATCATTTTACCTTTTTGTGTGAGTAATTTGTAGTTTGGCAATAATGATGAATCAGAATGTACCTACCATCCAACCAATTGGCCTAGCAGTTATAGAAGAAGTTTGATGCTACAATAAATTGGCTACCTATTAATTGATTGATTGATGACATATGTCCTCACATATATAGCCTGAAATTTTTGCATATTGGATAAAATTAGCTACTGATAAGATCATAAACAATCACACATGAATGATTATTCTTTGAGGGAAACTTTTCAAGCTAGAATGATAGTGTGTAGAAATTTTTGTATGTGGCCAAAATAGGTACATCAATGAATTGACAATTGTAATTCACTCGATTTGAGTTTGTTTAGGACTAGATTTTCATTTTCCCTTGTGTTAAATACCAATTTGTAGATCTATGATTTTTGACTCTATATGAGATATGGGATCAATTTGCCATTGGATCTGTCTTGACAGGAAAGGACCAATCTTGTTAAGAACACATGTACATGCATCAAGTTGTGAGGAGTGTGTAGATCCAACGGTTCAAGTTGTGCAGATTTAATTGTTCAGGTATATATATATATATCGACCTTTCAAGTAGTTGATGAGTCACTTTATCCATATGAAAGTATGAAACTCGTTTAGTATTTTACGTCTCTTGTAGTCAATGATTAAGCAATCAACATATTATTGCAATTGAATCTACACTGATTTTAGGCATTTAGCTTCAAATCCCTGTATGGGCCTTACCCTTTATCTTCATTAATTCATTATTCTTTTTCAGTCCATAGTTAAGGATAATTGTGGGGGGCCATGCAAATAAATTCTAGGACAAATGGCAAAGATCCCATATTCGAATGTCTTCTATTATTCTATATTTTATCGTTTTTAATCATTTCTCTTCTCAATTTTCTTTATTATCTTGGCGAATTTCAATGGAATTTGATGGATTTGTTTATTTTAAACGTGAAATGGACTATTAGTTTAATTCAAATTGATAATCTTGAAAAATCTTTCACTTGATTCTCAAGTTATGATACTAGCATATGCTTGTTTATTCTTAGCTTAGCTAGACTTAATGCCGTGTCTAGTTGTTTAATACAAATAACAAATTCATTGTATTTGGGCGGTGCCTTTGAATTCCAATTAGAGTGATTTTGAATTAAGAAATTTGGATTTGAGAGATTGATGTCAAATTACACTAAAAATTGAGTCATTTAAAACCCACTATGACAATGAAGAGAATGACTCGAATAAATTCATTTTAACTTGAATTCATCCTAACAAACTCAATGAATTTGTCGATGAATTTGAAATTCACGATTTCTCATTATAACTTGAATTCATCCCAACAAATTTATTTTTATTAATGAATTTGAAATTCATGATTTCAAATCTTTTATTAATCCAAAAGTCATGATTTTGACCAAGAAAAGTCTACTAATAAATAATAGAAAATTAAAAGAATAATAACAATAATAATCAAGTCTGGATAAGAAGTGGATAATATGGAGAGAGATAGAAGAGTGAGATGGGTCAGTGCAGATAGATACAAAATAATTTATGGTGGCGAAAAAAAGTAGTGGTCATATAATGTTACGTGAAGCATGTATAACACAATATCAAGGCGCCACATATGCTGTAGTATCCTGGACGTAATACCAGCCACATAACAATCAAGCATTTTTGCCAGCTCTGATTTTGAAATTTCTTGTTTTTTGGCAAATAAATACAAGAATTCATTGTTGGTAACGTGGCACTTTTGTTGTCATTCAAGTTTTGTGGTCTAAAATTTCGACTTTCAATAGTCATATTAATGCATATTGGCATCAGTTCGTATGAGACTACCAAAGTTCTTAAATCTTAATGGCGAGGCCAATTTATTTTACGAATTTCGGTTGAATTACGTACAATATAGCTACTTATGTGGAGCTACTGCCAAATTCTGCGAATTTAATGTTATAGGAAGAAGATGATGTTATGAAAATTAGCTAGCATAAATCTGGTTTATAACCAAATTGCAGTTGCTGCTTGATCTGTTATTTCACCAAATTCAACTTAAAAACTCAGTTTTGTTATTGGTTTTATGGAGATTTTGAAAAATAAAACACTTAATAATGTTATTTACGCGAATTGGTGTTTGAATCATGCAGATGGGTTACGAACCAAAATCTCTTTGTTGCAAAAATGGACATATAAGTAAGCCATTCAATGATGCTAAAAATATACAACAAACAGAAATGTGTTAATTTCTTCAAACTAATCGTCTATGGTGCAAATTCTGCATGGTGGGTGTAAATTTCATACATCAATGAGGTGATTAATGATATGGGAAACAATCTCTCTGGAGCTCTCAAGAATAGCGTCTCTCAAGAATTGGAGTTTTGGACAATCATAATCATCCATATCAGCATGGTTCAAAGTTTCTAAACGTTTCCGCCGAAACAGCCGAAACGTTTCGATTTTATAAGCATTGCAAACAAAATCATTCAACATTTTTCGAAATTACTTGGTTTCCTAAGAAACAATGGAAACTTAGAGTTTCCTAGAAACTATTATAAATAATCCCAAAAAATCAGAAAAAAAAAGGAATTAAAATCTTTTATATATTGTTAAACCTACGAAATATAATTTGAATCAAAATTGGACTCTTAAATCCTAAATAAAATTGAAACAAAATCGTCCCTACAAAGTTTTCTGCTCAGAAAAATTGAAGCACAAAATTAATTTCTAGGAAGCTAAATTTACTTTATAATATTTTGTAAATTTATTATAGTGATTTCGATACGTTTCCGAAACGTTTCCGAAATGTTTCCAATATTTTACTATCCGAAACTCACCTTCAAAACGAAACTTTAAACCATGCATGAGTATGAGGTATCAATATCACCCTACAGGAATCACTATATACTATTAGGGGTGGCAAAATGGGTCCAAAACCATAGTTCCAATCCAATTAAACTAGTTTGGGCTGTTGGTTTTTAAAAAATTATTTTGGTTCCTAATTGGTTCCAATTTTGGTCCAACTAATTTCAAGTTAGGCCCAAACCATTTGCCAATAATCTAAATTGTAAAGAACAAAATGTAGGGTATTGAGTGGGGTTGGATTTGGTTTTCGGGTTAACTTTGGTTCCGTTTTGGGTTGAGTTGGTTCCACCTTAAAACCATTTAAGAACCCAACCCATTTAAGAATCGAACGGTTGGAACCAACCCAACCCAACCCACCCGTTTGCCACCTCTACTATATATGTATACGTGAAGCTGGGGGGAAGTTCGTATATGATATAAATATTCAGTTTAGGGAATATATATTTTACCACGACATCTAATAGCCAAAAATAATACATAACCAGCACTTGCATGTCAAACTGAATTGATATCAGATCTTAATCACAAAGAATGCAAACAGAAACGTCGTTCAGACTTACATTTACTAGTACTCTCCAGAATGAGGTAGAAATAAACAGTAGTTTTTCTGCTACAAGGGACAAGAAAAGTTTGATGATCAGTAGGGAAGGCTTCCTTCAGGAAGATCCCAGTTATCTTCATCATCATCCTTCTTGGACTTGGAGGTCTCTTGTTTATCCTGTGGACCGAATCTCGACTGGAATGGGCGTCTGTGAATATTATCGATAAATTAGTATATCAAGTAACACCAACCATAATACCTTCTAAAAAGTTACTTCTGATTGTTCATTCAATTTGATTTTATACAAGTTAGAAGCAAGATTGCAGCCTTATAGTGAAGATAGTACGAGTGTGAAATCTCGTGGAGAATAGGTATTAAGGGGTCCTAACTCACAATACAACACAGAAATGTTACAGCACAACTCAAAGAAAACAAGGAAACAGAAAATCCAATTGATCCAAAACAATATATTAAGAAACTTTTGAAAGTGAAAGCCAACAGATAAAAAATAATGCTTTACCATGCCAAGTTATCAACGAATTCAATTTTTTATAAAATTTCAAAATGTATATCTGAACAGTAATAAGTCTCGAGCTTTGAGTGCCAATATAAATCAAGTCAACCAATCTATCCAAAATCAGAACGGTCTTTTAAAAAAACAAAAGGTGACCTTTTATCATATTGTGAGTGGATTCTATACCAAAATAAGGAATAAATCCCAAGTCAATCATTATCAATATGTATAGGCAAAAGCACCCTACAAAGTTCAAAACAGCCAAAAAGATCAGTACCAGAATCACATCCATTTAAAATTCAATCCAAACTTTACAAGGTTCCCTTACTTTGCGGCCCCATATTGAAAAGTAAACCACAAAGTTTTCCTAGAGTCATACATACCAACTTCCTGCTGAATGCATTATAATGCAATGTGATTATCCAGTAGATGGATCAACCAGCTTAGTTTAACAAGTTGACAGCACTAAATCCTCAACTTTATTGTTTGGGCCTTGAATTTTACGCAGTATGATACGATCAAAGATCGCTTGTTCTTCACTTCGAGTGGAAAAAAGAACTCCAGAAAATTAAAGAGAGACACTAAATTTTAGAATAATACTTTTTTCGCCTTCTTTTCTCATTTTCGTTGCTGATATTTAAAGTACATATTTCTAATAACTATACAGTATCAGATAAGGGCTAAATCTAAAACTACTAGATAATAAAAATGAAAATAACCGAAAGTGAATAATAGCTGGAAAAATAAAAGCCTAAACAATTAAATAAAATCAAATTGGAAACCGATTGAAGAATTTAAAATATTTGTCTTGAGCAATTTGGACCAAAGGCATACCATAGGCTGATTCTAAGGATATCTGGTTCTCAATTAAGACACAAGAAAAAGGCCAATCAATTCATTTACCTGTGTCATTCGATTCTATTCCCTTTCTCATCATACAGAATTACATTATTTACATTCAAACATGGTTACTATACAACTTTCCTCAACTAATACCACAGAAATCAATAAACAAACAAAGCAGGAAATAAAATGACAAAACACAGAACACTATTATTAAGCAATAATAAATATTAACTAAAAAATAATTGCATAAACAAACGGAAGATAAAAATAACCTGCGACGATTGCGTTTGGCAGCCTCACGCGTCTTGCGCTTCTCCTTGTCCTGTTTGTTCTCGAAGAACCTTCGGCGCTTGACCTCCTGAATGACGCCGGCTCGCATGACCTCTCTTCTGAACCGGCCGAGCAGCTTCTCCTCCGGTTCATTATCGTCCACAATCACCTGAACATTGTACGCAGACCTAAAGAACAGAGTGTTGGCGTACGCGAGCGAGGGACAAACCACAGACATGACGTCGGAATTGAACGGCTGGGTTTCATTGGTTGCGATTAGCGGCGTCCACCGGTCTTTGGCACCAGAAGAAGTAGCGGCGGTGGAGACGGAGGAGGTGGAGAGTGAGAGTTGCGACGGCGGTGGAGATTTTGGGGGTGGCGAAGGGATGAAGAAAGATAAGAAATTTGCTATGGATGAGGTAGCCGATGCCATTGAAAAACTTTTGGGATAAAATTGAGAAAAGTGAATTGAAAGTCACAAAGTAAAGATATTCTTAAGGGTTTAATTACACCTTAGTGCCTATAGTCTAACTCAATTACATTATACCCCTCTTTTACTTTCAATTATATCACTTCACCCCTTTTACTCCTTAATCTAAAAAGCATTTTCAACTAAACTTATATCATAACATTTTAAGCCCAACTTGTGCCTTTGTCTGCTTACTTGGGCCTATGAATTTTTAAGCCCAACTCGGATCAAGGCCCATTACGGTTTAACTAAAACTACTGGTTACGAAGTACGAGCAGACGAGAAAGCTGAAAATCGGAGCTCAGCTCAGCTCAGCGGACGGGCGACGGAGAAGCAAAACCAGAACTTTCTCAGTCCACAAACAATCTGATCTCTATTCTATTTTTGTGTAAGATTTATTCTGCAATTTTAGTCAAAGCTCTTTAATTATGAAATGTAGTATTGGTTTCAAAATTTTCGGTTTTTTTTGTATTTTCCAACTAGTGTTGTAGCTACTTGGATTTAAGATGTAAAATTTCGTGTGATCCAGATATCTTCATTTCCAATTCGCACAGATTTTAAATTTTTGAACTGTTCGAATATATAATTGATTGGGTATCTAAATTAGGGTTTTGGGTTTTCATTCTCCTTACTGTGTTTAGTTTCTCTTAATCTTCCGCAATCCAGGTTAATTTAGCTGAAAAGTGTTTCCTTTTTGTCTTTTTAGTGGGTTCTTGATCATAATTATGTCTTATTTCGTTTTTAAATATTGTAATCCAGGAGTTCGTTTGGAAATTTCAATGCAAGTTACGGTTCCTGTCAGTTAAATTGTTTGTTGAGATTTAACCATGTCTGCAAATAACAATAACCTACAAAAGAATGTTGGTGGTTCATCCCCCTTTGGAAATTCTTTGCCTCTGAATCCATCTGCTCAGCAGCAAATGGGATCTGGATTTCCTGGTCAATTTCAGCTTTCTGCAGCTCAGGCTCAAGCACACTTTCAGGCCCAGGCTCAGTCCAAAGCTCAGGCTCATGCCCAAGCTCAAGCTCAGGCCCACGCGCACTTTCAAGCCCAGCTTCAGGCTGCTCAAGGGCTTTCATTTAACCAGGGTCATCCAGGAGGGATCCCAAATTTGGGTTCGCCATCCCATTCTGTTTCAGGTATTGGAAATTTGAGCGCCAAAAGATTTCCACAAAAACCACCTGTTCGCCCCCCGAGCTTCCCTCCTTCCAATACAGCGTCACCAATGAGAACAATGGAAGCTTCGGCCGCTGCTCGCAAGAAAAAACAGAAGCTTCCGGAGAAACAGTCACATGAACGAGTTGCGGCAATTTTGCCGGAGTCTGCTCTTTACACGCAGCTCCTTGAGTTTGAGTCTCGTGTTGATGCTGCTTTGACAAGGAAAAAAATTGATATCCAAGAGGCTTTGAAGACCCCGACATACACTCAGAAAACGCTCCGCATTTATGTATTCAACACTTTTGCGAATCAGATTCGCACAATTCCTAAGAAACCAAACGCTGAACCACCCACGTGGACTCTTAAAATTGTAGGGAGAATTTTGGAGGAGGGGATGGATGCTGACCAGGCTGCCATGATGCAGAAATCGAGCCCATTATACCCAAAATTCTCTTCATTTTTCAAGAGAGTAACTATTACTTTGGATGAGAAAGTATATCCTGGTAACCATTTGATTATATGGGACAGTGCTCGATCGCCTGCTTCTCATGAAGGCTTCGAGGTTAAAAGGAAAGGGGATCAAGAATTCACTGCTAGCATAAGATTGGAAATGAATTATATGCCTGAAAAGTATAAGCTTTCACCAGCATTGACCGAGCTTTTGGGTATTGAGGTTGATACCCGGGCAAGAATCATGGCTGCAGTATGGCAATATGTCAAGGCTCGAAAATTACAGTGTCCAGATGACCCGTCTTCTTTCATTTGTGATCAGCCACTTCAAAAAGTATTTGGTGAAAGCAAAATTAAGTTCACTGCAGTCACACAAAAACTTACACCCCAACTGTTTCCTCCGCAGCCCATACATTTAGAACACAGGATCAAACTTTCAGGAAATAGTCCTGTTGGAACTGCATGTTATGATGTGTTAGTTGATGTACCTTTCCCAATACAGAGGGAATTGAATGCTTTGTTGGCCAATACTGAAAAGACAAAAGAGATTGATGCCTGTGATGAAGCAATTTGTGCAGCTATAAGAAAGATCCATGAGCACCGTCGGAGAAGGGCATTCTTTCTAGGATTTAGTCAGTCGCCTATAGAGTTTATTAATGCCTTAGTAGATTCTCAGAACAAGGATTTGAAGCTTGTCGCTGGAGAAGCAAGTCGGAATGCAGAAAAAGAGCGCAATTCAGAATTCTTCAACCAACCCTGGTATATGATTTATTTTTGTTTCAGTTTTAAATTTTAGTAGTTGTTTTTTACAGTGTTCACATTTATTGCATCCAGAAGTGGATCATATATTGTCCTAGTTCTGTCACAATAGAAGCTGGTAACCCGATCTTGTATTCAGTTAATCTCCAAATTAGTTGAGATAGGAAGCTATAACAAGGATGGGTCCAAATAATTAATGGAAAATTCATATAAATATTATTCCCTGGGTAATAAGTTAGATAAGGGGATACTTTTGAAATTTAATACATATCTCTGTCGAGGATGTCTCCACCTGTTTGCCTGTTTGTTCAGTTTGAACTCATTAATATATAAGATGACAAATATGAGCTTTATTCAGCTTGAATTCATCAATACATAAATGACAAATAACAGCTCTATTCAGTTTGAGTTCATTAATATGTAAAATGACAAATATGTGCTTTATTCAGGTTGAATTTAATTAACATGTAGAATTTCAAATAGTAGCTTTATTGGTTTATCCAGCTTGATTTCATTAATATGTAAAATGACAAATATGAGCTTTATTCAGCACGAATTCATTAATATGTCACATAAGCTCATTCGGTTTTATTTTGTGCATGAGAATATTGATAATGTACTACCATTTCAGATTGGTATATTGATGTTAATTTATGTTTTTTAAATTGTTATAACCGTTTAACGTCCCAACAGGGTTGAAGATGCTGTTATACGCTACCTTAACCGAAAGCCAACAATGGATGCTCCAAGCAGCACACCTGCTAAGGACTAGAATAATAGCATTTCGGGTTTTATTCTTCACCAAATATCAAGACATGATGGCTTTTGGTTGCAGATGCACTTTGTGTTCACAAGCACCAAAAGGGTAAAATCCCATCTTCGTAGAAGTAAAATTCAGCTTTTCCAGCGTTTGCTTTTTCTCGGTTGGACAAATATGGCTATGTAGATTTATTATATAAGTGTGCTAGTTGTAATGTTGTGCTGTTTGGGTCATATTTATATGTCATGGAAAGTGCAAAAGCTTCCTAGAAAGAGATTTTCAATATGTTGCTTATGATATTTAGTAGTGATTTTACATCATTTTCGCTTTTCGTAATACCACATATTTGAAAACACACGAATTTAATGGAAAGTAGATATTAGCATATGTGTAGTCAAATGACTCAAAGTGCACACTGATAAATCTTTCCACAGACCAAGAAATCAGACACATTTAAACAGTTGTTTTGAATATAGACACAAACTTTTCTGTCTTAATTAGTCACAGTAACAAACTTGTGCCAAAAATTGATATACAAAGAGAGTGAATTGAACTTACACCAATGTTAATTACACTTCTCAAAACTTAGAATCATACAGAAAATTGGTTACTAATAATACAGGATGAGGGAAATGGGAATGCTATTGTGCCCCTCATCAAATTGACCTATAAATTTGATTGATTGATCTGAACTTGAACCCGATGCCACGATGTGTTCAATATCCCTCTCAGGTTCCAAATAACTTCTACATTTTCAGGCTGCACATTTCCCGCTACATCCACCTGGTTCGACATATACCAAAGTTAAAAAGTCGAAACTAACACTAATGGATATTCAGTTAAACAAACAAGTTAACATTATGTATCCGATTTGCACGTACAAAATGAAACATGGTGATACAAACTAACAGAGTAAGGAGAATATATGACTTACTGCTTTTGCAACTATCTCAGTGTTCTGTGAGATATCAGCCTCAGCCTCAAAAAGAACCCATGCCCATTTGTCACTACTTTCATCATCAGAAACGTAAGGAATGCCAGTTTTCTGATATGTTGAGGCTTCTACCCAAGTTTTGCCGCCATCAATAGACACGTCTACTCTCTCAATGCCACGCCCACCTCCCGATACTGCATAGCCCTTGATTTGTATCTGATAATTGACACAAAATTACC
This sequence comes from Verbascum thapsus, assembly GCA_963669365.1. Classification (NCBI taxonomy): domain Eukaryota; kingdom Viridiplantae; phylum Streptophyta; class Magnoliopsida; order Lamiales; family Scrophulariaceae; genus Verbascum; species Verbascum thapsus. Next base: position 7,642,261 of record OY770117.1, on the reverse strand, counting down.
ATATACTGAGTAAAGATATATGATAGAGCTTTTGCAGCATAAGCATAATAGATACCAAAACTATGCTGACCTTTCCGGATTTTACTGTGTTTACTTCTTCCAATGAACATATTGCACTCTGCAAGCACCACATGGTTCAAGAATCACTAAATTGATCAATAGCTTTAAGCAATCTATTAAGAGAATAAATTATACGCAGAGGCTGGCAGCTGGTTCGATCCAAAATTCGTTTTAATTAAAGATCTTTTGTTGGTGTCTTAAAGCCGGGGAAAATGCAGAAGAAAGTAAAATGAAAAAAAATATAAATAGCCCTTTACATTGCCTAGTAAGAGGACACATATTTTTAAATCTTCAGAAGCAGTATAAGTAGCAAACTGCAGTTTCGGGGTCACAATTTCTAGTATGAATTATGACATATTGGTTAAATAGCAGAGACAGTAATACCTGAACAGGGAAATCCATTTGTGGCCGCCTCGTGGACCAGTCAATGTTATCCCAATTGACTGAAGGTGGAAACATCTTATAATCCCTTTGCATAAAAAATCCCTACAGAAAAGAAGTATAGGCTTCATAAAGCAGATTGATAGTTCGCAGAACCGAAGTATAGACAGTTTTTTTACCTGGCATTCCTCAGCAATGATGTTGATGGAATCGAGCCATTTGACAGAACGGGCACCAATAACACCAGGGACAATCACACGCAAGGGATACCCATGATCTCTGTTAAGAGCCTTTGCATAGCAAATGGACACATTAGTTTAGATAGGTGAACTTACTGTATGGGGAAAAAGGCGCAAGAGAAACATTCAAATGTTACTACCCTCAATCATAGGGAAGATATAGAGTTGATCGGATTTATTGAAAGGAATATAAAACCATTACAGAAATCCATAAGAAGGTATTTACCAACACAAGCGTGCTCCATCTATTCTGTAGGCAGACATCTCAATGGTTATCACCCATTAAAAGAATTTTGTTTTCCTCCCATCTTTCCTCTTAATATAAAATAGCAGTTTGAACTCGATACAAAGAGGTAAGGTAAACTACCAACATACATCACGATAATGCAATTTAGTGTGATATGTACTTCAGAATTTTGTGAGCATAGAAACTTGTAGGTTAGTTACGATTAAAAGATTTCTGTGAAATCACATTGGAGTGCTCAGTTTGCCTGAGAAAGAGACAGCCAATACGTTTTTAAAGTCTATCATCTAAAGAAACATGATTAGTGTTTTCTAACCTCAATGCTACCATGGTCACATGTTCTTATCGAAAAAGAATGTGGAGTATAACAAATTTGGTTCGCATTTACAAGTATAGAATACCTCTCCATTCATCTCATAAGCTAATAAAACATCAGCCTCAGTGTTTGTGGCATGACTTAATGGAATTGACACTTTATAAGGGCCTCCATTTTCTTCCTGTTATAACAGTGATAGCTCATGTTAGGTGATGCTCCCTTCTAGCCATTGAGGGAAATAATATGATAAGGAACAAAAAACATAAGCATTACCTTACACTTGTCAATGCTTACAAATTCTACATGTTTTCCTCCAGATGGTGTTATATGTGAGAATTTGGGAATTCCCACCAGGTCAAGAACATCTGCTAATCTAGCCCCACCCCAAACAGCTGCAAATGACATGCACAAAGATGCGTAAATAACAAAAACAAAAAGTAAAAAGATGGATTAATGAATGAGCTTGTTTTACATATGAAGTCCTTAAGAAAGTATATCAAATGTAAACTTTTTCATCTGCTTTATTAGCTGATTATTGGGTTATAAAGCCTATTTTGGACCGTGTTAATAGTATGACAATATTCACCAACTTGAAAAGTTGATACATTTCATTTTATTCAAAGTTATTTGACCACAACAAGAGAATTGACAAAATCCGTTATAATACATTATTATATTAATATCTATATAGAAATTAACACACAATTCATCTCAACATGGACTAACCATTTCCTATAGCAGAAATGTCCCATCCCACTCCTCTCACCTTGCGAGTTTTGCTCATGGCAGTCCTCCTATTGCCAGCACACTGAGAACAACACAACGTGTGGACCAAAAGCTTATTTGTAGTGAAGAAGAGAAGGAAGTTAGAGCAAAGAAGTATTTCTAGTATTGATAATTCTTCTATATTTTTCAAACCTGCAAGTCATATATATGTAGCAAAGTACTTGGTCAAAATAGTTTATAGTGCAATATCAATACTTTGTGCAATGATAGACTTCTAAGAAATACCTGTAGAGTGGCAGTGACATTATATTTTGGAAGCTTCCTGTCATTCATGAGACGAACAAAAGGCTCTTATTCAAGCAATCTCGAGGAAATGTTAAATGTTGACCTCAAAAGGCATATACATTATCCACTCACCGGATATCTTTCATGTACAGCTCTTTGGGATTCTCTATCAAACCGGTGATAGAAACACGATATCTGCTCAACCAAATAGATTCCATCAGATAAACTCACACATTATACAGATTCTGAGAATGTATAGCTATGGAAAAAGAAAAAGTTTAGAAACCAGACTTATCAATGTCATCGACAATCGGAATCGGACCGTGGTTCCTCTTATAGAAGAATTCAACCGGCGTCACATAAGATGAAACTAAAGCTAACCGATGTGGCTCCGCATTGAAAGGCTCCTGAAATAGAAACAGGTGACATCAAAAACTATTCTTCTTCTAATCTATAGGTGAAATGGGAAACCTAATTAAACACAAACAGAACTCAGATGCTACAGAAAAGCAAAAATTGCTCCATATATAACATCAAAACGGACATCTTGTCGCATCACATTAATCAAAAAAAACAAACAGTTTCGATCAAATAAACGCGATTATTATGCATGAATTATGAGGAACGAACCTTGGAATTAACGAGAAGTTCAGGGTGGCGCGGAGGCTCTGCCGTATAATCGGACGGCGCTCTTAGTCCTGGCATTTCTCTCTCGATCAATTAAAATTTCAGAAGAATGGAGACAACAATGTTGATGAACGAGATTTGAGGATGAAATTAAAAAGGAGAGGCTGGGCAAAACGACAGCCATTGACGCCTGTGAGGAGGTAAACCACCTGGAGTTCATCGTATCGTATGGCTCTAAATGAGTGGATTAGTTTGTTTGTATCATGCATATGCATGTGTGGAGATTAAATGAGTTTTAATTATTTGATTTCAGTAATATAATTATTTTGAAAATTAATTGAGTGGAGCTTTAATCGAGTTCAAATTTATTGAACTTTAAAAAATGTTGTTTAAGGTTTTGAATGATATATTAATAAACCGAGCTCAAAGAACATTATCGATCCAGCTCAAATCCAATGATTCCAATCTAATACTATGATTTGTGATTCTGTGAGATTAATACTTTCCCACGTATGTAAGTATAGTTGAAAATGTGTCTCAAATGGTTGGTCATTCATCTACCCAAAAACTTATTTTAAAGTAAAAAAATTAAGAAATCATTTTGTTTGGCATGTCACAATTAAAAAAATTATAGATAATTTGGAAAAATCCTGCACAAAAAAAAGTTAAATTTTTATTATTTATAATTTGACAGTAACATCATCCATTAAAATGAGATTTTCAACTGTCTTTTCAATATCGAAAAGCAAATTAATTTCATATTTTAATGTAAAATAATGTAACATTCAAAATAAGATCAATTTAATTAAAAATATTTAATTAAAATTAAATTTAAATATAAACTCAAATAAATTTTTCATAACAAAAAAAAATCGTCATCCACAATCATTACATATTTTTATCTTTTCAACTCATATTTTTAACCGTTAAAAATATTTTTTTTTTATCACTTTTATCATAATTTTTTTTTTAAGAGATGGATATAATAACCAATTTGTGCTGAATTTAATCAGAATCGCAGGGGCAGCTTGGTCATTGGAGACTGAAGATGAGGGGTACAATAGGAAAAACAAATTTCGACTGTTATTATCAAATATTTCCTACAAAAACTGCCCTAGTTCCTCAAATAAGCAAATCTTGTAATCAAAATCCATCAGTGTGCTGAGCTACAAAAAAAATGTAAATTTTTGCGCCTTATTGCATTGCTACTCTAATTTATTTTAGAATTATCCAGAAGATAATTATCAGTCATTAAAAATTTGAATGATTTTATCAAGTATATATATTGTGAAATAGGAGTAGAAGGCATTCGGTGAATCGACCGCCTACGCCAGACGTACGGGATGATGATGACGATGGTGATGATCGGCGATCAAAGCAGCCTACGCTTCACGAAATCGTGAACATTAAGGTCTCATTCCTCTATCTGTAATTTGTTTTTAATGTATTTTAATTAATTTGATCAATTAGTGTTTTTTCTAAAAAAATTTAGTTTTGTTGAAATTTGTAGCTGATTGAGAGTGGAGAGAAGGAGCGATTGATGGAGCTGGTGAGGGAGAGGCTGGTTGAGTGTGGGTGGACGGATGAAATGAGAGCTATTTGCAGGTATCTTTTTGCTGATACTGATGATATTTAGTGTGGATACATATAGTGTGTCTTTTGCTGAAATTGAATTGCTCTTGAGTCTTGATTTGTCTATTTTCCGAAGTTTTTAGCTCGCTGAATTATTGACTAGCTTCAGTGTAAATTTTGATATTATGTTAATTAATTGAGGGCATTAAACTTCATATTTGAATGTGGGTTTTTGCTTTTGGATGAGGTTTTGCACCATAGAAAAGCTTTACATCTGATTAAAATACTTTCATGGAATCATGGTAATGTTCATAATCTAGTTTTACCATGGATGGCTGTGGATTAACATTCCGTAAAATATTCATGCTTCAAAATGGAAAATTATGTGATTTACACGAGGAATATGCATATGAACCTATATTGGTGATCATCTGGAAAAGAAAAGTCTTTTAAGAACTTGAAAAACCTCAAAACCTTCATCAGCCAGAATTTGTCTGGATGAGCACAAAGAGTTCCCATCGCTCTATGATTCTTATCACAGGATGTCGTGCTAGGGATTGATACATGCTAAAAATTATTCATTATGGTAATAATCACACTCCATTTTCAGTATGATGAAGAACTTCATCATAGAGGTGTACCTAACTTGTTCAGGTAGATTTGTAGAATCCAACATCTGCCGTGTCGAGTCAGTCACCTGTACTATTTTCACAGTATTTCGATTTCAACCATGAATTGTGATCCAAATTATATTTTAGGATGTTCGTGAAGAAGAATGGGAGGGAAAATGTCACTGTAGATGACCTTGTTCGTGCAATTACCCCGAAGGGCAGAGGTAATTAACTCTTCCTTCCATTTATTTGGCCATCCTTTTTATGGTCACAAAAGTTAGACCTTATTAAGATGATTTCATTTGTGAATGTGGTTGGCTCAACTGTATATTTCTCATCTTGTCAACACCAACGTGCTCGTTTGTGACGTGTTTCTCAAATGGTGCAGCTTCAATTCCAGATTCTGTGAAAGCTGAGCTTCTGCAGCAGATTCGAACCTTTCTTGTTTCGGTTGCCCATTGATATTATCAGAGCCAGAGTGAATGCATCTGCAAATGAATTCTTAGGGAAGAAGGGTGTTTGTCCTTGTCTTTTACAGTTTCCCAAATGTGATCCATGTTTAGTATTTGGACCCCTTATTTTCTTACAATGCCATAGGCTTGGGATATTTGTACTGTTGTTTCTAATTTTATGTAACTTGTCTTTATTTATTGAAACTTCTAAAGGTTTCAGTACAAAGTGTGTCGTGTGAACGCATCTTTTTATCCCCAAGACGAATTATATACTCTGTCGCCATTTCACCGGACACAAGCTATCACCCAAGAACTATTTACATTTTCTGTATCACCACAGAAGGGTCCACTTTAGGGATGTACACAGAGTTACTACGGGGTGGCAATTGGGTTGATTGGGTCGGGTTTGGGTTGGGTCAATTTGGGTTAGGTTCAAAGTGGGGGTTGGGTCCAATGACAAAACACATTGAATTATTATTGAATTCAATAACGATCCAATCATGAACCCAACAAGTACCCAAATTTAAAATATAAGATATTTTAAATAAATTTAAAAAATTAGAGTTCTAATTTCTAATTGCAAGGGGTTGAGATTGAACTATAATTTTAAAATATTAGGACCCAAATTGGACTCAGTTTAAAACTCAATTGTAATTATAATTTTAAAATATTAATATCCAACCCATTAAAAACTTAGTTAGATTTGAATCCAAATATATATTTGGACCCAAATTGCTACCTGTCATGACCCGAAAGTATGAGAAAGGGTATTTTGGGAACTTGAAGAAGACTATTGGTGGAAAATTAGAAAGAGTAAAAGAGTTGTCAAAATAGTTAAAGTTGTCAATTGGTTTTGCTATTTTTATTTATGTTTTATTTTATTTTTAGTCAAGTATAAAAGAAGAGGGATGTACTAGTTAGGGGAATTAATGAATGAATTAAGTCTATTTTCCTATCTTCACGGTTCTTCTTCTCCCAATCCTAATTTCTCAATTTCTCTTGTCAATCCCCTCTAAAATTCTCATTATCCTATAAATTATTATATAATATAAATATTATGGATTATTATTCCATGAATATCCCTAACAAGAAGTCGGATCATTACATTTGGTATCAGAGCAGTTCGATCCTCGGACTGCTCAATGAAGAGAGGTTCACACCTCCTTCAACCCAAGTAAATCGAAAGGAAGTTGCAGCTTCAGACTCTAACAATATCCTTACACCATGTCCCATACGTGAGTGTCCAAAGTTCGATGGTGAAAATCCGAAAAAATGGATAGAGAGATGCGATCAATATTTTCGGTATTTGTCGACATTTCCGGAGGAGTATAAGGTCCCATTAACGGGTATTTATATGGAGGGACGGGCTGCGCAGTGGTATCGGGAATACACCGAGGATAGAGAGGTTCCTAGTTGGCATGAATTCACAAAGGTTGTGATCAATCAATTCGAGCATAAAGAGATCGATTCTGAAATTTCAGAAAGAATGGTTGATGACGTTTCAGTGGAAAAACTCACTGAAATTGAGGGAATCCAAGTTGCTTCTAAGGTGTTTGAGAAATTTCCTATGAAGGAATTCAAGGAATTGAAGGAAAGAAAAATGGGTGTAGAAGTGTTCGACAAAATGCTTGTTGAAGAAGTTAGCGAACTAAGGATGATCGTAATAGAGAAATTCAACGTTGAGGAGAAAAATACAAAGTGGTGGAATCATATTTTAGGTAAAATTTCCTTCATTTATGATTGTGGCTTTGTCGAAATGATGTTTATAATTGATCCCGGAGGAGATATTGTTTCATGTGACCCCTTTTGTTTTATGAAAATCATCGAACTAATTGTTAATGGGGTTCATGGCTTCGTTAGAGAAATTCGGTTTACTAAACTGATACATGAATGTGATTTGGGAACTGGGATATTTTTTGTTGAAAGTGTGGAAGGAGTTTTACAAATGATCACAAATGAATTGGTTGAAAATCAATCACTGGTGAAGCAGCTCCAGATTGGAGAGGTTCCCCAAATTTACCAACCAATCATGGAAGTCTTGTGGCTGACCGAGACTAATTTAATTGGTGAAATACCTGATTCACTGGGTCAGCTTGGTAAACTCACAGATTTAGACTTGGTGTACAACTCGTTAACTGGTTCGATCCCGAGTTCGCTCACGGAGTTAAGGAGTGTGATTCTGCTGGAGCTGTATAATAACTCGTTGAGCGGTGAGCTGCCGAACAAGGGGTGGTCTAACATGAAGTCATTTAGGAGGCTTGATGCGTCCATGAACAAGTTGAGTGGACAGATCCCCACCGAGTTGTGCGAGTTGCCGCTTGAGTCGCTTAATCTCTATGAGAACAAATTGCGAGGTGAATTACCTAGCGGCATTGCTAATTCCCCTAATTTGTATGAATTGAGGCTTTTCCAGAATCAATTGTCAGGTAATTTGCCTCCGAATCTAGGTAAAAACTCGTTGTTAAAATGGATTGATGTTTCAACAAATCAGTTTTCGGGTAAAATACCGGAAATTTTATGTTTGAATGGGGCTCTTGAGGAGTTTTTATTGATTGAAAATTCATTTTCCGGAAACATTCCGTCGAGTTTGGGCGAATGCCGGAGCTTACTCCGTGTGAGATTAGGGCGGAATAGCTTTTCCGGCGAGGTACTAGAGGGGTTTTGGGGGCTTCCGCATGTGTCATTACTTGAGCTCTCTGGGGGTATACCGGAGGAGATTGGGTTTTTGGATAATTTATTTGAGGTTTCTGCTAATGATAATAAATTATCAGGGTCTTTGCCAAGTAGTATTGTTAATCTTGGGCAACTGGTGAAGCGTGATCTGCATGATAATGAAATTTCTGGGAATATTCCTAGTGGAATTCATTCCTGGAAGAAGCTAAATGAGCTTAATTTAGCAAATAATTATTTTTCAGGTGATATTCGGGATGAAATTGGGGATTTATCTGTTTTAAATTATCTTGATTTATCTGGAAATATTCTTTCGGATAAAATTCCAGTTAGTCTGCAGAATCTGAAGCTCAATCGGCTTAATCTGTCAAATAATCATCTATATGGTGATGTCCTGCCATTATATGCCAAGGAAATGTATAAAGAAAGCTTTCTGGGTAATCCAGGTTTATGTGGAGATATTGAGGGCTTATGTGATGGGAGCGATAGAGCTAAGAACATGAGTTATGCTTGGTTGTTCAAATCAATTTTTGTACTTGCTGGATTGGTGCTCATAATTGGTGTCATCTGGTTCTACATGAAGTACATAAAGTTCAAGAAGGCGAAAAAGTCAATAGACCGATCAAAATGGACATTAATGTCATTTCACAAATTGGAATTTAGCGATGACGAGATATTGAATGCTCTAGATGAATACAACGTGATTGGAAGTGGTGCGTCTGGTAAGGTTTACAAGGTGGTCTTGAGCAGTGGTGAGGCTGTTGCTGTGAAGAAGCTTTGGGGGCGTCCAAAATCAGCAGACGAGAGTGCTGACGTGGAAAAAGACAATCAAAATGCTGATCGTGAATTTATTGCTGAAATTGAGATGCTAAGCCGGTTGCACCATCGTAACCTTGTGAAATTGATTGGTATTACCCCTCGTTTAAGATATGGGCAAGCCTCGTCTTTCATAACAATGGAGTATAGTTCAGGCCCTCTCGAAGCAATGGGAATAGACCGTTTTCGGGTTCAGAATTTATCAAGGATGGCCTTTCCTTGCCGATAAGGCATGGTAATAGATCGGATCCCTTGAGTACGATCAGAAGTAATCGAGCATTTTATAGATTAGAGGGAAGAATGGGTGAAATGTTTCGGAGAGTTAACGAGCAGTTTACCGCTATGTTTATAAAGAAAGCTTTTCTACTTCGAGGATTATGTTTTAAGGGTCAAGACAAGTGCCTACATCGTCATTCTAAATATAATGATACTTGGAATAATTTTACAACCATTGAAGCCAAATATTTGAACTTAGATCCTTGGGGACAAGGATCTCAAATAGAAGGGAGAAATGTCATGACCCGAAAGTATGAGAAAGGGTATTTTGGGAACTTGAAGAAGACTATTGGTGGAAAATTAGAAAGAGTAAAAGAGTTGTCAAAATAGTTAAAGTTGTCAATTGGTTTTGCTATTTTTATTTATGTTTTATTTTATTTTTAGTCAAGTATAAAAGAAGAGGGATGTACTAGTTAGGGGAATTAATGAATGAATTAAGTCTATTTTCCTATCTTCACGGTTCTTCTTCTCCCAACCCTAATTTCTCAATTTCTCTTCTCAATCCCCTCTAAAATTCTCATTATCCTATAAATTATTATATAATATAAATATTATGGATTATTATTCCATGAATATCCCTAACAAGAAGTCGGATCATTACATTACCACTAGTTACTACCATCATCTAGTCGATTCTACTGGAGTCCAGTGTAATAGTGTATGGGATCAGTCGCTGTATATATTAATTTCAATTTTCAAGCATGCGATTAAAATTCACACTTCCAATTCTCAAGCATGCAATTAAAATCTATGATGGACATTGGCTGAATGTGCTAACTCGCAATTGACATTAGTTGAAAGTGATAATGTCTCATGAAATGACTACTCAATGGAATCCAAGTAAAAAAAGACAGAAAGGGAGGAAAAAATAACTACATAAACTCATCATTCAAAGCCCCAGAAAACAAGCTTATTTGGCGCAGACGGGACTCACGTTGAGCGAAAAAAAATCAACTTCGAACTTCGTATGAGAGGGACACACAAAAACGTAAGAACCAACTGCAAAGGATATTGGACACCTTTGAACAGCATATAAATACTTATGGTCATATTACAACGATTTGGCCATTACACAGCTTTGATTTGTCTTACAATTCATCTATAAGATTACAAGGTAAATATACTTGCATCTTCACAAAACATCATTAAATTTATTTGGCTACAGAGAAGCCAACCCTACTGTCAACAACCTCACAACCAGATTTACCTCCCAAGCTTGCGCCCCATGGAAAATCTGCGAAAACCACACAAAACACACACGATGCTCCACAAAAACTACAGCATACACATACAATCACTACAATTTGTTTATGCTGAGCTGGGATGAAAATCAGCTAAAGCATTCTAAACACCAGCTTGCTCGCACAGATCTAGCAAGTCCAAGGTCTGCAATATCGAAAGATATTAGGACTCGGTTCAACTGTGAAAGAACACTTTACATACATCACTAGTAGGGATGATGTTTAAGATTAAAACTAACCTCAGGCACGGAGAGCTCAAGACGAAACTTAGGGCCATCATAATGATGTAACACCGGCCTAAAAGCATCTTCCTCTAGAGGCTTGCAAAGTTTCCTAACATGAATTCTTACCTAGTGCAAAATAACCGATAGCGAATTAATAACTAGAATGAGAACATTTACCTATAGCAGCATAACAAAGTAAAGGTTATTGTTAATATGACATTTAACCTGAGCAGGGAACCTTGATTCGCCTTTGCACTTTTTGTCTTCCCACGCAGTAGGATCGATGTTGGAACCCCCAAAACTTGCTGCCTGCGCAAACATAATAAGTTTGAAACAGTTGTACAGGAGTTCAGAAAGGGACAACAGTCAAAGCTGAAAAGTGGTGAGTTGGAGGTGAAGGTCCCCCATGTCATTATTAACAATGAAAACATTATATGATGTCCAGCCGCAAGATTGTAACTTACCTCAAAAATACCATGCAACTGATGAGTAGTGTAATTGTAGAGGAACAGAGGCAAGCCAGGTGTTATTGCTCTCACAGAATCTCGATATCTTGGTGGCAAACCTAAAATAGTAAGCATAGGTGAAATAGACACCAAATAGAACACTTGGAAGCAGTTCGAATCATCACAAATCAAACAACAGGAACTCTTTATTTACTTAAGGAATAGAAAGAATTAGCACCCATACAATATGTTAACTACACAAGCTATTGTAGAACTCCGAATTAGAGTACTAGTATCTTTTAAGCTCTTTATGTTAATCTCAAAGTAAATGGTTTTATTGATATAAACTGTGAAAGGACCTGCTATATTCAAGCCAATGATCAGGCCTTTGTCTCATTAGTCCGAAATCACACTCTCGTGCAATTACCATGCTTGTCTGTTCAAACTTAATAATCTTAATTATCAATAAGCCATTGCACTCAACCATCCAAGTCCCACATCATACACCTTGATGTCATAAAACTACACCAGTAAAGACAACATACTTCCAGCTAAGCAATTGAGGTTTCAGAAACCTCCAGCTATAAATAGCACACATTTCAAATTTTTTCAGGCAATTTGTGTAAGTTCATGCGATATGCTAAATTGCAAGAGGGGATCACATAATTACCAAAGAGTTGTCTCTTCAAATCCTCCTGCATTGTATCATTGTTGCAGACAAATATATATCCGCCTAGAACCTCATTTCTAGGGAGCATCTCGGCCACGGGCAAGGTCTTAAACCTTTTATCAATTGCACTGCTTGCATTTGTGCTATCCTCCTTGTAGTTGGTGTTGTTGCTATTGTTATTATTAGGTTCCTTGTGCTGGTTGTTATTGCCACACTTGGTTCCGAAGATATTTCCCATAAAGTTGGTACTCGGATTCTGGTAAACAGAGTTCATATTGTTAATACCGTTCCCAAGGGAACTTCTGGTTAAATTCTCATTGGACTTAGTCTCCAAGTTTAACATGTTGAAGTTAAAACTTTCAGATTTGTTATATTCCTGAAATCCATATGTATCCCTAGGTCTCACTTCAATAGAATCCTTTGAGAGATCTAGGTTGATCCTCCGTTCAGCCTTTGACATTCTCTGCTCAGCCAATTGTGAAGCGGCTACCAACCATTTGTGATCCTCTGACACCCGTGACTGTCCTCGGAGCTCATCACCCAACTGCCAAAAGCTGTGAAGACTCTCCATACCGCAAAACCTAGATTTATATATGACAGAATGTTATTGGATATCCTGCGGAAAAGATAAACCTAGAGAATAAGCACAGATTGTTGCCCTAAGCAAAGCCTAAGAGATGATCAAGTCCATGGGAAAAATATTCACAAAAGACCAACAAACCCCAGTAGCAAAATTTACAAGTAAAAAGTTCATCCGCATTCACAAAATAGAAAATACTGAAGATTAGTTTTCATAGAAAACTGAAATACGTTGTCAACCTGCAATTACTTGATGAAATCGAAACATTAAACCATCGGTCAAACAAAAGATCCCATGTGATGGAATACTTTAATCTAATAAAACAGTTTAAATAGTAATCAAACCATAGTAATAAGTAACAGGCTTCATTTGAAATACAAACCACACAAGTGTACATATTAATTAAGTATTTTAACTTGTTCAACCTCAATAAACTCACTAATAATATGCTACATTTAGCGTTTATAAAAGAAGCACATATTAATCATAGAAGAATAAAGTAATTAGGAAAAGATCAAGAAAACTTCGAATACTTTTGTCATTTCTTATGATTTTAAAAGCCATCAAACACGATGTAAACTTCATTAATTTCAGCATTATTTCCACATTTGACAAATATTTCATTCAATGTAGAATAGATGCAGCTTATAACAGATAAAACCACGAACTTCAAACGCATAATCAAACACGAAAAGTAAATCTAATCTAGCATTTCTTCTAAGTCACCAAACATCACATGAATTTTAACAACAAATTAGCTAGAATCAATGACACTACTGAGCAACGAAAAATAGTGATAGATTCAACAGATTCAATAGATTTTTGGATCGAAAGCTAGTAGAGAGAGAAAGTAGGCACCTTTATTTTTACTTCTTCAGTTCAGCTATATGAATTAATTTACTGGGCAGTGAAGAGATACAAGGTATTATATATATATATTTCTAGATATTTAATCAACGGGAATATACCCTTGGATATTTGGTTATTTACGGAAATGCCGCTGAATTTGAAATATATTTTGTGGGGATTTGACGACAAGTATTTGTGAACTACCGGCCTCCACCGCTCCACGTGCTCCCCTGTCGTGCGATGCTAATTTATCAAACTTTTCAAACTAAACTTGGATTTATCATATAAAACAAAATAATATTTTCAATAAAGTAAAAATATAATACTGAATAGATATTTTCTCTTTTATTAATCTTAAATATTTTAAATGATTTTTACATAATTATAATTTTGCAATGAATTTAAATTTTAGATGTGTTTAGTGTTAGAAGATGAAATCTAAATGATTTAAAGAAAATTTAATTTTTTTAAGAATTTAATATAGGTAAGTTATATTTTACAATAAAATCTAAACATATTTAATTAAATCTATCGACTAAGATATACAAAAATCTGTAAAATTGATCTTATTCCGTATCTTGCATTATTTCAAATTAAGATATGTAATTATTTTGATACATGTATTAACTTAATGGTGTATAAATACATTTTAGTTATTTGGTAAAATATTTAATCATATATAATAATTTTCATGAGAAAAATGTATAAGATATTTCAATCAAATCTAGTTTTAAGGAAATTTGATTGGTAAATGTGTGAAATTATGTATATATGATTGATAGGTAATTATATTGATAGTTGAAAATGTAAAACTGAAAAAAAATAAAAATTCAGATGAAAATTTATTGTGTTAAATTTATTTTGAATTTTATAATTTAAAACTTAAAAATGAAATTTGAAAATATAAAACAAACAAGAACTCAACATAACCTAGAATGATTTCTTATAATATCAACTGAATTTTTTTTAATTAACAAATCATTCTTAGCAAAGTTGAATATTTAATTTTATGTCACTCAATTATTTAATATTTGTTGCACAATGAACCAAGTCCAAAATTTAAACTATAGTTGGAATATAGTCAAATATACTTTGGTGCCAATAGAATAATTATGTTATTCTGCACAAAAAAAATAAAAAATAAATGGAGACAGAGAGTTTAATTGTAATGTTTCCTTTATGGAAGACCATCATCTTTAAATAAAATACAGTGAGGCAGACAGAAGTGATACATACAGTACAGCAGCAAATATATATACATTATACTCCTTAATTAATTACACTAATAACATCACATACATTTTCGGGGCCCGTTCAACAAAAATACGATACTTTCTCAAACACATATAACCCTGGATTATCTCAAACACATATAACCCTGGATGGAGGGATCACCCCAACTTGAGTTATGCACCACGACCACCTTATCAAAAGCCTCAAGGACTTACTTATAGTTTCCCAAATAATACTTTTATTTCTTAATTACTTCATAGTTCATACTATAATTATTGAAGTTGGTATTATATATTGCTCGGGTCTTATTTGTTTTACCTTAATAAGTTAATATGATTTTATATACCACCGATTATAATTTATCATTTTTCTATTTTTTTTTTCAAATATAATAAAAACTGCATGTAATAAATGCATTGACTTGATTTTCGTATTTATATATTTTTTTTTTGGATGACGGGGGAAACCCGCAGTCGCTACCCTTTCGGGTGCGCACTGGGTAAACCTCGCTCTTGTGCAATAGCCTGCAAACCACACAAGAGAGTTAAACCAGCCTAGGTTGCTCATAGCTGACAGGCTCATAGTAGAGAAGGCAAATAGGCATTCCCACAGTGGATTCGAACCCATGACCTAGGCCACAAGTTCAGATGCCCTTACCAACTCTACCAGGGGTTGCCCCCAATTTTCGTATTTATATTTACTATAACGAAAAAATATCTTACCATATTAAGTGTCGGTAAAAAGTCAAAAAAAAATAAATAATAGTATATAGCAATTATATTCCATTGTTACATATGATAATTGCATCTAATTGGTAAATTTCGTAGCCTAAAATTTCCAGAGATACCTTTAAATTTGGGATTAAATTTTATATTCCATTCAACGTATCCAATTTCCAAACGAGGAAATACAGTATGTAATTTTCATGGAAAATCTTATATAGGGCCACTCTAAAAGCCCACACTTATCACTGTTGAAAGCCCAAGCCCAAGTTCTAGCTTACCTTTATCTATGGATCCAAAACCCCAGGAAAATAATAGAGATCTGTGTTTTATCGGAGACGAAAACCTACCGTAGATAGAGAGTGAAAGGAAAAATTTGCAATCTCAGAGATGGACATGTCAAGTGATTTCGATCGCCTTCTTTTCTTCGAGCACGCTCGCAGAACAGCCGAAGCTACCTACGCCATAAACCCTCTCGATGCTGATGTCTGTACACATGAATTTTGTGTATTATTATTATTTTTGTTATTGTTTATTTGAGTTTTTTTTTTTTGAAGTGCTAATTGTTGAAGTGTTGTTGATGCAGAACTTGACTAGATGGGGAGGTGTGTTACTGGAGTTATCGCAGTTTCAGAACGGCCCGGACTCGAAAAAGATGGTTCAAGGTACAACTCATGCTGCACTCTTATTGTACCTTCTAATTGGAAGTGATTTATGAGTTTTGATGAGTTATGAAAAATTTAGGGTTTGATTGGTCAGTTTTCTTACCCTGTGGTGTATTTAGTTTTAATCAGAAAGGTATTTTGTATATGAGGAGATTTAACTAAATGGAAGAGAATTATATTGAAAGTCGGATTTGTAAGTGTGAAAAGAGCAGTGATATTCTATGTCATATAGCATTTTGGACAGTTGAATTGTTTTTAGCCTGCAGTTGAGGTTAAAGG
This sequence comes from Verbascum thapsus, assembly GCA_963669365.1. Taxonomy (NCBI): domain Eukaryota; kingdom Viridiplantae; phylum Streptophyta; class Magnoliopsida; order Lamiales; family Scrophulariaceae; genus Verbascum; species Verbascum thapsus. The sequence goes on along the minus strand of OY770117.1, from coordinate 7,626,077 downwards.
AGAGGTTAAAACTTTTGCATCGATGATCAGAGTGGTGTTTGCTTGATCTTTTGTAGATGCTATAGAGAAGCTGGAGGAGGCGCTGGTCGTAAACCCTGTAAAGCATGATGCACTCTGGTGCCTCGGGAATGCGTACACGTCTAATGCATTTCTCATTCCTGATCTTGAGGAGGCTAAGGGTCACTTTGATAAGGCAGCCCAGTATTTTGAGCAAGCATATGAACAGGTACAGTCAGTTAAATAAGGACTTGATGTTTTTGCTTTGAGTTCCCTGCTAAGTCTCTCCGTGTTTGTGTTCTTATTGCTGCAGGAACCAACAAATGAACTTTATAAGAAATCTTTAGAAGTGGCTTCCAAGGTATGTCTGCTGCTTTGAGACTGTTGGATAATCGCCTTTGTCACTGTATTGGAGACTCATATTGCATGTAATTATGGATAAGTTGTAGTTTGAGGTTTAAGGCATCATCTTAGAATCTCCTGTGATGTTCTGTTATAGAATGGAATTTCTGCAAAATCGGTATAAGAACTCCCTCAAGTAGGAGGAGAGGTGGAGAGGTGTTTTTGGTTCTTGAATATTTTAATATGAATAGTGCTGGTTGGTCATATTGTTCCTGCAACTCATTGGTTCTCAATTAGTTTTGCTTTTGGTATTTATTTTCTGCATAATTGTGTTTTTGTTATCTCTTGAGATGGGTCTTGTGATCTATGTTTTTTATCGTTTATATTCATCTTCTTGTGCAGATGAACCACACGCATACATGAATTCTCCTGTTTTCTTTCCCTTCTCATCTTTTCAGTGTCAGTATTTACATATATATTCACTAAGGTCTTTGATATTAACAGGGTTCTTTACTTTATTAACTGCATGTAATAACATGTGACTATTTAGTGTTTCTTCTACTTTGTTGCTATAAAAGTTTGAATATCTTGAACCTTTTGATACATTTTCCACTGTTCGATTAACTTCAGTTTTGGGTTCTCTATGTCTGACTTTATTTATCTTGATTGCTTCTACAATTTTCATTCTCATGGATTAATGCATGCATGCAATTTTTCTTTTGTGGTTTGAAGGCACCTGAGTTACATGTGGAAATCCACAAGCATGGTTTGGGTCAGCAGGCCATGGGACCAGGCCCTTCATCTTCTACAAGTACCAAGGTAAACATTCTAGTCTACACTCAGCACTATCCCGTTTTTACTTTGTCGCTTCGTTTATTAGGGAAGTCTTCAATTAGACCACAAATAAATTGTCATTATTACTGTTTCCACTATAATTTCGCTCAAATGAAGTATAAATTATCTATCTATTTATCTGTTTATATCACCTGTTGGTTGATTGAAGTTGTTTCTTGTTGTCATTACATGCTTGATATTGTCACCTTGTTGATTAATGGTTGTATGCTACCATTTCTACAGCAGCAGAGTACAAGGAAGAGCAAAAGTAGTGATCTCAAATATGACATTTTTGGATGGGTAATCCTCGCAGTTGGCATTGTCGCATGGGTCGGGTTTGCAAAATCTAATGTGCCTCCACCCCCTCAGAGATAAGCTACATAATCTGCTTCATGCATGACTTGGCTGGGCTCATGGCATAGAAAATGCTTGCTTTTATCTACTTAATATTAGACTGAAGTCTTTTATTAATCCAAACCAATCGAATAAGAAAGTTGTTTTGTTTCACTTTCTTCTTTCTATTAAATTGTCCTGATGTTCTTTCTGGTTTACTGGTTACCTAGCATAATATGGAATCCATATGGCTTTGTTGTTTTAATTTTTTATGTGATGCCTGTGTGTTGTTTTGTTATGATATTGATATTGGTTTCCTATGGAAAATGTGGCTTCTGGATGCTTCAGCACATTGATTAGTTCTGTTGTATTTGAGTCTCTGTTATTCCTCATGTAGAAAAAATCTCAACTTTGGTACCATGTGATGTGCGAAAAAATCTATTTTTGGTACCATGATTTATAAAAATAACACTTTTGATTTCAAATATTTTTTTTTAACAATTTTGGTACTAACGTTAGTTGTCTCGTGCTAGTCATGGTCTGTTAGGAGAAGAAATTTCTGCAAGTAAAATTGTCTAGTTTGGACAGACTATAACCTAACTTCATTCTCAATTAATACCCCTTTCAAATTCTCGTCGGTAAACCATGAAATTTAAACTGGATGTCCAACAAAAACCTACAAAATTGTACGAAACTTGGTCCAAAGTAAGAAAAAGATCGAGTTTTCCGTTTTGTTACAAAAGCAGCTTAGGAGGAAGAAAACGAGTTAGATTAAGAAAGTTGAAATTAATTTTAAGTTTGATTGAAATGGGATATCCTTCGTTCTTGACATTCACGAGCAAACTTACTTTCTACAAATGCATTTTTTCTTCAAAATAGTGTTTACTCGAGTAGGAAAAAGAACAAGACCAATTGATATTTGGAACGAAAGTTCGAGAATGTGAGAATGGAGATATCAAATGAGCTAAACCGCCAAATTTAGCTAAAGAAATACCTAAATTTGCATTTACCGACCAACCGTTTCCCTCGAAAATAGATACACCCCAAATGGTCAAACTAACCCCAAATGGTCAAACTATCGAATCCATGACTTTAACAGTTAGTCAACTACGGCAATAACAAAGTTATCTACCTACCTATCATCGATACATTTGTTGTCTCTTTAAGAAATGTAAGAGATAAAACGCAAATTGTAACAATAACAATGTCTAAACTGGCATTTTGAGTATTAATACCAAGTAACAGAGTGGATTATGAGTAATGCAGAAATACCAAATACATAATACATTTTCTTGCCTTTCATCCCCTCAATAAAGAAACCATGAGCAACAAAGAAAAACAGAGCATCATCCTAACCTGAAATCACAAACCTAACACAAAATCAGAAATCCTCATCCAATTTCAGGACATGGGTATCTCCACCATTGCCATTCAAGCTACACATTACAGAAGCTTTCTGATACTCCCCAACCCTCTTCTCGAAGAAATTAGTCTTCCCCTGTAAACTAATCAACTCCATCCAATCAAATGGGTTCTGCGCATTGTAAATCTTTCCATATCCCAATGCATTCAACAATCTATCAGCCACAAACTCAATATACTCACTCATCAAATCTGCATTCATCCCTACCAACGCACATGGCAGAGCATCGCACACAAACTCCCTCTCAATCGCCACTGCATCTGCCACTATCCCCTTCACCCTCTCCTCGCTAAGCTTCATCTTCAGTAGACTGTAAATCAAGCACGCGAAATCACAGTGAAGCCCTTCGTCACGGGATATCAGCTCGTTCGAGAAAGTCAGCCCCGGCAATAACCCACGTTTTTTCAGCCAGAAAATGGCGCAGAAGCTTCCCGAGAAGAATATCCCCTCCACACAAGCGAACGCGACTATTCGCTCGGCAAATGACTCGCCGCCGTCGATCCAACGGAGGGCCCAATTGGCCTTCTTCTCGACGCAGGGGACGGTCTCCATTGCCCGGAAGAGGTGGTCCTTTTCGGCGGAGTCTTTTATGTAGGTCTCGAGCAAGAGACTGTACATCTCGGAGTGGATGTTCTCGATGGCGATTTGGAAGCCGTAGAAGGCGCGGGCCTCGGAGACTTGGACCTCCTTCATGAAACGGCCGGCGAGATTCTCCAAAACGATGCCGTCTGAGGCGGCAAAGAAGGCGAGGACGTGTTTGATGAAGTGTTTCTCGTCGGCGGTGAGGGTTTCCCAGTGGCTGAGATCCTCGGACAAATCGACTTCCTCCGCAGTCCAGAACGAGGCCTCGGCTTTCTTGTACATTTCCCAGATTTGTGGGTATTGAATTGGGAACATACAGAAACGGTCGGGGTTGGGGGTCAAGAGGGGTTCTTCGGGCATTGAAGGCATTTTGAAGTGGAGAATGGAGATAAGGGTTTTGGATAATGAACACTGTGTTTGAGGGTTTGGATATATATATATATATATATAGTATTGGAGCGTACAAAAGAAGGAAGAAGAAGAAGAAGATATTTTCAATTTTTCTCAAAATTTTGCGAGGGAGAGAAAACAAGTATGGAGCACGTGCTTAGGTCAAGTAGGAAGCCTGTAATCACGTGCCGGCCTTCAATTTTCCCACTCTTTCAGTAACCTCGTACATAAGCTAACACGAGGTTACTAAGAACTAACCCAAGGTTGTTTTATCTTATTAACTAAAATCTCGATTTCGAGCATTGGTATTAAGACTTAATCAAGATTTTGAGTTTGAATTTTGGTGATTTAACTGTATTTTAAATAGTAAAATTTTGCCGCATAATATGATTTTTTACCCAACTTGAAGTAATTCCTTGTTTGATACCATTTTAAATTCAACCCTATAGTTTGCCATTATGTATGTTACCTATTCGAATTCAAATTGTTTGTCATTAGCTGATAAAATAAAATTATTTGTTTGTCATTATACCACGACTTCAACACACAAGTTAATAGACGCAAATACACGAACAAGTACATGAATATCTGATTCGTACATTAATGTTACTGGATTTAAGATACATGTTTTACTAATCTTTTAAATGAATTGTGTATTATTGTAGAAAACTAGGAAATTCTAGTTTTTAACTCTCATTTACACAAATGTGGATGTCTCTTTACAAATAGGTTTGTGATCCATGATTACATATTTACACTGTACAAAGTCCTTCCAATGTTCAGTAATGGCTTTTTACATTCAGTTAATCTTCGTCTACAGCAGAATCTTCATCTTCTACAACCATCCATGGCTGTTTAGGGCCCTGAAAATAAAAAATGAAAAAGGGAGCTATGAACCTGTCGAACAAGAAAAACAGCAGCTCATACACACAGTTTGAACGAAGAATGGAACATCTTGTGAGACCATTCGTCTTTTTGCTAGTTCTCCACTATGCAAGGGATTTTGTGCTCATATAGGTCAAATACAGGCGAAAACGTCTCTGGTAATAATGATTTTTACTACATTTATGAGTTATTTACATTGATTTACCTAGTACTTGAGCACAATGTACAAGTTTTACCTTTCCAAGCCGTAGGATTTTGGGAAAACTCCCAGTCATGTCAACAACGGTAGAAGGATCAGCAACTCTGGTACCCGCAGCAACAACAAAATCAAGCCCCTATTTATTAGAGAAAAAAATATAAATATAGTGAAAATATGTTGATCCTAAACAAGTTTAACATGGGCTTTTAGAAAGTTGACAAAAAAGTAACAAGAATTGATTTTACACGAAGAAGAAATAGACCATAATAGATGAAAAGATGGATTAAGCGAAATTTGCATAAACTGGTCGAGTGATGTGAGAAGTTTATATTACCTCTGGTCCATATACATCAGCTATCACGACGGGATCTAATATCCATTCGTTCTCCTTTGGTGACTTCACACTGAGGAAGAAAATATCTGACATAAGCATATTCCATAGATAACAGTATCAACTCTTATCTATATACTAAAATATCAAGCTTAATATCATGGAGTAAATCCAGCTTTATAGTTTACCTTGTAGATATTAAAGGTGCTTCCATTTTCTCCAGTATAGCCTGACACACAGCATCATCCGGTATACGAACCCCTACATTCTTTCTTGCTGCATACTTGGAAGCTGTAGTGCCCAATCTAATACATTGTTTTGGCAGTTCTTTGCTTGCCGTCAAGATGAAAGTATACTGTTACAAACAAAATGTAATCACCATTATATAATTTTAAAGAACAAGAAACACAGACAAGAACTATCAAGTTTGGATTCATCTCATGCAAATGAACAACATATAAAATAGGCTCTCAAGTGTTACATGATTAAATCATACACAGATTTACTACTAGCTAGTAAGAAAGAAGAATTACAGTTAGTTCCACTCACCGGACCAGGCAAGCAATGTTTGACGGATCGAAAAATGTTCGTAAGACCTTGACCATTGCCACGAGGAAACCCTGTAGTGTACGTATCAATGTCTTTAAAGGAGTGACATAAAATACTGAGAGGCTGCAAAAGTGGCAAAGACATCAGAATGTAAGGCAACACAAAGTCTTGGGAACCAAAGCCAATAGACTAAAATACATAAACCGAAGCTGGCTTTTCGGGAGGACAAGGAAGGAAAAAGGGTACTTAAGAAGGTAACTTTTGAGTGCCATAAAGTATAGGAATCAGAGCGTGATTGCAGCTTACCTTTGAAGGATCGATATCTTTTATTCTGGAAACAAAACATAAACACTTGTCAAACATGAAATTTGTAAAGGGTAAAATATTTTAGTTGTGAACTTTATAATTGTGTTTTCTGCTTCGAAAAAGAGAGAAAATACCTACGCAGACGTTCAATAGCTGAGTTGTTTCTCAGATCACACACGATAGCATACCTATATTATATATACAAAAAATGACCATAAGATGATATTCCAGCATTTGTTACAGTTTCCTGTATTCAAACATTCGTAATGAACAAAAGAAAATCAAACTCTCTAGCTTGTCTAGACAATAGAAAAACCCTGTTTCAAATAAATACAAAAAATCCACTTTAACCTCTATTAAGAATTCAAAACCACATCTCATATTGCAAATACCTCAAGAAAGGCCATAGAACAAATTGAACCATAGTAACCACATAAGTACTAGACAACCTAATAAATTTCTATTATCCAGAAAACAAGTTGTCAAGTGCAGACATATATAGGTTTACCTTAACAACAAGAACACTCACAATGTTGTCTAGTATGCTAATTCATAACCCCCTTTCTACACAATCAAGCATAATAATTCATTGATCAGGTGAATAATGACACTTACACAGTGTCAGTTGGAATGACTCCAACAGCTCCCCCCTTCAAGAGCTCAACCACCGGGTCCAATTTCCAGGAGTCCGACCCGAACGGATCAACTTCAACATATAAAACTCCATCCTTCTGAAATGTTGGAAAAAAATAAATATAATAAAAACCCAATATATTACTCGGTAATTGTTCACTGTGAGACAGAGAGAGAGCGAATAATAGTACTTTCGGCAAGCGAGGGGAGGAGTATTTGAGGCGTTTGGGGCTCTTCTTGACAAGTGCGAGTGCACTGAGTCGACGGGAGATGTTTGAAGCTGGTTGAAAGGACATCATGCGGTATGGTGGGCATGGATTCAGTGAACGCCGGAATGAGAGCGGAGCTGAGCCGAAACGTCGCAGTTCCACCGCCATTTTTTCAATTTAATTAACTGGGAAGGATCAGAATAAGATAATGAAGTGACGGGAGGGAAGAAGAAGATCATGGGATTTTCTGGAATGGAAAATGGGATATTCCAACGTCGAAGATTATCGTAGATAATTATATCTGTGTTTGAAAGTTGTCAACAGTTGAGATGGCCGAGTTGGTCTAAGGCGCCAGATTAAGGTTCTGGTCCGAAAGGGCGTGGGTTCAAATCCCACTCTCAACATACTAATCTTTTTCAATGCAAATCCAACTGGATAAGAACATTAAAATCGTCACATGGATGAATCACCTATGAATATATAATATATTTCATCTCATGTTTCAGTATATTGAGTGTATTTAGCACGTTCTTTTGTTGCCTTTTTACAATTTTCGTCTAAATTGTAGAGCCAAAATTTTCTCAAAGAAACTATATATAAAAACAATACGAAGCTATATGGGTGGAAAAAACATTTTTTTGTATACAAACATCTAATACAATGATTTGGGTCACCTAGAAGATGGCGTATATCAGGACATCGTAGCTATAAGAAGCTAAAAAAACCACTCTATCAGCCACACACATGAAATACATTCTCACACTCAAAAGAATGATGTGAATCTAAGAAGCATCTGTTGACAAAATCAATGGTTATATAGCAGTCTTCACAGGGAACCCATAAACTCGAGAGCACAAATCGAGTGGCTTACCAAGTTATATTGCAGAATATTTCCACCAAATCTGAAACGATACGCAGTTTCGTGTACAAATACTTTCAGATCCATTGGTGGAGAAGTATAAACGAAGGTTAAGTAGAGTCGAAAAGCTCTTATCAATGAAGCCCATTTCAAGTTTATTGCTATCATGTCATTTGTCATGGTGGACGTTCAGGTTTTGCCTCTTTTTGAATGGCTCGAGGAACGAAAGTAAGACCACGAGTGTGGCGCCTGCCGAAACTGATTGATGAAGGAGAATCAGAAGTGCTCAGCTTCGAAACTGCTGAAACAAGATTGTCGATGTTTTCTTGCTCCACTTGCATTGCAGTTGAGGTATCCTCTGTCTTGCTCAAAGCTGGTTTTCTCAGGACTTTATGCCTCTGCTTTTTTGATGGCTTGGCCTTCTTGAAGAAGTCGAATGAAGAGGGGAACTTATGCTTGTCAACCAAATGTTGCTGTCGACTCTTGTAGTTTTTCAGTTTCATACCACAGCCTTCGACAAGGCATTCATACTACAACACAGATACAAAAGAATTTTACATGTGGAATATTGTAAGAAGAAAGAGAACATGAAAACTGGCAGCTATAAGTGGATGTGAAATAGTAACTGAAAGATGAGTTAAGTTTCAATAAATTACCATAGCATATCCACGGGCAACTTTTGCTTGGAAAAAAGAATCATGGGCTTCTGAGACGTGTATACTTAGTAAGCGTGATGTTGGGTACACTCTTGAGCATACTGAACAAGATGCAGTATGACGAGCATTATAGTGATCTTCAAAGTCCTCCAAAGAACTCAGACGTGCTCCGCAACCAGCAATAGGACAAAACACTTCACTGATCAAAACAGTTTCATGGAGGCAAAAATTTATTAGACAAAAAAAATTTTGGCAACAATATAGAAAAGAATCAAAAAGACAAAGTAAAAAAGTCATGCATCTCAGCAGAAAAACTACACATGCATAAAAAGGTACAAACAGAATAATAACAAAGTTTCTGAACTCTTGTTTCCCTCGAAATATAGATTTAAAAGTTACATCATGAAAATTACCTAAAACTTTTCAGTACAAGCCAAAATGGCTTGCAAATAAGTAATACCTAAAATTGTTGCAACTTCTCCTCATAAAGAAAGGGAAGCATTCACTTAGAGAATGCAATAAGGCTTAAAACAATATCCAACTTCGATTGTTTTATGCTGCCTTTTCTCTAATTGAAAACAAAAGCATGCAAATTCTCTATCCACACCATCCTCTGTGACATTGCATCATTAATAACTCAAAATGCCTGTAACGCATAAGAACTAGATCAATAAGTAGACACTTGGTACCTGCTTCCCCAATCTTCCACACTTCGTATATGCTGCTTCTCTTCGTCTGTCAAATCCAATGCAACCTAGATAACAGATACTTTTATGGTAACTGAAATTCTTTTGCAATGTATTAAGCAACACGCTACAAGGAAGCACAATGGATAGGAATGGCAATATCAGATGATCACGACAGAATAAATCATCAAGGTGTGAAACAATAAGAAATCATGCTCAAGGAATATTTGTGACCATCATAATGCAAGCAAAAACTGTTTATATTTCCCAGTTCATGTCATCAAGGTGTGAAACAATAAGAAATCATGCTCAAGGAATATTTGTGACCATCATAATGCAAGCAAAAACTGTTTATATTTCCCAGTTCATGTCGTGGAAAATATAACACACAGTCAGAAAGCACGTCTTAAAGTTTATCCAGAAACTAAGGTGTTAAATACCATGGTCATTGAGTTTCAAGCGTATTCATTCTAACTCCACCAAATATAAAATTCCCTACTTGCCACATGTTCATGATCATATATCAGGCAGACCGCAGACATTAATTTGCAATTGCTTGCCGCACCTCTGGTGGCTAAGTCCTAACTAAAACAGACAGTTTTAAGAATGTAGATCGATACTAAGAAGTTTAAAGTAGTAACAGCACACATACAAAGTATACGTGGCAAGCAGGGCATTACATGTACATAATAAGCGTTTTCTAAAAGAATATAGCATCCAAATTCAACTATGAAAGACAACTTGAAAATTTCAAAATTTCGATACTCAGTCTTAGCAAGGTATGGTACTACATCAGACTTCTCAATTTATCCGTTCTAATTCTTTACTTACTTCCCCTCGCCTTTCTCTAATGAGCTAATGCCCATTAATTCCTCCCAAAGAAAATGAAAAAACACAGTGTAGATCAACCGGAATTATTTAAATGTTGTCATACATTTTAAAAACAAATTCAGTCAGTTAAATAAATTCGACAACAAACTCAATCCTCACGAATATCTAACTCAAAAGCACAACCTATAGCTCAAAAAAAAGTGCTGCACGTGTACTGATGTTAAGAAAATCTCACTCAATAGACTTCAAAAAAAAAAAATCCGCTCATATAAAATTCAGTTTCTAATACTAATCCGGCGAGTCAAAGTTCCATTAATATATTACACAGCCGAATTATCTTTTTAATAATCATATGTAGTTGTGCATAAAATGAGAGTGTTCTAATCTACCTGTTTGGCGATGAGTTCTCTTTCTACGTTACCAGATAGGAAGAAGGCAGCCTCAGGTTCAAATCGTCGTCGAATCGGCTTCCAATATGGAAAATTATTCAAGCTTTGCTCTTCTACTTCCATGGGTAATGATTCAAGCTCACTTTCTCCACTTTTTTCGGAATTTGAAAATTTAATTATACATTCGCACTCTCCAGATTCGTGAGAATTTCGATACATCTACTTGTTTCTGGGCCGAATACTCAGCCCATTTAGACATGGGGAAAGCTATTTAGTATTTAGTATTTGTTATGGGCTGATCGCTTCGTGGCCTATTACATTTTGCAACCTCAGATGTATGTGGTCGGGTTTGAACGGTTTTAAGAAAAAAAGATAAATCGATAGCGAATGAATAAATATTAACTCGAAATAAAAACCAACCGCGATCGGGTTTGCATAACTCGAATGAATAAAATTCACGTGACAAATAAAAATCATATAATAATAATTTACAATGAGGGGGAACCATAACATTATTATTATTAGAAATAAAATATCATAAAAAAGTAATCATAAACATGTATGACATATATTTTTAGATGCCAAAATAAAACTTTTTAAAAAAATATATGTAAGTGTTCAAACAAATCATTTTAATTTCTTTCTCTAAATAAAGATAAAGTGTGTTATATAAATATAAATAAAAATACTATTATTAAGATATTATATATATATCTCTATTATTTTAAAATTTGTTGTTAATCCATATAATACATATTTGTGCCCATTCTATATACCTAGCGATCGGGCTGCGTATCAGGCAGATTGCAAATTCTAAATCCATTGTACGATCAAAATGGGGAGCAGCAAGAATATCAAATCCAATATATTATTTAAAAAATTAAAACCAACAGTTTTCGAACTAATCAAATCGATTTAAATCTATTTATTCAAAACCACTTAAGTCAATCTCATGCTAAGCTCACCTCTAAATCTTAATCTATATACCATAACTCCGGGGATAAAAGTATAAAGAGTTTAAATTTATACACTATAGTAAAAGTTTAATAGAATTATCTTAATTTTTTTTATTTTTATTTGGTCTAAGATGCGGGTCACATGGCTAACTAAGTGTGGACAATTATTGAGAATTAAAAATTAAACGATTATTTAAACAAAGTGTCTTACTTGGGATACCACAATATCTACATATTGATACCTTAATATCGACTATTGAACATACCTTGACCATTTTTCATCCGTTTTTTCACTTATTTAGATTGTCCAACCTTAAAATCTTATTTGAGCTTATTAAAATTTTAAAACATATCATATTAATTAAGTTAAATAAAAGTAATCTTTATCTGCATAGCTGTACGTAGGGGGTGACTAGGATAAATGATAATATAATTATAAGTTGATTTGGCCGCATGCTAATTGACGTTGCAATTAACTACTTAATAAGTTAAAAGAATGGCTCTAAATTGAGATAATTAGTGTTTAATAAGTCAAATTTATGCAACCCATTGGTAACTACTCATTCCTAATTCATAATTAATTTGCAAAATATGTCAAAACAATGGGAAAAATAAATTAATTTTAGGGGTGGCAAAAAATAATAAATTATATGCTTTAGTTGCCATGAACCCACTTGGCAACTTATTATGAAAAGTCTTTGTTATTATAATATACACATTAGTTAAATTTTAATTTGATTACGTAGCAAATTGTGATTTTGATTTCTCAACTTTCAAAAAAAAAAAAATTGACCCTTTCCTATTTTGAGATTGTTGCATTTTTTCTACAATGTATTTATTGATTTCCTAGGTTTCTTCACTTATTAAGACCAAAAAAAGAAAAATAGTTGAAAAAGATATTAAGAAAAAAATCCTAGAATTAATATATCTTAGTGCATATTTATGGTAAAATAAAATCAGTATTCACCAACAACCATTAGATGGTATACATAAATATATACATGAATTATTAATTAACCACATTAGGAAAAAAAAAAAAAAATAGGGTTTATATATAATTAGTCACATATAAGTTTTGACTTTGAGGACAACCATAATGGCGTATAAGCATGAACAAATACAGAAATTCTGAGTTGGTAGTAGATGAGATTTGTTACCAAGTCATTTTCACTTGTCAACTAGAACAAGTGATAATTTAACATGGCCTGATTTTTCATGAATTATGAAACTAATTCAATTAAATAATTCAAATTTATTATTCCCAAGACTTAGATTAACGAACAATATTAAATCTGATTGAGTAAGTTGGAAGGTTCTCATTATATTATTCATCTTAATTTAGATAAATCTGCAATTTTGTACGTAATCTCGACTGATATTAATGGCTCTACGACTATTTCTCATAATGCTATCAATGATATATAGCTATCTATATATAATTTATTTTAATGGGTTTATTATATCGATATTTTCTAAATCAAGAGACGGTAAAAAATCATAATATTTTAATAGCTCTACGACTATTTCTCATAATGCTATCAATGATCGCTCTTTATATATAATTTATATTAATGGGTTTATCATATCGATATTTTCTAAATCAAGTGACAGTGAAAAATCATAATATTTTAATCGTTATATATACCGTTTTTCAATATTTATTTGGGTATAAACCATGTGAAAGCTGCTTATTACACATTGTTGAATCCTTAAACCTTAGACCAAGTACATTAACCACCTTATTTAACAACCTTTTTCTTCATATTCTAACTAATGTGTTGGATATATATATATTATATATCATACCAAGTTATTACAATCCATTGTGTATAGAAAGAAAAATAAAGACCAAAATGAAGAACTACTGTAAGAGTTTATGGCTGTTGATAATACTGATATCTGTATTTACTGTAGAAGGCCAATTAGCAGAGAATTTCTACAGCAGATCCTGTCCAAACGTGGAGGCCATTGTCCGGGACGTTGTTGTAAGAAAACTAAACCAAACATTCGTCACGATCCCAGCCACCGTTCGCCTTTTTTTCCACGATTGTTTCGTTGAGGTCCCGTTTTTTCACCAAAATCGTCCGTTTTTTTTTTCTTTAGAACCCGTTTTCATTCGAGTTTGTTTTGTTTGTTTGTAGGGCTGTGATGCATCTGTTCTTATTGCATCGCCAAATAACGACGCTGAAAAAGACGCCCCCGATAATCTTTCACTTGCAGGCGACGGTTTCGACACCGTTGTTAAGGCGAAACAAGCGGTCGAAGCTCAATGCCCTGGTGTAGTATCCTGTGCAGATATCTTAACCATTGCTACCAGAGATGTTATATTACTGGTAATAACAAAGAATTGCCTTTTTGTTTTGCTAAAAAAGCTATCTGAAGGACTGTAAACAGGGCCACTACTCTCGCCAAAATTTTGAGGAGGGGTATTTTAGTCTTTACGTAATCATTCTCCTATTAGGGTTACGTATCTTGTATTATAAATAGCCCAAATATCATTATAACTCATGAACTTACGAGATTTTCTGACGAACTGGGTCAATAATTTTTACTCTTTTATTGTTTGTTTCTTTCGAGTGATTATTTTCATATATTCCTAACATATTATTACATAAAAATTTCCAGGCAGGAGGCCCTGGATACAACGTGGAGCTAGGACGGCTTGACGGGCTCGTTTCTCAAGCTTCACGGGTCGCAGGAAATTTACCCGAGCCGGAATTTAATCTCGTTCAGCTCAACACGATGTTTGCAAAGCATAATCTTACTCAGACTGATATGATTGCATTATCAGGAGTTCACACTCTGGGCTTTTCCCACTGTAGCAGGTTTGCGAACCGGATCTACTCGTTTACGCCTTCCAACCCGGTCGACCCGACCCTGGATCCGAATTACGCGCAGCAACTGATGCAAATGTGCCCCCGGAATGTCGACCCGCGGATAGCTATAAATATGGATCCTGTGACCCCACAAACATTCGACAATGCGTACTATCAGAATCTTGTTGGTGGAAAAGGGTTGTTCACATCTGATCAAGTGTTGTTCACCGATCCTGGTTCGCAAAATACAGTATTGGATTTCGCTAGAAACCCGGGTGATTTTAACGGGGCGTTTATTACAGCGATGAGGATGCTTGGACGGGTCGGTGTCAAAACTGGTAATCAAGGAGAAATACGAAAGGATTGTACTGCATTTAATTCATGAGTTGAAACTCGAATCAGGATATTGTTTTTTGTTTGTTTGTTATACAGATTTTCATGCAGTAAATGTAATAACCAGATGGAATAAATGGATTATTACCATATACAAAAGTTTGTGTTGTATTCAATAACATGTAATAACAGTACATTGTTTGTATCCATTTTGTTATATTGCTCTCTATGGAACAACAGAAACCAAATATCATTTTACATAGCAATCTTTACTCATATATTGTTGCCAAAGAATAAAGAAAAGGCCCAAAAAATGAAAAAAAAAAAATCTACAAATACAACATCAAACAAACAAACAAACAAACAAACAAACACAACTTACTGTCGGGATCGTCCATAGAGATTAGTATAAACTGTCTTTGTTCGATAAACGAGAATCATGCTTAAAACAACAGCAATCATGCAAAAGCCAGACATGATCATGGAGGTCAAGAAGAAGCAAATGGGGCCCTCACACTTTAGAGGCTCGTTAAGAAACATGAAGCTCGAGAACGAAGATAGTATACTAGGTTGTTGTCCCGGGTGGGACCCACGAGCCTGTTTCTCCGCCTCTGCATCGTATATGCTACTAGCAATTAAACCCGAGAATATCAACGAACCTGCGGGGTTCGCCAGTGTGAGGAAATTGTATAAAGCACCAAACTTTTTCAAACCAAACAGCTCCGAGGCTGCAGCAGGTACTATTGCCCAGTGTGCTCCATACCCGAGTCCTACAAGAAGGGTCCCCAAGTACATTGATCCGGGCCAACCCATAGCGAACAAGAAATGCCCAATTGCCATTATAACTTGAGCACAGGCCATGGCTATGGGCCTCGGGTATGCGTAGTCCCTGTTTGGATGTACATAATTTGGTCAATTTTGACGAAATTTGTTGTAAGATGGTTGAAATTTATGTATACCTGACGATTTTCTCGGAGAAATAACCACCGCCAACACGGCCCAGAAAGTTCCAAATGCTGATCATGGAAACGAATACATGGGTATGATCATAGCCCAAGGATTGGCTCATTTGACCCAAATTGTCGATCACGGTTAAACCAGAACCAGAGCCTAAGAGAAGAGAAACAAACATAAGCCAAAAATCTGCCTTTATCAATGCCTCCATCAAAGTGAAATCCTCCCCTCTATGTGGCCTTCTTTTCTTGATTCTCACAGCTCCATCTGCAGCTGCTTGGGCTAGTTTTGCTTGAAGTTGAGCTATTCGTTTTTGCCTCTCGAAAGCTGGTAGCAAGTCCATTTCTCTTGGTTTTTCGTCTTCGATTTCACTAAATATGATATCTCGATCATTTTCGCCAGATTTGCCAACCTCGTTTTTCTGTGATTCGTGTAGAAGTGGTTCCTCCATTGATGACCGAGAAAAAGTAAGGGCGACAGGGATGACAATGGGAAAGAACAAAATGACAAACAAAAAAGCTGTGAATATTGTAATAACGGTGTAGTTTAACTCGATGAAATCTTCTAGAAGCATGACCCCCATCAAATAGGAAGCCAAAACGAGGCATACACTGTAGATTATCGAGAAACTAAACCCGTCTGATGAACGTATTTGTTTGTGGCCTCCAACGGGCCTGATGATGAACATTAATGCAATGACCACCATTGTTGGCCCAACTGCAACCATGAATATAAGTGATGCATGATCTGGAGAATGCATTACTGTGTATATCTGAGTTAGAATTGCGCCACCTAGGCCAGCAAAGCCCTTGAGTATTCCCACAACAGGGCCACGGTTTTTGGGGAAATTTTGTACACAGGAGACTAATGCTGCTGTGTTGAAGTAGGTCTCGCCGTTTGTTCCCACAAAGATAAGAATGCACATCTGCATATAGTAGAGGAGAATAAGCAGAGAGAATGTGATATGGAATAAATTCGAGTACGAGTAAACTCATCATAGGAAGTGTATTTCAGACAAAGTATATAAACGTATTTTATAATGATAAATTTATACTGATACGAGGTATGTCATACGAGGCAGGGTAGATATCTTAACTTATAACCCGTAATGTGGATCATTGGGTTAACGGGTATGAGCATTTATTAGACCGACCCGGATTAAAGTATATTATGTGGACCACCAGATTAATGACAGATGGCAATACCCCCACAGGTCCAATTGTCAAATCATGAATAGTGATTAAAGAAAACTATAAAAACTTCATTAATTGCTCATTGTGGGGACGAATGTTTTTCTGTACTAATACGAGCTGTTAATTATACGACGTGTCACATAAATTTAAGAACTTCGTTAGACTTGATCGCAATTGAGGTACGTAGGCAGTTTGTAGTACGAATACAGTCTTATAAACATCATTCACCAATATTTGACTAGATCAGAATGAAACAATCATGCTTCAGTGATGGATCGTATACTCCACATACAAAGTCATGCTATAAGTTTTTATTTCAAACTGAATGTCACCCCTTTGGCGACTACATTGGCTAGTTTAACAGATTTAGTGTGTCACTAGACAATTAAGAAAGAAGTTTGTCCCAAAATTCAAGGAATAGTATTTTTGCAGAAAATGGGCAAATTAAGGCCAAGAACAAAGGGATTAGATGTTTGTCCTGAATAAGAGGAACGAAGAAAGCGAACATTTTCTTGCAGTATGTGGAGTCTTTTTAGAGCAAATATCATTGCATTTCATGTGAACCTGAATTTATCCCCTGAATATAGATCACCAGAAAAACGAGCATCATGCACACCCTCAAACCAGTTCAAGAAAGAAAATCAAACACTCAAAACTCAAAAATTTAATAGTCCTAAACATCTGATATAAAAGACGAGATCATTAACCAAAACTCAGCTGGTCATATTATCAAACAGTAAGAGTTTGCTTCAAATCAATAATCAATCCCGAAGAAAACAAAACGATCAAAACTAGTTCAAAGTCAATAAACTTGTAAACTTAGAACTTGATGTTAAAATCAATTATATTGAATTGAAAAAGGGTATACTCACAGCCCACAATGGCAAAACAGGGGATCTACCGGTGACAACAAGCCAAACCCAGCCATACCCGATGAAATTCTGGACAGCACCAATAAGAAGAGCAGCCCACAAAGGTAAAATCTCAGATAAAGTACCAGCCAAGAATCCAACGCTATCACCTAAATCTTTAGCCACACCTAACCTCGCAACCTGCCTCTGATTATAGTGCAACGAACTCTTAATCGTTGGTGAAATGCTGCCAAATATGTACCCAATCCCAGCACAAGATTGTATCCACATTGCAGCCACAAAAACCAGCCATCTGTTGTTGAAGAATGATGAAAATATCTCACTGAATCGACTCATATTTTAACTCTTTTCAGAAATTTTGTGACAATCGATACTTGGTTTCTTTCTGCATATGGGTTGCTGGAATTTGTATATGTATATGTATATATTTGGTAGAAAATCAAGGAAAATTTTGATATGATTTGATTTGTTTTAGCAGACCATTTATAAATTGCCAAACATTGAGGAGATGGGGCAATGATGATGATGATGATGTAACATGGTGAAACATTGGTGGTCAGAGTAGAGTTTTGATTGGCAGCTTGTGATGGAGATAAAATTATACACATTGCTGTACGTAAGTGATTGGGATTATTCAAACTTTTATAATGGAAGCAACCTCAGCTTTACAAATTGTTTCTGTTTTTACCTGTCCCATAAAACAATAGTTTATTCTGAATATAATCATGTTCAATTAACTGTGGGTTTAAGGATCCGATGACAATTCATTTCAGTAATTTTTGAGATATTTTCGTCATGTAATTTAATTTAAATTCAATTAAATTTATTAGGATTTTTCGAATTTATAATTTTTAAAATGCTTCATAATCTTACCGTAAAAAAAAATATTGTAATTGGGACAGGTGCCATTAATCAATCTTTGTTTAATAATGTAATTAATATATAATTCTTATAATAATATCATGTCGAGGAAATCTGAAGAAGCAAAGTGTATCATTCAGATTCACACCACATTAACGGTTCATATGCAATACAAATTCAAGTGGGCATTAAGGTATACTTTAAGTCACCATCTATGTGTTGTGGTGGCTATATATTTGGCATTTAGGTCTTTGTCAACCTCTAATAACACTATTAACATAGACATTATTATTTTGTATTAATTATGATTATTGATAACAAGAAGAAATATCTCAATAATCTTGGTTTATTATTATTTATTTAACTTATTGTATATTTGTCAACTTACTATTAAGTCATTTGATGTTTGTTTTAGTAATGATTTCTCAAATTCAAATATTCCAACAACGTTGAAAATAATTAGCATGATTCCTAAAATTATCTTAATTGTTTGTGGTCAAAAACTCAAAGAGATTGCTTTTGAGGCTACAATTATAGGATTATTATTAATTTTTCCAGTAATGTGTAATTTGGTGTTTATCATCTTTTTTGGTGAGAATTTTGAAATAGTAATAATTTTTTTTTAAAAATCTGAATTTCACTAAAAAATAGTTTAAAACAAATCGAATTTGGATAATGATTGCCCAAGGGCCTTCTAGTTACTACTTACTACTCTATTTACATGGGCCTAACTATAATTAAGGCCTGCATGCATTAGGCCCAATTCGTTTTGGTCAGTCTTAAATATCTTACTCAAGCCCAAAGAAATTGACAAGAAAATGTGAAGGAAAGTAATACAATAATTATGTAAAATTGCAAAATATGTAATCGCAAGGGGGTGAATTGCAAAAAAAAATTTAATCAATATACTTCCAGAACATTCCGTTTGACGAGCTGGGCCCCACGTCGGCCGGGGCAGGCTCCCACAATTCGCGTATATTTGCAGCTAACAATTCTTTTTAATAATTCCATTTCTTACATAAATTCATGAATAAATCTGTTCTTTCGTAAACCCAATTCGAAAAATGGATCCAGACGCAGTGGCAAAGGCATTCGTGGAGCACTACTATTCGACGTTCGATGCGAATCGGGCCGGGCTTGCGAACCTGTACGAAGAAGGGTCGATGCTGACTTTCGAGGGCCAGAAGATCATGGGATCCCAGAACATAGTGGCCAAGCTTGCCGGGCTGCCGTTTCAGCAGTGTCAGCATCACATCACCACCGTCGATTGCCAGCCGTCTGGACCCGCCGGTGGGATGCTCGTTTTTGTCTCCGGCAATCTCCAGCTCCCTGGAGAGCAACATGCCCTCAAGTTCAGTCAGGTATTCTTTATGATTTTCGGAATCTTCGATAGTTGTTTATTGTTCATGAAGCTTGACTTGGTTTGGTGTCTTTGTGTTTGCCTGCCTTGTGTTTGATGATTAGTCACTGTAGGAGTTGAACTAGTACGTGCTGTCTATGCCATTGTTATTAGTTCATTATACTGTTTAGTCTGTGTGTCTAAAATCAATGACTCATACGGAGACAAATTATGGTGGTAAATGATGGGTCGGTGTGCGGTACACCGCCTATTGGCAGATGCTATTAGATGTGTGTAAGTTATTACATGCTAACTAGTTAGGTAATGGCCGGAAAGTGATGCTAGGCTAGTTGTGTGATTGATAAGTCTCGGGATGTCTTGTTTTCGCCAATGTGGGGTTTAGTTTTGGATTCCTCATTCCTAGTACTGGCTAATCCTGGATTGGGTGGATTGGGTGTAACTTAACTGCTCCTGCTCGAACCTTAATCGGTTTGGAAACGATTGGATGATGAGATATGATGATATCGTCGTAGAATGAAATGTTAATCTTGTGATCCGCATCGTACTATCTATGTGGGTAGCTTGAAATCACCTACATTGAAACTTCTCTTTGAGGCCACTATCAAGTGATACAACTGTTTATCATATAACTATTCTCATAATTTTTGGAAATATTTGGAAAGAAAGCTTTCTCTTAATTCTATATCTTGTGCGTGTAGATTTTAGCATCTTTCGTTTATCAACCTCTTGGCATGCCAAAAGATGTGATTTTTGTAATAACCCCTCATTCTTCTATGCTGCAATTGATAAACCAAGAATTACACATGGGATAGCATTAGCTTCCTGGATATACATTACACTCAATACGGTTATGTTTCACCAGACAGTTTCCCTAGCCTACATACTATGTATACGCCTCTTGAGTATACTATTTGATCAGTCTTTAAGTGCTCTGTTACGAATTTTCTGGTGTATATTCCCCGTAATGTTGAATTTCTATATGGGTTTTTCTCAAGATCACCCGATTCGTCTCTCTTGTCATATAATTACAACAAAATTTCAAGATGATACTTTTAAATTCGTTTTTTTCCTATTTTTATGATCTTACATCCTCGATCTCTACTTTCCCATGAACAGATGTTTCACTTGATGCCAACACCACAAGGAAGCTTCTATGTGTTTAATGACATATTCCGGTTGAATTATGCATGAATATTGGAACTGAAAGAAACTTGACCGAGGATGTAATGAACTGCTGTTGGGGGTTGAAAATGAAAAGTATTCGTTTAGATTAGTTTTGGCTTATTTATTTCTTTGGTTGTATTGTTAAGATTTCAGATTGATCCTGGTTGAGATGAGATGAATTTGATGCCATGGATTCTTTGGTTCATATATGTCATTCCAAGGTTTTAACTGAACAAAATATTTACTACCAAAAGGTTTGAATCTGTGTTCAAGTTTCTGATATTGACTTCATGACTTGTTAAGATATGAGTATAGACACTTTTTTGATAAATCACCAAATCCGTTTTGAGGAATACATTCGATAGATTTAAAAGTCAAATAAATACTAATAGAATAAATTTAATCATTATTACGAAGAAAATTAACTAAAACGCGACAAAGATTTACCATAGCAATTATACTTTTCAACGCTTGAATTTTTTTTCTCATATATGATAAATGAATGATTTGCAAAAGCTATCAAATAAAAAGTTGTCACATAAATATATATTAATTTTGGTTGATTTTGGATTGGACCAACAAGTTAAATATTAAATTAAAATGATAGTTATAAATACAACTCTATGTTATAGTACTGTCATGTTTACTTATTTGTAACTATTGTTATTTCAATGAAGTAAGATTAAATCAACGTCTGTGAAATTATATTTGGTTATCAGTCAAAAACTCTCTTTTTTTTTTTCTTAATGTTGCTCAGATTCAAATTGTAAGAAGTTAAGAAAAGTTGGAAGTTCATGAGTTTTTTTACTTATAAGATTGTGATCAACTGAAAAATCAGTATTTAGTTTCTATATTTCTATTATATGATTTTTTAAACAGTGAATTATGAATATTATTTTTCTTAATATTTTTTGATAAAATCAAACAAATGATTTAAATGAATTAATACATTAGATATCAAATGCAATCGAAACAACGAGATACTGTAGAAGTATTCATTGAGTTGAAAACTGATCACCAGAAGGCAGAACTAAATTAATTAATGGACTAATGGTCCAACTTCTTGTAGAAGTTACTAAGTCCATAATTAATGAGTGTTATTCATAATGAAAATGTACAAATAATTAATAACGTATCAATTTAAAAAAAAAAAAAACAATATGCATACCATATATACATAATAATATACGTGTTCCATAATAACTTAAGCTAGCTCATTTTAAATATTTTGTAAATTCTTGGTGTTTATATTATATTTTTTAAAATTTATACAGTCTTATGAGGTGTTAAAAACTAAATTGAGATTTTTCCTTTTTTAGGAGCTCTAACAAATTCTTTTAAGAGCCTATAAGTTATAGAATATTTTTTAGTTATTTTATTTTTTACAATATAATAATGAACTATAATAGAACATATTTGTCAAATTCGCAATTTTTTATCAACTAATGGGATAAAAAAACAAATTCTGAGTTTAATTATTAAATTCACCAACCACAATTATAAAGTGCTTAATGTGAAATCTAAAAATAGCTGCATTTCACTTTGCTAAGCTGATCTGTCGCTCACTAAGCTTTGTCTTATATTGGACCCATTTCACCGCCGCACTGTCCTTAGCCTACATCGATCCACCGGCAAGATGAGCGATTGGGGTCCGGTGTTCGTGGCGGTGATTCTGTTCGTGCTGTTGACGCCGGGGCTGCTCATTCAGATTCCGGGCCGGAGCCGGTTCGTCGAGTTCGGCAACTTTCAGACAAGTGCGTCTTCCATTATAGTTCACACTGTTCTTTACTTTGCTCTCATTTGTATCTTTTTGCTTGCTATTGGTGTTCACGTTTACATGGGTTAGTAATATCAGATTATTTCTCTTTTTCAATCTTTTTTCGAATTTCGTGATGCTGTATCCAGATTTGATTTGGGTTCTGTTTAAGTTGCGAATGCTCTGTTTTGTTTTTGATTCTGGAGAAATTACAGTTCCTTGCTAAGTAGATAAAGATGGAAACAATTAAAGGGTGCTCAAATTTGAAGGATTTTAGTTGTTTTAGGAGCCCTTTGGTTTGTTCTTTCTTCCTACCTAATTCAAGAGAAATTAATGACAAATGGGTAAAACAAACACAACCAGAAACATAAGATTATTATAGTTTCAATGCCTACATAAGAAAATTATTAGGACAACCTTAAAATTCACTTGATTTTCCCATACAAGTTTGAGGATAAATTAAGGGAAATCAAGTTTAAGATCTAGTTGCTTTAAGAGCTTTATTCCTCCTTTCTCCCAAGCTAGCAAAAGATCAAACTCTTATCAGATCAAACGATAAATAATTCAGACAACCTTAACCTTCACTTGCTTACAGAACATAAGGAAAAAACCCATACAAGTTTTTACGATTTTTATCCCTCCTAAGCATAGATATGTATATCAAGAATGACAAGAAAGAGAATAAGCAACAAACCATATATAATAGTGTGCAACAACATAGAAGCCCAACTAGTCTTCATGTTTAGAAAATCGATTGGCCTATGCTTTCCCGGAAGTTGGAATATTAATCCCGGCGTCAAGAACCCAAAGAGTGCTGTGGCTATAAGCAAAGCAGCATAATCCTTCATTCTAATTGATCGATCGACTTTTTTCGTTCTTCTTTTGAGCTACTATTTGCTTCTTGAAAGAAAAGTTTATACTTAATGGTTTTTTTTGGTGTTTTTTTTCTGTATACTTTGTGCTTGTTTTGTGTACTAAAAGGCTATGTTAACAAAAGCTTGCAATTATTTATCATTACATAATCTAGAAACAACTTTAATTTATGCCCTTCTTTGTAAACTTTGAGCTACATCAGGATAATTGTCCCATCCCACCATGTCTCCACATCTTGAATAATAAGGTAAAGGAGATATAAATAATGATGTGCCTTTGTTCCCCTGCCCCAGCAACGGTCTTTTCGTTCATTATAATGGGTTGAAAATAGCTGCATCTACAATTATTATACTTGCATTGACCATTATATGGCCTCTAAACTCAATATCTCGAATGGGCCGGGCCTGGTCATCCCGGCCCAGGCCCACCTCTTAAAGCCCAATTAGACATTGGGTCAGCCCAACCGATCTCGGACCATATTCAGTCCCCTGGGCCATATCCAAAAACCTTAATTAGGAATTTCTTGGTTTAATTTTCAACTTAGCATTGAGCTAAAAGCTTATTTAGATCAACATTGGCAGCAAGATAACTAAGTAAAGCTTTTGCTCATGTAAAAATGGTGCTTGAACTGGGAAGAAGGTTAAAGAGAAAACATACAATTCAAACTATATAGAGGCATAAACAGAGCTATATTTGATAAAAACCCGAGAAATTACACAACAAAAAGACGAAAAACCGAAACCCGACAAATATATATTACTTAAAAACGAAACGTTAAAACTAGTGAGCACGTATATGAACTCCAATGGCAACAATCAAGATAGTGTAAATACAAAAATACAGAACAGCATGAAGAAGGATTGAGATCCCACTTGTGTACATATTTCCAAATTCGATCACTCTCGTCCTTGCCGGAAACTGGAATAGCAAACCCGGGGACAAGAGTATGAATAACCCAACGGCTATCACAACCGGGCCCCAGTCGGGATTATCCATTGATTGTTCTGTAAATGGGTTTTTGAAAGGAAGGGACATGTGGTTGTTCTGAGTGAATGGTATTTTTCTTAATGAAGAAGATGATGGGGGAAAAGGAAACGGGTTTGGGATTGAAAAGGAGGGAAAGTATATTGTAATGGGATTGCTTTTATGGGAAGTAGATGTTAATGTTTTTGGTCCTTTTTCTTTTAGCGCTTTTTCTAGAGACGTATAGTAGATGTGGAAGCTTGTAAAATTGGGTATTATATTGTTATTAAATGAAGAAAAATGTTATATATCACTGTTTTTATATTAATTTAGAGAGAGTGTGTGGATGAATTAAATCAATAAAATTTAATTGATTGCAAGTGATTTTTTAAACGTGAAAAATCGGTGATACACTGTTAATTTTCATGCTATTTAAATTGGAAAGTGTAGATATTTTAAACTTATTAAAATTTAATTAATTTTTAGTGATTTAGTAAAAACTCGATTAAATATAACAAATGAGATAAATCATTATTATTATTATTAAAGTGTTTGCAAATATGTAGGTTGAACATGTGAATTAAATACATATGGTCTTCTAAGTGTTTTTTGGTTGATGGGATGGGCTGTATTGAGACCAGTCTGACTCATATGGGCCACATACAGTTTCATATGAAAGATGTGTATAGGGCCCAATAGTACACAATCAAGGGATAAAATAAACTCCCAAGGCCCAAGATAATATGTTTTCTACCCGGCCCATGTAACAAGAAACTTGCTCTAATAATTAATAATATATGCTATTATGCTATAAAAGCGCCAAGCCAGAAACTGAAGGTGATTATGGTCAAGTACGAAGGCAGTTATAAAATTAATTTTAAGTTGATATAACTTCATAATTTTCGCACAATTGGAATGTGAATTAATATAGATGAATATAATATAGCCAGATCATTATGTGAAACTGGAATATTCATAAGAGTATGCTAACATACATGCCATAACAAGATTGAAGATACATGCCAGTTCTAGACACTTGGACGCGACAAAATATCATAATATCATGCATCTTATATATATATATATTTTTTTTAATTGATAGGAATCATTATTCATTTTTCATTTACTTCACATGGAAAAGTAACCGTATTCTAAGTTCTAATTCTTCAAACCATTACAACATACGTACGTACGTACTCCATAAACCCCTTAACTAGCCCTGCATGCATGCCCCCGCCATTGACAATACACACACACGTTATATATATATATATATATATATATATATCTACACCTGCAAATCTTCGATATTTACGCGTTCAGAATTAACCCGTTCGAGCCGAAACCTCTCCTGGACACTAGATATATATCTAGCAGCCTTCGCGTCCACAGCTTCATCATCGCCATTAAAATTCTCCAGTTTGCCATAAGAATCAACTCCATTAATGCTTCTATCAGGCACCACAAACGCAACCTTAGGCTTCTGCTGAGCGAAAACTTGATCCTGGTTCACGATGATTAAGCCCACCGGTGAGCTAGCCATGGCTGAGTTAGAAGGCCCAGCTTTTGGCTTAATCGGGTTATCAAGAGACGATGAGTTTGAGGGATTTATGGACCTTGGATTTACGTTTGAAGGTTTCGTTGCTCGATAGATTGCCATTATTAGCTTCGATTTAGCGATCAAACCCCTTCGTTTGCTACGGGTCGACTCCATTAATCGATATATTTTTCACCTGTAGAAATCAATAAATACTCTAATAATGAAATTTTTTTTGGGTACAAGATAATGATCTATGAGTACTATTTCTGCAAAGAGGAGCCTCCATATATATAGACGTAAAATCGATTGCTGCATTTACTTGGGAGAAATATCTTAGCAGATGATTTAAAGTTACGAGGGATAAGATAATTTCTGGGACCAATATTCGTTTAAACTTTTGTTAATATGCTTTCTAAGATATAGGAAATGGATTGGTTGGTCTCGAATATAAGTAACACTCGAATATGATTTCTGTTATTAATATAACAAATAGATTATGGTCTATATATTCCGTTGAATAGAATTAGAATCATGACTAAGTGTATTCTTCCTATGTTAAACTATCATTACTTAACTCCAAAGTTTACAGTAGAAGCATATATAGAGTATCGGGTCGATGGATAAGAAGCACGTTGTTTTCTCTCGCTTTCGCAAATATATCTTTGCTCTTTTACAGCAAAAGGGATCATTTTAATTCCAGGAACATACGGTTGGATTTTTATGTACACATCATTTACAATAGAGTATACATCCAGTATTTCGACTTCAGATACGTACGTATACTAGAGTATTTCGATCCTCAAGTGTTTTATTCTCTCGATTCAGTACGTATATGAAGATTATCTTATGAAAATGTTGTTAGGAATATGATGCCAATGATAGGAAATAATCACTAAAAAATAAAAGCAATAAAAGAACCAGAATTGTTGACCCAGTTCGTCAGAGAATCTGATTACGTCTGGGGGAGCTGCCAAGCCAGGATATTCACTATATTTCGTGAGTTCAAGATTAATAAGTTACAATGATATAGGGGCTATTTATAATACAAGATATATAACCCTAATAAAAGAATAATTACGTAAAGACTAAAATACCCCTCATAGTTCTGTTTACAGTCCTTCATAATCCATAACTACAAATGTGCGTAGCAGCGTATAGGTAACGGTATCTGAGTGGTGAAGAAAGTATATATGTGGGGTTTGCTTTAGTTGGACAATTACTTGACATTGATAAAAAGTTGTGGATGCATTTTGGCTAGTGTTTCAAGATAAGATTTATATTCTACCTGATTTGATTTTCTTGTATCTCGAATTTATTCTTTTTTTCGACGTTTTTTTCCATTAGATTCCTTCTTACTTGTTAATTGAACTCTGCTTGAAAATCCCATTTCCAATCATGTCTTTTTGTCTTAATTTAGTCCTGTTAAGAATCTTGAGAGTATGAGAACAGTGAAATCTTTTCTGGCCTAGCTAAAAAGAGCATTTGGAGTCGTCCTGATCAAGGAAGCGTTTGGAAGTCGAAAAAAATAGATTTTTGGAAATGAAAATTTATCTGTAGACGTGATAATTCACCGTGCACTTTACATTTCTGAAAATACTTATTATAATATCCATTTTCAAAGGTCCATCCTAGAAATGAACTTATTTCTTTAGAATGGATCCAAACACTCCCCAATTTTGTTATACACTGTGTTTTATAGTTAGTACTGCAATTGTCTGTCCTATATATGATATTTTTTTGGGGCTTCATAGTCCATGGTTATTGGTAAGAGAAAAGCAAAAGTAATAAGAAAAAAAGAAAAAGAGAATATGCAAATACAAATCCAGCTTCCATAATTCTCATTTCTTTCAGACACTTTACTTCAGCTGGTTGTTTTAATTCAATTTCTTTGAAGTACAGTAAAAACTCTATAAATTAATACTCTTGGGACCACCAAAATTTATTAACTAAAAGAGTTATTAATTAATCGGTAAATTAATAATTATTAATTTATACATTAATTAATATTTTATTAATTTATAATGAAATATTCAATTTACAAACACCATTCAAACTTTCACTTAATTATAGTACAATGCATGTACAATAATTAAAAAATATTTTTTATATAAATACAAGTAAAAATGCTAACACAAATAAATCATACACATACGACATGCCTTCTAATCATAAAGCTGTGAAAAAAACAATAATGACCGACGAGATTCGAAGAGTATTATGCATGCACAACAAGGATAATCCAAGTCTCACTCAAAGGCAATTGTAAAAATGGATGTTAGCAATTATGCAAGCACAACAAGGATAATTCAAGGACAATTGCAAATTGATTTGCAATGTGAAATTGATTTCAACAAAAAAACAAAAGACAATTGAATCATTTTTCAAAAAAAAAAACCATAAATCATTCATGTAATATGTAGTATATAAGGAATTATTAATTTATATTTTATATGGGACCTATAAAAATTATCAAAAATGTATTATCTTATAATTTTAGCGAATTATTAATTTAGCACCCTATCCCCGAGTCGGGACCGGCCAAAAATATTATCTTAGAGAGTTTATTAATTAATCGAGTATTAATTTATCGAGTTTCTACTGTACTAAGAAAGTTGAACAATCTTTTGGACAATAGGTAATCTCCAAAAGTATACATAGGGGTGTACGCGGTCGGGTTCGGGCGGTTTTAAAGAAAAAAATCAACCCGACCCGACATGAGAGGGTAGACAAAATAGCAACCCGAAATTACATATTTATTTTTCCAAACCGAGCGGTTCGGTTCGGTCGGGTTAATAAATTTAGTGGGCGGGTTGGCGGTTTAAGATTTTTTTTCATTTTTTTTGTTGTTAACTAGTTAGATAACACTAATAAAAACATATTACTTTTCATACATTTAATTAAAAAAATTGAGTTGGTAGGATGTAAAAAATCTGGTGTTATAAATAAAAAGCATATGATCATAATTTATAAAGAGTGAAAACTCTGTTATTATTAAAAATAAATATCATAAAATTTAAATCATAAATATGTAGAACATATTTCTTTAGTTGCGAAAATAAAACTTTGTTCAAATAAAATAAATAAGTATTCAAACAATGTTTTAAATTTTTCCAAAATGAAAGTAAAGTTTGTTATATATATATATATATATATATATATATGAATAAATCATTATTGTTAGAGAGTATATATGTATATAATATTTTAAAGCTTAATTTGTATGATTAGCGGTCGGGTTGCGGTTTAGGCGGGTTACAAATTTTAAACCCACCACCCGACCGAAAAGTGGCGGGTGACAAGAATATCAACCCGCCACTATTATTTAAAAATTTAAAACCGGCGGTTTGCGAGCGAATCGGTTCGATTTGAGCGGTTCGGGCGGATTTGGCGGGTTTATGTACACCCCTAAGTATACATGTGTCATTTCTCGACTGCAACTAATTGTGAATGTTGTACAATTAAACGAAAGGCCATATGTGTTAGAATGTTGCACTGGTCATGAATATCCCAATAGACATATTCATTGCGAAAAATAGAGCAAAATTGATAGGATCCTTCAAATTTAAAAAGATAAACTTGTTCCATACAGTCTCCGCAAAGTACATATAAATAAGCAGAAAACATGTCCAAACTAACAGAATAATGTAATTAGCAGCACTCAGTTCAATCTTTGGGCAGCTTCCTTGGCAAGAACTCTCTCTTTGGCCTTTGTCTTGGCCTGGGATTTTGAGCCCATAACGCCACCTCCCCATTTTTTCCTTATCTCATCGTATTTATCATTGAAATTAGCCTATCATAACAGCAAAAACATATATATCATTAATTGAAGCAATAACCATGTAAATCTGTCATAACAGAATTGTTATAGAAAGCAGATATTTTCAGCTTATTATAACAGTTTACCTTTATAGCCTCAAGTATCTTGCTGAACTCGAGCTTGTCTTCATTCTTTACAGAGGTCAAGCACAGAACAGAGGCTGTCTTCTTATGGACGACCTGCAAACAAGCAAGCACGTATCACATCAGTATCTAATATATTACTACAAGCAATTTTAAGATTGACTGATTTGGGGTCACTTACAGTTCCCAACCTAGCCTTCCCCTTCACAATACAGTATGGGATCTCCATTTTCCTGCATAGTGCAGGGAGCCACACAACCAACTCAATTGGATCGACATCATGAGCAATGACCACCAACTGAGCTTTGTTCTGCAACAAAAATTTTGAAGGTAGTTAAGATATCTGGCTATGATACCGTACCTAAAGAAAGCGAAAACAAAAAATAGTGATTTCCGTACAAACTTCAAACCTGTTCAATAAGATATGTCACATGGTTAAGACCGTATTTAACCACAATCGGCTTCTTATACTCTGGAGTTTTTCCTTCAGCCTCAGCTTGGGCTCTTTTCAGAAGACGCTCTTTCTTTTGAGCTCTATCCTCAGGCCTGTACTTGAGAAGCATCTTAAAGAGGCTAGTTGCTAGAAGTCAATAAGGAAACGGTATTACCAAATGAACGTAAGAACAGTTCGAGACAACATGCACAATGTTGACTTGGGTTCAAGCAAATGCACGATAATATTAATTGAAACAAAATATGAAGAATTTCACATATCAAGCCTAACAGCCTTAATTACTCTGGAAAGAAATCTACCAATGTACAACAGGGTAGCTAAATCTATAATATTAGGATTGCTCAACACAAATTCGTTAATCAGTTCAACAATCAAAACATATCATTGCATATCAATTCACAAGCAGGGACACCAAAACATCAACACATCAAACTTCTCATCTACCATTAGCACATCATAATTCTTAACTCTCATAAGACCGAACATTTCATTTTACTCTGATAAGGGTGCCGAAATAAGAGTAGTAAAATAAACAACACCAAGGAAGATCCCTAAAATTAGGTAAAAATAAACACACAATGAAAATATACACACTCAAGAATCAAGCATAGAGATATCCTCGTTAAAGTAATACAAACATGCTGAATCTCAGACTTCCAACCCGACTACAAAAACGCAGTAACATATAAACACACAAACACATACTGGCAATCTTGACTGTGAAACA
Source organism: Verbascum thapsus (assembly GCA_963669365.1). NCBI lineage: Eukaryota > Viridiplantae > Streptophyta > Magnoliopsida > Lamiales > Scrophulariaceae > Verbascum > Verbascum thapsus. The sequence continues at coordinate 7,594,921 of OY770117.1, read as the reverse complement.
ACTAATCGTACAAAAAAATAACACAACACACCACAGTAACAATCCAGCGTTACAAAATTTCCAGGTCACGTATCTACTAATCCAGTAAATAACTACTCAAATCAATAAATTTTACAAATTGAACACAAACAAGAGAACAAGGATGTACAAACCTAGGTTCTTGTCAAGTGTTTTAGAGAACTGATGAATTGGAGGTGGAACCTTCAACCTCTGCTTCAAAATCATCTTCTTCCTCTGGATTCTGACAACTTGAGGCCATTTCACGAACCGATGCAGATCTTTCTTAGGCGGAAGAGCACCTCCGATACCGAACTGTTTTGGCCTCTTTTCGAAGAGAGGATTCACAACTTTGTCCGTCTTCTTCTTCGCAGCTACCGGCAGCTTTGCGCCTTTCTTTGGAGCCTGTAAAAAATCAATTACATTTGGTTAGAAATTAACCAAACTATCATACGAAGAATTGATCTGTGTAGATTGAGGGAAAATCTGTGTCACCATTTTCTTCGGATATGGAGACGGCTGGAAACCCTAACAAGCTAAGAGAGTGTGGGTGAGGAAGAAGTGGAATATATATATATACAGTTTCACTGGGCTAAAACGCTGCCGGGCCTATGGGTTCTCGGCCCTAATTTAGTTCCTTTATTGGGCCTGACCTGGACGTTGAAACTGGGCCAGCATTTCACCTTTTGTAATTAGAGAGCCCATTATTAGTTAAGATATGCCCAATTTTAGTAAATCATCAGATGGGCCCGATCTTTTCGGCCCAATGATGCTGGACCAATTTAATTGGGAGGTTTTATATCAATCTCATAGGGTTTTAAGGAGGCCCAGTTATGTTGGGTTGAGTTGGAGTGAGATACTAATGGTTTCTAACATACTTCTTGTAGGGTTTTTTTAGGTGTAAGGGAAATCCATTCTATTGAATCATTTTTATACTGGTATCTAGTGATAGACTAGAATCGACCTGACCCTAGCATCGAGATATTGGGTATGTAGGGCCCGATAATCTCGGTATATCTCACATTTTATCCCAATGTTAAAAATTTAATAATTAATTTTGTTAGTCAATACTTTGAACAATTTACTGGAGGAATTTATGTACGAATACACTCATACATCAATTATATTCTACATTACAATATATTTACTTAATACCATGCTTCTCCTACACACAAAATCACCCAAAAAAGTTTGATCATCAAAATGTTGACTAACGGTATTAATCATCAGATTTTTGGCGGTGATAATAAGTATGCGAAGTTTTAAAAAATATGAACTAAATGTGAGAAATTTGTATTGAATGAGATCAAAATTAAAATTAAATTAAGTGATAAAATAAAAATTGCAATCTCCCGTTCTTCCTTATTAAACATTACAATACACATCATCAATAACTTACTAGTGATCCATGTCAAATGCATTAACCCTTTTGGTTTCCTATGCTCTCAATAACAAAGAAAAAAATTAATTAACATTGTCTTATTTCTAGTAAAAACAATGAATTTTGGCTAGTTTTCTAGGATTGTCTCAATAGATCACATCCAAAAATTGCATTTCAAATCTTATATCTCAAAGTGATGCTTCTATCTTATATTATGTATCACACACATGAGAAGTATATAGAATTAATTTAAAGTTTATATTTAAGAGTTTCTTTATACAATGAGAAAAAATTAATTGTGTTATATCTTTTAACTAGTAAATTGTATGCCATTCTCTATTCAATCCCTTGTGTGTTTACTGATAAATTTGGCTAACAATTTTATTTTATTTTAAATTAAATTTGGCTAACAAATTAAATCCCATGGTATTCAAAGACAAAAGAAGAAATTTTATAAAAGCAAGCGCACATTTTTTCTATATGTTCTATTTAAAATATTTGTCATCTTATTATTCTAATTAATTAAATTATTTTTTAAGACAATTAATTTTAATGAAATTTATTTAATAAGAGTTAGAATATAATTAAAAAAATTAATTAAATAATCAATGAACTAATAGATTAATTAATTAAATGGTCCGAGTTGGCTAAGCCAAAAAATCCGAGCCACACGACTAGGTAGGCATGTGTCATGTCTTGGGCTTTTATTTAAAATAAAATCCTAAAATACTAAAGACATAATAGTTATCACAAAATTATAATTCATAGGCTGAACAAGAAAGCGAAAAATTCTCTCATAACGCTGCCACACTCGATATATCTTGAATTTTGAAATGGTAAAAAAAAATTAAAAGAGAATAAAAAATACTAAACAAATTAGAAGTTACAACATTCGTTAATATTTATGTTACACTTTGTCTTTTATATTCTAAATGAAGGAATATCCTATCCCGATAAATTTGAACAAATAGTTTTTTGGCATTTGCAGTATAAACTTATTAAGAATCCATATATGCAGAAAACATCACAAACTATATGTGATTGAATTCGTAACTTTTCACTTAAAAATATGTCACTTAACTAAATGCTAATTATAGAATAAGAAGTAATAAATCATGTCGATATATTTTAATAAAAATTTCAATGAAATGTAATAGCTAATAACTCAACCCAATTATAATTTTCATTAAAAAAAAAGTTTGACCGTGTTATTCAAATATATTTTCAAAATACAAAAAAACAATTAATTCTTGCCGAGTGCCAAATGCCAATATAATTATAATAATGTATATTACAGGCAGTGGCGGAGCCAGGAATTCAAAGTGGGGGGCGAAATGTTAAATTTCAATGTTAAAAAATTTGGGGGGGCGAAATGTTAAATTTTTTAAAATATACATATGCTAAAAATTTTAAAATACCCGCGTATTAAAAATTTTAAAAATTTTGGGGGGCGGCCGCCCCCGCCCCCCCCTATCTCCGCCACTGATTATAGGTACGTGTACCTTATTATATCTATGATTGTGTCCTGAAAAATAAATTATCAAAAAATAAAACACTAGTTTGTCATAAATGATCCAAAACCAAAAAAATTAGTAGAAAACAATATAAACTCCAAAATCAATTGACATTTTATATTTGTTTATATTATCACTTTTTACAATGATGATATTAAAATGGACTAATTAAGCATAAATTGTGGGATAAATAATGGAGGATATCTAGAAGAAAGAAGAGTACAAGAAGAGGGAAACAAGAGCTTCAATCCTTTGGCAAATCCAAGAATAGGCGGCGCCACCCACGCCATATATCCTACGATTTCTTCAATGTCCTATTTTTTGTCAAATAGACCAAAATATTTTATATATTTTTGAATAAATTTATTTTAATTAAGAAAATAGCATAAGAACAACTTTTTTTTTTTATTGATTTATAGACTATAAATTAATACCACTTACGCTAATAAAGTTAGAATCATAAATTAGGTTTTCAAATATTCCCGAATAAATTAATTTAAATCGTAAATGCACAAGCACTTATTTTGAAAATATGCCAACATTTTTTAGAGTATTATTATATATCACCTTGAAGTATTTTTTTATATTTGTTATTGCATTATGGCCCTTGATTTTTATTTATATATGATAAAATTTGGATTATATTAGAATGATGAAGACATTTAATTGATCAATGGAAGATAATTAGAAAAATCTAAGGGAGCATTAGAGGCACGGAAAATAAAAAATGCAAAATGAGAAATGAAAAAAATAAAATAAATTAAAACATCACTAATTTATATATATAAGTAACACGGGATTATCACCTTTTCTTAATTTCACCATTACATATTTTTCATCTAATGATATGGTTAATTCGCTTGTAATATAAAGCAGAAGACTAGGATATTATTAGGGCTCCAAGATTGAATATTTGACTCGGATTTGATTATTAAATGATTGTTTGAGCTCAATTTAATAACTTATCAAATTAAACTTGAACAATTTTTTTATATTTGATAAATTTTAAAATTCAACTCGATCTATGCTCGATTAGTTAAAACCTAATAAATATATACAAAATAATCAAATTACTTGAGATCGGCTCGTTTAATCAAATTTAAACTCAAGTTGCCTTTTCCTACTAGTATTTTCCTTTCATTTTATTCTATTTCATTTTTTCTTTTATTATGTATTATAGACCAATAGGAAAACTCAAAATGATATTTTCCTTTCATTTTATTCTATTTCATTTTTTCTTTTATTATGTATTATAGACCAATAGGAAAGCTCAAAATGATCTCCAGGATTTTTCTTTTATTTTAATTAGTGATTTGAATTGGTTCCATTTTGGTACAAAAGAATAAAAACTCAAAGTATTCCATTATGATTCATTCTACTCCCTTGTAACAAGTGGGCCGGCCCAAATAAGCTGGGCCCCGTCTCCCAATTTGTCGTCCCGTGAGAATGTAGGCGTTTTATTTGAAAATTAAAGCCAGCCAACTAAAACATTAGCTAAATAAAGACGTTCAAACGTTTGATAACTATTAAACGTTAAAATAAAATCACGCAATTCTTCATATACACTTATATACTAGAAAAGTCATCTATTATCGTCGAAGAATTCAGCAATTAGAATGGGATATAATTTTTTATTTCAAAATTTTGTTCCATCTTTTATTACCTATTATCAAAATATTTACAAATTTTATAGAAACTTTAATAAAGTGTAAATATAAAAAATATGATTTGTAACAAAGGGATGCCATTCACTATCGGGAAATTCTATCACAGTCCCACCCCAATAGAGCCGGTCATTCAGGACCACACATTTGGGGTGGGGTGAGTGATTTTTTACCTACACCACCCATACAAAAACCACCCACCCCACCCCAAATGTGTGGTCCTAAATGACCGGCTCTATTGGGGTGGGACTGTGATAGATTTTCCCATTCACTATCACCAAAATTCTTGTTACCCAATTCCACATAAACAATTGAGACACAATCATGGAAAGATGACAAAACATAATTCTCCTCAAATAAAGACAAAACAATGAATCTAGAAATTAACAAAAATCCTTGGAGAGGTGAAACTATTGAGGTGCTTTATTACACTAACTTCCAATCATATATTTTCCCATCAAATATAATTCCCCTCACACTTTTAATAGGACAAAAATATACAAAAAGACAAATACTTTTTTCTCAATAAAAAGAGACACAAACTCATTTCCAAGCTTTAATCTTTCTAACCCTTAACCAAAAAAATAATAGAATTAGAAATGGATTCATACTGTAAATAACAGTTTATAGAATGAAATTTTCTCACTGTGCCAATGTGGGGAATCTCAAGAGTGAAAATGGAATCATAAAAACTGAAGTGGGAAGCTTGGTATTACCAATGGGGAGCTTAAAAAGTGAAAATGGTGAAGCAATAATGAAGAAAAATTGTTCATCTTCTGAGTTTGAAACTCAGAGTTTAACACCAAATCTCAACGGCTTGGCCCCAACAAGCCTTTGTATCCCATCTTGTAAGTTTGAAGAAAACGTCGAAATTCAGTCCCCCGATTACTCCTTATGGGGCTCCATTTTTCCCGACCAATTCGATTCAGATTTCATGATGTGTTCCCCTGTAAGAAACATGCCCAACTCGCCACAGGCCTCGAGTTACGGTTATTACGCACAGAATCAGGGCCAATTTGAACCGCCAATGCCTCGTTTTTCGTCACCTTTGAGGTCTAACAATTGCAATAAAGGGAAGGTGATGAGCCCACTTCATCGTTTTTGTAACTCGCCGAATAATCAGTTCATGCATGTCGAGAGCCATTCATTGCCAGCTCTCGAGAGCCTGTTGGACGATAGTTATGACAAGGACGACGATTTTGTTGTCTTTTCGCCTATGAAGATTCCAGGTGGAGGCGAAAGTTCTTCGAGCTGTCTAGATTCCCTGTCGACAGGCGCGCCAGATCAGCTCCTGGACTGGATTCCAATCCCTGATTCGACAGGGTTTTGTGGACCTGATGTCCAGGGAAGTGGGATTTATCAGGTTAATGCACCTCAGCCATTATCCCAACAATTACAGCAAGAAAGACAAATGGAACTTGAACAGCAGCAATTTCATCGACAAAACCAGCTTCAGAATATGCACAATCCTCTCATGGGCCCTAATGTTACTCCACCTGAGCAGGTTATACAAAAAACCCTGATGAAATTTTTTCGAAAAAATCATCTTTTCATGACTAATTTTTTCGGGTTTTTGTCGTATATATACAGGAACACGATAGTGGGCTGCAACTAGTACACCTTCTTCTTGCCTGTGCTGAAACAGTATCCAAAGAGGACTATATGCTGGCAAGAAGATATATATACCACCTTAATCGAGTTGTCTCTCCAATAGGCGATTCTATGCAGCGTGTGGCGGCTTGTTTTACCGAAGCCCTTAGTGAAAGGCTTGCTGCTACACTTACAAACAAACCTACAACCTCGAACATGAAGCCTTTCAACCCTTTTCCTCCAGACAACCTAGAAATCCTCAAGATCTATCAGATCCTTTACCAGGCCTGTCCCTACATCAAGTTTGCTCATTTCACTGCAAATCAAGCGATTTTCGAGGCGTTCGAGGCCGAGGAGCGTGTCCACGTCATCGATCTCGATATCCTCCAAGGTTACCAATGGCCTGCTTTCATGCAGGCCCTAGCCGCCAGGCCAGGTGGGGCCCCGTTTCTTCGTATCACGGGCGTGGGCCCCTCGCCCGAGTCTGTAATGGAAACCGGCAGGTGTTTGACCGAGCTGGCTCACTCTCTTCACGTTCCGTTCGAGTTTCATCCCGTTGGGGAAGAACTTGAAAACCTGAAACCCCACATGTTCAACAGAAAGGTCGGGGAGGCACTCGCGGTCAACTCGGTCAACCGGCTCCATCGGGTCCCGGGAAGTTGTCTCGGGAATTTGTTAGCCATGATAAGGGACCAAGCGCCAAACATCGTCACGATAGTCGAACAAGAGGCGAGCCACAACGGGCCATACTTCTTGGGCCGGTTCCTCGAGGCGTTGCACTATTACTCAGCAATCTTCGACTCGCTCGACGCGACATTTCCACCGGACTCAGCCCAGCGGGCCAAAGTCGAACAGCACATTTTTGCGCCCGAGATTAGGAACATCGTGGCCCACGAGGGGCCCGAGAGGGTTATGAGGCACGAAAGGCTCGAAAAATGGAGGAAAATAATGGAGGGAAAAGGGTTCCAAGGGGTGCCATTGAGTGCAAATGCAGTGACACAGTCAAAGATATTGCTGGGATTGTATTCTTGTGATGGGTATAGATTGAAAGAGGATAAAGGGTGCTTGCTTTTAGGGTGGCAAGATAGAGCTATACTTGCTGCATCTGCATGGAGATGCTGATTTTCATGCACGTCAATTACGTTTACGTATCTATTCTATTTTTATCCTTCGTTTGGTTAATTGGATAGTAATTTATGATTGTTTTGTCCACCCATATAAAGTTAAAGCCTGGAACAAAAGAGCAAAGAAGTTAAAGAGGGCTTAATCTTTCTTTTGTAATCTATCTAGAAATGGTCCTAAGGACTGGGTCAAATAGTGAAAACTTCATGGGTGATTGAATTACTAAATCTTGATCATTTGTGTATTATTTTCATGATTAAAACAACGTGGCTAATATTATGGGGTGACAATTTGGGTCCAAATATATATTTGAACCCAAACCTAATTAAGTTTTTAATGAGTTGAGTTCTAATATTTTAAAATTATAGTTTCAATTGGGTTGGTTTTTAATAATATTTGGGTCCAATTGGGTTTTAAATTGGGCTCAATGTGGATCCTAATATTTTAAAATTATAGTTTCATCTCAACCCTTTGCACTTAGAAGTTAGAACCTCTAATTTTCTAAATTTATTTAAAATATCTTATATTCTAAATTTGAGTCCTTGTTGGGTTCATGTCTTCAAGATTGGGTCCAATATAAAATCATGATTGGGTCCTTATTGGGTCCAATTTGGGCCCTTATTGAGTCCAATAATAATACATGTATTTTGTCATTGGACTCAATTGGATCCAACCCACAGTGAACCCAACCCAAATGGACCCAACCCAAACCCGATTCAATCAACCCAATTGCCACCCCTAGCTAATATCAATAATTGAAGGAACACAAGCTTGTAAGAAGAATCACAGTGTACAAAGCCAATTAAGTGCAAATGCTTGCCAGAATTCCAGGTACATGAAACATTTTTGAGGGTACAAATCGAGCCACTGATCTTGTATTCTCGTGGTATATAATAATTATGCAGCTACATTTACATGAAGCAAAAACGTATATAATACGCGATATAACAACAAACAATCGTTACATAGAAATTTCCCTGGAAACGTACATGGGACAATGAGAATCGTTACTGCTTACAAATTATTGGGTTGACCGATTTCTCTCATTCGGACAGTCCACAAGATGAATGCTGAATCGAACTTGCAGTCTCACAAGATGGAACATGAGCAGATGCTTTTCTTGGGCTCCTCATCGACCTTCTTTTCTGTCAACAAAACCATACTTTCAGCAACTATGTAAAGACGAAAAAATGAAAAAAAAATCAGGACTAATTGTTTGCATATTTGTTTTATAAACCTCCCCATTACTCAGTCTGTCACATATATCATATTAAATCATATTAATATATGAAGATAAAAATAATACTATTTGTAAAATAAGTATGCATAATTAGAAGACATAAGGGTAGACTAGTCATCTTTAACTATTCGAAGGTGTCTAAAAGAACTCGAGATTTTTGGCCTTTCTTGGTCATAGGCTTAGAGGTAAATGTCAATCATATAATTTCAGAATGAAGATTTCCTTTTTACTGATTGTTGTTGGTAATCAACACTACCGAACACAAGTCCATCAATAGACTTGGGAATGACCAACAGCCAAGTTGTCTAATACTGAATTTTACATAAAAAAGACGTTTTTTGAAGAAATGAAGTGCAAAAACTGCACCACCTTAACCAAATATAAAGCAGAAAGGTGGCTCGAAATAGAAAGCATGAATTACCCAGAGGAGTATAATATGTAAAACGGAAGATACATATAATACGTAACATCTCGTAAGTTAAAAAAAAAAACTACCTGTTTTTGTTTTCGATAAAGTTGGCTGCACAACCGCATGCATGGTGATAACTCCGTTTGGTAGCTCCCCAAAAGGCGTCTTGCACTGGGAAACAGTCTTGCTATTTTCCAAAATTTTCCCAGCGCTAATTAATTTCACGTCATTTGCTGCCTTCGGTGCAACTTTCTTATCTGAAAGAAAAGACAAAAAAACTCTCATTCATTCAGAAAGATGATGATAATTGATAGACACACAGAAATAGCTCAAAATAAGCAGTCTCAGAGGGATAAAGATAACAACAATCATTATGAATGTAATCCAAGTGTCCTCACATTAATATTTCATTTGGCAAACCCACGTATTAAATGCAAAAGAAACACGCAAAATTCATATTTCAGTTGATGCTAAAAATGCTTTCCAATCTTTACAGTTCAACTTCACACCGTTTCATCTGGTCCCTCGAAATATACAAACAGTTTCGTGATTACTTCAATCATGAAATCCAATTCTAGCACATAACTAGAAACCCATCAATTTTTCAAAGAACATGTTCAACTTCAGGTTCACAGGGGTCAGCTTAAAATAAAGCATAATGCATTTCTCTCTTATTTAACCACAGTTATATCAATCAAACAAAAGAGTACATATATATATATATATATATATATTCTATCAATTCATAGTAAGCTTCCAATCGAAACAAGAAACAAAACGGTTTCTTGAAGAACATAGATATACCTCAATTCACAACAATTGACTCCAAACAAACAAGCAAATACATAATCTCAATAATCATTGCAACAGGAATAAAAATTTCAGAAAACTTAAAGCAATAAACTGGCTCACCTTTAGGCCACTCAGATACAACTCTCTCCTTAAGCATAGCAACAGTTGAGGCAGGAGAATACCGAAAAGGACCAATATCTGATCCATCGTATAACCTAAACTTTAACTCCACTAAATCCCCCTCCTCCGGCATTTGTTAACAGAACCAATTTTTCCAAAAAAATTACTTCCACAACTAATCCCCAAATTTTTTCACACAAAAAAGAAACTCCGATCAAAAACTCCAGAATTCACCCCCAGCTAAAGCGTAATCGTTGGATATTAAAAGGTAAACGCAACAGAGAGTATTACCGCAATTTGTTGGGCTAGAATTGGAAAGTGAGAAGCTAGGGCTAGGGGTAGATCTTGATGATTTGATTTAGGCGCCTGAGACTTTTGAGCGCTGTGCTCTGTTTTGCGCAATAAAGATCCACTTTTTCCTTATTACTATTTATCCTTTTCGAATTTTTCCAGTTGTATGGATTTTTCACTTTTTGACTCTTGTTAAAAAAAAAATTGAGATTTGGAGGGATTAGAATCTTGTCAGAGGAATCTCTGTCAGATTTCTGACTTCACTTACTTACTCCACCTTTTTACCAGGGGCAATTCTGTAATAATGTCCAACATTCTCAGTTTAACATATCACATATTTTGGTGGGACCCTCTTCATGAATCATATTCCTACCAAATATATTAAATTCGATATATATTCCTACCAAATATATTAAATTCGATATGTTATAAATTTTCAATAGATGTAAAAATGACCGCTTAAATTTTCAATTTACAATATTAAATCAAGTTTACCGATTCATTGTTTGTTCCATATCTATTTCTTTCAGGTAAAGATATATGAAAATTACACATATCTATATCAAGTAGAAATATGTTAATGTACGATAAAAATACCATAATATTATCGAAAATAATCATCAAGTAGAAATACGAACACGGGCTTCTAATCGACATAGATTCATAGACTAAACGAAGAATATCTAAACAATTAAGTTAAGAAAACTAAAGTTACAAACATTTTACCACACTCTGCATAATCTAAATTAGTATATCCCAATCCTCACCTAAACTTTACTGCAATAAGAGAAAATATATATCAACTAAATTAAAAACCCGTCAAACATCGCTAATTCTGCTGACGACCCATCGGGGGCATTGGCAAGGACGAGGGCTGTCCATAGAAACCACCTTCTGTTGTGTAAGTTGGATAAGCATTTGGTGGTGGTGGCAAACCATAGCCATATGCTCCTGTGGGCATTGCCATGGCAGAAGGCATATACTCTGGAACTTCATATGGCTGTACAGGTGGTGGCGGCAATGGTGGCGGAGATGATGGCGGCGGTGGTGGAGGAGGTGGTGGTGGTTCGTTGGGATTAGGGGGATTTTCGTTCTCAATTTTAGCCCTCTTTTCAGAGGGATAATCGTTAGATGATTGTTTAACTGGATTCGATATGACCCCTTCTGAAGCAAGAGACGAGAGGACGTAAGTCAGCATCTGAGCTGAAGATGTCGATGCCGCCAGTTTTGCCGCCACAGCTGCTGCTGCAGATTTAGTATCTTCTTCGTTGTGGCCTGATAGAGATGCCTGTCGTGTGTAAATCACTGATGTTGATTGTTCCATACTTGCCGGTGTATATTTCTGCTCACCATGAATTATACGGCCTGCCTGTTCTGACTTTGTCTGTGCTGCCTGAGAATCGATAGAAATGATATCAAGTAAAGACAAGTTCAACTCAACATAACAAAGCTTTATCCGTATCGGTCCAATTTCCTTTTGTTTCTATGAACTTTTTGCAACAGTTCATTGGAAAAGTTTCATGAAAAAAAAACAAGCACAAATGTGCTACCTGAATTTGATTGCGGACCTGGTCGAGTTTATACTCCTATAAACAATATGATAAGCTCATTGTTAGAAAAAAGAATCATAAGGTAAACAAAAGCATACGTATTCTCAAAAGAATTTACCTGCTCCTGCATAGCCTCTCGCAAAATAGACAAAAGCTTTGCTCTAGAAGATTCAACAGCAGTTAGCTGCTCAATGCAGCCCTTTAATATTGCATGTTGCCCCTTTAGCTCATCTTTGATACCACCATTAAGATGGCCTAAATTTACAACAGAAGAACATATAAAAACTCTGATAGACATTAGAGCCATATATTTTACAAACTCGATACATGTTTTTTGGGTGAGATAAACAATGAGTATAACCAAAGTTTCAGCATTTTAAACAACCAAATCAGGATCCAACCAAGGCATAACCAAGAAAAAAGGCAACTATATGAATTTAGAGTTTCAACAATAAAGACGTGAACACAATTTTGGGACAAATGTAAGTAACAACAATCGTTGAACATACGACAAATATTCCGCTATATGTACAAAGAAACAGGAGGAGGAACAAATAATATCACAAAGATACATAATGAAGACATCATACATACCTAAGCTATTACCACCTTGAAGATCTTTATCTGCTTTCTCGACAAAGCTGATAGCATTTCTACATTTGTTAAATATAGCATCTTCGTCCTGTTGATCGCTGTAGAGAGCTTGATAACCTGAAACTAATTTGTCCAATGTATTTCCACCAGGAGGTCTCTGTTTGCGGAGGAGGAGAAAACAAAAATATATAACGTTACATTCAGAAATCATGAACATAAAAGCCTTTCATCTAAATTAATGAACTTACTAGTTTGAATCCCACATGCTTCAGATTCCTATTGCCATTTTCCAATGGCTTTTTCACAACTTCTTCCTTAAGAACTAGGCCCCTTGAGCCAAATACTTTTCGCTCCTCCCAGATATTTATCTGTATGTAATAAGAATATATAATAAATAAACTTTAGGAGAATGATGCTACAAGAAAAAGACTTAAAAGGTCAGAAGCAAAATCAATTGTGCGAAAGTAGCCAAAAAAGGGCATAAAATACTTATATCAGTAATATATAAAGAAAGAAATTGATAACCACCTTAACAACTAATCTTACTATCATCATCATGCAATCATTATCACTGTGTATACGTAAAGAAATCACCAAATATATAGGGCATTGAAATTGATATTATTATACAAAACAGGAACATGCCAATTTTGATTCTAAATTTTTCTTTTTTTTTTACATGCCTCACTAGCTTTTATACACTTTTACTCAGTTGAGTTGTCTTATCAGCATTTATTCATCTTCTCAAACACTTAATTTCCTCTTTTTAAGTATATAGGTCACCATTATTTCTTAGCTTCAACATAACATCCTTTCCATATTTGAAACAGGTAAGTCATTTTTCCCACATGTAACTACTACATAAGAAATCTTAGAAAAGATTAACATACCAAGCGTAAAGCAGCATTCTTCCCAAATTCATCACTATTTTCAATTACATCACGAAGAGAACCTGGAAGAACCTTCCAGAACTCCCCGACAAACTCTGCTCCCTTTCGCCTGCTATTCTGGAGTATATCGTTTGCAAGATATAGAAAAGCCAATCTTTGTTCACGAGGAGCACAATGAAATTGTCTATCCCATGTTTCAACAACTTGTTTTGCTTTGTTCATGTGAAAAATGCACCAATGTGATAGCGCTTGGTCATGTCAAGGAAAATTAGTAGAGAAGCTAGAGATAGAAATAGATTTTTGGAATTGGAATAGCATAAGAGAAACAAAAACTTGACCAAAAAAAGCAAAGTAGGCAGTATAAAAACAAGTGTTCCATAGTCTTAATACGAGAACGACGATCTTTGCAATTCAAACGCAAACCAATAAATGAATAGGTGTTAGCAAAATCATATGTCCGTTTAACAGCAACAAAAAAAAAATTCAATGAGCATCACATCATGGATTATACACTTCCAGGGATAAAGCATTGATGCAAATATGAACATCAGCAACCATGAGCCGACTAAATGGTAACAAAAAAGCGATAAAATATAAATTTTCTCAGAAAGTGATAACTAGCAGGATACTCTCAATGCTCTGCTGCGAGCTATTGAGCTTCACCAGCTTGTCAACCAAAATGTGTTGATTAAAATTGCTTCCCATAGCAAAGTCTGTCTGGCAAGGGAGTTCTTAGGTAGACAGGATGAAAATTTTCTGCAAAAAAAAAAAAAATTGTCGTCACTTGGATAAAATCTAAAAGAGACACTAATCATTAAGTATCATTGCTATTACATCTTCCCATTTTACCTCTTATTCCAGTGTTATACTAAAAAACATACAAAACAAGAATGCTACTAGTTACACGCAAGATTTCTTGCATAAGCCAAATAAGAAAAAATATGTATATCTCTTAATTTCCACAAAGAAAAGAAAAATGTATGGGAAAAAAATCTGCTCCGACATTTGTATTTTTATCTGATCCTATATGTTATTCCAGGGCTGACTTGTCTGGAAATAGACAGTGGAAGAGCATAATAGAACTTAGTGCAAGTCAATCTTTTTGTCAGCAAAGCAGTTATAAAATCTTGAGACTAAAAAACTGAATGTAAGATGAAATTTTGGCTAATAATTAACAACTGTAACAGTCAAAATTCCACTAAAGTTTGACACCAAAAATTTGATTTCCTAATGGGATCCAATCTTAGTTTTCACAATGAAACACTTAAAAATCGAGATCTTATAAGCACGTGAGGCTATAAAGACAAATTGAAAACCAAGTTATGTGAAATCAAAGAGTATCCTTTATTGTCCTTCTCAATTTTCAAACACGAAGGTGGTCCCACCTCGCCGCCACAATGGAAAACGACGTACCAGACAGAGCTCATGCACGTCCAAAATCATTTATTTGTCGTAAAACAAAGGACGAATCTTTCACAAAAGGGAATTCTCATCAATACTTCCTGTAAACGCAAATATGTCTTTTTCGCTAAAAGTAGAAACAATGTATCAATGAAGAACTTTTGTTATATCAAAAAAAGCATTCAATTAAGTCATAAAATTCAAGGCAATAAATCAGTTGACACAACAATTCTTAGTACATAAAAAGAAAAGCAACTCAATTTTTTAACCCACGATTCAATTCCTGGAATACAAGAGAAACGACAAAAAAGGAGAGCACAAAGTGTTCAACAATGAAGACAGGGGTGAAATAAAAAATGCGAGGATGAGATATAAACAAGACAAGAAAAACCCTAATTTTAAACACAAGTAAGAATATAACAAATACTAGGAAAATTCATGACAGCTTAAAAAACAAACCTTTTCACGAATAAAGACAGGTTTTTGCCATGAATGGAGGACCTTAATTCTTAGTTCTGGTCTTCAATTGGGAATTTTTGTAAACTAGGGATTCTAGAGGGGGCAAATTTGTTGATTTTTCGTTTGATTGTAAGAATTGTAGCTAAAATTGCAACAATTAGGGTTTGGTTTTGGTGAACTGAAATGAGGAATAATATTGAGGATAGTTAGTAGAGGTGAGAAGATTGTGACAGAGGTGTCTCACGAATTTCCACAACTGCCCTTCACTCTCCTTGACGGAAGAAGAGCTTTTAATGACTCAATCTGTTGGCTTTCTTTTATCTCAAAAAAAAAATAAAAGTAAAAAGTTATGAAAAAAATATTTTATTTAAATATAGATCTTCAATTGTTAGATTACACAAAATTTAGTGAAAAATTTATATTATTGAATTATATATTTTTATAGATATATATTTGTTTGGTAAATGAGTAAACATTAACTATAATTTAAAAAAATAGAAATACAAATAAATATAACATATAAAAAATATAATATATAAAACTAATGGAATATCATGATGTAACGTCGAGTAAGGAATAAAAATCTATGAAAAATTATCGTAAGAAGATAAAAGACAGCGTTAACAGCTTAAAGTCCTTGTGTATTTCGAGGGTGAGCGGTGGTTATATCATGTATAAAAAGACGACGGCGTAAGTTGTGCGACAACAATGACTACAACAACTATAACATAAGAGAAAATAGTTTATATGAGAGATTAGATAAATTTAGATAAGGATATAAGATTATATGTTCATTTTAGTGATGAGTGGTACTTTCGATTTTGATATTTTGAGAATTTAAAGGCTTTATGCATGGAGGAATGATAACATTATTGCTAATTATTTACACAAGAAAAAAAATTAAGTACGTTATGTTCTTATTTATGATAGAGATATAGAAAATTAAGTACGCTATGTTCTTATTTATGATAGAAATATAGAAAATAAATGAATTTGAACTAACTAAACTGAGTAAGGTGCATCAGGTGGGGGTCGATGAGACGATGACTTGAAGACGACGAAAGCAAAAAATTGATATACAATGCTTGAAAACATGACTCTGATACCATGTTAGATTAAAGAAAATCATGTTATAAATTTGTATTATTGAATTTCGTAATTATAAATATAAGTAAACCTTAATTATAAATTAAGCAAGTATAAATAAAAGAAAACATAATAAAAAAAAAATCATATACAAAATTATGAAAATATTCTAATATATTCTTGTGTTTATATTTTTTTTGGATCTAAATATAAGTTAAATAATTACATCTTACTTACTATCTTATATGCTTTTCATATTTGGAGATCCACAATGAGACAATATAGATATCCACAAAATGACCAGACATTAATAACAGATCTCACGCAGTAGTCTGGTCTCCACTCCAACAACAAAAAATACTCCCAACCAAACGACCATTTCAATATCCCTAAAACAAAAACACTCTTCTACCAAAACACACACACAAACATGTACATTTTACACACAAAATAACTCACTCAAATTGCCATGGACGATCATATTGAGAATAAAGACAACCCAATTCCCGACGAACCCATCGACTCCGATGAACCCGAACCTAAAAACGACCTCGATAATAGTCCATCTGCATCATCACCAAATCCCGAAAATCCCAATACTATTTGCTCAGATATTAAAGACGAGCTTCAAAAATCTTCGTTTTTGCCACCCGATCTCAACAAAGTTTCTGAAGAAATCGATCGATATATCTCCATATTATCCACATCGAACGACAACGAATTCACCACCTCGGACGTGCCAATTTTCATCGAGAAATTCGCTGTTTTGGTCGAATCCAAGATCGAAGATTACGAAAATCACGTGAAATGGAGTCGAGTAAAGGATGAAGAAGCATCTTCGTTTTTGGAAACCGTGAATCGGGTTTCGTCTCTTTCAAAGGCACTATCGAGATTCTCATCAGAATACAAGTATACTTACACCATCAACAGCATTGGAGGTGTTCTTCAGCGTGCAATGTCGTATTTGGAAGAAGAATTTAGATCCCTTCTCGATGATTATAAGCCACACGATCGTGATCATCATCATCATCACACCAAATCGAACGACAGAAAACACAGGCGTTCTTCATCATCAAGCTCGAATAAAGAACTAGACGAAAACGTGCAGCCGGAATCAGCCACCCCGTCTGAAGATAACAGCTTTATCGGATATTCAGACGAGATTTTATCGCATTTGATTCAAATATCGAAGACAATGATGAACGGAGGGTATGAAACAGAGTGTTGCAGGCTGTACTTTGTGGCACGAAGAAACGCGTTAGAAGATAGGCTTCACAGGCTTGGATTCGAGAAATACAGTATCGATGAAGTCCAAAAAATGCAATGGGAATCACTTGAGAGAGAGATTTTGACATGGATTAAAGCTTTCAAAAACTTTGCAGACGTGCAGTTAACAGGCGAACGAAAGCTCTGTGATCTCGTGTTTTCAGATCATCGTTCTGAATCTCAGGGCCTGATTTGTACCCTGTTTCATGGCGTAACGATTCAACTCTTGAATTTCGCTGAGGCTGTTGCGCTAACGAAACGTGCTGCTGAGAAATTATTCAAGTTTCTCGATGTATACGAGGCTTTGAGGGATAATTTGTTCCCTGAAGAATGGGATCAGAATGATGTTAAAACCCAGATTTCGATGATAAAAGCCCATCTCGGGGAGGCCATTGTTTCGATTTTCGTGGAGCTAGAAAGCTCGATCAGGGCTGATTCAGGCAGGACCCCTGTTCCAGGGGGTGCTGTTCATCCATTGACACGTTACACCATGAATTACTTGAGATACGTCTGTGAATACAACGAAACATTGGAGCAAGTTTTTCGAGAGCATCAGAAGATCGAAAGGGCCGATTCAGGGACAGGATCGGAGTTTCATTACAACCCACAAACGAATCAAAATCATGCGATAAATCAATCTCCGTTCCAGTCTCAGATGATAAAGGTCATGGATTTGTTAGATGCAAATCTGGAGAACAAATCGAAGCTCTACAAAGACCCTTCTTTGAAGCTGATTTTCATGATGAACAATGGAAGATACATTTTACAGAAATTCAAAGGGTCGAACGAAATCAACAGTTTGATGGGCGATTCATGGTACAGAAAAAAATCGTCTGAGCTGAGGAATTATCACAAGAACTACCAAAGAGAAGCATGGGGGAAATTATTGAACTGTTTGCAAACAGAGGGGTTGATGAATAATGGGAAAATTGTGAAACCAGCGGTTAAGGATAGATTCAAGAGCTTTAATGCGACTTTCGATGAAATACACAAGATACAGAGCAGTTGGGTTGTTAGTGATGAACAGCTTAGATCGGAGCTTAGAGTTTCGATATCGAACATGGTTATTCCGGCTTATAGATCGTTTTTGGGACGATTTAGCCCTGTTTTTACGCCTGGGAGGCAAACAGAGAAGTATGTAAAGTATCAACCAGAAGAGATTGAATCATTAGTTGATGATCTGTTTGATGGGAGTGCAGCAACAATGGCGCGATGGAAACTGTAAAAACGCATCGAAGAAGACGAAGAAGAAAGAAAGAAGATGAATTTACTGTGTTGTATAAACAAAACTCTGGATTATTAGATGACTCTGCATATATATATATATGTATGTATATGTGTGTGTATTTGTTGTTTGCTTATTCATATATCTGGATTTTCAGAATTTTTTGATTGTTTTCTCATGTATACGACTTAGTTGTTACATGCATAACAATACAGATTTGTGTTGAGATATAGATAGATTAAATTTCTTGTCTGAATTTTCAACATGCCAAGTTTTGAGCTTCCCAAGTTATTTTTCTAAGAACGCATTAGTAAGTTAACTATTTGATATATCTACTTAGTTTAGTCCAACATAATTTGATCTAATTACAGATGTTATTCAATTTAAAAATAGAAATAACACGTTTATTCAAGTAAATATTACAATAGAACACCCATAATCGAACTTATAAGGATAAGAAATATGTCGTGAGATGTGTTTGGATGAGTTTCTTTTTTAAAGAAAAATATGCGATGATCATAATTGATGTGATTTTTTTTTGTATTAAAAATTTGTTTGAGTTGATATTTATATATAAACTATTAAATATTTTTAATCAAGTTCATCGATTTAAAGATAAAAAATAGTCATACTGGATATTGTTTAAACGCAACGTTATTTTGTATTAAAATACATGATTATTTTAGTTTTTGGTATTTGAAAACTAGCCCAAAAAAAGCCTTTTTAACGATGTTAACTGTAATCGCAAGAACCATTTTTTTCTTTTTAGCAAGAATTTCTTCAAAATTTATCTAAATTTTTTTAAAAAAATTCAAATAATTTTTTTAAATATACAAAACAATTATTTTTTATAATTTTTTTAATTTGAAATATTTTTTGGTGAATTAGAGTATCCACCCAAGAGCAATTGGGATTTCTGGCTGGGTCGGTTGGTTAGGTTATATATTCATTTGCGAAGTGTAGAAATATACCACAGAACAGTCAAAACTAACTACAATCGAAAAATCCCCAAAAGTTTGAGCAGATTTTCATGTCCATCTTGCCATCTCTGAATCAGGGTTCATCATCGTCATCATCATCTTCGCCAAGCTCGCAATCTATCCCCTCCAATCATGGATCTCACCAACACAACTTACCAGTCTCTCCCTCGCCCCAACATCTCTCAGGTTTCTCTTCTCCTTCTTCAATCAATTTGAGCTGCTTTATCTTGGATGCCAAACCCTAGTTTTTCTGCTTCCATTTGTTCGCTACTTGTTTGATCTGTTCAATTTTCGATGTCACATTCATTGGGTTTTGGTCCTTATTGGATATATTTTCAATTTATAATCCGACTGTTGATATGTTTTTCACCTAGTAGGATGGTCGAGCTTGGTTTAAATTTTTATTCGAGTTTATAATTCTGTTTGAACTTGATTTTATCGAGTTGAACTCTAGTATCCTGTTTTTTTTACCCCATGTTGAGCTTCTTAAAGTAACCATGGGAAAAAATGATGTTGATGCTTGGATTATAAGTTAACAAATCGAGTTTACTGTCAAATGTTTTCTCGGTCTGTCACGTTGGAATGTTGAGTCATTGAACTGATAATGTCAAGCTTGTGTGATCTTACCTTTTTTGGCCTTTTTTGTTCCAGGAGATGTGGCTCGTCCTGCCGGCTGTTCGGGTGGATCTTCCAAAGAGGTAAAATTCTGTAGTCTGATTGTTTAAAGACAATTTGGATGGAAGTGGCTTCAATTATACTGAGATTCTATATACCTATGTATTTTTTCATCTAGGTGAAAGGAAGGGAGAGGCAGGATCATGGTAAGACTACAATTCGCCGAAATGGGGGAAAAACCTTTCATCCCCAGGATGCTGCTGCAGCACAGATTGGATCCCAGGAGGGGCGAGGGCAACCATCTGCAACCGTTGTTTCCCCAAGCAGTCATCAGAGTGCTGCGTCTTCTAGTTCCAGGACGAGCTCTAGGCATTCAACTGGAAAAAAGGCTCAGATCATTAGCGCCAACCACTTGTTAAATTTCCAGTATGATCCTATTCCTTCATCTCGTCCGCAGCCCAGGGCACCTCCTCCACGAAGACAACACAGAAGGAAACCTTATAACAAGGATTTATTTTTTCAAGCAAACTACAAGTTTGTAGTGCTAGATTCTGAGAACTATGCAGCTGAGTCATTGGATCCAGACAAGATGTTATGTTGGGAGGATATCATTTGCTTGAAGTACTCCACTCCCCTTCCTGTTCAGTGTCCAATTTGTTTGGATGATCCCTTATGTCCTCAGATAACCTCATGTGGTCATATCTTCTGTTTCCCGTGCATTTTGCAATATTTTTCTATGGGTGAGGATGATCATAAAGGTGAATGCTGGAAAAAGTGCCCATTATGCTTCACAATGATCTCTTCGAATGATTTGTTCACGGTCCACATCGAAAATGTCAAACAGTACCACATTGGAGATGAAATAGAATTTGTGCTATTGACCCGTCAAAAGTCATCATTTAGTTCTTCTATTAAGAATAATGAACGGAGTAATGTTGATGAGGAGATTCAGGATTCCTTTTCGAAGTTCACCTTGACTTCTGATGTGGAATTGTCTGTTAGAGAGGCAATGACAGATCTTGATAGTTGGATAGCCAGAGCCGATTCAGGCCTAGTTGATGACATTGAAAAACTTCCGTATGTATGTGCTGCAATGGAACAATTGGAACGAAGAAAGAAATATTGGAATGAGCATCGCGTTTCTAATGGCAACAAGGCTAAGACAAGTTTGTATGGAACATCATCAACTGTAAATGCTGCTATTTGCAACTCTGGTGCAACTGAATCTGTGGGGGGGACAATCTCTACTAATACGATTGATGCCCCAAATTTATTTGAAAAATCATCTTCTGATAAGCTCATTGGGGAGTTCTCTCCTCCTCAAGTTGCAGAGCTCAATGAATTAGAGGGTCATGACGGATCTTCCTCTTCATCATTCGATGATAATAAGTCTTTGCAGACATTTTCTAGTGGGATTAACAATAGGAAAGATGGGGATTCATACAATTTCTACCAGGTAATTGGTTTAAATAACTTTCTTTATTTTTCTCCATGTCTTTGCTTGTGAACGGAAGAAACCTTTCTAATCTGAATCCAAGTAGAAACTTCTAACTAATGTCTGATCGTCCGTGGAATACATCTTGTATTGGTTGTGTATGAATTCCCCTTATATAGAATGTTGGTGTAACTTTCATTTTCTTTTTCCAATTTGAAAATTCTAGGTTGTTGACGGTCAGCACCTTATCATTCATCCATTAAACATGAAGTGCCTTCTACACCATTATGGTAGCTATGAAAGGCTTCCTAACAGGTAAATGTTAAGCTTTTCTGTTTGGCTCCTTCTACGTTTTTTTCTTTTCTGTATGTAAACCAGTTAATTTTCTGTTTTTTTTACATGATTTGCTTTCCTATTTGAGTCAATTTGCCTAACAACCATCGTGGCACCTTAATCCAGTATTTAGTGAGTACCTCCTCATTTTTCATCAAACTCCGGGTGAAAATTAGGAGAAGCCGTACTGAGTTCGTTGACTGCAAAACAGGTTGCATATTCGCAGTTGTTGACATCTTCCTCATGGAAAACTGCATCTGATTACCACTTGATGAATTGGAAGGCACAAAATTTGAAGAACTTAAAAGAACCCTTGCTCAATCTTCACAAAAACCAGAGGGTACCAAATTTGCACTACACAAAAATTTATTTGTAAAGATAATAACCAGAATTCACATTTATGAGACGTAATGGTATTCTGTGTCAACAACGCACAACTCCCAACTCTGCGTAGTGATCATATTCGTCTTGAAAGGATGAACACGTGCATATGTAGCTGGTCTGGTATCTCCTCCCTGAGTAAGAGTTATATCCTGTATAGTTCCACCCAAAAACAACACAATCAGCTCAATTTCGTTCAGATTTATGCTTAAAGCTCCCAAAAATTTAAGAAGCAGATTTTCTTCTGTTCCCCTTGTGTAGAAGCTCTGCAAATATGAGTGCTTGATTAGTACTTAGGACTCAGTAGGGGACACTATAGAAAGCCCAAGGGCAAGAACACGAATAAAGAAGTCTTCCATCGACATGGATATCTAGAAAAGAGCTGCATATGAGTAGATGCCCATCTCTACAGGCTTAGTTAATCAGAATTGTTCAAGTGACTGAGTCTGATTAGGCTTATGTTCAGCTTGATTCCAGCAGAGCTTTGTCAGGGACTGAACTTGTTTCGAGGTTTTTGGCTGAAGCTGGAGTTTGACTTGAAAGTAGATATGAGCTTTTGCCCGAGCCGGACCAATTTCTCGTTTTTTCACTGTTTTAAAATAACAAGTAATTATGCAAATTAAGAATCTAAATCTAGAAAAATTAACCACCTCTAAAACTTTATATATTCAAAATTTTCCATGTTTATTACATTATTAAATTTAATTTCTCTATGTCTGAACACCAATGTTCTCCAGAAAACGTAATGTCTCCCAACTTGAAGATATAACTCCAGTCCTTCAAATTACATATTGCATATCTTGAAACTAGATGCAGACTTAAAATAGAGTTAAATTAGATTTGCGCCTTTTGGACTTCCTATAATTTTGTCAGGAGAAGCTTTAGAATCAATGTTTGAT
This sequence comes from Verbascum thapsus, assembly GCA_963669365.1. Classification (NCBI taxonomy): domain Eukaryota; kingdom Viridiplantae; phylum Streptophyta; class Magnoliopsida; order Lamiales; family Scrophulariaceae; genus Verbascum; species Verbascum thapsus. Next base: position 7,571,687 of record OY770117.1, on the reverse strand, counting down.
TTTAGGGATTTGTTTTTCTTAATTGAAATTCTTTATATCTCTGGAACTTTAGAAATATTTTCATCTTGAACTTCGTTTTATATATAACATGATAGTTGCTCACTGCTATGAGCTCGAGTCCAATTTAAGCCGATCTTACCCTCGCTTATGCTAGGCTTGAATTTAAGATCAAGGGCACAGTTCTTCAATGCTGATTTTGATAAAATTGCAGAATCTCTGGAAAGATCTTACAGTTGGAGACAGTAACACAATCAGAAGCGATGAGGCGGCGTTACCGCTTCTTAAGCCATTTCTCCTTGACAACAACATTTCAGGTAATGTAGTATATATATAAATATATACACACACACATACATGTATATATTGTTACTTGTATGGAGCCCCACGTATGACAAACCCTTTTTCTTCATTAATCTCCTTTTGTTTTCCGCTGTACCCCTAGCTGGGGGATTGTTTTCAAGCAATCATTTCTAATAGCTCAGTACCTTATCTGTGATTTTGCAGCTTTGCGAAATCGACTTGGGTGGTATATTACCTGCTGAATCACTCTCACCTTTTATGGATGAAATCAAGAATAGAGAAGAGCAAAGAAAGAGACTTGCTAGAAAGGTATGTGCTTATACTTCACATTCAACTAATTTGCAGTTTGTTTGAGTTGTATTTAATGATGTATGACGAGAGATAATAACATAGTTTTGGAGACTTGAGTTCCCACCTATCCATGAGTTTTAGGTTGAGTTTGGTCTAAAGTACTTTTCAGATGGGCCTGTCTTGGGTTGGGTTCAAAATGAGATACCCCCACGACTCCCCACCCTGCCCCTCCCCCTGTCCCTGTCAAAATTTTGAGTTACCTACAATATTTTTCTTTATGGGCCAATGAATATATTATGATTTACGCAGATCCATTTTTATGCCTGAATTTAAATACAATTAACAAAGTTGGGCGAATCGAAGTTCTCTTCCGGTTTTTTCGACAACAAAGTTCCCCTCGTCTTTACTCTACTATGCAACAGTGATCTAATATATTGCAAACCAGTTAATTTTAATACTATTACAAATTTATGTAATTTTGAAAATGTATATCATTAATATATATTTAGAACATAACAAGTATTTTGAAACTTTTGAACTTGCGAAAGATGATACAATCAAAATTTGAACTTCATAAAAAAGCAAATTGAACAATCTGAAATTGGTGTAGAGAATATAAAACTAGGTATTGGAATTTGGCAATGATAATATTCATCTAATCGTCTTGTTTTAATAACGTACATACCTAGAGATTAGTGTCAATCAAGTTGATCTTTTTTGAATATGTGTTAAGGAAGATATTAGAATCTTGCCTTAATATCTATTGTGTCTATTTTGGGTGTATTTATGATGCATTTGTAAAATAGGATTCAGCCCAACTCAAACCGGCCCCCACCCGTTTTGGATACGTGTACTTGAACCCATTATGGACCCAATCCAAACACAACCTGGCCCACCCATTTGTCGCCTCATATGACACTGTTGCATTATCTTCAAATTGATATTTTGGTGTGTCTATCCTTGTGTAATAATGTCCTACAAATTTTACTTATGTTTTGGTTTGAAGGGCCTTATACCCTGAGAAGCAGTTGATTTGAACTACAACAAGATTTTTAATTTTCCTCATTATTTTGCAGCTCTTTCTTTTCAGTATGTACTTTGAAAGAAACAGCGAACTCAAAGTTCTGTTGACTAGAATATTGCTGAATGATCAAATATATTGGAAGGGCTGTTTTAAACTGAAAAAGAATGATATTAACAAAATTCTTTGAATAAGAACTTTTATATTACTGTGAAAATCCTGTCAAATCACTGAAGGTCTCTATATTATCTGGTTTCAATGGCTATAAATTGTACATTGCTTAATCCTGCTTGGTGAACTATGTTTAGTATGTACTCGAGTTTTATGAAACTGAGACTCTGACATCTGAGATTTGCTTTGATTATTGATGTTATGTATTCCTTTATTAGGAATCTGTTGTGTAACTGGTGTTCCTATATATAGGAACTCAAGGACAAACATAAGGCTGAATCTGCTGTTGCACGTTTTGGGGCTGTGCCTTATTACTCGTATGATGCTGCCCCTAGCTTTTCAATGGATGACTTTGAAGGTGATTTTTCTCTGGATAATATATGCAGATAACTTGCTGTATCTTTACCTTTTGAATATTGAGCTAGCTTGGAATAGATAGCCTTCTATGATTCAGCATTATTGAGTATTCAAATTAATTTATATCCATATTCGATCAAGAGAATCGACGCTATTGGCAACCTTTATTTAAAACATTGTTTATTTGTGGCACTTTTGTTTCTTTATTGGTCTAGGACTTTCTGTTAAATCTTATGCATTGGGTGGTAACTATATATAATTTAGGGAAAACTACTAAAAACTCCCAAAAATAAACCTTTATTTCCAAAAAGTCCGTTATAATATTCTTCAATCCAAAGTCCACTAGCTTTTCATTCAAATTACCCAGTGTTCACTGTTAATAAGCTTATTGACTTAATTGCCATTAGCGTTCTAGACAAAAAATCATCAATTATAGTTTTTGTATGGAAATTTATTTATTTAGAAATTCATATTGATATGATACTAATTGTGATTTCAATTCTAAGATTTAAGATTTTTAACCTTCATCATCAAAATTATTGAAGATGTATATTAGATACTTAACATATTAAACTAAAAACTAGATTGTATAAAACATATAAAAATATTTAATATCAATAATAGAAATCTGTATTGTTCAGTTTCACTTTAAAAAATGTAAAGCCAAAAAAGAGACAAAAAAGATCAGCTGATCATTTCTTAACTTATATTGAAGGGTAATTTAGTCAAAAAGTTGTAATATAAATTTTTGTGTTTTCTTGAATGTAACGTTTGTAGAATGGGTTTTACTATTGAGAAATACTCTCATGTGTTTTTGGGATATTAAAGTTTGTTTCTTAAGGGTTTTTGAGTAATTATTCCTATAATTTATTGCATGGTTTACCGGATTTATGTCATACTCCGGAAATGTGGTGCTTACTATTTTTGATGCTTAAATTAATCATTGTAGTCTCTTAAATAAGGATGTTGGCTGCTTCATTTGAGTTGTGTCCCTATGTTAATTCTGAATACAGACTTTTGTAGCCCTTCACGTCCTTGCACGTTGATAAACACCGTGTGTGGATTCCATGTTTCATCTACATAATTCTGAATTCATTTTTATTGCTTTTTTGTGCTAAGCTTTGGGAGGTCCTGCTGTGGCATCAACGAGCCCCCCAACCATTGGGGAAAGACAATCATTTTCAAACGTTGCAAGGCTTGGTTTTGCTGCTGCACATGATTCCCCAGTTCCGAAAACTGATGAAATCAACACTACGCCAAAGATTGATCTGCCTCACGACTCTTCTGGCTCAACAGGTATATATATATATATATATATATATATATATATATATTCTTATGTAGGAGCCTACAATTTTCATATCAGCTTATAAATCATACTAAATAGATTGTTAGTTATAAGCTGAAGTGGATCTAGTTTGCTGATTGTTGTTATTCATCTTCAAGGGTTGAGAAATCCTGCTGCCCCCTTATCATTTGCCAATATAACTTCAAGAGGAAAACCAGAGGATGTGCCCAAGGCGAATGAGGTGGTGGGCAAGAAAGGGAAAAAGTCAAGCCGCGTTCTACTGTCCACAGCAGGTGGACGGCGCTACTGAAGAAGGTCTGTATATTTTGTGATTTTATTTCCCTCAATGTGGCAAAGACTAATGTATAATTCACGTGCTTATAGCTAGGCCTTTTATTCTGCTGAGACAGTTGATTGTAACGTTTGGTTAGAATTGCTTTGAATTTGCGATGGTGTGTAATAAAATTCTCATTGACAGTTTCATGTCATGCTTTATGGCTTCTCTTGGACTACCGTATGTCATATATGCAGAAACCTTTAGATTTCACAGATGTGAATGTGCAATAACAATCTTTTGTTTAGAAAGTTAAAATATTGGACCTCATGACCTAACAACAATGAGTTTTTACAATATTATCAATTGGTTGGGATATTCGTATTGGAGAATTGTTTTTCAATCATAAAAGTTTTAAAAAATTATTTCATGGATAAGAGTTGTGGTTGAAGAAATGTGTTTGGGTTAGTTCTTGTACAGAAAAATAGGTAATAATTGTAATTTATGTGATATTTTTGTTGTGAGAAATTTATTTGATTAGATTTTTTCAATGTAATTTTTATAAAATATTTTTAGTCAAATGTGTTGATGTAGACATGAAAAAGTCACAAAATGATTTTATTATGAACATTGTCTTATTTTGAATTAGAATGTGCGATTAATTTAATTTTCGAGTTAAAAAATAACCGAAAAACTCTTTCTCTATGATGTTAAAATTTTGCAATATGCAAAACAAACAAAGTTTTCTTAATTTTTTTACTCTTAAAATATTCTATCAGGGACAAAGATGACCAACCAATTGGACCATAAATTTCTTAGGTTCTTTTGGTTCATTGGGAACAGTATAATTGTCTGCAAAATCTTTAAATTCCAGGTATTGGAGTTGATGAGGCAAAAAAATTACAGGCCAATTTTCCCCGTCCAAAGATGAGCCCACCGACTCCATCTCTGATTCTATCTTCTCAGATCCAGCTCTATGGAATGTTAAAGAAAACCCACGCGAATTGAAGCAACTTTAACCATAGATTGACTGATTCACAACGAAAACCACAAGACTGATAGCTATAAGCTTATAACAAGCCAAAGTTGGGTTGTGTACTACGGAATGGGGGTCAATTCCGCCTGTGCATAAGCTATCCAAGCAAAATGATTATCTCAATTCAAATCATGAGCCCTTAAAAATCTCACGGGTATATTCTGGGAAGACAGTTATGTGAATTAATTAAGCATTCCTGTAGGTGAAGATTCAATAGGGAAATGCACATTATGTTCGAAGCTCCCAATCACAACCAGTAATTACCAAACGAAATCTTAATCCAAAATGCACCACTTTCGAATTACTACTGAATGTTTGCATAGATATGCTAACAGGTAAATAACAAAATTGTAACCACCAAAAACAGAATAAAATACAAATAAATAAGATACAGTATTACTTGATGCTCTTCTTATTCTTGTTGTTGGTAACAAGATGATCAGGAACAACCTTGAGAAGCTTCCTCTGCTTGGACTTAGCAATCTTCTTGAGGGTCTTAGGATTCGTAATCTTCTGGAGCACAGTCCCGGACCTCAGGGTATTCTCCGCCTTCATCTTCTCCCTCTCCTCGCGTCGTTTCCTCTTCTCCTGCTTGTTGATCCGTATCTCCTCCTTCAGCTCGTTCATCCTCTCTCTGTACGCCTTCTTTATCTCCTTCTCCTTCGACCTCTGCTCCGCCGTCGTTCCTTTCTTGCTCACGTGCACCGACGATGCTCGATGCGTGCGGACATCCTTCCACTTTCTCCCCGACACTTTGCCGGCGATCACGCCGTCGTAAGTAGGCTTTCCGATCGCAGACGGCTTGTTCGGATCTGAAGAAGACTCGACGGCGATACGCTTCGACGGTGGCGGATTAACGGCGTCGACGTCCATGGACTCATCGTGGGATAGGGAGTGTAGAAGACTCAATTTCTCCGCTTCTTGTTCGGACCTCTTGCGTTTGAAGGTTTTTCCGCCGAAACCTTCGTCCAGGTTGCGGAAATCGATCGTACACGCCATTGTTGAGAGCTGCGGTAATGAATAGTTTGTATTGATTAGGGTTTTAAAGAAAAGGGGAGGATTTATTTTAGGGGTTAGGCCTCATGGGCCAGTATATTTTCAATGGGCCTTTGCTACACTTTGATTATATTTTATATTTCAAGAATTTAGATAATAAAAATGTAACACATTAAATTTTTATTAAAATTCACGTTTTCACTTTATTTTTTCAATTTTTTTGTATAACTACTAATCGATCATAAGTACATGATTTCAAATATTTGTTATTTAAAAATATTTATTATATCATTATTTTTATTTCTTTTTCATACTTTATATCTATTATTATTCACAATTAACAAAATAATTTTACACATCAGCACTTCACTATTTAATCAACATATTTTACAACTTATTTTTAAAAATATAAACAAACACATAATATTCTCACATAAATTTAGTTAATGACGAGAGAATTTTTTTAAATTATTAACTAAAAAACATTAACTTTTTTATATGAATAATATAATTTGATATATCAGGATCTATGAAAGCAAACAACTATGAAAAGAATGCGCCCTTAGTAGCATTTTGTAATAATTCTCACTAAAATTCCAACCAAAACAAAATTAAACATAGTCAATACTTCTAAAACCATACTTTAGGATATTATCTCCAATATTAATTTGTTAATGATGCTCACGAAATGAATTGTTAATACACTAATACTATCTTATATAAGTTGACTATTGAAGTACGTGCTAACACCACGAAATTACGTGTTAGCATCAAACAATTTATTTAATTAGTAACAAAAATCATGTTTAAATAAATTGGTTTTGTCAACATCTTTTGTAGTCTGATAACAGAAACAGTATTTCATACGTACTTACAAATTAAACAAATAGATAATATTTCATAAGTAATTTTACGATAATTCAAGCTAAGTTTGATAACTTATAAAATCAAATGCAACAACTTCATTGTGTTCGATAACATTTGAAGTTCGATTCGTTTAATAAAAACACGTACAAAATAATCGACCTCGATATGTATTAGACTCGATCAAAGCCCATATCTGTAACAATCTAATTAAACCCAAACACAATTTTCAAAACTCGATTGTAATTCAAAAAAACTTGAACAAACTTCAACTCGATTCGACTCATTTACTCTCCACTCGAGCAGAAACGTTGTTGTTATTGTTGTAACAAGATGAGGCATTCATGAAATTCCGAACTGCAGAAGGCCTGTGAATTGGGAAAACCTTTTTAAATCTTTGTACTCTTGTCTTTTCTATTTCACTTCCCACATTACTCCTCGAGGAAACCTTCAATTAAGACAACATGAAAATCAAAAAAAATGTCAATAAAAACTTATTATAAACAATTAGGGTTATATATATATATATGTATATATATGTCATATATAGCATGGTCCAATTTGTATATTGAACATTGAACAAGAAATCGACGAATACTGAATAATGGGTTTCAAACTTGAATCTACATGCATGCAGCTTACATCAATGGAAGCCATATTATTCTCCATTTTTTCACAGCCCTTTTTGCCTGCAAACACAAAACAATGATATAAAGTAGGGTTTTTTTTTTCTTTCGAATATATAAACCAAGAAAATGAAACTCACCATTAATATTATCGATCACGAGATTATCACGAACAACGTAGTCCCTAAAGCTGGGAGATCCTATATTCAATGAAGGAGAGGTAATGTGGGAAGAATAAGATATTTTCGTATCATCTTCATCTTCTGCATATTTGTTAGATGAAACGAAGTCGTTTTGTACAGTACCATTGCCATTCTTGTTTTGGGAGATGATCTTCGAATTAGTATCAAAGCTTGAAATGCCACAACCCATCGGAGGAAATTAATAAGAAAGAAAAAAGATAGATGAAGAGAAATGCGGGTGCGCATGGATGGCTAGAGTTAAATATGTAACAGCTTAGGTTTGACTTTGGGAGGTCAAATTTATGCCCCCAATCTAAAAACAATTATAAGGGAAATTTTTTAAAAGTAATTAATAAGATTTAATTGTATGACATATCCGTCTAGAAAAAAAAAATCTCATAAAAATGTTTTGAGGGATATATGAAATGAATACCCAATAGTAAAAATTAAAATTTTCTCTTTCTTTGCATGAATTTTCGAGCTTGTTTTTATTAAAGAAATTTTTTAACAACCCAATGGAACATATTTTTTTGAGATTTTTACTTTGACAAATATTGTTGGGTATAAATGGCCTTCGAGTCCTAACTTGTGTCAATAACAAAAGACAAATACCAATAACTAATACTGAGCCTACAGTAAACAAGGTTCTATGGTGTAGTGGTTAGCACTCTGGACTTTGAATCCAGCGACCTGGGTTCGACTCCCGGTAGGACCTCTTTTATTATAAATTTCCATCTTTTTCATTTGTGTTTTTGCTCACTTTTTTTTACATCCATCTCCTTCTTCTGTTATGCTCCTACAGAGAATGAAATAAAAAGACAAGAATGTAAAAGAGTACATCTAACAATATCTATCATGTAAAAGTTTGTATACATTGAGCCATATCCCACATTTGCATTGCTAGTATATGCTAAAAATCACTTGCATGTACACATTCCTAAAGAGAATAATAGTTCGAAATCAGACAAAAAATATCTCGTTCGTTACAAGTCATTTTGGGTAGAGCCTCGCCTTTTATCTCTCCATGATTCTCCCCACCTCTTAGCCTCTGCAACAGCACGCTCTCTGTCCCGACCCAGCAACCTTATTTGCTCAGAATTCTCGTTACTTTGTTCCTCGGTGGGCCCACGAGACGCCAAATAATTCAAAGCATACACCACATCCTTCATGCTAGGCCTCAACTTCGCGTCTTCTTTCAGACACAGTGCTGCTACTGCAATGGCTCTGTTTAAACTAGCCTCCGAGAATCGCCCTTTCAACAACGGATCTGCTAGATTCACAAACTTCCTACGGTCTTTCAACATCGGACGTGCCTAAACAACACAAATATAACCAATATTCAAACAAATAGATACAGTACATCACATGTAGACTTTAGGGGTGGCAAATGGGCGGGTCGGGTTGGTTCCAACGGGTTGGTTCTTAAATGGGTTGGGTTCTTATATGGTTCTAAGAAGGAACCAAAGTCGACCCGAAAGGGAACCAAGCCCAACCTAACTCAACACCTTACATTTTGTTCTTTATAATTTAGATTATTGGTAGTGATTTGGGCCTAAGTTGAAATTAGTTGGACCCAACTTAGAACCAATTAGGAACCAAATAAAATTTATTAGGAACCAACCCACCCAACCCAAACTAGTTTAATTGGGTCGGAACCATGGTTTCAGATCCATTTTGCCACCCCTAACTATAGTGTATTAAGAGGGCATCGGAATTTTACCCAGTCCACGAGTATATGTTTTCGTTTTCCAATCAACGCTCTACGTCCCGTGATTAACTCCAGCAAGACTACACCAAAGCTGTATATATCCGACTTCATGGTGAGTTTTCCTGTGAGAGCATATTCAGGTGCACAGTATCCATGTGTACCCATCACCCTAGTGGAAACATGTGACTTATCATCGTTTGGTCCAAATTTCGCAAACCCGAAATCAGAAAGTTTAGGATTGAACCCTTCATCCAATAGTATGTTCGATGTTTTTAGGTCCCTGTAAATAACAGGAGGGTCAGCTTCGTTATGCAGGAAGTTCAATCCTTGGGCTGCACCAGCTGCTATTTGCATTCTCACATTCCAATCCAGTGGCTCCATGTCAGGTTTAAGATCTGTATCATAACAAGAAAGGTTACTAACTGTGGTGGCTCAGCTCCTAAATGATGAGCAAATAAGCAAATACTGAACTATTTTTCACTTAGATTGTGTAAAAACATGAATAATGGAAGAAAAGAAACTACATTATGGGTGTGTTTGGATTGAGTGATTGGATTTGGGGTGGGGATTTGGAGGAAGTATTTGAAATGACACCTAAAATGGAATCATTAGAAATCCACCGTAGTTATGTATAGCTCAAAGTGAATGTCGAGTGATTTGAAACCCATTATAACTTGAATATATCCAAACGAGCTTCATGGATTTGTTGACGAATTTGAAATCCATAGATTTCAAGCCCTTCAATCCAAACACACCCTATATGCATTACCATGAAGATGATCTTCCAAAGATCCCAAAGGCATGTATTCATATACAAGAAGGCGCTGATCGCCCTCGGCACAATAACCAATCAAGTTGACGAGATTAGGATGACGAAGAAGAGAAAGCATGAGAACCTCAACCAGAAACTCCTTATCCCCTTGTACACCAGAATGATTTAGCTGCTTAACTGCAACAGTCTGTCAATAAAGAAACATAAACTGAAGAATTACGTTTTTGATTCGTTTTTTGAAACTTTTTGAAACATCTTGGCAAAAGAAGATTATACCTGGCCAGTTGTTTCTAGCGTTCCCTTATATACAGCCCCGAAACCACCCTCTCCGATACGGGATTCTCCCCTGAAATTATTAGTTGCAGTTGCAAGCTCACGAAAAGAGAATATCGTGGCGCCATTTTTAGCATGATCTTTGTCCTTTGAAACTGACAAATTTGGTTCTGATCTCAAGTTCATCTCAACTGTAAGCATTTTCAGAAGGTCTGGTTTAGAATATGCTAAAACAAATAACAGATAAAGTAATGTGATTGATTGTTCATCAAGTTATAAATTATAGCTTACAAACTATATCAAACATTCTGCACAATGTGACAAGGTTAAGGGTCTTATTAACTTTTGGGATCTACAATCTCAATGCTGGAAAACTTACATAAATTGTAATTACAATTATATACAGAATGCTACCTTTTATATTTTAATAAAAGTAAGTCAACATTCTTGAATCACATGTTCCATCTCTTAGTCTACACTCTACACTAAATAATTCATTCATGCATTTCTGAAGATGATAACTTAGTACAACAAAAAATCGTTCCCAATACTAAAAACCACTATATCATATCCATACTACTGGAAACACCCAAGAAATCAATAATCCAAGAAATGAAACAAAACAGTTACAGTAAAAAAGAAGAAGAAAAAGAGACCCACATAATTAGCACAATAAGTTATGAAATCTGTCCTATTAAACGCAGATCAATAAACGAAAAGAAAAGAAAAAAAATGTGCAGACAAAAAATTAAAGTAATTACCAGAAGATTTATCACAAGACGATGGGTTTCGATCGTCGTTGTCTTGTTCGTTTTTTGATCTTAGCCCTTTCTTTCTTCTACCAAAGCATGGACAAAACCCCATTTTAGAACCCTTTCTTGAAAAACAATTAATCAAATCCACAAATCCGCAGGCTCAGGAATTTAGATTTGCAGTGGGTTTTTACTCGTTTCCATTTACGTGTAGGTCGTTTTTATATGGCCATATTACGGTTATATACATACTTTATTATACGCACACGTGCGGATAGAGACTTAATTAATTAGTGAATATAATATGCCATTTTCTAAATATATTAATCTATGTTTGTTTATGTTTTTAAGTTAGAATTTTGAAAATTTCTCGGGAATGGCCTACCATCGAAATTCGTGTGAAAATGGTAGGTGTTTGTTTATATTTTTAGAATTTAGTTGAAAATTGTAATGTGTCAAATCAATGATGATTGGTTGATATTTAATGATTGAATTAGTTATTTTTGTAATGATTATTTAAATAAATAAATATATATATATATATAAGTGTGTAAAATAATGTATATATTAATTGTAATTGATAAATGTGTAAAATGATTGATGTGTTGATTGATAGGTAGTTAGTATTGGAGATTGAAAAAGTAGAGTTGAAAAAAGAAAATTGAGATGAAAATTTGGTGTGTTAAGTAGATTTAAGATTTTGTGATTTGAAATCTTGAAATTGAATTTCAAAAACATAAACAAACATAATGAAATTTGCATGTTCGTGTTGATGTGATGTGGAGTGGATTAGATAAATGACTTGAATAGAAATCAATATATTTTTCTTTGAATTTGTTTGAATTACAATTAAATTGTATAAAATATGTTTGAATTTGTTTAGGGATGACAATGTGACCCGGAAATATTGAAATCCGTCCCCAACTCGTCCCGATGAGTCCGGGTCCGAGTCCAAAAAAACGGGACGGGTCCGGGAATGGGTATTAAATATCAAGACCCGACCGGGTCCGGGATGGGTCATGAGTCTAGCACATACCCGTCCCGTTCCCCGACCGGACTCGTCCCGTATAATAATTATTATGATTATTTCATTATATATATTATTTATTATTTATTTTATAAAATTAATAGTTGTCTTAAGTTTTCTCTGTTTTTCCATTCCACTACCAAGGCAACAATTCTGCTCAGTCTCAAATTGTCAAATTGTCGCTAAGTCTCAAAGTCTAAATCAGTTTTACATATTTAAATTGTGTTTCGTGTTCGTATGAATGATTTGAGTCTTTTGTGATTGTATTTTAATGTGTGTTTTAGAGTTTAAATTCATTTGAATGTATTTGTTTGACAAAAAAAAGAAAAAACTAAATTTGTACCGGGTCCGGGTGGGTTCGGGACGGGTAGGACCCAGACTCGCGGAAAATGGCCGGGTCGGGACGAGTCCGGGTCTTAATATTTATGAACGGGACGGGTCATGAGTCTTGTCATACCCGTCCCGAACCCGTCCCATTGCCATCCATAAATTTGTTTGATAATTTGATTGATAATATATAAAATATGTTTGAATTAGCGTACACGAGTCGAAGTCAAGTAGTATGATTTTTCTACACGTGTTTTTACTATATTTCACAAATCGAACCGGGTTTCAAAATTTACGAATAAAAAAACTATTCAAGCTTAATCTAATAAGTTGACAAACTGAAGTCGAACAAATTTTTAATAATTGAACTCGAATTGAGTATTAAGTTATATGTTCAATTTCCGGTCCTAGGTGTAATGCTATTATTCCTTTTGTTTAATGAAAAAAAAAACATATTCCCTTTTTCACTAGTTTTAGAATTATAAAAGTTATTACAATTATTTAAATTATCAATTATAAAAATAAATGAATTAAGAATATTAATTTTCATTAACCTATTTTTTTGTCATATACATTTGTGAATTTTGACAAATGTGTTTGGATTCACTCTTTAGCACTATAATTAGTCATTTAGTAAAATATATTCTTTACAGTATAATGTGATTTCAAAAAACATTTTTATGTGATATTTCATATTTTTCTAATAATAAGCATTTTTATGTGATTTTATATTTGTCATGAAAATTATATATTTTGAACTTTATGGTTGCCACTCTAATTTTTGCCGAATTTTACATAATTTCATAATATATTTCACTTATCGAATACTATTCGAGAGTATGAATGCAAAATTAAAATGAAAATTTGACGTAAACGCATGTAAGAGAAGTGTAAAGACATATAATGTTGCATAAGTCGTGATTTTGTGAATCTTTAGTCTCATCGTTTTAATGGTTAATTTGATCACGTCCTTTGATTACGCAGATTGAGTTGTTTTTGTATTAATGGTTAATTATTTTAGATCAGTAGCCGGTTAGTAGCTTAATTAGTTGGTACATTTAATTTTCTTTTTCTTTCTATTTTAGGATTAAATTATTGTATAAGTAGAATAATCACAAATTAATATAAAGATAAAAAGGAAAAAAAGTAATTTTTAGTTTTAGTCTTTTCTCACAAATTCTAGGATAACTCGAATAAAAACACTTGTTATCTTCGTAGTTTATAACATGTTATACTAGAAATCGGTACAAAAAATATATTTCAAATAAAATACATAATTGTTCTCCCGAAGTGTATGAAAATTGAAATATTATTAAGAAACGTTTCACATGAAGTAATTTATTAATCAAAAGTAAACTTTAATTCATTGACTATTTTGTGCAATTATGGAATTATAAACTTTTTTTTTTCTTTTCAAAGTAGACACATGAGACTTTCTGAAAATGCATGACTCATTATCTAAAAACTTCTAGTACGAAACATTGTTATCTTCATAATAGAGCTAACATTTGTCGATTGTTCTGAGCGACATACACAAGAAAATCCACAATGCACTCCATAATGCTCGTAATCATAAAACCTCTCTTTAATTTCAAAATCCTGATATATTTATATATATATATATATAAAACGTCTCTTTAGTTCCTGATATACATAAAAAAATGTCTCTTTAGTTCTTGATATATATATTGAAAAAACGATTCTTTAGTTTCAAAATCCTGATATATATGACGTCTGTTTTGAAATTAAACTTGAACTAATTAAACGTTAGGATTTAACCCAAAATCCGTAAATAGGCATATATATATATATATATATATATAGTCCCAAACTTTACTGAATTTGCACATAAACTCAGTAATTGAAGAGCTTTAGGTTGTGTGGTATAGGAATGGAATACCAGCTGAAAAGTACATAATAGTGCGATTGTACAGTTGGTAATGCTTGTCCGCACTCTTGCAAAAGAAATCAAAGGTTTTATGCACTTTTTTGCATGAGCCCTTTAACACATTCTATATTATCACAACATTACAAAAGTTGGGTTCACGTACAAATATACATATATATAATGTAAACTAATCTTTTTAAAATTAAACATTATTTGTGTTACAAGTTCATGCATACAATCATTAACCTTTATACATTTACTATATATGTATCCACAAAAATTAATTTATTTCTTTTATACCCCTTATAGTTAGTGTATTTTGACAAACACCTTCATAATGTAACAAACAGAAACTTAAGCACAAAGAAATAAACAGGAAATAAAAGATAATCTGGTCCCATAAACAATTTTCTTTTCCCCCAAAAAGTTTTGCATTTAATTTTCTTATTATTTAACATTCAATTTCCCTGCTTCAAAACCTTCTCATGCATTGCTTACTACTATTTCTATCTCTATATCTCTCTGAAACACAGTGCAATAAAAAATGGCACTCTTAGCATTAATTTCCTTACAATGTTTCATCTTCGTCTTCTTCATCATGTCTGTATATTCCTCAACAGATACGTTCATCTATGGCGGCTGCTCACAGATTAAATATACACCTGAATCTCCGTACGAATCGAATCTTAACTCACTCCTCACTTCTCTTGTCAACTCAGCCACTTACTCTGCATACAACAAGTTCTCTATAATGGGTTCAAGCCCAAACGACGTCGTTTACGGCCTTTACCAATGTCGGGCAGACTTAGCCATGCCCGACTGCGCCACCTGCGTGGCCCAGGCCGTGACCCGGCTCAGCCCGTTATGCCCCCAGGCATGCGGCGGCGCCGTACAGCTCGACGGCTGCTTTGTGAAATACGACAACGTCTCTTTCATAGGGGTGGAGGACAAGGGCGTGGTGATGAAGAAATGTGGGCCGTCGGATGGGTTTAATGCGGAGGAAATGAGCCGCCGTGATGCGGTGCTGGCCGGGTTGAATGGGGCGGGTGGGCCGTACCGGGTCGGAGGGTCCGTGGATGTTCAAGGGGTGGCGCAGTGTGTTGGGGACTTGAGTGTGGGGCAGTGTCAGGACTGTTTGACGGAGGCGATACGGCGGTTGAAGGCGGAGTGCGGCGGCGCTGTATTTGGGGATATGTTCTTGGCCAAGTGTTATGCTAGGTACTCCACTAGTGGGGCCCATGCTTATGCAATATCCAACAACCATGGTACGTAGGATATTCTATTCTTCTTTCTATTTTTAAAAACAAATTTAATTAAAAAGTGAGAAAGAATACATAATAGGGAAGAAAAAAAAAAGAGATAAAAAACATAATTTAAAAGGAAAAGATATTTTTTTAATTTTAGATGTTACTCATGATATGATTGTGCATTTTTGGTTCTAAATTCCATGAATTTTTTGCTTATTTAATTCCACACTCAACAAAATTAATAAATTATGTGAGCTGATTTAATGAAAAAACAAATATATATAACCCGACAACGACTTAATCTCAATATATCATCCACTAATTATCTCTCAAAATAAGTCATTAACCACTAACGATCACATGACACTCACGAAATTAAGTGAACCAAAAAATAACGATTTCGATTAAAATTGTAATATTTTTCATTGCAGATTCCTCAGATCATAGTGAGTCTGAGAAGACATTTGCTATAATTATTGGATTATTGGCTGGTGTTGCTTTGGTCATCATTTTCCTCACTTTTGTAAGCAGATTGTTTGTAAGAAATGGTGAGTTTTTTTGTGTTGTAACTTTTAATTTAAATTATTTAAAATTCGCATTTAGATCGAATGATTTGGATTTAAAGGACGAGTATATGCTAATAACTGCAACATATTATTATTCTGAATTTATAATATTTACATCTTAAAATGTTAAGCATTTTATGTGTCATAATTAATTGTTCCATCATGTTTACGTAGCCTTTATTAATTATTTGTCTACTTTTGCTTTTTGCAGGAAAATAAAAGGAGGAAAATAAGTGAGCAAAACATTTGTGTTATTGCTGTCATTTTATTTGTAGATTTGCTTTCTTATTATCTCTTTTGCCTTTACATTGCTATCATGATGATTAACTTTGCTTATTTTTTTTAAATTTTTTTTTATAAATCACTATGAATTTAAGAAGAAAAAGGGGATAAAGTTGTATTGTCTAAATGTGAATAAAAATGGGATCTTCTTTTTGTGGTGGTGTTGTATGATTAATTGAAGGGCTTTATTTTTATTTTTTTTATTTTTTTTGAGAAAAATATTTGAAATATATTATTCAAATTAAAGATCTACAATTAAAGTGTTTGCTGCAAGATAAAGGAGGCAAAGAATATACTTTAAAAAGATCAAATAATATAGTGAGCTACTTTATTTTGGAAACATTTAACAAAATAAAATGATATCAATAAAAGGAATGTCGTCTAAAATAGAACATGCTACAAATGACATAATGTCATTCAGATGTTAGTATAATGTATTAACTGATAATTTAATATATAATCCATTTTATGACCATAACTTGAAATTTAAACCATCACCGTGATAATTAGAGATGAGCAAAATTACATCTATAATCCTGTGGGATGGGTTATGAGCAACTATTTCATGCGTCATTTTGAATCGAGATATATAATTTTTATATCTTTGTTTGAAGTTTGAACAACTATTTCATGCATTGTGTCGCTCTGAATTGAGATATGTAATTTTTTATGTCTGTTAAAATATTGACGGATAAATGTAATTTAGTTGTGAATATATTGTATAATTATAAAAATTTAAAATTGTGTTCTTTGTAAGAGAAATGCCAATTAAATCAATTTCATGAAAATTTGAGATTTTTAAAAAGATATATAATTTGTGTAGTATTTTCTTAGAAATGTCAAATACATATATATTTAATAAAAAACATCTTTAAAAACAACAACTGAGAATTGAAAAATAAACTTACATCCAATCAAGATTGGACCTAACAATTCTCTTACATTTCTTAGTAACTGTGGAAGTTGGTAAGAAAAATAATTGTGTACTGGGATGACTTGCTCATGCCTGAGAATTGTTTTTTGAAAGGTTATCAGAAAAAGCACTTTTAGGAGTTAGAAAGTGATGTTAAAAGTATGTAGAGATGGTGATTTTAAGAGAAAAATATGTAATAATTAAAATATTATGATATGTTTTTTATTTTGAAAATTTTATTTAGAAAACATGTTTAGATATTGGTTTTCATAAATGTATCCCAATCAAAATTATTGATTTATATTAAAAAAATTAGCAAAATAATTTATTTTGTATTAAAATATATAATTAATTTAACTTTTTATGTTAAAAAAATAGCCAGGTGAATTCCTTTTAATGGAGATGAGTGGGCCTAAGCGTACGTTGATGTGTTAAAATGTGTAAGTTGGTTTAACTCTCTTGTGTGATTTGCAAATTATTATACAAAAGTGAGGTTTATTCAGTGCACATTTAAAGATAGCTGAGTGTGAAAGTGTTCTTAATTATAACAAAATGTACATACATTATAAATATGAATTATATAATTTTGGTGTATATTCTTGGTCGATCCTTTGTTATAAACTTTATAGCTTTATATATATATATAATACTTAGATGCTAAGATTTTGATAATGGAGAAATAATGAGTTGTGAGTCATAAAGGGTTTGAAATATTGATGTGAACTTTTCTTCCAATCAACTTTTACTAGGCCGGTGCTCTTAATTTGTTACAATAAATATTTAACATAATAATAAAATAAAGTTGTAAAGTTATCTTTAACACATCAAAGTCTAAATAAAGTATTATCTCTTTAAAAATAAGTACTGATTTGTTAGGTGTAAACAATGCCCTTGGATATATAGTTAATATTTTAATCGTAAAATTTCTTTTCTTTCTATATAATTCGTAATCTTATTTTAGTAAACGAACCAAAAATCCTAAAATATAGTATCCTATTGACAGGCATCTTACTTTCATAAGAAATTTTTAATTTTGAATGAAATTATAATCGATTTACACAATGTTTTCATTTATGTTTGTGTTTTCATTATATAATTTAAATTAATTCTTATTTGGCTTCTATTTTTTTATTTACTTAACAAAAAAATTAGTTTCTTTTTCTTTTTTTTCAACAAAAAGTCAGTAACATATTTCTCTTTTATTTTAATATGTATGTGTTTATATCTTACTTAATAATTATTTTTGAAAGTTAGAAATGAGTCTGAAATAGAAATTCAATAACTTCATACCCATTTTCTCCATATGAAAAGTAATTCGTAACAATAATCTGTATTTTATAAAAACAAAAAAAATTGGGCTTGTATGGTTTTGTTTCAAAAAGCAATTCTCAATTTTTTTAGTCCCAAAATTTTCGTGTAGAAGGTTTTGGGTTCAAGTTACTAGTTAAATCCTTATTTTAGCTAAAACAAAATCAAATATGTTTTTAAGCCAAAAGACTGATAAGTGATATATGTACTGAGTTCTTGATTTATATATTAACATTTCACTCAATTAATTTATCTTATAATTATAAATTATTTATATAATCACATTTTAAGTGCATTATTGTTAAATTAGGTATTCAATAAATGTATGATAATCATGTAATTTATAATCACAAAAATACTCAAATTGATGGAAATATCTGTATAGTATTTAAATAGATGTCATATGTCAAAAAATAAGTGAAATATTTTAATATTATTCAATCAAAATATGAGTTAACAATAATCTATATATATGATAGGGATTTAGTGCACCATCTTTCTAGGTTATTGGCAAAGTATATATACCTCATAACATCTAAGAATCATCGACGACATTCATGATAAAGTACAATAATTATCTAAGGCAAAGTATCATGTGCAATTTTTTATAATGTCCCTAAAACAAATACTAGTATGCAAATTAAGAATTGGTTCACATAGATACTAATATTTGTATATAAATAAGAGAGACTAAAATTATTTTTAGGGTTATTAAAAAACTAAATTATAGAATCATAATATTAATTGAATTCAGGTAGACTTATACCGTTTGAGCTTTGAGTTTATAGTAAAAATTATCTGGGTTCAAAAGGTTTAACTTTAGTATTAATTGAACCAAAATACAACAATTTTTTATATAATGCAAATCTTAACGATGACAACATCACTTGATACTATTTACTTTGGATAATTATTTAATTCAAATTACGTAATTATAATGAAATAATTAATTTGTACATTTTTATTTGTAATATTTTAATTTTGCAATTTCATAAAAATATCTACAACCATGCTACCACGTGGCGCATGTGCACAATACTAAACACAAAGTAGCCCAGCCCAATCGACTTAAAGCCCAAATAGGCCCATTAAAGATGCTTTTCTTAACTCGCTCACCTTTCTTCAAACTTCATTTCATCCTCATTTCTCTACGATTTCCCCAAAAGCTCAGATCAAATCCAAAATGGCATTAGAGTGGGTAGTTTTAGGATACGCCGCCGGCGCAGAAGCCGTGATGGTCCTCCTCTTGACCCTACCCGGGCTTGACCCGCTCCGTAAGGGCCTCATCGCCGTTACCCGTAACCTCCTGAAGCCGTTCCTGTCGGTTGTCCCCTTCTGCCTATTCCTGTTAATGGATATCTACTGGAAGTACGAGAATCGACCCAGTTGCGAGTCCGATTCGTGCTCCCCGTCGGAGCATCTGCGCCACCAGAAATCCATCATGAAATCGCAGCGCAACGCGCTTTTGATCGCTTCCGCGCTCATGTTCTACTGGATTCTCTACTCTGTTACCGGTCTCGTTGTCAAGATCGATCAATTGAACAAGCGGATCGAGAAGCTCAAGGCTCAGGATTGATTGATTGATTTTGGTGCACTCTTGTTGTTGGTATCTCATATCTGTTTTCGTTACTCTTTGAATTTAGGAACTTTTATGAATTTCGTGTTTATGTATGGTACTCCTGTTCTGTGTGTTTTAAACTCGTTACACGAATAATTCTCTAGGCTGATTTCAGGAATTTAAGTTTGGTTTTTTTGCTTGTCTTTTTTCTATGGTTATTGCTGTCTCAATTTTGGGGGTTTTGAGTATTGCAAATTTGTAGCTGTTTCTTATTAGGCTCTAGCTCAGTTCGCGGGCAAAATGGGTTTTATTTATCACCCACATAGTAAAAAATCTAGGTTGTTTGTTGACAAGAGGTGGATTAACTTTCCTTTCGTGATAGTCATCGTCCGTGTTATTCATTGACAAGAGTTCAGTATGGTGAAATTCTTTGAACAGTTGCCGCATTTTAGCTTATAAGACGGACTAACTGGTATGTGATCCAGATATGACTGTAACCCCATTGATACTGATAGATAAGATATCGAGTGGGTAAAACTCACTATCTTATTTTTGTGTTGGGTTATGAAATTGTAGGCTTTGAGGTATAATCACTGTAGGAACCCGTGACTGGTAATAGATCTCACTGCCCATGGGTAGTAGTAAATAGAGGGTTGAGTTACGGGTTTGCCCAATGGTGATTATAAGTTTTGCTGCAGGGCAATTCTTGTGTTCATGTCCATAGTTGATAGCTATACTGGTTGCCCGTTCTCTTTTTGTGAAAAAGAAAAAGAACGTATAGTCATCAGTTTGTCGTAAGTTCAGAACAGCGTAAATCTTGATTGGATAGTGAACTTTGCCAAATTAGTTGCTTCTTAAAAAAAAAACATGCATCAGTTCTGTTACCTCAGGCTTTAGGCTTAGTGCAATAAGAATAACTGTGGTTGCATTAACTTTATCTCTTGATAATTGGTGTGGCTTACTGTAATTTACCTTGTGCTGGTGTGAGTAGTTTGAGGGATATACATGTTCTGCTAACCGGTGTATTTTACCCTGTCTTTCACAGTTTCACTGTAATGAATCCTAGCCTAGGTTATGTGTTTGGTTAACTATTGAACCAAATGGTGGATTGCATGAACTTTTTGTATGTTTTTGTTCTATTATATACTTATGCTGCTCTAATACGAATCGGTTATTGTTTTGTTTTATCGTTTCTTTGAAATAAGGTTCAGGAAAAACAGATTAAGCGTATACGACTATATGTTTGTATATCATACATTTGACCAGTATTTGATAGGCAATACTGATTTTGAATGAGTGTGCTCTAGAACCTCAAGGGTGTGTTTGGATTGAGTGATTTGAATTTGGTGAGAGGATTTGGAGGAAAGATTTTAGTCGTTTGAAAACCACCGTAGTTATGGAGAAAATGGCTCTAAATGAAAGATTTGAAATCCATTATAACTTGTATACATCCAAACGAATTTTATGAATTTGTTAATGAATTTGAAATTCATAGATTTCAAATCCTTCAAACCAAACACCCCCCAAAAGATTTCATGTGATAGTTTTGTTCTCTTTGTAGGCTTCTTAGATAATGCTAGTTCCAAGCCTTTTAATTTGTGAATGAATACTTTTAAGTCGATTTCTTACATGATTCCGAGTATACCTTTGGGCCTTTTCATTTGTGGGCTTGACCGTTTCTTTAAGTCAATTAATGGGTTGAACTATCTTAACGTGTTGAAGTGGGTTTGCTGTGATATATGGAATTAAAGAATCGCCACATAAACTAACTATAATATAAATATAGTTTATTATAAAAATATATACTTTTATATATATATATATATTAATTTTTATTTTTATTTATTTTTAATAGACAATCATGTTATCATAATTTCTCAAAATTACCATTCTCGTGCTGCTCTCAATTCGACTTTGTGTAACTTAGATCCAAATCCTAACTTAAAAAGAGAGTAAAATTTAATTGAAATGAGAGATAATTGTATGCGGGAATATGTAGCGAAAATTTGAACTTGAAATATTTTCTGTAAAATTTAAGTTGATTCAAGTGTTTTTTAATTTTCTAGTAATCTATAAAGTGAAAATGTGATTCAAAAACAAAATATAAATAGCCTAACACTCTTTCAATTAATTGTGCCTTGTCCACAATATCGTACACTATGACATAGAAAAGGGATATGTGATGTTCATTATTCATATAATTAATACTTTTGTCCAAAAACTATATAATTATTAAATTAAATTTAGTAAAGTCTAAGATTATACAATTTCGAGACAATAAATCGACAAATTTTAGAAAAGAAATCCGAAAAGAAAATTAGAATTAAATAACAGCCCAGCCCAGCCCCATTGTGCTGGCAATAAATGGCACATGAATGTGAATAAATGCGGTGGCTCTAATTGGAATAAATTATATTCCAATTTCCAATCTGGAATTAAAATTAATTCTAAAATCCAGCTCTTAAAACAAGGTTACCAACGTCACTGCAAGTCAACCAAAAATCTCTTGCGAGCCTGTTCCACTCTAAGCCGGCTAATTATCTATTCAAAATTAAACTATTTCTTTAGGATTCAATTCTCACATTCATATAATAAATTACTTTATTTTATAATAAATATACTCGTACCATCTATTATATATCTATTATATATAAGAAATACGGAGCTGTTAACTTTAGGATGTAAAATAGGTAAAACTTGCTCTTGTATAATAGAATGTAAATCATATAAGATAGTTAAAAATCAATTCAAGACGCTCATAGCTGTACTCACAATAAAAAAAAACAAACGGTAGACATTTTTCAGGGAAAATTGAACTTGTTGCTAAAACCACAAAATTTAGATATCGGACAAACGTTATTAAGAGTTGGGACTAATATACTTATAATTTAATTTACCAATTGTCAAATCAACTTACCAAAAATAAAACAGACAAATTATTTCTTGATTTTTGCTTATATTTTGGTTGGCAAGAATTAGGAGTAGAAGGAAACTCAAGTGTTGGTTAATTCCTATTCTAATTGTGTTTATTGTACTCTAAGACACTCCAAACTTCTACCAAATTGGATGTGTAATTATTACACAATTTCGTACTATTATTGATCATAGGGTTTTGAATTTTCTTCAACACTTTAGGGTTGCAATTGGTCCAGTTCAAGTGACTGAACTTACTTGACTTTGATTTGGCATATTTTTGAGTAATGATATTATTGTTTTTATTTATAGAAAAAAGAAATTATGAGTCCTTAGATTAAATTCCACATGAATGTATGTTTTTATTTATTTTCATAATAATTATCAATTGACTATTAACATTGCACAAATCCATCTTTAAAATCATATGATATTTTTATTTTTGGAATACTGGTGACAATTTGATATTTTCAATTCGTTGAACTTAATTTGCAAAAATCGAACCACAAGAGAGATAATTTGATTGAATTTGTTAGAAAATGGATCTCTTTGCAACAATGAGGACCATTTGGTAATCCACTTTAGATTTGTTCCGATCAAATATTGCTTGTTTAAATAAAAATAAAAATATCGATAATAAGTGAATCTAAAATATAAAGAGTAATGCATAAAATAATAGAAAAATAAATTATATAGATCATTAATATAAACATGTCATTTTTTTTTCCAAACTTGTTAGTCCAATTTTTTAGAACACTTAGACGATAATAATAAAATAAATTGAATATTATTAACAACATCTAAAAAAATAAAACAACCCCAATGTATATTTTCTCCAGCATATCAATTATACACAATTAATAATTATCAAAAAATAAATCACAGATTTTTTTCTTAGTTGTACTAAAATTATAGTGGAAAAATAAATATAGAATTACATAAACAAAAAAGTGGACCCATAAATAAGAAACAATAAATTTAATACAACACACCATAATGGCCCTTTTGCCTTTTAACGGTTCACAGTCTGTCCTTTTTCCTCTCTCAAATAAACCCCTCTCACTATCAAGACTCAGACAATAAACACACTAACATGAAACGCACTCCTTAATCTCCTCAAAAAAATCCCACAAAAATCGTTAGAAAATAATGGGGCAGTTTAATTTCTACCACCATTACCTTCTCCTCGCCGCCGTCGTTCTCCTCCACCTCTTACCCTCCGCCGCGCCGGACATTGCCTCCGACCGCGCCGCTCTTCTATCCCTACGCGCTGCCGTGGGCGGCCGCGTCCTCCTATGGAACCTCTCAAACCCCACCCCCTGCTCGTGGTCCGGCGTCATCTGTTCGCAGGGGAATGCCTCAGTCATCGAGCTTCATTTCCCCGGAATGGGACTTTCCGGTCAAATTCCGGCGAACTCCTTCTCAAACATGACGAATCTGACCACTCTCAGCCTCCGTTACAACGCCCTCTCCGGCCCACTTCCGGCGGAACTCTTTTCTTCACTTGTTTCCCTCCGAAACCTTTATTTGCAACACAATTTCTTCACTGGTGAAATCCCGGATACTCTGTTCTCGCTCACATCACTTGTGCGGGTTAATCTGGCGGAAAACAATTTTTCCGGCCAGATTTCGCCTTCATTCAACAATCTAACTCGTTTAGGAACGCTTTACTTGCAAAATAACCACTTTTCAGGCCCCATCCCCGATCTAAATCAACCCAGTCTAGTTCAATTCAACGTTTCGAATAACAATCTCACCGGCCAGATTCCAAGAGGCCTTTCTGGAAAGCCCAGAAACTCATTTCTCGGAAACTCACTCTGTGGTGAACCCTTGAATTCTTGCGGAACCGAAAACCATAAGAAAAAACTATCCGGTGGGGCAATCGCCGGGATCATAATCGGGTCCATTCTCGGGTTTCTACTAATCTTATTGCTCTTATTCTGTTTATGTAGAATTCTTTTCGCCCGAAAGGGATCGAAATCAAAGGAGTCGGGTGTTGTTTCCACGGAAAAAGCACTCGAAATCCCAAAACCGGCAGATAATTCAGGCGAAAAGGACGAAACAAGTACTAGTTTTGCAGCTGCAATGGGGGCTAAGGATAAAGTAAAAGATGAGGCCAATGTACTTAGTGATGGGAAAAAAAAGCTAGTCTTTTTGGGCAAAACAGGGTGGAATTTCGATTTAGAGGATCTTTTGAGGGCTTCGGCTGAGGTTTTGGGGAAGGGTACTTTTGGGACGGCGTATAAGGCGGTGATGGAAAACGGGGTGGCTGTGGCTGTGAAGAGATTAAGAGATGTTAGTTTGGGTGAGAAAGAGTTTAGGGAAAAAATGGAAGAAATTGGAAGAATGGATAATGAAAATTTGGTCCCTTTAAGGGCTTATTACTATACTAGGGATGAAAAGCTTCTTGTGTATGATTATTTGCCAATGGGGAGTTTGTCTGCACTCTTACATGGTGAGAAATGTTTTGATCTTACATTACATGTTATGCTCTATTGTCTGAATTTGATCCATTTCTCTTTAGTTTTCTTGCAATGATTTAGTTTTGGTTCATTCTTTTGGTCCATCTTGGTTGCTTTGTTGTTTGATTTTGATCTGTCTTTTGGGTTTTGGTTACAAATTGTTTATGCAATTGGAGGTTTGATCTTGAATGATTCTTTGATGTTTTTAATTGCAATGAGTAGTATAAAATGCAATTAAGAATGCATAAATGATTTGAGATTTGCTTCCAACGGCATAATTTTCTTCTTATTTGTCACTTTCCTTTGATCTGGTTTTTTAATTTTTTATTTGGTATTCAAGTATATGGCTAACCAGGCTGTAAACATTTGTCTTACATTGGTTACAATTGAAAGATCAAAGCAATTTTTTATATGTTTGGTATACATTTTCAAAACCCTTTGGATCCCTAACTTGTTATGAGATTTTTCGAGTATGATAAAAATCAGTCATTTTGTAATAGTTCCACAATTCAAGTTACTCTAAAATCTCGGTATTTTCACGACCAGATTGTCAATTCGTATATAAAAGTAATCTTACCTCGCGGGATCATACTTCAGTTTCACAAGGGTATTTTAGTCATTTATAGTATGTGCACGTAATTTTCATTCGATATTCATCTCTTGCATCACTCCAAACATTTTGCAAGAACAAATTCGTTTTCAAAACCGAATTTGACCTCGCGGGATCCAACTTCAGTCTCACAAGGGTATTTTAGTCATTTTACAGTATGCGCATGTAATTTTCTCTCGATATGCATCTCTCAAATCGCTCCAAACATTTTGTAAGAACAAATTCGTTTTCAAAACCGAATTTTTATTCTCTTTTCATGTTTTGCAGGCAACAAGGGAGCTGGAAGAACACCATTGAACTGGGAAACAAGGGCCAGGATCGCCCTCGGATCCGCCCGAGGAATCTCGTACCTCCATTCTCACGGCCCAACCATCTCCCACGGCAACATCAAGTCATCAAACATCCTCCTAACCAAATCGTACGAATCCCGGGTCTCGGATTTCGGCCTCGCTCAGCTGGCGGGCCCCTCATCCACGCCCAACCGCGTGGCCGGGTACCGGGCCCCAGAGGTAACGGACCCACGAAAAGTCTCTCAGAAAGCAGATGTTTACAGTTTCGGAGTGTTGCTGTTGGAACTGCTAACGGGTAAAGCCCCGTCCCATTCGTTGATGAACGAGGACGGGGTTGACCTGCCGAGGTGGGTCCAGTCCGTGGTTCGTGAAGAGTGGACCGCCGAAGTGTTTGACATTGAACTACTTAGGTATCAAAATGTTGAGGAGGATATGGTTCAGCTTTTGCAGCTAGCAGTTGATTGCACTGAGCAGTATCCGGATAAACGGCCCTCGATGGTCGAGGTTGTCGGAAAAGTCGAGGGGATTTGTCGATCGAGTTTACGGGATCAAAGTGGTGATATTGTTGATGCTGAGGAAGAATGACAAATTGGGTTCTAAATTTTTTTTTTTTTTTTTTTATGTTAGATAATTGAATTTGTGGTTTTTTTTTTTTTGATTGATGGGGTTATTTGATTGAGAATGTGGTGTGAATTTGTGAAGTTTTTATTCTTTTATTGTCTTTTTTTGGTTTCTTGAGGTAATGAACTGTATAATATTTGTCAGTTTTATTCTTGTTGAGCTGGTGAATGTTTGATATTAGACATTATTTTTTCTAGTTTAGGGCTTTTTCTCTTTTTCTTTTTATATTTAAAATGTTATATAACTAATATGAGGGCAATATTATATATACATATATATATATATATATATAATTAAGCATTGCCATGTGATATTATTCTGTTTGTTTCTTACAAAAAGAAATCAACAGAGAGAAGTTCCCAACCACTTTCTTCTTATATAATAAGGAAATCAATAGAAGGACATCTAATATCTATGTTAAAAAATATGTTTTCTCATCAAATTTTGACCAAATCTTTTCCTTGGAATAATCAAATAATCAATATAAAGTTCCTATAATTAAACTTTAAATCGTTAATATTTTGTTTGGTTCAAGGAAATGGCTAGCAAAAATAAAAAAATAACACCAACACTTAGTTTGATTACCAGAGAAAAGGAAAAGAGACAAAATAGGAAAAAAAATTTAATGTTAGTTTGTTAGAATTCATTTTCGTCACCATTTGGAAACTGATGCTTTGTTTGGTGCGAGTAAATTGCTAGAAAATTATTTTTCCTTATTTTGTTACTAAATAAACAAAAAGATGAGGAAAGATATAATCTGTCTATAACATGTGACCCACATTTGTCCCACAATTCCTTGATTTTGACTGGATTTGATTTGACCCAAAAATATATTTTTGAGAATTTAGAATTTTTATTATTATTGACAAAATAATTTAATGACTCACTTTTCCAAAATTTAAAATTTCTGAACTTTTTGAAAATAATATTAGACTAATCGTAACTAAACCTTCCGGAATTAGTTATTCTATTATATAATTTAAAATGATCACCAACCAATGTTTCAATCTCTTTTTTATCGGTCTATTCTGCCGCTTCTACTCTGAGTTTGCCAATTATGTGCAAGACTGATTTAATTATCTTGTATGATTTACAAACTATTAAATAAATACAAAATTACTTGATACGCACATTAAAAGTAGCGGTGACGAGTTTCGCTCGTAATAAAAAAAAATCTATTTTCTATGTGAACAAGGTGGACAAGTTACTTTTGCTAAGTAGATTTTCCTCCATATTTAAGTCTTTAATCACCTTTATTAAGCCTTAATGATTTTGCCCACTATTAGTCAAACCTCATTTATGAAATATGCTAATTTGTGCAATGCATTTGCTAAAAAAACTACTAATTAAATCATTAATTGTCAAGGATATGTTAGTTAGAAGTTACAATACAAACTAAAATTTCTTTAATACCTCCCCTTAATTTTAGTCTAAATGTTAGTAACCCCCATATTTGAAAACCATTATAATGGCCAATAATATTATGTCCTCCCTATAAAGTCAACTAGCTTGTGACCCGTGCTATGCACGATCCAGTATAGTTTATAAGATTAATATTATTTTGTTCAAATTTAAAATATATTATTGTGTAATTTTATTTTTTTAGAATAAAATTAAAGATTCTTCTCATAAAATCATACAAAATAATAGTTATAAAGCTAATAAAATTCAGTGCTTAACCAAATAATAAAAAATCAACATTTATTTTAATCATTTTAAAAATATAAAAAGAAAAAAAATCAAAACAACACACACAACTTAAAATACCAAAATAATATATTAAAGTTCAATTGTGAAAAAAAATATTATAAAGAAAAAATCTTTCGACCAAGCCATGTAAATCGAAATAGCATAAGGGAATAAATGAAGGAATTATCATCAATTCAATACTAAAATAAAAAAGAATATTGGAACTTTTTTAAAAGATTTTCAAAGAGGAATATATACAGTAATTATCATCAATTTAACATTAAAAAAAATATATTAGAATTTTTTAAAAGATATCTAAATGAAAATCTTTTATTGTAGTTTAGCAAAACAAATTTAACAGTTGGACCCAAGTATTCTTCACAAACTCTCACATTTCAATATAATATAGGACAAAGAAAATTTTATTTACAACAATGAACACTTTTTAAAATAAGCAACACCAAAATGGAAAAGAAAAAAAAACAAAACAAAAATTTACCAAAATAGTGAATAAAAAAAGAGTGTTCATACATGTAGATTATATGCATATTTATTGAGAAAAAATAATTTACAATTAATTTATATTTTATTTATGAAATTCGGAATTATTAAATATGTGTACTGTGGAATTGATGGTGATTTTATGAAGTATTAGAAAATATGGACATTCCAAATGCTTAGCATTAGTAATTTAAATATAAAGAAAATTATATTAAATTATGAAAGTGATTTACCTTGGTGAATTCCAAGAAGATGAGCTCTAGAGAAATAAAAAAAGTGAGGTTAAATAATAAAAAACTTATATGAGTATAAAATAGGTGAGTACCTACAATGAATATGAACTTATATGAAAGTACACATATCGGAGGATCAAATGATTAGTCGATTCTTAATACATTTAATCATAATCAAAACTAAAATCAAATATATGAAAAAAAATTGAAAGGAAATAAAATAATTGTCAATATCCAAGCAACAAAATTATAACAAATTTGACTTTTACATCAAAATAAAGATATAATTAAGAAATTAAACTAAAAGAAACAAACAATCATCTTCAACACTAAACTAATTCAAAATAAAAACTAAAATCTATTCAAAAATTATATTAAAGCTGATAAATCCGCCAATATAGTTGAATATGACATATAAAAACAAAAAATATCGATAGATGAAAACCAAATCATTTTAAATAAAAAAAAAATTAATTAGACAAATTTCTTAACTATAAATATGAAATATGAGGAAATATAAAGAAAACAATAGAAGATTAAAATAAAATGAATGTCAAACAATACAATTCAAGAAAACAAAACAATAGAAGATTAAAATAAAATGAATGTCTAACAATACAATTCAAGAAAAACCAAATGAAAGAGAATCGTAATGAATCAAAAAATAACTCGAAACTTATAAATGCAATAAAAATTAACTAACCGTGAATACTTATTTGGATAAGTATAAAAACCATGAATTTTTCTCCTTGAAAGTTCTTGATGAACACCTATTTAAAACTTTAGAAATAAAGAAATGATTTGAAAGTTTTTACACAAAAATTTAGCATATCTTATAAATTCATTATGAGCTCAGTATGGAAAACTCCAATCTTATTATAGAAATTGGAGTGAATTTAATGATGAATAAAATTTAAAATTCAACCCATTCCAAATTAAGGTTGTCTGTTTTAAGTAATAAAAGAGTTGCTATAAATTAGAAGATTGAATCTTGATTGCTTGATTTTTTGAGATTTAGAAAATTAAAGACTTACCATAGCTGTTATCAATTATAAACGCCAAATATGTTATTTTCTCTTTTTTCATGCATATATTATGTCAAATTCAAAATTTCAAATTATAGAGTCAATCAAATCAATGAATAAATCTTTTAACAATTAAAAAAAATTCAAAATTATGAGAAAAAAAATAGATAGCAAAGTGGGTCCCACACCGCTTTGCTATAATATATATATAGATATAGATGCTACCAAATGAGTTACATGTTAATCTCTTTTTAAGCGAGTTCTTGAACATTATTGTACGTCAACAAATAACATTTAAAGTCTCTTATTTCAAAAATGAATTCATATATTAATTGAATATATCAGGCCTCTCTTTATTGTGTATTCTCTATATAATTTAAGAGTATCTATCTACATATACCGAATCCAATATTATTATTGGATTAAATCAAATTATATTTTAGATGCTATTAATATATTTGTTGAGGTATATAATAAATCCATTGATAAGTATTTTTTCGATAAAGGGGTAAAAAAATAATTATATATATTAATGATACTATTTGAGGAAAACAAAACTTTTGATGACGAGAGATTGCACTTTGATTGGTTGTCATTCAACTAAGTGCCACATTCTATCTTTTCTTTACTTTCAAAGTATGCAGAGATCATGCTATCATCTTTGCCAAAAAGTTATAAACAATAATGTCGCTTTTCTTAGAATATATAATTATCAATTGCTAACTTTAAGGACAATATTATAAATAGATCGGATTTAATTAAGACTATTTGTTATAGTCTCTTGAATATTTTAATAAGGGGTATTTTATTGAAATATTTCTTATCCAATCAGCTTAATTAAGCTCGATTTATTATATAATTTTATTTTTGGCCTTTTGGAGTAAGGATAATGAGTATGATACACATGAAAAATAGAGAAAATTCTATAATGCACTGAGTTGAACAGACCGATACATTATAGACCATATATTTTGAAGGGGCATATTCTACTCCATATTTATGATGTATGCTATTTCGAGTTTTTTGGATTCGATGTGACCTAGAATTTTCCGAAAAGAAGTACAACACTGACAGAGAAAAATATAATCTTGGATTCGATGTGATATACAATTTTTCGAAAAGAAACATAGGACATGAAAAAATATAATTATTTTCGGAATTTAAAATTATCATGGTTAATATGTATTAATGAGAGTATGAAAAATCTAATTTTCTAGAAATAATTATAATAGTGATCAAATTTGGAGTCATGAAACATTTATTTAAATTTTTCAATCAATCACAAACCCTACCATGAGTGCATGGATCATGATGATGGTTGTTGTTAGGGATGCTATCATGCAGTCTTAGTTTGTTACTTAACTTTGGTTTAGATTTTGCTTTCCAAGTTGACTAATAGGAGTTAGGAGTAACATCACATTTGCATATAGTAGACTAATAATTATAATTATATTAATATTTTTTAAGTTTTTTTTTTTGTTTTACTTCTAAGAGTAAAATGTAGATTTTCCCTATGTATATAATTTTTTTTTTCACTTTGCTTCCGATTCTAAACCGTGTTTCAATATCCTATTCCACAAATGTAGTTGTGACACGTGTCAAAAATTAAAATATTTACACATATTACACATTCTTTAATAAATATATTTGTAAATTACACATATCACACATCTACATTTGTGGAATAAGAGATTGAAACACAGCTTGAAATAGAAAATCTCATTCTCTTAATATTATCATTATCTATTGATACTTGTCACATATATAGAACTAAGTTACTCTTGTGGGCTTCTAATTGTACCAACTTTCACTTCACTTGCCCATTTTCCTACCTTAATGAGCAAGATCCACCTGTAATAAAAGCCCAATGCAAAGCCCCTAACTTTAAGGCCCAAGTTCTTTATCATTTTTAATTGCATATTCTTACTTATAAAATTTTGTAATAAAAGAATTAGTGATTTTTCATATTCTTTGAAAACCTCTAGAAACACTTAATTTTATTTCTCTATATACATTTCTCAAACAATATATTCTTTAATGCTATTTATTGGATTTCACTCTACACTTATGTTACATATTAAATATCACACACACAATTATATGTAAAACATATTTGATACATTTATTATTGGTTTTTGCTACCACGTGTCCCTTTTCTCCAATTTTTATTATCCATTTTTTCCTCGTACTATTGTCCTGTCACTGTGATATAATTGATAATAATAAAGACATCTAACCTAAAATTGTACTTGAAATTAACCATGTGGTACCGTTCAAAAGGTTTACAAATAAATATAATTAGATTATTACATAAAACTTATTTACAGCATCTTAGAGTACTCTTATATCTTATAGTTTGATTTTACTCTAGAAAGGATTGTAATATCATATTCCATAGAAAAATCGAGAAGTGAAAAATCGGTATGAAAACAATGGTATATAATATTTTTAAATTTTTTCTTAAAAAATTCACCCATTTCCATGAATTAAATTTTATTAGTGAATGCCAATATTACATAAAAAAAATAAAAGTACATACAAAACATTAAATTTGAATAGCTAAAAACTTAATGTGCACCAGTAGTATATTCATGCCACTTGCTTCTTCATCTTCATCTTTACAATATTGAATGAATATTTATGTAAGCACGTTTTTTTTCACTTTGTAAATAGTCCACTATTCATTATATGTGCAGCCCCCACATCCACACAAAATATCCTTTTATAAAATCATCTTCATTCTTTCTTCTTTTTATTACATATTAATAATAATAATAATATGGAGATAGATTTTCTGGGTCTCAATTCCTCCAAGTATAATACTAACACTGAGCAAAAATCTTCCAATGAATACACTGATTCATGTATTTTTTTTTCCCTATTTTTAGAATTTTTTTTTTTGACTTTATATACAATTTATGTAAAGGATACAAATTTAGTACTAAGTCATGTTCTTTTGCAGGCAACCAAGGAATTGAGACATCCTTGTGTCTCAGTACAAGTTCTTCGATCTCCAAGGTTCGATTTTTTGGTTCGTAAATTTAAATAAAAAATACGATAATCTCATGCGATTTGCGATCTTTCGCAGAATAAGACGTTACAATAGTGAAAATGTTCTAAACAAAGAACAAGTATCTACTCTAGGTTGGGTTCCAACCACCGGTTTCCGATTTGACCTAAACGACAAGTCGACAAACTCGAGGTACTTCAAAATCTCACCCCTTCCACGACACTATCGTTCACATCAATAACGTGTCAAATACATAATATCCCGGATAATATATATATATATATATATAATATATATATATATATATATATACATATGACTTGATGTATGATTGGTTAGATTAGTCGTTCAAAGTGATTCTTAGGGAATCCCAATTTCAAGAATATTCACAATCGTCTTATACGAATTCTATGATATGGACGATTGTGGTTTTTCAGGAGACTCTGAATAGGTTTTAGGACAATCACAATCGTTAGGTGCAGATCTTACCACATAAATGATTGTGTTATCTCAAGAGACTTGAACCACCATAGCGGTTCGTTCCTAAATCATGATGCTTTAGGACAATCACAATCATCTAATTCAGGCCTCTCATCATATCAACGGTTGTGATTATCCCACGTTACCAATGGCGGAGCCAGGTATTGAAATTTTTAAAATTTGGGGGGGGGGGCGATAATGTTAAATTTTTTAAAATATACATGTTAAAATTACGTATGTTAAAAATTTTAAAAATTCGGGGGGGGAGGCCGCCCCCCCCAAAACCCCCTGTCTCCGCCTCTGCACGTTACTCTCAATTATCTAGAATGATTTTTGAGAAAATTTCAAGTTTAAGGCGATTTACATTCACAATCGTCTGAGACGATTGTGATTATAAAAAAAAAACCTCGAATTGTGGCTTCAAGTGTATAAATAGGCAACAACAAACAAAAGACTAATCTTGATTGTCATCTTATATTGTAGGAACGTTTCCCAACTCCCATGTTGTACCAATGTTTACAATGGCCCTTCACCCAAAAAGGTCATATTTTTCCCCCAAAATTCTCTTTTTTTTTAAAAAATTTCATTAACAATTCTAGATTTCTTAATTATCTTTCTGCCATGTACAGGCAAATAAAATATGTTCTGCAGGAAATGTATCCAAAGAGCCTTCTTCTGATGCAAGAAAATGCTCAACAAATGGTACTTTTTGCTATTAACTATTGTACCAAATTAAGTTTTGTAATTGATTATTTGATGATTTATTTATGTTGATATGAAAATCTTTTTCATGTAATAAACTAGGTTACACTCCGACAGTTGCTATGGCTAGAAAGGCAACTTTGGCCAGATTTTTGGAGAAGCGGTTGCATAGGTAACCCGATTCTCCCAATATTTATCTTCCGTTTACAGTTCTAAGGTTATGTTTGGATTGAAAGGTTACATATGAGCTAAAAGAATCCGTGACAATTGCATTGCATAATCTTGAATAATTACCACAGATTTTGAAATGTTTTAGCATCCATTTTGAACTATTTTCGCAAACAGGTTTGAAAATTGCTTAAGGCCTCTTTATGAAGTTCAAATCCTTCAATCCAAACACAACCTAAAAGATTTGTGACATATTCAGAAACTCAACCATTGCATGACAAAAAAAGGGTTTCTCATTAGACAATAATTTCAAGGTTATACTGCTAATTTCATCATAATTATGCTATTTTTTCATCTTTGATACAGAATGAATCAAGCAAGGACATCACATATAGGGAAGTCAATGAACACAAGTATTGCAACACAAGGAAAAACAACAGGCAGAAATGAGCAAAGACTTCAGTGAATGGAACAAAACGTTAACGTCTCAAATTGCATATAATACTATTAGAATAACATAAGCCTTAGTTAGTAAAAACGCGTATAATATGCGTATTATAAATGGGATTTTTGAGTATCTGAATTTCTAGTATGAAGAATAAGAGGGCCATGGAAATTCATTGATTGAAATATGCTTAAGTTACAGAGGGAAAGAGAGGACCAAAGGAGATGATTTAAGGGCCTTTATAAAAATTTGTTGTTTACTAAGTAACATTCCTAAAAAATGTAATGTATTTCGTCGTTTTTCATACCGTACGTTTTTTTGCTAGCTGTAAGATACACACACGTACATATCAAGGTACATATCTTTCCTGTCTCCATATTTTTACGCCGATTTTTTCAAAGTAATTTTGAATAAGAATACGAATACGAATATCACAACCACCCCTGTATAATGGTGGACCCCACATGAGTCCCAGTGAGCTCCTAAGAATGACTCTTTCCAGAGCAGCTCAGCTCAGACCTTCTGGTTTAAACAAGTCAACACATAATTGGAATCATCTCATCGTTATAGCCAGTGAAAAATAATCCCAGTAAATACTACAATACAGAAAGCTTTTCCAATCCTTCAAGAACCATATGTATCTCCATAGCCCATGGATCACTTTTATTTCCTGCCACAAACTCATAAAGCACATCTTTAACCTGAATCCAGCTTCTACCGGGGGGTTTTACTTGTCTTTTCACCCTTATTTCCTTCCTAATATCTATCACTTTACTCCATTGGTTCTCGTTTGCATATATATTCGACAAAAGGACACGAGACCCTCCTTTCTCGTTCAACAATTCAATCTTTCTCAAAACAGCTTCACCAAACTCCAAGTTATTATGAAGCCTACAACTACTTAGTAAAGATCCCAATACAGCTAGATTAGGTTCCATTGGCATGTTTTCGACTATATTATAAGCTCGTTCAAGCATTCCAGCTCTGCCTAAGAGGTCAACTATGCATCCATAATGCCGAAGATCAGGCTCAACATTGTATTTTGTATTCATTGACTCGAAAACATGTAAACCTTCTTCAACTAAGCCCGAATGAGCACAGGCTGAAAGAATTGCAACGAAAGTAATTGCATCGGGTATAAGTCCACTTACTTGCTCCATGTGAGAGAATATGTTTAGAGCATCGAGTCCGTGGCCATGCATTGCGTATCCCGAGATTATTGCTGTCCAAGAGTACAAATCCCGCTTGATATCTTGAATGTCGTCGAGAACTTTTCTAGCGTTGTGTAAATCTCCACATTTTGCATAGACATCTATTAGTGAATTAAGAAGGGCAACATCATGCTCAAGCCATCCTGCCTTTTCGAGAAAACCGTGCAAGCATTTGGTGAGGTTCATAGATCCTAAACTACCACAAGCTGACATTGCAGAGATGATAGTAATGGCATTAGGCTGAGGTTTGCAATCATCCTCCAACAATTTCTTAAATACGTGAAGCGCTTCGCTGTAATTAGATAGCGAGACGAGCCCTGATATTAGACTAGTCCATGAAACTATATCTCTCTCAGGCATTTCGTCGAACACTGACCATGCAGCTACTGTAGAATCACAGGTTAAGTAACAATTCAGAAGAGAATTCTGTACAAACAAATCATGATCAAGAACTAGTTTCAAAACATGGCAATGAACTTGTTCGACCAAACACGTATCAAAGTTAGCCGCACACGCCTGAAGTAAAAATGGGAACGTGTACTTATCAGGAACCATTTTTTGTCCAAGCATTTTCATGTAATTATGCAAAGCGCTCACCGGATCGAATTCCGCAAAGTATCTGATCATTGTGTTCCAAGAAAAAACATTGGGTTTTGCAATTTGATAAAAAATCTGAACCCCAAATTCTAATTTTTCCTCCCTAGTGCATTCTTCCGATTCGATCAAACTCAAGAACAAGAGGCGGCTCATGACGAATGAGTTGCGATGAAGGCCCGAAACAACGACGTAGGAAAGTAGCTGTTTGAGGCGATGGGATGTCAGGTTGCATTGTTCTTCGAGGAGCTGTAATCTGGGGTGCCTTTGAAACAACTGGTTATGGTGAACCCAGTTGGAGGTACGGGTTTGGGATGAAAAATTGATTGATTTGCAAATGTTTGATGGCCACGGCGATGATTTTCGGAGGTGATTTACGATAGTGCTTCGTTGTACAAAAAGGTTCTTCAATGGCATTCCAAATACTGCATAAGTTGACAGTTAAAGCTTACCACCTCAGAGACCACCTCCGTCGCCGCTGTCGTCTTGTTTGTTTCTCACCGACAGATTTGGAAAAGTTTACATATATCTAGCAATATATGTAAAAGGAAATCTAGAAACTTGAGAATATATATAGATATAAAATATAAATTGCCTATTTTTATTTCACTAGTGAATGACAGGTGAATAACTAAAAGAATTATTGATTGGTTTGGAGATTTTAATTACTTAGGCGATGATTGTTTATGTTTTTAAGTTAGAATTTTGAAAATTTCTTAGGAATGGCGTACCATCGAAATTCGTGTGAAAATGATAGGTGTTTGTTAATGTTTTTAGAATTATGTTGAAAATTATAATGTGTCAAAAACATAAACAAACATAGCCTTAACATTTCAGTAGTAATTTAAATAAGTGAATCTTTATTCATAAACAAATTTTTTTTAAACAAAATATAGATTGAGTGAAATCTAAATCAAGAACTAAAAGAAGTAAGATTATTGAGAATAGTAAACCTAATTAATAATATAAAGTAGGTTTCATAATATGGAACATGTACAATCAATATAGTGATAATATTACACAACGTCTAATTTAAATTTGGATAAAGTGCACTTCACCCCCTCAAAAAAATTGTATTTTGCACTTTCCCCCCTAAAAATACAAAAAAGAGACATCGCCCCTACAAATTTGGTATATGCATCACTTTGCCCCGATTACTATTTTTCGGTCAAAATTGATCAGAAATCCTGTAAATAATTTTTTCGTGATCCTCTCACATGCTCAAATTTGAACCCCAACCGTTGTGTTTCTCTAATATATCATCTTAGAGTTTTAAAGTTCTCTAATAAAGATGATAATGCCCTTGACAAAAAAATTATTTAAATGATTTTCGATCAAGATTTAGCCGAAAAATTGTAATTGGGGCAAAGTGGTGCATATACCAAATTTGTAGGGGGTGATGTCTCTTTTTCGTGTTTTTAGGGGGGAAAGTGCTAAATACAAGTTTTTCGAGGGGGTGAAGTGCACTTTACCCTTTAAATTTCTTACCACCAGGCCCAGCTTTCTTTCGTTAAGTAAAATCACATTTCATTTTTTTCTCCTTAACATATCACTTTTACGGTGAAAATAGTAGGCAAAAATTCTAAATAATGCTATATTTATTCTTCAAATAAATTAAATTTTAAAATAAATATCATTATCACATGAAAGAAAATGCAAACAATTTAAATTAACCATTCTCCATTTATTGTGATTAAACATTCGTACTAAAAATATCAACAATAATGAAAATCACATTTATTGTATTTACTCATAACACAATCGTGATAGGCACACCACCATCATCCTCAAACCCACAAACCCCACCCAACGTCAGCCACACCTTCATCCACTTTCATCGCTGATGTCATTCTGTTACATTTTCATTTCAGATTTCGAAAAGTGGGTGTAAATACATATATTTGGTATATGTGTATACCAAAATCTTGAAACGATAATATAATGTATATTAATAATTGATAATATATATGTATAATATAAATCTTAAATATTAATAATCTATATCAAGATTTATAATTAGTGTTGTCATAACCAAATAAAGATATAGGATCTAACGTAGACCGTCATCTTTAACATAGTCGATACAATGATTGCCACATTAGGGACAAAAATGTCATATTTATGTCTTTATTAACAAAACTGAACATTATGTTAATTTTAACATCAACAGCTTGAGAAACAACATGAACTGTTTAAACTTGATTGTAATAACTTGGAATACATTTAAACAAATAAAAACATATTGCTTACTTTTTATTATTATTGCATTACCTATATTAAAGGCCACCTTATTTAATAGGCCAAGCAATATTCATTTATATTTGATCAATTGTGATCAAATTTTCTATCAGCCTTATTATATATCAGCTAACACAGCAGCATTAAGAGAAGAAATACGACGAGACTGTTGATCGATAACGTTAGCTGTAGACGGGTTTTGTTCCAACACAACTTCATAGCCATCACTCCAATCTCCCATTCCTTGAGCCATTACTTGCCAAAAGATTGCACCACCACAAGGGCCTCCATTTCTCGCGCAATTATAGACACTGTTGAATATGTTTCCGAGATATCTGTTGTTGAGTAATATAAACCCGTGAATATTGTATTATTGATAATGAACTATTTA
This sequence comes from Verbascum thapsus, assembly GCA_963669365.1. Classification (NCBI taxonomy): domain Eukaryota; kingdom Viridiplantae; phylum Streptophyta; class Magnoliopsida; order Lamiales; family Scrophulariaceae; genus Verbascum; species Verbascum thapsus. Next base: position 7,532,077 of record OY770117.1, on the reverse strand, counting down.
TAAAGATTATAAGGAAATCAAATCAAATCATAATCCACCTAAAATCAAGGAAATAAACCAAATATGAATAACTGAAAGATATGATAATCTAAACTAATATATTTTATTATAATATCTGTCTCTTGCTCCGACGCTGTAACCAGATGATCTTGAAGACTTTCCGAATTCACTAACTATGAGGGGCTTTCCCAATACTATTTTGGAGTCATTTATATGTGATTCGATCCATTTATCAACAAATTCAGCTTGAACTTCCTCATCACCTGAAACCCTACAATAAATTATTTATTTATTATTTAATAAGTAAATATTTCAATAATTATGTATAGAATAGGAATAAGGTTAATGAATTATGTATATACCATTGATCGGGATATAAATGAATTGTAGTGAAATCTATGTCAGGAATAAGGTTGTTTGATATGAAATCAGTTCCAACTTCATAACCAGGATTGAATTGCTTCTTTTCGGGCATCGACTCCCCATAAAATCCTTCCATGCCAACTTCTAGAAGATGGTTCTTGTCGATCGATTTTACATGAGCTGACATTTCTGCGACCCAATCCTAAACATCGAACAAAGTTAATTAGTTAATTATTATTTTTTGTAATTTTGAAGCTATATATATGTGCAACTTTTATTTAAAATAAAATGTATTATAGAGATAGATAGTGAGAATGAGAGAGAGAGACTTGAATAGCTTTTCCAGATTGGTCGTATTGAGAACGAGGTTCATTCATTAGCTCCCATGCAAATATGGTGGGATCATCTTTATATGCTATTCCAGTTATTGAATTCACTCTTGTGAGTATAGCCTGCACCACGATTAACGAACTATAAATATGTTGCAAAATCTAAGACAACTTATGACCATAAAAACATATACGATTGCATCAAAACCGATAGAAAAATATAAAGAAATATTTACACATATAATTATGAGATATATCAATCATCTGAGCAGACCTTCTATTCTACAATTGTGTCATTATGTTTGACAAGTCTCCAAATACTAAGTACATTTATTTAACCTTTTATTCCAATAATTTTTCAGATATTATTTTTGTAATACGAAAATGTAATGAATATTAATTTTTATTATTCTCCTTTTTTCCCCATTTACCTTGACGTGATTCTTGTAGTAACCTTTGACAATAGAATTAGTGAAAAACTCATCATCACTCAAGTATTGGCCTTGGTCCTTTGCCCATTGAACATATTGCCTTTTCCCTCCAAACCCTTCCCAATTGTTCACCAAACTTAATATTAGATAAATCCCATTCTTTTTTGCTTCAGACACCACAAAATCCAGTCCCTAATAAAGAAGCACAAAAATCAATTAGTTACATATTTACAAATGCATCCATATATTTATATAGAATTAATATTATTTACCTTCAACATATCCTCGTTATACACTCCCGGAGATATCTGCAAAGCTCTATAACCACCGTCACTGAAAGCCCAAGTTCTCGCAACGTTCATACCGTACTTAGAGGCCTCCTTAAAAGTATCGGTTACCTTGTCTCGAGTCGACAGGTCAGCAGCCATGTACATTAACCAGTATGCGTTGAAGCCATTGAAATACAAAGGCCTACCATTCATTACAAAACTGCTGCCCCTTGTGCCCACAAAACTATCACGGGCTGCCCGCCCTTTGCCAAGAAGGGATGCTAAAACGAAACAAATAATCAAAGTATTTCTCCACATTTTGCTTATATATATTTATTTCTCAGATGTATTGTGTATATATATATATATATGTATGTGTGAGTTCTTGATGCTATATTGCATGCAGAAATAGGTGTATATATAGGAGATGAGTGTACATAATAAGTATGGGCTATTGCTTGTTGGCGGCTCAAAATACTAACTGATTTCTATTTTAAATTGGATAATATCAATATGTTTGTTATTATTCTACGTATCTAAGTTTTTTTTTTTTTGGAAAGGGGAATAATGTATAAGATAACAAAAGATTGGAAGTAATGAATGCAAAGGAGTATAAATTACATTGAAATTTTATATACATTGCGATGAAAATTTAATGGAGGAAATTTTAGGTGGGATTGGATGTCGCAGAACCAAATTAAATTTTATTATATAGTATCAATGAATACTAATTACTATGTACGCTTCAAAAGAGATTATTCGTAATGCAAGTATAATATACTTGACATGTTAATGGTATATAGTTTTTAAAATATTTATCTATCACCTGAATCTTTTTTTTTGTGTATTTTCGTAAATATTGTAGTGAGAAAATAAATACTTATTAGGCCATCTTTGTTTATGTTTTCAAAATTTATTTTCTAACTTTTTAAATCACAATTGAAAATAAACTTAATACACCAAATTTTCATCCATATTCTCTTTTATTTCATCTTTACCTTTTTAAATCTCCTATGGTCCTATATAACTACCTATCAATATGTATAACATTTTAAAATATACCAATCAAATCAATCATTATTTCATTTTCACTTATACTTTACAATTTTTTATCCATATTTTTTAATTTTTTATTCACATAATCATTATATACACAACTAACACAATTATTTTCCACATCATCAACTTATCACTATTGATTTGACATATTTTATAACTTTCAACCAATTTTTAAAAATAAAAAGAAACAACTATCATCTTCGCATGAATTTTCATAGTACACAATTCCCAAGAAAAATTCAAAATTTTATATCAAAAATATAAACAAATACCGCCTTACTATTATCTCAGCACTCAAACTGTTTTTGGATTGAAACATATTTGATATATAAATATTTTAATATTCTTGTGCTGCTCATCACTCTAGCTTCTATGCTGCTAGGAAGAAAAAATGTTATTTAGTTGATTCCTAAATTTTAATTATTATAACTAATTGTCGTATTATATCAAATATTTCTGATATGAATCTTTTTAATTTTGGTTTCTTTTTATGACGAGGGAATTATCAGTCACCGTTATTTATAAATTGTGTACTAACTACTAAGTAAACTATGTTCTTGTATAATAAATTAATAATCTAAAAACCACATGAGGAAATTAAATCACCCTAAATTGCCCATAGCAGGCTCACTCAACAACAACGAAGGTCAATGAGCCGCATTCATGTATGGCGACATGTATTATGAGTCCTTAAGAACTTTCCCATTTTTTATACTTTAAATTAATGGTGCATGTGACTCGTTTGCTATTTTCCGGGACTAAAAGTATAAATTTTTTGATCTTATGAATCAAAAGTGATAACAAAATTTCTATGGACAAACTCTGTGGGATCAAAAGTGGAAGAGAAAAAACCTTCCATTAATTGTAATCGATCATCAGCAAGAATCCAATCTTATCCTGATAGTACTACAAACAAATGATATTTACACGAAAAATAGGTTAAACAAATAAGTTTGTCTTTATTAGTTCAAATAGCAAATAAGGTACAAGAATGTATTTCAAGAGTATAAGGAGTTATAACCAACGACCTGTAAATTGTTGTTTGATGATGCAATTAATGTAACCAAATAGTTGTTGTACAACTTGATGATGATGATAAATCTTTCTTTTATTTTCATTAAATGAATTATTCCCTTTTTCCATTTCTTAAGATCGAATCGGAAAATATATTGGAAAAATTGTCAAATCGACTCATAATTCTTCTTTAGTTTTTTTTTTTTCTCATAGATGTTATTTGGAAAATTCAGATGAAATTGGAGGAAAATCGTTCAACAATCTCCACAAACCCTAACCATTTTTTTTTCTGATTTAATTATTACATATATGAATATTTATATGTATATGATTGTAGTTGATATTTATATATTTTAATTTTTTATTAATATATAAATAAATTATTACATATTTATATTTATTTTTATATTTATACTATACAAATATAGCCAAGGAATTTTTTTATAAATATTTTTTTCGTGCTTTCACTTGGCTACTAAGAATTAAGTCTCTATATTTTTGTGAATTGAAATTGAAAAAAAAAAGTAAATATTTCTTCTAATAATATATTTTTTTAACTTACGTATAATAAGATAAGCAGCCTACACTAATGTCATATTCATTATAAATATATCCAAGCTAAGATTATGTTTGATTTTGTTTAGATTAATTACATTGGTGAGAATTATTGAGAAAATAATTTGTAGTCACATACATATTTAATGAGATATTATTTAATTTTATTTTTAAAGGGAACAGAAGCTTTTGTTTGTCAATAAGTAATTAAATATTAAAAGTTAAAATATTAAAGTAGTAATAATAGCTATCTATTTACATGAATATACATTTATATGTAAATTGTAATAGTAGTTGATATATATATATATAGTTTTTACTAAATATATTATTTACCCTTAAATATATTATATATGTAAAATTAATTTTCAAATATGCACTATACATGTATATATACAGTTATACACGAAAAATATATTTCAATATATCGTATATAAATAATATTTCTGAGTAAGTATTAAATATATTTAATAAGAAGACCAAAAAAGATGAAGGGAGAGAGAAGAGAGTTGGAGTGGGTGAGAAAAAGAGAACAAAATGGTGAAGATACTTTAGGAGAAAAAAAGAAAAAAAGTAATTTTATTTTACAAAAAAATTTAATTTTTTTTGTGGGCCAAGATTTCACAGACCAAATATTATTGGGCCGAAATTCTACAGACCAAATCATATTGGGCCAAATTTCTGAACAAATGGCTTAGAAACAAATCCAATTATAGCTATTCTATTAGGCCTAATAAAAAGGTCCATCGGAAAAAGTGTCCCATTTAAGAAAATCCAATTGGTTTTGTTCAATTATTGAAACCCTACCCTAGCTCTCTCCTCTCCTGGCAATCAATTCCTCACCAGAGAATATCTCTTTATCTTCGATTTTCAGTTTCTTGAATTCAAACCCCCGATAATTTTCTCTTCGTTGATTACCAAAGATTCTAGATCTGATTCAGGTATTATTTGTTTTGCACGATTTTTTCTCAGTTTTTGTGGCTTTTTGTTCGTTTTGCGGCTTTGCTCACTGAAACTAGATATTTTTTGTACTTTTATCGTCAGATTACGGTCTGCGATGCGTTTTTGTTCTTAGATCTAATTCCTTGACCTCTGTTTTGCGTGTTTGCTTTTATCAATAATTGCGAATTGTTTCTAATATTGTTTATTATTTTTGCTATTGCTTACATAGCTGTTCTAGTTTGGTAAAGAACAAATATCGGAGTAGAGGTCTTATCAGATGCTAAGTGGTGATCCGGTTGCTGGCTCCACTCCGCCTGCTGCCAGGATGAATGGAGCCGTACACTGGATCACCCCCTAGCATTTTTATAGCCCTTCTGTAGATCTACTTGATTCTCGTTTCTTTCTGAGTTCCTGTGGAAAGTTGTTTTTGCTCTAGGAATTGCGGAAGTTCATAAGATCTAGTAATGTTTCTTTGGAATAAGATCTTAAAATATCTGAATGTGCCTCCAATTTCATTTGTTTTAGAACTACACTCTTCGGATCATAGAATGGTTGTACAAAGTTGATCTCTTTTTGTTTGTTTCCTTGCATTAGTTTCTCAGCTGAAGATGGATTGATGGACCTTTATGTGCATGAAACTGTCACTTATTACTTGCATGCTAATTTTTTCTTACTTACCAATTTTACTTTATTTGATAGATTCTTTTACCAATGGCTTCACTGGATACATCCTTGGGCGATATGATTAAGAACAGGAGGAATAGAGACAGAGGAAGCAGAGGTCAAGGCAGGCCCGGGCGTGGGAGAGGTGCGAGAGGGTCATTTAGGGGTGCAACCTTTGGGGTTCCAAGGAGAAATCCACTTGGTGTGAATGCGAGATCATCAGCAGTCACAATTGCCAAGGCAAGCTCAAATTTATGGATGTCAAATGCATTTTATAGACAAATCTGATATGCTGTAGAACCTCACATGAAGATTCCCTAGTTGCGTAAAAATTCGAGTGCGAGAGATTTTTCTCAGGATGTGATACATGGATAAGTCTTCAATTCGTCAGTTGGGAAAAAGCTGTTCTTTTTTAATGAATGTTCCAAGTTACCAAAGGTTCCTCTGTTCTTGCGGGTTTTTTGTTGAGCACTTTGGATCGGTTATTTGTCAAAAGTGGAAGAATTGGCAGCCTCTTATGGAGGAAATCTACTCAGCATCTTTTGTAGAGGAGCTTTATTGCCTGAAAATCTAAGAGCCCTCAACATAGAAAAAACAAATTAATAATTTGACGCTTGAAAAAATGTCTTACCCATTTTTATTGTCTACCTGTTAACAGAGCGCTCTATAGTTTGTTATTATTGATTGGTAGAGGGGGAGTTTTATAATGGATCTTTTTGATATATGAGGAATTACTTTATGATGGATACCAGTTTTATACTCCGGAAATACTTTGGAGCGAGATATCAGTCACATCTCAGTTCATGGCGTTTTGCAAAGTCTACCTTAGCTGAACTTCAGAACTGGATCTCACACCTCCGCATGGCACTAACTGACATGCTGTGGTCAAAATTCATCCCCACATAGACTAATATACATACCACATTTTTCTATGGTATTAGATTATCTTTTTTTGAGTTTTTCGATATGATGACTTAAAAGGGAACTCTGCCGATATCTGCTCTATTCTGAAGAACCATAAACTATTATATGCTGAATTAACTTTTCCCCGATCTCTATATGATTTTCGGTTTGCTTGCATCAGTCCTTCCGGAGAAACAAGACTTTACCATGGCAAAATGGTCTGTTTGAAGACAGTCTTAAAGCAGCTGGATTGTCGGGGTTGGTAACTGGTACAAAGTTAAACATCTCCAACTTGGACATTAGTGTTACGAACGAAGATATAAGGGTATTAATATTGAGCTGTGCCTTTTGATGTCTTATTCATCTCTTAAATGGGTTCCTATTGGAAACTTGCTGAAATAGACTTGCGACGCAGGAGCTCTTTTCTGAAATTGGAGAATTGGTGCAGTATGCTGTTCACTTTGACAAAAATGGACGCCCAAGTGTAAGTTTGGAGCTCTATGCATTACAATATCTTATTATTTATAGTGTACTAAGTTATTGACTCTGATCCAATCTTGACATTTGAGATCCATCTATCTTGGTCAAAAACATAAGTAACCGATCTTGCAAAATAGATGCTTATTCAGAATGTCAATACTCTAATGACAAAGTAACATGGTTGCTTGTGCATGTTCATTATCCAAATTTGTTGAGTTTTCAGGTTCATGTTATCAACTTTTATTTCCCAGGTGCATGATATTAGACCATGTTTCTGAAGTTTGGTTGTTGCATGTTTCTTTTTTGTTCTTAATTGACTTTTTACGCGAGACCTTTACTTTCCAAAATAATCATTATATCTTAAAACTTACTCTCTGAAAAAGTGAGTTTTCCTGCAAAACTGAAACATTGCTAAATTAATGCTGGAGCTGTTGCTTTGATCATGATACAGCATGTGTGTTATCCTTTCCAGTAATAGAATCCCAAGAAGTCAAGATCATTCTGTTTATCCTGTGTATAAGGTTTTGTAGTATGTTAAATTTTGTATTCCCTTGCTAGATCTGATGCCCTGGTCACTCTGCTCTTTGGTGCGATAAACAATTGTAATAATTTCTGTGTTCTTTTGTTTTCACTTACTGCAAATTGCTTTAGTTTGTTCAAACTAAAAATTGAAATTTTTGTTACATAGGGCTCAGCCGAAGTGATTTTCGCAAGAAGAAGTGATGCGTTTCAAGCATTTAAGAAATATAACAATGTGCAATTGGATGGAAAACCAATGAAAATAGTGATAATTGGTGCTAAGGCCGAGACTCCCGTCTCAGGTCGTGTGAATGTAGTTGGAGGATTGAATGGAAGGAGGACAGTTGTCATGGCGTAAGTGATCACGAAGTTTTATATTTTTCCTGTCTGCTTGTCAATTGTGCTCATGTTATTTCCTTTTGCATATTTTTTTTTTTTTTTTGGCTAACACCACTAATATCTGGTATGGTTACAATTTTTTAAATATGTAATGTTACACACTATCTTGTCGGGTGTTCATATTGAAAGAGTGTGAACTTTAGTCTTAGGAAATAATTTCCCTAGTGATATCTCTTTCACAAAGCGAAACCTTAAGGGCGGCTTAATTGTGCTTCTTGATTTGTCAATTCTCCTGGAAAGAATCATGTACATGCACTTGGATATGCATATCTGATACTCTGAATATTCAATAGAATATGTGTTTCTTCAGAATGTCTATGGGAGGTTTATTTGATAGTCTCTCTACTGCAATTTATCGATTGGATTATCGTTTAATACATCTTTTCCTTTTCCATAAATTGCTTCTGGGATTAGGTTATTTGATAAGAGGGGTTGAGATGTCTTATCCGACTTGTGTACTTCCTAGGGTTTTATATATCCAGTTAGTTTTAGAAATTCTGATTTCCTTATTGTGTCTCCTCGTGACTTGATGTGGATTACAAGCTTACCAGCATTTTAATTCAGTGCTAGCTGTCATGTAGATCTGGACCCTCTCATACCAGAGGAGGCTTTAGAGCATCTAATCGTGGGGGAGGCTTTATAACACCTAATCGTGGGGGAGGCTTTACAACACCTAATCGTGGTTCTGCGTAAGTTACCCTTGAGCTTTTCCCCCTCGCCCTTTTGGATCTCTCGTGCTATATCAACATATTTCTGCTACTTGATTACGAGTTGTTGAATAAGAATATGATATAATAGTTATGTATAATACTTAGGGGTGGCAAAATGGATCCGGAACCACGGTTCCAACGGTTCCAATCCAATTTGGGTTGAATTGGTTCCTAAGAAAATTTTATTTGGTTCCTAATTGGTTTCAACTTGGTTCCAAGTTGAGTCCAACTAAATTTCAAGTTAGACCCAAATCGTTTGCCAATAATCTAAATTATAATGAACAAAATGTAAGGTATTGAGTTGGGTTGGGCTTGGTTCCCTTTTGGATTGATTTTACTTTCATTTTGGGTTAAATTTGGTTCCACCTTAAATCCATTTAATAACCAAACTCATTTAACAACCAACCCATTGGAACTGACCAAAAACCAACCCAACCCGTTCAATTGCCACTCCTAAATTAACACTCATCATGTGTAATCTAACGATTCACAAATCACAATCCATTTGGCTAGGATCTTGTGAGCCTGTTAAGAGTATGGTGGTTTTATAATTTAATTTGTTGAATAGTAGCTAATACGATAGTTGTCTAAATGTTTTGTCAGACAAAGGGGTCGTGGTGGTGGTTTAAGCAGTGGACGTGGAGGTGGACGCGGACCAAGGGGTGGCCGTGGTGGTGGAGGTCGATGGGTGAAGAAGAATGTGGAAAAATCAGCTGATCAACTTTACAAGGAACTGGAGAGCTATCATGCTGAAGCTATGCAATCTTAAATGGCTCAAAACTTGTCTATCAGTAATAATCATAGATGTTTTTTAGGTGTACAAAAATTTAGTATGTTGATCGAGATCGGTTTATGTTTCTATTTCTAACAACTTGGATTTGAGTTTGATTTAGAGTGCTACAGGTTTGTGTACGCATTATAGTTCGAGGTTGTTTTTGTAATAGAATCCTTTTTGGAATGTTATTCGAGGTTGTAATACTCACTGCATGAGTCATCAAATGTTGAAAATCAGAATTGATTGTTGAAAGCAAGGTTTTAAAACCCAGCCCGGACTGGCCGGTCGGACCGCCGGAACCGGTAACCGGTGAGTAAAACGATCCGTACGGAGCTGTAAAACCGCGAGAGGCTGAAAACCGGTACTTTTGGTCAAAACCCGTTCGATCCGGCGATTGAACCGCCGGATCGTTCGAACCGGCAACGGGTCGTCGGAACTGGCCTGATTGTGATTTTAGGTAGATTAAGGAATATAGCCATCTACGTATATTTTCTTCTTCATTGTTCTTAGATTTAACCGCTGCAATGGGAATTATCTGAAAGATCCAACGCCAAATTGCCGCTCCAATGGAACGGCAAAAGAGGCCCCCACCTACGGCATTTTGCCGTGGGTATATCTTTTTATTATTATTATTTTTCCTTTTTTTTGTTATTCAATTTAGTATGTATATTTATCAAAGTTTACAATTAGGTCCATTACAATTAAGTCCCTAAATTTTGAAAATGTTACGATTAAATATATGTTATTTTTTGAAAATTTTATATATGTTAATTTTGAAAATGTTACGATTAGGTCCATTATATATGTTATTGTTTTATATTTAATTATATAATAAAATATAAATTAAAATACATGAAATATGAAATAATTAATATTACGTACAATTTTAATTTTATTGATATTTAATTTCGTCGATAAAATATTAAAAATATATATACTACGTATTATTATTAAATAATCATTGTATAATTTTATAAGTTTATAAAATATAAAAAAATAATAACTTGGATGAATATGTAATAAAGAATTAAATGTAGGGTGTTATTTGTAAAATATAAGAAATAATAGTAAATGGAATAAAAAAGGAATATTCTGTGGAATATACTTTTAGAGTGAGATATAGTGTTATACATTGGAGAGCATTACTGTAGCAGACACTAAAATGGTGAAAAATTTACGCCATTTTAGAGATCTCCATTGGAGATGCTCTAAGAGAGAAGAAAAGAAATAAGAGAGAAGAAAGGAGAAGTGAGGAAGAAGAAGAGAGGGGTAGGTTGGAGGCGGCAGGTGTAGGATTTGTGAATGGGGGTAAAGATTAGGGTTTTGTTTTCCTTTTATATATCTTTCACTTATTTTTTCTTTTCTTTATTTTTTATAATTTTTTTAGTGATCAAATAGAAGCTATCACATAATATTAAGTTACATAATAAAACTATTCATTCATATTTGATTTAATATTATATAATTTTTTAAACATATATGATATATATGTATAATATATACTTATTTGTCATAATAAATTATATTTATTGAATAATTATAATATCACCGGTTCGATAGCGGTCTACTCGACGGTTGAACCAGTAACCCTTGACCCGGTCAATTTTCCGATTCAATGAACGGTCCGGGTTTCAAAACATTGGTTGAAAGTTGTTCAATTATAGTTTGTGAAGAGTAATAACTAGTTTTGGAACAATCCTCTGATAGAACAATAGTACATAGAAAATTTGAAAACAATAATATGCTCTGTTTTCACTACAACATTAGCAAATCTACAATCAAACAACCAAAAGATCATACATATCAATTAGTCTTAGCAAGAATCATGAACAGCTTTCACTAACAGAGACATCTTTATTCAATAACAATTGTCCCGATTCGTTTTTCTTGATAAGCTTTTGGACTACTACGTTCCAATTAGTCCTCGCATTTTTGTTCAACGATTTTGATTTATCTTTCTCAGACAAACTCTTTGCATCATCCTTACAAGTTTGAACAATTTCGGTATCTAAAGATCCTGTTTCTTCGTCTTTGTTGTCTTCTTCTTCAGGCGATTCTGTAGCATAAGGTATATTCAAACTGATGGCTCTCTCTAATGCATCTTTGTGTTCTTTCTCTAATGTCAATTTCCTATCGAGTTTCTGTACTTTTGGTGGAGTCGTTATCGTCTCTGTACTAAGTTCCTTCAAGTTCTGCATACCAAACGAAGATTAAGAAGATGGCCCAGAATATTAATAGGGGTGGCAAATGGGCAGGTTGGGTTGGGTTTGGGTTGGTTCCAACTGTTTGGTTCTTAAATGGGTTGGGTTCATAAATAGTTTTAAGGTAGAACCAACTCAACCCAAAATGGAACTAAAGTCAACCCGAAAGGAAACCAAGCTCAACCCGACTCAATACCTTACATTTTGTTTTTTATAATTTAGAATATTGACAAGCGATTTGGGCCTAAGTTGAAATTAGTTGGACCCAACTTGGAACCAAATTGGAACCAATTAGAAACCAAATAAAATTTCTTAAGAACCAACCCAACCCAAACTAGTTTAATTGGGTTGAAGCCGTGGTTCCGTATCCATTTTGCCACCCCTACAGAATAACATAGAGCATAAATTACATAGACACTTTCAAGGTTTGAGAAAATGTATCAAGATATTATATGCCGTTATTAATTTCCTCAACTCGTGCAATCCGGATAGTAAATTTGATCTATGGAGGTGAAATTTTATGATTCAAGATTACAAAATCAAGTTTATAAATTTTATGGGACGACCAAAAAAGGTAGTAAAAGAATAAAAGAAAGAGCTCTTAAATGGTTCATACTTACTTGCAATGCCTTTTCGGCCTCTCTCTCGATCCAAATAATAGCATGATCAGATGTAGCATTGCACGATAAGACAATATGCTCGAATCTACCATCTACGGGAATAGCAGTTCTAACCTCTGGAGGATACCTTCCACATCTGCTTAATGACAAGCAGGCAGTTAATTCAACTTTAAAATCATCACATATTTTGAATGTACACTATTTCTGGTTTAGTAATATTTAGACAACATAAATATTTGTACATAATTAATAGGAATTAATCACGATGAGACTTTAGAGCAATTCGACAAAACGAAAAAAAACCCATCATTATAAACAAATTCTGTTGACTAAATTCAATCAAATGTTATTCGATTTTACCTGCAAAATTTTCTTTCAACAATGTGATATATGCGACCAGGTGCATATAGTCTTCTTGGATCTCTGAGTTTTCGACCTTCAGGTATGAACGTATCCCTCAGGCACACAAGAAACAATAAGCAGGGCAAACTGTCCAAAGCATTAAGGCCTGGTTTAAATGATGGTAAATATTTCACTGCTTTATAACTTAAAAACAATTTTAGATGCTTCATCCAGCTTTAGAGTGATATTATTAGCTAATAAGACTAACCAGAAAAAGGATTTGAAAATGTCTTCCAATGGGGTGGGCGTTCTCGGCAAGAAATCATCCTGAACAACGTCAGGTTAAAACAACATCGTTAGTTTAAGGAATAACACTATGTTCAACTATTACTGTGCATCAAATCAGATTTAAGATGAATTTACTTGATTTATTTCTTCATGGGAGCATTTACTTCGATATTTCAAAATAGAAATGTGAATCTAGATCAAAAAGTTTTAAAGTTTCTTAAAGTTCAATTAAATGGAGCCTAATAGTGGTAAACAAATACATGAAATCAAACAAACACTTGATTTCCTCCCTAGTCGATTTGAACGTGAATCGAGCTTTAAGCGGCTTGATCCACATAATTTATTATTTTCCCTAATCCAAACGAGCTCGAGCCGAGCTTCAAAACTTACCAAAACAAAAAGAAAACGTTCAAGCTTGCAACAGTATGTTAACGAAGCTCAAAATAACATTTAACGAAAGCATACATGTACTAAATCCATCAAGATCAATCAATTGCAATAATTATTTGTCAAAACTAAGGCATATGAATAAACCCACAGTGTGGAATTTCGCAATGAATGAGAACATGTTGAAAATATCTGAAACAATAGTTTAGCAAATACAATTAAAAAAATATTAAATCACATCAAGAAAGCTCGAAGCTAAACATGTGGAATGATTTCATCATATAAGCAATTTCGTTAAAATTAGAAAATGTTAACAGTCAAATTCACCTGCAGCACAACAGAGTGTATAACATCGGCATACTTCACCGCCAAATTCAACGACATACACCTGGCCGGCGCCATTGCATAACAGCTCAACAGTCCCCTCGGAACGCCGCCCAGCTTATCCCCATGGTTGGCCACGATCACACTCAACAGAGCCGCCACGCCGGACCCCAACGAATGCCCTGCGAACACCATCCTATACCCCCTCCCATTCTCCTCCCAAAGCCTCCCCAAAGTCTCCGACTCAGCGTTCAACAGCCATATCGCGGATCTCAGCAGCCCGTGGTGCACGTACCCCCCGTCGAACATCTGCATACCCAATCTGTTATTCATCATCAGCTTGTAATCGCTCTCCTTCGCCATGTTCAACCCGCGGATCGCCAGCACGATCTCGCGGTGATCGTGGTCGACGTAGATGAGGTACGGCGGCGCGTGGCCGAGGGTCTGCTTGTAGGTCACGCGCTTGACTACCCAGTCGGGGTTGAGGTTGTAGCCGCCTGAGGGGGGGTATTTGGGGCAGCGGAGGTCGGCCTCGTAGACGGCTAGGATTAATCGGGAGATGCGGGGGATGGAGTCGAATTCGTCGGCGGTGGCGATGGGCCACGCGGCGCTGTCGTCGGAGCCGATGTAGGTGCAGCGCTTCCAGGCCCAACGCATGCACCCGAAAACGAGGAAACATTCGACCCCACAACATACAGACATTTCAATCAAAAAGGTTGTAAATATTATGCTGAGTTTGTGGGTTCTGGTAAAGATAAAATTGTGGGTTAAATTTGTGGTGCTGGGGGGATCAGATTAAAGCATTATTTGAGTCTTTATTATGGTTGTAAATAATAATGAGAGTTGAATAATGGGATATGCAAGTGGACATGTAAGTGCTCAAAGAATTGACTGTAGCTGTAGCTGGTATTCCTCCACATTGATGATGATTGTCTCCACTTAATTTTCACCCATGTTTGTATTTTTACTTTTGAGTGCTCTAATTTTCATTGTGAAATGAATTAATTGTATTTCATTTTATGTTTTGCTTATAATAATTGATATTTAGATAAAATATATTTTTAGAATAAAGTTTAGCTAGGAGGTCCCCTCATAGTCTCTTACACTATCCTAAAAGTTCTTTAGATTTGTAGATAGTAGTTTATTGAGCTTGAATCGAACCTGGTGATTTTTTACACTCAAAGCTCGAGTTCATCAAACTTAATTTTTCAAATTTGAGCTCAAACTGCAGTCCAATTTGTAAATCTAAAATGTTGGGGGATTTTTTAAAATTTAATTTTTATTAATTATTTATTATATATTTATTAATATAACAAATAAAAATAAAAATATATTAAAAAATAAAAAAGTTTGCAAGGTTTTATCAGAGAGAAGTGGGCTTCAAATCAATATCAACTAAAAGTTCGAATTCGTTTGAGTAGTCCTATATAAAATTCGATCCGACTCGATTCAATTTACGCCCCTGCATAATCCACGTATGAAAAATGCGAGTGTATTTTTAGTGGCCAGATTGTAATCCACTTATAATCAATTCAGTAAATGAGCTAAAAAAGGCCAGATTGTAATTATACAAGTAAATTAAAGTTTGTAGGATATAGTTTGACAAGTTGATGATATTGTCTAGCCATTTTTGTGTTTTTATTTTTTCCAAAAAAGATCTCGACGATCTTAATTTTACACTTGGCAAAGATTATTGAGTAAAATAGATGGCCATTTGGTAATATGAAGATCATTGCTGAGTTACTATGATTTACATCCTCACGTATGCTCTGTCGGGCCAGAGCATGGGGGGCCCTTGGAGTTGGGGACTCGACCTTTTGGCACAAGAAAAGATCATTGCTTATGCCTCCACTAATATTAATGCAAGCAAATAAATATAGTATTTATTGTACTACTGATGATACCCGTAACATTTTCAACCTTCATTATTATTTTTTTTGAATGACGAGGGAACTTTCATTACTATTTAGTATTTACTACTATAGCTACTAGTTATCCATAACTTTAATGACAATAGGTTGGCACAATTACAATTTTGATTCATTTGATTATATTATTAAAACAATTTTGATCCATAGTACTTATTACTATTCCAATTCTAACCAAATTCGATCTCTACCATTAATTTTTCTGTCGAAAACTAAAAAAATGGTGATACGTGAGCCCGAATTCAGGAGATTGATCAATTTTGGTTCTTAAAACATCAATTTGCACTTTTGTCTACTTAGAACGAAAAGTTCGTATTTATTTCAAATATTAGGTTATATGCCGGCCTATAAAATTATCTATATATAGTCTACTATAAAATTATCTATATATACACTACTATTGAATCTTATTTTGTGACATTTTATGTTTAGGGTTTTTGGTACTACTAATAATAACTATAATAATACATTTTTATTTTTATTGAGGTAATAAATATATATTAAATAAATAATGATAAATAAAATAAGTTTACAATAACATGTAAAATATAACATATTAATTATTTTTTTCATTACTATAATATTTTAATAGTTGTTTATACGCATAATGAAATATAAATGATACATGTTGAAAGATGATGTGGTATTTGCGAATCCAAAAGAAGATGTACCGTTGTGAGTAAAAACTTTTAATTTTGAAGGAGTTGCCACTACCCCAAACATAATTCTTACAACAAAAATAATTGTATATTTTCGATCCCGATCCACTAAAGAGATCCTGATTAGATGCTGGAGCCTAATGGACATTTAGATGTAAATATGAAACACGGGCAGAAGTTGTGAAGTGGGTACTGAAGATAAGCAAGAAAAGGAAAAACGGGCCTGAGTGGACCAAAGGGAAGTTTATTTGCCAGCATGATTTACTTCATTTGGATAGAGAGAAACAATATATTCGATAGACGAGATAATTGACGTAATTTAGTATATCTTACAATGTAAAATCCGATTGAGTGATATAGAAAAAGGGATAAACAATTGTGTAAAGTTTTTGTGATTAATGCTATTTCAAATCATAAGTCTTTATTTTGCATTAGTTATTAGTAATCAACCATTTCTTGGATCAAAACGAGACCCCTCGCTCATCATCGAAAATCTGGAAAAGCATCATGAATTGTAAGGACTCGATACAAAAAGGTTTATGCTTTACTATAACTCCAACTTGTTCCGTTCGCACATGGGATGATCCTTGGATCCCGACTCTCCCTCGCTTTAGACCAAATCACGATCCTTCATGTGAGATTAGGGCTGCTCAAACGTTTTTTGTGAGGTCTCTCATTGATCAAGAAGCTGGTAATTGGAATATCTCTCTTCTCAACAACACCTTCCAACCTGATGTTGTTTCTGAAATCCTTAAAATTCGAATTCCATCTCTTATGGAACCCCGGAGGCTCCTTTGGACGCCATCCAAAAATGGTAAATTCTCAGTGTCGAGTTCATATCTTTGTGATCATTCAAATCGGTTCTTTGCAAATAGGAGAGGAGAGGAAATCTTTTGGAAAAAATTCTGGAAAATTCCAATTCATGAGCGGTTTAAAATGCTACTTTGGCGAGCACTCACTAAATCTATCCCAACGGCTTCACATCTTCATCGAATTATACCAAAGATTGATCCTACTTGTTTAGTCTGCAGGGAAGGAATTGAAACGGAAGAGCATGCCTTTTTCGAATGTCCAAACGCAAGGAACGCTTGGTGGATTTCTAAATGGGGATTTAAGACGGATTTTTTCAAAGGCCAAAATTTATTTGAGTTTGTGGGGGCTTTCCTGGACAAAAAAAACCATATGTTCCCAAATGACGATGTAAGACTTGAATTCATGCAATTCGCTGTGTGTCTTATGGAGTTGTTATGGAAAAATAGGAATAATATTTTACATGAGAAGGAAGTGTTGCCTACAAATCAATTGGTGAATCTGGCAAATGCTAAAGCTCAAGAGCATTTCTCTACACAAAAATCTAAACTTTGCAAATTTCAGGGTGTTGGGATTGAATCAGTGGCTCCTGTGCCTCCTCATGTTGTTAAGGTGAATATTGATGCAGCTTTCAAGAATGGTCTGATGTGCTCCGGGATGGCTGTGCGAGATCTTAGGGGAAATATTCTATTTGCATCAGCAATCTTCAATTCCGCACTGGACGCCAAAGATGCTGAACTCCAAGCTATTAAGGATGCATGTGTATGGATGGACAAGTCTCCTTTCTCCAATTTTCTGTTTGAAAGTGATTGCTTGGGAGCCATTCAGGATATTAAAAATTGTGATGCGGATATTGAATGGAAATATGAAGTTCTCTCTTTAGATATCCGTAGAGTTTTTGGTTTCAAACCGGGTTGGGTTCTTAATTTCATTAATAGAGTAGGAAATCTTTTGGCTCATAATATTTGTCAATGGGGTTTTGATAGGAGGTGGAATGGCCCCATTCCTCTTAATATCTTACCCGAGTCTGTGTTTTGTAATGAGGGAGTTATCTCTCCAAACTCTGTTTCTTTCTTTGCTAATTTATAATATTAAGCGATTGATATCAAAAAAAAAAAAACTCAATATTATTGAAAATTTTCATGAATATGGAAAATCTATCCTAGACCGGGACTATTGGGCTCGGTCTACTTTTAGCCACACATTTGGACAAGTTGGAGTGGTTTTCACATGGGTGGATGAGAAAACCACCCCACCTTTTGTCCAAATATGTGCGCCTGTGGCCTATCTTGGCCGGGACCAACGGTCCCGGACCAAGATAGATTTTCCCTTGAATATTGGGTTTGAGGCAATGTGCTACACAATTTAAATTAGTAGGGGGCATAGCCTCTTATTTAATTTGAAGGCTGTTAGTGCTAAAAGATGAATTTTAGAGGGAGTGAAGTCTATATTGCCTAAATATATTGTAAATTTGAGAAAATGAGATGGATAAGAAAAGGGGTTTTAAGATGTTAGAACTTAGAATCCCCATTTTGTAATTTAGTTTGTAAATTATTTTGTGCTTATAATATGTTTGGGATTAATAAAATCATATATTAATCTTGAATAATAATTTCTATGAAATAAAGCTAATAATTGAAATAAATATTAATTAAAGATAAATAATAATTGCATAAATTATATTTGGTAACTATTGACAAAGACAAAAGAGGAAATTTTAAAAGCATGATTTGATTTAATTAAATGGCAAAAACACATCATAAAATATCCTAATTTCGGTTTCTTATGCATGACTAATAACATACAAAACTTGAGGGCCATTAGAATATATGTAATCAACATTTTAATCATTAGCGATATAAAATTGGAATATTCATAGTCATATAAAAATAAAATAAAATAAAAAAATTACTAATCGACTCGCAAATTTGTGAACAATTACGCTCAAAAGGCTAGAAGATCGACTCATCTTAAATCCCTACCCCAATATCTTTTTCTTCTTGTAATGTGTTACCTCAACTTTGGCATTTTTATACATAATAAATCATATCAAATTGGGGGCTTTCTGTAATAATTCAATAATAGAAAGTGATGATTTGAAGCCCATAAATCACATGAAAATGAGCTTCAATTTCGACATGGAAGCCCATTTGTTACATCTCTCCGTACTCTCCCTGCGCGCCAACTGCTCACACAAACTACACACCCCTATGCTATAATGGGTCTGTACAAAAATCCCTAGTTTTTTTGTCTTTATCCTTTAAAACATCTTATTAAGCACCAAAGCCCTTGAACAAAAACCACCTGCAGAAAGGTGTAAATCTAACTTGTAAGGATGGACCAGTCTGAAATCAATGGCGCTCAAGAACCATCAGGGGTATGGTCGGAAGAGCTCGAGCGCGTGCCTCTTAAACAGCGCCTCAAAATGGTTTTGGCAAGCCTCCGTAGCTCCGACGTGAAATCGGAGACTGAACTACCTCTTTTACCACCGTGGGTCTAACTGACTTGAACCCTTTTTTAATTTTTTATTATTGGTATTCTATTTAACCCTTTTATTAAGTACACACATTTGGGAATCTGGTGTCTTTTTGTGTGCAGAAATGTGGGTGCAGAGAAAATGGGCAATGAGCATTCTGGTTCACAGGTATCTTTTTAGTATTAAGTTATGCTTTATGATTTGAAATGATTATGTGGCTAAATCTGTAAAATTTACATGGTTGATGTTCTGATTGATTAGCACTGAGTATACATTGGCTTTCCAGAGTTATGTTTATGCGGTTATTGATTTTATATCTGTCACTCAGAAGTCATTCTTAGACATGTTGAGTAAATTCCAAATGAGCTGAAATTCAATCTACCTATGTTGGTTTTAGGACATGATGGAATAATAGTCTTTCCATCAGTTGTATTTTTGCAGGCATGTTTGCTTTTTGTAATTGAATTTATGGAAGAAATATAGTTAGACTGCTAAATCTGTACATAAATTACATACTGTGGTTTGGGAATTTGGTGGCTGTCATTTTTGGTAAAATGGTAATAGTTCTGCTACCAGACTTCAATAATACTGAGCCGAACTGTATGCATAATATGCTTCCTTCTCAACACAGGGAGTGTCAGCGTATTACAAAGTGTCATTTCTACTTCTAGGTTGTCAGCACCTATTTTCTGCAATGGTATATTGGCAAATTTTATTTCAACCTACTATTCTGTGTCATATTCAGTGTTTGTAGGTATTGTGCTCTTTGATCTACCATCAGAAACACATATTTCCAGTCATTTTTATTTTTTCCATCTTTCTGTCTTTGAAGAATTTACAGTCTGGTTGCTCTTCTGCGGAACAGATGATTGAGACGGTATCGAAGGAAGAAAGGCACGCGGGTAATAGATTTTTATGACATATACATGTTGTGTCTTGGGAATTGGAAATCTGGGTGTACTCCTAAATTCTTACAGTCTCCTTTAAACTTACTACTAAGTAAAGAACCACCTCTGAAAACTAAAGAAAAAAGAGGCTTATTAGAAACATGGGGTTGTAAAATTATTTTGGCTATCACAGTTTGCTATGTCTCCTTTATTTTTATTTACTTTTCACAAATTATCGATCTTAGAATATGCAGGTGAGCTGGGAGAACTCAGCAACCAAGAAAATTTATCACATAAGTGCATGAATTCAAGTCGTACTGTTACTGCTGCTGCTACATCTGAGAAAACTACAGGATATCCTGTCACAGTGAAGGTTGAGTGTGCTGACATTGACAGTCCATCAGCAGTCAGTGTAAATGGTTCATCTCTGGCTGGGATCCAGGCCGTTAATTTTGAATCTGACATGGGCAATGATTTTGTTGACGAACTCGATCATGTCGTGCTAAAAGAACGGTTGAGGTGGCTTCTGACATCAATGATGCTGAAGGTATTTTTCTTTTGTTTGATAAACTAAAGTGGGAAATTTAACTGCCTGCATTTTTGAATAAGTTAGGATTATTGACATGTTATTCTTGCTCCCATCAGATTTTATTGTCGTAAATTTGATATGCTAAAGCGTTTAGGTTTGAGCAGTTGTTGATGTATAACCTAGGGGTGGCAAAATGGATCCGGAACCACGGTTCCAACCTAGTTTGGGTTGAATTGGTTCCTAAGAAAATTTTATTTGGTTCCTAATTAGTTCAACATGGTTCCAAGTTGGGTCCAACTAATTTCAACTTAGGCCCAAATCGCTTGCTTGTCAATACTCTAAAATTAAAGAACAAAATATAAGGTATTGAGTCGGGTTGGGCTTGGTTCCCTTTCGGGTTGATTTTGGTTCCCTTTTGGGTTGAGTTGGTTCCTCCTTAAAAACCATTTAAGAACCCAACTCATTTTAGAACGAAACCGTTGGAACCGACCCAAACCCAACCCAACCCGCCCATTTGCCACCCCTAGTATAACCTATACCTATAGGCATTTTGAATTGAAATCAGCATGTAGCTTACTAGAAAGATTGACTGGATTGATCTTATTGACGTGGAATTCTTGATTATTAACTATTGGAAATCAGATTGCTTGGATTGATCTTATTGATGTGGATTTGCTCTCTTCCTAGCTTTATAGTGGTTCTGAAAATTGGATGTTGGTTTATTTGTTTGAATAGTCTCGTTTCAGTTTTCTATTTATAAATTAAATAACACTTGCTTTATTTGTCACAGGAGAATTTTTCTGGAACAGAAGGAAAAAGACCCGGTGATCAAACTCATTGTGGCAATAAAATTCATGGAAATGATAAAACTATGAAACCTGCTTCATCAAAGAGTACTGTGAATTCGTCGTGTAAAAATTTTCAAGGAAACAAATCCACTTATGCAGATTCATCAAAGATTCAAAAAAATGATACAGTTTACTCTTCCAGAAAGACAGGCCTCAATTATGAATCAAAAAGACAAAAGACTCTTCTGTCTGGTGATATTACGAATGTGCAAGGATCAACACAACCAGGATTAGCACACATCAAAATTGAACCACCAAATAGTTTTAATGTAAATACAGAGGGTCAAATGTCCTTTATGGACTTGGTCCTAGTAAAAAGTGAAGCTGAAGTTATTGGTGATTTGTACGAAGATGAGTTGGATCATATGTTGCTTCGAGAGCGGATGAAATTGCTGTCACCAAGAAATGATCCTAATTCGAATAATTTCCATAATTCAGAACGCATGAGCAAACTGATCCATTCGTCCATGGGTTGTAAGCCAGTTGCATCAGAACATTCTCAGCCAATTAAAATCAATCGCCCAAGAAAAAGGCGAAAAACTGCTACGTAAGTTCTTCACTTGTATGGAATTTTTAGACCATGAATATGAAATTCTTTAAACCGAAATTGAGATTTATTGTTGTTTCTTATTGGTATAATTGCAGGGATTCAATTGAAACTGCGATGGAGGAAGATGCTCCTGGACTGCTGCAGGTATCTTAGGCAGCTAAATTCCTGTTTGTTTACTTATTTGAAAGCTGTTTCTGTTTACTGGATCACAAGATCCAAATTTCTGAAACTTACTTACAGATCAAGTTTATAACCCATTTTAACCAAAAACACATTTATTCAACTTATCTATATAACTACCAACTAATCAACACATCAATCACTCCACTCTGTTTTTCATCATTTTCATTAGTAATTACCTATGTTATACATCAACAAGGTACATCTGATTTGACACATTTTACTAATTTCCAACCATTTTTTGAAAAGATAAACAAACACCAGTAACATCACATTATTTTCATACAACTACCTCTAGTACACATTTCCTAATCTTTTTCTGAAAATTCATTCAAAACATAGCAGAGGCTAAGTTTGTGTTTGGATTGATGGAGTTGAATTTCATGAATGGATCCAAATTGGAGTTGTCTGAAATCATTTTAATGGTTGAAAAATTAGCTCAAAATGACTTTCATAGGATTTGAAATTCGATGTCATTTGAAATCACTAAAACAGCTCAACAGATTTGTAGATGAAATCCATGGCTCTCAAATCGTTCAATCCAAACACATCCTTAGTGTTTCCCTCCTGTGAAATTCCAGTCATATTTGTATGCATTGTGTGCAGGTGTTGATGAAAAAAGGTGTTTCAGTTAATGAAATTAAACTTTATGGTGAACCGGAAAGCAATGATGCTTTGGATCATTCATCCACCAACGACAACTTTGCAGAGCTTGAAACAGTTATAGGAAAGGTTGTGACAAAACCATAATTTTGAAAAGTTTGTTTTCTCTAGGATGGTTAATATATCTATGGTGCAAGTCTGATCATCGATAACTGTGGAATCTAATATCATGTGATCCAACTTTCTTGAGTATGTCAGTTAGAAAGAGGTAACAATGGTGAGCAATTGCATTAACAAGTTTTTGCTGCTTGTCATTGAAGATTCTTTTGCAACCCTGATGCCTTAACTCACTCTATTATTCAGTTGTTGGAAGTTAAAGTTGAAGTACTTTGTGAATATAATACAATTTCTGCCCATGAGTCACCTATCCGCATATTTTTAATAGCATGTTGTTGTAAATGGCAGCTTACCGATTTTTCATGTTAAGAGTTTGTTGCTGTTATGGAGCGGATTTTAGGAAGATTTGGGATGGACTCTAGAAGATTTATTTATTTAGGTCTTATTATTTTGATTCCTTGTTTAATTAGGTTTTCTAGCTTGTAGGGTTTTAGTTATTTATTTTCTTACTTAGGAGTCTTTTATTTTTGGTAATTAGGGTTAGGTGTATTATAAATAGGGTACTAGGTTTTATTATTCCTTATCAGATAATTGATCTAGGAATTGGGAGCCTCCTTTGGCTTTTGGGATGAAGAACGGTAGTTATTGGTAATTTGGAGCAAGAACAATTAGTTCTTGTTTATTTACTTATTTCACGTTTTAATAAACTATTCGTTATTTTTCGTTTCCATCAATTTGGACCGACCTACCGATTCAAAACCCACCATTACTGTCGGATCCCACCCCAAAGAAGTAAGATGTTTGACACACAAATAAGACACAGTCGAAACTCGTGTGGCGGCCATGGTATCTCATACGACAACGATGGAGAGTAGTCTTCGCACTTACAAGGAAAAACACAGGCAGATAATGAGTAGCCTCGCTTTTATGGACTCCAAGTTGTCCGAAGCACTAAATATGATAAGAATTTTCGCTGCTGCACACACGACAACCACCACTGCCAATGCTACATTATCCATCGGCGAAGCAAGTGACACCGCACCGCAACAAGCGCAACAACCTCTGGCTGCGTGCAACAAAGGCAGAGGTTAACATACCGCCATCAACCACATCCGAGCCAAAACATCTTGGTCATGCCACCACCCCTATGTTTCAACCATCTAAAACCAAGTATGATGATTGGGTTGGTACAAAACCGACATTGGAAAAGACACAAGAGCATGAAGAAGGTCAGCTGGTGCCGCACAACTTTGAAATACGTAACGAGGAGGTCCATATTTATCCTAGTGAGGTTCAACCATTAAAGTAGCTAACTTCTTGAAGAAAGTAAAAGAAACTACTATCCAGTTTGCACCATTAAAAGAACCTCAGAATGAATCTGCATCTCTTACCCAAAGCAACATCCTTCATTTTCACCGTTAGTCTAAATAAGAGGCTTGGAATGAACATATGCAACCCTTTCCGACAATTAGCCTGGGACAAGGCTGTTTTCAAGGGGGTGGAGTTGTTATGGAACGAATTTTAGGAAGACGTGGGGCAAATTCTAGAAGATTTACTTATTTAGGTTTTCTTATTTTGATTCCTTGTTTAATTAGGTTTTCTAGTTTGTAGGGTTTTTAGTTATTTACTTTCTTACTTATAACTCTTTTATTTTTGGTAATTAAAGTTAGTAGTATTAATAATAGTGTAGCTAGGGTTTTATTATTCCTTATCAAATAATTGATCTAGGAATTAGGAATTGGGAGCCTCTTTGACTTTTGGGGATCAAGAACATTAGTTCTTGGTAATTTGGGGCAAGTACAATTAGTTCTTGTTTATTTACTTACTTCACGTTTTAATGAACTATTCGTTATTTTTCGTTTTCATCAGTTGCATTATTTTCTGAGTCATTTTTCCTACAAAACTTGATCCCACTTCTTTGGATACAGCTTTTCTCTCGACGGGAGTCATTCTTAAAGTTTGGTCCCCTACGATGCACCAAGGGGGAGAAGACTAGTTATTGTTTGGAATGTCTATTTTCGCTTGTGGAGCAGGTATTCTATCCTTTTAAGTTTGTTCATGCATTCATGATAAAACACGAATAGTATATCTTATGCTTTTATTAGTAACAAAATCTCCAAATTTTGGAAATAACATGAATAAAATCGACATTCTCATAGGACGTGGGAAACCCTTAAATTATTTTTCATAATCTGAGATAAATTTCTTCTGAATGTCTCACTGGACAATTAATTCCCGAGTTTGAATATGGTCAAAAAATTGAAGATAAATACATTTTACATTATATAGTAACTTGGCTTTTCTATTATTGTCGATACATATTTATCAATTTATGAGATATAACATGTTTTCAAATTAGAATTCCACACAAATACATTATTATCATTAAAAAGTGAGTTATTTTTATCAAGATGTTCCCAATTTAATAACTTTTGAGGTGAATTTCTCTGTGCAAGTGAGATTTTCTCAACTTAATTTTCAGATTCCCCGAATACTACCAGAACAAAAGACTTAATGAATTGTACCTGAATCCAAATTTTGTTGCTATCCCTTTAAACTTGCTAACATAACCATTTGTGTCTCTAATTTAAATCATCACTTAATTGCCTAATTTTTCTCATAGGCACGATATCTACAGTTCCGAAATTGGCCAGTTGAATGGGGATGGTGCCGGGACCTCCAGTCATTTATCTTCGTCTTTGAAAGACATAACAGGTGAAATTGGTGTGATCATTCATTCTCTAGAACTCAAGAAATCCTTAAAAAATATTTTCTGAAATGGATAAAAGGCAAAACCGAATTTTCATCCTTGCAGGATAGTGCTTGAACGCCCTGAATATGGCTATGCGACATACTTCTTTGAATTGGCAGATTCATTGCCCATAGATTGGCAGATCAAACGGCTAGTAACTGCGATGAAGCTTACCAGCTGCAGTAGGGTTACCTTACTCGAGAACAAAGCACTGATGGTAATTTAATTACTATGCATAAGTTCCTTTACCTAATTGAATCATTTGCATTTCTGCATCTAACTTTCTGATGGGCAATATGTAATGTGAATGAAAGCATGATCCAAATGTACTGAGGCAACTCCTTGTGAGCTGTCAAGAAATCTAATATCAGTTCGACTTGGATCTATCTATCTATATTTTAAATTGTTATTTGGTCTAAAGTTCATATAAATTTAGATTCGAGGAAACATGATGTAACGAAACCTGGTCCCAGTCCAGTGACACACCGTTGGGCGATTGATGTGTTTTTTACCATTATACCCCTGCATCCAACGGATATTATGGACTGGGATGTGGTCTACCATATAATCAGCATCACCAGATATTAATGGAATGTATAGAAAAATTATTAAATTCCCATATTTTGTCCTACTGTGCGCATGCCTCACTCAGAGAAGAGTAATAAGTATAGTGTGGCTTTTCATTTTATTCTTCTCCTCATTTGATTAGTGTGTGTATAGTGGGAGAGAGTTTGAAGAAAGGTTGTGTTGGAACACTTTTACCAAACCAAGATATCCACTTGGGAATGGGTTGGCAAATTTTTTTCCTTATTAGTTATTCTACATACATGGGTTGAATCATGGAACACCTTTAATTTTGTCAATTATTGTTATCCTTACACAGTTTCACCTAATTTTGAATTTCTTTCCCTCTTTCTAAGATCTCGACCGTTTTTCGTAACTAAAGTCTCATGCAGGGGAGATCCATGTAGTTTAACCGAATTGTTCTAAATAGTTCTTTAAAATATATATGTGATGCATCTCTGTAATTATTTCTGAATTTTCACTATAGTTTTTACATTTATCAGAATAAAATGTTATTAATACCTTACAGGTAGGTGATGATTTGACCGAAGGAGAGGCTCGGGTGTTAATGGAATATGGTTGGGTACCAAACACGGGCCTCGGGACAATGCTCAACTATTATGACAGAGTTGTTCATGACAGAAGGAATGTGGATACCAATGAGTGGAGATCGAAAATCGGGAAACTGCTTATGGATGGTTATAACGGGGGTACGATAATATCTGCTGATATTCCAACAAAGGCTATTGAGTATAATGGTTCAAATCCTATGCAAATCAAGCTAGAGCAGTAGAGCTTAACTGTGATTAGTTTAGTTCTTAGAACTGTAAATTTTTGTTGATAGATAGCAACAGTAGCTTTGGTTTTTTGGTCAGTCAGGTTGTGAAATTGGTTATCTTTTTGCATTAATGTGTTTAGATCAGTTTAGTTGAAGTGAAAGATGAATATTGGCTCTGTTGTTGATCAAAATGTGAATATTTGACTATTCTTTAGGGATTAATGGTTGGAAGTGTATGCATGTATTAGATTGCATATTGTTTTTTTTTTTTTTTTTTAACGTTTTGTGACTGAGTGGAATTATTTAATTCAATACTTAGAAAAAATAATAATCTAAATTTCGAATGTGTGCCCATATGTACAATTAGAACTTTAGAAGTCTAAAACTAAAATTGTTTCGTTGATGTTAATCTGTCATTTTTTAATTTTCTGATGTAATAATGTAATTTACGCGCTCAATAAAATAAGCAAAATAATAATATGTTCGAAAATCAAAACATCTTCCAAATTGTTTTCCATTTACATTATCAAGGAATAATTGACTGTAAAATTTATTATTTACATAAAAAAGCGACATTTTATTGTAACCTAATCTCACATAATCCTGTTAGTTTGGATCGTATTTCTACGTTTTATGTAATACCTTAGACGTATTGGGTAAAATATTTAATGTGATGATGATTGAATGAAAATAAAATGATTGTGATTATAATAAACAAGAAACAACCAAAAAAAAAGAAAAATTGAATAACATGTGTTAGAAAATGATTGAATGAAAATAAAATGTTCCCCATTCCCACTTCAATCACAAATTAATATTAGCACACTTTTGTAAGAATCAAGAACATTGTAGAAACACAGGATTTGGGGTCTCAAATTTTAAATATATAAATTTTTGGGAGTGGGGGGATGGCATACTGCATTAATATAAAAAAAATATAAAAAGAGTATTAAATGTACATAAAGGTTTGAGCCCATAATCATTGTAAATATAATAATTATTAGTTCTAGTGATGACACATTTTCTCCAATAATATAAATAAATCATCCCGATAAAAGAATTCTGGTTCCACACAATTCTAAATCACACTTATCGACAATTCAACTTAATTTTCTAACTAATTCAATCTGCAATAATTTTCGCATTTGAATTTGATTTAATTATTATTTATTCGTGAACTAATAATTTGAATTTTGAAACTATCTAATCAACAACAATAATAATAATAATAAAAAAAGGAATAAACATTTTATTAATGCATTCCTATTTATTAATAATTGGATCATCATTGTGACATTAATAAAATTTCCAAGATCATCCTCAATAAACTGGCTTCAAAATATACATCTTGCATGCATGGGAATCCACTGTTGCTGTCAAATTTCCCACAAATCTTGTCTCCAGGGTCTTGTGCTGCCAAAATAATAAAAAATATTAATAAAAATATTTATATACAATTCTTATTAATCATATATATATATATAATATTTATTTAATTACCTCCCAAAGATCCCTTGCAATAACAGTGGTATTAGGAGGGATCCCAATATCATCCCAATGAGCAGTAATTGAAGTACGCAAAGATCCTCTATTTAGCACCAACACTACTACTCTATAGTGCTTTAGTGGCCCTGCCCAAACCTATTTCATTTTATTGTATTATTATCATTATAATTATTTAATGATTACATAATAATAATAATAATGTGTTATATCTAAAATAGGATGATTTTATTTGAATTTATTTACCTCCCAATCACCTTCCATCCTGACCTTTTTGGCCTGAACCCCTAGCTTATCTGATGCATATACATAAATCCAAATTGAGAAAAAAAGTGATTAACAATAATATTAATATATGAATTAAAATTTAGTTTTATATATGTATATATATAAGTACCTTGATTAACAGCTATTACTTCCTTATTTGCTATAATTTCCATCGTGTCTTTCGTTATGTTTCTGGTGTCACAACCAATGAGGAGCGGAGCCTGAAAATATACAAAAACTTAGAATATATTCGCACTATTTTTAGGCAATTTGATCCTAATCGTTAAAAATTGAAATTTTGTGTGTAAAAGTACATATTCCTTTAAGTTTATTATTTATTACGTATCTGATCAGATTAAATTATATTTTTTTTTTTTTGCAAGTTTGTAATAACGAGACTAAAAAAATATAGAATTGTGTTTGATCAACCTTTGACATAGCCCATATACTAAAATGAACAATGTATTCGTCTTTGGTCATTCCTCCATTTCCAACTTCAAGCATGTCAGGATCTGTTATTGAAAAAAAAAAATTAGAGAATATAATGAAATTCTTATTTAATTTTTTCCTTTTAATTAATAAATAAAATGTTTATTGCCTATATATGTTTAAGGAAATAAAATACTAACCATTCCAGCCACCAGGCCTGGCAAAATCTGCATAAACTTCATTCTGATCTGCTCGAGACACCATGCTAAAATTCACAACAAATATTTTAGTTCATATTATTAGAAACATAAAAATAAAGATTCAAAATTCAGAATTAAATTATGAATATGTAATATATATTTATTTTCACACCTTTCCCAAGTATCAGAAATATCATTTGTTGTTCTCCAGCTATTTCCTACAGTATAACCCCACAAAGCTGGGTGCATATCTCCCCTGATTTAATTTATTTTTGTAAAAATAATTATTAAGAGTTTAATTAAAATTATATAATTTGGACGAAAAATCAAAATTAAAATTAATCACCATTCACAAAGTGAGAAAAAGATTGGCCTGCCGGCTCTCATTAGAGCTCTCGTCATTACAGGATATCTGCATTATTACGATTAAAAAATAAACTAATTACACTGTAATTATATTAAATAAGAGACGTAAATTGAAAGGGTTTATTTGTTACCGAAGGGTAGGCCTTATTTCACCATTGTTACAATTATCGTACTTCAAATAATCAATGCCCTGAAGGAAAAATTCTTAGAAAATCATTACTTAAATAATATTAATAATTTTATGAATGATTTTTTAATAATATATTATATATATATATATAATATATATAAATCATAAAGTCTGATTTGATTACCCATGAAGCAAAGGTTTTGGCATCTTGTTCCTCGTGCCCAAGTGAACCAGGCATCTTTTTGCTACAAGTATAATAACTGCAAGAAAAAAAATTAAATTAATAAAATGCGAATGAAATTTAGAATATATATTGATATATACAAATATATATATATATATATATATCAAATTGAAATAGTCAAATTTAATTACCCAGCATCAGAATATATTCCCAACATAAGCCCCTTGCTGTGAACATAATCCGCCAAAGCCTTCATACCCGAAGGAAATGTTGAGTTTTTAGGCACTAATTCACCCTGAAATAACAATTTTTTTTAATTTGATTTGATTTCCATTAAATAAATAAATTAATTAAATTAACAAACAAATTAAAAACAATCATAGTTTTTTCAAAATTAACCTTGTCATTCCGAGAAATTTCAGCCCAGCAGTCATCTAAGGAGACCCAATTTATAAAAATTTCTCAATCAGTCAATAATTGAATATATATATATATATATATTATTAAGAAGATAAAAAAGAAATAATATAAATGCACGTACCAATGTTTACATACTTATATCCGAGCTTAGAAAGACCAGTTGAGACAAGAGAATCAGCTGAAAAACAATGTAATTAAGTTTAAATTTAATAATGTATTTCAAGATAGAAAAATTGCAATATTATTCCCACTGGTTTTAAAATACATTTCTAAAGTTAGTACCATAAAATAAAATTCATAGATATGGGTTTTCTTACCTGTTTGTTTGATGATATTTTCATCAATCATACAGTTGAAATGGTTCCAACTATTCCACCTGAAACATATAAATATATATAGAAAAATAAAATAAATATGTATTTATCACCTAAATATATATAAATCAGAGATCTAAAAATAAATAACAATTTAAAATTTACCCCATTGGAGGAGTGGAAGCAAGCCCATTGCCCAGAAGTTCCCTTCTGCTTATGCTTTCAGTAGCATTAGCAGTACAAATTACAATCAAAAACACTAAAAAGCAAGTTACAAAATACCCCATTTAGTGTACTAATATTAATATATCACACAATAGGCACATTAAGTAATGAAAATTGAGCCATTTATATAGTGCACAAAAATTTGGCTTCTTTTGCAGTTGGTAAATTATTGATATAGAGATATGAAATAAATTAAAAGTTTTTAATTTTATTCGAGGAGATAAGGACTAATTTGTGGCTTTATATTTCACGGATTAATGGACCAGTTCACTTTTTCTTTAAGCCAACTATTTTTAAGTCAGTTTTTATCTCTACTTTTTTCCTTGTGAGAGTTTGGTACAAATTTGATTCCATCGGTTTTAATGGAGTCGACCTAATATACATTGTTAGATAATAGAGTGTTTGATAAATGATGGTCGTTTTATTGCAACGAAAATAGTGTAAAATGACACCAGTTTACATAGCATAAACAAGATAAGAGACTATTTTTTTATATCTCGAATCTGTATAAAATAAAATCATGGAAAAAATTATATCTTTTGATTCGAAGAGTTATAAAATGATCCCTGTTTACATAGCATACTTCTTAAAATGGGTATTAATAACAAAAATCATATGGGATTTTAATTAGAGGCATAATTAATTCTCACCAAAATTGATTTGCTCATTTTACACGTGAGTACACTTGTGAATGAATAGGACTCAAAATCACAAAAGAAAAGCAAATTCGTTCTTCTCTTTCTCTTCGATATGTTAATTCTTAAGCCTACTATTCTTGTACACTTGGCCACTTCCATTAGTTTTTAACAAAGCTAATAATAATTGGTATCAAATTTAGATTGATGAAATATCTTAATGTTTTCATCTAAATGGGTCTGAATTGGTAGTGGCACACCTACTTATTGAATCCGATTGACAAAAATCTATCATTTAGGATAGTCATTTTACATGTTTTTATAAAATTTCATATGTTGTCTTTTTAATTTTATTGCAATTTTAATTGACATTTATAAACATTGTTTGTGATTTATTTCTAACATATCCTACGGTCTAATAGGTAGAAATAGACTATTCATATATGGTGTAGACTTGTGTAATAGTTTGCAAACCACATAAGAGTGTTAAACCAGTCTAGATTATTGATAGATGACAGACTCACAGTAGGTGTAATAGTTTGCAAACCACACAAGAGTGTTAAACCAGTCTATATTGTTGATAGCTGACATACTCACAGTAGGTGTAATAGTTTGCAAGCTACACAAGATAGTTAAACCAGTCTAAGTTGCTTATAACTGACAAGCTCACAATAAAGTAGGCCAATAAGCATTCCTTCAAGGAAAATGAAACTCGTGACCAAGATCACAAGATTCATCTACACAACCAACTCTACTGGAGGTATTATGTCAAATTTAGTTAAAAGTAGGGAACACATAAACATATGTGACATATGAAATTGGGCATTTATTTTCCTCTGAAAAAATACAAGCCCCCAATCCATCTATTTTAATATATTAGTAAAGTGCATGTGTGTTGCATCAATTTAATGATATATAAAAAGAGGACGGACAAGCGGATATATTCGTA
Organism: Verbascum thapsus; assembly: GCA_963669365.1. NCBI lineage: Eukaryota > Viridiplantae > Streptophyta > Magnoliopsida > Lamiales > Scrophulariaceae > Verbascum > Verbascum thapsus. The sequence continues at coordinate 7,499,201 of OY770117.1, read as the reverse complement.
TTCACCCAAATTCAAGAGTATGAATCCGACGATATAAATTTACTGTGTAATATACACAACTCGCAAATCGGAGCAGATCTTCTATCCCACAATAGTGTACCAAAATTGTGTTACATTATTATAGGATTAACAAGTGTCTTTATTTGAATTATTATTATTTATATTTTATTTTTAAATGGACTTTGTCAATCCTACAATAATATAACATCATTTTGGTACACCATTGTAAGATAGAAGATCCACTCTGCAAATATGATCATAACAATCTTCTTTGAACTATAATTACAATTAGACTTGGTGCTAAAGAAATGTGATAAAGAAATGTAATACTAGGAAGCTTTGTCTTTCCATATTTAGTTTATAATCAACCTAACAATCCTTGCCATCGTTTCAAAGTCGAACAGTCCCAACTGATTTAATTCGATTCCAGATTCGACCTAAATCATAATTATTTTAAATATAATTGATTCCAATAAAGTTGATTACCTAAATTAATTTGATAAGCCGTACTTTGGGATCCCAAGGCCCTAGAAAGTACAGTCCCTCAATCTATGAATTTCATGTGCCATTGAGGCCGGGAAATTCTATCCCGGTCCCGTACCGATGGGGCCGGTCATTTTCAACCACACAATTGTGGTGGGGCGAGTGGTGGAAAAATACCACCCACTCCACCACAATTGTGTGGTGGAGAATGACCGATCCCATTGGTATGAGACCGGGATAGAATTTTCCCATTGAGGCCGGAGGGGTTGATTTTAGAACCCACCTCAATCAATCCTATTCTCTCGAAACCTAATGTCCCAAAAACCACTAAGAATAATTAATCAAACAACAATAAATCTTCCTCAGTTGAAACAGCAAATAACAATAACCAAGTACTCAAATTTACATCAAAACTAACCAAACTACACTTAAACACAAACACTAACAAATGTTAAAAAACATCATACGATACAAATTACAAACTGACCATTTAAACCACATAAAACTCCTAAAGCCTAAAACAATTTGACCTTCTTCTTCAATATCAATATCAATACCAATATCAAGCCTCAACACCATTCTGCACAGGCTGAGGGTTATTCACCTTCCTTGGCCTGCCCCTCGGCCTGCCCGTCTGAGAGACGCTAGGCGGGCCCACCGGAGTAGGCTTCGATTTCTTCGGGGCAGGTGGTGCATTGGGGTCCTTCTTCGGGCGGCCTCGTGGCCTAGGCGGGTCAGGGTTCGTGCCCTCGGGCAGGGGCTCCTTCGGCTTCGGAGGGCGGCCTCGTCCACGCTTGGGCGGCGCATCGGGGCCCGGCTTGAGGTAGTTGTTCTTGATGAGCAAAAGGTCACCATTGTCCTTCATTGCGGTCAGGTGGGCGGTCAGCAGGTCAGCGTGCCCGGCGGGCATCTCGCCGTACTTGGACTCCATGAACTTTGATATTGATGATTTGTTTGCACCCTCGGATTGTTTCAGTGCATCTAGTGCTTCAATAATCATCTGGGGACAAATAAATTAAAAATTACCCAAAAAAAAAGTGGGATTTTGAATAAGTTCCTTTTGCTAACGCTTGGTAAGAAATGTAAAAACAAAATCCCTTTTTAATTAGAGAAAAAAGGGACGATTTTTAGCTAAAAGACAGCTGAAAAAAGTAAATATATGTGCAAATATACATGAAAAAAAAACTTAATTACGAAGGAAACAAACAAAATGAGGGTTTCAACTAAATTTAAAGATCTTATTAATTCTTGAGCCAAAAAATAAAATCACAAACATAAATAAATTAAATTCTAGAGAATTAAAAAGAAAAACAAAAACATGTAAGATTTTACCTGTGGGTATGGTGGAAGTGATGGAGGTTTACTGAGCTCTTCAGTCGCCATTGAAGGTTAAAACTGTGAAATTAGAGAGAGAAAATAAAAAGGTCCACACTTTCAGGTCAGTTTCACGGTAAGAAAAATCTCAATTTTAGAGAGAGAAAGAAGCTTATCGACAATTATTATGCCGGTCGGTCACATGAAAATGAAGTTCAATTAAATTTAAAAATGAAAACAAATGGACGGTACCGATTCTCATGATCCAACGGTTTTAAACGGGTTCAGACATTTCAACGAGGATCAGTGACGTGGCAGGGACCAAGCTGGGGACCCCCATTCTTTTTATGTTTTTTTTTTCTAGTAAACATCTCCATGCTATGCTACTTTAGCATGTGGGTTATAGACGAATTTGACATTGAATTTCTCTAACTTTTTATCACGTTATTTCTAACGCACTACTTTTTGGTGCAATGCATTTTAAATTTTTTGTGTTCCTTTAATTTATTTATCTTTCAATTTAGCTTTTTTAAAATTTATGAATTTATTTATCACAATCATATTTATCAAGTCTCACAATAATAAAATGATGGTCATGTTATACATAGATTATCAACTCTACAAAAATTATCAATCACATTCTGAATGATAACATATAGCTTACTTGCAAATGCAACTGATGAATATATTCAAACCGGAGTAAATGGCACTGAAAAGTTCAAAAAGATTTTTTGTGCTACTATTGAGACTTTTCAAAGCAATATCTTAGGCTATGTTTGTTTATATTTTTGAGATAAAAATTTGAAATTTTCTCGGAAATTATGTATTATGAAAATTTGTGTGAAAATGATAGTTGTTTGTTTATGTTTTTAAAGATAGGTTGAAAGTTGTAAAATACGTCAAATTAATACTGATAGATTGATGGATGATGTATAGAATAATTGTGTTAGTTGTGTATATAATGATTATGTGAATGAAAAATAAAGAAATATAAATTAAAAAAAAATTTAAAATATGAACGATAAAGTGATTGATTTGATTTGTAAATGTGTAAAAGGTTGTATCTATGATTGATAGTTAGTTATATATATAGGAGATTGGAAAGTAGAGTTTAAAAAAATGAGAACTCTGTGTTAAGTTTATTTTGAATTTTGTGATTTAAAAAGTTGAAAATAAATTTTGAAAACATAAACAAACAAACAAACAAGGCCATAGACCCCCAACGCTAATAATATTGTAAAGCTACATAAAATCAATGAGAAGCGTGGTTTTCTAAGAATGGTGGATTGAAATTGAAAATAAAAAGTTGGTCCACAACCTGGTCGGCCAGTTTGCAAGACGTAGTGAAAAATCAACTATCATTCTTGAAATAACAAATTATGATAATTGGATATGAACATGAGTATTTTGGTATATCAGTTATATTAATTTGTTGGAGTCATTGCATTTGTTTTTCAATCTCGCTCACGGTATTGTTCCTCATTCACTTTATGTTATTCAAAGAAAACAATATAATATGAGATATTATCTAGCGAATAATATATATCTACACCACTCCACTATTGCGCAAACAATTCACGAGTTTGATGATCGAAAGAAAAAACACTTTGTAATAAAATAAGAAGCATATAGCAAAACAGTGGATCATATATTCAGAGTTTTACAATAAACAATTGTAGTTTTTGCAGATCATATATTCAAAGTTTTACAATAAACAATTGTAGTTTTTGCAGGACTAACTAACACGATTTTGAAATCATGATATAACGACTTCTTGAATTTTTTATCATGTTCAATATGAAAATCGAAGATGAACGTGATCTCAATACACCAATTATAGATATGTTAAAAACACAACCTCCGTTGTTGAACATGTAATGAATGTTAATACATTAATAGAACATTTATGAGAGCAATTTGTAATACAACACACAGTGATAAAATTGTTGCATTATTTTTAATCATGTTATGTTATAGTATTATTCTTATTTTTCAACGTAATGTTCATGCTTTACGTCTGTTTTACACATCAAATAATAATCTCCAACATTAATAATTTAGTCTTTGATTAAATAGTATTTATGGTTGTTAGTTAATTTATGAAATACCAAAATTAAATTAAAATATTTTTAATTATTTAATAATAAGATCTATTTTAGCTGTGAATTTTACTATAGAATAATATAAAATAATAAAATATATTTTATTGGATGAGAAATCACAAAAACTAAAAGTTTTGAGCTTTATTTATGAAAGATTAAGAGTATAAAAATGTGAAAAAAGGAATATCTTAGAAAATATTTCTTTTGGTGCAGAAAACATAGTTGTGAATTAGAATAAATTTATTGTAAAAATAATAAAGTGGTGCAATATGCATTTTTGGGTTGGAGATGACCAAGAAAACTTGAAAATAGTAATTAATTTAATTTACTTCAATTTGTATGGTTGTTTAGTCTATGTTTGTTTACGTTACGATTCTAAAACTTTAGGTTAATGCATAACAATGAAATTTGTATAAGAACAATATGATATGTGATGTGTTTGTTTATGTTGTTATAATATATTGATAAGTATACCATTTGTTAAATGAAAACGAATGTGCTGATGATTTTTCAAATTTATTTATTTATTAAAATATAAGTAAGTATAAATGAGGAAACAAAAAGTGTAGATTGAAATAAATGGTTAATGATTAATAATTAAGTGAAATGATTGTGAAATGATAAATGCGTGTTCACATTTTTTAAAAAATATTGTTAAAATCTGTAAAATATGTCAAATTAACAATGGTTGGTTGATATATGATGAATAATTTTTGTAATAATTATTTAAGAAAAAATATAATTATAAAGTATAAAGTATAAAAGAGAAAGAAGAATAATGATTAAAGTAAATAATTTGGATCAATGAGTAGGTGAAATGGTTGATAAGTACTTATATATGGGTTTAAAAAAAATAAAATTAAAAGAATGATAGTTTGTATTAGGGTTATAAAATAATTATATAATTCAAAATTTAAAAAAATAAAATGTAAAAATATAAACAGACAAGCCCAAAGAACCCACATGCTGCTAATTGCTACACGTACAATCCAAAAACTTTGATTTATCTTTTCACGAAAATAAAACTTTGAAAAAAATACGTACAAAAAGCACACACATGCGCATTCATTGTAATGCTTCTGACATTTGTTTCGGATAATGTCTTTATGTACGACTTTTTAGGAATCCTTTCGCTTTGTTTGTTTTTAGATTTCATTTTCAAACATTTGAATTACAAATTTTTTTAAAAAATTTAACACCAAATTCTCATTTAGATTTACATTTTTCATCTTACCTTTTCATTTTTGTTTATTACTTATCAATCACATTCACAAATTAAATTATTTAATATAATCATTATTACTATTTCTCTTTTATACTTGTAATTTTTTAATTATATTTTATTCATATAATTATTGTATAAACAATTAACACATTCATTTTACATATTAGTCATCAACCCACCAATACTGATTTGAGATATTTTACACCGTTTCAACGTATTTTTAAAAAATTGAAACAAACACCTACAATTTTCATACATAATTCTTTAGAAATTTTTAAACTTGAAAACATAAACTACAAAGCATTTGCTTTTCAATGATGTTAGCTATGAAACGTAATTAAACATAGTTGAAAATAAGTTTCAATATCTTTAAAATTGAAATTATTTCCAATATCAATAATACTATATTTATGGCCTCAATGTTGTGGGTATTATTTTAGCAAATTTTTGACCAACAGCCCACCAAAAAGTGTACGGTTTAGTCTTCTTTTTGCCTTTTCATTTGGGACAATTGCGCTACGCCCGTGGGATGCCTTTTCTTCTTTATGCTTTATTCTTCTCTTTTCCCTTCTTACTTACTTTATCCCAAAATTATAGGAAAAAAAAAATATCATTTACGTTATAATTTAAAGTTTGGGAACACTATATCACCAGCTTATTCTTTTATTGATTTTTTCATAACATTTTAATTTTAAAAAATTATTGATGTATTTAATCAATCCAGTCAAACAAAGAATCCATACCATATGGGTGAAGGATCAAGTATCGTTGTTCTAAATGAAATTAGAAATATCTTCAAAAGAAAGGTTGAAGCTTTACATGGAGTTGGTAAAAATAAAACAAAACATAAACTAGAGGAAAAACCATCATCATAAAACAATTTCATTCTTTTTCAAGACTGAAAACAATTACAAACAATTCTTCTTCACCACAAAAAATCCAATTTTTAAAGCAAAAAAACTCAGATAAAACGCGAAAAAAAACAACCTCAAGATCACAATTTAAATTTCCGAATAACACCAAATCAACGAACCATCATCCCAAACTCGACCTAGTAACCTCATACGCCAAGAAACAAGCAGCATTCGCAGGCACACTACGTGCCATTGCAGGGCCAAAACCCTTATACAGCCCTTTAACACCTTCGGCTTTCAAGATCTTTCTAAATGCATCAACAGATCCCGAGAATTTTGGGTTCTTATAATCGTCAACTTGAAGCACACTCTTGACAACATCAGTTGGATAAACTGATACCCAAAACGAAGCTCCGGCTAAGCCTCCGGCCAAAATCAGTGAGCTTCTTCCTAAACCGGATGTGTCTTGGCCTCCAGCAAGATACTGTTTCAATGCTTCGTAAACGCCAAACATGGCTGCGTTTCCTGGTACTTCACGCGCCAAAGTGGGACCCAGCCCCTTGAACAAACCCTTTGCGCCTCCTTCTGATTTGAGGACATGTTTGGCCACGTCCATCGGCCCGCCATATTTTACAGTGATAGTGCTAGTTCCGGAAGTTGAAAGTGCACTCTGGGCTTGTAATCTGCAGAGTGGTTATTTGTTAACGGATGTTAGAATGTAAGATAGTGACTACTTTTTTGTAATAATTCGAAATCTTATGTTTATTTTTACTTTTTTCTTCTTTTTAATCAATATGATGAGAGACCTGATAGGACTTAATTTAAAGTAACCGAACGTAAATTCAACTCAAAGGACAAGGTGTTCTTTACCAAGCTACCAAGCTCGAAATTCAATCAAAACTTCAATAATCCTCAAAAACGATAAACAACGAACTATTAATACTCAACCCTAATCTCCTTAGAGTCCGGCCCGTAAAGCAGGAAAACATAAACATCAAAAACCCATAAACATAAATAATGCTGAAATAATAAATTTAATTGCGAGCCGGCCCACGCGGCCCAATCGTGTGTTTCGCTCGGCGTTGATAGACGATCAGAGGCTTCTCCGGTGGAGCCGGAATCCGCTCCACAACAACTCCATCCCCCTTAAAAACCACCTTGTCCTCAAGGTGGAAATCCGGAAATTGGCCCCGCAATTCCTCGACATTCATCCAAGTCGCCTCATCTTGCTCCTTGCCGTACCATTTCACTAACACCTGCTGGTTCCCCCTCTGGTCCGTTCGTACGTCTAAAATCTCCTCTGGGTCAAAGATGGTGGAGCGAGTTATCTCTAAGCTAGAAGGTAACTCGCATTCCACCGGATGGGAACCGATCACCCGTTTAAGTTGTGAGACGTGAAAAACGGGGTGGATGCGACTTGTCGCAGGTAACTCCAGCTTATAAGCTGCATTCCCAATCCGCTGGGATACCTTGAACGGCCCATAATACTTCGAAGTCAGCTTGTGATGCGCGCGATCGGTTAAGGTGGCCTGCCGATGTGGGCGAACTTTCAAAAATACCGAATCACCCACGTCAAATTCGATGTCTCGTCTTTTCGGATTCACGTATTGTGACATCCTCTGTTGCGCCTTAGTCAAATTTACTTTTAGTTGTTTCAAAATATCATCCCGAGAAGATAGCATTGTAGCCACGGCCGCTACCCGACACTCACCCGGTAAGTACTGTTGAAGAGATGGCGGCGGACGCCCATACACCACTTCAAAAGGCGTGATCTTAGCCGCTGTTTGGAAAGCCGTGTTATACCAAAACTCCGCCCAAGGTAGCCAGCCCCACCACTTTCGTGGTTGTTCCGATGTGAAACAACGAAGATAGGTCTCTAAGACCCTATTCAACACCTCAGTCTGTCCATCCGTTTCCGGGTGATAAGCTGAACTTAATTTCAATTGGGTACCGTGTAACCGAAACAGTTCCTTCCAAAACGAGCTTATAAATATGGGATCGCGATCACTCACGATCGAACGAGGCATCCCGTGAAGTCGCATAATCTCCCGTACAAAAACTTCCGCTACCGATCGCGCTGTAAACGGATGCTTAAGACCCACGAAGTGTCCGTACTTGGATAAACAGTCTACGACTACCATGATACATGAAAAACCTTGAGACCTCGGAAGACCAGTAATGAAGTCCATCGAAATGTCCTCCCAAACCACCGACGGAATCGGAAGCGGTTGTAATAACCCTGCCGGTGCCGCCGCTTCGTATTTCGATTTCTGACAAATCAGACAATTCGCCACATAGTCCCGAACTCGGCGAAACATTCCCCGCCAATAGACACTACTCGCTAAGCGGCGATATGTCCGAAACACGCCCGCGTGACCGCCCAGGGGTGTGTCGTGAAACTCATGGAGCAGTCGAGGAATCCATTCTGACCCCTCGGCCAACACTAATCGCCCTTTGAAGAATACCCGATCCTGTACCAGTGAAAACCCGGGGCGGCTCTCAGGATTGTCGCGAAGATCCTGAATTACCTTTCCGATAAATGCGTCCGACTGCTGTTCGTTCAAAACCGAAGCCATATCCGGCCAAACTGGGCCACTCACCGCAAATAACACCGTCTCGGTCGTGTCGTCCTCGGCCCGGCGTGACAAGGAATCGGCAGCCCTATTCGATTTTCCTGGTTTGTACGTGATTTCGAAATCGTAACCCAATAGTTTAGCCACCCAAATCTGCTGGGATGGTGTCACGATCCGCTGGCTCAATAGGTGTTTCAGGCTATTATGATCAGTACGTACCGTAACCCTGCGGCCGATGAGATATGGGCGCCAGTGTTGGATGGCCAGCACAAGTCCCATCAACTCTCGTTCATATGCCGATTTCGAGATTGTGCAATCAGTTAGGGCTTTGCTAAAGTACGCTAGCGGGCGTCCCCCCTGCATCAATACGGCGCCAACGCCGGACCCCGAAGCATCACATTCTACCACAAAATGTTCGTCAAAGTTGGGCATAGCCAAGACGGGTGCACGCATCATTGCCCGTTTAAGCGCCCCGAACGCTTCTTCAGCTGCCTGCGTCCATTCAAATTTACCCGTGTGTTCTTTCCTCAATAGCTGCGTGAGCGGCCGCGCAATCATCCCATAGCCCTGCACAAATCGCCGGTAGTACCCCGTAAGTCCCAGAAATCCTCGGACAGCTCGGATCGATGCGGGTCTCGGCCACCCGGTCACGGCTTCGATCTTAACCGGGTCCATGGCCACTCCCCGAGCTGAAATAATATGTCCTAAATACTCCACCTGCGGACATCCAAAAGTGCATTTTTTTCGATTGGCCTTCAAATTGTTATCACGGAGGATAGATAACACCTCCCTCAAATGTCTGACGTGGTCGGCCGAGTCTCTGCTATATATCAAGATGTCGTCAAAAAATACGAGCACATGCCTTCGTAATAGCGGCCGAAACAAGTCGTTCATGGTTGACTGAAAGGTGGCCGGGGCATTAGTCAATCCAAAGGGCATTACTAGGAATTCGTAATGCCCACTATGCGTCCGAAATGCTGTCTTCGCCACATCCTCAGTTGCCACCCTGATTTGGTGGTAACCCGACCTCAGATCGATTTTCGAAAAAATCGTCGCCCCCTCGAGTTCATCCAACATTTCTTGTATCACTGGAATTGGATATTTACCGGGAACTGTGACCTTGTTTAACTCGCGGTAATCCACACAAAACCGCCAACTTCCGTCTTTCTTTTTAACTAATAATACGGGGCTCGAAAACGGGCTCGAGCTCGGTTGGATGATCCCGGCGAGTAACATATCAGATACCAGGCGTTCGATCTCGTCCTTCTGAGTATGCCCGTAACGGTACGGTCTCACTGATACGGGCCCCGCTCCGGTTTGAAGCGTAATTCTGTGATCGCTGCTTCGCTGAGGCGGTAACTCAGTGGGTTCTCCAAAAAGCTCCTCAAACTCGGCCACTGTCTTACCGATCAGCCCCTCGCATTCGCCATTCCCGCTGATTTTTCCGTCTGTATCTTCTGGCTCGGTGTGCGATAGAATCACCGCCCAGAATTCGGCGTCGGGCAATCCTTGTACAGCCCGGATCGATGCCGGAGCCCGGCATAGCGACGGGTCTCCCTGCAGGGATACGGACTTGCCGCCTGCCTCAAACGACATCGTCATCGTGTTCCAATTAATGTTAACGTCTCCTAACGTCGCCAGCCACGTCACTCCCAATATGATATCGACTCCTCCCAAGGGAAAAACATAGCAGTCCGCGACCACGTTGCATGGCGTGAACCGGATCTCCAATGCCCGACATACACCTTCTGACTCCTGCTTAAGTCCGTTTCCCAATTGCACCCCAAATCGCCCGGTGGTATGTATGGATAACTGTAGTTCTCGGGCCAGCGTGTGCGACACGAAATTGTGGCTGGCCCCACTATCTATCAGTACTGTGATTTGACGCCCATGCACCGAGGCGTACAGTCGCATGGTGCGGGGCCGCAATAACCCCGCCAAAGAGTATAGCGGCAAGGCTGCTTCTTCCACCTGAGTATTTTCTTCGCACCCGTTCTCTTCTTCCGTGATCTCGAGTTCGGTTAGCTCGACGGGTTCCGCGTCGTCGTACTCACTAACCAGTAACACTCGCAATTGCTTATGGGAACACACATGCAAAGGGGTGTAGGGTTGCTTACACCGAAAGCATAGTCTCTTTGCCCGGAGATCCGCGAATTCCTGCGGGGACAACCGGCTGAATTGGGTACGGCCGGTTGACTGGACTGATCCGCCGCTCCGAGTTCCTTGATTCCATTCCGATCCTCCTCCACTACCCAAATTTCGTGAGTTGCTGCCGCTCGAGAATTGCGGAACACTACGAGAATAATTCGGGCTCCGGTTAATTCCCGTAGTACCGCGGAACGGGGAGGCTGAGATTCGGTCCCCCCGCCCGTTCGAGGATTTCCGTAAGTCTATCTCGATGTCACGTGCGATGTCCATAGCGGCGTCTAGCGTCCGCGGTCGGAATGGCCTAACTTTATCGCGTATTTCCTCCTTCAACCCATGCATAAAATACCCCAAGTAATGTCCCTCAGTCAACCCGGGTACCTGATTTGCCCTCTGCACAAATTGATTCACATATTCATCCACACTCTCGGTTTGCCGCACCGCCGACAGGCGCTCATACGGACTACCTGTGTAGCGCTCATCGAAACGGGTTGTCAGGGCCTGCTTGAACTCGGTCCAATCAATATTAGGGGTGCGTTGTAGTAGCCACTGATACCAGTTAAGTGCATTTCCTTCCATAGCTACCATCGAAACGCGAACCATCTGCTCTTCCAGAGTCTCGTGTATCGCAAATTGTTGTTGCGCTCTCGCTAGTCACCCTAACGGGTCGGTTCCATCAAAGGTGGGTAGCTGGAGCGGAATCGGGTTTGATATGGCTGGTACGACCCGGGCTGCCCCAGCGGGCTCGGCAGTCGGGCCGTACGATGCGGCCGGGGTCGTTTCTGATTGTGCCCCGGCGGTAGCCCGTGGGTTAAGGGCTGCGATGGCCGCCATTATATCCGCCAGCTGGGTTTTGATGGCCAATCGTTCCTCGCGTGCCAAGTCATGTTCTCGCCGGGAATGTTTTGATTCCTCGGTCAATAGGGCTAGGGTTTCGTCCATCTTATCACGTTGATCGGGTGTTGGCCATGGTGAATAGGGTTTGTACGATCCGGCAGGTCGGACCAAATTGATAGGACTTAATTTAAAGTAACCGAACGTAAATTCAACTCAAAGAACAAGGTGTTCTTTACCAAGCTACCAAGCTCGAAATTCAATCAAAACTTCAATAATCCTCAAAAACGATAAACAACGAACTATTAATACTCAACCCTAATCTCCTTAGAGTCCGGCCCGTAAAGCGGGAAAACATAAACATCAAAAACCCATAAACATAAATAATGCTGAAATAATAAATTTAATTGCGAGCCGGCCCACGCGGCCCAATCGTGTGTTTCGCTCGGCGTTGATAGACGATCAGAGGCTTCTCCGGCGGAGCCGGAATCCGCTCCACAACAAGACCCTAGACAAGGGTTGTGATTGTCCCTAAACTAAGGTTTAGATTGAGGCCTACAAAGATATATAGATAGGTCAAAGTGATTTTATGTTAGAATTGGACAAGTAGTCCCCATCCACCATATACTGTTGGATTAGAGGTGGCAAAATGGATCCGGAACCACGGTTCCAACCCAATTAAACTAGTTTGGATTGGGTTGGTTCCTAACAAGTTTTATTTGGTTCCTAATTTGTTCCAAGTTGGGTCCAACAAATTTCAACTTAGGCCCAAACCGCTTGCCATTAATCTAAATTATAAAGAACTAAATGTAAGGTATTGACTTCGGGTTGGGCTTGGTTCCCTTTCGGGTTGAGTTTGGTTCCATTTTAGGTTGAGTTGGTTCTACCTTAAAACCATTTAAGAACTCAATCCATTTAAGAACCAAACCGTTGGAACCAACCCAAACCCAACCCGCCCATTTGCCACCTCTACGTTGGATGCAGGGGTATGATGATAAAAAACAACTCAATCATCCTAATCTATTACACTCTAATGGTGTATCGTGGACCAGGATATTGATCTGATCCATCATAAAACCACCATAATCGGTCTTGATAGTATAGTCATATCAAGCATTGAATAAATAAGCTCACACATTGAACAGAAAAAAGTGATTCTTAGCGAGTTAATCACAACCATTCATGAATGGCGACCCCATGTCAGTTACATGAACGGCTGTGATCGTCTCTCCACTCAGAGACCAACAAACACTCGAGAATAATCAAAAGGACAACTGTTATATTAACACTGACCTGCACTTGATTAACTCGGTCGGGCAAGCCAGAATGGACACAGCAACACCAGCTCCAGCACCACAAACAACCTGCTGGTTCACTGTAAGAGGTGCACCAGGTGCAGACCTCAATAATGCCTCCATTTGGCCTCGGACAGTGAACAAAACCGCGTTTAAGGCCGCCACGGTGGCAAGTGGGGCCCCCATGCCCTTGTACAAACCCTTTGGACCTTCTGCAGCTATCGTTTGCTTGACGGCATCTATGGCGCCCGCAAATTTGGGAGGCTGCCCGGGAAGTGGGGCCGGCTGACTTTGGAGCTTGACCTTTATGGTGTCAAAAGGGTGCCCGACAATCAATTGGGCTGCCCCTCCAACAGTCCCAGCCATTAGATCCTTAGCTACATCCGCCATCTACATCATTTACAATGCAAGGAAATGAAATTAGATATAGAACGATCGTCAAGAACCGTCAAGTAATAGAAATGAATTTCTTTTAATGTACTAAATCCATATAAGTAGATGAAGCTAATAGCTTTTACCTTTCCATTATAGAGATATGATAACTTATTTTTTTTACTATATACACACAAGAGTGGAGATAGACTAGAACGCGGGAGCATCAGGATTTTCTATAGCATATAAAAGCGCATCAGAAGGCTTAAGATTATTGTATCAAAATTACAAAAAGGTGGAGAAAAAAAGTCTCAAGTGAAGGAACAAACTAGATAAACACCCTCAATTACTAAGAAATGTAGTTAAACAAAATCGATTTAGCAAATGGTGTAACAACCAATCGACCTTTCACTTTTTATAAGATTAGAAGCTTTCAAACATCCAAAATCCAATGTATATCAATTGTGCGATTAGTATCCTTTGAACCCGTCTTAAATCTTAATCATGAGTTCATGACATTAGAGTCAATAGAAGACAAATGAGTCGTGCACAATCAGATATATGTTATGAGATTTCTACTATTAGTTTGCAGCTGCATTTATTCAAAGTCACATCTGAAGGCTTCTAATAAAGGTCCAAAGTCCAAACAACATAACACTGTCCGGTTTATAAGTCTCAATGTATGACACGTGCCTTATTGTTTTAATCTCGTTTATTTTGAGTATCCATCTTTGGCGTGTTGAATGTAATTTCACAGTTTTCTAACCTTTCGCCTCTTCATTCAAAATCGCAAGTCGCTTATCATTCCAAATACTTGCACATTTTTTTATCTCTTTCTTGTTCAGTAACATCAAATCAAGAACAAAAAACATAATTTGCAATAAGATCCACATCTTAAGCACATAATCCATAAATCCATTTATCATAATAAGTATCAATTTAATAACTACCTCAGTTAACTATCAAATTTCCAAGAAAACCAAAGAAATGAATCTAAAGAAACTCACCTTGCTTGTTCACTTAATCCCAGCTGGAACTTGCAAACAATGGACAACCAAATATACCACAACCCCTTCGTGCAAAAATCCCAGACGAAACTCAACCTGACAATAAGAAAGTCAATCACAGCCTAAATAATATCTGAATCAAGAAAAACCCAAAAGGGTATTAGTTAATTCCATTGGCATGTGTACCAAAAGAAAAATTTGCAAAATGTGGTTTGTGGTACGAGAAATTGAATAGAAGATCGCAGTAAAGAATAACAAAGTAAGTACTGAATGAGTGACGAGAGTCAGAGCAGAAATCTGATAAACATGGGAGAGTTGAACTCAAAGAGGGAGAGAGAGAATCGATGAATTCTGGGCCAATCTCAACCTCTCAATGGCCCAATAAGAATCCAGGTGGTAATAGATGGTATCTTAAAAGATTCCTCTAACCTAAAATAGGGCAAGGGCTTTTGGAAAAGAGTGGAGAATTTGCTTTTTTGGTGAATTATTCCTAAATAGCTTAAGGGCTCAATTGGATGAAACATTCGAGAATTTATTTTCATGATAAAATGTGTGTTTGAATGAGTTTTTTTTGGAGAAAAAATTGTAATGATTACAATTGATGTGATGTGTTTTTGGTTGTATAAAATGTGTGTTTGAATGAGTTTTTTTTGGAGAAAAAATTGTAATGATTACAATTGATGTGATGTGTTTTTGGTTGTGAAAAATTTGTTTGAATTGATTTTTTATTATAATTTATAAAGTCAAACTCATCAATTTAAATGTCAAAAAATAGTCATAATGGATCTTATTTTAAACATTTATTTTATATTAGAATATGTGATTAACTTAATTTTTTGAGTTAAAAGATAGTCGGAAAAAACCTTTTAAATCAATGGACTAAACTGTCAAATTATGAATAGTTAGAGTCAAATTTTTCTTTTTTTTCAAAAAATTCTTCCAAATCATCTTGAGAGATTTTTTTGAAAAATTTGTTTAAGACAATACCAAATTAGACGGCTATTTCCGGGCATTCATTTCAAAATACTAATGAATCATAAATGTTGAGTTAGTATGTAATGTTTTTATATAGCTAGTTGCACATATTTCTTTTTTATATTATTCTTTTGTATTTAATTTTGAATGAATAAAATTTATATATACCTCCTATAAAATTATCTATATATAGTTATATACCTTCCTATGGATTTTTTTTTTTGGCATTTTTGTTTAAGATTTTTGGTAGTAAAATAATAATTACTATGATAACAAAATTCTACTGTACCTCAACATAATTCTCACATATATGTATTTCAATGTGCTCGTTCCGTCCCCAAATAATTAGGGCGTGTTCATGGTCTGGTTTCAATTTTTTGTCTAATTTAAAATTAAATTGCCAAGTACGGTTTTCTATTAGAGTAATATCAAAATTATAATTTAAAAAAAAAACCAACGTTGCGTTTTTTGGCGTTTTCAAGCGGTATGGGGCAATTTGCAGTTTTTATCTAATAAAAATTATAAAATATATGCATCAGGATATTAGCATGAGATTTGTAATACTTTTAACCTATCAATGTGTTTCACATAGGTAAGAACTGAAGTTTGCAATAAACCTCAGCCAAAGTCCTCTCATACATCAAGAACAAATGTCTCATTAAGCCCTCAACCACACTGTTTTACCATCTCCGTTAACTTTTTACATGCATATATCTATAATCTTAGACTATGATGAGCAGAAGAACAGTACATGAACCATTGATATCTCACCTTATATGCTTTGTTGGAGTTCTTTCACAAAGTGGAAAGCGAGTTAGGCATTTCCATTCCCTGTAAAATGTCTCCTTCTAAAACTACTAACCATTTCTGATAATGTACTCAGATACCTTATTTTAACTAACTATTTAAATTTCAGGGGACTTTTTTCTCCCCTTTTTTACTGCCCACCAATTGATACTGAGCAGAATAGATATTGCTAAGCAAAAGATCCAAAATACTATATAATGTTGCACCAAAAACCCTTTATATGCCATTACCAGATATACAATATCTAAAGTAGCTAGTGTAATGCAAAAACTACTAGAAAACAATAGAACAAGGATACTAAAAGAGGGCACTTATAGTTATATCTATCCTACCAAAACCATCTACAATTTATTTTCTTCATATTTACTCATTTCTTTTGAAGAGAATGTTCAAGTATTAACCTCAATCTGCTTCCTAACACATCCAATTCTGCTATCCTTTGCTGCTGCCAACGCACTCGAAAACTTTCTCCAACACTTTCACCACCTCGACCGCCTAAAACCCTCTTCACATCCTTAACACACTCATCAAAGGCATTCATCACTACTTTTGCCACCAAGTTTCCTGCTTTATTCTTCTCACACACAAAATCAACATTCTGCTCAGACCCTGTGCTAAATTTACCATTCCCCTGATCCACCATAGCTTCTTCTTCATCGCCTTCAAACTCCACATTCACCTCACTCAACTTAACTTCTTCATTCTCATTATCCTCGCAACAAAAATCTCCAAACACAACCCTATCTTTGTCACCACCCACATTCTCATTATCAACACAATCGTTAAATTCAAAACTGGCATCATTCTCCTGATCAATCTCCCACATGATAGCGGGCAGAGTAGGCGAGAAGTCGACCTTAACTCCCACAAGGCTCAATTTTTTCAGTACCCCGTCATCATCATCACCATCACCACTACTACCATTATCATTACCATTACTGTGATCCAAACCCACATTTCTGGAGCCAGTAAAAGGCGAGGTGGCGGCATAATCCGGGTGCCAGAGCTGTTTCGACAACTCGTAAAGCGCACGATCATGAATCGACAACTGGGACCGTTCCAAACCCTTCGATAAACGGGTCGAAATAACCCGAAACTTCTTACGGAGCCGCCTCAGCTTCTCGGAGAGCTGCGATTTCGTGTACGGCTGCGACATGGTGTTGGAAAATCGGGCGTAGAAGATCCCTAAATCCCTTGGGAAGGAAAGGTTTTGAGATGAGCAATCCAAGAGGCCCTGCAAGAACCGGATCTCGTCCGGTTCGGTCCAAATGCGGTGGAACTTGAACGGCGGGGGTCTACCTTCATTGATGTCGATTTGTGGGTCGGGGTTTTTGCGTTTGATGGGGAGTTTTGAAGCGGAAAGGGATTGAATCAGGGTGGAGTCCATGGCTTAGGGTTAAATGATTTGGGGCTCAACTCTGTTAATTTTTGTTGTTCGATTTCTATTCTCTGTCACAAATTCACAATGTGAGTTTGATTTCGATCAAGACCAAGTTTTGTTTTGGGTGAGAGCGTCACTCTCGGCTAGGGTTAACTAATTTGGTTGACTACTTTGTTTGGCTCAAATTTTTTAATTTTCTATTTTTGTTTATGTTTTTAAGTTAGAATTTTGAAAATTTCTCGAGAATGGCGTACTATTGAAATTTGTATGAAAATGGTAGATGTTTGTTTATGTTTTTAGAATTAAGTTGAAAATTGTGATGTGTTAAATCAATAATGATTGATTGATGTTTAATGATTGAATTAGTTGTTTTTTGTAATGATTATTTAAATAAATATATATATATATGAGTGTGTAAAATAATGTATATATTAATTGTATTTGATGGATGTGTAAAATGATTGATGTGTTGATTGATAGGTAGTTAGTATTGGAGATTGAAAAAGTAGAGTTGAAAAAAGAAAATTGAGATGAAAATTTGGTGTGTTAAGTAGATTTAAAATTTTGTGATTTGAAATCTTGAAAATGAATTTCAAAAACATAAACAAACATAGATAATCGAGGTGAATTTGGGCCGAGCTATGTAACTTATTGCAATTTATCAAAGTTGAATAGAGATTCATAATTATTATTTGCGGATAATTATGATATACAAAGACCGAGCGGAAAATTAAAAAAATGAAAATGAGTGAGGTGAAATATAACGACGGATATAAAATTATATATATAATTAAGTAAAAAATTAATAAAATATACATATGATATGAATATGAGATGCGATCTTTTTAAAATTTGTAGGATTTGACACAACACTAATATTGATATATATATAAAAATTAATTATTTTTTTGTGAATTTCAATATGCTAGGAAAAAATAAATTACTTATAATCAGTATTTAATAAGTCAATAATAAATAAAAAAATAAAAATAATCACATTTTTAACATAAAATATATTTTATTTTTCAAATTTTGATGCAAATAAATGAAATAACAATTAAACATTAACGGTTATATAAATAACGAAAATCATAACCATCTAATCTTGTATATTTGATAAATATCAAAATCATTGAGACGCTCTTAATTACCAACTTAATCGACAAAAGTCATGTTTCATTTCCAAATCAAAAATGAAATTTACAATCACTAAAAATTCATCATCATCACTATACTTTCAAAGTGATCAATTCATCACTATACTTTCAAAGTGATCAATTCATCACTACATTTAACATAAAAAATCCAAAATTAAACACTAAATTACAAACCAACAAGAAAAAAAGAAAAGAAAACGAAAAAAAGAATAGAAGGTCTAGAAAATGTTGGGGATTTTAGATATGGATATAGAGTTAAAGAACAAGTCCATGCCACACACATACAAATTACAATAACATTTCAATTTATTTTCAGAGCCTAAATGTCGACGGCCAAAATTGCACCATCGGCGCTATCTACCACCATTAAACACCTCACGATATGCCCTCGCCCCACCCGGGTTCTGTTCACCGCCAGGATAACCCGAACCGGAATCGGGAAGCGGTCTGGAAGCCACGTGGCAATGTGCTCAAAAGCATCGGACCCGCTTGAAGTTTGCGCTAAAGAGTCTCTCACTGTTCCCAACAAGCTCGGAGACTGTAAGTGGATTCTATAAGATAAGATTGTCGTTTTCATAAACGGGTTTTAGGAATTGAGCAAAGAAAAAGTTATTACTATGTTTACAGAGCAAGAATTGATGAATTGAACAATGATTTGTTTCCTATTAAGTGAAAAACAACCAGAGTGTATGTGCTTTCATGAAATTTGAGAATCAGTGTGTTTGAATGTGTGCAAATTTGTTCATGAAGTTGTGATTAGCTGCTAATTAATACGAAAAATAGCAATTGTATTGTTGGTTTGATTAATTATTCCAGCCCATTTCATGAGACACATTTTTCATTTTTTTTAATATTCATTAGCTTCTATATTTAAAATGTGTTTTCTATATTTTAGGTCCCTTTACCCAAAGAGTTTTGCTTACATTGGAGGAAAAACACCTTCCTTATGACTTGAAATTGGTTAATTTGGCTAACAAACCAGAGTGGTAATGATCGTTGTTTACTTGCTTTATTCCAGTCTTTTCTTTTAAAAACATATTGTGTTGTTAATTTATGCTCCTTTTGTTATGTAATAGGTTCTTAAAAATAAGTCCAGAAGGTAAAGTTCCCTTGTTAAAGCTTGATGATAACTGGATTCCAGATTCCGATGTTATCACACAGGCATTGGAAGAGAAGTTCCCTGAACCGCCACTGGCAACACGGCCTGATAGAGCTTCAATGTATGATGCATTTTATGCTTAACTATCTTTACAATTCATGTTTTGTCTATTTTAAATAAATAGTACAGTTATAAAGTTGAACATCCAGTAAGAATGCATCTGCTTGATCTTTTAGTACTTTTTTTTATTATTGCCAAAGAGGTTATATATGTTCATGACTGAAATTTCATTCAACCGTCATTAGTACGATTGAGGTTCATGCTCCTATTTTAGCTTAGCGGGTAATACTTGTACTGTTGTACATCATATTTTTGAATGATAATAAAAATTGAATAGCAGTTGATTTTCCATAAGAAAAAGGAAAAAAAATTGTCAATGAGTTTGAATGTTCCTCTAGTTTTCTATTAGTAGTTTTGTGTTTCCCTATAGTTTTGTTCTAGTTCTTTCACATAGAACGTAGTAATATGGACCTAAGTCAAATTATGCACCTTTCTTACCATGGGTGTGCATTTTATAATTGATAACTAATTACTGTCAATAGTTTATGATATGGTGTATGATTGATCATAGTCTGCAGAATCCAATCAATAAAGGCTTTATGCTACCAAACATAGATTCCATTGGATCACTTAGGACAACCTATGTATATTGTTGGTATGAGGGTAATGAACCTGTTCTGTTTCTATGTTGATGCTTCGCCTATAAGCCTGTTTGCAAAAAATATGCTTTCAAAGAAGTGCTAACTTTTTACAAAACATAGTCGAAATAGAGAAAGTTTGTAGATTTACCTTTAGACATGCTTTTATTTTTAGCTTATCTATAACATTTTTCTAGACAACTAGAAGCACAGTCAATCAAACGATACAACTTGAGAAATCTTAAATTCAGGAAAAAGCTTAAAAACATATTTTTTAAGTTTTTGCAAACATGGCTATGCTTGATAATTTGCCAAGGATCAGAAACTTCTAAGAAATTTCAGTTTTCTCCATAGACCAACATTTTATGGATATTTGAAAGCAGCTCTTACTATGCTTTTATAATTTCTTGTAGGGGTTCGAAGATCTTCTCCACATTTATTGGGTTTCTTAAAAGCAAAGACCCGAATGACGGGACTGAGCAGGCCTTACTCAGTGAGCTGGGTGCCTTCAACAATTATCTTGAAGACAATGTGAGCCTTTTCTTTTATGCACATAGTACTATAGGCTTAGACATTATTATTAATGCCACCTAGTATCATCCCGTGTTGTGAAATGTGAAATAATGATGTCTATCAATATCATACAATGATCCACAAACAAATTTTTCATGGTCACACTTGGGCAGTTTTCCCTTGAAAATTTAAGAAAACTAAGGATAAGAATGAAATCGAGTAAAATTTTCAGCTTCAACAAACCGTTTTTGATGAAATATCTATCTTCTTTTGCCTATTACCTAATTAGTGACATTTTTGCCAAATGAAGGCTTTGATAGTACAGGGGCAACAAGATGACATTTTTATCACAGATTGTTCTTAAAACAACGTTTTCCTTTGAACCTTCCAAATGTAGGGCCCGTTCATCAATGGAAAATCGGTATCTGCAGCAGATTTGTCGCTTGGACCAAAGCTCTACCATCTGGAAATTGCTTTGGCTCACTATAAAAAGTGGTCTATCCCACCTTCACTTACCTATCTTAACTCATACATAAAGGTATATTCTAATGTTCATAATTTTTTTAATATGAGCTTTCCTTTGTGTCCAGCACTTTTAATATTCAAACTTCTTTAAGATTGTACTTCATTTCGTTTCTTGTGCATTCTGATATTTTCGGAAATGTGTTTTGTTTAAATAATCTTGTTCTTATCATTCCAATTAATATGACCAACGTACATTTGATATCTTCAACATTTGGGTTTCGAAAGTTGATTTGGGAGAGGAAGGGTAACTCTTAGGAGTTCTCAAGACTCTCAGTCCCACGTCATTTGATATCAACTTTTGCTAAAATCCTCTTTGGTTATGATATTCAAATGCTTATATTGTAAAATGTTGTTTGGCTTTAATTCTCAGACTATATTCTCCATGGAGTCTTTCATCAAAACACGAGCTCTGCCCGAAGATGTCATCGAAGGTTGGCGAGCAAAAGTTGAAGGTTGATTTCATCATCTTATGGATGTGTCCTAAGGTATATAAACGTGTTACTCACATTGTCCTTTTGTCATATAATATCGTACTCGTCTGAATTTGATAAAGTGGAAGCATGTACTGTACAATCTGTAATCATACCATCTTTTTCATAAAATTCAAATGGTTTAACAAATGATAATACATGCAATTAAATTGCGTTTTTTAGCAAATTGTACGATTATGATTGTTGTCTGTTAAGAGAAAGTTATAAATTGGTGAATCATTATATCTAACATAATCACAGTTCACTTTGATTAGCATACCATGAAATTTAATGTTAAACCATATAAAATTGCAAATTCCAGTTGCATTGAATATGTTCCGTTCTTTAGATGAAGCTAAAAACACTTAGCAAAATCATAAGTCGAACTATGTAATTCACTAACTTGTCTGGTTTTACTTTTATACAATGACTCAATACACTGGAAAAGAAACTAGTTACCTAAGGTACACGAACGGAAACAGGACTTTTATGTTCAGGTTTAGATTGAATTTCAGTAAATATTCAGATTCTTCTATTTTATGTGAAAATACTGAGTTCGTCACTTAAACGAGTAGCATAGATGTTTACATTACTTGTGAGTAGAATGTGTGTTCTCCTATTATACATATATGAATATAGTTACAAACATAGTTATATGTATATAACTCAACTTCGTATGTTAATTCTGGCGGTGAGCTATATAATCGACCAAATGATACAAAGGTGCCGCCTTCGAATCATGAAAGTGGCTGAGCTCCTCCATAGCTTTAGCCGCCAATTCTTGGGCAAAATCTTTCGCCTTTTCAATCCCCATAAGCCTTGGATACGTCGCCTTATCACTCAATAAATCTTTTCCGGCCGTCTTTCCCAATTCCTCCGACGTCTTTGTGACATCTAAAATATCATCCACCACCTGAAATAACAACCCTATACATCTCGCGTACTTTCTCAGTCTCTCGACCTCGACCCGCCCCGCCCCGCCCATAATCGCCCCACAAACCACAGCAGCCTCCAAAAGCTTTGATGTCTTGTGCACATGGATATACTCCAATTCATCCAACCCTACCCTCTTCCCCTCACTACATATATCCACTATTTGACCCGCGACGAGCCCTTCCGACCCGACGGCTGACCCGAGCTCGACAATGGCTTGCACCACCCGGTGGGGCCCCACGGCCCGAGTCTTGGCCGCCACGTGCTCGAAAGCTAGGGACAATAGGGCATCGCCGGCTAGCACGGCAGTTTCTTCACCAAACGCCTTGTGGTTCGTGGGCTTGCCTCTGCGTAAGTCGTCGTTGTCCATGCACGGTAGGTCGTCGTGAATGAGCGACATCGTGTGGATCATTTCGATGGAGCAAGCCACGGGTAGGGCCGTGGATTCGGACCCGCCCACGAGCTCGCAAGCGGCGAGGCATAAAACGGGTCGGACCCGTTTTCCACCCGCGAGGAGGGAGTATCTCATGGATTCGTGGATTTTGATCGGGTTTTGGAGTGGGACCGCGTCGTCTAGGGCTCGGTTTATTTTGTTTGCCGTTGTTGTCATGTATTCGTGGAAATTGAAATTCGGGTCGATGAAGGTTTGGGGTTTCGGGACGGTATGATCGTGGATTTGTTGTGTTAATGGTTGAGTAGTAGATGTTTTTGCAACATGGGTTGGTTGGATTTTCATGCATATGATCTTGGCCTTGGGGTGGGTATTTGAGGGTTTTGATCTGCAGAAATGCTTTGGAAGGGATAAAGTGTCATTTATAGGGATGGTTGCTAGAAATGCCATTGTTGAGCTGTGAAAAAATGCCAGGTTTTGAGTGCCTATATATACATATCATCTATATATATATATTTATTTAGATATATGAATATGTATATGTGTATATATGCTGTGTATGGGTGGATTTTCAGATGCTGTTTTGTTCTCTAGTCATATCCCTCAGGCCTCATGGTTATGCCAATGAACATAGAGTGGACTTTACTGTGTTTATATGATGTTAACTACATGTCGTCTTTGTTTCAAAATACCGAATAAAATCTTATACCGCAAGTTAGTATACATACACATATTATACGGGTAAAATTGGTGTGATAATACATAATAATATCATCATAGTTATTGTCAAAATTATCGAAGAGGATCCTGAATGAAGAGATTCTTATAAGAAAATCCAAAACCTTATTCCGGTTGAAGTATAAACTAAATGTACTTTGTCTATGGCACAGAATCTTTCCTTGTTGTTTCATTTTATTTAAAAGAATTTCCCTATCATACAACAGTACATAGGCTTGCTCGTCACAATCATGATGTCTTGTAAGAGGACAAAGGGGCACCATCGAATTTTGTTTTATTTTTGTTGGCACTTTGGTATTTTTTTTTTTTGGAAATAGAATTAAATAAACAAAAAGAAAATGAAGATTCAACTTTTTGAACCCATATATATAAATTTTGCACTTCGTTTTGAAGAGGTGGGCAAGTAATTTCAGAACCTTATAATAAACAATAAAAGTTTATTGATTTTTTAGGTGTTTATGGTTTTTTCACGTAGAAATCTCAAATTGCCATATTGAAAAATAATATTAAGGGTGCGATTTTGAACCATTTGCGCAACTTGAGGCGGTTTGCAATTTTCAACTTTCAATCAAAACAAGTAAAATACAACACATATTTGAGTACATTAGTGAAAAACTAAGGGATAAATGCAAATAACTCCCACGTGAAATATTTTATTGGCTGAAAACCCACTGTGAAAAAAATATAGGCTAAAAACCCTCTATGATAATTTTAAACTGCATGAAACCCCCTGTGAAAAGAATATAGCATAAAACCCCTTGTGAAATTTTCAAATTGCATGAAACCCCATGTGAAAAAAATATAACCTAAAAATCCCTTGTAAAAGTTTACCATTACGAAATATAACTACACTGAAAATTAATTGTTGAATAAAGTTTAATTAATATCCTAAAATTTGATTATTAATACTATTAATTAATTTGTAAATTTAAAAATTTTACAGGGTGTTTTTAGGTTATATTTTTTTCACAGGGGGTTTCATGCAATTTGAAAATTTTACAGGGGGTTTTTTAGCCAATTTTTTTTCACATGGGGTTTTATGCAATTTAAAAATTTCACAGAGGGTTTTTAGCCTATATTTTTTTTCACATGGAGTTTTCAGCTAATAAAATATTTCACGTGGAGGTTATTTGCATTTATCTCAAAAACTAATCATTTCTTTAAAATAATTCCATTAAACATTCTATAGGTAGATTTTAGGTAACATTAAAATGTTAAAGAAAAAATACAAATATGATACATATATATATAGACCAATATAAGAATGACTTTCTCTCCTCCCGAGACTTCCTTTTTATTTATTTTCAAAGAGATATACAGATGAAGAATATCACACATCTATACATAGATGTTTTCACAATATTTTGTACATGTAGATTGCTATAATAAAATATAATTTTGAAATAATCAAATCTCATATAGCATCAGCAACCCCATGCACAATTACTTCTGCTTCAATAAGGCATATGTTTTTCACCAGTAAACCTGTTGTTGACAGATTAAAGTACACATGCGATACAAATCTTGGCCATCCACATGTCGTGTTTGATGCACTAAACCAATAATTAGCTGCAAAAAAAAAAAAAATGCAGAATTATTAAATTCTAACTCTAACATATATTAGCATTATTATTTTACAGAAAAATTTAATGACGTACCTGTCCCAAAGTAGTTGTTACGATTAATTTGGTCAAGTATGCGTAATGTAAATTCTGCGTAAATCTTAGTCTCAGGAGCAAGCTTTTCTGGTTCAGCTAAAGTTAGATACAAAGAGATATGGCTATTGGTACCACTTCCTTTACCCCTGGGATACAGCTGCATTTTCCTGCAAAAACCAAAGTAATATTTTTGTTTTTCAATATAGCAAGGTTTCAAAAGGCGAAAGCATGAGGCGGGGCGTGGGACGGGGATATGCCCCACATATTTTCTATTTTTAATCTTAAAAAAAAAATTGAAATATTATTGAAAACTTTTGATTAAACTTAAGATATTTGACCATACAAGCGAAAAGTTTAAGTTCAACGCTTGGATTGAGTGGCAAATAATCTGTTTTCAATTTTAGCACTACGCAAAATTATGATCTAAGATGTAGTTCATGTCAATTACTATCAAAAGTCGTATGCAGGTAGACGTGGAGAGACTAAAAATATACGAAATCTGATTTTTTTAAGATTTTATATGCATTTGACTCGAGAATGAAAGTTTTTTTTTTAAAACTATTTGACTTAAATTAAAAAGGGTGCGTCCCTAAAAATATTAAATATGTTGGAGTGACCTAAAAAACACATTTTAATTTTAAATATGTTTTTTTTTTTACCATTTGTGACCAGCAGCATTGAAGGGTATGGAGTCGACACATTCTTCGGTACTTAAGCCGTTGAAATTATCGATTCTCCATGTATTTTTATAAGTTATTGCATCTTTTATCATGGATAAACACTCTCCTTTTCCAGTGTGTTTTTCTTGAATTACATAAACCTCTGCCCCAAAAACGCATTCATCGTTTACCAGATATCCATTTGTAGCATCCTTAAAGGTGGCCTGAGGAATAAACTTATCGAACCCCCATTCGAGCTTCAGTCCGTGAAAACGTCTACCCTTTTCTGTCGTGTCTGAATAAAATCAACAAAAGGAGATTATTAAGGATTTGATTGTACATGCAATGGGATTGAGTAGTATGGGAAATATATATATATATATATATATATATATATATATATAAGTACCTTGAAGAGTTAAGTAGGTGTCGTTAATCTGGTCGAGAAGATAGAGTCGAAAAGAGGCTCGTATTTCCCAGCCTGAAGGAAGTGAGTTATTACTACCTGGGACTAAGAGTAAGTATAGGGAGATATGATCAGTTATGCCTTTGTTTTTGTTGCCATTTGGATGAACAACTAACTTCCTGCATGCCAAAAGACAACATCAGATTGATCATTAAACTTTGTTCAGAAAGAAAAACATGTATCTGTATGATAAGCCCTATAACCAACTGGTTACATACATATATATATATATATATATATGAAAATATGCACGATGAATATAGCTAACTATAAATCAAGTTTCAACCCCATATAGTTTTTCTTCATTTTGGACTGAGAGCTGTTTTTTTTTTTCTGGTATGTAACAAGGATCTTTCTTTGTGCACTTTTTTGTAAGTTGTTCTCTTATAATGAAATTTATCTTTAAAAAAACTAGGGGTGACAATTGGGCTGATTGGGTCAGATTTGGGTTGGGTTCAAAGTGAGTTGTGTCCAATGACAAACTACATGCATTATTATTGGACCCAATGAGGATCCAATCATGAACCCAACAAGGACCTAAATTTAGAATATAAGATATTTTAAATAAATTTAGAAAATTAGGATTCTAACTTCTAAGTGCAAGGGTTTGAAATGGAACTATAACTTTAAAATATTAGGATCCAAGTTGGGCCAAATTTAAAACCCAATTGGACCCAAATATTATTAAAAACTAGGGGTGGCAATTGGGTTGATTGGGTCGGGTTTGGGTCGGGTCTATTCGGGTTGGGTCCAAAGTGGGTTGGGTCCAATTGGGTCCAATGACAAAACACATGCATTATTGTTGGACCCAACAAGGACCCAAATTGGGTCCAACAAGGACCCAATAATGAACCCAATAAGGACCCAATTATGAACCCAACAAGGACCCAAATTTAGAATACAAGATATTTTAATTAAGTTTTGCATAATTTTACACTCACAACACCCATTAGTCACATAAATCTACTTATTACACACATAATTCACACTTTTTACACATAATGCACACATTTTATATAAAATACATATTTTTTACACACACGATATGATTTTTACACACACTTCACACTTTTTACACATACTATACACATTTTATATAAAAATACACTCTTTTTACCCATATTTCTACTTTTTTACACACACGATGTAATTTTTACACACACTTCACACTTTTTACACACATGTTATATTTTTTACACACACTTCACACTTTTTACACATACTACACACATTTTATATAAAATATGTACTTTTTACACATATAATATATTTTTACACACACTTCACACTTTTTATACATACTATACACATTTTATATAAAAATACACACTTTCTACACACATTTCTACTTTTTTACACACACGATATAATTTTTACACACACTTCACACTTTTTCACATACTACACATATTTTATATAAAATACATACTTTTTACACATAATATATTTTTTACACACACTTCACGCTTTTTACACATATTACCAAGGTAACGAAACGGTCAAATTTTTTATAATATAAAACCTTTCTGATGCCAGCAAAAAATGCAGTAAATGACAGTATGGAACAGTGAAATTTTTGTTGTTTAATAATTAAATAAATATTTCATAAAAATATTAATAGCTTATTAAAAAAAAAACCATGAGGGTGGGTTGACAGGTGAAACGTTCTAAAGTCTTCACAAGTTATTATTATTATTTCCAAGAAAGCTTATTAGAGCTTTCACATTTTATATATGTTGCAGATCTGACCCCATGATCTTTATGGTATATATTAGGGTTCTAGGCATTCTAACGTTAGGTTGAGATGGAACTATGTTTTTTAAAATATTAGGACTCAATTTGGACCCAAATTAGGACCCAAATTGGGCCCAACTTAAAACCCAATTGGACCCAAATATCATTAAAAACCAACCCAAATGGAACTATAATTTTAAAATATTAGGACCCAACCCATTGAAAACTTAGTTAGATTTGGGTCCAAATATATGTTTGGACCCAAATTGCCACCCCTATTAAAAACCAATCAAATTGAAACTCTAATATTAAAATATTAAAACTCAACCCATTGAAAACTTAGTTAGGTTTGGGTCCAAATATATATTGCCACCCCTAAAAAAACATAACAAAAACAATTGAAATATTTTAAGAATGGAATGAAGTTTACCATTTGTAGCCGCCAGCTTGGAAATCAGAGGAAGTGTACTTGTCTATATTGTTTTTAGTGAGTTGTGAAAATAATTGGATTTTGAGTGTATAATGATTGGGAGGTGTATCTGAAATTGACCTGGAAACACCTGTGTGTATTAGGAACAAAACCAAAAAAAAAAAAAAAAAGGGTTAAATAAATAAACAAAAAAGCAAAAAAGATAATATGATTGTAATTAAAAGTGTACAATTAGTTACCATCTTGATTAGGTAATGAAAGATTTGACATGGGTTAGGATATAATGACAATAATTTGGGAAAAATTAAATACAGATATGCTAATGAAAATGAATGGGAATGTAATAAATAGGCTTGAAAAGAGGAATATTTGAGTTGTGCTTTGCTTTGCTTGGGGTTGTGAACTTACTGGTTGTAAACAAGCATCCTTTTGGTATTTTTCCCAATCAATCAATCAATCAATTTTTTTTTTTGTGTGTGTTATAAGAATCAATCAATTCACTAGCTACCTATAAATATGAATAACATTATATTTTCTTAACCAAAATATAAAATAAAATATTCCCATAAGTTTTAAACATTACCATGCTAATTAATGACTGCAATATCAAATTGATAATTTGAAGTTAAATTCCTCTGCAGTGGCGGAGCCAAGAATTAAAAGTGGGTGTGGCCAAAGTAAGATAATGTGGGTCACTGGGTCGGTTTATTTCGGGTCGAGTTATTTGGGTCGGGTCGAGAGTTTCAGATACTGAAAACGCGAATGCCAAAATTTGACAATTCAAATATGCAATTTGAATACATATATATGATCATAATAAACACGGATATAAACATGAATAAAAATCAAAATAGAACATTATAATCACAAAAAGTTATCATAATATTTACTAAACATAAATATTAAATAGTTTACTCCTACTTAAGTTGTACTCTACGTGTCTTCATCCTATCAAATTCTTCAATAATTGATTTTGTATCAAAACTTCGAATAATTTCTTTCTCGATATACATTATCAAATTGCAAGTCAAGAAATCATCATCCATACTATTCCTCAGTTTTGTATTCACGATTTTCATAGCAGAAAATGCACGCTCAGTAGTTGCCGTAGATACCGGAAGAGTCAAAAGTAGTGGATATTCCCAAATCATTTTTCATTTTCCCGGATCCCTTTCTACACCAACAAGATCCGATTCAATCTCAATCACTAAGGCTTTTGTAGGAGTTGCAATTTCACATCCTGAATTTTTAGCAACTTCGTGTGAATTGTTCTTTGTCCTTGGGACTTTTGTAGGACGAGAATGTAGTCCAATAGAACTAACTGTTTCAAATGAAGCATTTTCCCTATTTTTAGTGGATTGCGTCGGAATATGCAGAGTAGTGGCCTAAGGACAATCTTTTTTGAAATATGAATCAATTCTTTTACTCATCGTGCTTATATCCTTGATTCAATATTGCAAAATAGTAGCTTATGATTAATGAAAAATTTCATAACATAATTAGACAATAATATTACTAAATTTCATAATAGAAGTTTATAATTTCATAGCACAAAATCATTAATAACATTAAAATATGAAGCAAAACTTGTAGAAAAATAAAATGATAAAAGTAAAACTAGAAATACACAATATCAATATAGATAAAAGTGAGTGTATCACCAAACCCTATGTTATTTGTTAAATTCAACAACAAATATAATAAACAATAAGTAATACACATTATAAATCTTCATAAACTAAAATATAATACCTTTTGCCTCTCTATTGTGTAGAGAAAGAAAGAAAAATTGATGGGTTAGTCACTTAGTTGAATCAATTTGATCGGCATTGGGCAGTGGGCAGTGGGCAGTGGGCAGTACGCAATATGTTTTGTATGGAATCAGAATGGGAGGGCTTTTGTGGAATTAGGAATTAGGATATTTTTTTATTTCTAATTTATGTATGATGATGAGATGGTTTTTGGGTTCTGTGGACTTGCTGCTATTATATATTAATTTTTTTATAAAATATTATATATTAGTTGTAGTAGTTGGTGCTATTATTATATAAAACTTTTCAATTTTCAATTTTCATTTCAGAGAGATAAAGCCATAAGTGGGGCTAATATTAAAATTTATAAATTAGGTGTGGCTAATATTATAATTTATACAATTATATATATATATATATATATATATATATATTTTTTTTTTTTTTTTTTTTGAAAAAATTGGGTGGGGCGGCCGCCCACCCCCGCCCCACCCTGTCTCCGCCTCTGTTCCTCCGAGAAATCAAAATTTAATTTGTCACTGTATCATAATCAATTATATATACGATATATATATAGACATAGAATATTTACAAGAAATATACCCATATACTCATATTGAACATTTTCAATATACTAAAATACATGAATTATATATATACATAAATCTTATAAATTAAGTAGAACTAATAAAACGTAAACACAATTAATTCAAATATTATTAAAATGCATACATAGTTACGTACATAGACATATATAAAATTATGTTAGATTGAAACCAATTTGGTTATTGAGTCTCTCTCGTACGTGGAAATGTATTTCTTATATATGAAATCACACATCACATGGATAAACATAAAATACACACTTAAATCATTTGATTAAATCTGACATAAACAACTATCACAATCTAAATATTATATTATAATCTTAATTCAAAATTTAACTATTACACTTACACAATGTAAGTTTTGTTTCATTTCAAAATAAATACTTTCTAAACCCCTCTTTTTTCTCTTCAAATTTTTGAGCTAATATTTGGTAATTGAAGGAGGTTGACTAGAAATATAGTGAGGGTATAATATTTGTTCAGATAGAAAAATATAAATTATCAAGTTTTTTTTTTTTCTTGTCTGAAAAATTATGGCAGACAAAATTTAGATGCTCTCGAGGTACACATGGCACAGATTGTGATATTTTAAATATGTAAAATCATGATATTGCTGGTGTCTGTGTAACTGCGTAGAACACTTCACGTGAAGCTTGCCTATCTCGGAATATTCTTATTTTGCATCAAATATTATTATTTATTGAACCATATGGATGTGCCATAATATTTTCAAATTGTTAAAAATTAGGGATTTTTTTTTTAATTGTAGTGGATAAAATGTTGAAATATCAAAAATAAAAAGTTTATAAGGTAAAAAATATTTCAAAACAAAAATACTGAAAATTATTGATGGTATATAACATTTTTCAATATTAAATCGACCAAATATAGTGAGAATTTATGTACACCCATATCATATCACATTGAATTTATGTACACCCATACCACAAATTAGGCTTATTATCTTCTCAATATTTACATATAATATATATATATATATATATATATATATATATATATATATATATATATATATATATAGCAAAATGAAGCTGGCAATTTGTGAAATCTTGTAAATGGCGACATCAGTATACACAGTGAAGGCTCATGCATGGGCTGCTAAAGACCCATCTGGTATTTTTGCTCCTTTCGACTTCTCAAGAAGGTATATATCTATATTTCTCTAATCTCTACTATACATGATATAAATATTTCACTTTAATTATATTGATGTTTATATATATGCTGAAAATTTTATTTCTTTAATTTTCATGTTATTAATGAAGAGCCACTGGTGAGCATGATGTGCAGTTCAAAGTTCTGTATTGTGGTATATGCCATTCAGATCTTCATGTAGCCAAGAATGAGTGGGGATTTACTCATTATCCTTCCATTCCTGGGTAAGATTCTATATTTATATTAATTAGTAGTTTGTAAATAGTTTGCATGCAAAAATCGAGTTTAACGTCAAAGCTTGTTTAATTTTGTATTGATTCAGTTAAAAAATTATTTTTAAGCTTGGTTCGCTTATAAGCTAATTAGACCCTAAATTTTTTTAATCTAATTTGAGTACGAGCTTAATATTTAAATATATGATTTGTTATTTCTTAACTCATTAATTCGTGGTCGAGGCCGAATTAACTTCAAACCTCATTCAATATAAAAACGTGGTCACATTTGTTTGTTATATTAAAGGTAATTTTTACTGATCAATTTGAATAGAGTAGTTTAATTCGTAGTTTATCTCTAGTTGTAAATGTGCTTTAGTAGTGGCATATCGTTAAGAACTTTTGTAATTCCTCCACTCCAAAATATAAATAGTAGTGATTCTAAAATCATAATGTGCACTTTAATTCAATTTTCTATGTGACTTTAGGCTATAGAATTCTATCTTGTGCCACTTTAATCCCATATGATATATGATTATTTGTTTTAAACTCACGTTTTACGAAATTTTGAAAACAAACCCAATAATTTGATAAAGTTATAACGTTAGTCCTCCCTTTTAATCAATATTAGTCATGTACTTTATTTTTATTTTTTTAAATTGCATTTTAACCCTTACACTATACAAAGTTTGTCAAACACACCCTTAAACAAATATCATTGTCACTTACGCCCCAGAAAAATTAGAAGAAAATAAAAAAAAGATGAAGAAGATGATGATTGGGTCATTTTAGTAATTTTTAAGGGATGAGAAACAAATAATATTTGTTGAAGGGTTTCTTCAATAATGCAACTTGTTTAGTTGATGAGGCAAAATGCAATTTACAAAAAAAAATAATAATAAAGGATGAGACAAACATTATTATATATAAAAAGATAACTAATATTGCAACTCAGGTAAATTATTTGGACGTTTTCTATAAATCCATAAAAATATGGAACTAAAACTAGAATCATATATAATATCTGGTGGGATTAAAATTAGAATTTTTCCTGCAACTAAGTCTACTAATTTCAAGTGGACTCAAAATCAAGCAAGTTTTTGGTAAGCTATTCTTACATACTAAATTAGAATGTTGAATTCAGGCATGAAATTGTCGGAGTTGTCACCGAAGTTGGTTCCAAGGTGACAAAACACAAAATCGGCGACAAAGTAGGCGTCGGGTGCTTAGTTGGCTCGTGTCGTGAATGCGACGAATGTACTAACAATGACGAAAGTTACTGCCCCAAACAAGTCCTATCAATCAACGGAACATACTACGATGGGACCATTACATACGGAGGATTTTCAGACATCATGGTTTGTAACGAGGATTTTATTATCCGTTGGCCCAAAAATTTGCCCCTCGATTGTGCCCCTCTCCTATGTGCCGGGATCACAACTTACAGCCCGTTGAGGCGTTTTGGGCTCGACAAACCGGGTGTCAATGTTGGTGTCGTTGGCCTTGGAGGGATTGGCCATCTAACGGTTAAATTCGCTAAGGCTTTTGGATGTAAAGTGACGGTTATTAGTACATCGGGTAATAAAAAAAACGAAGCAATCGAGGCTTTTGGGGCGGATAAATTTATCGTTAGCCACGACACGGAGCAAATGGAGGTATTTATTGAGAAATTTTAAATAATCAAAGTTGTTAATTATGTTAATTAGTTTTCTTGGTTGGTTGGACAGCTGAATCTTGTGGCCTTGGTCATGGGTTCGATCCTGTTGAAGGAATGCCTATTAGCCTTCTCTATTCTGAGTTGTTAGCTATGTCAATCTGGGCTGGTCTAACTATCTTGTGTGGTTTCAGGCTATTACACAAGAGCGCATTAAGGGTAGCGGTTGTGAATTTCCTTAAAAAAAATTATGCTAATTAGTCGACTATGATACAATTAAAATATTCAGACGAATTTATAAAGTAAAATGATGAAATCAAAAAATATTCATTGTGTGGAATAAATCTTGTTAAGTTTATTGTGTGTTATAGGCTGCAGCAGGCACATTGGATGGTATAATAGATACTGTTTCTGCAAATCATTCCCTTATGCCACTAGTGAATTTGTTGAAACCTCACAAGAAGCTCATCTTGGTTGGTCTTCCACAAAAGCTTGAGGTTCCAATTTTCCCCATGGTCTTAGGTAAGTATATATATATATATATTTATTATATTCTCATCTATTTTATCTAAATGTTTGAAAAATTGAAGAAATTTTTGTGTAACATTTTATAAAATTGAATAAAAAGGGGGGAAGTCGATCGTGGGGACTGCAAGCGGAGGGGTGAAAGAGACGCAAGAGATGGTTGAATTTGCGGAGAAGCACAAAATACTACCGGATGTGGAGATTATACCGATGGATTATGTGAACACGGCTATGGAGCGTCTTGAGAAAGGTGATGTGAAATATCGGTTCGTTATTGATGTAGCGAATTCAATAAAGATCGAGTGATAAGATTGATGTCTTTATTTTTTTTTTCGTTTGATATTTGGATTTGTATTGTGGCCTCTTGACTAAGTGTCTCATATTTCATGAACAAAGTTATGTGTACTCGTCTATAATAATAATAACAATGTATTTTGTTTTGTGATTATTTTTTGAAATTGGACAAATTTTCATGCATAAATATTAGCAAACTTCCCCCCTTACAATGAATAGTATTTTGGATTGGAGTAGATTTACTGTAGAGACAGCAAATTCGTGCGATTTTTGCACCAATTTGTATAAAATGGATTTTTAGGTTGGAGATGGCTAACTATTCCTTTCATGAGTTATATTGTTTAAGAAGATTATTTGCTCAAAAAACTCTTTTGAAATAGATAGTGAGAGCTCCATCTCACTCTCTGTGTTCACAAGTTTACATATGATTATATTGATTAGGTTGTGATTAATTGCAATTTAAATGGTTTGAATATTTGAATTAACTACTGAAAATTATATTGGTCATGGTCAAAGGTTGATGCAAAGTTTTCATAGAATATATCATAATTAATAAAGATAATAAAGGTGAAAGGCCTAATCAATGTCCTAACTATACCAATATGTGTATTTGAATGTCCATTAATTATATTATTATTTTTCTATTAAATAAAATAATTTTTTTATTCATGGCCAGTATGAGTCTGAATATTCGGGTTGAGCCAAAGCCTCCATATTCAACTGAATTTTATTTTATCTTTGCTCTTACCCAAAAAACATAAGTGATTAAATAAAAGTTGAACATCATAACAAATTCAATCTAAACGATAATTCCAATAACAGTCACAAACATGACCTCTAATCCTACCTTTTCAAGTTATATAACACTCTCTCTTTAAAAAAAATACAAAACTCACCCAACTTTTTACGTGTCACAAACTTATCTGCCTTATTATTGAAATTATATGTTCAATATTCTGTTATTTGTAAACACGCTTTTGTGTATTTGCCTTTTACGTTTTTCCTCAACGGATATATTGAGGATTATTGATGTTAGGTATAAGTTCCCAGAGTTGGGTTTTTCTTCTGTAATCTACCACTGATTAATCAATCAATGAAATCTCTTTCTTTTTTCTCTCGTTCTTAACATGGCACCAGAGCCAAGTTTTTGAGAAGACAATGGCTATTTGTTTTGTTCATGTTTTCCTTCGATCTCGTTGCTTTGCTCGTTCTTAATTGCGTTCTCTTCGCACGAACGAGGTATTGTTTTCTGTTTTTCTTTCTCGATCGATCCTAGGGTTTTATCTCTTCCGCGCACGATTCTTGATTTACAATGGCTGAATCGCAACAAGATGTGGTGAGTAATCCTGTGACGACATTAATCGAAAAAGGACAATCGAGTAATCTACAGATCAGTGTTCATGATCCGATGTATCTCCATCCCTCAGATACACCCAATCTCGATTTAGTCACAGAGATTTTGAAAGGAGTCGACAATTATAAGATTTGGAGCAGAGAAATGCTCGTTGCTTTGGAAGCAAAAAACAAAACCGGCTTCATCACGGGATCTTGCAGTCAACCAGAACCTGATTCAGGTCTACTTCCTCATTGGAGAAGATGTAATGCATTGGTGAAGTCATGGATTCACCGTTCTTTATCTCGCGACTTGATCCATGGCGTTGTATACACCGAGTCCGCATCGGTAATATGGAATGATCTCAAGGAACGCTTCGATCGAGTTAATGGAGCGAGACTTTACTCATTATATCGGCAAATTAACACCATCACGCAGGGTGCAAACACTGTAACCGAGTATTACTCCAAGATTCGACACTTCTGGGATGAGTATGAGTCCCTCATTCTTGCCCCCTCCCTTGTGATTTCTAAAGAATACACTGATTACTGCACTCAATTGAAGATGATGCAGTTTCTTATGGGGCTTAATGAATGCTACAGTGGCTTAAGATCACAAATACTTATGATGTCACCTCTTCCTACGCATAATCAGGTCTATTCCATCATTAGCAATGAAGAAGGACAACGCGGATTAAGTACTTAACCAACTGCATCAGATTCTATTGCTCTTTTGTCATCCGCATCATCCATTAAAGGGAGTAAACCAGATTTATTCTGTGATCATTGCAATGTGAATGGTCATTCTAAAGATAGATGCTTCAAATTAGTAGGTTATCCTCCTAATTGGAATAGAGGAGGACGCCGAGGGGGAAAACGAGGCAGAGGCAGAGGTACAAGTGAGGGCCGAACGTATTCTGGATCACAAGTTAACAGTGTTTTGGTTGGACAAGATGATAAAGGGGGAAATAATATGGTTGTACTTGACTCATCCTCTCAACATACTATTCACCCTCAGATGTTTACCTCTAAACAGGTGTCACAACTGCTGAAATTGATAGATGGCCAAGGCAAGGATGACATTGCCAATGGTGCTGGACAACCATCAACAAATATGGCTGGTATGACATTCTATCTTAACACCAGTAACACCAATGACATGAACACTTGGATTTTGGACACAGGGGCAAACCAACACATGCTTGCAAACCAACATATGCTAAATTCAAGTTTTGCCCCATGTGTCCTTAAAACAGAGGTGAAAATGCCTAATGGTAATTACAGTAATGTCACACACTCTGGACACATTACATTAGAACATGATTTAATGCTTAAAGATGTCCTGTATATCCCTGATTTTCAACACAATTTACTTTCAGTATCTAAACTAACCAAGGATAACAAGGTTTGTGTGAGTTTTTATGCTGATAAATGTGTTATACAGGATATTTGCAATGGCAAGACAAAGAGGATTGGTAGAATTCAAAATGGCCTTTATTACCTTGAACCTGCAACATATATCACTTTGGATAGTTTACCTGTTGTTAAGAATTCTCTTTGTAATCATTCTTCTGTACCCAAAACCAATAATGTGACTATGCATAGAAAGGCTTCTTTGTGGCATAGGAGGTTAGGACATATGTCTTTTAACAAATTTCAGTTTCTTCCTGGTTTGGACATACATGTAAACAATTCTGATATGATATGTGATATTTGTCCTTTGGCTAAACAAACTAGGATTCCTTTTCCACAAAGAAGTACTGTCACCAAAAGCATTTTTGAATTGTT
Organism: Verbascum thapsus; assembly: GCA_963669365.1. NCBI lineage: Eukaryota > Viridiplantae > Streptophyta > Magnoliopsida > Lamiales > Scrophulariaceae > Verbascum > Verbascum thapsus. The sequence goes on along the minus strand of OY770117.1, from coordinate 7,461,023 downwards.
ACATGCTGATGTTTGGGGGCCTTATAAAGAGGCTACATATAATCAAGAAAAATATTTCTTAACTTTAGTTGATGATTTCTCTAGATGTACATGGGTGTTTCTTATGAAATTTAAGTCTGAAGTTGTGAATATTTTGAGAAATTTTTTGATTCATGTTGAGACACAGTATTCTGTGAAAGTTAAATGTGTAAGGACTGATAATGCTTTGGAGTTTTTTAATTCTGAATGCAACAGTTTGTTCAAAACCAGAGGTATCATTCATCAGAGTAGTTGTGTCTATACTCCTCAACAAAATGGAGTAGTTGAGAAGAAGCATAGACACATACTCAATGTGGCAAGATCTTTAAAATTCCTATCTCATGTACCTACTGTTTTTTGGGGAGAGTGTGTTTTAGCAGCTACCTACATTATTAATAGAACACCCTCACCTCTGTTGAATGGGAAGACTCCTTATTTTGTTTTAAATGGAAAAGACCCCAGCTACACACACTTAAGAGTTTTTGGTTGTTTATGTTTTGCCAAAGTTTTACCTCATCAAGACAAGTTTCATCCCAGGGCCAAACCATGTATCCTTATGGGATATTCCCCTCATCAAAAGGGGTACAAGCTGTTAGATATGAATCAGAATGTATTATTTGTCTCTAGGGATGTTTTGTTCCATGAAAATGTTTTTCCTTTTGCTGAGAAACAGATTTCTTTGTCCAAAATTGTTCCTGATTCACATGCTAATCATGATGACTTTCTTACTCCTTATGTTTCTGAATCCTATGATTACATTGAACATTCTGCTAACAGTTTTGATGAACAGGTTCCTACCATATCAGAGGGTGATGAGGATACTGGTAACAATAATTCTAGTGTTAGTGATACCACAGTGCATGAAAGAGTTAATGTTGATACTAACACTCTTAGGAGATCTGCTAGAACACATAAAATTCCTTATTGGTCTAAGGATTATATTAGTCCTTTCACTTCTTCTCAAGATCATAGTCAGACTTCTTTGCACCCCATATCTAACAACATACAGTACAATAAGATCACTCCACAATACAGAGCCTTTCTTGCTGCTATATCCAATGAATCTGTACCTAAGTCCTATATAGAAGCAAAGTTGAACCCTCACTGGCAGAATGCAATGGACACAGAGATAGCTGCCTTGCAGTTAAATAAAACTTGGGTTTTATGTGATTTACCACCTAACAAGAAACCTATAGGTTGTAGATGGGTGTACAACATTAAATATAAAGCTGATGGTACCATAGAAAGATATAAGGCTAGATTGGTGGCTAAGGGGTATACTCAACAAGAAGGAATTGATTTTAATGAGACTTTTTCTCCTGTAGCTAAACAAGTAACTGTTAGGGTGATTATTTCCTTGGCTGCTATGAAAAATTGGCCAATTTGGCAAATGGATGTCACTAATGCTTTCTTGCAGGGTGATCCTAATGAAGAGGTGTACATGTCTATTCCTCAAGGCTGTGAAATTTCAGGTAACACTCAACAGAATAAGCCACAGGTATGTAGGCTTCTAAAATCTTTATATGGTCTAAGGCAAGCTTCAAGGCAATGGAATGCCAAATTTACTGAAGCAGTCACCAAACATGGTTTTGTACAATCTAAAAATGACTATTCCTTGTTTATTAAAAGCAAGGGGAGTAGTGTGGTGATACTTTTAGTTTATGTTGATGATATCCTAATAACTGGCAATGACAACATTCTTATTTCAGATTGTAAGAAGTACTTGCATGATGTTTTTTATATAAAAGATTTGGGAAGTTTAAAGTATTTCCTTGGTATTGAGATAGCAAGAAGTAAGAAGGGTATTTATATGAACCAAAGAAAGTATGCCTTGGAACTGTTATCTGATGCAGGTATGATAGGTTGTAAGCCCCTGGGTACTCCTATGGAACAAAATTATAAATACACAGACAGAGATGACAATGATGATAACCCGGTTATTCAAAATGTTGCTGAGTATCAAAGGATAGTGGGGAAGCTCATTTATTTGTGTCTTACACGGCCGGACATCAGTTATGCGGTGCAAATCCTCAGTCAATTTATGCACTAACCGAGAAAATCACATCTTGAGGCTATGTATCGAGTCTTGAGATATTTAAAGGGTAAGCCGGGTCTTGGTTTGTTAATGTCATCTTCTTCTAATTTGGAATTATCTGTGTTTTGTGATTCAGATTGGGCGTCCTGCCCGATGTCCAGAAAATCCCTCACTGCATATGCCATCAAATTTGGGGATTCGTTAATAACTTGGAAAGTCAAAAAACAAAATACGGTGTCTCGAAGTTCGGCAGAAGCAGAGTATCGCGCAATAGGAACTACTACATGTGAAGTTGTATGGTTATCAAGTTTGTTCAAAGAAATTGGATTAGATATTAAGTATCCAGTTTCCATTTACACCGACAGTAAGTCTGCGATACAATTGGCTGCGAATCCAGTATTCCATGAGCGCTCAAAGTATATCGAGGTCGATTGCCATTTCATACGAGAGAAGATACAAAAAGGGTTGATTGCCACACGTTTTATTTCCACAGATGAGCAGCCAGCTGATTTACTTACTAAAGCTTTAGGAAGGCAAAAGTTTGAATATTTGTTAGGCAAACTAGGTGTCTTAGATTTATTTAGTCACCAAGTTTGAAGGGGAGTATTGAAATTATATGTTCAATATTCTGTTATTTGTAAACACGCTTTTGTGTATTTGCCTTTTACGTTTTTCCTCAACGGATATATTGAGGATTATTGATGTTAGGTATAAGTTCCCAGAGTTGGGTTTTTCTTCTGTAATCTACCACTGATTAATCAATCAATGAAATCTCTTTCTTTTTTCTCTCGTTCTTAACACTTATAGACGCATTTGAAAAATATTTATACTATATCAAGTACAATAATTTTAACTTATGTATTTCTCATATAATAAAATATTGTGTGTGTGAAAAAGTTGACATAAATTATGCAATTATACTATTAAAACTTGTTCTAAAGTAAAAGGTTCACAAAAAAATTTAATATAGAATAACCAAGAAACATCTTACTGTCCAGTTTCCTATGATATTGGGAATGTAATTGTCCATAGATTGATAAAACCCGGCTAAGAAACTTGTGACGGGTGATTCTATGTTGGTCCGGGACCAACAATCTCGGGTCCTTAGAATTAGGGGTGTTCACGAGTCGAGCTCGACTCGAGCTGGCCAAAAAATTCGAGCTCGAGCTCGAGCTCGACGAGCTGCAGAAATGTGAGCTCCGAGATCGAGCTCGAGCTCAAAAAAATAATTTTTTTATAATTTTTTTTTATAAAAATATTGAATTAATTTTATATTTATTCATATATTATTAAATATAGTTATAATTAAAGTTAAAAATATTATTATTTATAAATATATTATTATAATATATCATTTTATATAAAAAATTAATAAATATTTATTTTTTTATATATATTAATTAAAAATTATTTTTTTATTCCGACTCGCGAGCTAGCGAACAGGCATATTTAGTCTCGAGCTCGAACTATTTTCGAGCCAACTCGACTCGTGAACACCCCTACTTAAAACCACACATTAGGGGATGGGGGGTGATTTTTCCCATCCCACCAATGAAAAATCACCCCAAACATTGGAAATATGTGATTCTAAGGGGTCCGGATTGTTGGTCTCGGACCACCTTAGAATTTTCCAACTGGTGACCCAAGCACTTACATCATCACAACATAGCAAACTCCAATTTTTCTACTTAATTATTATTGTTATTATTATAGGACCATTAGTTTGCATGGTCAAAAGTATCAACTTCTTTTGTCCATCTCCTTTTCTTTTTTCTTTTGTCTTTTTTCTTTTGTCCCTAGAATAATACCAATACAAATTGACAAATAGTAGATAATGAAGCATAGAGAGTAACTAGATTGTATTGTAAATTTGTAATCCTACCCTTAGAAGTTGATTTTATGAAGGGATAGGTTAAATAATAGAGGGATATATTAAATTTTGACCTTCGTCAAATTATAACAAAAAAATCAAATTGATTGTTTGGGAGTATTATTTAAAATGCTTGTGTATATTGTGTATATATCCATTAATTTTGCTAATTTGATTAACGAAAATCATATGAACTCCGAAATTTTCTTTCATTGAAGTCATCAGATGCTTTTAATAGGAGGTTTTTCCAACGTATTAATAGGACTAATAAAAAATGTGACCAATTAAAAGAAAAAAGAACGATGTAATCTATTTTATAATATTTTTTAAGAATTATGAGATTCAATATATGATATTCCTAAAATTTGGAATCAAAGATGTGCATATGCAAATCAAAAATATAAATTTAACAATATTATATCTTAAAGAAAATATAAAAACGTGTTGGTACATCTTTTCTTTTTTTGATAAAAATTGGTGCAATCTATTTTATACTATAATTATCAATGTCTTAGATATTTTTATATTATCCTAAAGAATAGAAAAAGATGAAAGCAACATCTTCCTACTGTATTTCGCCACGCACCTTTGCTCCCCACTATTATATATCCACACTCGATCACTCTGGAAAAACCCACAAAACTACACTAATAATCTTCAGCTGGGATTTTAATTCTGGTCAATATTTGCTCCTTAATCGAGATTTGTAAATGGCGGCATCCCTAGAAACACAGTTCCCAGTGAAGGCTTTGGCGTGGGCTGCTGAGGATTCTTCTGGCAAGTTTGCTCCACTCAAGTTTTCAAGAAGGTAATATGATTTTATTGATTCATATATGCTATAAATCTAATTGAAGTCTAATTTTATGGAAGAGTGACTATGAAATTATTTGTAGATTTGTATTAGAAAGCTTATTTTACTGAAATATTTTTCAATTTTTGTGCTTAAATGATGCCAATAAGAGGCTTTTGACCCTCATAACAGTCATATCATGTTTAATAATGGTTTTCAAATTTATCTACTTCAATCCTTTTGTGCAGTTTTATAAGAAGAATTATTTTTTAACTTTAGCACGATTATCATGGTGATGGATAAACAACGTTTATGATTCATAGATTTAATTTTTATTGGGTTTAATATTGCAGGGCAACTGGTGAAACTGATGTGCAGTTCAAAGTTCTCTATTGCGGTATTTGCCATTCGGATCTTCACATAGCCAAGAATGAGTGGGGTAATACCCTGTATCCTACTATACCTGGGTAAGGTTCACATATACATCAATTTAGTTTGGGGAAAATTTATTTGGAACAAACAATTAATAAATTGAAATTGATTTTAAGTATGTTGAATTTGTGTAATTACTTGTATTAAGAGTTCAAAATCACCTTTATACTTACTTACAAGAGAAATATTATTGTGCTGGCCTTATAAATCTATCTTTATCGTTTGATAAACATGATATAGTATTTCTCTGCGACGATTAGTCTAAGAATTCATCAAACCTAAGGGTGTGTTTGGATTGAAGCATTTGAAAAGCTATATGAATTTCAAATTAATCCGCAAATCTATTAAAGTTTGTTCGGATGAATTCAAGTTATAATGGATTTCAAATCCCTTGTTATTCATTTTGAGCTACTTTCTCCACAACTATGATGGATTTCAAATGACTCCAAAATGGAGTCATTTGAAATCCATCCTCCCAATCCCCTCCTCAAATCCAAATCAATCAATCCAAACACACCCTAAGATTATGGCTCCTTGATTACTCCTAAACAAGGCGTAATGGCTGCATTTTTCATGTCGATACATAATCAAGAACTAATCAATAAACTTCGCTTAGTACGTAAATACCTTCACCCATAAACTAAAATAGATTGCTTTATGCAGTCATGAGATTGTAGGTGTGGTAACTGAAGTAGGTAGCAAGGTCAAGAACTTCAAGATCGGTGATAAAGTAGGCGTTGGATGCTTAGTTGGATCATGTCAAGAATGTCCACAATGCAAGACCAACGAGGAAAGTTATTGCCCAAAACCCGTATACTCAATCAACTCACATTACTATGACGGGACCGTTACATATGGAGGTTTCTCAGACATTATGATAAGTGACGAATATTTCGTTTTCCATTGGCCCGAGGATTTGCCCCTCGAGAGTGCCCCTCTCCTATGTGCTGGGATCACAACTTACAGCCCTTTGAGGCGATTTGGGCTCGATAAACCAGGCATCAATGTTGGTGTAGTGGGTCTTGGTGGGATTGGCCATCTTACTGTGAAATTTGCTAAGGCTCTTGGTTGCAAGGTGACTGTTATTAGTACATCTGCTAGTAAGAAGAAAGAAGCAATCGAGAAGTTGGGTGTCGATGAGTTCTTGGTTAGCCATGACCAGGAGCAAATGCAGGTATATGTGCTAGAAAATTTCAAGTTACACATTTTAAGTACTATCAAAGTTGATTTTCAAATTGAATATGTTGATGCATGTAGGCTTGTTAATGGCTGGGGATTGCCCAGACCCAGACGCGCTCTATAGAAAATTTACCCGACTTGACCTGACCCGTTGAGTTTGAGACCCAGACCCGACCCGGGCCCGATGACACTATGTAGTTCGGGTCTGGGTCTGGGTCCAATTTTTGCCTGTGGATATTTTAACCGAATTTTACTCTTTGAAAATATCCACGGATCTATACCCGAACAATACCTGAAGTTTACCCGTGGACATTTGTCCGACCCGGTCCCGACCCGAAACTTACCCGGCCGTTGGGTCTAACTTTTTTTTTTTTGGACCCGTTGGGTATGCAATCGAGACGGGTAAAATATTTTTTTTTTGAGTATTTCGTGGATCTGGCTTGGGTTTGGGGTTGGGTCTGGGGTCTGGGTATTTCCCGCCTTATGACAACCCTAGATGCATGTAAACTAATCAAGATAATAACTCTACTTGGTTAATACTCAAATGGGTAGTTTTTGTCTTTTTGGTAAAATGCTGCAAATTTAACTTTGGATTTGTAATCACATTGCATGTTATAGGCTGCAGCAGGCACCTTAGATGGTATTATTGATACTGTTTCTGCAATTCACCCAACTTTACCACTGGTGAATCTGTTGAAAACGTACGGGAAGCTTATCGTGGTCGGTATTATGGAAAAGCTTGATGCCCCGGTTCCTCTCTTGATCTCGGGTAAGATATATATATATATATATATATATATATGTTTGAATCTATTTTTATTTATTGTAGCTCAATATAGTAGAACAGAAATGAAATTTTAGTGCAATATCCATAATTGAACAACAGGGGGGAAGTCGATAGTGGGAAGCGCGAGTGGAGGTGTGAAAGAGACTCAAGAGATGATTGAATTTTGTGCAAAGCACAAAATATATCCAGATGTCGAAATTATCCCGATCGACTATGTGAACACGGCTATGGAGCGTCTCGCGAAAGGTGATATCAAGTACCGGTTTGTTATCGATGTGGCTAATTCGATAAAAACCGAGTAATTTGCTTTTACGTCCAAGGGTTTGTTATCGATGTGGCTAATTCGATAAAAAAAGAATAATTTGCTTTTACGTCCGAGGGTTTGTTATCGATGTGGCTAATTCGATAAAAAGAATAAGATTGTTCTCTTGCTTTTGTACAAGTGAGCTATGGAGGAAGGCTATCTATGTATTGTATTATCATAACTAGTTTGTAACTATGTTGTTTGTTTTGTGGGCTCTTGAGTTTTGGTGTCTACTTGTTTGTGTTCACTTGTGTATTTCTCTATATAAATAAGTGGATATGGTATACTTTTTGATGTTATGTGGTGAAACTGAACAAATTCCAGTTGAAAATTCCTCCATTGACTTGGCAATTGTTATTTAGAAAAATTAATTTCACAAGCCAACATGGTTATTTTGAAGTAAAAGACTCAAGTGTAACACTTACAAATAGGAAGAATTACATCTAGACCCCTCAAGATAGGCCTAATTATAAATATATTGTCCTTTAGCTATTGCATTTATTTTTCTTGTTGCTAGTTATAAATGAATTTCAGGATTAAACACACACTCCTCCGGAAGGAGGATTGGGACATAGGTATTCACGAGTCGAACTCAAATTGAGTTGGGTCAAAAATCCTAGCTCGAGCTCGACTAGCTATAGGAAAATGAACTCGAACTCAAAAAAAAAAATTAAAAATAAATTTTTTTATAAAAAAATATTATTAATGTTATATTTATTCATATATTATTAAATAGAATCATAACTAATGTCAAAAATATTATTATTTATACATATATTATAATTATAATATATCATATTATATATAAAGAAATAAATATATGAATAATTTCTTTTTATATACATTAATTAAAATTTATTTATTTTATTTCAGCTCGCGAGCCGACTCGTGAGCTGGCGACCATGTATTTTTTTTCCTCGAGTTTGGCTCATTTGAAAAGCTCGATTCATTAGGCGCGGCTCGAACTCGAATTTTTTCGAGCTCAAATCGAACTATTTTCGAACCGGTTCAATTCTTGAATAACCTTAACTATAACGGTCTTTATAATACAATCAATAATTAGCTACAAGGGTCTTTATAATAGAATCAATAATTGGGCTTCATTTTCAATTAGGCCTATGCCCACTGTGTATGCTTATAAAATATTTAATTTACTTGAATTCACGGTACTGGCACACGGCCATATAAACCTAAACTACTCCCATAATATCTTTATTTCGTACTATACAAAATAATATTTAACTTTCCACCTAACCAGCAAGTGCATCAATTCCAACTACCCGGGTGGCCGGGTTCATTGATTCCATTGACCAATAATTTAAACTAAAGTAGACAATTAATTAACCAATCAATTTTATTTTCTTCTGATATATTATTCGTGTAATATTATTTTATAATGTAAGGCATATAATTAAAATATTGTTTCGCATTAATTTAATTTAATTTCGTCATAAAACATGGAAGATAGAACATCTAATATTATATTAATATACAAGCTAACGTGCACTGCATAATGCGCGTTTGATGATGCCGGATACAAATCATTTTTATAATTGTTTTATAATATCAGTGGTGATATATTACTGATTACGCTTGTGTTTTAATCAAATGAATTTAGATTCATTCAAGAATATAGAATATAGATACAAAGGACAACATTCACTTTCTCGGGGTAGATTGAAAGAAACATATATATACATTATTTTACAGATTTATTAATTAAAATTACTATTATAATTTTTTTACTTTATAATTCATATTTTTAATTTTTTTTATTAAATATGTGATTAATACAATTATTTGACAAATCATCCATCAACATATTACTATTAATTTGAAAATATTTAATCAATTTTTAAAAACATAAACAAACACCTATCTGTTTCACACACGTGTTTATAGTATTTTTAAAATTTTAACTCAAAAATATAAACAAACATGCACTATAAATTTGTAACGTAAATCAATAACGCAATATAATCGGTCATAACTAGGTGGTTGTTGGGTACCACGTTTTGGATGAGATAATAAAAGAGTTCTTTTCCAAATTTACATTTTTGTCTTGAAATTTCCGGACTCTGCACATTTGTAGTATAAAAATTGTTATGCCACGAGGTTTTAGATGGAATTAGCCATTCAAAAGGGGATACGATTTTCTAGTTAAAATACTCATTTCATCTTTTATTTCAAATATTTAGATGTTTGGTATGTGCTAAATATTTACATATATTAAATATCTTTTAATAAGTGTATATATAAATTACACGCGACAAACATTTACCTATCTGAAATAGAAGATGAAATTGTTTAAAATAGAAAATTTCGACCTGCCACACGTCGTTATGTCATGGGTTTAACTACTTTAATTGAAAAATACTTATTGAAAGATATATCATGACTTTAAGGATGTCATTTTCAAATAATTGCTTCACATTTTTCCTTGTTTAATGTTTTTATGTACTTCTTCGTATGGGAAAATCGTACTGAATTATCAAAATTAATAGTATTTGATATTCATACAAAACAATTTATTTTTAAGAAAAATTATCAACATTGATGAAATGTGGAAATTTTTTTTTAAAGATTAAATGTGAAAAACTCGTAATATGTTGCTCAACACCAGTGGCTAAACTTGCAATTTTTTCCTTTTTTTTTTTCATTAAACATTATATATGTAATGATTTAAATGAAATGTGGAGAGGCCCTCTCCGGTTGGTAGAATATTAATTAGGTATAGATGGGATCCCAATCTCGTGAGTCCTCATAAATCAACCTGCATATATTTAAATGTAAACAAAGTTGGTTTTCAATTTCTTATTATAGGCACAATTATTATTATTATTATACTACTGGCTCATTTATTATTCAACTGTTATTTTGTCTATTAATGGCACGAAAAATTTGCCTAATTTGATAAAATAATTATACTTCAATTGTTAAGAAATTATATATTCTTAATGATTTGTAGTTGTATTTGATTTAAGGGGTGAAAGGTTTTGTCACAAATGCCTTGTAACACAATTGCATTTTATATTATCTACAATCACCACTAATGGGTCCCCAATTATGAATAGGGGTATTCCGGTAATTGAATAAAATAATTGATATAAAAGCAATATTAATACATTGCCATAGTGGGCCTCTAGTCGAGAGCCCAATAAAGCGAGCCCATGGCCCAGCTAAGATCTCTATAAATACCATCTTGATTAGCTAAACTGATCGTTATCTCGTTTACACTCCAAAAACTAGAATTACTAAATACTCTCTAAAATCCACGAGATTGAAGAGTATAATATTTGAGAACTACGAAGAGGCTTGATCCTATCTAAATAGGTACGTAGGCAGCTCAAAGTTACTGAGCGCAGCCCCACTATCTAAAAACACCTAATCTGGTCTGTCGTGAGTCGGGTCGAAAATTCAATACACCAACTTTTTGCTCCAAAACCTCAAGTTTTGATGTTAATAAAGTTATAGTCTTAATTGCTCTTTGTCTTCTAAAATTTAAACAAATTTTATTTGTGTACAAATTAATCTGTTTACAACTTTTATATTAATAATCATACTAATTACGATTTCAAATTATAAAATTGTTTATTTTTATCTTCTAAAAATTATTGAAAAATATATATTTAGATAGTTAGCATATTAATATTAAAATAAATTATAACAAAGTATTTAAGCTACAAAATGTTGAAAAATAAAATATGTACAATTTATCAAATTATATTTTTCAAAATAAAATAATTCGATAAATAAAATCGACCAATTCTTAGTAACTACAGAGTTGAAGTGTTGTTATTAACTTAGTAATGTACACCTAATCAAACAAGTAATCAATTATTTTTGCCATTATCCATCATCACCTATTTTTATATTCAATCATCACGTTCAACTCCAATATGATTACCCCACATGATAGATCAGCTATATATACATATATATGTAATACATCACTCTTCTAAACTCATCAAGATCCAACAACCCTTTTGCATTTCTTTCATTTGTATATTTGAAAGTCAATAGTTTTCTTATAGAAAATACATAGCCTCTTAAAATGGCGAAATCACCAGAAACAGAGCACCCAGTGAAGGCCATTGGATGGGCTGCAAGAGACACATCTGGGGTCTTTTCTCCCTTCAAGTTCTCCAGAAGGTATATTATGTATATATATCTATATATATGTATGTATATATCAAACCTCAATCATATATATGTGTCAATGTTTTCAATTTTTATTCTTTTTTACCGATCTTGTTTAAATGAAGATTTGGTGTAATGTTGCAGGGCTACTGGAGAGAATGATGTGCAGTTCAAAGTTCTATACTGTGGTGTGTGCCATTCAGATCTTCATATGGTCAAGAATGAGTGGGGTTTCACCCAGTATCCTATTGTTCCTGGGTATGATTCAATCTTTTTATGTGTTTATTTGTGTGAAAAAGTCTTTGTTTCTTTTTTATCCCAAATATAATTCTATTTTGTTGTATCTTGTATCTTGTTTTGTATCCATTCAATTTTTTTGGCTAATTCCAAATCTTGCCTTTTTCCTATTTGTTTGAGATTTGGATTTACATATGGATGAGTTTAAGTTGAATATTGGAGTAGTTAAGTTTAGATAATTTGAAATTAGACTTCTCATCTCTGCCTAATATACTTTCTTTTTGCTAAATAATGTTTTGTTTGTAACATTTTTGAATTAATGAGATTGGATCTGCTTATGAGAGTGGTCTTGATGTAAATCTTTTATCCTAATTAAATTTGCTACTCAAAAAGGCCTTGTGGTATCTTAAGCATCAGGGTTGAACCATGGAAGTTTTGATCTCATTTATGTTTCATTTAATCGATTTTTTTGCATAAAATACATTTGATCTCATCGATTTAGGTAGCTACTATATCGTATCATAAGTGAATTTTAATGATCTCTTTGTTTACTATTTCTAATTGCATGGCAACTGAATGCATATAACTTTTTTAGTTGTAACATTTCACAAGCAAAGAGTTGTAGGGTGTGTTTGGATTGAGTGATTTGGATTTGGAGGAAGGATTTGAAATGACACCTAAAATGGAGTCATTTGAAATCCACCGTAGTTATGGAGAAAATAGTTCAAAATGAATGACAAGGTATTTGAAATCCATCGTAACATGAATTTCATCCAAACGAACTTAAATAGATTTGTAATTTGCAGGCACGAGATTGTGGGAGTAGTAACCGAGGTCGGCACCAAAGTGGAGAAATTCAAAGTCGGGGACAAAGTAGGCGTTGGATGCTTAGTCGGGTCGTGTCGCGAATGTGACCAATGTTCTAACGACCTCGAAAATTACTGCCCCAAACAAATTCTCACATATAGTATGCCTAATGTCGATGGGACCATCACATATGGAGGTTACTCGGATCTCATGGTTGCTAACGAGCACTTTGTTATTCGTTGGCCCGAGAATTTGCCCCTCGAGAGTGCCCCTCTATTATGTGCCGGTATCACAACTTATAGCCCGTTGAAGCACTTTGGGCTCGATAAACCAGGGATGAATGTCGGTATTGTGGGTCTTGGTGGGCTCGGTCATTTAGGCGTTAAATTTGCTAAGGCTTTTGGGACTAAGGTGACGGTCATAAGTACTTCTTTGAGTAAGAAGGATGAAGCAATTGGAAAACTCGGGGCTGATGAGTTTTTGGTTAGCACTGACCCAGAGCAAATGCAGGTAAATTACGATTGTTTACGTTTTCAAATATCGTTTTTCTATGTTTTTTCGATCATGAAAATCGCCACTATAGATGTTTTTCGACCAAATATGTAGTTTTTCAAGTTCAATCAAATAATCACATTTGATTTTGACATGTTTTACTACCTTGAACCAAACTCAACTCTAGCCTCTAGGGGTGGCAATTTGGGTCCATACATATAGTTGGACCCAAACCAAACTAAGTTTTCAATGGGTTGGGTCCTAACATTTTAACATTGTAGTTCCAATTGGTTGGCTTTTAATAATATTTGGGTCAAATTGGGTTTTAAAATTGGGCCCAATTTGAGTCTAAATTGGGTCCAACCTATTTTTCACGTTGAGTCAATATTACATTTTATACTCTACAACAACCCCTTACATCACTTTGATTCATAATGGGTCCTTATTGGGTCCACTTTGGGCCCTCATTGGGGCCATTTTGGGCCCTTATTGGGTCCAACTATAATGCATATTTTTTGACATTTGACCCAATTGGACCCGACCCAAACCCAACCCATTCAACCCAATTACCACCCCTACTCAACTCTATTGGATTAGAATGCAAATAACTTTAGCATTGTTCATGTGTCGTAGGCTGCAGCAGGCACGTTGGATGGTATCATTGATACCGTCTCCGCCAAACATGCCCTTGTGCCATTACTAACTTTGCTGAAACCTCACGGGAAGATTATCATGGTTGGTGCCCCGGAAAAGCCCCTCGAGCTACCTGTTTTTCCCATGATTGTCGGTAAGTATGCGCGTTTAGATGATCCCAAGTGTAATTCAAGCTTTATAATCAATCACATCTGACATCACATAACAAGTGTAATTTACTTGCTTTGTGAATCGATTTGAGCCCAGTATGAACTATAATTTTCATGGACTTATATGTAGAAATTTGAGGATAACATTGATATAATTGGATAACAGGGAGAAAGACGATAGCTGGAAGTGCAATCGGAGGGTTGAAAGAAACGCAAGAAATGATTGATTTTGCAGCAAAGCACAATATACTACCAGACGTTGAGATGATCCCAATCGACTATGTGAACACTGCAATGGAACGTCTTTTGAAATCCGATGTTAAGTATCGTTTCGTGATTGATGTTGAGAAAACTTTAAAGCCCGAGTAAATCAAGAGAATACGGTATGAAGAAAAACCCGGAATAATTTTCCTTTCGCTTTTTTTTTTTTTCGTAATGTCTTTTTTGGGACTTTTTCGTCGTCTTTGTTAGTCTTTCATGTGCTTTATTTGAATAAAGTGATGTTGTTGTTGTTCATTAAGATTTGGTGACCATATGCGATGTCTATTGTATTGCTACATGGTATAAGTCTAAGGTTGTCGTTTACTATATCGAATATCTTCTACAATTTCGGTTGTATAATATCGACATTCAACTAATTATAGTAAGCTTCACCACTAAAATATATATTATCTTTAATTTACATTCGACCACAAGACAATTCTTCCGCTATTTTTTCAATTCATTTTTTCTTTAAACTCTATTAATTATTATATCTATCATTTTATACATTTTTCAATCAATAATACGTTACTCCACTAATATTTTCTATTTCACTTTCATATTGATATTTATTTAAGGGGTGTTTGACATACTTTATATAGTTTAACGATTAAAATGCAATTTTAAATAATAAAAATAAAATACATCACAATTTAGTTGATTAGTTGCTATTATTTCTCATAAGATTATATGAACTGTTTTCAAAATTTCATAAAACAAGGAATTAAAACCAAAATCGTGATATTTTATGAGAGTAAATTTGTAATTTTCGCAATCATTACTGAAAGAAGCTATTCATTATTTTCAATTTAACTAAAATTTAATGAGATATAATTAAAAGATTTTGATTGGAAAATTCTTAATT
Organism: Verbascum thapsus; assembly: GCA_963669365.1. Taxonomy (NCBI): domain Eukaryota; kingdom Viridiplantae; phylum Streptophyta; class Magnoliopsida; order Lamiales; family Scrophulariaceae; genus Verbascum; species Verbascum thapsus. Next base: position 7,446,003 of record OY770117.1, on the reverse strand, counting down.
GCAATACGCTATCGGACCTTCCTTGCCCTCATGAAATGCTTCTTGATCCAAAGCAACGCAACTTGCTTCGGATATTTTACCATCACGTATTACACATGTATTATGCAAAATTCAACTAAATCACTTCTTTATTTCACAATTTAATTCAATTCACACAAGTGAATATATATAGAACAATCTATTACGAACCCACGAATTTAAATGCAACTAATTAAAGATAAAATAATAGCAAATTTATGAATTTTTATCCAATGATGAGAATTGAGAAATCTCTATCAACCCACAAACTCAAATCTCAACTAGTTCAATAATATGATGTGGAATTAAATTTGATATCATGCCACTTGATTTTAGCAAAAAATGGAATAAAAAGTTTGCTCGCGTTTGTCTTTTAAATAAACTTTTATTTTACATTTCCATTAGCTAAAATCATAGAGTAGTATACATTGTCTTTGAGAATCTAGAGGATCTTAAGTCCACTATTACTATACACTACTACTAAATCTTGCTATAAAATATAATTATGTTCTAATCTTGTCAAAATTCTAATTTTATTTAGCTCTAAAAAAAGAGAGTATATATAATCTGATATCACTCATGATTTATATTAATTATTAACATTAATTTAGTAGTGTACTTGAATGGGATGCGTAGCAGTAAAATCATAACTTGCAAGTTATTTAAAAACAAGAACTCTTAAACATGCAAGTGGAAACACAAAAAGTTTATCAAATTTATCAAATCAAAATTTATTCCGTATCCAAATATAGAATACAAATTACAAAGTAACATATTCCATATTTGGCCCGTTCTAGAAAGACCATGGAAATTACAATGTTTCCAAGAAAATTCGTAATATTTTCATTCTTTCTATTGAAACATTCAGCATTTTTCATAGTTTCCACAAAACACTGAAAGTTTCTTAATTCTTTTTGGGATAGAGTATAATAGTGAATAAAATTAAAAAAACAAAAAAACAGAAAAACAGAAAATAGTTATAAATCTAATAATTTACTAAATTAAGTCCAAAGTATAATCAAATAAATTCTAAATAATTAAGCAACGAAATCATAGACAATTTTATTTATATTTAAATATACACGTAAGAAAACATAAAAAATTAAGATATTATAATTTTTCTTATAACATTATATTGGTTATTAAATGATTATTTTAATAAACAACATAATACATACTTATATGAATAATTTTTTCTTTTAATAATTTAAAAATATATACCGTATCACTTTTACAATTTTGTATTTTATAGGTTAAGTTGCTTGAACTTTGTTGATTATATGTTGTAAGAGAGGTAAATTTGAACCTAATATTATCACTTAGTTCGTTATTGAAATTTTTATTAAGGTATACTTGTATAAATTTTGAAACAAAATATTGATTTTTAAAAATGAATAAAGATGTTAAGAAAATTTTCAAAAGATGTTTAGAATAGTCTTTGTAAATATCTAGATAGAAATGCTCTAGATAATTAATTACAATTGTTGAATCAAGTTGATCACCATCGTACATTAAGGAAGAGGAGTTGAATAAATAGAAGATAAAAATTTATTTGTTGTAAGAGCGCTAAATTTGAATCCAATATTATCACTTAGTTCATGAAATTTTTATCAACTATTGGTATATTTGTATAAATTTTGAAACAAAATATTGATTTTTAAAAATAAATAAAGATAGTTGTTTACTTTTTTTCAACATTATTTTCGTCTTTTTCTCAAGTTTTCTCCTACTTTTCCGAAATATTTTTAATATTTAACAACCCAAGACTTTGAATCTTGAGAAAGTCTTACTGAATAATATGAAAATTATCAAGAAATACTAGAAAGAATGATTTTGACGAAACCTATAAAATTCAAGCTAAGCCAAAATAATATAAGTTTTAAAAACTAACGAAAGATCAATGGCATAACGACTCCCAAGCTAGATAGCTTTAGGACGTTAATAGTTGAAACACTCCTTTCGAACTTAATGACTCGAGTGTCAAAGGCCGATCTTTATTCAGAGTTAACTGCACATTATTACCACAAGCATTCAAAGCATAAATGTGACTATTAAACTCGATACCTTTTGAAATTTTTCAGCTAATATTTTTTGGAACTACGTGTTTCAAGATGAAAAATTCACTCAACTACTCTACCGTAGATTTCTTCCATAGTGTCGAAGCTAATCCTATTCTTAGATCAACATGAGCAAAAACCGAGATACGCTTCTTCTATTACTTAATACGTATTGAAATAATGCTATTTTTCTTACGTTAATTCTTACAAATCATACAAAATGGTAAGCCAAAATTGATCGTTCATTGACAATGAGGACATATTCTAAGAACAAGTGATTTATGAAACCATGTCTTCCACTTTCGTAGATCCTTTTCGACGAGATAATTTTGAAGGTGACTTCTTATCATTGGTTTGTGGCTTCTTCTACAGTGTTAGAGCAATATAGCATCACGAAATTTTGTTTGACATCAGATCCAATGATGGGTAACCTAAACGTTTGTGGAGAAGAAGGGATGGACAGGGTTTGAAGTTCTCATTGAATTTGTATTTTGCTTCTGGCGTTATGGGATTTTACTTGAACTTAGATCAAATATAAAGATGGTCATCTAGAGTTAGTGTTATTTCAAACTAATCCTAATCAATGCAGTTTATTGTGATACAATCTCTTCTATAAATACAATCCTATAACTTCTCTATGATGTTGAATTTACTTAGATACAATCCCTTCTATAAATACAATCCTATAACTTCTCACTGCTGTCGAAAATTACTTTTTAATGGTATAAACTATAAAAGAGTTTTCACTTCACAAATTTATATTGAGGGGGTCTTTTTGTAATTATCACAATCAATCTTATATTTTTGTTATTAGTAAATCAATCCTAATCTAACTAAGAAACATCACCAAGCTATGTTTATTTTCCTAATACGTATCTTAAGGTAGGTTTGGCTAACTTATTTTTTATTAGCTTATAAGATCCAAAAATCTTATAAGCTCTTATTAAAAAAATTATCCAAACACTTTGCAAGAGCTTATAAGCTCTCAAACATCTTATAAGATGTTTAAAAGAGCTTATAAGCTTAGCCAAACACCCTCTTAGTCCACTTCTATAAATACACCTTCCCATGCAAAGTATTCAAACTCAATCTATGTTTCTTGTATTTCTTAATTACTTTCATGTAGTTCAATTACACGTTCTTGAGTTTCTTGATATGGATTATGATACTTATTGTTGCTATATTTAAATATCGAAATACTTTAGTTGTTCTGGTATTGAATAAGAAGATTAGTTTCCTTATTCAGGATTTATTTCACCAGTTTATAATTAGAAGAAGGTTATATGAATAATAAGTCGTTTTGGGCAGGTTTGCCTAAATGCATGATTCGCCAACACAAATATATGCTACTATAAAAATATGATTTTGGAAATGAATCTTCAATTTATAAAAAGACGACGAAGCCCTCAATACAATCTTTATTATACTTAATCATCATATCCTACTAGTTTAACTCTTTCAAGTATATAAAATATATATATTATTTTCCTAAACATAAATATTATCAGGTAAATATTACATATAACCACTTGAGATATATTTTAGGAATATAAAAAATATAGAAAACAACTCATACTTTTATAATGGTATATATATATATATCAAAAATATAAATAACAACTCATAATTTTATAATAGTACATATATAGTATATATACATGTAAATATAAATATATCTATTATAAACTATGAATAATTTGCTATGATTTACATGATATACACTTCATGATTTACATTTCTCAAATTTATTGTTACAAAGACCAAAAACTTCTCATATTCAATTAGTAATCAATTAAATAGTGTTATTCAATGTATACTATTATTATTATCATACTATATATATTAAATAATTAATAATGTATCATTTAATATTATAAAATGAGTGTGCATTAAATTGGAACTATTAATTCATATTTTCCAATGTATATATATTACATTTGAGGGGAGAAATTAAATTAATAATAAATATAGTGTTAACACATATTTGGGTGGCCTCTTCAACTAACATGTCCAAGGTGCGCATTTCACTCATTGGAGGATATTTTGCTAGTAAGGCCAGAAAAGATACATAGATAGATTTCTTATTATTCATTTATATTATTGTACAAAAATTTGTGTATACTTTTATAATAATATAGATATATATATCATGGTATTAAAATTGAGATAAATTAAAAATTCCACTATGAAAATGAGATTTTTCAAAAAACTTAGCATCAAATCAATATATCGTACAATTCCAAAAACGAGATTCTTCTCTTTTTCCATGCCCTAATTTCCCTTCCTTTATTGTGCTCTAAAATTCATATCATTTAGCTCAAATTGCCGCCTAACATTATCAACAGCTTTTTGTGGTCTATATATGTCATTTTATCTAATTGTTCCTTAAATTATGGACCACTACATCAAAATGACCTGGAAAGTGTTGGGTGGTGTAAGAATAAACTTAAGGAATGTTTGGCAATGAAACTCAAATATCTAAGACTAGAAAATAATATAATCATTTTACGTACAATTTTCATAACCTACATGCATGATTGATGATTTTTTTTTTCAATCTTGCTTGTCTATGATTTCAGCTGTAGTGGGAAAATGTTGGTTTTGCTTAATTTCAACTTCTTGATCATTTCTCTAAAAATGTTATTATATAAGCCATGATGATATAACTAATGAATTGATAATTAATTGAAGGCGTAAAGTGATATAAGCCATGGTTTAGTTTAATTACAACATTTGAAAGTACCCGATCGATTAATATTGCAGCACAAGGTAAAAGTCTAAGAGGGTGTTTTGTTAAAGCTTATCAAGAGATTATAAACTTTTAAAAAATATTTAGTGATATTTTTTTTTTATAAACTTTAACAAGAAGTTATCAAAAAAATGATGAGCTTCTAAAAATAAGTAATAAAAAAATTTAAAAAAACTTCAAAAAAATAAGTTAAGAAAGGCCAATAGAATATATTTTAAACATTTATAAGCTCCAACGTTATAAGTCTTTAGTAAAAACTAAAACACCCCTCAATGATCGAATTATGGTGTAGAAATATTTATATATATATACATGATATAGTAAATAATTGTTCTGTGTTGGTATTACCTTAATATATACAATACACTACAAGATTCCATATGTATATCTGAGTGCAATCCATATACACAGGATTCGATGTTAGAATATTTTAGGGATAAATACAGTTTTCATCCATCAGGTTACAACCAATCGCAAAATTGGTCTCCTATATTTCGCGTCCGTCAATTTAATCCCTCAAGTTACAACATTGTGACACAATTGGTCCCGCCGTCAATTTACCGTCCAACTCTAACAGTTCCAGCATGTGACGCGCACGTGACAAACAGATTTGGGGGGAAAATGGCATATGACCTAATTTCAGCCTCATTTCACTTCAATTAAGGTTTTAAGTCGGGACATTTCTCTTCAATTGAAAAATACATATCGCAATTCCTTTCATTTTTCCAAAAGAATCCTAATCCATATCCAAAAATCAAACATGTTTTCAATTGCTTTGTGATTTCTGTTCATTTATTTGTTCACCCCGAGTTCGAAACTTTGTGATTTCTGCAATTCGTAATTTATGTTCTGCAATTCATAATTTCTATTCGAAGCTTTGTGATTTCTTCAATTTCTTTGAGTTAGAACACCAAATCGAAAAGGTACATGTAAAATTCCTTCAATTTAAGTCTCGAATTTGAAAATTTTCATTTCTTATTAAACCCTAATTCCCATTTCTTATTAAACATCCCCCAAAAAAATTGAAGAGAAATGAGGCTGAAAATTGGGTCATATGCGATTTTTCCCTCAAATCTGTTTGTCACGTGCGCATCACATGCTGGAACCGTTAGAGTTTGACGGTAAATTGACGGTATGGACCAATTTTGTCACAATATTGTAACTTGAGGGACTAAATTGACGGACACGGAACATGGGGGATCAATTTTACGATTGGATGTAACTTAAGGGACGAAAATTGTATTTCCCCCGATATTTTAGATACCCTAGCAATGGAACCATGTACTTGATCGAACGTCTAAAGTATCTAAGTACATACACAATTCAATATGCATATCTGAGTGCAATCTATATTTTGATTTGGGTTCATTTGTTTCGTAATTTGTTCTCTTTGTTAAATACATTTAAATTCGATCAAAATAAATTTAAATTAATTTTTTTTTTCTAAAATAGACCTAAATCAAAATAATCAAATAAAAGTGATATAAAATAGAGGTACACAAGAACCTTGTCCGAACAAATGTCATCCATAAAACCAAAGGAGATTCTATGACAATCACTGAAACACACTTGAAAATGACTCTATCCGTCAGTTGGGGTTCGTTATACATCTGGTCGTTGCTCCAAGAATCACGTACTAAACGATGGACGGCCAAGATCTCTTCATGTAAGATCACTGTTTCACATATCCTAATAATTAGAGTAATTAATTAACTAGAACGACGAGTTAGTGTATAATTATAGGCATTTAATTTATCTCCTTCACCACAAAGCTACTCTCTCTCTCTCTCTCTCTGTTCTTGCAGAAGTCAGAACACGAGAGGCCGGGGATTTATTCCTCAAATGTAAAATCCTCAAAAGTTTGAATTCATAATTTTCTGGATTGTTCTTAAGCTTTTTGATTGATTTGAGCCCATCCCATTATCCCCTTTTCACCATGACCATGCAAGGTAAGCACATATTATATATATACACATATATGTTTCAATTATAAGTTTTCATGCAAATTATGACTGTTTTAGAAAAACAGAGTCATTAACAAACGTTCAAAAAGAGCAAGAAACAGGGGAATCCACAGAGGATCAATCCTCTCCAAGGGGTGTATTAGAGACTCCAATATCGGGCTCGGATTCAGATCGAAGCAGCAGTTTTGGGAGCGAGAAATCAACGGCTGAGAGAGGGGATGCAGGGGGATCGAGCAATGGTAGCTTGCAGTGGAAGAAATTTCTTGGGCAGGTGAAGAAGAGGTCTGCTAAGAGCTTTTCGACGATTCCATTGTTGGGAGGGAATGGATATGAACTGTCTATGAAGGCGTTTCGGAGAATGGGGAGAAATCGAAGTGCAGAGGATGCCATTGATTGTGGAGATCTTATTATGCCTAAGCCATCTTGGAGGAATTTTAGCTTTGATGATCTTAGACAAGCTACTGATGATTTCAGTCCTGGTAAGTTGATTTAATGTGTGTTTTTTTTGTATCTTTTTGTAATGATTATTTGTTGATTTTTGGGTAATTTTTTATCCATTCATGGTGGGTTTGCTGCATGCTCTGTTTTTTTTTTTCCTTCGAAGAGTTGAAGAATGTGATTCATAAAGTTTCACTTTTTATACACCAATTTTGTCTGTGGCTTGTCTATATATAATATATATATATACATATATAAACATATATTTTGGTTTATTGAGGATAATTAGATCTCATTGTTGTTGTTTGTGGAGTTGTTTAAGGAAATGTTTAGAAAATAATACATTTTTGTTGTCATGGTGAAGGTTGGATGAAAAGTTATTGAGCTCAAATTAGTGCATTGGTTCCATTAGACAAGATGGTCGCATAATAAATATATCTATGTTCTTATAGTTATTGCATGCGCGAGGGTTCTTTCTTTTGGAATGATTCAAAAATAAGATTTTTTTGGGTTTTGTTGGTTAAATTCAAATATTAAGATTGATTAATTTTTTTCAATTACTAAAACTCAAAACTCATAAAATGAGTAAAAAAAAAAATCACACTACTCAACAAAACTCTTGTTTAACTTGCTAGATTTATTTAACTGGGCAATGAAATTTATGATGTTTTATCTGCCAAGTGTTTGATAAAACTCCTGAACCAATTCTTTTGTTAGATAAGTTGATAGGGAAAGGTGGACATGCAGAGGTGTACAAAGGGTTGTTAGATGGTCAAGTTGTAGCTGTGAAGAAGATTATTAAAAACGAACAAAAGAACGATGAGGACAGAGTGGGTGACTTCTTGTCCGAGCTCGGGATTATTGCTCACATTGACCACCAAAACGCGGCTAAATTAGTCGGCTTCAGTGCCAATGGCGGTTTGCATCTCGTCCTCCATTATTGTCCGCATGGCAGCCTCGCGACTGCACTATTTGGTGATCATTCTCTCGAGTTTCTTCGATTATGGACTAATAGTATTGTGTGCTATACAAAAACATATTTATGGGTGAAATCGTAATATGCGTTTTAATTATAAGATTGTGATATATTTTTCCGAAATATTTAACTCGAACGGAGAAAATGGATTGGTTAATGTAGGGGTGTCAATGTGGGTTCATTCGTAACTTTCCACCCAAATTCAACTAAGTTTTCAATTGGTTTGGGTACTAACATTTTAGCATTTTAGTTCAACTGAGTTCGCTTTTAATAAAATTTGGGTCCAACTGGATTTTTAATTGGGGGCGAATTTGGGTCTAAATCGGGTCCAACGTATTTTCCACTTTAAGTCGATAATCTACATTTTACACTCTACATCAACCCCTTACACCACTTTGATTCATAATGAGTATTTATTGAGTCCGACTATAATGCATATTTTTTTACATTTGGCCCAACCCACTTTAAGCCAACCTAAATTGACCCGACCCAAACCCAACTCATTCAACCCAATTGCCACCCCTAGTTTAATGGATGGAAACGGATAATTTACCATATTGAAGCATGTTAGATTGTGTGATATCTTATGTAATGATAAGATATTTTTGGTATTTCAGGTTCGGAACAGAGTTTAGAATGGAAAGCACGGTTTAAGATAGCGATCGGGGTTGCTGAAGGATTGGAGTATCTGCATTGCCTAAGCCAAAGGCGTATAATTCACAGGGACGTAACGGCCTCAAACATATTACTCTCTGACGATTACGAAGCTCAGGTTCTCGTTTTTCGTCTTAAGTAGAAAAAAAAAAGTTATTTTCGTTTGCATAGAACTTTGTCTCTTAAAGAAGAAGATTAAATGTAGGGCTGAAAATTTAACCAAGCTATATTCGATACTCGACTCGAGCTCGATCACTAAAAGTTCGGTTCGATAATTAACTGAACCAAGCTTGAACAACTTTTTTGTCTGATAAATTTTGAAGCTCGACTCGATTAGCAAAAATTAACAAAAACATGTAGAAAATATGCAAACTACTCGAGTTCGGCTCGTTATCGACTCAATTAAAGCTCGTTTGAGCTCGGCTGGATGAACAATCAAACGAAGCTCAAACACAATTTTCAAAGCTCGATTGTAATACAAAACAAGCTTGAACATCTATGTGTTCGGCTCGACTCGACTCATTTTCACCCCTGAACTTACATTATATATGTCTTGTGTAGATATCCGATTTCGGATTAGCCAAATGGCTTCCGGAGAATTGGGCTCATCACGTTGTTTCTCCAATCGAAGGCACTTTTGGGTACTAATTTTTGCACATTCAACTCATCGTTTGCTTTCATTTTACGCTTTAAATGATGCTAATTGATATTGAATTTCAGGTACATGGCTCCTGAATATTTCATGCATGGAATAGTTGACGAGAAGACTGACGTATTTGCATTCGGGGTCCTACTTCTCGAGATCATAACAGGACGTCGAGCTGTTGATTCGAGTAGACAAAGCCTCGTGATATGGGTATGATTCGATTCACTCTTTGTGATACATCTTTTAACTAGGAAACTGCAAAATTCGTCCCATAAATCATGGCTCAAGGATAAATAAACTTAATCTGAAACTGAAAATGGGCACATAATTCGAGAGTTTTTCCGATTTTGGAGGGAAAATCGTCACATGAAGGCTAAAAATGTCACCTAAACATAAACTACATGTGCTAGATGCATTTGCAATTTTAGTCCCGTGAGTTAAACGAAAAAGACAATTTCAATATGCAATTTTTAGGCCACTTTTGTTTCTGGAATTTGAAAAGTTGTGTAATTTTGCTTTAGTTGCATGACAAGCTTTGCAATTATTGCCTCTTTTTACCAATTTTTGTTCTTTTTGTTATGCGCTTGAGATTATAGGCGAAGCCGTTTCTGGAGAAAAACAACGTCACAGAAATAGCAGATCCTCGATTAGGAGAAACTTACGACATTACGGAAATGAAACGAGCCATGTTTACAGCTTCATCATGCATTCATCACTTGCCTAACAAGCGGCCTAACATGAATCGGGTACTAACTACATAATTCACTACTATAGATCTTGTCTTAAAATCCCGGGCATTAAAATCAAAAATCGATCTTTGTGCAGGTTGTGCAGCTACTAAAAGGAGAAAATGAAGGGGTGGAAATAAAACATAAATCGATGGACGATAGAATGCTTCTTTTGGATGCTTGCGATTTGGACTACACTTCTATTACTTATCAGAGGGACTTAACTCGCCACAGAGAACTCGTTATGGAGTAATTATTCGTTTTCAAAAATCAAGATTTCGTCTGTTTTTCTCTCGGGGGAAACGAGCACGAAGATATGGATTAACTGCTGAATATGCAATGACATTGATAGTATTTGAACTTTCCAATTTAGTGAAGGATATTATGAAAAGTCTCATTAAATCGAGTGGATATTTTTATATCACCGATGCAAATATATACTCGATCTAACGTAGATTTTTCGTGAAGTCTTGAAGTTTACTGAGTTTTTTTGGTTTTTACTTCAAGGGTTGTTTGGTAGCCTAGTGTGAAAGAGGACTACAGGGATAAAAGATATGGTGTTTTAATGTGAAATATAGAGTATAATATCAGGAGTAGCAATTGTACTTCTTTTTGTTTTTTGTTGTTTTCTTGTATGTATTTGTTGTTGATTATGGAACAAAGGATTAATTAATAATATTATTGTTTTTGATAAATCATTTACTTGCAATCTTTAGAAATTATTTATATGATTATTGATTAGCTTTCAGATATAATAGTATTGGTGGATGAAACATTAAGTGGTATAAATTAACATGTAGAGAAACATATTGAAAAAGAGTATGTAACTCACTTCACATATGTAATTCTATAATATCTTTTTTCTTAATAACAATACTTGTGTAAATAGATTTACTTAAATTTCTCGTCACAAATGGTAATATAGTAGTAAATCACAAATAAAAGACCAAATTTAAAATTCGTTCGAATTTAAAACCAAATTTAAACTCAAACAAACACAAAAAAGAATTCCGAATTTCACTTATAGGTCCAGCTTAACAATCCAAACCACTTCATAAGCTTAAAACCAAAAAACTGATCGACTTCCACCCGATCACCTGGATCGGAACCGCCGTCCGCCACCGCCTGCCACCGCCGTCAACCTTAAAACCGTAAACCTCAAATGGAAAAAGACGTCCTAATCCAAATCGGCATCCTCATCTTCAGTCTCTGCATCTTCTACGTCCTCCACAGCCTCCCCAAGCGGGCAATCGCAAGCCTCCGATCCAAAGCCCGCCCCAGCAACCAGGCTCACCGCCACTTCATCCAAGGTGCCCAGTTCTTATCTCGGGCCCGATCAACCAAAACCAAGTCCACCGCCGTCACCCTAGCTAGATCCGCCGTCAACGAAGCCGACAAGGCGCTGGCCCTCGATCCAAAAGATCCGGCAGCCCATATTCTCAAGGGCATGGCTCAAAGCTTAATGGGCCACAAAACGGCGGCGCTTAAGTCGTTGGATTCGGCCCTGTCTCCGCCGGCGGTGAAGATGTTGGGGGATAGAGAGAAGGGTGATGCGCTGTTTAAACGGGCCGAGTTGCAGATAGGACTGAACAAGAAGAGGCGAGTTGACTCGGCGATCCTGGACCTGGTTGAAGCGGTTGGGCTGAGTAAGGATAATAGCAAAGCTTTTTGCTTGTTGGGCCAGTGTTATGAGATGAAAGGGTTGAGAGATGAGGCCAGGATTGCTTTTGAGGATGCCTTGAAAGTTGAGCCTGATTTGATGGAGGCCCGTGATGGGTTGGGCCGATTGGGCTTTTGATTTGGGCTTTTGGGCTTGTGCTGTATTATTTATGACGATTTTGAACTTTATTTGATTCTGTTTGGTTTTTTGTACACAGAATTGTAACTTTTGTGTTAGCAAAAGAATATGATTATTTATTTTAGTAGAAATTGCTTCTTAAGAGCGTTTAAGCTCAATATGTTTGATAGAACAAACATAACTATCAGGTATGATATTATATTCTTCAAATAGAAGACTTTAAATCTAACTTGGTGACATGTAGTAACAAATTACAGTAGCAAAGAGTCCTAAAATTACATTCAATGAGAATTGCACTACAAATAATAGATAAACCAATTACTAATACTACTACATCAATGAAATGTGACATCCCAAATTCTCATACTAAAAGACTTTTGAAATTTCGACGATAAGAACTTGAAATGTGAGAATATATATATCTACTCCCCGTGATACGTATAGCCTAAATGATAACATAACTACATAAGTGTTTTTCACAAATAATACTAATTACTAGGTGTATATCAATGAACACCTAAACATTTCGCCCAACGAAAGCACCGAGATACTTTACTTGGGAGGTTATAATCGGAAAGTGAAGATGGATCAGCCGCTATATCTTCCGAATTTGACCATATGTATACTCCTCGTTCTCGCCTATTACCAGGGGCAGTGTTGTCCAATATGAATGCTATCAAGAGTGTTACCACCATGTTCAGTGAAAGAAGTGCGTTGATCGCAAAATCGAGCTGAAATTCATTGAAACAAGGTTTAACAAATACATATTGTGCTTGGATAATCTCTTCAAAAAGGAAAATTTCATGCACACAATCACTTATTGAGTAATGACCAATAGTTCATAGGTTTTGTAGATTATGAAGATAAAACCGTTCAAAAAAACAGTGGTTGATGTTGTAATCTGCTTTTTACCGACAAAGAGTGAAATTGTAATATGTTTTTGTTAGATTAATGTTCTGATCATTTCTCAAACATTCAAGGTGTCTTTCGTATTTACAAGGACTGTCAATGGGCGAGGAATACTCAGACCAAACCCATGAAATACTCACCCAAAAATATTTTACCCAAACCCATTCGCATACCCCACGAGTCCAAAAAAAGCTAGACCCGACCCGATCGCATACCCGTCGGGTCCAAAAAAAAGTTAGACCCAACCGGGGTCCCAATCGCATACCCGACGGGTCCAAAATAAGTAAGAACCGACCCGGACCCGATCGCATACCCAATGGGTCCAAAAAAAGTTAGACCCAATGGGCGGGGTACAATTCGGGTTGGATCCATGTCGGGCAAATTCCCACGGGAAAACTTTGGGTATTGTTCGAGTATTGACCCACGAATATTTTCAAAGTGTATTTTTTTGGTAAATTACCAGTGGGTGAAAATTGGACCCGGACCCGACCAGGTCGGGTAAGTTTACTATTGAACGGTCCGGTCTGGGTAATCCCCGCACATTGACAAGCCTAGTCTCACATGAGGGTTTGCTATAACAGACTAAGGAAACAAATCTAAGGTGAAAACGAGAGATTAATCACTACACTTACTTCTTTATTTCCAGTGCGGACAGGGCCATCAGAAGCAGCCGAATAGGGAATAAGATAGCTAGGTAGAATCAGATTGGCTTCCGGTAAATACTGCTGAATATACGCCGGGATGGATAAACCAAGAAACAAAGAAACGCCAACTATTGTTATGTTTCGGAAACTTGCTGTTTGAGTATACTGCAATGTTGAGAGACCTAATGCTACAACCAGACCCCACATGAAGCACAAAACAGCAGCTGCTAAAGCTTGAGGTATTGAAGCCAGAATAGCACCTATTTTACCTACAAAAAAACGAGCCACAATGTAAACTTACATAGTCTATGAACGCAAAAGATTATTACCAAGTAGGTGACAATCTTTTAGATTATACATCGTAATAATACCAACATTTCACTTTATAACATTCACATATATACATCCAACGGCTCTTAAGTCCATTCAGGTACTACTATATTGGAGATGTGAACCATTAGATTGCATATAGTGCTTATATATCCAACGGGTCGTAATCCCCCTTGGATTGGGTACTGCATATGGTGATGCCAGTATTTCATTTTATGTTAGTATGTCCTTTTATGACATCATTATACACATCATACGACTTTTAAGCCATCCCAAAACTCTATACTCATCAATTTTCTTCACAAAACCACGGTTATTAAGCTCCCACGGTTATGTCTAAACCAATGATAAAATTCCATTGTAAAAATTGTTTTAAAGTAGTACCTATAAATGAGAAAACGATCAAGAATAGTGCTCCAATCTCAACAACTTTTCGGCTTGCAACCTTAGTTATGTCGATAGTATGCACGTTCTCTGTCAAGGTAGTTGAGCCAGACCCTGTGCCCCAAAGTCCAGCCAGTACACTGCAAAAACCTTCTAACCCGATTCCTCTACTAACAATCCCAGGGGTTGGAGCCTTTGCATTGATTCTGATGGATGCAGTGTGATACGTCCCGACCTGCATAGTTCTGGTTTAGCATCAATTCAAGTTCTGAACCATCACAATATTTCGCTTAGTTTATTCCCAAAAGATGGAAACTTTTTAGAATTACGTCAAGCATTGATTTCCATTAGCATTAAGGATACATTAATGAATTTGAACCTTCCAAGATCATCTTAAATAACAACTATGAGATTTGTAGTATCAAGCGTTATGATTACATGTCCCCTGACATAATTAATTTTCTAGCTATGGGAAACACGAACCCGTGTCACTAAGGTCGTGTTTGGATTGAATTGATTGCAGAGAAATGGATTTCAAATTCATCTATTCAGCTAGTTTGTGTGATTTTAAGTTATAATGGTTTTTCAAATCCCTGGAGCTCATTTGCAACTACATTCAATTATCATGGTGATTTTGAAATCCACCTAATATGGGCCATTTGAAATCATTCTTCCAATCATTTCCTCAATTTCAAATCCATCAATCCGAACACTACCTAAAAGAATTCAATAACTTATCCAGAAGTAGAAATTTACTAACCGAGTCAATTGACGCAACGAGTGAGACGAAAATCATTATGATCGAAGTTCGCAAGCGGAAGATAGGGATACCCCATTGTAAAGGATAAGGGATCCTGACCCATGCAGCAGTTCTCATTGCATTAGAAACGTCTGTCCTACAGTGCTTCATCGTATATGCATGCTTTCTACAAGAATCTATCAGGATATTTGAACTCGGGATATCCGAGCTGCACCCTTTATAGTTATAAGCCCCGCCAGCTGTCAGAAAAAACGCATACGCCCATATAATTACCACACTTAGTGGAACCTGCAATGATCAATCCTTTGAAATTTTTAACAAGGATAAGAAAAAAGAATTTCATATTCCAATTTTGCTTTTTTTTCTTTGTAACTACGTACCGCATAGATTCGAAAAACTTTGTTGCCGAGTATAGATATTCGTCTAAAGTACTGCAAGAAACGAAAAAAAAGTTGTATTTTGCTGTTCTAGAATACGTGTACACAAATGTAATTGCTTAACCAAACAGTATTCAAAAAGTGAGCTTGAATATAGTTACGGTATTCTCTGTGTATATAATAGTGTACTTTGATTAATGAAATTATCAGAAATTCTATCTTATTCTACACTTACCAATGTAAAAATAAGAACCAATAAGATCTGTGGAAGGCTAACTTCGATACAAGCTCCGGCTTGAGGGAAGCCATAGCTGAAAAATGCTAAGCCGACTGCTGCAACTGTGGGTGCAACCACAACAGGGTTTATGAACCTGCAGCAAACATTGAAGAAAATAAGATTTTCCACAATTGAGATCTTTGAACGAAATATTAGAATTATATTTGAGTTTTTTGTTCTTGATGTTTGCAACAAATATCCAGGAATAAATTATGTTACTGTAAAATAACGAGAAAAAAAAAACAAGGCTCCTCACATAACCTTAAGAATATAGACATGAAACCACTGAAACCCAAGAAGCACTGGAAAATGGAACCAACAATTATAGCCCCCTGTAATTCCCTCATAATGTGCCTGAATCTCTGCAGAGCAATAGAAAATGCAGCAAATCCTTTAGTTACGAAAAATTTCAATGCGTATTATTTTGGTTCTTGGAGTCGACGACTAAGAGAATAACCAGTATAAGTTTTTGCATTTTTTCGGTTGATCCAAAAATAATATCAATAAATAGCTACTCTAATTTCCCTTTGGCATGGACACCCTCCATGTAACAAATATCAGATACTAGTTATATATAAAAGTAATACTTATACCCCTGTCTCGAAACACCTCAGGTTTTTCAAATTACCAAGACATTCTTGTTAGATCCCAACAACACAAAATACAAGGAATGAAATCGTAATCAGTTTTTACTTACAGGAGAATGAAATAGTAATATACTTTCACTCAGAGGGCAACTTATGGTAATTTCTCAAACATATAGTGTTTTTTTGTAATTAGTGTCTCATGGATGTGTATATAATCTACCTTAAAATATATAGAAATAAGAGTTTTCAGTTATCTCATGTAATAGTATGTTTCTACCCGAAGTGCTTACATGTTCATTGAGATTTCGAAACTCCCGTGAATTCATGATAGCTAATGCAGGAGCCAAATAAACAAATGAACTGCCTTGAACCAGTGGAAGACGAGTACCGAAATACGTGTGCAATATTGTTGTGATGCCAGAGAGTAGCAGCATAGTCGAAATTACAGTAGCAGTATCTTTCTGTCATAGTTACAGAATATATTAGGAGAAAACGAGGAATTTAGTTACCTCTTATTTCCAAAATTGTGAGTATTAACTTACATCAGTTCCACCCATTGCGGGTACAACGATCACAGGAATGAAAATAAGAGAACCAGCCAAGGATAGATAGTGTTGCAAACCGTAGAATATGATTGGCACTGTAGTTTACAAGAGCATGAAAATGAATGAAAATCTATATAATGTAACAAAAAGAGAATATGCTTGATTTTTAGCAGAATATCGTCAAGATCGCAAGGTGTTGCAAATGAGCATCATATATAGGCTTATGCTTCTACCAACCAGAATATTCACTTTTGTTTCCTATATCGCAACTTGCAATCTACAGCATAAAAGCATTCAATATAACGCTAAAGGATTCTATATTCCTTGCTTTCATAGAGAATGTTTAGCTTAGTCAATGTCAATAACATATCCTATCTAATATACAGTCGACAAGAATAATAGAACTAAGTAAAGCCATTGAGGTAAAAGTAATTCCACAAGCCAATACACCTGACATAATTTGGAAATTATATTAAAGCAATATGAAAAATATCAATATAGAAATGATATTAAATCCAATATCAGCAAAAAGGATTAACTCTAACCATAACCGGGATTATCCTTCAATCCACATATCATTTTTGGTGAAGGATGCCATCCTCCATCACCCGAATCATCTCCATCGGGATACATATCAACACCAACTCCTCTCCCCAAATCTCCATCGCTCGTTTTTTGCTCCATGGCCGGCATATTTGCCCCATTTTCATTTCCATTCCCATTATGCCCCTCTGCCCTTGCTACATTTGTAGTGCCCAAAATACTCTCAGCATTCTCATTTTTCTCACCTCTCACTGCCACATCTCTAGACCCTAAACCCCCATTTTTGTCCCTTTCATTGCCACTCCCCCAAGCTGGTTCAATCTCAGCCTCTCTTTTCCTAGTCCTCCCCAGAATAGGATCAATCTCAATCTTGGGTGAAATTGTCTCATTCCTCTCAGGAATGCCCTTCTCCAAATCAACCCTATTACCAAACCCATTCAAATTCAAATCCCTTCTACCACTAACACTTCTCTCAGTCTCACCAGAAAAGGATGACACAAAACCTGTCCTCTTAGCCCAAGATCTCAACTCTCTAGGGTCATACCCTTTTTTTGGTACAAAAGGGTCAATCTTCTTGGGTTCCAAAACAGAGCCCAATTTCTGACCCTTTCTCCTAACATCCTTATTTTCCGTTTCTAAACTCGACCCACCTTCCATTTCAGTGTTAGAACAGAGAAAATCGTGTATGATTAATGGGAAGTAAGAAAGATTAAACTTTGAAGGAAAAGATCGGTTGGGGGTTGAAGGTTGAAGTGTTTTTGGGCTTGTAGTGAAGTAGTGAAGTGTTAGCTGACAGAAGCATCTTCTTCTTTTTTTGTTTTGGGCTACCGCTCAGAAGTTGCTATCAGCTTAAAATGACGGAAATGCCCTTATCAATGGCCGTTGAAAGTACAGTGAAACTTTATGATTAGGAGAAATCAATTATGCCCCCTTTGTGTAAAAAGTTTTCTTAGTTTTGAAGCTTAATTCTTCTTCTTTTGTTCTGCAATTAATTTTGGTTTTTTTTTTTTTTTTTTTATGACAAGTGAATCCACAGCCGCTACACTTAGGTGCGCACTGGGTAAACTCCGCTATTGTGTAATAGCCTGCAAATCACACAAGAGAGGTAAACCAGCCTAGGTTGCCCATAACTGACAGGCTCACAGTAGAGAAGGCAAATAGGCATTCCCTCATCAGGATTCGAACCCGTGACCAAGGCCACAACATTCACATTGGACTGTAGAGGTTAAGTGAGGTGAACTTTAAATATACTTAATCGCAAGAATGAATTATGAAAATATATGAGCTCATAATCATATTATTGTTGAAACTTTATAATATATGGATTCATGTGTCGTAATTTGCAATTAAGTTCATAATAATCCATCACGCATTGCAGCTCGACACCACGCAGTTGTTAGGCTCTGCCATCGGCTCTCTCTTCATCCATCGGGTTTGGACCCAAATCCAAATATATTATTGAGTCTGGTACCCATAAACCCAATTAAATATATTTAAATTAAAAGTTGATTTTATTAGAATATTTATTTCTTATGTTTGCTTATACCAACTTATATTTTCTTGTACTTTTTTTAATTTAATATTTAATATTTTTTTTTGACAAGTTTTAGATTCAATTATGAATTTCAATTGAATTATTGGCGATTTGGCGTGCTAATCAATAAATTAGGTGTTTTCTTGAATGCAATATAAATTTATATGATTTTCGAAAATATAATTTTTACAATTAAGGATATCATGTGCAAATATAAAATTTCATGTTTTATTTTTAATTTTTTTAAATTTAAAAAATTTATATAATCGGAGAGGGAGACTTAATGGATGGCTCTCATGCCAATCAATATGAACATAGGAAGAACTCAACATCAAAATACAACTCTTTAAATTGAAGGGTCCTAAAGGATATAAACTCACGATTAAAACTCCATAATGTTGATGTGCGGGTCGAAGTTCCATGTCTGCAATTATGATCGTAACAATAAATTGTTTTTTCAATTGTTAATAAAAAAATTCTTAATTAGTATTTTATCATAAATCACTAAAATATTGTATGAAACTATAGTTCATAAAAAAGTCAAATCATCCAAAATTCGATAAGAGGTGAGAACTTGGAGTCAACTAAGGCTATGTACAATGGTCACAACATTAAACACCCTCCTTTTCAATTCCCAACACTCCACATCATCTTATCTCTCTTCCACATAATAATTAAACACCCATTCAAATTTTACACTCTACAATGGTTTTGTTTAATAATATTCAACACCCTACCCCACTACTTTTATCTCATATTATTATTTATTTATCCTTTTAATTTTATGATTAGATTATAATAAAATTATCGTTTATAATTAAAAATAACGATGAAATAATTTCTTTTTCGATATTTTTGTAAATAAAATTTATTTAAATATTTATCTAAATATTAATCTTATTTATTTATCCTTTTAATTTTATGATTAGATTATAATAATATTATCGTTTAAATATTTATCATATTATTAATTTTTGTATTAGCAAATAAACACAAGAGTTGACAATAGTAATTATTAAAACAAAACAAAGTTATAAATATTATTGAAATTCAGTACAATAATATGATAAAGAACAATAGTTTAGTAAAGGATAATAATATGATTATATTGAAAATGATCGAATATTTTTTGGTATCCAAATCAAGTGAAACTAGTCTCTATTTATAGAGGAGAAAAAATGATGAATTTCGATATATTTTTTTTATATAAATTTTTTTATTTATTATCAAATAATTGGAGTGTAATAAAAATATCTAAAATATGGTTAGCCAATAAGATCATGCCATGTAAGCTTTTCAACACCATGTAAAATTTCTCCACCAATTTAATCCACATTACCATTAAACACCCTCTTTCAATGGTTTCAACTATTGAAAACATTAAACACCCTATTTTCAACACCCCATTGCACATAGTCTAATACAGGAGATCTTTTATATGTATAAAAAAATTAATATGATCGAGTATGATCTGTGTAACCGCAAAAAAGAAATTGGAAGGAGGATAAGAATATTATGTCAGATGTGTGCACAATGTCAGATGTAAAATTCTAAGGTGGTCCAGGACTGTTGGTCCCGATCACCTTAGAACCACAAGTTTCTAATATTTTGGGGTGGTTTTGCAATGTGGGGTGGGAAAAACCACCCCCAACCCCCAAATGTATGATTCTCAGGGTTCGGGACCAATAATTCTGGACCATGATAGAATCACCCCATGCCAGATTGCCATCTCCCTTTTTTAAGTAAAGCTAACTTTAGAACAAAGAAACTTGGAAAGCACATTTAACTTTGTCGCATTCACTTTAGGACTTTTGAGGATTATATATTAATTAAATTGTTCAAACTTTAAATCAATAGGGTTCTTAATTAGACATCATAACGACAATTGAGTTTTCAACAAACTCATAAAAACAACCCAATTTGGCAGATTGGTCTGCGATTTAATTATTAAAATATATATTTTCACAATCAAGCTATATTTCTCATTATAGTCCACAAAGATCGTTTTTAACAACACACAATTAAGAAACATGTATTTATCATATAGCATGCATAATATTGACAATCTATAACCATGGCTCAAATTTGTCAATAGTAAACTTATTCTCAAACACTACGATGAGCTACCTGAATCAAAAAACATTATTAAAACCTTGTACAAATGAGACTGAGTTATACAACATAGCCTCCTAAAGAAAAAAAAAAAAACTATACACGACTGTACAAGAAACAAGTTCCCAACTCGTGCTAGCACTTATTTCTTCGGCCCACAAAACCAGCTACGAAAAAGGCCTATTTCCATTTATCCAAATGTGTCTTAAATCGACTCTAACCAAACTAAACTAAGATGACAAATATCAAATTGGTTGTTTACCTCCTTGCAACTTAAAAACACCAGAGTTCTATCTACTAAAACCACACAAATTCTTTGAAACACAATGTATTAACAATTTAACATCATAAACTTGCAAATATAGTATTTACCAACTCTTAACAAATTAATCATTTGCCCTAATCAGTTCCATTCCAATCTTCAATGTAAATCAATGTTCAAGCATATAGATAACACTTGAACTCACTGCTAAATTGATTTCAAACATATAATTTGATGCGAATTGACAATATTACCCTTGCTTTTTATTTGTTGCTAAATAAAACTTGCTTATTTTAAGATTAGTAACTCAAAACTTGAGTATGCTTGAGTTAATAATCTTAAAAGTTTTTAAATCAAATGTGTGAAAATAAAAAAAATTATAAGACTATTACATGCTTTTATTGATAAAAAAAACTCTATACATAGTTGTAATGATATTGTAATTTTTGGGGATGTTTTTTAATTAATGATGAATATAAAAATTCTTATAAAGTAAAGTATGAGACAGAATGTAAAAATTATATTATCAACTAATAGAGTTCCCTATTTTCTAGTTTTGCTTCCTTCAGGTTCTAAAACCTTCCACACAAAACCATTAATAGCCAACGACGCCGTTTATTACAACCAAATCATTTTAAAACCCTCACAAAACCCCCCCATATCACAAACCCTCGCACAGTAGCAGCCATGGCAGCAGCACCTCCATCTTCTTCCTCATCATTCTCCTCCCTTAACAACTCCCGGCCACCAGACGACACCGTTTTCTACTCCATATACCCCGACTCCGCCATCAACCCCACCACCAACACCGCCGCCGCCACCACCGAACTCCAAGCACTCCACCTCCAAATCCTGGACCACATATCCCCACTCACATCGCCATACATCTGGCAACACAAACCCTTCTCTCTATCCATAACCCTAACCCCCTTTCCCCACCTCTCCGGCCACCTCCGCTACGGCGACAATCTCGAAGACGAATGGTTCGTCGTCTATCTCCTCTTCGAAATCTCCAAAACCTTCCCCAATCTCTCCATCAGCGTCCACGACTCCGACGGCGAGTTTCTCTTAATCGAATCCGCTTTCCATCTTCCTAAATGGGTCAACCCGGATACATCCATTAATCGCGTTTTCATCCGCCGCGGGTATCTTCATATTGTCCCGAAATCAATCTTCCCATCCACCCCGAAATTGGATGATTCTTTGAGATATTTGATGAGTTGTGATAATGATAATTCGTTATCACGGGCCCCAGATGGTGTGCAGCTGCATTTGATGAAGAAAATTGGGGAGTATCCCAAGCGTGCTTATAGGAATGTACATAGCGTTAGGGTTAGGGTTCCGGTTTCGATAGCGTGGGTGTTGAGGCACGAGCCGTGCTTGGTGTCTCTTGCTGTTGAGGCGTTTTACGATAGGGATGTAGATAGCATGAAGTATGCGGCGAAGATGGAGAGGTTTTTGCCTAGGGGTAAGGAGGAGGAGATGGTGGAGGTGGTTGTGAGGATGTCGAGGGCCATGTATGCGCAGTTGGTGCAGCAAAAGTTTCGGGCGCCCAGTTGCTTTCCGATGGACGAGAGGGTGGGCAATGTGGGGAAGCATATGGAGGCAGAGCTCGGGATGAAGATCGCGTGTGGGTTTGAGATGATGTATCAGATGAGGAAGAAGCAAGGGGAGGAAGGGAAGGGTGGGACATGGGAGGCTTATAGGGAAATCTTCGAGAGGGGTGATTATTTTAAAGGGTTGTTGCCTGGATCGAAGGAATACAAAAGGTTGATGGAGAATGTTGAAGGGTATTATCGGAATGCTGCAAACCATGTTAGAGTGAGGTATGTGGTGACTATACGCTTTGTTGTTGTTATAGAGATGATTGGTTCTAGGTTCAGATTGTTTGGTAGTGATTAATCCAGATTTGATGTTCTAGGATGCTATAAATATGAATGTATATGTGAATTTGACTGAAAATTCTGAAGCTTGTTTGTGTTTGTGTTCTTCTATGGTCATCTGTATTACCTCAACAAAATTGGATTCTGATTGTTTCGTAGAGGTTGTGTTATGATATTATGTACTATGCTGCTATCAACGTGGATAATTTAATGACCTCAGACTCCTTTATCAAAGTTATGTTATGATCTGGGATTGTATGTAAATTTGATTTGATTAATTTTTTTTCTGAAGCTTGGTTTTGTTTGGTTCTGCTATTGCAATCTATTTTATTTCTGCAGAACTTATGGGTTGGATTTTACTTTACATTTTAGAACATAATTAGTTAAAATGTGTTGGAGTAATTTGTTTCCAGTTTGGCCATCTTAAGTGTAAAACCTATCACTTCTGATGGTTTGCTGATACTAATGCAGTGAAGTGTTGAGCTCACCCGTAAAGCGCATAGATGAGATTCTCGCACTCCCTCATTCAGCTAATGATTTCAAGAATCAAGATCTTCCTCCATCTGATGATGATTCTTGGCTATATGGTGGGGAAGATGAATTAAATACTGTTCTCCAGGAGAGGCAAAAGGAGATGGAAATTTACGATTTGAAACAAAAGAAGAAAACTAAGGCAAAAGAGGATCAAGATGGAGGTTCAACGTCTGGCAAAGATTTTGACGAGTACGATCTTGGGAGTATCGCTAAATCTATGCAAGCATTTGTTGAAAAAATGTCGAGCTATGAAGGAGCTGAGGTTCCCGATGACAGGTCCATGCTTCCTTTGTCTTTAATACTTATGTCGCGTTCAACTTAATCTTCAATTCGAGTGGAAGGTTTCACTTCAGAATTTAAAAGAGACAATAGGATAGAACTTTGGGGAATAACTTTCTGCCTTCTATTCGATCAATTCCATCTTAAATTACAAATTTTTTCATAGCTGTTTCATGGATTCGGTTTCAAGGACCCAATATAAATATCTTATCTCTTGAATTACATCTAAATTCACTCTTCAATTTGCAGAGACATGAAAGATGTAGATTTTGATGTGGATCAATTTATGAAAGACTTAGAAACAGCAATGGGACCCCGTGGTTCTAGAGATAATGACAGTGATCTTGATGTTGAAGAAGGATCGTCATCAGATCTTGATTTTGGTAATCCTTCCCCTACTGCTTGTGCATTGATTCTTATCTTTAATAGCAGATATAAGCTATATTGATTTGGGTAGATTGTCTACTACTGAAAGCTTACTCTTAAGGAATTTCAGGAGATTTTGAAGTGAATATGTAATTATAAATAAGCAAAAATATGAAGTTTATCTGTAGCTATTTTTCTACGTGGGTGATGAGATTTTGAAGTGAATATGTAGAATCAAAGTGAAATTATATTTGAGGCTGTATTTGGTGCTCACCTTTCCAAGTTGGGCAGTTTGCAATCATGCTATCATGAAAAAATTAATTACGTTCTCATTTTTTTAATTGTGCTTAAATCACATTAATCTGATATCGCCCGGAAACTTGCAGATGACAATGAGGACGAAAATGAGGATTCAGAGGATATCGAAGAGGGAGGAGATGAATTCATGCATTCTTATTCAGATGTCCTAAACAAGGAATTGAAAGCCACTACACTGAATAAAACCTTTGTTCATGCACATGAAGAGTCCTCTAAAAAGAAGGATGAGGTATGAAATTTTAAATTGACCAGCCTAGAGTTAATGTAACCCTTTTTGCTACAGTATATATTCGCATTGGATTTTTTACAAATTCGAGATTACTAAAGATTATCAACATTTGTTTTAAAATTCTTAGAATGAAAATGATTTAAGTAAATCATTCATTAGTGCATGATAGATAATATGATACATATGAATACAGGGAACGTCAAGTGTTAATGAAGAGATGGACGAGTTTGCCCCTCTGGACGTAGATCTGAACCTGGTAAAGAACCTCCTGGATTCTTATTCCTCGCAAGAAGGATTGGCTGGCCCTGCTTCCAACCTGCTTGGACTTATGGGTTTAAGGTTGCCTGAAGATACTGCCAAAGGCAAATAACTTTGTTGTATTCACAGGTTCTTTTATGATGTCTTATTATTTATTGTATAATTTGATATGTACTGTGTGTCATTTACTGTATTTATACTGCCAGCTGCTTTTCAGCTTGTACATATACTTGCTCTATGTTTTATTCATAAAACCAAATATTTGTATGGATGTAGATTCTGGTTGAAGCATTATTGAATTTAGATATTTGAAATTTTATTTTGATTTGAGAAAAAAATATGCAAGTTTTATAGAAATTTCAGCAGAACCAGATGAAATGAAGTTCTGTTTTATACACAGCAACAGTAAAACATAGATCTCCTGTTCTTACAAACTACATGAATCTGATAGTTTACAAACCATCAACCATGCTTCCAAACTTAAAAATTAACTAATTAAAAGACAAAAAAAAGGTTCATTTTCGACTATAAAACTTCTACATAAAATAAGTCATCTCAAACATTCTTAATCTCCAGGGTAAATCGATATTTTAGCTCATGGCGAAGGGTAAATTTTTTTATTTTTTTTATGTAACATAAAGGTTACGATTATAGACAAGTGCGAGGTGGCAATTGCCCTTGTCCTAATCGCTCCGTCTCTGTACACCAGCTCTGACAAAATGGTACTTCCTACTAGGATGCATAAACGAGAAAATAGAATTCCTCGGCTTCTTTACCTTCGTTCCAAATATAAACGATCTTAACGGAATTTTAGCCCTACTCATATTATGCTGCAACTGTGGTTGATCACTTGAAATGTCAAACTCTTCGTTCAGTTTCATTAATGTCTTCTCGATTTCAACTTGCAGACCCGATGTTTGATCTATACCCGCCTCTAGTTCGTTTCTAACCTTATTATTCTCTTGTTTCATGTTCAGAATCTCACCTTGCAGCCTTGCAGCTTGATGGCTACTGAATTTGATTTCATCCTCGTCTACGCCTTCTTTGAGTGACTTCATAATCTCGTCTTGAACGGTCAAGAAAGTTGATGAACGTCTCTCGAGTTCTTCTTTCAAGGTAACACTTTGCTCTAACCACACAGTTAGTTCGGTTTGAATCTCTCTCAAGTGCTTGTAAATGGGACGTGCCTCGGTTTTTAGTTGGGCCGTGATGACCCCGTTTTCGCTTTTCTTCTTATCGTTGAGTTTGTAGATCTCGTCCGTTAGATCTTGAGTTTCGCTCTTGAATTTCTGTACTTGATGAAAAGCTGTGCTGAATCTTAACCAGAAATTCAAGTTTTCGTCCACTATAGTGTCGATATCCTTTCGAAGCTTTTCTTCTATGGCTGAGATGGTGAAAGTGTCGTCAACAAACACCAACTTAATCTCATTTTCCTCATTCGGGACGTCTTCAATAGGTTCGTCCGAGGCGTTAGAGTTCAATTTTTGTCGAAGATGTTGGATTTCTTGATCCTTTTTCTGTATAGCTCTTTGTAGATCTCTCATTTGAACCGTTATATCGAATTGGCTATCCCTCGAATTCTTTTCAGCATCGACAAGCTTCTTCTTCACTTCCTTATAGTTTCTCAAAATCGTCGTATATTCTTTAAGTAGCGTCTTTTCTCGATCATCCGATACACTCAAGAGCATCTCTTGCCAATCGAGTTCTTCTTTGTTCAACTTTTCATCTTCATTAGTGGTAATAACTTCAACACACTCATGATCCACTGCAATAGGAACCTCTTCCTTCTTTTCGGGCTCCGAAAATGTGACGCTTTTCTTAACGGGCTCTTTAACGTCTTCTTTCACAGGAACGGGTAACGCCTCAGAACCCTTAACATTTACAACCACTTCTTTAACATCCTCTTTGTCACATGGAACTATAACCTCCTTTCTATCTTTGGTCTCGTCTTTCGACGAAACGGGCTTTTCTATTTCCTCAACTAGCTCTTCTAATTCTTCATCGGGCTTTATACTACTTAATTTTTCGGACAAATGATCGAGGCTCGAACGTGCCTCAGCGAAGTTTGTCTGAAGACTGCTATTATGGCTCTCCACGTTCTTGTCCAAAGCCTCGAGCCTTTTCAGTTTTTCCTCCAATTCTTTAACTCGAGCGCTCAAACTACGCGTATCATCGATCAAAGTCTCCTTTTCATCCTCCAATCGTCGAATTTGAGCATGAAAATCATCCGCTTCTGTTCTTAACGTGTTAATAAGAACACTCTGAGACGAAACAGCAGTTTCTAAACTAATCACCTTATTGACCAACTCATCAATCTTCTCTGCCAACTCAGTCACCGTCAGAGACGACGACGATGATGATGGTGGGCCCACCGAGTTAAGTCTCGGGTTTTTCTCACTTCTCTCAGTATCTTCAACTAAAGATGTTAGTTTTGAACTAACATTCTTTTCATCTTCATGTGGCTTTTTTTGTTCATCAGGTTGGCCTTTCAACGACTCGAGAAGCACACGAGCGGATTCAATCTTCTTGTGCTCCTCTTTAGCCTCTCGTGTCGATTTCTCTTGTTTCTCCTCCAAAACGGTTAACGTCTCTTGACAGGATTTAAGGGCCGCCTCGGCCATTAACGTACGCGCCTCGTTATCTTCGATAACCGTTTCGACATCAAACTCGTCTTGCAATCGACAAACTTTCTCCTGCATTTCCATAATTTGGTTCTCGAAATCCCAATACTTAGCGAGCCCGCTTTCGTACGAGCTCTTAACAAACTCTTTCACAGTTTGCAAAGCTAAAATCTCCTTTTGAAGCTTGTCAATCTCCTCAAGAGCCTCGTCTTTGCTCAGACCGGACTTCACGACAGGTTTGGTACGTATTTTCTCCGTTTCCGACGATTTTTTCACTTTGAGTTTCTTCGAAGCCGTGTTTATGAGGCCCTTTAGGTCCTCGAGGGGCGCTTTGGGAACTTTTGGGACGTTTGTCGTGTTTAGAGGTGGGATTTGAGAATTTTTTGGTTTTGGGGCGGGACAATCATCGTCTTCGTCCATTGCGAATTGGACTTGCTCGGGAAATACGGTTGCGATCGTGTGGTTGGCGTTTTGGAGTTCTTTCGATAAGAGGTCATATCGATCGGCCAAGGCCTTAAAAGCACGGTAAGCCTCCTCGACTGAGCCTATGAGCTCGGGACGCCTTTTGTAGTACATTTCGGCTCTCTTTGCAAAGGAATCTCCATCTTCTTCAATGAGTTTAAGCATGCTTTGCACTTTTTCTTCCATATCTGCAGAATAAGAAACCTTATTTTAAGTATTGATCTTTTTCAAAATGTGTCATTAAACTTTGAATCAAACCTTTTGAGAAAATTGAAACCAAACATATTCTATTTTCAATATTTCAAGCAACAAATTCGAGAAATTGAAGAATTGCATTGAAACATGTATGTGTCTATCAGCTTCTATCTTCTTTTTCTCCTTTTCTCAACAATTTTCATTAGAGATTTTAGTTGAAGGATATGTCCAAACGATGAAACGTAGACTAATGAACAAATATATCGATAAATATAATCTCCATGAATCAAAACAGAATGAGCTACAAAAACATAATGCATCAAATTAATATCACCAAAATTACATTTTATAATAATAATAATAATAAAAATAATCTAATCTCGTCATATGAAAACGAAAAGGGTATACCTTGAAGGCTCTGTTCGAGCCATTTGGATTGCTTAGTACGAATATGGCTAGCCCACCACCATGAACATGCATTGCTTGCAGCTCTCTGCAACATCTTTCAAAAAAAAAAAAAAAAAATCTAATCTTTATTCTTATTCTGATTATGTTTAGAATTATTACTATCATTAACAATATTTTATTGTGGTTTTATCATGAGAACAAAAATTTGAAACTCTTTTACCCCATGGGAAATTGATATTGGTATTTGAGAAAGAAATTGAACAAAAAAGAGAGAAGATTTTTTTTTTTTTTTTTTTCATTTTCTGGGACAAAAATGGATTACTAAGATATGGTTATTTTCATGATTGGATTAGGAGCCTTTTCCGCTCCCATAATCAGCGTTCAGCCTTGCAATTAGTAATTAGTATAACCTTAATCTTTAACTATTAATATGTGAAACTCCAGCATAAAATATGTGTGTGTTTTGTGAAATAATATTATTATATTACCTTTTAAATTGTAAAGAAAAAAACACGTGTAAATATCAATTTACAATGCCAATAAAAGGAAAAAAAAATGAAAAAGTGGCACGTTTTTTAACGGGTGAAAATATCGCACAAACTTTTATTAATTACAAAAGACGATTAGCCTATTTTATTAACACAGGGATTGTATGCATTTAGCCCGGTTGTAAAATTTAAAGCGAAATAGTTTGGAACCCTTTTTTTATATAATATATACTTTTTTCGACAAACCATAACACTCCATTTCAAAAGAAAAGGAAGAAAAAGCCCAATAGCATTTTTCAAAATTACCCCTTTCATATTATTCTTTGGATTCAACCTGAAAGTCCAGGTTGGCTGGTGAGATCCGATAATAAATGAAAGGTAATTTAATCCTAAAAATTATTAATATTAACTTTTTGATACTCGGCCTAAAAAATTGTTTTTAATGGATTTATCAATTTTCCCTATATATAATAAATTTGAAGATTCTAAATGAAATATTACTACAACTTTTTCTTGTTTTTGGTGAAGAAGAGTTGAATTTGGTCACATAATGTAAAGCCAAGATGCAGCAAACAAAATTTGTTGGAAACAATTTTCTCCAAGCAACAAAAGCTAATGAAATATTTTAAAAAAAAAATAATAGAGTTTGAAAACAATGTGACATGGGGCCATAGGGCCCCACAACATTTTCATTCTTTAAATCCATATTTTATTTACAATAATTGCTATGCCAATCAGGCAATCACTTTGTTATTATCATCACAATTGAAATAGGACAATGACATTAAAAAATATATCTCATCTTAGGTCTTTTATAAGTTTATGACAAGAATCTCATCATGCAAATAATTGTTGAACAAATGCGTGGGCTCCCAAAGTCACATAATTTTAGGCCCAATATAATAGTAATATTTTGTAAATTATGATATAAATTATTTGAGAATTGTTATTAATTTTTTTTTTGAGTTTTATTATATTTAACGTAAAACTTAACTCAAACTATAGTCAACTATACATAAGCTTGCTCGGACTAATTTATATTAATAATCAAATTAAATTTAAACACAAATTTTAAACCAAACAAAATTTAAAAGAAATTTGAGTAAAACCTTATTTAGGTCAATTCAATTCACTGATTGCCTAATAATATAATTCACATGAATCACGATATCCTACAGCTCATTGTTAATTATAAATATTATATATGTGAAAGGGACAAGGTCCCCGAGCTTACAAAGATAACCAAAACAATTTTTTAATCATATTTAATATTCCTAAAATCGTCACTACTAAACTATATAAAATGTGCATAATTGTGGTTAGAGTATGATGCAAATAGCCACAAATAAAATGCACTAATTATATCTCTACTTTAGGCATCGGACATGATTTTCTATTCCATATATTAGATATTTGATATGTGACAATTTTTTTATACATAATAAATATCTCTTAATACGTGTATTTATGAATTAAACGTGACAAAAATAAATGCATGAAATAAGAAGTGCACCAAAAGAAGTTATTTTCTATTCCAGAGTAGCAAAATAACAGTAAAAAACCAGTATACAAGGTAAGGATCAACACCTTAATTCCATCAATTTTTACATGTTCAAAGGCAAAAAACAGAGTTTATTCACATTAGAGAGTTCAAAGTATAAACAGATTAAAGTAAACACATCCACAATTAGCAATTTTACGTTAAAAGTTTTCCCGGTCGACACAAGCCTAACACAGATAACATGAAGATCATAACACGATGCATAGTTTTGAGCTAACTATCTTCTTTCGATTCTCACAAAACGAAAGTGATCGATCGATCAACCATTTTCGTCCTCGAACACAAAGCAATATATTAGCTTCAAAATTTATCGAGAGATGAAAGCCAACGGTCCATGTAATCCTTTCCTCCTGCAATAACATCACAAATTGCACGAAAATAATCAGTTTTTAGAAGCGTTTATCCCCTCGAGACGATGCAATAGGCACTAGTTATAACCTATCACCGCAAATATGACCAAATTTAAGATCCTTAAATAAGTTTCAACAAGCGAAACTCGTTCACATGGGGAAATTTTTGTTGCCCACATCCTAAATTCTACATTTTTTTAATAAATCAAAGTGAATACGAGGGTATTCAAGTCTTTTCCAAGTTCGGCTAGTTAGTCTATGAATTTTCGTAAATTTTCCTTCCAAAATCGTGTTAGGAATATGATGCCAATTATGAATAAACACACGAAAGAAAACGCAATAAAAAACACACGAATTGTTTACCCAGTTCGTCAAAAGAATTTTGACTACGTCTGGGGCGCTGCCAAGCCAGAATTTTCACTATATTTGTCGTAAGAATATCACAATGAGAATAGGGCTATTTATACTACAAGACCCGTAACCTAATAAGAAAAGGATTACGTTATGACTCATTTACCCCTCAAAAATTTCGCCCGGTTTACAGTAGCTCCATAACACAACAAAACGTAGGAACCAAACAAAATTGATCTATTTAATCTTTGATGTGTACAAGCACATAACATATAGAACTTGGTGAAGCTCCTAAACAAGATAAATGCTGCAAATTTCATGCATTAGAGACTAAACAAGATGACCTAAACAAGATCCTAATTTTCATCAATCAATACATATAATCTGATTATCACATTTAAGATTCAAATGCATCAACAAGAGAACTTTGATGATAAAACAAGCACAATTAAGAAACAAAGCATTCTGCTCTTACCAGCAGAATAATCATTTGGAATGTTCTCAACAGTTCTTCCCTCCAATTCCTTACAGTTATGCCTATAGCAAGGTACCAACACAGCAAAACTATCATCCCCCTCATCATCACTCTGGAAATCGGGGGCGTGAGGCTCCATCCACCCGATCGACCAGTCTGAGTCGTCGGATTCTGACCCTGATAAACACACACCGTCCGATGGAACTAAAACGACATCATACTCTTTATCAACCCTCTTGATCCTTTCTTCTCTACTCTTCCATTTCCTCTTTGCTTTCCTATTGGGCATTTTTGTAATACCACTCTTCACTGGATAAAACTTTATACTCTCAGAATCTCCCCTCAATCCTAAACCAAAATCACCCAAAGAATTTATTGAATTTATTAATGACCCGTTTGGTATTTGCTCTTTTTCTTTCCCTCCTAACCACAACCAAGGGAATCTAGTCAAAGAAAAAGCCATTTTTTTTTCTCTTTTTAACAGAGAGCACAAGCCACAAAGTCAATGATGATAAATAAATCAAGGAAATTGGAGAAAAAAAGTTCAGGGTTCTAGTAAATAGTGATTATATACAACAAGAACGATAATTTTGACTGAATTTTTCAATCAAACCAAATATCAAACAGCAAGTGGTTATCAAACTCCAGAAAAAGGCCAAAAGGTATGCTGAAATAGGATTGAACAATATCCCCCTTCAAGCACTTCTCTTACAAAAATTTGAAGAGTCGTAAATAATTTCTAAACTAATTTTATTTTAAGTTGATGAGGAGTTATATCTAATAACCACCTCCAATATATCACAAGGACTTCTTCAACAGTTCAAAGAGTCCTGGACAAGAATAACTTTAGGAAAAAGATTGAAGACGATGATACTAAAAAGACCCTTTTGTCCTTCCCATCATCCCCACATAAAGATCGCAGCTTTTCGAAGTTTCAGTACAAAATCAGAAAATTGACACCGCAGGAAAAGCCGAAACTGTATCTGGAACTGAAAAAACAAACGGAAAAATCACCGGAAAAATCGAAACTTCTCGAGGAAAAAAAGGAGAAGAAAGAGAAAAGATTGATATCCCGAAGGTACAGAAGATTTGGGCTATTTTTCAAAAAAATCCATTTTTTAGAAAGATGTACTAAGAACCCTTATCTGAATTTTATCTCTCTTCTCCAATTGTGTTACCTCTCACACGCATCAATGCAGGAAGAAGGTGAAGATATATAGATCAAATGATGAAAATGCTGTGGGGTCGTGGCCAACATTATATACAAGTGTTTATTTTGTCTCAGTTATTTTAAGCAAATTGTACATTGGCCACCTAACTTTTCTTATTTACACATTCATCCTGCTAGTTCTTTGATGTTTATTAATAGACTTACCTTAAATATATTTATCTCAAAGTGAAATGTTGTTGTATTAGATATATTAAAAATAATGGTACATTTATCATAGGAAAAATAAAAATAAATGAAACCAAAAGATTAAGTAGAATTGTTTTGTTATGTTAGTAACTAATTTATGTTGATAACAATACCCGAAGAATCAAAAGGATCGTCTTTTGATCATTTTAATTTTTACCAGGAAAAAAACACTTTATTATTAGCAATTATCTTACTAATTATTAGCAACTATTAATTAAACACCACAATTCATTGTATATAAACAATTATCCCACTAATATTAGAGCTTAATTTATCTAAACAAGCTAAATGTCTTACAAGCTCCAAGAACTTATAATTTTAGCAATTAGGTAATATTTTTGAAAGATTTGGTATAGACCTTCATATTATCTTCCATGTATTCTAAATTCATTGTTCTTGTTT
This sequence comes from Verbascum thapsus, assembly GCA_963669365.1. NCBI lineage: Eukaryota > Viridiplantae > Streptophyta > Magnoliopsida > Lamiales > Scrophulariaceae > Verbascum > Verbascum thapsus. Next base: position 7,412,114 of record OY770117.1, on the reverse strand, counting down.
CTATTGAAACATTTTATATTAATTATCTGGTTTTTAAATTATTCTTTCTCAAAGTTGCATCCACTAAAAATTATGATATGAAATAATTATATGATATCTAAAACTTTCAATATTTCATTTCTAGTCAAAATTCTATATATTTAAAAGCTTAAAGTTTTTAAATAAAGTGCTCCCTTAAAACATCTTTATGAGCACAAGATTAAAGTGACCATAGATTCTCAATATAGAATAGGCATAAAAGTGTTTTACATTTGCGGAAAATCTTAGGTCGATTTATATAGTAAATGTTACATATTATGTAATTAATTAGTATATTGTCCAAAAAAATTATTTATAATTTTTTTTTATAAAAGTTGTAATACTTTAATTTATAGTGACCAAATCCATGTTAAAATTTCTTATCTTGTTTTTACTTTTTAGATTTAGGCACTTTTTAGGTTTTGATTTTGGGAGAAATTCCTTGTAAATTTGTCTAAAGTTGTGGCCCAAAGGATACGTAACTTACTTTATTTGTGGAATGTGAAGAGTAAATTTAATTTCCTATCTCAAAAAAAAAAGAAATAAAAATTGTGGATAAGATAGTATCAATAAGTTGTGAATTGTGACTAAGAAGACTCTTATCGTCATCTTTCATAATTGACATTTGACATATATAATTACTAGAACTATTTAATGTGAAGATGTGTTGCATATTTCTCAATAATTTACATAGTGAGAACACAGAGCATATATAGATACAAACGTAAATTAAAGAATTAAAATTAGGTAATTATTTATCAATCATTTCACATATTTATAAATTAAAATTATTTATTATAATAATTATGTCTTTGTTATTCCATATTTTATAATTTTTTATTATTTTTATTCAGATAATCATTACACGTGTAACGATAATTTTATACATTATTCATCAATTTATTACTATTAAATGGATATATTTTACAACTTTAAAATTATTTTTAAAAAATATAAACAAACAACTACAAATTTCACATGAATTTCTGTAATACATAATTTCGTGAAAAAATTAAAAAATTTAACTCAAAAACATAAGCAGACGTAACCTTTACCTTCATCCATTAAATTCTTTAAGTCTCTCGAGATGAAATTTGATTATTCACACCCAAAAACTTATTACATCTATTTCCATGTTCATATTAATATCATAAAATTTGTCATTTCTCTATGATACAAAAGGCCAATCAGTCTTTTTCTTTACGTTGTCCTTCTCAAGATCACAAGTTAAAATGCATTCTAACCCCACTATATTTGATTGGATAATATCTTGTGACAAATATATGTCACGATATAAACATATTTCAATAATATGTGATCAACATATAATACAGGTGGCTCCTAATTATAGAATCATGAGAATTCTTTAAGGTTTACATCTCTTTTTCTTAGTTTTATGATGGGACTGATCATTTCATTAATATGTAAAATGTGGCACAAGCAGAATGGATGTTGAAAATATGTGGGCCTAAATGATTATTATTCTGTAAATATATTTTAGTACTATAGTTTTCAATAATTATGAGTGGTTCATTATTTTATTTCAATATCAGAAACCATAATCATCTGTTATTTTTCATTGTGCCAGGCGTCATTCATGTATACATTTGTAGAATTAAAAAAGGGATTTTTTGTGTTATTGACTTTTAATACAATACAATTTTGTGTATAAGAACAAAAGGAAATTTATATATTAAATTAATTGGGTAACTTTCAAATTATCTTAGAATAATAGTATCATCAATAAATTGTATTGTAAACTTTCACAAACTATCAGATGCGGAGACAGGGGGTTTTGGGGGGCGGCCGCCCCCCCGAATTTTTAAAATTTTTAACATACGTAATTTTAACATGTATATTTTAAAAATTTTAACATTATCGCCCCCCCAAATTTTAAAAATTTCAATTCCTGGCTCCGCCATTGCAAACTATCATATATAAGTAGAGAAATCAACCCACAAGAATTAAATGACCTATGTACTCCATACTAAACTCGCTGGCTCTTAATTGTATGGTTTGAATTATATTCGTCCTTTATACTTTATGAATTTATTAGAAAGTTTGATAGATCAAAATAATTTACAAGAAATTAAATTTGATTTCTAATGAAGTACATCAAACTAATAAAACATGAGTAATTATACTAAACTGTTTGTTATTAACCCGTTAGTTATATTTCCTTCTAGATATATGTAAGGGGTCATGCTTTCTTACCATACTAATTTTAATTCATTCTTGTTGATTTTAGAAAGAGAGATTATGTGATATTAGTAGGATTAAAAATAAAAGAAGGAAAATTATGTTTTAAAGAAGATGAAAAGTATTTAAAAACGAACAAACTCATCTTAAAAATTGATAATGATATAGGAATATTTGTGCCATTATAAAATTGTGGCGTGTCAATATAAACTCCCCACATGTATAAACATTAGTAAATTAGAAAAAATATTTATATATGTATCCACGCGGGCATATGTTTCACGTGTCATTTACTAGTAAAACAAAAAATACACATTGTAACAGACAAAACTTCCATTGCACCCTAAGGGTAGCGGCTGCGGGTTTCCCCCGTCATCCAAAAAAACAAAAACAAAAAAAAATTCCTTTCAAGCACAAAAAGAGTTTTAATTTCATCACTCCATAAACGAACGAAATAATCAAGGAATCTAGTAACATATTACACGAGTATCCTATACGCTAACTCACGAATCGAAATTCCAAAACGAAGCCAAATAATTATAAATGAACCCAGATTTTTTACACATATCTCACACCCTTGATGAATAGTGAATACAAGAAAAAAGGGCCATAAATTTATTGAACCTTTTAAGCATTGCACATACAATCTGGTGCAGGATATGTATATATTGATTGTTCAGATTTACGTAGTCGAAGTTGCCCTTGCCTGTTTTTGTGCCCTCCAATTATAGCTTCTTGAAACTCGGGCCAACCGAGGCTCTTGTTCAAGAAAAGCTGCCCTAAAAGTGCCATGTTAGGCCTTATCGTCTTCATATTCTCATAAGTTCTATGGCCAACCTGTTAAGTTTCAAACGAAAAAACGAATTTGATGAACAAGAGACCTTTGTCCATTATCATTGTATGGGGTCGAGTTCGACACATAATCTTAGAATTTAGGGGTGGCAATTGGGTTGATTGGGTCGGGTTTGGGTTGGGTTCATTTGGGTCCAATGACAAAACACATGCATTATTATTGGACCCAATAAGGACCCAAATTAGACCCAACAAGGCCCAATCATGAACCCAACAATCATGAACCCAACAAGGACCCAAATTTAGAATATAAGATATTTTAAATAAGTTTAGAAAATTGGGGTTCTAACTTGTAAGTGTAAGGGGTTGAGATGGAACTATAAATTTAAAATATTAGGACCTAAATTGGGCCCAGCTTAAAACCCAATTTGGACCCAAATATTATTAAGACCAACCCAATTGGAACTATAATTTTAAAATATTAGCACCCAACCCATTGAAAACTTAGTTAAGTTTGGGTCCAAATATATGTTTGGACCCAAATTGCCACCCCTATCTTAGATGATAATTTACAAGTAAAAGTTTTTTGTTTAATTTACGTGAAATCCTAATTATATATAACAACATCAGTTTTGAGAAATTACCATAACTTCACCTGCGGTAAAAAAAAAAGTTTATAATTTCAATCCTTGTGCCTCAAATTGTTGTGTTAATTTGCAAAACCTCGAGGGTCCATGGTAAAGGTGTCAAGCAGGCCAAAATAGGCCTGCTTGACACCAGGCCAGACAGGCCGGCCCGTCCCATGACAGGGAATGGGCCGGCCTGGCCCATTATTTTTTTTTGTTTTTTTTTATGTTAAATTAATTGTTTTTTTGTTGTTTTTTTTTTTTTGATTTATTTACAATATTTTTATAGCCATAATAATCTATAATATATATTATATAATACATATAATTAGGATATTTTGATTTTCATTACTTTGTAATAGAGTTGGATAATTTAGTTCTCATTTCTTTGTAATGATTTTTTTTTAATTTAATGCAAGTTACTAATTTATATACTACTAATTATATATAAGTAATCGAACTAACTTATATTAATATTTACAATATTTTGTAGCCACATATTATAATATGTATTAAACCAAAACAGATAATCAAAGCAGATAATTATAATGAAAACAATCATGACGATTATTAAAATCAAAGCAGATATATAAAAATTCTGAATAAATAATTTATACACAAAATTACTGTGGATTGATTTTCAATTTGGAAAGTTAAATCCATATATTTTCTAACGCATAATTCAATATTTGAAATATTATACAAAATTCATAAAAACTCAAAAATATTATATAAACTCAAAAATATTATATAAATTCAAAAAATCACTACATTATATTATATATACTACTAATTATATAATAATTATGTATTTATTATATCAATACATTATACATTATTTTAATTATATAATAAATATTGAATAAAATAATTTATTAAATAAAGAAAATGCAAAGAAAAGAAAAAAAAACAAAAAACCCCAAAAAAAAAAAAAAAATGAAGCAGGCCTGATGGCCGGCCTATTAAGGCCGGCCAGTCAGGCCTGTCACAGGCCGTTTCGGCCCGTTGGCCGAAACGGCCTGCCAGGCCTTAAGGAGCCGGCCTGGCTCCTTAAGGCCTGGCTTGTTTGCCATAGGGCCTGGCCCCCTAATTGAATGGGCCATAACGGGCCGGCTGGTTTTGGCCCGTTATGGCCCGTTTGACATGTTTAGTCCATGGTAATTGCCAAGAATTTGAAAAGTATCTAGTTTAAGCAGTCGGATGAAAATATTACTTCCTAAGACATGTTTCGTTTAGCATATTCATATGATGTAATATAGAAAAGAGACGATAAGAAGAGCTTACCACAGCATTATGCATATTTCCAGGTGAAGCGGAAATGAAGACGTCACTGTGCATGCTGACATAGTAATCAACTGCTGCTAATAATGAAGCCTTTCCTTTAATTCGAGCCCTTTCTTCTGAAGAGGCTAAGCTTTTTTTGTCTTCCATTAAAGGAAACAAATTTCTCAAAATCGAGATTCTAGCTTCACCACCGTATACCTGAAACGGGACTTTTAGATATCAAACTCAGATTGCATTTGGATTGGAGGTGTTACAAGGTGATAATAACAAATCCATTGAGTTTATTTAAGGGTGTGTTTGGATTGAAGGATTTGAAATTTATGGATTTCAAATTCGTCAACAAATCCATGAAGTTCGTTTGGATGTATCCAAATTATAATGGATTTCAATTCGCTTTGAGCTATTTTCTCATAACTACCGTGGATTTCAAATGACTCCATTTTAGGTGTCATTTCAAATCTTCTCCTCAAATCCAAATCACTCGATCCAAACACACCCTAAATAAATTCGAATCAAAACGGATTTCAAATCATTTACCATCACACATTTGAGCTATTTTTTCCAATATTATCATGGATTTCAAATCGACATATAACTGTCCAAACGCAACATAAGGAGACATTGAATACGAACCTTGTGGGAAGCAAGATACAAACGAGTAGTGTTGTCAAAGCCCAAAGCTGCGAGTAGCAAACCGATTTCTTCAGGAGTCAATGGGCACCTTCCTCGACTCCTCAACTCCTCATCAGTAAACTGAGAATTCAAAACTCTTCCTTGCCATATAACTTGTCGATACTTGGCCAAAGCCAATTTTTCAGCTTTACCTCCACCAAAGTCGCAAGCTGAGTGGGCAGCCATATCCTATGTAAACAACCAAGTTTAAGCATTCACGTCGCCTAGAAGGTAGTAAGAACTAAGCAAAGGCCATAGGCAAAACTAATGCTTATAAAATATATGATCTTTTTAAATTTTGGCATCATATTTAATAGGGGTGGCAATTGGGTTGAATGGGTTGGGTTTGGGTCGGGTCCATTTGGGTTGGGCTTGGGTCCAATGTCAAAAAATATGCATTATAGTTGGACCCAAAATGGACCCAGTAAAGACTCATTATGAATCAAAGTGATGTAAGGAGTTGTTGTAGAGTGTAAAATGTAGATTATTAACTCAAAAGTAAAAAATAGGTTGGACCCAATTTAGACCCAAATTGGGCCAATTTAAAATCCAATTAGACCCAAATATTATTAAAAACCAACCCAATTGGAATTATAATACTAAAATGTTAGGACCCAACCCATTGAAAACTTAGTGTTATATGGACCCAAATTGCCACCCATGTAGCCTTTTTTCTTTTCAAGAATTTTGGCATCATTTTGGCGTCTCAAGAAATTTGAAGAGGTATAAGTTTTTGTATTTTGACAACCATTGCCCTTAAAATAGTATCATATTATTTGAGATGATAGTTTCGGAAAAAAAGATTTTTTTCTTTTAATGAAATGGGGTCTTTTTTTGAAACGTTGCGAAAAGGAAATGGGATGAGTCAATTTGGGACAGAGTGAGCGTACCTTGTCGAAACGAAGGTGTAGGACGACAAATTTTCCATTCCCTTGTTTGGTTTTAGAATTGGTGGCTTGTCTTAGGCCGTTAGTGTAGTCCACTTCACTTGTGCTAAGAGGATCTCTGAGACGACTAACAAGAGCATCTCCAAGAGCTTTTATATGAGGAACAAAAGCCAATGCTTTAAAATTGACTTTACATCGTAACCGTTGGATGCCATCCGGCATATTGTCAAAAGCCAGCCGGTGTGAAAATGGTGCGATTGCAGCAATTCCATAACTGAACAAGACAAACATATTACAATTAAACCAATAATATAAATTAGGGGTGGCAATTTGGGTCCATATATATATTTCCACCCAAACCAAACTAAGTTCTCAATGGGTTGGATCCTAACAACATTTTAGCATTTTAGTTCCAACTGGGTTGGCTTTTAATAATATTTGGGTCCAATTGGGTCTTAAATTGGGCCCCAATTTGGGTCCAACCTATTCTCCACTTTGATTCAATAATCTACATTTTACACTCAACAACATCCCCTTACACCACTCTGATTCATAATGGGTTCTTATTGGGTCCAACTATAATGCATATTTTTTAATATTAGACCCAAATTAAGCCAAACCCAAAGGACCCAACCCAAACCCAACTCATTCAACCCAATTGCCATCCCTAAATTATAAATCGAAGCTCAAATATAGAAAGAGAGAAACGCCTTCTTTATATCACCACCCCAATGCTGATAATAACCCCAGACGGCTCAGCTTGCAAACTATATTCTTTTTGAGTTTTACTAAGAAAAGAGATGCTTTTGAAACATATTGCTCCATGCCCGCAAATAAAGACCCAAGTCAAAAATCAAAACGCGTGACCAAAATTATACACGCCAAAAATAAGATATCAATGGATTTTTCATCTTTTTTTACCAACCTTTGCAGGACAGGCGAAACGTTCTCTAGATACCAATTTGCTGAAGCATGAACAGGTGCCGTTTTTATTCTGTTAGCCCGGATAGCTGTAGCATAATACTCACGTGTGCTCCAAAAATATTTCTCGGGCAACTCTTTAACAATAGATATGTCGTCTTTCAATACATTAATGAAGTGATCCACATCGAAAATATCCATGAACGTGCTGTGCGACAAAAAGAATGCGAAATATACAAATTACTTACACCTTCAACCAAAAATGAACAAAAAAAATCTCATCATGAATACATAAAAAACGTACCTCGAATCCTGCCAAACGGGGTTTACTTCAAGATGTGGAATTATGAGAGTTGCATTCAAAATTTTAGCAACAGCAACTGCATCACAAATCTTTATAGACGAAGAATATATTCATCAGTCTATCAGTATAATATTAATTAATTCGAGGACGAGGATAGTTTATGTATACCTATAACATCTAATAAATAACTTTTAAGTACTTACACCCATTCTTTGCTGATTTAGTCCTCCATCAAGGAACACCTGAATATATCCCTGCGATTTCTCTGGCGGAGCTGCTTAAAATGAAAAGCAAATCACTGAACTGATGGAGCACCCAAAAATAAAAGGGCAAAATACAAATAACCCCCACGTGAAATATTTTATTAGCTGAAAACCCCTGTGAAAAAAATATAGCCTAAAAACCCCCTGTGAAATTTTCAAATTGCATGAAACCCCCTATGAAAAAATATAGCCTAAAAACCCCCTGTGAAAAAAATATAGCCTATAAACCTCTTGTAAAATTTTCAAATTTACAAATTAATTAATAGTACTAATAATCAAGTTTTATGATATTAATTAAACTTTATCCAACAATTAATTTTCAATGTAGTTATATTTCATAGTGGTAAACTTTTTTCAATGTTTCAACAATTAATTTAGGTTATATTTTATTCACATGGGGTTTCATGCAATTTGAAAATTTTACAGGGGTTTTTAGGCTACATTTTTTTCAGTGGGGGTTTTTAGGCTATATTTTTATCATAGGGGGTTTTCAGCCAATAAAATATTTCACGTGGGGGTTATTTGTATTTTGCCCAAAATAAAAAGAAAATGAAACGCATATCTGCAATCTACTCGCTCGTAAAATGAAACCTTGTTATTTATGAAAACCAGTCAAATATTGATGAAAAGAGAAGATATATTTTCTAACTATCTTTTCTAATGATGGTCCAGCCCAAAAATTAAAAAAAAAAACCGACAAAATTATTACTTACAAGAGACACTGCTGGACGAGGCGCAACGTCTGAATTGCTGGGGTGCCAAAGGCTTCCACAGGTCAGCCTGTTGTTCATCAGTCTAAACAAGAAAAAAAAATTGAAAAAAAAAACAGTAAGGAAGAACATTGAAGGAGTTATAGTTATAACCTAAATATAAGCAAATAAATTAGTAAAACTCTTACTCACAATTTCACGTTGCAAAGCACTCTTAAGTAAACGAGTGTGTCTAGGTTTCGGAGCATTCCACTCCTGCACTAGTAGTCGAGCTATGAGAAATAAATAATTTGAATGTGTAATGATCATCTCTAACTACTGAGAAGCAATCTTAGTGGCTAAAAAAGCATTAATTCAGAGGTTTAATTCATATGAGATTCATCTTTTTTGTCAATTTAAAAGCCCCGGGAAAATGGTGAGCTGCTAATACTGAATTTGATTACATATATACATAAAGGTTCTTATGTTACTTGTTTTCTAACACCTCAATTTTGTAACTAACATTAACCATCCTCTCGCGCTTAGGACATGCAACCTTTATCGTCCTGAAGGTGACATACTTCTTTTAAGATTTTACAACAAATATAAACATCCAAAAAATGGATTTTGGTAATCACTTACTAGATAAATGCAAACTATTCACCACTCTCAGCATGGTCAGTCTCATTAGCAACACTAAATAAACACATGCACCACCATAGAGTCCTCAACAACTAATTGGAATATATACAATTGTATAGATACAATAAGTTAATACTTTGCTTCGATTTCTTAAAATATACGTCTGTCGCATGTTGCATAATAAGTAAATATCACGGCAGCAAAACCATCTACATTTATCCATATACGAATCGCGTAAACGCAGCATTTTCCTACTCGACCAATTTGGAATAAAACCTAAATTCGGGATAATGTTAATTTTCCAGCAACTATAGCTCAACTTCAAAATACTGACTTACACATAATTTTTTCAATGCTGATACATTCTTTACAGGTGTCAGTAATTAAGAAAACCATAGCCAGTAAAGAAAACTGACACTTACATAATTTCCAGAACCCAAAAGCTTACTTGAATACATTACCATAATCCCTTCAAGATCAAATCTTTCCTAAATCTCGTTCTTTACGATATCATAACACCTCAAAAATTAAGTTTCTCAGATTATTTTGTTTCAATTAAAAATTTCCCTTTTTGCAGCTACTTCTTATCAAAGTAAAAAAACGAAAACGAAAAGGGGAAACAGATACCACAAAAAATCAACAAAAAGGGAAAAATTAAAGATTCGGAACCACCAAAACACAAAATGCACATACATACCACACACAGATCAACACAACTATCAAAATTCAAACAACAATCATGAAAAAAAGTCACTCAGATCAAGAACATACCGAGAGAATAGAGGGTGAGGCATGACTCAAGGGAGTGAATAGACTAGGAAACAAAAAGGGCAACATCAGCACAAGGGCAGCAGCCATGGCTCCTCCTCTGTGACTATGAGAAAGAGAGTGTTGCCTCATAGCAACAACAAACAATAATGGCTATTGATCTTTATTGCACTGCACCACTATAGTTATTAAACAAATGGGCTTCAAAGTTCAAACAATTCTTAACCCCTTTTTTTTAATTTAATGATAAATTCTTCAAAGTCCTAACCTTGGAACACTCCACTAAAGTAACTTTCATGCAGGAGAGAGAATATAGCAAGAATTAAAGAGGGCCATTGATTCATTATCACCCTCATTAAAAGCATCTCACATGTACACCGTATGTACACATCATTCATACATATGTGTATGTATGATTTATGAAACCCACACAAAATAAAATCCCTTCTTTTCACAAAAATTATGGGACATTCAAAGATCCCTTTATGGGTTTTCTCCGACGAACAATTAATGCCCCTAAAAAAGTTCAAATAAAAATTAAATCTTAGATAACTTTACACAACCACTTATCATTAAAAGAAAATATACTGCGAAAATTATGGCTAAATTTCACCTATGCGGCTATGCCTATGTAGAATAGGATAACGCACACAGTGTAAGTACAAGAAACAGCTCGACTCTACTGCTGTAATTAAAAATTGAGTTGTCTTTTTCAGAAAAGAACCCAACAGCCAACGGATAGATTTATGGAAGAAAGTGAATCGTGCTGCTGTGAAGCTTTATTGTGTACTATGTAATTTAAGGTTATTATTGCATTTGAGGATTTTTGTCGTGAGAGCCCTGTGTGTTTGATAATTTAGGGATTTTTACAAAACTGAAACTCGTTTTATGGTTGAAAAAAAAAACGTGTGTTTAATGTTTTTCATTAAAGTTATCTACCTTTTAAATTATAAAATATATAATATAACAAATTAGCATGTTAATAAAGGCGAAAAACAGGAAAAAAAAACGTTTATTTTCTGAGGGATGGAGTTCTCGCATGATTAAGATAGCATAGTAATATTATGCCTATCTTTTATATAATAACATTTTAGTAATTTCAAACTAATACTATGATGTTTTGCAAAAATCTTGATAATTTAACTTAAGGTATAATTTTTTAGGAATTATTCGTATAAAAATAATTATTATTTTATAATTATTGGTGTAATGATGTGTCCATTGTAATTATATTTAGATTTCAAACGTGGAAATGTGCTAAAAAAATTGAAGAATTATAAATTTGATATTTTTTTTGTAATCAATATAATCCAAATTATAATCCCTTTACTTTTATTATAATGTATTAATGTTAAACTCAGTAAGCTTTTTAATAAAACAAAACCATATACTTCCTCCTGAATTTGGTTAAAAAAACTAAAAACTATGGGAAGAGTAAAATAGGAAATAAAAAAATTGAAAATCATCATCAAATTATATTCTTTTAATAAGAGGACAATGTGTGTATACGCCCGAAATAAGTGGGGTTATAATGACAATACATTAAAAGAGTGGTTAGTATATTTAACAAAGGAACACCCTAATGCAACATTTGACAATTCGTAAAATACACAATCATACAGTTTATTTTATGAAAAATATCATGCTGGTGGTATAATTTGGAGAATATAATTAATTAGTATTTAGTAATTTAACTGTTCACAGTTACTCATGCAATACTTAGTACGTATCTAATTATGCAATTTCATCTGCACATACATATTATGAAAAATAAAAAAATTCACTAACAAGAAAGGGAAGAATTAATAAATAGCACAAACTCTTTCACAACTCAAATTAAGAACACCCCTTTTTGTACTGTAGCTGTCTGTAATAACAGTCATTGGAAAATGATTTCACATGGAATATTAGCCGGAGTAAGGCAGCCTGTAAGGAAAAAAAAAAAAAAAACTCAGTTATTTTTTATTATTTTCTATTTCAAATATTAACATTTTTTAACATGTGTAATTCACAAATCACAAATGCAAGTATTAAGGGATGTTTAATCAACATCTAATACATGAAAATAAATGGAATATCATCTGGATGGATTTTACAATTTATTGGATCGATATAAATTTCAAATTGATAGACTCACCCGAGCTTAAGAGACGTATCAGAGCTATCGTAATCTTGTAAACAGTCGATGGCGTTAACAGTCTCCGATGAATGCCCCTCGTCATAAACTATGTTCTCCGATTCAGCCATCGTCGCATTTTCTCCACAATTTGATATATCCACCACCTAATTATCAATATAAGTTGGAAGTTTTTTAGTATAATTTATGTGAAACAAAATGCAATTTTAACCCCATTGCTTACAAATTGCATATGTTAGTTTAATAAAAAAAAAAAAAAAAAGTAATTAACCATTACTTAATCTACGTAAATTTCACAAAACTGCATTTTCTTCACGTATAAGATTCTCATTCGACTTTTAAGAAAAAGTCCCAATAATTAAAAGGGAAAAATGAATCCCATGAAAAAATTTGCAGCTTTGAGAATAATGAGATTAAAAAATTGCAATATGTTTTGTTGTATAATTATAAGACCAATACTTCAATTTCATCTATATATATATATAGATATATGAAATAAGGATGAGATAAAGTTTCGATTGATACCCGTTGTTTTAGTCGTTCGTTCACTTGCATGAGTTGCCTATGCTGCATGTTTCATAAGAAGAAAGAGATTAGGCAAATATAAATAAAACATATACAAAACTTGTACAAAAAAATAAACAACTTGTACTTTGATCACTAATATATGTTTTTGGTTAAGTTATATACTACTAGGGTGTAAAATAAGTCGATGTGGACAAGCCCAAGCTCGACTATTTCAAAAGTATAAAACTCGAACATAACTTATTTGCAGATAGATACACATGTTGGAAACGTATCAAAACATGATCTGTAGCTGCGTAAAAATAAATTTATCAAGTTAAATGCTCACCTTTTCTTGAAGTTGATCGATATCTTTCATAAATTTCTCTCCCTGTCATAAATAAAAAAGTATTATATCTAGCGTAAAACTAGAGAAATATTGCAATTTCACTAAACACAAAATTTACAATATTGGTCGTGTATATTATTGTAATGTGACAGTTTTAAGCATCTCGTGACTGCAAAAGTAATTAAAATCTAAAATTGAACTTCACAATTTATACTAACCTTTTTCTCAATAACACGGCTCAATCCGGCTTCAAGAGACGTCTCCAAACGCTGCAACTCTTCGATACTTAATCCTTGAAGCTCCTCCCCTCTCATTCGCCTATTGAATTAACGAATATTAGACTATATTTGCTTAAGTTGAAAAATCGCATTTGTTGTCCCATATTTTTTTCTCAATTACCGACTTAATCTTTTCTCGTTTAATCCAATTATAATTTTCATTCAAAATTTAACAATCAGACTCATTTCCTCTATTAGTCAACATTTTTGGTTCGACACACAAATTATATGCATTGTTACGGTGTTTCGATTCTATCATGTATCACACATGCATGAATCTGATTTTTCGAAAAATTAATAAAAGAATGTTGACTAATGGAGAATATTATATGAGATTTAATCATTAAATCTTGACCGAAATAGTAATTTTGAAATACCATAATGAGAGGGACTAAATCAAAAATCATGAAAATTATGGGACAGAAAATATTTATACATGTATATATATACACATATATATATATATATACCTAAGTTGATGGCTTCTCTCAGCTACTTCATTGCTCATTCTGGAGTAGTTGGTGTCCTCAACTAGCTACAGCACATTTCATCCAATTCTTTGGTTGATTAAATAAAGGAAATAAAGAAACAATATATATATATGTATATATATATATATATATATATATATATATATATATATATATATATATATATTAAAAGAGAGTACCTGTAGCTCAAGTGATGGCTGTTCCAACTTATGCAGGTTCTTTGACTGCAATTTATGCCGATCAAGTATTTCCTTCATACTTCATCACACATATAGACAATTAAATAATGCCCTTGAATTATGTAAAAGTGATAGATTAACTGTGAGTCCTTTATTATAATCTTTAAAATAGTATACCCCTTCTTGCAATTAAATTTCATTTAATTTGACCCCCTAAAATTTATTGAACATCAACTCTGCAATATGAACTAACATCCATCTAAATAATTATAATATGAATGCATTTTGAAAATTAACCTTATATAAAAGTTATATGATTACCATCTTAATTATATTATTTCCTTTAGAAATAATATCACATTTTTATATAAAGATGGATCTAATAGAAGAACCCAAAAATATCAGATTCATCTTTTTTTTAATTACAATATCACTCTAGAAAAATGGTGCTTGAATATATATTGCAATGAGATGTTGGAATATACATTTATGACTCACAAATCAAAACAAAGTTTTGTTCATCCTTATATTATGGAATGTTTTTTTGTTTTTTGCTTCAGTTTAGGAGATTTAGGAAGAAATCAATTCAAAGAGTTTTCCCTGTCATCATTCTTGAACAAAACATATAAGTTGCCAAAATTACATTTATAAATCAAATGAAAGTATATCGGGTATCATAATCAAATTGCATGATTATATAATATATATTTACTTTATTTATTATAATATAAGGTTATAGGGTAAATTAGTTATTATAATTTTTAGATTATGTTGAATATAATTTTGTAATAATTGATAAAAACATGTTATGTGGTATCTAGTATCCTAGAAAGGGGTGATAAAGACCGAGCTTACTATATATCATCGATCGACTTTATTGAACCAAATTTAAAATTGTGAGTGATAATGAATGTATCAATCCTATAAATTAGAACCAAATGAAGCCTGAGTTAGATGTTAATTTTTTTTTTTTTTTTTTACTTGTTTTAATTATTTATAGAATTGTGTCTTGTGTGAGGAAAATTTTGGAAGTTGATGGTGGATTGATTATTTTAAAAGTGTCTTCCTAATTAAATTTTTTTAAATTTCTATTTAAGTTGGCATTATTCACATATTATTAAATACTAAAAAAATTTAAATCAGCATTTAAACCACATATTTAATTCCTAAATAAGTTTTTTCTCATTTGTATGTAGAAATTGCAGGAAAGGAGATGCCATCCAATAAAGTCGATAGAAAGAATAATTAGGGGTGTGCTCATCCAACCTTAGCCGACCCTTTATTGGTTTAAAACTTTTAAATAATAGTGGCGTATTAATATTCTTGTCACCCGTCACTTTCGATTAAGATGGTGGGTTTAAAATTTACGACACGCCTAAACAGCAACCCTAACGCTAGTTATGTAGAATGCACATAAATGTATACATATTAAATATTAAACTTTAAAATAATATATACATATATATTATCTAACAATAATAATTTTATTTATATTTATATAACACATTTTACTGATATTTGGGGAAAAAAAATTAAACACCTTATTTGAACACCGAATTTATTTTATTTAAACAAAGTTTTATTTTTTGCAATTAAAAAAATATGTTATACATATTTAAGATTAAACATTTATAATATTTTACTTTTAATAATATTAAAGTTTTCACTAGTTACAAATATGATTATATGATTTTTATGTGTAACACTACTTAATTTTCTACATCACGCCAACTTATTTTTTCAATTAAATCTACAACAAGTGTTATGTTTTATTTTAATTCATTACTAACTAAGTTTAACAATAAATAAATAAAATAAACCCGACAATCCACCCGTTAAATTCAATAAATCTGATCGAACTGTTCAATTTTGAAAAGATAATTATTTAATTTTTGGGTGATATTTTGTTTATCCATTTATATAAGATCAAGTTTGATAATTTTTTTTCCCAAAAACCGCCAAACCAAACACCTTATACTCAACATCATGACCTCATTGAGAGCACTCTGACCTAATATCTACTCGTAAATATTCATAAATAAAACAGTTATGTATTAATATTATAATTATATATTTAAAAAATATTGGGGAAATCAACCATAACAGCAAAATATCTCCCGGCAAAAGCACAAAAAAATACAGTTCCAAGAAAAACCTAGACAAGAAAGACAATTATAACCCGCAGCCGCAGTTGATAAGATAGAAATACTATCCCTCTCTGTCTGTATATACAGAAAAACCAAAGCTTCACAGATATACAAATATATATATATATATATACATACATACACATATACAGATATATATATATAGAGAGAGAGAGAGAGAGAAAGATTGAACCTGGAGCTTGCATACTCAAAAAGCTTGCCAGTAGAGGAGAAGAGGATAAGGGCAACATCGGCATCACAAAGAATGGAGAGTTCTTCAGCTTTCTTGAACAGCCCTCTTCTTCTCTTCGAGAAAGTCACCTGCCGTGCTGTTGCGTTGTCGATTTTCTTGATCTGAATTTTCTCTCTAGCCATATTCAATTATAGGAAAAAAAAATTATTGATTTAAAAGACTGTTAATTATCACCAACTAGCAGATTATTTGAAATGATATATATGTATATATATATATAATATAGTAATACTGTGTAAAGGGTTTCTAGGTAAAGGGTGTTTTTCAGTGACAAACAATCATCATATATATTGCCATGTAAGAGGGGATTAAGAAAATGGAACCCTAAAGACGAGAAACGGCAAAAGTTGAAGATGATATTTATAGGTTAGAAAGATAGAAACTGGCACTTTCAGTTTCACTTGGCCATTGTTTCATGTGTAGATCTCAAAAATAATAACACCAATATTATATATATATAAAAATATATGTATTAGGGCTCACCTATTTATAAAATTGTATGCAATAAATTTTATCAAATTCTTAAAGAGCTAATAAATATTATGATAGAGAAAGGTCTTTGTCCAACGAGAGGGATTGAACGGAATTGTTGGGAAGTTCCATTTGGGGGTGGTTGGGACTTGGGAGTGAATGAGTGGGACTAGAATGACTTGGCCTAAAGGTCACCAATTAATGATAGAGAAAGAGAGAAATGCTTTATTTTTTAATTATAAGGCTATGTACAGAAGTTAGTCAAATTTTCACATTCTTTTCCCTGCCACATCACATTCCCTACCACATTCCCTATCATATTCCTTTCAACTCCACAGCTAGTCAATTAAATTTTTTTTACTTTCTCTTTCATCCACATCACTAATTTTAATAATTAATTTTATAGTTACAATTAAACCGAATACTCATAAATTATTAAAAACGTACAAGAAAAACACAACAAACATCGATAAACTTAGAAAATTTGAAATTATAAGTAAAAACCTAAAAAAAAACCTCAAATTTTAAAATATAGAGTAAAAACCTCGAAAAAAATTGGTGTCCAAATGACACAAACTTAGTCTCTATTTATAGAGCTTGAAAAAAGAAAAATAATGGTGAAAAAATAAAAAATTAATTTTGCATAATTAATACTAAAAAACGATTTAAAAAAAATGGAGGAAAAAAACATAAGACTGAGACACATGGCAGCATCCCATTGGCTGCCTTTTTTTGTTTTTTTTTTAAATAAATTAATTGGGTCCCACAAAAAAATTTGCCTTCCATTTCCTTGAAGGCAAAATTTGCCTCTCTCACAAAATTCATTCCAATTTGCCTATCTACTAAATCAAACATTTTTATTTCACACCCATTTCCCCCCCTATTTCCCTTACTGCTGTATATGGACTAAGAGTTAAATTGTAGGGCAAAATACAAATAACCCTATATGAAATATTTTATTAGCTGAAAAATCCATATGAAAAAAATA
Source organism: Verbascum thapsus (assembly GCA_963669365.1). NCBI lineage: Eukaryota > Viridiplantae > Streptophyta > Magnoliopsida > Lamiales > Scrophulariaceae > Verbascum > Verbascum thapsus. Next base: position 7,394,252 of record OY770117.1, on the reverse strand, counting down.
TATCCTAAAAGCCCCTGTTAAATTTTTAAATTGCATGAAACCCCCTGTGAAAAAAATATAGCCTAAAAACCCTATAAAATTTTCAAATTTCATGAAACCCCAATTGAATAAAAATATAACCTAAAAGCCCCTTGTAAACATTGAAAAAAGTTTACCACTATAAAATATAGCAACATTGAAAATTAATTATTGGATAAAATTTAATTAATATCATAAAACTTGATTATTAGTACTATTAATTAATTTATAAATTTGAAAATTTTAATGGGGTTTTTGGGCTATATTTTTTTCACAGGGGGTTTTATGCAATTTGAAAATTTTACAAGGGGTTTTTAGGCTATATTTTTTTCACATGGGGTTTCGCGCAATTTGAAAACTTCACAGAGGGTTTTTAGGCTATATTTTTTTCACAGGGTGTTTTCAGCCAATAAAATATTTCACGTGGGGGTTATTTGTATTTTGCCCTATTTTGATTATAGGAGCTAATTATAGAGTATTTATGATGTATTATAAGTTGGGTTGAGCTGAATATATAATTGTTCAAGTTCGTTTGAATTACAATCAAGTTTCAAAAATTGTGTTTGATTGTCTAATCGAGTGGAGCTCAAACGAGATTCAATCGAACTGAACACGAGCCGAGTTCGAGTAATTTATTATTTGTACGTATTTTTATTATTTTTACTAATCAAGTCGAGTATGAGCTGAGTTTCAAAACTTATCTTCGAGTTTGGTTTATCAAGTTAACGAATTAAAGATTGAGCTCGAGTCAAATGTCGAGTAATTAATTTGATTTGATTTCAACCTATGCACTATGAGACCGGTCAAATCCAACAATGTATTACATTAATGATATATTTATTTAGTTCTAAAAATTATAATTAAACTTTATTTGATTGCTAATCCAACTTGTCTGATTGAGTTTGAATTGAGTCAAAAACATAAACATAACTCAAATAATTTAAGGGTGTGTTTGGATCGAGTGATTTGAAATTCATGGATTTCAAATTCATCGACAAATCCATTTAAGTTCGTTTGGATGATGATGGATTTCAAATATCTCGTCATTCATTTTAAACTCTTTTTTCCACAACTACGGTGGATTTCAAATGACACCATTTTAGATGTCATTTGAAATCCTTCCTCCAAATCTACTCCTCAAATCCAAATCCCTCGATCCAAATGCACCGTAATATTTTTCACATAATTTGACAAAATTTAACTAAACAAACTAAACTCCGACATATACATAATTTCAAATCTTATTTAACATAATATGTGTAAAAGCTTCTTTATTATGTCAAATGAATCAAATTTTTAATGATCATCAATTTTGGATTGAGAATCACTGATAGCTTGGTTTATTGTTTGCCCTTATACATTAATTTTGAGTAGTTTTTCAGATATTGAGTTATTATTTGCGTACCATGTTACGCAGGTATTATATATTATAGACTTTAAAGCTTATTGGATCTATAAAATAAATGTTTATTGTAATTAATTGGTACTATTAAACCTTATTAAAGGACAATTTAAAGTTATAAAAGGTTTGCCTAAAGTCCTAAACCATGGTTTAATATTGTTATATCACGGTTTAGTCATCAGGATTTTGCATATGACCTTTTATGAGTTATTTTTAATAGCCTTTATGATTCGCTATTTAAGTTTAAATGACATTTCGAACAATATAATTAATTTGAAAGAAATAGTAAATTAAAAAAAATCAATTGATAAAATGTCATTGATACTGTTAATATGATCAAATGTGATACTTGTTTGTGATGGCATCATGATACAGTATTTTACCGTTTTTATTAGTAAATTCTATAATGTAAGAAACTGTAAGATTAATTTAATTCCGATAAAAATGTGTAATAAAATAATTAATTAAATATTGGTTAGTGCATCATAAACTATTTAATTAACTTTTTGTTAGTTTCTCTAAATAATGATTGTCTAGGAAAGGAGAAAAAGGCTATTCAGGAGAGATTGAAGCTATTAAAAATTAAAATGGGTGATGTTTTCAAAAAATAAAATAAAATGACAGATGTCTTATTTTGGCATTAAAGGCATTTTAATCAAATTAATATATAGCATGAAAAAGAAAGTATAGTTTGAAATTTCTACACTCAAATTAATTGTTACGAGTACAAATAAGTTGGGTATATGTAATTAATTTGTTAGTATATGCTTTAATTTGCATTTACTAGCTACGACATTGAAATAATCCTTAATATGCCAAGAATAATAATGATACACATTTTCGTTGCAATTTTAATGCGATTTTGAAATGCATTCTATTTCTATTGACTTTTACATGTTTTGACAAGTCTATGCACACAATAATCGTTTGACATGAGCCATGACTAATAGTACAAAAATTACAAGTTTGAAGTATTTCAATATTTTAATTATCTAGAAAAATAAATCAATAACCACTATTTGGTTTCAAATTTAATTATCAATATAATTAAACCCTATTTTGTATATAGGCTCGTAAATTATTTTTGAGTACTCGAAGTATTTTAAAAACACGCAAAACGACCATGCCTAATAATCATGTGACTTCATAAATTCCGTTGAGCCATTCATTTATTATTCTCACAATACTAAAAGTACAGAATCCAAAAGGCGCGAGACTCAATAATTTTCCAAAAAAAAATATACGATTGTCATTTACTTTATGATTTTAAAAATTAAATAATCATATAACATATTCATTTTTGCATAAACTTCTATAATAATAAAATCACCATCACCCTATTTATAAGTCCAAAAATTCATTTATATCATCCAAACATATTTTAATTTCATCACTAAAACTAATTAAAAAAATCAAAATCAGTTGAAAACAATGAAACTTGAAAATAAAAAGAGTACCATGCTTATAGAACTAATTTCCTTTGATAAGTTCAGGGCTTGAGGCCCATATAAGTGAATCAGCATTTGAGTGACTTACAATTTGGAATAGGCCAATATTGGCCCAATTCTAAGTTTTGGGCTTATCACATTTTCATGCTCCTCAATGGAGAAAAAATTTCACAAATATTGAGTTTGGAATTATTCACATTCAGGGGTCAATTGGTTGGCTAACTATGTTATGAAAAAAAGTGTTCAAGATAAAATTCTTAGAGAAATTCAATTGTTTTGCATTTCTTAAAAAAATTCTTCCAAAAAAATCTCTAAAAATTACAAATAATTTGAATTTTTTTTTTCAACAAATTAATTTTACTATTTATGATTTGATAGTTAATACAATCAATTAAAATGGTTTTTCCGACTATCTTTTAAAGCAAAAAATTAATTTAATTACATATTTTAATACAAAATAATGCAACGTTTAAAATAAGATCCATTGTGACTATTTTTGGACGTCTAAATCAATGAGTTTGATTAACCACATTTAATAAAAATTATATTTAAAAACCAACTCAAACAAATTTCTCACAATAAAAAATATATCACATCAACCACAATCATTACTTATTTTTCTCTTAAAAATCTCATCTTCCAAATCACATTTCTCATTTTTACCATGGAAAAAAATTTTCGGAGATGGATATGCCATTCAATTGGCCCCAATTGTTTATATTGTTAGTTTAGTGGTATCAATTTCTATCTTTATGGAGAAGATTCAGAATTTAATTGTATATTTTGCTTCGAGCTTTTTCCCCCTTTTAAAGAAATACGTGAGGACCCTTTTAAATATATGTTAGAAAGTCACAAAAATTTGAATCACATTAATACAAAACTTTTCTCATTCAAATTCACATTATCAAACTTTACTTTTTCAATTCTTACGTAAGTATCTAGGAATCATTTCATAGATTTATTAATTAAAATTATTTACTTTAATCATTATTTCTTTTTCTTTTTCATACTTTATATTTTATTATTTATTTATTCAAATAATTATTTTTAAATTTCTAACTAAATCTTTTAACTTAACTCATTATACATCAATTAATTACATTAATTTATTATATTTTACAAATTTCAATAATTTTAACACATCTATCTATTCTATTATAAAAGTATGGGTGTTTCTTTGAATTTTTGATCTACCTAATATACCCCTATATAAATCACAATTTAATGGCAAAATAGTCATAGTCAAATAATAATAATAAATAATAAAAATATATTGTATATATCCATAATAAAAAAAATATTATATTTAAATCATAATAACAAATCAATTAAGATGAGTTTGAGTTTTAGTCAGATACCAATAGTGAATCCTACTCTACTCAATCCTACGTACATGAATGCAGCCCACCCAATTCTATATCTCCATGTTTAGTATATGTAGTTAAGGTAAGAGTCTGATCAAAAAAAGTTAAGGTAACTAGGTAAGAGCTTCAGAATGTAATCATGATGAGTATTTTGCTCACTCTTTGTAAATATATGCTGATTTTCTCTATAAGTTTTTCATATAATGAAGTCAATAATCAAGCTGTAATTTTAGTATAATAACTTACGACCCTACCCAAACTCTATATCTCCAATTCTTTTATTCAACCCAAATTCTGTATCTCCAATAATTAGTATTAGGATAAAACCTCTACAAATATACATGTTCATAAATAAATCATAATTCATACCTAAGTATATACTATTTTGTGACTTCCACGGACTACTTTCAACAGATTTGAATCATTATATATATTATGTAAGTATTTAATATTATTCGTTTTATTTATTTTATGATATAAGTTTTATATAGATTTCTTATTCTTAAATTACAACGATGTAGATATTTGCGGAGTTTTAATAAAAGCAAACGACTATCGAACAGCAGTTGTTCCAAAAGGAGGTTTCAAATCAGTGAGAGAAGTAACAATCATGAATAAAGAGTAAGTTTTCTTCATGTTAAATATTTCTTTGATATATGAGTTTTTTATACATGAAAAATAGCAAAATTTGTGTTTACAACAATGAGGTGTATGTATAGTCACATTAAGACTATAAATAAAATTATATATTATATACAAGTACTATTGCATAGTTAATATTCATTATAGATACTTTGATTTATTACTTATTAAGAATGTCATAATTTAATTAATTTTTATTTGAGCAGATATCAACCATTAGTAGTGTGTCTATGGGAAGACATGGCAAAAAATGAAGGGCATATATTGCAAGAATTTGTGAATCAAAATCCAATAGTAGTTATTTCAAAAGTTTTGACAAATCGTCATATGGGTAAGAATCGTATCACAATATTGTATATAATTAAAATTGTTTCTCATTGAATATTTAAATTTAAAATTAGATATTTTTCTTTTTCAGGTGAACTGCATTTACAAACTACATCAGCATCGGTTCTACAAATAAATTCAACTTCTAATGAAGCAAATTATATGCAACAATGGTATACAAGAAAATGAAAATATTACTATTTAAGCAATTATGGTATTGATTTATTTATTTAAATCTTATGCAGGATAAGCACAACTAATAATTCGCTCAAGATGTGTGAATTATCAATGAAGAAGGGGATGAAAGATGCAAAAGAAGTCACACTTCAAAAAATAATATATAATAGAGCGTCATTACTCGAGGTAATTCAAACAATTCAAATTTTATAATCACGCAAGCCTTACATAAAAATTTAAACCTAATCGCATTTTATTTTGTAGAATACATATACCATTGTTTCAAAGGTATTGTTGAAAAGGTTGAAAACAAATCATTCTTATGGTATAATTCATGTAAAAAATGCAAAGCATCGATTTTCAAGATTAATGATGATGTAACATGTAAAGAGTGTATTGATGAAGAGATAGAAACAATACCAAGGTAAAAATACTGAAGTTCCAAATTTTATGTATTGCAAATCTGATTTACTTTATTTGTATATATGTATATTAACTTTTGTTGAATTAAATGCAGATATAGATTGGTTTTAAATGTTAAACAAGGAGGTGATGATGCTTACATCACACTATTTGAAGATGTAGCAACCGTGTATGTTGGTTGCCCTATGAACGAATACATCACTTCAATTGAAAAAGTAAGATAGTCATTTATTTTCAATTTATTTTTAAGAATTGCTAATCTACTTTAAAATTATAATGTTTGTATGGGTGCATTGCTTCTAACAACTTATAACTAACTGTTGTAATTGCTTCTGACAACTTATAATTAACTGTTGTAAACATAATTGATTCAAGTTATTTGATAACTAACTATATTTATTTCTAATAACTAATCTTCTTTACTTCAATAATTTTTGAAAATTATCTTAAAAACATGTTCCATTTATTTCAGTGTGAGAATCAGCATATTCCACGGAATTCTATTTTCTATTTGCTCTAAATAAAAGGGCAGAAGTGATAAATGAAAATTTTAATGTAGTACCAAATGCAATCGATATGATAAATCCAATAGCATCCACAAAAACAAAAAGGAAATCAATATCTCCACCAAACAAATGTGACCTCGTATATGAAACATCACCTCAAAATGAAGTCAACTCAAAATACAAGACATCGAACATGATGGATCTGATCTAAAAAATGGAAAAACAAAGAAAAAGGGGATAGGGAAGAAAATGATAGAAAAAGACCAAAGTTCTAAAAGAAAAGTAAAGGAAGAGGTAGAAGATGCTTTAGCAAATGGAGAAAAAAAAAAGACGAATCATAAAGAAGAAACAAGGATGCTACATTACTGATACATGTGCATTGGGTAATGGAGAAAGTAAAAAACCGCGGGCAATAAAGAAGAAACAAAACGATGTCATATATGTTGACACTTTTAGTGATGATGATGCAACAATAGCAACACTAAAAAAAAGATGCATAAAGATCTCGAAGGGAAGGAAAAAATGAACGTGCATGCTATCAGAACCAAAGTAGAGAAAAATAGGTTACTTATCAATTCACATTAGAATTTTTTTAATTTTTTATTTGCCACTGAATTTTATAGTGATTTTATTTTTTTAAATAGTTTTATGTCTTCAATATCAATAAACATTCATTTTTTACTTATCTTTACTATTAATGTATTTATCTTTTATATAATCATTGTTACATTAATTATAAATTCACAATAGTACTAAAAGGTGATATTACTTATTATTTAATTTGAAACCGTAAAAAAAAAAAGAGTAGACTATGAACATATTCAATTAAATCATAAATAATACAAGAAAATTTTAAAAATATCTGTATACATAAATAACATTAACGAGATTATATGACTCACGTGCAACGCACGTGTTGTTTACTAGTACAAACAAAAATACATGCCATTCTTATACAAATATTCATATTACTCATTTTTCGATTAATTTTTAAAAAAACAATGTGAACCCCAATGGCTAAATGTGTCCCACTTCAAAATCAGGCAGACAGCCAAACACGACGCTATATCTACAGCTCCCCACCACTACATTTTTTTTGAAATTGGATTTGAATGGATTGCGGTAAATAAAAACAATTGAGTGGCAGAGAGAGATAAAAGAAGGAGAATTGTACATTTTTGCTCATCTCTCTTCCTTTCTCTTTCAATTCGAAAATGGGAGAGCAGAGGGGGAGTAATAATAACCGGTGGAACTGGGAGGTGACGGGGTTTGAACCCAGAAAATCGGTGGCTCCACCGGTGGCGCCGCCGTCGGGACGGCGTTATTCGATGTCGATTTCGTCGTATTCTGAGCTCTCCAAGCACGCCGTTAATTCCAAGCTCTTGCGGTTGAATGACAAAGTCAAGGTTTCACTTTTCATCAATTAATCTATATGCAGTTGAGAGACTGATTTAAGATGTTATGTTTCTCTGGAAGTGCATTTTTAAATGTTTTAGGGTTTTAAGATTTTGTAAATGTGCTTGTGTGCTTTGAATGAGTGAGCTGTTGGCTTGTTAAGTTTAAAAGAAACAATTGAGTTCAGTTCTTTAGTATGTTACTTGGTGTCTGTGGAGTGTAATCGAGTTCGTACTTAATGTGTCTAAATCTGGATTCATGTGGGGTTGAACCTGGATTGATTGCCATGGTGATGGTTTTTGTGAGGGAGTGTATATGTACTTCTTTTAGATGCTAAGATGGATGGTGGCTGCATTAATGTTGTTTGCTTGGGGGGAATACTTAAATTTGGATCTGTTGAATAGATCTTCAATGCGGGTTCATGAAAAAAATGAATAACGATCTTGGAAGTACATTGTTGTATTAGTGGAATTTTATGTTGTTTGTGGAAATAGTTGCATAAAGTTTGTTTTACGATGTACTTTTGCAACTACGTAGATGGTTAGCTTAACTTCTATTGGATTATGTTCCATCCCTCCAATCTTGACTTGTAAATTAACTGTTACTTGAATATATATGGTGTCTGTAATTAAATTTAATTTACTGTTAGGAATAATAGTTATACTGTAGAATGTAAAAACCCAAAATCAATTTAATTGGTAAAATTCTGTTATTAGCCAACTCTGGAGCTTACTCTATTGATCATTGACTGCATTGAAGTTTGCATGCATTCTAAAGAATTTATCAACATTTATGCAGTTCTCCTGAAATGGGTTCAACATGATGATTTTGTTTTCCCCCTTTACTTATACAAACATGTTCCTATTTTTCTAATGGTTATTTCCTTAAACGGCCACCTTGCTTTATTTGGACAGCTTGTCAAAGAAGATTACTTGCAGTTGAGGCAAGAAGCTACGGATCTTCAAGAATACTCCAATGCAAAACTTGAGCGAGTGACACGTTACCTAGGCGTACTTGCTGATAAGTCTCGGAAGCTAGGTAAAATATACTAGAATTAATCGAGAATTGTGTCGATTAATTCTGACAAGCAGAATTATATAGCCTCAGTGTATTGAACATTTTCATCATTAGTAACCAAGCACATGTGATTTTCCTCTAAATTGAACAATTTCTGTGGTTTTCAGATATCTTAATATCTTCTCATCTACATTAATCAATAAATTTGGTAACTGGAAATAAATTGCATGTGCTTTCAGATCAGGCTGCCCTTGAAACAGAAGCTAGAATTTCTCCGCTGCTATCTGAGAAGAAAAAGTTATTTAATGAATTATTGACTGCCAAAGGTACATACTTTTTCTCCAATTTTTCTTGATTCTCATTCTCCACTCTCCCAATCTGAGATAAATAAAGGACATGTTTGTCCCTGTCATGCTCATCACTCGTACCTGTCATTCAGGAAATGTAAAGGTGTTTTGTCGTGCAAGGCCACTTTTTGAAGATGAAGGCCCTGTTGTTGTTGAATTTCCTGATGATTCTACGATCCGCATAAATACTGGGGATGAAGGTCTCTCCAATCCAAAGAAGGATTTTGAGTTTGACAGGGTTTATGGACCTCATGTTGGACAAGGTGGAGATTCCATTGTTGATTCACTTTTTTTTTTGTCTCAGCTGATCACAACCTCAGCTAACTTATTGGCTTTCTCCATGCAGTCGATCTTTTCACTGATATTCAGCCTTTTGTTCAGTCAGCATTTGATGGATATAATGTCTCTGTATTTGCATATGGGCAAACCGGCTCCGGAAAGACACATACTATGGTCTCTTTTCTCTCCCCTCTCCCCTCTCACCCTTCCTTATTACTATCATGAATTCTTTTGATTGCCTGTTTCAATGATGTTAATTTATTCTTTGTGTATTCTTTTCTTTCCATGCACCTATATGTTGAGTTCCCACAATTTACTTGTAGGAAATCATGTATCTGTACTTTTTCCTTAATAATATGCATGTTCATTGAATCTTCTTGATACATGTAAAATGAAATTAAAGTGAAACAAGTCTTAAAGCATTACTATCTTACATATTTACTAATTGTAGCCTTATAATAATATGTCTGATAACATTGCCATCTTCCTGCAGGAAGGATCTAGCCATGATCGTGGTTTATATGTTCGATCTTTTGAGGAACTTTTTGATTTATCCAATTCAGACGCAACTTCAACTTCTAGATATACTTTCTCAGTTTCAGTATTTGAGATTTATAATGAACAGGTTCCTTTCCTTTAGCATCACATATGTCTACAATGTTCCCTTTACTGTACACCTCAATATTTAACATGCTAAAATCCTTTTATTATCTGATTGTGGACCTCATAAATGCTTTTTGCAGATAAGGGATTTGCTTCTGGAATATGGAAGTACGCAACCAAAGGTCCATATTGGGTCATTGGATTATGTTGTAGAACTTGTGCAGGAAAAAGTTGAGAATCCAATAGAGTTCTCTGGACTTCTCAAAGTTGCATTGCAGAATCGAGGAACCAACACACAAAAGTTTAATGTTTCCCATCTGTATGGTCTTATGCCCATGTTCCTGCATTATTATCTTGAGACTTATTCTGTTTATATGTGTTTTTGTTTTTGCTTTTCCCTAGGCAGTCATTTTAATTTTAAATTGAAGTTTTTGTTTTTTTAATTGTTTAAAAAATGCACAATATGGGATATCGATGTTCTCAACCACAAGTTAATAAAACACTAGAAATCCACCTGCCCGTATGATAGAAATGCAATCACATCTGATTTTGGAGTAGCTCTCCAAAACAGAAGTTCATCCAATGCATATTTACTACTCATTGAACAAGTCCTCAATTCGGGTGAAGGGTTCACTGCTGTTTTTTGATGACTACTGGAAATTATACAGGAGAAATTCAAGCATTCAGAGAGGACCCTGTTCTTCTGTTGCCTTACCTACCAGATATGCTTATGATCACCCCCCTTGAATAGTATAGGAACTTATCTGCTGTAGGTGCAACTTAGCCCAAGGAAATTCCATTAATGTATTGATGTCCTCAGACTCCGAAGGCTTATCAACTGTGGGATTAAATATCTCAGGCTTCTATTCCTTTCAAAGCCTTAAGCTATATTGTATTGGGTGTTCTGCGAGGGTGTTTCTGGTAATAATGTCACAGTGGAATTGGTATTGGGAAGTGTGTATATAATTGAAAATGTGTCTGGTTCGTTTTAGAAATTGCTATTGTACAATTATTCACTGAGAATGTGTCTGAATTACCAATTAACACATGACATTCTGGCTGATTTTTGGTGAAATTGTTTTTGGTTTGGTATCTAGGTTTCATAAATTTTTCTGTAGATGTTAATTCATGTCAGATTTTGCCTGGAAACGTGTTATAATAATTAGTTAATGATTGTATAATATTATAATAAATGTAATCTATATGAGTGCATATACATTTACACATATATGTATTTGCTTATATATTGGTACATTTATACATGTATCTATCTATCTATATTTATTTTATATATATGATATATTCTATACATATAACCCTGTGTATATAATATATATAGATTTGTTTTAATATAAATATATATAAGTAGTAGGCATATAACCATACACATATTTATATGTATTTCATAAATATACTTAGTCTACCGAAAATGTGATTTCACCATAACTGGAGCCAGGACTTTAGGTTCTTTTGTGTGGCTCAAAGTTGGCAAGGAAAATGAGCGCCACTGACCTCTACAGTCCCAGATGCAAAGTGGTCCAAATAAAACTTCAGCCAAATGTATCTTCTTTGAAACATAACTGTAAATATGTTAAAATCTGTTACTGTAGTAATGCATTTTATGTCTTTGGTGAAACTATTTGATTCATGTAGTGGTATTCGCCTATTTTACTATAAGTTCTTCTATTTCCTTGGTGCTTTTAAGTAAATTGTTTGTTTCTTCTTGGCTTGCTGTTTTTAGGGTTGTCATGATACATATATACTACCAAAATTTGATCACTGGTGAGAACATATACAGCAAGCTTGCTCTTGTTGATTTAGCTGGAAGTGAAGGTAGTGCAGAGGAGGAGACTGGTGAACATGCCACAGAGTTGTTGTATGTCTTGAAATCCCTCTCAGCGTAAGTAAAACTGCCGCGTTCATTTCTTTCACTGGCAATGCTATTGTTTCATCTTTAATTTGGAAATTTTACACTGCTCATGTCAAATCAATGTGATACAATTAGTCATGAAAACTGTTTGTTGTTTGCTTCATTTCTTTGGCTTTGAAAGTACTACCATATTCTTTATGTGGTGTCTGTGTGTGTGCGGGCGCAGGTGGTTGGAGAGTTACCACTTCCACCTGTTAAGCGTTGTAGTTGCTAATATCTTATTGGTTTGTTCATACTGCTTTTGTGGAATTTTATACAGAAATTGGAACACCCAGCGGTTTCTTTATTTATTTAATGCTATTTATTTTGCTGTTGTTCCCTGGTGTAGGTGTTTAACTTTTGGTTACATTTTGTACTTAGTCACGTGGAAGTATTATTAGAAGCTAGGCAAATGATTTCTGTTTCATATATTTTTTGTATATGGATGTACTATTTGGTTTCAAAATTCTATTTTACTATTTAAGATGGAGTATATGTTCTTGTTGCAGTATATCATGACCAATGAGATTGCAAATTTTTGGTTCATCCGCCCATCCTTTTTCACTTTTCTTGCTATTGTTTCCTTGTTCTCACATTGCTCTTACTTTAATTGTGCAGATTGGGTGATGTTTTGGCGTCCTTAACTTCTAAGAAGGAAAATGTGCCGTATGCAAACTCGGCTCTAACACAAATTCTTGCAGATTCACTTGGTATTAATGCCTTTTCTCATGTATTAATGCCTTTTCTCATTTTTGTTTTTCCTTTCCTTTGATTTATGTAATGATTTAGAACAAGAGCTTCCTTATAAAGGGTATTTCCAAAAATAATGATGACTCTTTAATTTCCCTTTTTCTTGTCCTTTTGCCTTCTGTTTCCACATTGTCCGTCTTCGTTCGCCACCTAAGCCTCCACCAACTACTGTTCATTTCTCTTACTCTCTTTTTTTGTTTATTAGGGGATAATTGCCTAACCGAACCTAAAGCATCTTATAAACTCCTAGAACTTCTTACGACTTATAAGATTACAACTTATAAGATGGTGATCTTGTCTTAGAAGTAAATTTTTTAAATATTTGGATAAATATGATCATGGAACTTATAAGATTAGTGATAACAATATTGTTTGAAGATTGTCAAAGTAATTTTTGATATTAAAATATAACGAAAGCATAGCCATTTGTCTGCCTTTTTTTAAAGTGCACATCTTTTAAAGGTGATGTCGGAGCAAAGTGCACATACCTAAGAATCTAGGAATCTCCAATGGAATATTGCATTGGATTCCACCAAATCTAGTGGCATGGGGTAAAGTGCAACAATTATCAAAGGTGAGGGGGTTGAGTGCAATTTTTAATGGGCTAGGGGGCAAAGTGCACAATCCCGGTTGGGGGGTGTCTGCAATTATCCTTTTTTTAAAATCTGGATACAGTTATTCACAGTTTTGTTCTTTATTGCTCATCTCAATGGTTATCAACGATTTTCTCATTGGTCATGATACTTGATTTTGGTAAAATTCCAAAGATAATACTAGGCTGGTAAGGCTACTAATCGTAATCCTTTATAATTTTACAGAAACACATTTAAGTGGGAAAAAGTATATGGTTTAATAGAAACACATTCTAGTATAATTTAATAGAGTTCTAATATATGGTTTGTGCCTACTATTATACTAGAAGGGATGAGTTGCTCAGAAGTCTAATCAAGACTAACCTTTCATGATGTTGTTAGGAAAGATTAATCTCAGTAATCTTGTACGTTAGATGAATCTGGTTACGAGGATACTTGGAGACTCTTCACTCTTCCTATGACATACTGATTTCCTTTAATAATCAATAGAGTTTGAGGATAAAAAATCTCTGGATCAACATAGTAGACAAAGGAAAAGAAAGGGAGAATATAGATGAACACAGAGAAAAATGAGAACCTTTCTATCTCAAATGAAAAGTTATACAGAATGTATTGTCGCAATTATGGACTCTTTTATTGGCTTGATTATGCAATCATTATTTCAGAAAAAAACTTTGATTACGTTTAATTTATATGACTAGTCTTGCCCAACCTTGTGAACACACACATTTTCTCTATTGATTATCTGGTTCTATAACACGACGATTATCAGGAAGAAAACTAATCATACAAACCTTGAGATACAACTATGCCCATCCATGACTAATGGGATGAAATTTAGTTGTAAAATATAAGATGTCTGTTTCCAGTGTCTTTTGGAAAGTGATTGTGTCTTCTAGGAAAAAGAATTAAATCAAGCTAACTATTTTTTATTGAATTAACATCTGGAAAATATTGATTCCTTCGGAAATAAAGAATTTGAAAGAAGTTTTACAAAATGCTGCTGCTGATTTTCTATTTCAAAAATCAAAAGGATATAGAAGGTCCATTGTCTATATTAATTTCTGTAGATGCTAACTATGTATTTTCTTTCTTCATACAGGTGGAAGCTCTAAAACTTTGGTGGTTGTTAACATCTGTCCTAATGCGTCAAGCATGTCTGAGACACTATCATCCCTTAATTTTTCTGCTAGAGCACGAAATGCAGTATTGAGCCTTGGAAATCGAGATACAATTAAGAAATGGAGAGACATTGTAAGCCTTCCAAATTTATTTGCTATAGGTATCACTGGATAAAGATGTTGGCATTTTACATCCAGATCCAGTTATGATTATGTTATAGTATTAGCTTAATGTTATCAGATGATAGTTATTTCCTAAATTTCAACTGTTACTCTTGTAGGCCAATGATTCACGTAAAGAATTACTTGAAAAAGAAAGGGAAATCAGCAACCTGAAGTTGGAAACAACGGGGCTAAAACAAGATTTAAAGCATGCAAATGACCAATGTGTTTTACTCTTTAATGAAGTTCAGAAAGCCTGGAAAGTTTCTTTCACATTGCAGTCAGATTTAAAGGTTTGTAACAGCATGCTTTTGTGCTGTTGTGTGCTTTAAAAAACTACTAGGCTTATCCTGAAACACTGTTTTGCTCTCTAGAATAGCTAAGTTTATGTATCCTTACACACTGTCAGCTTACCATTTAGGGTAACCAAGGTTATCCCTTCATGGCATGTGCAGGGATTCATCTCATGTTGGAGTCATATATCATAATAAAATTGTGATTCTATATTAAGGGTTATTTTTCTTTTTGAATATATCTGATTACTAGATTAACTAGAAGTAAACTGATGGCGGAATTCTTGTTTGGAAATTACAATCATCGCTCTATCTAACAATTAGTTAAAATTATAATAACTGCCATGTAAAATGTACCTTTCTTTTTCATCTTCTACGTGATAGAGGTAATCTAGATTATCATTGATTAGCATTCCTCTATCTGCTCAGCAAGCTAGACTTCTAATTTGATGCTATTGGATTTGCTAATGCTTGCATGAATAAAACTCGAGGAAGAGAAAACCGTACAACCTGTTGGTACATGAAGGAAAGATTTCCCATCCAGCCCCATAAATTTGCAGATTTTGTGGCCTTTTAGTTTAGTACATTCAACAAAACATAATCATTACTTTTAGATTCCCCATTCGTTTATTTTTATAATCTCTGTGACCCATGCTAATTTCTGATAAGCATACCTGTTAGCCATTCTCCCTCCTGACTTAAGTATTGAGTATTTCGAGGCATTATATTTCTAATTTCTATAGAGCAAGGTGGTGTTTAGATCATGCTTGAAACTGACTGCATGGTGGTCAATGTACTGCTTTTCAGTTTCTTTCTCTGACAATCTAGAATTTGTTAAATGCTGCAGACAGAAAATATTATGCTTGCAGATAAGCATAAGATAGAGAAGGATCAGAATTTTCAACTTCGGAACCAAGTTGCCCAATTGTTACAGGTTGAACAAGACCTTAAATTGCAGATAGAACAAAGAGATTCAACAATTCAAATGTTACAGGTTGGCTCAGAAATATTGCATTATTTTCTATTACCCATCTTTGTTTTGCCTGTGACCTTTTGATGGAGGTTCTTTTAGATTCTAGCTATATAATTTTAATCTTGCGCCACCTCTGCATCAAGTGGCTGCTATGTCATCTTTCAGAAAAGAAGAAATACCTAATGTGCATAACAGTCAAGTGTGCACTCTCAGAAAAAAGTACTGTGGGTATTGTTGCTATAAAATTATTGAAATGACCATTATTATGGTGCCTTTGTCTTTGCCTTTTATTAGGTAATGGTGGGTTGGGGGTGGGCCGGTGGGGCACTGCATATGCCCGTAGTATGAATTCCATGGTAGGAAAAGGTCTGCTGATAAAGGAAAAAAGAAAGATAATGAGATCAAATTAACACTGTAGGTTAGCTGTACTATGGTGACAGCACTCTTTTGATGAACCTATTTGTACTGTTTCTGACTTTTTTTTTTAATTGCGTGTTTGGTGTCACTCTGTTTTTTCAGTTATTTACATTTTTAACCTTCAATATGATCTTCATATAGTTCGAGGGCGAGCTTGAAAGGTCTCATAGTAGTCTTTCGAAGAACAAGCCACTTTATTTTTTTTTTGAAAAGTAATATTTATCACTGCCTCTTTACTGCTTTTAATACCTTTAAAATTATAAAGATATTTAGTCTTGTAGCTTTGTTGTCCAAAATCTGGATATAAGTTGTTTACCTCATGTCACTCACTGTCATATTTAATGCATATTTGTTTTTATGCTTTATAGCACTCACTATGCTTGTGCCCCATGAGCAGAACTTAGAGTATCTTACTTAATTTCCTACTGAATAGTTTTTAGTGATATCCAAGAAAATATGATTAAAGTACTGTAGTGAAGTTTGTGAAGATGGTTTTCAGATAAAATGGTCTAATGCTTGCATTATGTGCTGAATATACAAAAAGGCTCATTTAAGATATATATTGGTTACCCCTTTACATTTTTAAGGAGTTTTTTTGATGTTCTGAATTTTGCTATACGGGTATATCTCCTCACCATCCCCATAGTGTATGAGACAAATGTCTGCATTTCTATCAGGGTCGTATTCTATGGTTACCCATATATGTCTTTTTCATTCCGTCGAAAATCAATTTGACGGTATAGACGCTTATGACCTCTCCCTCTATGTCTTGTGGTAATGATTCCTCTGGCATTACGTCCTTTACCACAATGATGCTGTCCATCGATCAAATTATGCGAAAGCTAATTTGACATAGTTGCTTAGGAGAGATGGTTTTACTGTTTTACAGTTAGAACTTTGATCTTCAATTTTCGGTAATCGGTACCTCTCTGTGTAGTCCAAAGTGAAGAGCATTGAGTCGCAATTAAATGAAGCCCTTCTTTCCAACGAGACTAGGCCAACAAATAGCTCTGAATCACAGATTAAAGAGCAAACCATCAACAAAACCACAGAGGACAACATGGATTCTGGTGCAGTTACGAAAAGACTTGAAGAGGAACTCAAGAAACGGGATGCGCTTATTGAGGTAACAATTGTGTCAACCTTCAATAAATGTGTGTTTCCGTTAGGTATCTTTTGTGGAACTCCACTGAAAGAAATGTGGTTGATATATTTCGCTGCATACTCAGACTTATCCAGAATGATGTTATCATTGTGTCTTTGCTTACATTAGATGTCCTAATAATGCTAGAGTAATAACCTTGTTTTTCTTTATTGCAGCGATTACATGAAGAGAACGAGAAATTGTTTGACAGATTGACTGAAAAAGCTTCTTTAGCTGGGTCACCTCAGGTTCTTTGTTCTTTATCTAGAACTTATGCTAAACAATTTGACTGCTGTTCAGTTTTGTGTGGACCGTGTCTCTCGTGCTATGTTATGCTCAATTGATTTGCTGTTTTAACCTTTTATAATTACTTGATCTTTTCTCTCAGGTGTCAAGCCCATCTCCAAAGGGACCACCCAATCAGTCTCGAGACTTGGGAAGGTGTTTTTCCCTTCTGATTTGAGAATGTATTTTAATTCACTTTATTTTTTGATATTTCCATATTTACTATTCTTAATAAATACCCCTCTCTGTTTGTGCCCCTTCCTCCCTCTCACTATTTTTATTTTCCTTGAACAGGAATGATAACACTAGTGCGAGTGCCAAAGGAGGCCCTGGTGATGTTGCTGCCTTACCTTTAGCTTCTGGAAAGACAGAGAACGCAATTACACTGGTTAAATCTGGTGTTGATAAGGTCAAAACTACCCCCGCTGGTGAATATCTGACTTCTGCCCTGAACGATTTTGATCCAGAGCAATATGACAGCCTTGCTGCAATCTCAGATGGAGCAAACAAGCTTTTGATGCTGGTATGATAATTTTTTAGTTTCAACTCACGCATTCAACTGTGTAACTCTAACTGTAAAAAATGGAACCTGTTAGTTTGTTGTATGGGTGGCAAACTGGCATGTTGGGCTGTGTTTGAGTGGGTTCCAACTGGATTGGAACGGTTTCTAAGAGTCTGGATTTTCCGTCCATCAAATGTGTTAGGTAACTGTTATGAAGTGGATTTTTAAGATTTAGTTATCTAGGTTTTATTATTTTGTCTTCTTATTTCGAATTGATTAGGTTTCCTTGTTTATTTAATTTCTTATATCGAATAAGTAATCTACAAAACAATACTGGCCTGGATCATGTCAAATAAGGTCAGGAGAGATGCTTGGTTCCTGAGCAGCCATTTGTTACAATGCTTTACATGCATTCTAAACTCATGTGCCAACATAACTCCTTTTATTCCCTAAAAACTTTCTACTGTCACTTTATACCTACCTTTCTCATCACAAATAAAAAGAAAAATAATTGCCATCTCACTAATATATGAAGCCCTGACTCTGAATCATTTTGTATGATTTATTGTATGCTGGGGTGGTTTAGGCCGGTCTTTTGATGGTATTATTTCGGCTCTTATGCCGCAGCTTAAGTGAAAAGCTCATTTTAGTGTACATTCTCCCTTCTTGTGGCTTCACCTGTGGTTATGTCATGCCATCCATGTTGAATGTCTGAACTGACTAATATATCATTGTTTGCTCGTATATTACTTCTGTCCTGATTTCTTTTTCCTGAAGACCACTTATCCTTCTACGCGGCAGGTTTTGGCTGCAGTCATTAAAGCAGGTGCTTCTAGAGAGCATGAAATACTTGCTGAAATAAGAGATGCTGTTTTCGCATTTATTCGTAAAATGGAACCAAAAAGGGTGATGGATACTATGCTTGTTTCCCGTGTTAGAATTCTTTACATACGATCCCTTCTTGCCCGGTCACCAGAGCTACAATCTATTAAGGTGCTAAAAAATATTTGCCATTACATTTGTCATTATGCCAAGTAATTGGTAGCATAAATAATTATTACCAAAATACCCAAAGTATCTTTCATAAACAAATGCTTTTATTATAAGGTTTCTCCTGTTGAGCGCTTTCTAGAGAAGCCTCATAATGGACATAGTAGAAGCTCCAGCCGCGGTAGCAGCCCGGGAAGATCCCCAGTGCGGTATGATTCCAGCGCAAGAAATATGCTGATTGGGGATCAGATTCAAGGTTTTAAAGTAAATATAAAAGCAGAAAAGAAGTCAAAGTTGTCCTCAGTAGTTCTAAAGATACGTGGCATTGATCAGGTAAACTTTCGTGATCTTTTTCCTAATTTATTTGTAATAGTGTAAATAGTGTAATTGTTGAGAACGAAATTTGATAAACTAATAATATAAATAAAATAATAAATACTTTCGATTACTCGAAAGTCCTACAAGAATAAATTCTTGCCCAACAAACCGAAGTTTGCCCCAAGCCTAAGCTCGATTCTTTTCTTGATTCTTAACTGAATGAATGAAAAATACAAACCCTAATACCTATAAATAATGAAAGACTCCTAAAAAAGGAAATAACTCAAATCCTAAACCTACTAGGAAACCTAAACCTAATTAAATAAGGACTCTAAATAATAAAACGTAAATAACTAAATCTTCCAAAATAACTCTTCTAAAATAACGTTACATAACAACTCCACCCCCCTTAAAAACAGCCTTGTCCCCAAGGCTGGACTCGAGAATTTTTTTGCATGTGCTCAGGCTGATTACTGGTAGTGCTCGTTTGATGTCGTTGGAGGGTTTGATGTCGTTGGAGGGCAACTTCGATTCGTCTCGCCAGTTTCAGGGCTGTGGCTAAATCTGGAGGATCCCAAATACGAACACTAGAGCGAATGGTGGGTTCCAGCCCGTGTAGAAAGTATCCCAATTGCTGAGGTGCGGATAGATCCGGGGTCTGGTTTGCTATTTGGATGAATTCATCAAAATAAGCATTGACGGAATCTGTTTGGCAGATAGCCGCAAGCCTTTCATACGCGTTTCCCTCATGACGTTCGTCGTAACGTAGGATTAGAGCCTCTGAGAATTCCCACCAAGACAAGTGGGGTTGTTCATGACGTAGCCATCTGAACCAATGGAGCGCAGATCCCTCCATAGCAACCATTGCTAGGTGTAGCTTTTGTTCTTCGCGGATTTCATGAATGTCGAAGTGTTGGGCTGCTCGAGCGAGCCACCCGAGCGGGTCGGTGTCGTCGAAGATTGGGAGTGGGGCGTGGTGATTACCCCGTGGTGGGGTTTGGACTGGGCTGCAGATGGTGCTGTCATGCGGAAGCGGAGCCACTTGGGGATTTCTGGCTGCCGTTTCAGATTCCGCAATTGTGGGTGCGGGTGCCGCCGATTGCGGGGTGGGACGGATGGAATTGATCGCTGCCATTAAATCGGCAAACTGCTGCTGCATTGTTAGTTCGACGGCAGCCAGGCGCGTCGTCACATCAGAGAGAGTAGTGCCAAATTCCTCCTGTTTTTTTTCTAGCGCCGTGAATCGAGATTCGTTGGAACGAGTCATGGTGGTAACACGGATCCGGCAGGTCGGACCAAATTGTTGAGAACGAAATTTGATAAACTAATAATATAAATAAAATAATAAATACTTTCGATTACTCGAAAGTCCTACAAGAATAAATTCTTGCCCAACAAACCGAAGTTTGCCCCAAGCCTAAGCTCGATTCTTTTCTTGATTCTTAACTGAATGAATGAAAAATACAAACCCTAATACCTATAAATAATGAAAGACTCCTAAAAAAGGAAATAACTCAAATCCAAAACATACTAGGAAACCTAAACCTAATTAAATAAGGACTCTAAATAATAAAACGTAAATAACTAAATCTTCCAAAATAACTCTTCTAAAATAACGTTACATAACAGTAATGACTATACCATTTTAGTCAATCTTGACCAAATGATTCCAAGTATAGACAATCGACATTCTCCTCTCTCAAAGAGCTTTGAGCTTAGATGAGACATTGAACTAGAATACACTAAGTTCCATGTTGATTTAGGTCTAACTACTACTATTGTGCATATCTACACAAATCAAGAGATTGGTGAAACTCTTTTGATTCAGATATGATATATCAGTCTATCACTTTAAATAAATGTAAAATTAAGATGAGTAATTTTTGCTTCCATGATTGCTAAAGATTAAAGTGGTGATTACACTAACCACCCCTCTTATCTAGTGTAATTACAGTCAATCTCACTTATTTTGGGCCCATAACAAACACCCTCTCTTAAATAAAACTTACATTGAGCCCTTCTAATGACGAAACAATTAAAATGCCAATCTTAGTTTTGTTTTGAAAAAATTAAAAGAATATATTTTAAAAAATGGTTAATTACATTAACACCATCCTTATTTAGTATAGCTACAATGTAGTCTGCTTTCATGGAACATATAACAAACAACCCCCTCTTATAGTAAAACTTTACATTTAACCCCATCCTATGAATAACTTCTGTTACTTCTTTTTTCCTTTTTTTATTTTTTTTATTTTCCTATAATTAACTTTTTCAATTTTCCTTTTTTATATAACCTTATAAAAATATATTTATACATGTTTTGTTTTATTTTCAACTTATTCTAATTTACTAATTGATTTGATATTTTTGGCAACTTACTAATTTTGATTTATTTGCGCTAAATTATGATATTGCTTCTCAAATAAATTGAAACTCCTATTTGTTTTTCTAAATTATTACAATTGACATGAATCCGAATTTGCACTTCATTACATGTGTTAATGCGATCATTTATTTTAAAAAAATTGAAAGTTACCATTTCATCCTCTTTTAATATAAACAAAATACATCGCTTCCTCAAGGGAAAAATAGGAAATCTAAAAAATATATTTTGATATGTCAACCTATTCTATTAATTTCAAGCGGAATGGGGGCGATTTTAAGGTTTTATCATAAGAGGGGTAATTGTTATTTCCTCAAAATAACCGGATTGACTGTAATTAGGCTAAATAAGAGGGGTGGGTGGTTAGTGTTATTATCCCAAGATGAAATAAAATAGTTCTACCTGTCGAACCTCAATGCATGAATGCTAAACAAATATGACAGTCTTATTTATGCAACTATCATGCGAACAAATAATTTAGACAAATGCTTTGAAATTCTAAGCGAGAAATTCTCTTTACTAGCAGAAGCATTTAGCTCTCATGAATAACTTTAGTTCTTCCTTAAGCTCAAATTTCAAGTAATTTATTTGACATTTTAGACTGAAATATACAGGATACGTGGAGACAGCATGTAACTGGTGGAAAACTGAGGGAAATTACCGAGGAAGCAAAAGTTTTTGCAAGTGGAAACAAAGCTCTTGCTTCTCTCTTTGTCCATACTCCAGCTGGTGAACTCCAACGTCAAATCAGAAATTGGCTTGCAGAGAACTTTGATTTTCTTTCTGTTGCTGATGATACAGTGGGTGGAGCAACTGGTCAGCTGGAGCTTCTCTCTACTGCAATAATGGACGGTTGGATGGCTGGACTTGGTGCTGCTCAACCTCCTTCTACTGATGCTCTTGGCCAGCTTTTATCTGAATATGCGAGACGTGTTTATACTTCCCAATTGCAACACTTAAAGGTGCATTTCAGAGTCTTATTTTAGATAACTTTCGAAAAGTGGAAGTTGCGTGTAGGTTTATGTTAATACCATTGAAAGTGTTGTTGGGAAGTTTGAGGTGGCACATCTTCACTTTAAGTGACGGTGTTCACCAAAAAAAATATAAAAAATGTTCCCAAAAAAGCAGAGGGTACTTTTAGGAAAAAGAATTTCGATTTCAGTAAAATGAATCTTGTTTTATGGGCGTATCGAAAAGGAAAAGTGAAGTGATTAATTTGGACTGAGTCAGTATTCTATGTTGTTGTGTTATTAACTAAAATAGAATTCATGAGTTGTTAACTATTATTACAAATTCAAGGTAATGTGTGAACTTACTATTCCATTTATACTAACATATTGGTCATTAGGATATTGCTGGTACTTTGGCGACTGAAGTGGCAGAGGACTCTGCACAAGTGTCAAAGCTCCGTTCAGCTCTAGAGTCTGTTGATCACAAGAGAAGGAAGGTCAGCATTGTAGCTTAAGGACTTTTTATCTTCTTGTACTAGAAAACATTTTCAAGTACTCTTATCTGCTGAGTGCTGTTGACATTTCATGTTCACTTACTTTTGGAAGTTTCTTCAACTTATCTTATGCAACCAAACTTGTTTCCTGAGCCATCCATTTGCTTTGTTTGTTTATGCTCGAGTTTGTTTTCTATTAGAAATCTATGGGGTCTGAAAAAGAAGCTAAATAATGCTGCTTCAAGTTAAAAATACTGGCTTATCAGAGCTCAATATATAATTGGATCAAATTTTGCTAATTTCAGTTTAGAGCACATAGATGATGTGTAACATCAAGATACTTTATAGTTAATGCATTTCTCTAATGTAATGGTATTTACATGAATTTATTATCAACGGAAAACGAGCATACTGTTAAATTTTGCTTGGATTATCAGATTTTGCAACAAATGAAAAGTGATGAAGCAATGTTGAATTTAGAAGAAGGTGTGGCTCCGATTAGAAATCCTTCCACCGCCGCGGAGGATGCAAGACTTGCGTCTTTAATTTCTCTTGATGGCATATTGAAGCAAGTCAAGGTTTTTCCACTTTCTCTATTTTCTCCTCTTTATTATTGCTTGTCTACTGGCTTTTTGGTGTAGTATGAAATGGTCTTTTACTTTAACAGGATATAATGAGGCAAACCTCTGTGAATGTTCTCAGTAAGAGTAAGAAGAGATCAATGCTTGTGTCTTTAGATGAACTTTCAGAACGCATGCCATCTTTACTCGACATTGACCATCCATGTGCTCAGAGACATATTGCAGAAGCTCGGGACGCTGTTGAGGTATGCTGATAATTTCATATAAGTACATGGGATTGGCTTTTTCCAGTTGGTCCAATTCTTTTTTTTTTTCTTTGGATCTTTGTTTGGTTGGGAGGGATGCAAAAGTTTGTGGGAAAAAATGAATCATGTACGTTATCATATTGGCTAAGAGTGCAGAGAGATGCTTACGACCTTTGAAGTTTAGGCTTGTACTTATGATACAGTAGAGGGAGGGAGGGAGTCCATTTAAATTGGGATAATTACAGACACTACCCAAGCGAAGAACGTAATTAAGAAAGTACACCTAGGTTTGAGAAATACCATTTCACCTGTTAATTTGTTTAGATAATTTGCATGAGCGGGCTCGTGGTAATTACTAATCAATTACCCAATAAGTGAAGGTGTGTGCATGTAATTATCCAAATACAAAAATGTTAGGCTCATAGGGTAAATTGTTAGCACATTAAACAAAAAGTTTTTCGGCTGTTTTAACTATTGGGCTAAAATGTCATTTCTTATTTCAAATGACTTTTAGACCAGTACATAGTGCCATGGGGTGTCAGTGTAATTCTGGAAATGGAAAGGTTAGTTTATGTAATTTGATCATAGTATTTGATGCAGTGTAGTTGTAATTATCCACAGAAAAGAAAACACAAAAAGGAAATGGTTCTTTGGCAATATCGATACCCGTGCAGTAGTAGTACACTCGTCTCAATGTCGCTTACGTTTTCTAAGTTTTCATTGCTACACATATTTGAAATTCTATTTCCCATGCAGTCAACTTCTGAAGAGGATGATAAGCTTCACGATGCATCAAGCACGGGATCTAGTGTTGAAACTGATGTGGCACAGTGGAACGTTCTGCAGTTCAACACGGGGTCCACGTCCCCATTCATCATCAAATGTGGGGCCAACTCAAATTCCGAACTCGTCATTAAGGCCGATGCACGTGTACAAGAACCTAAAGGCGGGGAAATTGTTCGAGTTGTTCCAAAACCAACCGTTCTGGAAAATATGAGCCTTGAGGAGATGAAACAGGTTTTCACACAGCTTCCCGAGGCTTTAAGTTTGCTCGCGCTTGCTAGGACCGCAGATGGGACCCGCGCCAGGTATTCGAGATTGTATAGAACTTTGGCTATGAAGGTCCCTGCATTGAGGGACTTGGTTGGTGAACTTGAGAAGGGGGGTGTCCTTAAGGATGTTAAATCATGATTCATGAATTGTAGTTATTTGTATATTATGGACTTCACATGGGTCCCACCAGACTACTATGGATTTGAGTAGAGGTATGTGTCTATTCCCCTGTTGTTGTTTAAACGCAATGCGTGTATTATATTATCATTTAAGAGCTTCGCCAATGAAATTGTGACGTATTTTCATGAAACTGTGTAACGCGATACAGGTGTTTTGTTTGGTTTGGTTATAGTATTCTGCAGTGAATGGCGAAGGCTGTTATTGTTGCCATTTTCACCAATTTTGTGGAGTAAATGTGTAAAAAATACTTTGCAAACTATGCCTCATCTCTAATTTCATCCTTTACCAAGTGTTGTGTGGAGATGATGTTTCAAAACTCTATAACTACGAATTCTTGCGTTACTCTTTTTTGTCTCACAATGTATTGTAAGTCTTAACAAAAACTTTTACTCTATTTACAGTCTGTACATTAGTATAACAAGTGTCAAATAGTTTTTTTTTGGAGAAATATACGAAAACTTTTGTTTTGATGAAGTTCAATACTATGACGTACGACTAAACAATCATAAAATGACATTTATAGCAGAAGAGATACAAATAATGTATGCATCATTTGATCCGTCACTGTTAAGTTCATATTTTGCTATTGTTTTTCCCTTTAATTTTGGTATTTTTTTTTTTATATGAAATGTAGTTTATTTACTTAAGATATGTTTTGATCGTTGTTATTTAAAGGTGTGTTGGGATAAAATTTGGAAAACATCAACCCGTGGTCAAAAAGTGTGAAAAAGTAAAAGAAGAGTTGCTCTGGAGATAAAACCACGATTTAGTATCGTGGTTTACTAAATTGCGATTTTGTAAGTGTTGTACTGCGGTTTACTTCTAAAAAAAATGTTCAAACTCAAGACATAATTCTAAAACAATTAGGTCAAAAAAGTAAAACTTAGACAAAAAAAAAACATTTATTATGATAAAAATAAAACATTTTGTGCGTAAACTAACAAATGATTGAAGTAACTATATAAAAAGTTTGATTAAAATACTGACCAAAACTTTATAATATATATCAAGAAAATGGAAAATGGACCTTAGAAAAGCTCGATCCCATATTAGAAATCTAAAAAGGTTTTAGAGTATGATTACCTCCACTAACTCCATGAAATTGGATGATAATGAAGACTATGAGTGTTTGATGATATTCTGAATTAAATGAGTTGGAAAGATGGATAAAATTAAGAAGAAAGAAAAGAACTATGAGTTTACTTTAGATTACTATCAAAACTATGATATCATTGATATATTTTAATAACCCTTGATCCAATCACTTTTCTAATTTGATTAACATCCAAATTACAAAAATATTAACCACACAGATTAATTTTTGACTAAACATAAACATTCTTACAGCAACGTTGTACAATGTTATATCCATGATGACAGCGAGTTATGAATACACCACAAGCGCAAACAATTTTGTGAACCCCAATGCTCTAATGTGTCCCACTTCAAAATCACCCATACACCACTACATTTTTGTTTTGAAATTGGATTGGAATGGATTATGGTAGATAAATACAATTGAGTGGCGGAGGGAGATAAAATAAGGAGGGTTCTACATTTTTGCTCATCTCTCTTCCTACTTTTTTCAATTTGAAACGCCTCATTTTCGGAAATGGGGGAGCAGAGGGGGAGTAATAGTAGTAACCGGTGGAACTGGGAGGTGACGGGTTTTGAACCCAGAAAATCGGTGGTGCCACCGGTGGCGCCGTCGTCGGGGCGGCGTTATTCGATGTCGATTTCGTCGCGTTCTGAGCTGTCCAAGCACGCCGTTAATTCCAAGCTCCTGCGATTGAATGACAAAATCAAGGTTTCACTTTTCATCAATTAATCTATATGCACTTGAGAGAGTGATTTAAGATGTTATGTTTCTCTGGAAGTGCACTTTTGAATGTTTTAGATTTTTAAGTTCTTGCTCATGTGCTTGTCGGGTTTGAATGAGTGAGCTGTTGGTTTTGTTAAGTGTAAAAGAAACAATTGGGTTAAGTTCTATAGTATGGTCCTTGGTGTCTGTGGAGTGTAATCGAGTTTGTACTTCATGTGTCTAAAGCTGAACTCATGTGGGGTTGAATCCGGAGTGATTGCCATTGTAATGATTTTGTGAGTATATGTACTTGTTTTAGAAGCTAAGATGGATGGTGGCTGCAGTAATGTTGCTTTGCTTGGGGGGAATACTTAACTGGGCTCTGTCAAATAGATCTTCCATGTGAATTCATGAACAAGCGAATAACGATCTTGGAAGCACATTGTTGTATTAGAGGAATTTTATGTTGTTTGTACAAATAGTTGCATAAATGTTTTACGATGTACTTTAATTTTTGCAACTAGTACATGGTTAACTTCTATTGGATTATGTTCCATCCCTCCAAGCTGACTGGTAAAGAAACTGTTACTTGAATATATGGTTTCTGTCAATACAGATGATATAATGAGAGAATTTATCAACACTGATGTTGGCTGACATTAGAGTTGAGGTTATGGGTAGGGTTCTTTCATCTGATTGACAATTTGAGGTGCGCTAGAAGATTCAATTTTCAGCTTGGCTCATACAACCATGTAAACTGTTGCAGAATATTACGTGTCTGCCGTTGCCGAATGTTTTTTTTGGTTCCCGTAGGGAAACCCCTTCATTGTATCTGCAAAACAGAGTTCCTTTGCTAATTAGTTTCTATATTGGGAAGGACTTGAGCGCTAATAGCCAATGGTGAACTATGACCAAAAGTTGGCAATATTAGGAAAAATACTCTCATGTTTAGGTTCCACTCTATAAACTTCTGATATATTCGGAAAACTATGAATGGAACTTAAAGACCAAAGCATTCTCTTGTGCCATGCTTTGCTGCAATGTGATATAATTTGTCGCA
This sequence comes from Verbascum thapsus, assembly GCA_963669365.1. NCBI lineage: Eukaryota > Viridiplantae > Streptophyta > Magnoliopsida > Lamiales > Scrophulariaceae > Verbascum > Verbascum thapsus. Next base: position 7,366,097 of record OY770117.1, on the reverse strand, counting down.
TTGGCACAAACTGGATAACTTGAAACAGGTCTTTGGAACATATAAAACATGCATATAGTACCGTACAACTTAATCAAACATCATGATATATTGCGGAGAACATTGCTCCAATTTTTTGATGGACAAAATATTTGATATGAGCGTCAAATGACAATATTGACATCACTTGGATATTATAGACACGATATACATTACTGGTAATATGCTGTTACAATTCGTAGTCTGTTTCAGGACCAATATTCACCACTGCTGCAACTTTGAAATTAGCCAAAATTATCATTAGGATTTTTGTAATTTATTTCTCTTTTTTGTTTAGAAACAGGATACACTTAAAAGTGTTCTCTTTTTACGACAAGTCTACTTCCAAACTGAAAATATATGTAGTAGTTGACAGGTTTTGCAGAAAAATGGAGTGGCTCAGAAAAAGTTGTTTAGCAAGTAGCTAGCCTTGTGGGGTTTGAATTTGGTGTTAGGAACAACAAAACTACTGTAGAATGTTCAAATTAAAACCCAATATCAATTTAGTTGGTAAAATTATGTTATTAGCTAACTCGGTAGCTCACTCTACTGCACACTTGATTGCATTGAGGTTTGCATGCATTCTGGAATTCATCAACATTTATGCAGTTTTCCTGAAATGGGTTCAACATGTGATTTTGTTTTTTACCTTTAGTTTATACGAACATGTTCCTATTTTATTAATGGTTATTGCCTTATATGGTCACATTGCTTTAATTGGACAGCTTGTCCAAGAAGATTACTTGCAGTTGAGGCAAGAAGCTGTGGATCTTCAAGAATACTCTAGTGCAAAACTTGAGCGAGTGACACGTTACTTAGGCGTACTTGCTGATAAGTCTCGAAAGCTAGGTAAAATGTACTGTTATTGATCAAGATTGTGTCGACTGTACAGAAGAAGCATAGTTATATAGGATCATTGTATTGAACATTTTCATCATTAGTAACCACATCATAATAAAACTCTTGTTATGATACGTACAAGTAGGGGTGTTCACGAGTCGAGCTCGAGCCGAGCTGGCCAAAAATTTCGAGCTCGAGCTCGAGCTCAAAAAATATTTTTTTTATAAAATAATATTTTTTTTATAAAAAATATTTTTTTTATAATTTTTTTGTAAAAATTTATAATTATTTTTTTATATTTATTCATATATTATTAAATATAGTTATAATTAATGTCAAAAATATTATTATTTATACATATATTATTATAATATATCATATTACATAAAAAATTTAATAAATATTTATTTTTTATATATATTAATTAAAAATTATTTTTTTATTCCGGCTCGCGAGCTGGCGAACATGCATGTTTAGGCTCGAGCTCGGCTCGACAGAAAAGCTCGGCTCGATGGCTCGACTCGAGCTCGAATTTTTTCGAGCTCGAGTCGAGCTATTTTCGAGCCGGCTCGCCGAGCTCGTGAGCCGTCTCGACTCGTGAACACCCCTACGTACAAGTGTCTGCAATTATTTATTCGTGTTCGTTTCTTGTGTTCTTGTCTTCCAGCTTCAGATATGTATATAACACTCTTGATTCATATTTTATAGTATATTAGTGACTTTTTCTCGTAATACTTAATGACCTGCTTCTGCTATACTCTGTACACTTACAGATTTTTAGGATCTTCTCCATTTGTGAAAATATACATTGCCAATTTCTGTGGTTTTCAGATATCTGCCTTCTTAATATCTTCTCCTCTACATTAATCAATAAATTTGGTGACTTGAAACAAATTGCATGTGCCTTCAGATCAGGCTGCCATTGAAACAGAAGCTAGAATTTCTCCGCTGCTATCTGAGAAGAAAAAGTTATTTAATGAATTATTGACTGCCAAAGGTACTTACTTCTTATCCAATTTTTCTTGATTCTCTTTCATTCTCCACTCTCCCAATCTGAGATAAATAAAGGACATGTGTTTGTCCCTGTCATCCTCATCACTCATACCTGTCATTCAGGAAATGTAAAGGTGTTTTGTCGTGCAAGGCCACTTTTTGAAGATGAAGGTCCAGTTGTTGTTGAATTTCCTGATGATTCTACGATCCGCATAAATACTGGGGATGAAGGTCTCTCCAATCCAAAGAAGGATTTTGAGTTTGACAGGGTTTATGGACCTCATGTTGGACAAGGTGGAAATCCCGTTGTTGATTCACTCTCTTTGTCTCAGCCGATCACAACCTCAGCTAACTTATTTGCTTTCTCCATGCAGCCGATCTTTTCACTGATATTCAGCCTTTTGTTCAGTCAGCATTTGATGGATATAATGTCTCTGTTTTAGCATATGGGCAAACTGGCTCCGGAAAGACACATACTATGGTCTCTTTTCTCTAGCGTTCCTTATTACTATCATGATTCTTTTGATTGCCTGTTTTAATAATGTTAATGTATCTTTGTGTATTCTTTTTTTCCCGTGCATCTATATGTTGCATTCAGACAACTATACTTGCAGGAAATCGTCTATCCTTACCTTTTTCTTAATAATGCACATGGTCATTGAACCTTCTTTGAAAATATAAAATGAAATGAAAGTGCAAACATGTAAAGCATTGTTATCTTATATATTTACTAATTATAGCCTTAGAAGTATATATGTCTGATAACATTGTGATTTTCATGCAGGAAGGATCTAGCCATGATCGTGGTTTATACGCTCGATCTTTTGAGGAGCTGTTTGATTTATCCAATTCGGACGCAACTTCAACTTCTAGTTATACTTTCTCAGTTTCAGTCTTTGAGATTTATAATGAACAGGTTCCTTTCCTTTAGCATCACATATGTCACAATGTTCCCTTTACTGTACACCTCAATATTTAACATGCTAAAATAAAATACTTTATAATCTGATTGTGGACCTCATAAATACTTTTTGCAGATAAGAGATTTGCTTCTGGAATATGGAAGTACACAACCAAAGGTCCATATTGGGTCATCGGATTATGGTGTAGAACTTGTGCATGAAAAAGTAGAGAATCCAATAGAGTTCTCTGGACTTCTCAAAGTAGCATTGCAGAATCGAGGAACCAACACACAAAAGTTTAAAGTTTCCCATCTGTATGGTTTATGTCCATATTCCTGCATTATTACCTTGAGACTTATTATGCTTATATGTGTTTTCATTCTGTCGGCCCTTTTCTTTTTTGCTCTTCCCTAGGCAGTCATTTTAAATTGAAGCTTGTTTTTTCTTTTATGAACAAATAAATACATAATATGGGATACCAATGTTCTTAATCTTAACCACAAGTTAATAAAGCACTAGAAATTCACCTGCCCGTATGATAGATATGCAATCATATCTGATTTTGGTATAGCTCTCCAAAACAGAAGTTCATCGAATGCATACTTACCACTTATTGAACAAGTCCTCAATTTGGGTAAGGGGTTCAGTGCTGGTGTTTGATGGCGACTGGAAATGACACTGGAAAAATTCAAGCATTAAGGGTCCCCCAATTTATCTGTTGCCTTACCTTCCAGATAGGCTTATGATCATCCCCCTTGAATAGTATAGGAACTTATCTTTTGTAGGTGCAGCCGAGCCCATGGAAACTCCATTAATGCATTGATGTCCTGTCCTAAGGCAGAGCAAATGTGCAATACATTCCTTCATACTCTATAGGCATATCAACTGTGGGATTTAATATCTCAGGCTTCTATTCCTTTCTAGGCCTTAAGCTATGTCCGTATATGTTTTGGGTGTTCTGCAAGCGTGTTTCTGCTAATAATGTCATGGTGGACTTGGTATGGGAAGGGTGTATATAGTTGAAAATGTGTCTGGTTCATTTTGAGAAATTGCTATTGTACTATTTTTCCTGAGGATGTGTTTGAATTACCATTATCACATGACTTTCTGACTGATTTTATATTGATACATTTACACATGTATTATCTATCTATATATATATTATATATGGTTATATCTTATAAATATAACCGTGTATATAGATACTTATATATCGATATGTTTTAATATGAGTGAATATATATAAGTAATATACACTTAGCCGTGCACATACTTATATGTATTTTATAAATATAGTTGATTTAAATTGTACGAACATTTTATATTTAACTGTTTATAAATATACTTCTGAACATATTTATAGTGGCTCAAAGTTGGCAAGAAAAATGAACGCCACTGACCTGATGCAAAGTGGTCCAAATGAAACTTCAGCCCTATATATCTTCTTTCAAACATAATTGTGAATATGTTAAACTTCGTTGCTGTAGTAATGCATTTCATATCTTTGGTGAAGCTATTTGATGCATGTACTTGTGTACACTTATTTTACTGCTTTTTTATAAGTTCTTATATTTCCTTGGTGCTTAAGGAAATTGTTTGTCGCTTGTTTGCTTGCTGTTTTTAGGGTTGTCTTGATACATATATACTACAAAAACTTGATCACTGGTGAGAACATATACAGCAAGCTTGCCCTTGTTGATTTGGCTGGAAGTGAAGGTAGTGCAGAGGAGGAGACTGGTGAACATGCAACTGAGTTGTTGTATGTCTTGAAGTCCCTCTCAGCGTAAGTAAAATTGCGGCGTTCATTCCTTTAAATTGAAATCGTTTCATCTTTAATTCAGAATTTTTACACTGCTCGATGAAAATTCTGTTTGTTGTTTGCTTCAGTTCTATGGTTTTGAAACTACTCGCATATTCTTTTTGTGGTGTCTATGTGTGCGTGCACATGTGTTGGAGAGTTGCGCCTGTTAAGCATTTTAGTTGCTAATTTCTTATTGGTTTGTTCATACTGCTTTCGGGAGTTTTATACAAAAGTAGAAACACTTGGCAGTTCCTCTATTTGTTTAATGTTATTTATTTTGATGATATTCCCTGGTGTAGGTGTTTAACTTTGGTATTTAATCACGTGGAAGTATTAGTAAAAGCTAGGCAAAAGGATACCTGTTTCATTTCATTGTGTATGGATGTACTATTTGGTTTCTGTTTCATAGTTCTATTTTACTAATTAAGGTGGAGTATATGTTTTTGTTGCAGTATAGTATGACCAATGAGATAGCTAATTTTTGGTTCATCTACTCATCCTTTTTGACTTTTCTTTCTAATGAAGCGTAGCTCATACTTTTGTGCGTGCAGATTGGGTGATGTTTTGGCGTCTGTAACTTCTAAGAAGGAAAATGTACCGTACGAAAACTCGGCGCTAACGCAAATTCTTGCAGATTCACTTGGTATCAATGCCTTTTCTCATTTTTGTTTTTCATTTCCGTTTGATTTATGTAATGATTTAGAACTAGAGCTAATCCTTCTAAAGTGTATTTCTGAAAAATAATGATAATTATGATACCTCTTTAAATTTCCCTTTTTCTTTTCCTTTTGCCTTCTCTTTCCACATTGTCCCTCTTTGTTCGCCACCTAAGCCTCCACCACTACTGTTCGTTTCTCTTACTCTCTTTTTTTGTGTACTAAGGGTAATTGGCTAAGCGAATCTAAAGCATCTTATGAACTCCTACAACTTCTTACGACTTATAAATAGTACTTTAGCATATTAACCACCAAACTGGTTCCTGTGCAACTGAGAATGAATGTTTTTATGGCTGAATTGAACACACCCAAGTTTTGGCGAACATGAAAACGAGAGGATAATAAACAGCTAGAAACTATTGATTCCTTCAATAATAAAGAATTTGAAAAAAGTTTTATAAAATGCTGCTGCTGATTCTCTATTTCAAAACTCAAAAGGATATAGAAAGTCCATTGTCTATATTAATTTCTGCAGATATTAACTGTGTATTTTCTTTTTTCATAAAGGTGGAAGCTCTAAAACTTTGGTGGTTGTTAACATCTGCCCTAATGCGTCAAGCATGTCTGAGACACTATCATCCCTTAATTTTTCTGCTAGAGCACGAAATGCAGTATTGAGCCTTGGAAATCGAGATACAATCAAGAAATGGAGAGACATTGTGAGCCATCCAAATTTCTTTGCTATTGGTATCAATCGATAGAGATGTTGGCGTTTTCCATCCAGATCCAGTCAAGATTATGTTATACTATTAGCTTAATGGTATCAGATGATAGTTATTACATAAATTTAACTGCTACTTTCCTTGTAGGCCAATGATTCACGTAAAGAATTACTTGAAAAAGAAAGGGAAATCAGCAACCTGAAGTTTGAAACAACGGGGCTAAAACAAGACTTAAAGCATGCAAATGACCAATGTGTTTTACTCTTTAATGAAGTTCAGAAAGCCTGGAAAGTTTCTTTCACGCTGCAGTCAGATTTAAAGGTTTGTAACATCATGCTTTTGTGCTGTTCTGTGCTTTCAAAAACTACTAGGCTTATCCTGACACTGTTTTGCTCTTTAGAATGCCTAAGTTTATTCTTATCCTTTCACATTGTCAGCTTTTACAATTTAGGGTAACCAAGGTTATCCCTTAATGACATGTGCTAGGGTTCATCTCCTATACTGGAGTCATAATCATAGTAAAATCGTGATATTCTATCGAAGAGTTATTTTTCTCTTTGAATCATATTTGATGGCTAGATTCACTAGAAATAAACTGATGGAGGAATTCTTGTGTGGGAAGGACAATCCTCTCTCTCTTTCTAAGGATTAGTCAAAATTGTAATAACTGGCATATAAAATGTACCTTTCGTTTTCGTCTTCTACATGATAAAGGTAATCTAGATTACAATTGATTAGCATTCCTCTATCCATTCATCAAGCTAGACTTTTAATTTGATGCTTTTAGATTTGCTATTGCTTGAATGAGCAGAACTATAGGAAGAGAAAACCCTTAGGACCTGTTGGTATATGAAGGAAAGATTTCCCATCCAGCCCTATAAATCTGCTGGTTTTGTGGGCTTTTAGTTTCGTACACTCAACAAAGCATAATTATTACTTCTATATTTCCGAAATTTAATGTCTATGAATCTCGCCTGATTTTGTTGGTTGATCGTGAGATGTCAACTTCGTCATGTTCATCAACCAATAAGCTACTTTTACTCTCTCTGACTAGATGGTTCTTTTTCTCAATGCATTTTTAATGACTGCAGCATAGAGTACCAATTTGGCCATTCGTTTATTTTTTATAATCTCTGTGACCCATGCTAATTTCTCATTAGCATACCTGTTACCCATTCTCTCTCCTGACTTACTTATTGAGTATTTCGAGGCATTATATTTCTAATTTTGATAGAGCAAGATGATGTTTAAATCATGCTTGTAAGTTGTTACTGACTGCACGGTGGTCACTGCTTTTCAGTTTCTTTCTCTGACAATCTACACATGTTAAATGCTGCAGACAGAAAATATTATGCTTGCAGATAAGCATAAGATAGAGAAGGATCAGAATTTTCAACTTCGAAACCAAGTTGCCCAATTATTACAGGTTGAACAAGACCTTAAATTGCAGATAGAACAAAGAGATTCAACAATTCAAATATTACAGGTTGGCTCAGAAATATTTTATTAGTTTCAATTACCCATCTTTATTGTAGATTGACCTGTGTACTTTTTGTGGAGATTCTTTGAGATGCTAGCTATATCATTTTAATCTTGTGCCACTTCTGCATCAAGTGACTGCTATTTCATCTTTTAGAAAAGAAGAAATCGTCGTACCTACTGTGCATAACAGTCAAGTGTGCATTTTCATAAAAAAGTACTGTGGGTATTTTTGATATAAAATTATTGTTATGGCCATTATTATGTTGATTTGTCTTTCTTTTCCATTAGGTAATGGTGGGTTGGGGGTGGGCTGGTGGGAGCACCACATATGCCCGTAGATAGAATTCCGTGGTAGAAAAAGGTCTGCTCATAACAGATAAAAGGAAAGATAATGAGATCCAATAAACACTGTAGGTTAGCTGTACTATGGTTATCACTCTTCTGATGAATCTATTTGTACTGTTTCTGACTTTTTCTTAATTGTCTCTTTGGTGTCATTTTGTTTTTTCAGTTATTTGTAATTTTACTCTTCAATATGATCTTCATATAGTTCGAGGGCGAGCTTGAAAGCTCTCATAGTAGTCTTTCGAAGAACCACCACTTTATTTTGTTGAGAAGCAATGTTCTTGTCACTGCCTTTTTATTGCTTAAATGCCTTTAAAAGAATAAAGATCTTTAGTCTTGTGGCTTTGTTGTCCAAAATCTGGGTATAAAGTGTTTACCTCATGCACTCATTGTACAATTTAATGTATATTCGTTTTTATGCTTTATAGGACTCACATTGCTTGTGCCCCATGAGCTGAGCTTAGAGTGTCTCACCTAATTTCCTACTGAATAGTTTATAGTGCTATCCAGAAAATATGATTTAAGAAATACTGTAGTGAAGTGTGTGAAGTTGGTTTTCAGATAAAAAGGTCTAATGCTTGCATTATGTGCCGAATATATGAAAGAGCTCGTTTAAGATATGTATAAGTTACCCTAGCTTTAATGTTCTGAATTTTGCAGTAATACAGATACGGCGAAAGCTAATTTGACATAGTTGTCTTAGGAAAGATGGTTTTACAATTAGAACTTTGATCTTCAATTATTGGTACCTCTCTGTATAGGCCAAAGTGAAGAGCATCGAGTCGCAATTAAATGAATCCCTTCTTTCTCCACCAAATAGCTCTGAATCACAGACTAGAGAGCAAACCATCAACAAAACCACAGAGGACAACATGGATTCTGGTGCAGTTACCAAAAGGCTTGAAGAGGAACTCAAGAAACGGGATGCGCTTATTGAGGTAACAATTGTGTTAACCTTCAATGAATGTGTGGTTCCGTTAGATACCTTTTGTAGAACTCCACTGAAAGAAATGAGGTTGATATATTTCGCTGCATACTCAGACTTATCCAGAATGATGTTATCATTGTGTCTTTGCTTACATTGATGTCTTAATAATGCTAGAGTAATAATCTTGTTTTTCTTTATTGCAGAGATTACATGAAGAGAATGAGAAGTTATTTGACAGATTGACTGAGAAAGCTTCTTTAGCCGGGTCACCTCAGGTTTTTTGTTCATTATCTAGAACTTATGCTAAACAATTTGACTGCTGTTCAGTTTTGTGTGGACCGTGTCTCTCTCGTGCTATGTTATGCTCAATCTGATTTGCTGTTTTTACCTGTAATAATACTTACTTGATCTTTTCTCCCCAGGTGTCAAGCCCATCTCCAAAGGGACCACCCAATCAGTCTCGGGACTTGGGAAGGTGTTTATCCCTTCTGATTTGAGAATATATTCTAATTCGTTTTATTTTTCAATATTTTTTCATAGTAACAATTCTTAATGAATACCCCTCTCTGTCTGTGCCCCCTTCCTCCCTCTCACTATTCTTATTTTCCTTGAACAGGAATGATAACACTGGTGCCAAAGGAGGCCCTGGTGATGTTGCTTCCTTACCTTTAGCTTCTGGAAAGACAGAGAACGCAATTACAGTGGTTAAATCTGGTAAGGTCAAAACTACCCCAGCTGGTGAATATCTGACTTCTGCCCTGAACGATTTTGATCCAGAACAATATGACAGCCTTGCTGCAATCTCAGATGGAGCAAACAAGCTTTTGATGCTGGTATGATAATATTGTTTAGTTTCATGCATTCAACTGTGTAACTCTAAATGTCACTCAAAACTGGAAGCTGTTAGTTTGTTTTATGGGTGGCAAACCGGCATGTTGGGTTGGGTTGGATTTTAGGTTTATTTTCATTATTATGTTTTGAGTCAATACAAGGATCGAGCTTAGGCTTGCAGCAAACTTTGGGTTTGTTGGGCAAGAATAAATTGTTGCCTAGGCTTGTAAGGGCTTCTTGAATGCGATCATCGAATTGCAGTGTGCCAGATGTGTCGTGTGAGTCTTCGGTGGCCGAATCCAGCGGCTGTTGTGGAATTTGTCGAATGTGCAGTGAGTAGGTTCATTCCCTTTATCAATTTAGGCATTTGGACTCTTTCGTCGCGATGCTCTCCTTCGTAAACTTTTGATTGCCAACCATACTCTGAAGGTGACTCTTAATCGCTCCAATACGAGTTTCAACCATATTGCATTGAATCTATGAGACAAAAAATAAAATATTGGGGTTCGTAGTGTGGAAGAAAGGTTTATCATTTCATTCTGGCCATTACATTTTTGATTGCTCCATCTGGGGAAGTTCTTATATCAAACTACAAAACAATACTGGCCTAGATCATGTCAAATAAAGTTAGGAAAGATGCTTGGTTCCTGAGCATGCATTTGTTACAGTGCTTTACATGCATTCCTGAACTCATGTGCCAACTAAACTTCTTTTTTCCCATAAAGCTTTCTACTGTCACTTCAATTGCCTACCTTAATTATCAATTGAAGTCCTGTCTCTGAATTATTTCGTATGATTTATTGTATGCTGGGGTGGTTTAGGCTGGTCTTTTGATGTATTATTTCGGCTCTTATGCCACAGCTTAAGTGAAGCTTTTATGTACTTTCATCCTTCTTGAGGCATCACTCGTGGTTATGACATGCCATCCATGTTGGATATCTGAACTGACTGATATATCATTGTTTGCTCATATATTACTTCTGTCTTGATTTTTGTTTTCCTGAAGACTACTTATCCTTCAATTTGGCAGGTTTTGGCTGCAGTCATTAAAGCAGGTGCCTCTAGAGAGCATGAAATACTTGCTGAAATAAGAGATGCTGTTTTCGCATTTATTCGTAAAATGGAACCAAAAAGGGTGATGGATACCATGCTTGTTTCCCGTGTTAGAATTCTGTACATACGATCCCTCCTTGCTCGGTCACCAGAGCTACAATCTATTAAGGTGCTAAAAACTAGTTTTCCATTACATTTGTCATTTTGTCATGTAATTGGTACTTGGTAGCATAAATAACTATTACCTAAATTCCCAAAGTATTTTTCATAAAACGAATGCTTTTATCATAAGGTTTCTCCTGTTGAGCGCTTTCTAGAGAAGCCTCATAACGGACATAGTAGAAGCTCTAGCCGCGGTAGCAGCCCGGGAAGATCCCCAGTGCGGTATGATTCGAGCGCAAGAAATATGTTGATTGGGGAACAGATTCAAGGTTTTAAAGTAAATATAAAACCAGAAAAGAAGTCAAAGTTGTCATCAGTAGTTCTAAAGATACGTGGCATTGATCAGGTAACTTGTGTGATCTTTTCCCTAATTTATTCGTAATAGAGTCAATAGTGTAATATCTTTATCGGTGTAATAAATCTTGACTAAATGATTCCAAGTATTGACAAGTGATACTTTCCTCTCTCGAAGAGCTTTCAGCTTAGATAAGACACTGAACTAGAATACACCAAGCTCTATGTTGATTAATTCTAATTATTAGTATCGTGCATATCTATGCAAATCAAGAGATTGATGAAACTCTTTGATTCAGAGATGATACATCACTTCAGATAAATATAAAATTAAAATGAGTAATTTTTCTTCCGTAAGGGATTGCTAAAGAATAAAGGGATTATTACACAAACCATCCCTCTTTTTTAGTGTAATCACAGTCAGTCTCACTTATTTTTGGCCCATAACCCCCCCCTCCCCCCAATAATAAAACTTTTATTGAACCCTTCTATTGAAGGGACAAGTCAAATGCCAATTTTAGCCCTGTTTTAAAAGTAAAAAAAATTTAAAAGATGTTTATTTACATTAACACCCTCCTTATTTAGTATAACTCAATGCAGTCCACTTATGAATGACTCATAACAGATAGCCTCCTCTTATAATTAAACTTTACATTTCAACCCCCTACAAATAACTTCAGTTATTTTTTTTCCTTTTTGTATATTTTCTATAATATACTTTCTTCAATTTTCTTTTTTTAGTATAACCATATATATATTTGTTTTCTTTGAACTTATTTTAATTTACTAATTCGATGTCATATTTTTGGCAACTTAATAATTTAGATTTATTTGCACTAAATTATGTTATTGCTTCTCAAATATATTGAAACTCGTAATTGCTTTTCTAAATTATTAAAATTGACATAAATCCGAGTTTGCACGTCATTACATGTTTTAATGAGATCATTTATTTGAAACTAAATTTAAAGATACCATTTCATCCTCTTTATATGAAAATAACATTCATTTCCTCATGGGCAAAATAGGAAATCCAAAAAATATCTTTTGATGATGTCAGCCAATTCCATTAGTTTTCTAACGGAAGGGGACGGTTGTGTTTTATCATAAGAGGGGTACTTGTTATGTCCTCAAAATAATCGGAGTCGACTATAACTACGCAAAATAAGAGGGGTAGTTTGTGTTATTATCCCAAGATGAAATGAAACAAATCCACATGTAGAACCTCAATGCAGGAATGCTGAACAAAAATGACAGTCTTATTTATGCAACTACCATTCTAACAAATAGTTTAGACAAATGCTTTGATATGCTAAGTGAGAAATTATCTTTACTAGCAGAATCATTTAGCTCTCGTGAATAATGTTTGTTCTTAAGCTACAAATTTCAAGTAATTTATTTGACACTTTGGACTGAAATATACAGGATACATGGAGACAGCATGTAACTGGTGGAAAACTGAGGGAAATTACCGAGGAAGCAAAAATTTTTGCAAGTGGAAACAAAGCTCTTGCTGCTCTCTTTGTCCATACTCCAGCTGGTGAACTCCAACGTCAAATCAGAAATTGGCTTGCAGAGAACTTTGATTTTCTTTCTGTTGCTGATGATTCAGTGGGTGGTCAGCTGGAGCTTCTCTCTACTGCAATAATGGACGGTTGGATGGCTGGACTTGGTGCTGCTCAACCTCCTTCTACTGATGCTCTTGGCCAGCTTTTATCTGAATATGCGAGACGTGTTTATACTTCCCAATTGCAACACTTAAAGGTGCGTTTTGTTAAGAATATGATGCCAATGATGAAAATAATCACACGAATTGTTGACCCAGTTCGTCAAAGAATTTGACTACGTCTGGGGGCGCTGCCAAACCAGGATATTCACTATATTTTTCGTAAGTTCGTGATTCAATAAGTTACAATGATATTGGGGCTATTTATAATACAATATACGTAACCCTAATAGGAGAATGATTACGTAAAGACTAAAATACTCCTCAAACAGTCGTTAAGGCTCCATAACTCAACACGTCTCAGAGTCTTATTTGAGATAATTGTCGAAAATGTGGAAGTTTTTTTTGTAGGTTTATGTTAATATCCTCGAAAGTGTTGTTGGGAAGATTGTGGTGTCACATCTTCACTTTAAGAGGGTGTTCACCAAAAGAAAAATGTTCACCAAAATAGAAGAGGTCCTTTTAGGAACAAGAATTTTGATTTCAGGAAATGGAATCTTGTTTATGGACATCCCAAAAAGGAAATGTGAAATTATTAATTTGGGGTGAGTCAGTATTCTATGTTGCTGTGTTATCAACTAAAATTAAAATTCATGAGTTGTTAACTGTTATGACAAATTCAAGGTAATGTGTGAAAATTATTATATGGCAGTGTGCATTTACTATTCCATTTGTACTAACATAGTGGTCATCAGGATATTGCTGGTACTTTGGCAACTGAAGTGGCAGAAGACTCTGCACAAGTGTCGAAGCTCCGTTCAGCTCTCGAGTCTGTTGATCACAAGAGAAGGAAGGTCAGGATAGCATAATAACTTTCTATATTGTTGAACTAGAAAACACTTTTCTACTCTATCTGCTGACAATATATTTCATGTTAACTTACTTTGGAAGTCTCTTCTAACTGATGAGAACTTGTCCTCTATCTTTGCTAGTCTAGGATTTCTAAATTGTTCATGGTAGCATACTAGCATGGGAAGAGAAATATATGTATTCAACTTGTCTTATGCAACCAAACTGGTTTCTCGACCCATCCATTTGCTTTGTTTGTTTATGCTCGAGTTTGTTTTCTTAAAACTCTAAGCTGTAAAAGAGGCCGACTAATGCTGCTTCAGATCAGAAATACTGACGTATCAGAGCTCAATATATAATTGGATCAAATTTTGCTAATTTCAGTTTAGAGGACATAGACAATATGACAAGTTAACATCAAGATGCTTTGTAATTAATGCATTTGATATTCACATGAATTTATTATCGCCGGAAAATGTGCGTACTGCTAAACTTTGCTTGGATTATCAGATTTTGCAACAAATGAAAAGTGACGAAGCAATGATGAATTTGGAAGAAGGCGCAGCTCCCATTCGAAATCCTTCCACCGCCGCTGAGGATGCAAGACTTGCATCTTTAATTTCTCTTGATGGCATAATGAAGCAAGTCAAGGTTTTCCCCTTTCTCTATTTTCTCCTTGTTATTATTATTGCTTGTCGACTGGTTTTTGGTGGAGTAAGAAATGGTCTTTTACTTTAACAGGATATAATGAGACAAACCTCTGTGAATGTTCTGAGTAAGAGTAAGAAGAGATCAATGCTTGAGTCTTTAGACGAACTTTCAGAACGCATGCCATCTTTACTCGACATTGACCATCCATGTGCTCAGAGACATATTGCAGAAGCTCGGGATGCTGTTGAGGTATGCTGATAATCTATTCTATTATAAAAGTATGGGTGTTTTTTTGAAATTTTGATCTACCTAATATGCCCTTATGTATTTTAATTTTGAATGGCAAAAGAGTCCACTAATAGATAATAACCAATAAAAATAAACATATTGCATTGGGTGTCAGTGTAATTATGGAAACGGCAAGGGTACTTTTATGTGACCGTAGTGATGCAGTGTAGTTGTAATTATGCAAACATTTTCTAAGTTTTCATCGCTACATTTACAATTCTATTCCCATGCAGTCAACTTCTGAAGAGGATGATAAGCTTCACGATGCATCAAGCACGGGATCTGTTGCTGAAACTGACGTGGCTCAGTGGAACGTTCTGCAGTTCAACACGGGGTCCACGTCTCCATTCATCATCAAATGTGGGGCCAACTCAAATTCCGAACTCGTCATCAAGGCCGATGCACGTGTACAAGAACCTAAAGGCGGGGGAATTGTTCGAGTTGTTCCAAAACCAACTGTTCTGGAAAATATGAGCCTTGAGGAGATGAAACACGTTTTCACGCAGCTTCCCGAGGCTCTAAGTTTGCTTGCGCTTGCTAGGACTGCAGACGGGACCCGCGCCAGGTATTCGAGATTGTATAGAACTTTGGCTATGAAGGTTCCTGCATTGAGGGACTTGGTTGGTGAGCTTGAGAAGGGGGGTGTCCTTAAGGATGTTAAATCATGATTCATGAATTGTTATGAGTAGGATATTTTTAGAGGGGTTTGGGTATTTATATCTGTATATGATAGACTTCACATGTGTGGCGGAGCCAGGAATCGAAAGTGGGGGGGGGCGAAATGTTAAATTTTTTATTTGGGGGGGGCGAAATGTTAAATTTTTTCAAAAATACACATGTAAAAAATTTTTTTTTTAAAAATTTAAAAATTTGGGGGGGGCGGCGGCCCCCCCCGCCCCCCCTAGCTCCGCCAATGCATGTGTCATATCAGACTACATGGATTTGAGTGGATGTATGCGTCTATTCACTGTTGTTTTACCACAATGTGTGTATTATATCATGTAAGAATGAAATTTTGACATATTTTTATGTAACTGTGAAAATAGATACAGGTTCTTGAAGTTGTTTGTGTCTCGTTTGGTTGTACTATCCTGTAACGAATGGGGAGGCTGTGATTGTTCCATTTTTCCCAGTTTTGTGGAGTTAAACTATGCATCCAGCATTATGTCTCCAAACTCTGTAAATTAGAATTCTTGTGTTAACTCATTTTTGTCTGACAGTTGATGAGTGTTCTTCGTGTTTAATTTGTTGGGCTCAATAAAATTGGTTAAGTAAAGATTTTCTTCTAATCATTTAAAAACACAGGAATTGGCAAGTTTTTGGAGTCAATTTCCATTGAACCTTTACTAAGAAATAAGAATCACTAATTGTACTTTTTCCTTATAGAAAATTTAGATAAAATGATTTTTATGTTTTTAATTTTTAAGTGGCCCGACAAATCATAACTTTTAATTATGGGCAAATTGATCTTATAAGACTTCAAATAAAAAAAAAACGAGTCAAAAACTTGGAATTGAATTAAGTAACTTTATAATGAAAGTAGAAGATGACGCCCGTTAGCTAATAAATAAATTTTGATTGGAAATATTTTCTATAATTATTTTCCAGATATTATGATTATGATTTAACAAACATGGGCCTAATAAATATATAATGTATATATATATATGGCCCCAAAAGAGACCTGCGTGGGCTTCAGCTTTCATTCAGGACAAGACAGAATACTACTTGCATCTCAGTGAAGAAGAAGACTCTCTCTCTCTCTCTCTCTCTCTTACACACACAAATGCCAAAACAATGAGTAGTAAAACTAAGTCCTCATTGACATGCACGAAGCTAACACTATTCACAATCTCGGCTGTGTTGATCCAAATCATCGGCCTCTATCTTTTCATCATCGGTTTCTTCCCTGTCAAACCTACTCTCTCCGGCATCAGGTATATCAATTGAAACTTTTTTTTTCAATTTTACCATCCCTTTTTTGACTTCTTTCAAAATATTTAATCAGCCCGTTATTTAATTGTTTGTTTTTAGTGGTCTGGAGAGCTTTTATCCCCCAGATTTTGATTCAACTCACTATGCTCAAAATATTTCAACCTTACCTCCTCAAAAGCAGCTCAAATCCTTGTACCAGGTTAGCATTTTGTTTATCTGATTCTCAAGAAATTGTGATCAATTAATTGCTGATTAAGTGTGTCAACTGTGACTTCTTTTTAGTCAGATACTGATAATATAGCAAATATACATACACAATAGATGGTTTTGGGTTTCTGCAGTCACAATCTAATGAGGCTGAGTGATGGTGAATGCAGGAACTATCTGGTGTCCCTCCTTTATTTGACCGATTAATACTAATGGTATGTGAGTTTTCAACCGTATTATCAGTAAACAATTATCTTTCTCGAATTATCTTTCTATAGTGTGATATACCGTAGGTTATTGATGGTCTTCCGGCTGAGTTTATACTAGGAAAGGATGGAAGACCTCCGCGTAAAGCTTTTATGGAAGCTATGCCTTATACTCAGTCACTATTGGCTCGAGGATTGGCAATTGGGTATCATGCTAAGGCCGCACCTCCTACTGTAACAATGCCTCGGTTGAAGGTAATTAGATAATCGTTTTATTTATCTTGTTAACATTAACTACTTTCGGAGTCAAGCTTAGTTCTGTTGATGCCTACAATCAGGCAATGGTTTCTGGGGCAATTGGGGGATTCTTGGATATTGCATCTAATTTCAACACGCAAGCCTTTTTGGATGATAACATTATTGGTTAGTTTCTACATTGTAAACCTGTTCGTGTATTTTCTAAACAAATAGATGATTGAACCTCTCATGTTTTGCATCTTTACTCTGTGTTGTTACAGCTCAATTTCTTAAAATTGGTTGGAAAATGGTGATGCTTGGCGACGAAACATGGCTTAAATTGTTTCCAAACATGTTTTCCAGGCATGATGGAGTTAGCAGTTTTTTTGTAAGCCCTCCTTACTCAGAAAGTTTAAAAGATTTTGTCTATAAGTAATTTCGGTTTCACTAAGTGAGGTAGTATAAAGGAAATTGATAACAACAAACAAAATGTTACAAACTTTAAGACCTTTAACTCACAGCATGTACAACACATGTTTATTTATCTATTCGTTATGTCTTCAAAGAATAGTAATGCAATTTTGAAGTTGTTGGATGTGGTCATATTCCCAAAACTAGATCCCCGTGCTAATATAGATTTCCGGTTTAAGTTGGTAAGTCTGCTTTGACGGTTCCAATTTTCAGAACGTCGGTGTTGCCTTCTTTATGTTCTATATATTCTTTTATCGAGACCTGTAGTATCTTGCATTTTGTAAACCATGCAAGTTTGAATCTTTTTGTATACCTTTAAAGTGATCCGATATGGATATTTGAGAATAAGAGGACACTGAGGTCAAGAGAAAGGTTTCATCAGTTGGATACCATAGTTCTGTCCTCCAATTTTTTTTTTTTTTTTACTGTTCTTTAACTTAATATTTTATTTGTGGAACTTTGTAGATACTCCTCCTTATTTACTTTGTTTTGAGGTAGACATTAATTCATGTGGTAATGCGAGTCATTAAGTACATGTCTATAATGTAGATTGAGAAGAATGGTGGCGCTAGTTTCTCCTTATTACAAAGTTGTTCTACTTTGTTAAATTGATCAGATAGACTGCTTCATCTCAGCTTGTCTCTTAAAAATATACGATTTTTCAATTGTTAGCAAAAATGCTTTTTTGGGGTTCCAAACTGCAAAATGAATTATCCATGTTAGAAATATCTAGTAATGAATAACTTGCTTCATATAAAACAGACAACATAATATCCTACAAGCTGACAAATTCATTTATATAATAAATGTTTAGATACTGACCTAGGGAGATTTTCCTTATGTACAAAGATATAGGAAGTATTTCAAAAGTGGGGCACATAAACTTCGTGGGGAGGCGTAGTGTTTTTCGAGTCAGAAAATGCTATACAATACACTTGGTTTGGTGTCTTAAGTTTTCTGTGATCTGAACCAAAACATTATATTTTGCTGTTGTTTGTTATCTTTTCCTTCCAATTTAATTGGTGGGAGGGAATTTATATATGTAACTAAATGATAACTGTTGTATATCTTGAATCTTACTTTAGGTTAAAGACACCATTCAAGTGGATTACAATGTTTCTCGACATTTGACCAATGAACTCAGCAGTACTGACTGGGATCTTCTGGTATATCATTATCGTAGTAATGGAATAGTAAAATAGTTTCTTCTTGTCGGCTCACTTTTAATAATGTTTGGAATTCACTGGACTTTAACCATTGCAGATTCTGCATTATCTTGGACTGGATCATGTTGGACATATTGGTGGCCGCAATAGGTAACTCTTTCTGTTTTGCTATACATACCTAAAATAGATTATCTCTTTTAACTCGATCATTTTCATTATTTCAGTATATTGATGGGCCCCAAACTCATGGAGATGGACCAAGTCATTAAAAAGATTCATTCAAGTATTTTACAAACTCAAGAACTTTACCAAAGAGGGACACTTTTGGTTCGTGCTGCTTTATTCTCATCATCTAGAATGTCTGGTGCGCAACTAGTATCCTTTTGTATGCATAATAAATCAAAATGTAATCATGTTCTGGAAATTGTTTAAACAATGTCAAACAACTACACCAATTTCACCTCATGTTCAAGCACAAAAGTCATTTAACATTTTATTCATGCATCAAGATAAAAGTTCTAACGGAAGTTTGATTATAATATTGTATAACAAGCAAGGAGACTTGGCTAGAGTCTGTCCTTACTTTTTCACATACAATGTGATTTTTGTCTTTGATGCAAGAGGATTATATTACATATCAGCATTCCTAATTTAGTTAATAATTTAAACATTCAAGGAAGGTAAAATATTGTGCGAGATTGTTCAGAAATTGTCTTTCTAATTTCTCTCTAAGACGGGAAAAGTGTCTGCACTTTCTGGATTCCGGTGTTAATGGTATGATGTATATTATGCTAAAAAACATATCTACATCATCTGTGCTTGAGTTCAAAGTCACTCAATTTCATCTGTGCTTGAGTTCAAAGTCACTCAATTTTCATTAGGCATCTAATTAACCACTCCAAGGATCATCACATGATGATCCGGAAACAAGGCATCTGTTCTCTATTGAAGGTGACCTATGTGTCTTCACAATTTGAGCGTGTAAAATATTAAGATACTCTGCCATATTTTTGTCCAAGTGTGAATTATATGATATAGCTGAGATCAAGTTACTATCATACAGATCACTACGACCAAGAATAAGGTTCAGTGCCAATCCATTTCATACTTGGAAGTTGGAAGTTGATAGTGCTGATAAATATAATCTTGTCGTGTATTGAATTTCAGATGATAGTAAGCGATCATGGCATGACCGAAGGTGGTAATCATGGAGGGTCTTCATATGAGGAAACAGACTCTTTGGCTCTTTTTGCTAGTGCACAAAAATTTAATGATGCAGAATTCAGTAATGAAGCTTACCAGGTGCTTAGACTTCACATTTAGTTCGTAGCTCAGTTTGTTAGCACTTAGCAGTTGTAATTTTTCTCTCCTACACAGTATATATTATCCATCATGATAATGGGGTTCAAAGAACTATGCAATTTTTTTGAATGAATACTTTATTGATCCCCTTGTTCCCATCTAATTTTATCCTTAAATGAAGCCATTAATTGTAACAATCAGAGTTTGTATTCTTTCTTACTATCCTGGTTTGTAGGTTGACATTGCTTCAACATTGGCTCTCCTCTTTGGTGTGCCAATTCCAAAGAACAATGTTGGCTTCGTGATGTCAGAAGTTTTCACATCTCTGGAAGGTATTGTCATAATCTGTTCTTTTATGTACGGCAACTCATTCATAAACATGTTTTCACATTTTAAACTGCAGATCTTCAAGTCATCAAGCTATTTAGATTTAGGTGCTTTAAGGGCATTATTCTATTTAGAGAAAATGAGGAAATGGGAATTCCTATACTTGTGCATAATAGTACACACATTTTCATGCATTTCTAAGAAGTTTGGTGTTTTTATTAAGTGCTACAATTTTTAAATATTCTCTACTTGCGTGCTTACCCCACAAATTGTTCGAGGAGATATCATAACTTAAGCTTGGGTTTACGTGACCGAAGTATAAAACATGGGCAACAGAATAATAACACAAGCTCTGTATGTTTATACAATATGGGTGAACCATACTACGGAATTTAAAATGAAAATGCTTTGTCTTAGTTGATGGATGACAAAGATCATCTTGACTGTTGATATGTTAATGTGTAAAGATAGAGTAGGGCCAAAACATCATTGGTGCCCTAAATCTTCAGCCGTTCATTGATCTTTATTCAAAATACACGTCTGGACTTCTTTTTTTATATTATTCAAAATGGCATACCACAGAGTAAAAACTGGGATATTACTAGAAGATTGGGTTATTGAGTATAAAAAGGTAATGTGCTATGTTCCATGAGGATTATATGGTTGATTTTGGTAATGGATTCAGGAATTTGTTTCTGAAGAAAAGAGTTAGCTCTTGGGCTCATGGGTGCTAACTAACAGTCTTCCTATATAATGTTTCAGGAGGAGAAAAAGAGATTTGAATAACCATCTTTGGAAAGAGAATTAAAAAAGTAACGATATTGCAATAGAACATCCTATAACTCTCTTGCGCTTTTTATAATATCAAGTATTTGAAAGTAAGGGATTAAACATGTGTTTATTCCTAAAAGGATTTCTATGAAAACACATAAAAATGTCTGACCACTAAAGAGTGCTTTAGACCAATAAGGTTCTTCATAAGCAAGTAAATACCCTGTTTAAACTAAAGGCAACTGTACCAGCAATTATTTGTAAACGAAACTACACTTATATTGAATAACTTTTATGCATCCCTTGTAAGAATTTGAACAACTCCAATGTTACCAGAAAGACAGATATAAAACAACTTTCTGATATAGGATATATCTAATTCGTGGACCACTTAAGTTTGTCCTGAACCAACTATTCATGGACTTCAGATTTGACATTTTAATCTGGAATTTTTACTTCTGCTGTCAAGTGAATATTATATTAAGTGCATGATCCTTTTACTTTCTTATGAAGCAGATGAACAACAACTGCGGATACTAGAACTGAATTCATGGCAATTGTTAAGGCTAATTCAGACCCACTTGACCGAATCGGGGTGTAGAAAGTTATCATGCGAGTCTGGAAGTGGTATAGAAGGTGGCCCAGAAAAAATTTGTTGCTCATATCTACATGCCACTGAACTTCATGAATCCTGGAAGTCGAAAAATTCCTCAAGGTTAATCTTTATGACATGTTGCAAAATTTTCAAAAAGAACTCAATGGAAGACTTAAATGTGTTCTTTCTTCGTTATCAAGCAGATTTATTCATGGAGATGATTACAGGAGCATCGTTTTGGCGTACCACAATTTCCTTAGAACTGCAAGCCAATGGTTGTCAAGCAGATCAACTGATGTAAGTACAACATTATTCAACATCTCATAATTTTTTCTTTGAAAATAAAAAAGGAAATAAAAAACCCTGCTCTCTATTTATTGTATTACAGAAACCTGTTGGTCTACTTGCATTGGGGATAGCAGCAATGGTTCTATCTTGTTTGGGCCTAATGAGCCTTCTTTTCCGGTTTGGCAAAGAAGTTAACTTCAAGGGAAGTCAAAACCTTTCTCATACTGACAACGTGTATAAATGGCATTTGGACGAGAAATTTATTTTAACTGTAATCTTTACCCTCATTTTGGGTATGGGTTCGAGTTCTATGATTGAGGAAGAACAATACATTTGGCATTTTATGACATCCTCATTTTATTTGATATTACTCCGGAGAACAATACAGACCATCACAAATTGTTCCCATCCCGCATATTATGTTATTGGAATTCTCTTATGTGGAAGAATACTCAGGGGCTGGCATCAAGGTGGTGTCAACTGGTCTTATCTACCCGACATATCAAAACTGCTTGAGCAAGCTGGCACTTTTTATATAAAATCCCTACAGCTATTTTCACTAATCCTTGTTATCATCATGTGTTCAGCTGTCCTAGTTTCAGTTAGGATAAAAACACGTTTAGCCATGTCATTAGTGATGATTTACTTATTACCCGCGCTGATGATTGTTAAACAAATTTTGCAACATCAAAGTACTAATTCAGTGATACAGATAATTTATGCGCTTCTCGGGATTTCTACTATGGGAATCCTTGTTTCCATGCCGTGGTTGATACCTCTCGATAATTCTAGTAAGGCCCATGATGTTCCACGTGAAAATCGATGTAAACTTCTGTTAGATGGCTTCAGAGGTTGTATATATGTAATTGGCTGGTGTTACATATTTTCGTGGTGTCTACTACAGCTGCTGCTACAGCAGCCCATAAATTCTATGCCGATATGTTTACTCCTTGCTCAAATTTTGGCTAGCATTCATTATTTTTCCGACAGCCACCTACATGTCAAGCAATGGGTTAAGGTCAGTTAAATTCAAAATTTTCTATATTACTTTTCCTTGAATAGTTTAATTGTGCTGAGATATTTAAATTCTTCCACTGTATCATCAAGAAATTTTGGGTGCTAATCTTCTGTCTGCACATGAAAATATGACACAATTCTGATAATTTGACTGCTGATCTGGTCAAATAATGGAGTTCTGTAGGTTGCTGCATTATACTATGTGGGAATGGCAGGTCATTTTGGTCTTGGTAACACCAACACGCTCGCTACCATTGATGTCGCTGGGGCTTTCATTGTACGTCTTTTGTCTAACTTTTGCAAAAATGCATTTTTGTGAGGACTCCCATCATATCTCATTTCCTGGTCACGATTTTGATAATTTGCAGGGTATTTCTAGCCACTCAACTTTTGTTTCGGGTATTTTGATGTTCATAATTACATATGCCTCCCCAATGTTAGCTCTTCTTAGCATGTTGATGATGGCTGCTTCAACAAAGGATAAAAGTACTTTTGCCAATGGCAATGATGTTGATTTTGGACATGTTCTGAAGATGAACCTTGGATATCCTTGTCTGGTTCCACTAGTACTGAATTCCATTCTACTCCTTGGATACACAATCCTTTTGCTACTAATGAGGAACCATTTGTTTGTTTGGAGCGTCTTTTCTCCAAAGTAAGTTTTCACCGAATGCAGATTGGTAACCCATTGATATATTTGTTTGAGTTTGATGTAAAAACTGCGGGTTTGGTTCCGTTGGATAGATTCACTTACAATTTCAGTGTCAATGTTGCAAAATAATCCCATATGATTTTTCTTCTTTTATACATTTTTAGTAATGAAACCAAAAATCAAAAAAGAAATGCATCATATGGGACTAATTCTGCAAGTTTGTAAACAAATGAGACAAAACTGCAACATGCTCTATCTTATGAGACCAATATTTCATTTTTCAAGTGGGGGACTGTTTTTGAGGAGTTAGCTTTTTTGATATCGGTTTTATGATTGAATTAGGCAGTTGAGCACCTAACAAATTAAATTGTGACCGAACAAATGCTGAGTGATGATCCTCTTGTCACTTCAAAGTTTACCCTAAAATGGCATACATGTTTAGTTGAATATTCTTCTACCTGTTTCCTGAATATCTCTCATGCTGACTATAAGACGTGAATGTTATTTTAATTTGAAGTTGGTGTAACATATTTTGTGTAATTATTGATGTATACTTGGCATGCAATAGAAGATCTGGGTTGACCTCTAATAGGAAACTGTGATCCCTTTGGTGCTTCTCCTGTACGTGTTACTATTTGTGATTGGTTCTTGTGGAGAAGGGTCTTAATGGCGACAAATTGTTACATATATAGTTGCTTTTGATTCAAGAGAAAATCTTGAAAATTTTGCTGACTACATCCAAGCATTGCAAATTCTAGAATAATGCCTGTTATTGTAGGATTTACGGCAATTAGTATAAGGTGATATTACACAGGCACACCCTGCGTGATGCAAATCCTAATCAATGAAAAGTTTCTCAAGGTTTTAAAATTACCATAACATAGGTTTGAAAGTTACTATAACTTTATCTGTCAGTAAGAACATATTACAATTATGGTCAGAGCATATTGTTTACAGGGTTGTCTTGGTGATCTGTAAAACCTCAGGGACTTGTAATAATTACCCAATAAGTGAGAAAGTCTATATGTTTTTATCCCTTAGTATAAAGAATTCTTTTGTTAGCCAAGTTACTAGCTGTTCTTATTTTTACAGGTATATGTATGTTTGTGCTACAACGTGTTGTGTCTACATTGGTACGTCGATATTGACAATGACTACAACTTACACATGCTTCGTATTTGCCACAAGACAGAGAAAGCTGAAGGGGCTCTTGAGGGGATCTCTCCATTGAAAGATAAGGCATGCCTATAAGACTGCGTGTTACCGTTTGTCTTTGTTTTATGAGCATAGAAGAACGAAAATCGAATCTTCTCTAAAAATCAACCTACAATTGATAGGAAATTTTCACTAGCTTGCTTTATTTTAATTCCATTTATGGTTATATTATTAGGTTTACAAGAACAGATTCCTACACTTGACTGAGAAATCTCCATGGTGCAAACTTTCTATAGATTTTTTTTTGCCTGCTAAGCTTTTTGTAGAGTTTCCTGAACTTTAAATTTTAGTATGGTTATAATCACATGTCAATGATTCATTTTCCTTAACCAATGAATTTGCCAATATTGAATTGTGGTGGATGCTAAAATAAATATGTGTATGGCTTGCTAGTGATTTCGTCAAATGTAAGTGTACTAATTTGTGCATGAATGCATGTGTAAGAGACTAGTAAAATGCACGCGGTTGCATGGGTACATTATGACTAGGGGTGGCAAGTTAGACCCAAAACCGTGGGTCCAACTCGACCCAATTAGTTTTGGGTTTGGATGGATCTTAAAAAAAAAATATATGGTTCCAATTGGTTTTGTATTTATTGGATTTTCAAGACCTTGGTTTCTTATGGTTTTTGATTGGGTCCAAATTGGTTCCACTAATGGGCCTATTTTGGTTCCTAAATGGATCTAATTGAAAAAGAGAGAAATAATTCTCCCTTTTTTCTTTCTTAGACCCAATTGGTTTTCTTTATTTAAAATTTCACTTGTAGAGAATATGTGATTGCTTAAAAACTAAACTCATACTTGTTTTAGTCATTTGAACTTATACTTTAAATAATTTTTTATAATAAGATCAAAAAATTATTTTATGTTATTTTTAGTCATTTGAGCTTTTTTATTTTTTAATATATATTTTATTTTTATTATTATATTAATTAATATATATTAAATAATTAATAAATATATATTAAATAATTAAAAATAAATAAAAATATTTGGCTCAGTTCGAGTACGGACTCGAGCTCGCGAGCTTGGGCTCGGCTCGAGCTCGAACCCATACTCGCGATTGCCCATGCTCGTGAGCTCGAGTCCGAGCTCGAAAATTTTGGGCTCGGCTCGAGTTCGGGCTCGAGCTCGCGAGCTTGGGCTAGGCTCGAGCTCGAATCCATGCTCACGAGCTCGAGTCCGAGCTCGAAAATTTTGGGCTCGGCTCGAGTCGGGCTCGAGCTCGAACCCATGCTCACGAGCTCGAGTCCGATCTCGAAAATTTTGGGCTCGTTGAGTTCGAAAAAAATGTCAAGCTCGGCTAACTTTCAAATAGTAACATAAATTATAACTTAGTATCAATTAATATATCTTTAATTTCTGTAACCGAAAAAAAATATTATATTTTTAATTTTTGTAACCGAAAAAAATAATTATATCTTTAATTTCTCTACATTAATTTTTTCGTTATAAATTAAAATACATTAGTTAATAATATATTTTACATATAAATTATTACATTAGTATAATATGATTAGAATTTTTATAAGAAAATTATAAAAATATAATGTAATAAGTTAGTTAGTGAATAGGAAAAAAAATTTGTTTGCATTATATTGGATTAGTTGGTGAACAAGAAAAAAAGATTAGTGATTAGTATACAAATATTTGCATTATGTTGGATCCATAAGTCACCTACTCACTATATTGGGTCTATTATGGTTCTATAATGGTTCTTTTTGTATAAGAACCATTTAGAACCAATCAAAACCAATAAGGACCCAATTCATATTGAAAATACATTTTGGTTTCTTGTTGGTTCCAACTTATCTTTTTTACAAACCCAATTGGACCCAACCCAAATTCGATCCGATCCACCCATTTGCCACCCCTAATTATGACCATTTTGATTTTTAATATAAATTTTTGTATAACATATTAATTGGTATTTGATATAGAGAAATAAAAAACTTGATAATAGCAGCTAAAAGTTTAATTTATAAATTTTATTATATTTAATAGAACTAGTAAATAACACGTTCGTTGAATGTGAAACATATGATCTCGTTAAGTAATTCATACATATAGTTGTTGTTCAACTTAAAAGATGTTAATAATTTAAGTTTAACTAAATAAACTATCATTTAATATGTTAATTATTTGAAGAATAATATATTGATTGATATGAATGAATTAATTAATTCTAAAAAGAATTAAATTAATTAAAAAGTGAAATATGAATAATAATGTAACTAAATAAACTTTTATCTAAATTCATGCTTCATCTATATGTATATCTTGTTTAGTTTCGAGGAATCAAATGCTTCACTTATTCTTTTTCTCAGTATTTTTTTTTTGTATATATTCAATAATTTTTATAATGGCTCAAAAGCTAGATACTTGTGTAGTGTTTTTGTTTCTTATTTCAGAATTATTCTTTTTAGTTCTCTATTTGCTAAACTCGGGGTAGTGTCTCACTTTAAAACCATAATCTAAATATTCGCAAGTTATAGTGGGTTGCATAAATGATGCATTCATTTTTATTTGATTTTCAATTGTGTTTTTTGATTTATTAAATTGAGGCTACTTAACAGAAAGAAAAAAAAAGAATTTTCATTTTGTACATACAGTTAATTTACAATATGGGAAATAACGAAAATATAATGAGAAACGATTTTTTTCTTTAATTTGATAACATCATCATATTTTGGTTTGCTATTGACAACATCATCGTATTTTGTTACATAATGAGAAACGATTCTTTTAAATAGATTGTGCATTGGCCATAATTTTAATAAATTTTTTCCTACAACTCTTGTGATTTAGTTTCATAAATATATTTGATAAACTATACATTTTATTTTGAATTTGTTGAAAAGTTATAATTAGTTGAATGATAAGTTAATAAAGGAGGAAATATCAATATACTCAAACTCCTAAATAATATACTTAAAATAAACTAAGGTATTAAATATTCAAAACTAAACATTAATTTAACTAAGTAAATACTTACTAAAAAATTATAAGTCATGATTTCGTAAAGTAATTCAATTATATAGATAATTCCTTATCTTATAGTATCTTATATTGAAAATTTAAATAATAATTTAATTAACTATATAATTATTTAAAGAATAAACATTGATTGATATGATGGGTTAAATAAATAATTATAATATGTCGTAGAACATGGAAGATGTTGTCAATATGATCTAAAAAATATTTAAAACATGTCTTAGAATAGAAGGTGTTCGGGTAGGATAATTGATAAATGATAATCAAATATTTCGTGACATGTTTTTGAGATTTAACAATTACTTAACAAATAATTTTTTTTTAATATTTTCTTGTGTATAACTTGTTTGAATAAAAGAAATTGTAACCTAATATTGTAAAAAAATGTGTAATTTGCATGTTTAACTAACTATGTTTAATTAAAATTTAGTGATGTAATTTTACAGTAGAGTTCTTATGTGATAAATTTTTTATATTATTATTTAACTCTTTTATTTTTTTAAAGGTGAATTACGTATTGTAGAGTTCTAGTGTAATTATACATTTTATTCAAAATTAAAATACATAAGGGCATATTAGGTAGATCAAAATTTTAAATTGGAACACATACTTTTATAATAGAATAGATATTTGATATGATTGTAATCCACAATAATATATACTAAAATGCATATTTTAATCTATGTTTTTAATTAGTTTGATCAACTATTTTTTATAATTTAATATATTCAACAACATACAATAGATACTTAGCTTATATTTATATTTTTATTATTAGAAATAAATTAATTATAATTTGATTTGATATTTTTCTTATTTGTAAACTTATGTAACTGGAATAAGAAAAGTTATGTTTTATAGCCTAAATGGCATGAGAATGAGGATTGAGAGAGATCGAATGAAATAAAAGTTTAAAATGTATAAAACACAATGTTTATCAAAGGCTAATATAATATATGTGCCTAACACTTATCTTAGTGCTTTACATATTGATTTACAACATTGGAAAAGTTCCACATTTCTCAACATTAAAACAGATTTATTATAAATAGTGCAGGTAATCCTGCCATATCTGGTTTATTTATTACATTAGAACATAACGATATTACATAATTTGTAACATTAAATGCCCAACATATATGTCGTTTTTAGGAGGAGCAAAAGATATAGAGTTTATCCGTCCTCTAAAAACTTCTGATGGACACAATATTTATTGTTTAGGCAGACACTATATGAAAGCCAATGGCATCCACGTAGGGGTGGCAAAATGGATCCGGAACCACGGTTCCAACGGTTCCAACCCAATTTGGTTTGAATTGGTTCCTAAGAAAATTTTATTTGGTTCCTAATTGGTTCCAACTTGGTTCCAAGTTGGGTCCAACTAAATTTCAAGTTAGGCCCAAATCGTTTGTCAATAATCTAAATTATAATGAACAAAATGTAAGGTATTGAGTCGGGTTGGGCTTGGTTCCCTTATGGATTGATTTTGGTTCCATTTTGGGTTGAATTTGGTTCCACCTTAAAACCATTTAAGAACCAAACTCATTTAACAACCAACCCATTGGAACCGA
Organism: Verbascum thapsus; assembly: GCA_963669365.1. Taxonomy (NCBI): domain Eukaryota; kingdom Viridiplantae; phylum Streptophyta; class Magnoliopsida; order Lamiales; family Scrophulariaceae; genus Verbascum; species Verbascum thapsus. The sequence goes on along the minus strand of OY770117.1, from coordinate 7,336,660 downwards.
CCCAAAACCAACCCAACCCGCCCAATTGCCACCCCTACATCCACGTACCACCCGCTCCTTCCTTTGAGCCCAACAATCTTTCCTCCTTCCATTGCAAAGGAGAAAGGGGTTCCTTGATAAGCTCCAAATGGCCCATATGTTTTCTTATTGGTCTTAAACGTAAGTAATGTAACAACGGGTGTGGCTAGGCCCTTCAGAAGAGCGTAGTGGCCTGTCACGGCTGTCAAGAACTCGCCCGGTTCCATCTTGATCTACAATCCAATGATGAGTCAAAATTAAGTTTCAAATATTTAATATTTGAAAATTTAGTTGCATAAGAGTTGCACAATTTAGTACAATACTACACACATTTATATTGAGATTCTAAAACACTAAATATATTTTTTAAAATGAAGATAATAAAATCGTTCAGTATATTGGAACATTTGGTAGAGTCAAGTAGGAAGATAGTGATGCTCATGTATATCGCTTGAGATTAATGGAAAGCTTATTACCATTTCAAAAAAAAAAAAAAAATCATTAAGTACCTTATCAGTTGTATAACCAGCATGTTCGCCTTTGTTCGTTCCATGTTTCTCTCCTACAATTAGCGAGCAATCCTTTTCATAAGTTACTTGTATCGTATTGATGCAAGTACCATGTACGATTGAGATTTCCCTAATTTCATCGTAAATCCCGTCATTCCAGTAACCACCACCGGGACCCCCATATGGCGCAACACCAATTGTTTTTTGATCTTTGTGGGGAAATCGCTACAAAATCGCACAAAAATTGTACATTATATATCGTTAGAATAAAACAAGAAATCACGGGTACTAATGAAATAGTTATTGTTGCTTACAATGTAACAAACCATGATGATTTGCAAAGAGATTGATATCAAATCTACATACAACAATCCTACAATAATGTACTATATATATAGATGGGAAAATTGCATTTTTGGTACACTAATGTGGCCTGCACGTTTGTTTGGTACACTAATATGGGGGGGTGGCAATTTGGGTACACTAATGTGGGGTATGTGTGGCAATTTGGGTACAAATTACGCCGGAAAATTGAAAATCCGCCGGAAAATGTCATGTGCCGGGCATGTGCGTAAAAATTTGGGGATTTTGACCAATTTTGACCCAAAAAGCTGAGGTGTCCTATTATTGGAGGGAAATTCCATTCTCTCACCTCATGTGCACATCACATGCCAAATTTCCCCCAAATTCCTCCATCTCTCACAACACAATTCCAAATTCCCAAAATTCTGAAACCCTAAATTGGAACCCAATTTTTCACGTAAATCCCTAAATCCTTACTAAAAATTAATTCATTACTCATCACTCACTATAATAACCCTAAATTGAAGCTAACATTCTTATTCCTCCCCAATTTTTGCTCGAGCAAAATGATTTGTAATGTATCTAATGAAAATAAAATGTCGAACATAAATCAAAATATAATATGCAATAATAATTAAAAAAAATAAAAAAAAAATCCAACATATTGGTACTTTAAAATACTCATTTTATTAATTCACATAAATTCAAACAATACCATATTAAAATTAAGCAAATTAATTGAAATTTTTGGAGGGATTGACCAATTTTGACTACTAAAAATATAATAAAATTTGATTTTCCAAATTGACCCCAACCCTATTTAGTTTAAGTGGGCCTGGGCCGGGCCGGGCCCACCACGGGCCGGGCCATAAGAAGAAATTTGATGGCCCGTCATGGCCCGGCCCGGCCCGGCCCGTCATGGTCCTGGGTCGGGCCGGGCTGTTTGACATGTGGTGGTGAAAATATTAAATAAAATATAATTTTTTAATAAATAATTAAATTGAAAAAAAAAAGTAAAAAATCAAAATTAATTTTGGTCAAAATAGGTCAATTCTCTTTTAGGTGTTATTCTAAGTCAAAAATCCCCAAATTCAGTCAAAATCCCCAAATTTGGTCAAAATTAATTAATTTTCCGGTGAAAATCAAATATTCCGGCGAAAATCGAATATTCCGGTAAAATTTGTACTCAAATTGCCACACATACCCCACATTAGTGTACCCAAATTGCCACCCCCCCATATTAGTGTACCAAACAAACGTGCAGGCCACATTAATGTACCAAAAATGCAATTTTCCCATATATAGATATACGTGTACAAGAAAGTTCATTGCCTTTTTGCAATTGGTATCTCATTCTTTCATTTAAACAGGAAATAAAGTTGGCTTTTCATTAGTATCTATCAAAAACTACTTTGAATCTTGTGCTTAAATGATAAGGCCGCATCTATTGTATCTTTTGTTGTTAGACAAAAACGTTCTTACTTGATCTTTCACGGTGTGCAGTTTATTGTAATAAGATATACTTCATTTCTATCAATCCCCACTACTACGCCTTCTTTTCGTTTCTGAATACATGATTTCTTCGTGTTTTTACTCCATCATTATGTTTGATTCAGTTTGTATGCTTACAGAGTCGTTTAGATGAGATGAGAATTTCGTTTCGTTCATGTGTTTCTATTCTTCGTGTCTGTATTTCATTGTTGTGGTGTAATGATTTGATTCAGTTTGTATGTTTATGGGGTTTGGATTTTCTTTGTCATGTTTTACCAGATGATCACTTATATATTTCATTATTATGCTGTCTTGAAATAACTTTGTTTCAAAGTATCGACGGCCATATTATTCATTGGTATGTGATAAAATACAGAATAACACTTATCTTGATGCTTTAATTAAATATTGGTTTCCAACATCGAAAAAGTTCCACATTGAAATGGATTTATTACATTAGAACATAACAGTATTACATAACTCATAAGATTAAATGCCCAACATGATATAGAGTTTATCTGATGGACACATTATTTATTGTTTAGGCTGAGACTATATGAAAGCCAATGGCGTCCAAGTACCAACTGCTCCTTCCTTTGAAACCAACAATCTTTCCACCTTCCATTTCAAAGGAGAAAGGGGTTCCTTTTTGAACTCCATATGGTCCAAATGTTTTCTTGTTGGTCTTAAACATAAGTGATCGGACAACCTGTGTAGCAAGATGCTCCAAAAAAGTGTAGTGACCTGTCACGCCTCTCAAGAACTCGCCCGGTTCCATATTGATCTACAATCCAATGATTAGTCAAAATTAAGTTTCAACTATTTTAATATTTGAAAATTTAGTTGCATAAGATTTGCACAATATACTACATACTACACAATTTTATAGTGAGATTCTAAAACACTGAATAAATTTTCTAACATGAAGATAATAAAATCATTCACCGTAGCAGTTTTATTGCCAGCATGTTCGCCCTTGTTCGTTCCATGTTTCTGTCCTACAATTAGTGAGCAATTCTTTTCATAAGTTACTTGTATAGTGTCGATACAATCACCATATATGAGTGAGATTTCCCTCACTTCATCATAGATCCCGTCATCCCAGGCACTGCCACCGGGACTACCCCATGGCACAACACCGATTGTTTTTTGATCTTTTTGGCATCCCTATATATAAAATCACACCAAAATTGTAAATAATATATCGTTAGAATAAAACAAGAGATCACTGCGTACTAACAAAATAGTTCGTTACATACCATATAAACCATGATGAATTGCAAGAGATTTATATCAAATGTACGTACAATAAACAATCATACAATTATGTACTATATATATATATATACATGTACAAGAAAGTTCATTGCCTTTTTACAAAGGTATCTAATTCTTTCAAAGGAAATAAAGTTGGCTTTTCAGTAGTATCTACCAAAAACTACTTTGAATCTTGTGCTTAAATGATAAGGCCGCATCTATTGTATCTTTTGTTGTTACACAAAAACGTTCTTACACGATCTTTCACATTGTGCAGTTTATTGTAATAAGATATAAATGGAAGTGCACAGAAACAATTTATGTTTGATCATCCAATAGATTAATGAATGTATCTGATAGTATGTAATATGGTAGTTGTTGTACATTAAGTTCAAAAGTTTCTATATTTATAATTACTTCAAATCTTTTGTTTACTTATTTAATGAACTTATTTATTAAATTTATTATCTTATTATATAATATGACCATATCTTAGTGAACTTTATGATTATTTTACATTATTATTTATAACCCTATCATATTTGATTTATGATTTGTTTTGAGTTTATTATTGAACTAAATTGGGCCATTATTTCATTGAGAAAATCATTTTGCTTTAAGAGCTTCAAGTTTTTCATTTTGGAGATATTATGGACGGATTTCTATTCATCTTAAGGCTGTGTGCGTAGGAAGAGATAATGTTTTGCGTTACTAGGGTTTTATTAAGAACTATCAATGCGGAAACATGAATATATATAGGGTTTTATTATGGACTCATAATGAATGCGAAAACATGAATATTATAGGGTTTTATTATGACTCATGATCAGTGTGAAAACATGAACGTGTGGACTTTCACAAATCACCAATATTTACATTCAGAGTTTGTCTAATTTAGTTGATCAAGATTACTACTAAATGAAGTTAAATTATAGTTAATCAGTTCTTAAGGTTTCAACTGATATTGCTTTCGCTCTCGAATCAGATTCAAGACTTGATCTTTACTTTTTTCTCGAATTTTGAATAACATTATTCTTCTTTGATTAAATCTTTGTACGAGATTGCAATGTAAAGCTAGGATTCCGAATTGTATATATGCCTGATAAATATTTATGTGACTAGGCCAATCAATTAAACCAATGACCTAGCCACTTGCTTTGTTGGATCCCAAAAAAATAAATTCGAATGTGAGAATATAGAAATGGAATACAAAATAAAACATATGATACAAAAGTTGTTAAACACCATTAGAATGTCAAAGTGACTAGTAACACACGATGGATCGAGTTTGTTATATAAATAGGTTTATTTTATAACAAAAGTTCCATACGTCCTTCCGCTAGTCTTAATACATTATTAAGATTAGTCGGTACCATTTGATCCCTATGCAACAAATTGAATAAGATTTTTTTTTCGAAATTAAAATTAAGTAAAAGGAAAGAAAAAAAAAAAAGATGAGAAAAAAAATTCCAACTACATCAGTTTCGTGGATCATGTAAATTATTGTTAAGCAAGTTCTTCTTCAAAATATGATTTTGTAAAGTTACACTATAAGAACTATATAAAAATATTCGAACCTCGCTAAATATGTTTGACAAAGTAAACCGAGTATGAGCATGATTTTTGTCACCCCTTCATTACCCTATATATATAAGTCCTCTTGGTCTTGACAAATATGCCTTATTTTCTCCTCTACAAGATCATCACATCAAAGTGAGGAAAATTAAAGAAGGTGACATTTATCGCCATTAATGGCTTTTAACCCATAAATTCTTAATTACCATGTATAGAGAAAGAACATTTACACAAGGCATGTCTTAATTTTACCTTTGTTGTTGCATCTGATTCCATGTACAAAACTTTTGCTTTCAAACTAAGGTTTGAATCTCCTTTCTTGGCGTATTATCTGATTCGATCTGCAAAACTTTTGGTTTCTATTAATTAGGGATAGTTGCAAACGCCCCTAACTAATGGCGTTGTAATTATAAGAAAACTTTATGGAGAGGACTTATATATAGTGTTTTATTATGACTCATCAGTACGAAAACATGAATATGAGTTTTTATTGGGACTCATGATCATTGCGAAAACATGAACGTGTGGACTTTCACAAATCAAAATATTTACATGGAGAGTTTGTCTAATTTGGTTGATCAAGATCACTATTAATTGAAGTGACATAATAGTGAGTTCTTACGGATTTAATTAATATTGCTTTCACTCTCGAATCAGATCCAAGACTTGATCTCTACTTTTTTCTTAAATGTTTGGATATTCTTCTTTGGTAAAATCTTTGTACGAGATTGCAACATAAAGCTAGGCGTCATTGCTGCCTTTTTTGAATATATGATTTCATCATGTTTGTACTCCATCATTATGTTTGATTCAGTTTGTACGTTTGTGGAGTCATATAGATGAGATGAGAACTTCGTTTCGTTCATGCATTTATTCGTGTCTGTATTTCATTGTTGTGGTGTAATGATTTGATTCAGTTTGTATGTTTATGGGGTTTAAATTTTCTTTGTTATACTTTCACAAATATTACCAGATGATCACTTATATTGTTATATCGACCATAATAGTCATTGCTATGTGATAAAATATGGAGTAACACATATCATGATGCTTCAAATATTAGTTTAAAACATCGAAAATGTTCCACATTTCTCAACATTGAAATGGATTTATTATAGATAGTGCAGGTAATCCTGACGTATCTAGGGTTTATTTATTACATTAGACCATAACGATATTACATAACTATAAGATTACATGCCCAACATGTATGTCGTCTTCAGGAGGAGAAAAAGATATAGAGTTTAACCGTCCTCTAAAAACTTCTAATGGACACAATATTTATTGTTTAGGCAGACACTATATGAAAGCCAATGGCATCCAAGTACCACCCGCTCCTTCCTTTGAGACCAACAATCTTTCCTCCTTCCATCGCAAAGGAGAAAGGGGTTCCTTCTTCAACTCCGAACGGTCCAAATGTTTTCTTATTGGTCTTAAACGTAAGTGATCGAACAACAGGTGTAGCTAGACCCTTCAGAAGAGCGTAGTGGCCTGTCACGGCTGTCAAGAACTCACACGGTTCCATCTTGATCTACAATCCAATGATGACTCAAAATTAAGTTTCAAATATTTAATATTTGAAAATTTAGTTGTTGCACAATATACTACAATACTACACAAATTTATATTGAGATTCTAAAACCCTAAATAAATTTTCTAACATGAAGATTATAAAATCATTCAGTACCTTAGCAGTTTTACAGCCAGCATGTTCGCCCTTGTTCGTTCCATGTTTCTCTCCCACAATTAGCGAGCAATTTTTTTCATAAGTTACTTGTATGGTGTCGATGCAAGAACCATAGATGAGTGAGATTTCCCTCACTTCATCGTAAATCCCGTCATCCCAGGTACCGCCACCAGGACCCCCATATGGCACAACACCGATTGTTTTTTGATCTTTGTGGCATCCCTATAAAATCACACCAAAAGTGTACATGATATATCGTTAAAACAAGAAATCACAGAGTACTAATGAAATAGTTCATTACGTACCATATAAACCATGATGAATTGCAAGAGATTGATATCAAATGTACATATAACAATCCTACAATGTACTACACACACATATATATATATATATATATATATATATATATATATATATATATATATATATACATGTACAAGAAAGTTCATTGCCTTTTTGCAAAGGTATCTCATTCTTTCATTTAACCAGGAAATAAAGTTGGCTTTTCATTAGTATCTATCAAAAACTACTTTGAATCTTGTGCTTGAATGATAAGGCGGCATCTATTGTATCTTTCGTTGTTAGACAAAAACGTTCTTACTTGATCTTTCACAATGTGAAGTTTATTGCAATAAGATACATATGAAAATGCACAGAAACAATTCAGCAATGTCATCCATTAGATTTATGAATGTATCTGATAGTACTGGAACATGATTTTAGATGTTGTAGATTAACTTTAAAAATTTCTATATTTATAATTACTTCAAACTTTTTGTATAATTTATTTTTATTGAACTTATTTATTAAATTTATCATCATATTAAATAATTTTACCATTATCTCAGTGAACTTTATGATTATTTTACATTATTATTTATAATCCTATTATTGCGGTTTTATTGTTTGATATATTTATGATTTATTTTGAGTTTATTATTGAACTAAATTGGGCTATTATTTCATTGAGAAATTCATTTTTGAGCTTCAAGACTTTTATTTTGACGTTACTATGGACAGATTTCTATTCATCCTAAGGCCGTGTACGCAGGAAGAGATAATGTTTTGCATTACTAGGGTTTTATTACGGGGTATCAATGCGAAAGCATAAATATATATAGGGCTTTATTATGGACTCATAATGAATCCGAAAACATGAATATATATATATATGGTTTAATACTCATGATTAGTGCGAAAAGACGAATATATTTAGGGTTTTATTATGACTCATCATCAGTACGAAAAAATGAATATGAGTTTTTATTGAGACTCATGATCAATGCTAAAACTTAAACGTGTGGAGTTTCACAAATCAAAATATTTACATGGAGAATTTCTCTAATTTGGTTAATCAAGATCACTACTGACTGAAGTGAAATAATAGTGATTATGTTCTTAAGGATTTAACTGATATTGCTTTCGCTCTCGAATCAGATCCAAGACTTGATCTTTACCCACTACAAGAAATTTTGCTAATAGCCGCGCTAACTTTCGTTGCGAAAAAGTGAAATTTTTGTTGCTAAAACTTTTGGCAACGAAATATTTTCGTTGCCAGCTTCGTGGCGCTATCCACGTTGCTAAAAGTTCATGGCAACGAAAAATGAGATTTCGTTGCGTATATGTATATTATAGACAACATTATTAGATCGTTGCAAAAACATATACTATACGCAACAATTATAATCGTGCTAAAAGACATATGCATTTCGTTGCATAAAATGATATTTCGTTGCCAATAATTACTTATTACGATCAATATTTATTATGATTGGCAACGAAAAATATTGTTGCAAAATTATTAGGTTTCGCAACAAAAAGATGTTGCGAGGTGCTAGATTCCGCAACAAAAATATTTTGTTGAAAAATATTTAGTTTTTACAATGAAATAGTTCGTTGCCAAATGTCATTTTATGCAATAAATTATTTTGTGCCTAAAAATCCTCAATCTTATCAAATCTCAAGGTTTATACAAAAAAAAATGGCATATTTTCTTTTATCTACAAATTATACCAATATCAACAACAATGATTTAAATTGTGGTATTCTAAATATCCAAGAAATCATTTAAGTATTAACAAATCATCTTAATTAAAAAAACATCAAACGGTAACATATAAAAAAAACATCAAACGGCAACATATTAAACAAAACATCAAATGGTAACATAGATACCATGTCTTAAGAACAAAATAAATGAAAATTCTTAATAATAACAAAAGAAACATGCCACACTATAACTACGATCAGTTCATCTAAAATATTCTAAAATATAATAGTACGAACAAAATAAACAACTAAATTCCCGCAAAGCTAGTCCTCGAGTTGATCCTCGAACACTTTTGTGGGTGTTAAGACTCTGTATAGACAAAGAATCAGAAAACATACAAGTTACGTAAGTATACAAGGGCTTATGCTAAATTTAAAATCAATTATAATTAACACCGGTACCACTAGTAGGAGTTTGTGGAGTGGTGACATTAGGCTGGGACGAAGATGATGATCCTTGAGGAATTGATGTTGCACTTTGTGAAAGAGATGGAAGTGGAGTCTTGCTCGATGATAAAGTGGTCCGACTACGAATTGTATTAACCATTTCTCCAATCCTTGGAACTAAAGAAAACATATAAGATAAAAAATACATAAACTAGCAGAAAGAAATCAATATGGAGAAAAAACTACACAACAATCTAAACTAGTTTTTCTTAATCCCATAAAATTAAAAGTCTGTTTTTTTAGTGTTCTTTGTACTTTTCATGTAACTCTGTTTTTGAAGTAAAAATTCAGCTAACTTATGCATGAGCAAATCAAGAACAGGAGATCGGAGAATCGAAAAAAGTTTTCCATCTTTTCTTTCCTAAATCACTCGTATAAGTCCTTTGTTTACCAACAAACACATCTTATTTCACAAATCAAGAACTTAGTTTTGAACTAATTTCTGGATTTCCGAATTTAATATAATACATTGAGTAGGGAACAAACAAATAAAAATCAACAAAAAACAAGATAAAATAATGTACAAAAGAACATTTAAATATGCTGGTCATTGAATTACTAGAACACGTATACACATCAAGAACTAATTTCCGAAATTAACACAATGCATCAAGTCAAAAGTAAACAAACAAATAAAAAAATCAAGAAAAAAATAGTATAAAACAATGTACCACAGGTCCACAAGAATATTAAAATAATTACCTGTAGTGAAGTATTGGAACAAGTTTAGTTCTTCAAACTACAAATCTTCTACTCTTTGCCCTGTAATTATAAGAAAATATACATTTAGAGTGATAAAATATAAAAAGAAATAAAATATACCCCTACTTTGGAAGTATCATATGCAATTGAGTGAATAGATACAAATAAACACTTAGGAGTAACACACCAAATATATCGTATATTTTCCCGTTATCTTTGGTTAATAATCGTGTCTTTTATTTGTCTAAGTAAATCACCTATATGAAATTAAATATAATAAATTTACATATGTTTGTAACTAAAAGCGTCCTAAAACAAGTAAGAATAATAATTCAATTTTCGTCCTAGGCAAATGACAATAAGCTACAAAACTCATTTTTTGTTGCCAAACCATCACAAATAGCAACGAAATTAATTTTGTAGCTTACAAAATCGTTGCGGATTGTAGGCAAATGACATTAAGCTACAAAACTCATTTTTTGTTGCCAAAACATCACAAATAGCAACATAATTAATTTTGTGGCTTAAAAAATCGTTGCGGATTGTAGGCAAATGACATTAAGCTACAAAACTCATTTTTTGTTGCCAAAACATCACAAATAGCAACGAAATTAATTTTGTAGCTAAAAAAATCGTTGCGGATTTTATCTTTTCTTGTAGTGACCTTTTTCTTAAATTCTTGGATAACTTTTATTCTTCTTTGATAAAATCTTTGTACGAGATTGCAACATAAAGCTAAGCGTCCGCTAGGGCGTTCGCTTCCAGACCAGATCAAACTATATATATATATATATATATATATATATATATATATCCAATATAAATGAATAAATAATAAAATTATTTCGTCATATGTGAAAAGACTTTCATACCCATCATTATTATAGTAATTGAATTTATTATATAAAAGAATTTTAAGAATAATAGGAATCCATGTAATAGTACACTATGTATAGCAAAAATAATCTCTATAAAAAAGAGACATTTGAGCAGTAGACACTAATTAATAATTAATAAATAAATAATACTCTTGATTTTTCCTAGACAAAACCCACGCCTACTAACTAATCAATAATTAATAATTAACTAAATTATATTCTTACCCAAAGCCATGCATAGAGAATTGCAACATGAATTACTATTGATTTATGATAATATAAAATTGTATAAAATCTAATTGCTTGTAATTATGAGCATAATATTATTATTGACATATTTATATAATATATAAAATATAGATATAGTAGAAAATTATTTAGTAGTACAACTTTCGTTACATTAATAAGACTTTATATAGTAGAATAAATTTTCTAACAGGACATTAACCTAAAGAAGACATTTTAATTACTTCGGACTCCTATTTCTTAGTATCCATGTTCGACTAAAAACTCTTGCAATTTACATGTAGTATAGTAACAAATTATTTCGACTCTTGACTTGTAGTGGTCAAGTTCATTATACAATAATTTTACTAACATTTGGAACAATTACTATCATCATTTTAGAACTCATACATTTTATGAATTCATCATTTAAAATAACAATTCAGTAATTTCTCATAAGATTTTTTGGTTTCAACAAATTGGAGTATACATATCTATACTACTATAAAAGTATGGATGTTGGAAAGTGTTTCTCCTCATTGTGAATGTACTATTTTACCCCTATCTATACTACTATAAAAGTTTAGTTAATTAGTATGCATATGTAACTCCTTCACAATAAATACTAATTAAATATAATATTTTATTAATTAAGTAATAATTTTTCATGTCCAATATTCAACACTCATTAAAAAGTTTAAATATGATATTAACTTTTCAACTTCTCACTAATATTTATCCATTTTATAAAAACACATTATGTATATCACTAATTCCTAATATATATATATATATATATATGGATGTTGGAAAGTGTTTCTCCTCATTGTGAATGTACTATTTTACCCCTATCTGTACTACTATAAAAGTTTAGTTAATTAGTATGCATATGTAACTCCTTCACAATTAATACTAATTAAATATAATATTTAATTAATTAAGTAATAATTTTTCATATTCAAAATTCAACACTCATTAAAAAGTATAAATATGATATTAACTTTTCAAATTCTCACTAATATTTATCCATTTTATAAAAACACATTATGTATATCACTAATCCCTAATATATATATACATAAAAGAGAAAAAACTAAGTTAAAAAATCCCAAATTTATGAACACATAAGCAATTTAATTTAAATATAGGATTATGACATATCCAATTTATATAAAACAAATTCAATTTAATATTCTTTTATGAGATAAAAAACTACAAACATATAAGAAAATTTAATAATTTATTATTTAAATTGCAAAAATAAAAACAATGGATAATAAGGAAGAAATTTATTAAAACTTAAAACTAATAGATAATCTATATATAATAAAATATAATTTTTGATATAGTCCAAATATGCGAACATGTGGATGGCATTATTAAACTCAATTTTACTACATTAATAATTTTAATTATATATCTTTTATCTAATTTTGCAAAATAGAATTACTAAGTGTGAACTAAAATATTTAGAATTTAAAATTCTACGATAAAGTAGTTACCAATATAATTTACATTCAAATAAAACTTTGGCTTTTCTATATATATTTCTTTATAGATGATGTTCATTGATCATTTTATTTCTTATTTAATTGTTCAATCATTTATTGTTATTTCTTGAACTAAGTTTATTTTGTGATGATATTTTTAAATAAATAAATTAAATTATAATATATGTGATTATTTGTTTTGTACATTTGTATTACATCCTTGATTTGGGTTCCACAAGTATATGCTAATAATTAATGTCTAAGTAAAATGAAAAAAATTAATTATATTACTCATGAAATAATAAAGATTACTTACTTATTCATTTAGTTAGTTTTAATTTATATAAGTAGAAGTTTTACAAATTTTATTTGATTTAGGAACCAAAGTTATACAAACATGAGACTTTAGGAACCAAAGTAAAAAAACTAGCTAATTCAGTAAAAATTACCGAAAAGGACTGAAGTAAGATAAAGTATAATTTTGACAACTGTAAGCTGACAAATTACTTTAGGAATGTAAGTGAGATAATTTGGTACTTTTGGGATTATTCATAAGTACTTATATAGGAGATTGAAAAAGTAGAGTTAAAAAAATGTGAATTAGGATGAGAACAGTTTGTGTTAAGTTTATTTATAATTTTTTGATCCAAAATTTTAAAAATTTGAATAAAAAACCATAAACAAACAAGGCCAAAAGGCTTCAAGCAACATGTTATATTGTTATTATTTAAAATAGCATTAGATATCATTAGTTAGATAGAAATAAATGATTTTTCATTCCAATTTAATACTTATATATACATTACTTTTTGAACATTTATATTTTGTATATTTTGATTAGAAAAATGACTGCTAAGTTGATGTCCTTATTTTTTAAATAATAAATTATAAAGTAAAAACTAATTATCTATGTTATTGAATAAATTAAATAAAAAAAAGTTAATTAAATTATGAATATAGATTACACATTTTTCCACATTTTAGTATTATATATAGTTTTGCATTAAAATCAAGTTAGATATTCCATCAAAATAGTAAAATTTAATCATTATCTTATTACTAGCATGTTTGTTTACTTATATATATATATATATGTTATATTACTATATTATAAAAAAATTTAATTCAAAAATAAAAATAAATACAATGGACCACGCGCATTTGCGCGTGCATTTTGCTAGTAGTACAAAAATTAACAACCATGTAAACAATAATTAGGGATAAATGAGTTGGGCGCCGCATAACCTACGACAAACTCCTAAACCGCCGCTGCCTATGGCCAAACTGCCGCCGCCGCCAACCACCATGCCGGCCATTCCACAGGTGGCGCTGCCCTCACTGCCTAGTACTATGCCTTCTTTTCCGTTTCTCTCACCGCCACCATCAAAGTAGAGTCATTTGGTTGAGAATTCTGCTTCATTACATTGCTGCCTTTTTTGAATATATGATTTTTCGTGTTTGTACTCCATCATTATGTTTGATTCAGTTTGTAAGCTTACAGAGTCGTTTAGATGAGATGAGAATTTCGTTTCGTTCATGTATTTCTATTTTTCGTGTCTGTATTTCATTGTTGTGGTGTAATGATTTGATTCAGTTTATGGGGTTTGGATTTTTACCAGATGATCACTTATATATTCCATTGTTATGCTATCTTGAAATAACTTTGGTTCAAAGTATCGACCATATTATTCATTGGTATGTGATAAAATACAGAATAACACTTATCTTGATGCTTTAAATATTGGTTTCCCACATCGAAAAACTATTACATTGCTCAACATTGAAATGGATTTAGTGAACGTAATCCTGACATATCTGATTTATTTATTACATTAGAACATAACGGTATTACATAAGATTAAATGCACAACATGTATGTCCTCTTTAGGAGGAGCAAATGATATAGAGTTTATCCGTCCTCTAAGAACTTCTGATGGACACATTATTTATTGCTTAGGCTGAGACTATATGAAAGCCAATGGCGTCCAAGTACCAACTGCTCCTTCCTTTGAAACCAACAATCTTTCCTCCTTCCATTGCAAAGGAGAAAGGGGTTCCTTTTTCAACTCCAAACGGTCCAAATGTTTTCTTGTTGGTCTTAAACATAAGTGATCGGACAACATGTGTAGCAAGATCCGGCAGAAGAGCATAGTGGCCTGTCACGCCCGTCAAGAACTCGCCCGGTTCCATCTTGATCTAAAGTTTCAAATATTTAATATTTGAAAATTTAGTTGCATAAGTTGCACAATATACTACAATACTACACAAATTTATATTGAGATTCTAAAACACTAAATAAATTTTCTAACATGAAGATAATAAATAAAATCATTCACCTTAGCAGTTTTACTACCAGCATATTCGCCCTTGTTCGTTCCATGTTTCTCTCCTACAACTATCGAACAATTCTTTTCATAAGTTACTTGTATCGTGTCGATGCAAACACCATATATGAGCGAGATTTCCCTCACTTCATCTTAGATCCCGTCATCCCAGGCACCGCCACCAGGACTCCCCCATGGCACAACACCGATTGTTTTTTGATCTTTGTGGCATCCCTATAAAATCACACCAAAATTGTAAATAATATATTGTTAGAATAAAACAAGAAATCACTGCGTACTAACGAAATAGTTACGTTGTGTACCATATAAACCATGATGAATTGCAAGAGATTGATATCAAATGTACAATCAACAATCATACAGTTATGTACTATATATACGAGTACAAGAAAGTTCATTGCCTTTTTACAAAGGTATCTAATTCTTTCAAAGAAAATAAAGTTGGGTTTTCAGTATCTACCAAAAACTACTTTGAATCTTGTGCTTAAATGATAAGGCCGTATCTATTGTATCTTTTGTTGTTACACAAAAACGTCCTTACATGGATCTCTCACATTGTGCAGTTTATTGTAATAAGATATGTATGGAAGTGCGCATAAGCAATTTATCAATGAGGATATTTAAAAAAATATTAGAACACGACACGACCCAATACCGCTATGATATATATATATATATTATACATAAATATATGTTTATTATTACGCTAAAATATATAAATCAGACTTTTCATTTCAATTTCAATATAATTGGTTAAAAAATAAAATATAAGAATGATTGTACATTATAAAATTTGTATTTGATTTGCAAAGTTATACATGTTTGAAAGAAAAATAAATATTTGATTTTTCAAAATCACAAATAAGCGAAATAACATCAAGTGTTATAATATATAAATAATAGACACATTTTCCCGTCAGTACAGTGGTCAAATTGTATTTTTTTATCTTATTTAAGCGGACAAATTTAATTTCCAGCACACAGCGTCGGAGAGCGCTAAAGAGTATTGTGCTCGATGGGGTGTCAGACACGTCACCTTGCGATGTTTTGGAGTGTTTATATATACAGGGAGACCAGACCATTTACACAAGGCATGTTTTAATTACCTTTCTTGTTGCATCTGATTCCATGTACAAAACTTTTGCTTTCAAACTAAGGTGTCGAATTCCATAACATATTTTGAATCTCCTTTCTTGGCGTATTATCTGATTCGATCCGCAAAACTTTCGGTTTCTATTAGGGATAATTGCAAACACCCCTAACTAATGGCGTTCTAATTATAAGATAACTTTATGGATTAAAATATTAATATAAACATAAAAAAAAATTATTCTTTGGCATAACCAGCAGCTGCACATTATTCTTATATATAACAATATAGATGATTTCCATTCTGATCTTAATCCATCATTAAGGATCAGACTGTAATTGACAGATGAAGTAGTCAGCTAGAAGGACACATTGAAAAATCACAATCATCTCAAATAAATGGAAGAGAAAACCATTCATGTATCAAATCTGCATCAAATTTATTTATTGAAAATAATTGTCATAAATACAAAAACAAATTAATGCAGACCTCAAAATTTTCCATTTCACATGTCTTAGTAACTGGAAAAATAACTAAGACGAAGAATTCACAACACTTACTATATACACCAAGTAAAGGGCTGAGTGCTGGCTACACCAAATTCTTGTGGCTACATGAAGATGTATTTCTAGATTATTAACTATATACCCTTTTTACTATAAATCGTAAAGATCAGGTTTATGTTTCAACGCTTGTAAAACACAATATCACGGCTACAATTGACCTTTAGAGCTTCTTCCAAACTTTGTACTCGATCAAAATCAACTTTGAAGGTCACCATTGTGACATTATCCTTTCCAGTATCATAATCCTGCTTTATATCCTCAACTTGAAATGATTGAAGCTGCAAGTCAACACTCATTTGTTGAATATAAGGGAAAAAAAATATGTATTCCTAAATGAAATTGCAAAAAGAACTCCATAAGTTTCTATTCATAAATTTTTGATAATTCAAGAGGTCACATATACAACGAAATTCAAACACCAGAAAACGCAAGGAAATGGCAGTTTATTGAAGGAAAGCTAGGTTCAAGAACCACTGAGAAGTAGATGGATAATATTAAATTTTTCGACTTTCTTGTTTATGTTTTAATGCAACAAATGAAACTTCATTTTACTAAATCATTTAATCAACGATGTGATAGAAGCGTTTGAAACTACTTTGTAAATAATAGAAAATGAAAAACATCAGGCACAAAGTTAATATTGAATATCACCCATATGAAAACTAGTCAAAAAAAAGATGTTTCCGTAGTTAGAATGAGTGTAGTCAAGTTAAATGCTTCCATTTATCTTTTAAACTACTACATATCCCAGTCTTATATATATATATATACCAGAAGTTGAATAATTGACACATAGCTCACTAGCTTTGAATCTGATCTTACTTGATGGTAGAGAACTCCCAACAGATCAAACGGGACCTCCAATCCCGTAGGAACCTACAACAAAAAACATAAGCTTGGTTTTATATTCACAAGTAACTTTCACTAAACATAAATGAAAGACAAAATAGAATGGAAAATTTCAAGCAAATAATTACTTTGGATTTTACAACACAAGTAGGAGCGTTTCTCAAACACTCTGCAGCTACCCCTCCATAAGCTCTTACTAATCCACCAGTCCCAAGTTTGATTCCTCCAAAATACCTTCATCACGACGATATAAACATTATATCAAATGGAACGAGGTTGATATAAAATATTAAACTCAAATGATAAAGAGTAAAGAAGCCTATTTGGTAGTAGAAATACGAAACGTATAATTAACTAATTAACTTTCTACCTGATAACAACAACCATAACTCTGTCTATCCCTGAAGAGACTATAGCGGAATGTATTGGCTTCCCAGCTGTACCTGATGGTTCACCGTCATCATTACTCCGATATTGATCACCGATCTACAATCAAATGAACATGAGCTTCGAAAACAATGCCCAATTAAAGCAAAGGTTTAAGATATGAATCTATTATTCCAACCATTCACCACATTGACTAGTGAAAACTAAACTTTCATTTCCAATTATTACAGTAAAATATGTAACGCATTATGATGCGAGGTATATATATAAAATACCTTGTAAGCCCAGCAATTATGAGTGGCACGGGGATCACGAACCTAAATAATAATAAAAAGAAAAAGAATTAAATTAGGAAATGGAAATTTTATCAGGGTTGGGGGAATAAAATAAGATGATGGGGTGGATTGGGGGTACCTGGGAAAGGAAGGCGAAGGCAGAGGGTTCATCGGAGATGGTTTGGGCAATAGCGATGAATCTGCTTTTCTTGATAACTTTCTCGAATGTTACTCTCTCTGCTGAGAGCGTCTTGAATGCACCGCCACCATCGCCGCCACCTGGGGAAGAAGACGGAGGAGGAGGAATAGAAGTGGCGGCCATTGTTGATACAGTCCTGTTGTGGCGCAAAAACGTGAAGAAGGACGAATTGAGATGATGAATTTTGTGGGGGTTGAATTTCAGTGTGGGTATTGATGATAAAGAATAATACGGTACCGCCGGCATTGGGCTGGTTTTGGATTTTATACACTCCAAAGAAAGAATGAAGAGTATAAGTGCTTTTATATTCACCAATATTATTTTTTTACATGTTACAATTAAGGATTTATATGAAACAACTCGAAATTGCTAAAAATTCTCTTTTAATAAAATGGCCATAATACATTTTTTGGTTATCTATTTTAAAAAGATTGCATTTTTCAACTTTATGAATATGTTAATGTGACCTAAAAATAGAAATATTTTCTTCTATTTTTTACATAAATTAGATATTATACATTAACACAATATTCCAAACACACACTCTTCAATAACACCAGGTGATTAGCCTACTTTTTATATTGATTTTTTTAGCAATTTCACTCTAATTTTTTTAATTTTCAATATTGTGACTGCCCTTTTCATGTTTGCTCGTCTATACTCGGTATATTTGTTCATTTTTTTTCCTATATAATTTATTTACCGATAAAAAAAGAGAGGATAAACTTTTGTAATCCTTTGCTTTTATTGAAGAATATAAAAAACAATAAAGGTGTGTTCATTTTATATTATGAATTTTATAATTCATTACAATTTCTTGAACGCTGTCATGTGATCAATATTTTAGTATTTCCATATTGCATCATATTTTAATTCAGAGCAGTAATGCATAAATATTCTTTGATGATATCAATTCAAATCATTATAATTTTTTTTATCTATATTAGTGAAAACTTGTCTTTTTGCACATGATACATGTATGCACGGGTTTGAAACAAACTTTTGCCATGTAATAAAAAATTCGAATCCCTTTTATTTCACTTCTTTAACTAATTATATATCTACTTCACATTACCTTGTAAACTATATATAGATATAAGACAAAAATAGTTGATACCAGATACGTCGCTTTGGCCGAGTGGTTAAGGCGTGTGCCTGCTAAGTACATGGGGTTTCCCCGCGAGAGTTCGAATCTCTCAGGCGACGATTTCTCTTTTCTTTTTTATTAATAATAAATAATAATAATAATAATAATAATAGCCTTTTCTTAAATTTAAGGTTAGTGTCATCTATTATTAGCTAGGATGGTTTTACAATATTGGACCCATTATTTAGTTAGACTACAATTTTGTGAATTTCAGAAGCTATTTAATCTGTTCAAATTTTTTATTGAGACCTCTTAATTAATCAAACATAACATAACTATGTTCTGATGTGATTTGACAATTGCTATACCATATTCATTACTAAATTATTAAGTACAAAGAAAGAAATTAACTAATCAGAATTTAGATTTCTACTCAAATGAGCATGAAAACAATGAGCATGCATCAATATTTTGCATGGTCATCCACTGATAAACATTTTGCTGTATTTAATTTTCACTTGGTCACAATATACTCTTTCATGATTAAATTTCAGCATGATTCAAATAGTTTTTCATTATTTAGTTTTAGCATGAAAGAAATATTTTGTCATAATTAACCATGGTATATATGGTGGGAAATATTTTTTCCATCCTTTTATGTTAGCTTAGTAACAAGTATTATTTCTCACTATTTTAAGTTATGATGTCAAATATTCATTGTTTATTTGTTGCATGATGACGACAAATATTTTCCATTATTTAATTTCGGCAAGATGACAAATATTTTGGCATATGGTGAGAAATATTTTTCCATCTTTTACTGTTAACATATTTTTCTCATCTTTTTAATTTCAGCATTATATCAAATATCTATTAATTATCTAATTTTAACATAGTGACAAATATTTACTCACTCAATAATCCTTCTACGTGCGTAATATTGTATGTTTGTAATAGGCTAATTTCGCCGTCTACACACTTGAGTGAAATCTCGCACTGGAAATCGAGTTTGAAAATTTTATGAGATGATTCACTCGAACAATGCCTAGCATTTATGCATAACTGAAATTAGTCACGTAAATATACCAAGATATTTAAATGTAGTAATCTAATCCACCTTGGTTTTTTCTTTGTGCTTGGATTCAAATAGTATGTAGATCCAGAAGGGTTTCTTTAGCACTCCCAGTGTTGTGCATCTAAGTGTTGTATTAACACCTTGAACGTTTTTTTCGAGTAAATGTCGTGCTAGCAACTATCTATAACGAACAGGGGCGGGCTTATGTGAATGTGGGTGATGGAATATCTTATTCTTCGAACTTAGAAGAATTAAAGATATACAAACTAAAGAAAACATTTGCAAAGGATTTCTGGAGATACTATTTTTCTCTCTTGAGTTGATGTTGTGTGAAAAAGATTAAATGAAGAATAAGATATTTCATTACTCACATACAACTAAGACTTCGTTCATTGTAAATAGTTGCTAGTACGATACCTACAATTGAGGAAAACGTTTAAAGTGTGAATACAACGCTTAAAGGCACGATATATGGCGTGACAGAGACCTTAATTCTTGGATCAATATTGGATTTAATTTGAACCCAACATTAAGGGAAAGACAAGGTGGATTAAATTGCTATATTTAATCATTTCGATATGTTTAGATGATTAATTTCAATTATGCATAAGTGCTAGGTATTAATCGGATGAATTTTCTTATAAAATTTTAAAACTCTTTTCTCGACGAGCTAAGGATTTTGTCCAATTTCACATAAATATGGACAATGAAATTAATTCATTTGAACTTTTAGAGTTTTTCACTTTTGTAAATAAATTTCTTTTTGCATTTTTTTAAACTGAACTAAACGGATTTTACATATTTTTTTAAAATTTTGGTATATTCTGTCGGAATTTCTTTAGGAAGAGTTTAAACTAATTTGTTTTTGCATTTTTCATTTCACCTCCGCGATGAAATATTTCTGTAAAACATACTAATATATAAAAAATTATAAACTCAATGGAAATAAGATACACAAATGCACAAAAAAAAAAAAAATCAAGTACAAAAATATAATAACCCGAAAAATTCAAAAGGATTAACATCATTACCCTTACAAATATAAATATTTTACTTTGTATTTTTCTGTGACAGAGAAAATATTTATGGAGAATGGAAGGGGTGATGTCTCTACCGTCACTGTAAATAATATTTGTGTATATTAGTGTATCAATTTTAAATTAATGGAAACAGACATTTTCAGAACTATGTACGTAGTGAAAAAGACTATATATTTGTTGCATGTATAACAAACAAAGAAAATTTCATGTATATTATTCTCTTGTGGTTCACTTTTTCTGTTGCTTTTTTCCAACGTAACCATGCAGACGATGCTGATGATCCACATGAAGAAGATATATAAATACACCATTAGGGTTTGCCTATCTAGGGTTTTTTTTTCATATCTCGAATATATATATATATATATATATATATTATTATATATATATATATAAGATCTTATCCCCTAATATATTGTTTTGAGCAAAAATAAACTTTTATATCTGAGTATAACCTAAAATTGAATTTTGGAACAATTACGAATTAAAAGAAAGTTGATATCATTTTGTCTATACATATAAACCGCATCTTAATTAGTTTCCTTTGCATTTTTTCGACCCAAGATGGACTTCACAATCACCCTCTTAAAAATGCGACTTTTTCGTTGCACCAGCTGACATGGACAACAAAATAAACAATCGATTAGTGTTCGAGATACTAAATTTTAAATGTCTCTCATCGCTATCAACTTAAACTATGTAGGTGATGCATAATCATAAATAAAATGTTTTGAATTCAAAATAAAAAAATTGTCATAGATATATAAAATTGCCATGCCTTCTTTTGTTCTAGTCTTCCTTGAAAGAAATAGAAACTACATACTTGTTTCAGATTTTTCTAGTTGAAAGGTATAAAAGTCATCTCATTCATCCTTGAAGGGTCAATTCTGATGAACTATATGACCTTTAATTAACCTATAACACTTCATTTGGCTGACAAATTGCAATCCTTGACCAATATATTTTATTGATTATTAGTGGATAAAAGTCCAAGTTTTAAAACATCAATTAAGGATTTTAGATGATTGTAATTATTTTAGCTGATTGTAATTGTTTTAAAATATTGATAATTTGATCTTACTAATTCAGAATGAACTATAGTATATAAAGGCAATTTGTTTGAGATTTTCTATTTTATTATGTTGAATTTTACGTGACTTGATGATGATATGACATCAAAGTTGGCTATTGTACAATGCTAAATTATTAATATTTTGGCTTATTATTGCGTGTGTATAATTTTTTACATAGTTGATGAGTAACAAATACCAGGAGCTAATTGCATTTTCCGTCCGATATCTTTATCACTTTTGAAATTTTGTGGGTTTTTTTTTTTTTTGTAAAGTCATCCTTACCTAAAAAAATTAACATTTTAGTCCAATTTTGACTGAATCCGATCGACTTGACCTAAATTTGACATGTTACATAAATAAAGCTTTGAAAATTTCAGCCCCCAACACAATTTTATTTTAACTTTTGGTAACCTAATCTAGTTGCTTTTTCCTATAAATCCCATCAAACATTCATCTCACCATCCATTTCTCTCCTCTTAGAGCCTGCATTATATCTCTCTTCACTGAGATGACCTCCATTTTTAACTGATTTATTTCTTCTTGATTTTTCAATTTCTTCTTTTCATCATCAATCCAAAAATGGGTGTAAAAGGATTTGTTGAAGGTGGCATTGCATCGATCATCGCCGGCTGCAGCACCCACCCCCTCGATCTCATCAAGGTCCGTATGCAACTCCAGGGCGAGGCCACGGCGGCGACGCCGCCGCCGCCGCCTAACCTCCGCCCTGCCCTTACCCAAAACATCCACACTATACCCCCACGTGTCGGCCCCGTTTCAGTCGGACTCAAGATCATCCAACAAGACGGCGCCGCCGCCCTCTTCTCCGGCGTCTCCGCCACCGTCCTCCGTCAAACCCTCTACTCCACTACCCGCATGGGCCTCTACGACATCCTCAAAACCAAATGGACCGACCCCACTACCAACAACATGCCTCTACCATCAAAAATACTCGCCGGACTCATCGCCGGCGGAGTCGGTGCCGCCGTCGGCAACCCCGCCGACGTCGCCATGGTCCGTATGCAGGCCGACGGCCGCTTGCCGATCTCCCAGCGCCGCAACTACAAGAGCGTGATCGACGCCATTACCCAAATGACCAAAAACGAGGGGATCACTAGCCTGTGGCGCGGCTCATCCCTTACGGTGCACCGCGCCATGCTCGTCACGGCGTCGCAATTAGCGTCGTACGATCAGTTCAAGGAGATGATCCTAGAGAAGGGTTTGATGAAGGACGGGGTGGGTACCCACGTGACGGCCAGTTTTGCGGCGGGGTTTGTGGCGGCGGTGGCGTCGAATCCGGTGGACGTGATCAAGACGCGCGTGATGAATATGAAGGTGGAGCCCGGGAAAACGGCGGCGTATAGCGGCGCCGTTGACTGTGCGGTGAAGACCGTTAAGGCGGAGGGATTGATGGCGCTTTACAAAGGATTTATTCCGACTATTTCTCGGCAGGGGCCGTTTACTATTGTGTTATTTGTTACGTTAGAACAGGTCCGAAAATTGCTCAAGGATTTTTGACATTTTTTATAGATGATGATGATGATGATGAAGATATTTGAAAAAATTAATTAGTTTGAATGATTTGTTGGGAAATCTTTTAATATTTATATAAATGCTGTTATTTCTTGTTCTTATAGAGTTATGTGTATAAGTATTAAATAATGAATTTATGAAGTTAATTACTGTATAATTTAGTTTTAGATTTAGAATCTACTTGATAATTTTACGTTGTATCGGGTTAATCTAAAATGTATACTGAATATAACATTAAATTTGTTGAACTTGATATGATATAATTAGCCCCGATTAATTTAGTCTTAGGAATATGAAGTGATTAGAAATTTAGGCACAAAAAACTGGGTGATGTCTTGCTTTGAGTATTGAAATTACTAATTAAGTTTGATCTCTAAGGTTTCTTTTTTATATTCTATACTATTTATACTATTAAATAAAATGGGAGGGGTATAGAGTAAAAGTTTTTATTTCACTTATTAAATGACAAATGTTTCAAATAATTTATCTTTTTCGTCTAACATTTCGCTTTCTTCTTTATTTCTCTCATTCTTATTTTTACCTCTCTTTTATGTTTTATCTATTTGATTTTTAATTCAAAAAAATTAATACCAAATTAATTTAACTATAAGAATTTTCATTCACAACGAGTGTGCGCAATTAGCACTAAATCAAAATTAGGATCCCTTCTTAAACGCGATTTGCTAAAAGTTGTAATTAATTGTGATCATTGTCACAAACACAATGTGTTGTGATGAATAATTGTGTCTCACTAGTGTGCTCTAGTACTATTTTTCTTTCGAAACATTGCAACTTGAGAGACCGATTTTCTAAAATTCTAAGTTGTGATATCCAACATAGTCTATATTTTTGTTTATTATATCTTATACGTAATCATCACCACATAAATAATATAATTTATATAGCTATAAATGATCATATTTGACCCTTCTAGAGGGTTATTTAACTAAAGTCAAGTATATTTAAATATAAACAATTAGGATTATAGTGAGGTCAAGAGGTTCATACATTATGCAAATTTTAGGGCTGTCAATGAATTTAAATTAGTTCAAAATTCATAAGTTCTAGTTCGTAATTTTCAAGCCGGGCTTAGTACAGTTCGAGTCTAAATTAAATATTGGTTACGATATGCCTAAATAGTTCTAATCTATCACATTCCTAGGAACAAGTGTTGACTAAGTAATAGTAAAACCATCACAAGGAATTTATAGTTGATTGAGAAATATTTCTACTATATTAAAATAATGAGAAATTTTATGTGCTTTTTAATGTTGTTATTGTCTACTATTATTCTAATAAAATAATGTATTATATATTAGTTAATCAATTAATTATAGAATTGAACTTTATACTAATTGAAACTGACTGTAGAGTGATTATAAATTAAGGAACAAACTGTTACGTGATGCTCTACATTTTGGTTGCTTTGAGTCTTAAAACTACTCTTTCAATTTTAACAGAATAGTTCTTACGTATTGTTTGATCTTTGATATGAGAGTTCTTTTCTTAAAAAAAAAAAAAGACGATACTATCCTCAAATTGAATGAATATATAATCAATTAACCATACTTTACTAAATTAGAATGATTAAAATAATTTTGATCATCATATCTTTATGTTTAATAATATATTTTTTTTTATGACAAAGGAACCCGCAGCCGCTGCCGTTAGGTGCAAACCACACAAGAGAGGTAAACCAGCCTAGGTTGCCCATAGCTGACAGGTTCACAGTAGAGAAGGCAAATAGACATTTTCTCATGAGAATTTGAACTCGTGACCAAGGCCACAACATTCACATGCCCTTACTAACTCTACCAGGGGTTGCCGGCATGTTTTTTTTTTGGATGACGAGGGAAACCCGCAGCCGCCGGCATGTTTTTTTTTTGGATGACGAGGGAAACCCGCAGCCGCTACCCTTTCGGGTGCGCACTGGGTAAACCCCGCTCTTGTGCAATAGCCTGCAAACCACACAAGAGAGGTAAACCAGCCTAGGTTGCCCATAGCTGACAGGCTCATGGTAGAGAAGGCAAATAGGCATTCCCACAATGGGATTCGAACCCGTGACCTAAGCCACAAGTTCAAATGCCCTTACCAACTCTACCAGGGGTTGCCCCCGGTTGCCGGCATGTTTAATAATATATTACGAGGACTTTATGGTGATTGAGAAGTTTTGCTACTTTGCTAACAATAATAATTGAATCTTTTGACAAAAAATGAATAGTGGGTCCACACCCAAGCCTAGTAACAAACATATTGGACTTGGACCACGTGCCAAACACAATCTGCCAGTGACTTAATAATAGATTTTTGTACTTATTTTAGATTTTTTTATTTGAGATTAATCACACACTAAAAATGAGATTCCTATGATAAAACTTAGGTTTTATCAATATCATGGTAAAATCCGTACTAGGGATTATAGGCGCTTAAGTAAAAACTTTCGAGTTTGAGTTTTTGTGTATTTAAAAGTAAATTTTTTATGAGATGTTCTCTTAATCGCACTTAACAATACATTAGCACACATTAGGAATAAATATTATAAAGTAGAAAAATGTTTAAATTTTTTAATACTTTCATATTCTGAATTTCATGAGAAAATAGTGAAAGAAACATATGTTTAGGATATCATTGAACTTAACTGTCGGCTGCCCACTAGATAAAACCTGTCTGGTTAGGCAATGGAATTAAATATTCTTCTCTTTATAAATTATTTATGTTATTAATTGATGGTGATGATATTGTTGTTTACCTGCAAAGTTAAGTTAAACTTTAGTTTATTTATTTAGAATAATTGTACTGAAGATTCTCAACGTCATATGGACCTCCACGAGCGTTGGCTTTAGTTCGACACTAGCCATGTGGTGGGATTCCAAACTCAGTCCATTGAATTTGTGTAACACTACATAAATGTATATTATATATATATATATATATACTCGGAAAGTTAGAAATGAAGATGGAAAAGATTATTGTGTGAAAATAAGCTAATTAAAAAAAACTTTGCATTCTTATTATTTTATGGGAAGTTTTTCATATTTTGAGTCATAACCATCTATGTATGTACTGTATCAAAAAATCTAGTTTTATCATATGAAGTGTTACACAATTGTTTCATATAGAATTCGAGCTGGTCCATGGTACCCAACTTGGTGGAATTGTGAATTGCTCAATTTGAAATTACAAGACACAATGATATTAAGATAAAAATTAATGATCGGATCATTTAAAAAGAAATTTTTGAAGGGAATCATCTTCATTGTGATATAATTTGACATCTTAATTTTTTTTATCGGGTTAAATGTAAATTTAGAATAGGGTGGGTTGGAATATGTAAGGAAATTATATGTCACACTTTGAATGTGTTTCGATATAACATACACCACGCGTCTGGAGCGAGACAACTCACATAAATCACTTTATGTATTCGTGCTAGACTATGTCACGTTTGAGTCCAACAGACCAGACCAGTATGACATACACAATACATTTGTGATGTGTGGGTGATTCATAAACTACCCCAAATTCATAATGAATTAGGCTACATCTAATTTAGTCACTCATAATAATATATGTAAACTCAGATACAAAATTTACATGGATACATAATTTCAAGCAACATAATTTACGTGCATATTGAGAAATTTAACATCACAACACAATAAATTAATAATTCTTCTTATTTTGTTTCTTAAATAATAAAAACAACACATATTTTCACCACAGCTGTTAAAGTATGCAATGTGTAGACTATATAGGGTGCATGCAGAAATTTTTTGCAGTTTATTGTAATGTATAACATATCAATTGGATCATGAACACAAATACCCAAAACACATTTTGAATTTTGTAACAATTATCATTAATTTAACTTACAAAAAATACTATAAATATCAAAATTATCAACCTTTCCCATGACACCATTGACTTTCTATATTCACACCTTCTAAACATAAAGAAGCCATGAGGGTTGGCTTTTTCTACACTTTTGTCTCATCAATTCTAGTTTCTAGCTCTTAAGATCTAAATATTCGGTCATAAATAGCTTACTGTATCGTTCATATAAGTAATCAAGCTCCAATATTCAACAAATAATTCTAATAGTAGTAATTGTTGTCTTTGTTATTCATGGCATCTTTACATAGCATCGAACGTACCTCCATGACAAATCGCGGGGTCTCTATGTCTTTCTCTTGCAGTGCATTCCCAAGCAATTGTTGCATTTGTGAAGCAAATGTGTCGTCTAAAACCTGGAAAAATCATTTTTACATATCGGTTAGATATATAAGTAATTTACCTATATGGAAAAGAACAAGAAAACATGTTATCAATGTAATGTAAGGTGGTTTTGAGGCATAATTTATTAGAGATAATTACATGCACATATCCTCCCTTATTCTGTATCACCAGGGGACGCGTTTTTGCAAATTACCAAGGTCCTCAACTAGAAGAAGTGACTCTCGTTGAACGAATTGATTATGGAAAAAAGCTTGAATTTCCAGTTTTGCTAAATCGTCGTTTTTTAACGCTAAAAGGTCTAAACAGGATTATACAAAGAGGGCTTTGCGCTCGAAAAACTTACTTTGGCTATTCCATCGTTGGACTAAATAGGCTTGCATTATAGTATGGCTATGTCTAGAGAGCAGATTTATACCAAAAACATAAGGGTGTGTTTGGATTGCGTGATTTGGAATAAGGGAGGGGATTTGGAACAAGGATTTGAAATTACACCTAAAATAGAGTCATTTGAAATCCACCACCGTATTTGTGGAGAAAATAGCACAAAATGAATGCCAAGGGATTTGAAATCCATCATAACATTAATTCATCCAAACTTCAATCCAAACACACCATAAGGGATTCATCTACATTAGTTTAGGCTTACCGTTACTGCAACTCGTGAGGCTTTATACCAGGCTTGGTTTTCTTTCCTGTCTTCTAAAAACTTGAGCATATCCTGCATAGAAGAATGTACCCCAATTAGAACCAATAATTAATAATGGAAAAAGATAAATAAAATCTAGTTTTTGTATAAAACATGTTTTGCACCTGGCCCATACGATCCCAGAAACCTCGACAAACTATTAGAAAAACTTGAGTATCGAGTATGGCGTGCAATTGATCAATAGTACTCGTCAGCAACTCCTTCAAAGGTTGCATCCTTCGCCTTAAATCGGATTCGATCAAATTCTCTTTTGTATCTTGAATGATCCTTTTTAGCTTTGTAATGTTTTGCAGTTTTGTCTACAAACAAATATTAACAAACACATCATCTAAGGGACAAGAAACGTAATAATGAAATCGAAGACAAAAAACCCAGTCTTCAGACATGAGATAATTTTGTGCTGCCTATGTGGTAGAATTAAGAATTACGTAATAGAAAGCATTTAAATTTCAGTATAGCAGCATATTGTTCGAATAAATCCGGAGAGGAAAACAAAATAGTTTGGTAAAGAGTGCATGTTTTAGTAAAATTTTGGCAGTCAATTGCCCTGAATGATTTAAGTAATCTCAGTTGAAATTTATTTTATTCATTTAGTAAAACATGAAATATTTCAGAAAGTGAATTTTAAATTACTTATTTAACATACTCACATTTTCAACAAGTTTATCTATGACTGCTTGAACGTAAGCTCGAAATTTCGATCTAATCATCACTGTCACTTCACTCAACCTCTCTCCCGGAACTATATTTCCAGTTTCGGGTATGGAAGAACCCCACAACTTCACGTGGGCTTCTATCTGTGGCCGAAGAATGTCAAGCATCCTTTTCATTGAATTTAGGAGTACTCCCAACTGATAAACCATTAAAGATAAAGAGTAAATTACTTGGACAAAAAAGTGAAAGAAATTGCAAGGACAAATTTATTTTATACCTCAGTCGAGACGTTGTAAGGGCTAACATTTCCCTTCGCGAATTTTTGGACATATTTGAGACCAAACTTCATAGGCATTGTGTTCTCTTTCAATGGAGATAAAACTTCAGCGTATTGTTTCTCCAAGCTTTCGACTACGGCCTTCTCGACATCTGATATGGCCTTTTAGAAACACAAAAAGAAATACACACGAGAAGGGAGTAAATAGGTGTAGTAATTGACTTATATAACCTATAAAAGAGAAAAATACGAAAGAGTAACACGAAAAAAATACGAAAAATAGGTGTTTTTTTCACAGGAGATGTAATTATAGAAGAGAAAAATACGAAAGAGTAACACGAAAGAAGTAAGAATATGCATACATGTTCCAAGGTAAATGTATATTCTGGCCATCGACTGATTATGACATCATATTCAGCAAGTGTCTCCTTTAACCTGTCGTAGATGTCGTCAATGAACGAAGTCGTGGAGTGCTGTGTTGGGACGCTGGGGGGCTTTGCCTGACATTACATAACTCCAGTAAGAATCAAATAACATATACATGTTTTAAGAGCTAGTCGAGGATTAGATCCTAATCTATAATAGTTCATGAATTACGAACTTCCCCTCATTTTCAGAACAAAAGAAATAGAACAAATATATATATATATATATTTCAATGTTTAAGCTTCTAAGTTTTATCAATGAGATATATTGTAATGCACATCCCACATCAGCTGAAATTGGAAAGAATAATCCATTTATAACCTTTGGTCAATGCAATAACGGGATATGTTTCTTTTGAGCAAGTTGTTTTTAGTGTCTGAAGGCACTTCAGACACTAAATTAACTGTCTAGTGACGTTCTAAGATTAAGCAAAAAGTATGGACATGTCATTGACAACGTCAGTGCTTGTGCGCATGTGTATGTATTTACATTTACATGTGGATCCATTTTAAACTAAGCAAGACTCCTCAAGATTACATATTCCACAGACAACTAGGGGTGTTCACGAGTCGAGCCGGCTCGAAAATAGCTCGACTCGAGCTCAAAAAATTCGAGCTCGAGCCGAGCTCGAGCCTAAAAATACATGTTCGCCAGCTCATGAGCCGGCTCGCGAACTGGAATGAAAAAATAATTTTTAATTAATATATATAAAAAATAAATATTTATTCACATATTTTTATATAATATGATATATTATAATATAATATATATATATATATAAAATAATAATATTTTTGACATTAATTATAACTATATTTAATTATATATGAATAAATATAAAATTAATAATATATATTTTTTAAAGAATTATTTTTTATAAAAAAAAATATATTTTTTTTTAAATTATTTTTTGAGCTCGAGCTCACTTTCCTGCAGCTCGTCGAGCTCGAGCTCGAAAATTGTGGCTGGAGCTCGACTCGTGAACACTCCTACAGACAACTGATCCGAACAACCAAGATATCGTGCAAGTACCCAATAAGATTGGGTTAATTACACCATTTATTTTGGCTCCATCCCCTTCTTATGATAAATTTTACATAATTTTTCTTGACGAGATTAGCAAATTCTACTTTCTCTAACAGGAGGCGAGGTTTATTTATAAGAGATCCAAAATAAGTGGGTGAGAGTGGAATGTAGTTAGTGTATTCACCTGTCAAGATTTATGATGATAGCAGGAACCCGTATTATTCATATATTATTCAATATAATTATTGTGAATTAAAACGAGAAAGCTGTACCTTGTCAAATTTGCAAACTTCAAGTAAACCGAGCCGCTTGTCTTGGATCCAGCGGGTGATATACACATGGAATAGCTGCTTTGCATCAACCCCATCTTTGATATCACTGCAAGAAAATGATCATATAGTGTATATATATATATATAACATGTCCGTCTGTTAAAAATATGTAAAGGGCTATTACTTATCAATTACCTAATGTTCCACAAAGAAAGATCCCTTTGAAAATCAGCTGTAGCTAATACAAGATCCACCACCGAAGGTATCGGTCCGGATGGAGGACATGAAAAAAGGAATGCCTTTAATCTACTGTAGAGCTCTGTGCTATATATGGAAGCCGAAAGGTTTGGCAGGTCTAAAAAGCTGCACAACAAGCCACAAGATAATAAAGAGTATTAAGAATTTATAATAGGCTTCAACTTGTATAGCAGCGGTATTTATAACTACGGGAAATTGCAATAAAGACATATGGACAAAAATAATGTGTATCAAATATTTGCAATTCCGAGTCTGTGAGTAAGGTTATGCATACAAAACTTGATGAGTATGGTAGAACTTTTAGTATATAGTATTAAAAATACTTTTATGATTTTTTTAGGGAAATTTCAGTTTGAAAAGGGTAGGAAAGCAAAAATGTGTAGGAAAGGAGAAGAAAAATAATATGGTTGGAGATAAAATGGGACAATGAAAGAATACTAAGCATTGACTACATGACGCAAAAAGAAAGGACAATACCGTGGCAAAAAAAAATTTGAGGTTAATTTGGTCAATACACTAAAAAATATCAAGGTAGTTGCATTAGCACCCTCAAAATTTATAAATAAATAGTATAGCTAATGGAAAGAAATTACCTCGGTAGAAGATCCTGCTTATGGATTTCTATATCAGTCAAAATCTCGTTTCTGATATTCAAACATAGTGATTTCATTTTCCTATAAGCACTTGAAAGAGCCACGGGATCCATCAATATGTTCTCATTATTGTTGGACACAAACTCATCTGTTTCTGCCAAGTGCCTTCTAGACCTCTTTTTGGCAGCATTCTGCACAAGGGCTTCTTAGTTAAAATGATTAAAGAGATGATTACATGAATACCCTTTGTACCCCCAGTCAGATTCTGACAATCGAAAAACAGAGAATAAACTTGAAACCTGCTTTTACTTAGATGGGAAGTTAAGGTAATATCTTAAGCCTCGGAGGTGCTTTTCGTAATTACAGTCTCGTGCAGAGAGTGTTCTATGTAATTTACCCTCGAAATAAAAGGACATAAATAAGAGAAAGAATTCAGCTCGAAAAAATTGCATTACCTGAAAATATCTGCATAACTTTAACTGCACCTCAGGCGAAAGTATGTCATGCAAAAGCTTGTAAAGTTTCAAAGCAGGAGTAAGAGCAGGTGCGGCAACTCCTGTAGCACGTCCAAATTCTACTATTCCCGAGGATGATGATTCATCGAGTGATTTGTAATTTTCAAAAACTAAAGTAAGTACTTGCTCAATTTCTTCAGATACTTCTCCCAAAAGACGGACCTAATTGACAGTGAGTTTGATTGTCAAAAAAATTGTGAATACAAGAATCAGGATTTTCAGAACTAGAACTTTAGTGATAGCTTGGATTAATTTTTCTTTGTGTGAGAAAATATTTTCCAACAAAAAACTGCAATGATTTCTTAGAGTGAAAATGAGAATGCTTTACAATTAATGAATTGCAAAGGTTGACTAATTGAGCTCACAAGTTAAATTTAACATATAATCTTGAGAAAAATCATCTGGTAAACGTATGTTCAGAGTTGAAACTGAGAGTATTTTCAGAAGATTTATGATAGTTTTCTGAAATTTGGTGAAATGATTTCAAACTCAGCCTATGATTTGGAGCTATTGCCAACTCAAAAAAATTAAAGATGAAAAGAAACAAGACTGATTTCCATGAACAACTCTTCCATCGGGTAAAAGTGGAGCAGCTTTCAAGAAAAAAAGGATTCCAAGATAAATTCAACTAAATCCCAAATAGCTCCAAGATAAATAAATTATGAAAACCTATGTGAATATGAAGAAGTATGGATCTTTTTGACAGACAGCAGAAAAAAGATCATTATTGAAGAGGGAAAGAAGAAAGTGAACCCGTTCTCATTTCAAATCCACCTTCATGAAAATCCAAGACCCGAAAAGTTGCTCAATTAAATTTCAAGTGTGTAGGACAACAAAATTTCGAAAATTATCATAAGCTTCACCGACCTCTTGGTGACTCAATGTGTGTTTAGTTTTGCCTTTGATTATCACAGGCAACAGCAAATCATGCACCAAACTCAGACAGTCTGCAGTTGGTGTGGCGACATCCATAACATATGAAAGATATCTGTAAAAAACAAATCAAAATTAAATAATATCTAAAATGGCCCAAGTTATCATAAATATGGTGGGTTACATACAAGAGATGCTAATTCCCATGTCAGTAAAGAAGTTTACAATTTCATTCCTATCAGTAAAATTATATTATAATTTTACCCCCATTTTCTTGAATTGTTAAACGAGGTATCTTGGTGATTCCAAAACCTCAGGGTGTTCGTGGTAATAATTCAATAATTTAGAGGTGTACGTATAATTATCCCTTACAAAAATTCCGTCTGCAATAAAGCAGTAGAGCACAAATATAGGGTACCTCAGCTTCGTGTACGCATCTGAAACTCCGAAATAAGATGCGAATTCAGTCACCAACCACTTCCACGAACCATGAAGCAGTAGGTTTCTTTCCTGAAACTGTTGAACTTTCATAGCCGTCTCTAGAACACAGTCATATGCAATGGTCTCGGCAACAGACGAACACTTCGACACAAGAAAGCTAAGTTAGAGAGGGCACTTCAAAATGGTATAATGAATAAGTATGACAAATGTGGTTTATAAAAAATATTGGTCCACGTAGGATACGACCAATTGCTATTTAGTCCCATTTTTTTTCAAAACAGTCCATAGGATTCTTCTTTTTGCAATTTTAGCCTGACCAAACTAACAGTATCGATCCACTTTGTGACAATTGAAGACTAATATACCGATAAGTTACACCCTATGCAACTAATGTTGCACTTATGTAAAAGACTAGACTAAATTGCCAAGGACTATCCCAGGAACAAATGCTGCAATTTTTTCAATTACAGTTTACTTAATTATTTTATTCCTCTTTTTATTTTACTTTTACTTTTATTTTTTATATATATATTTTTTTTGGGGGGGGAGTGGCAATCAGAATCCAACCCAAATGATACCTTATGACTGGTTTCATCTGCAGTAGTTGAGTAGTTAATGCATAACTGTATCTTCCCAACTTGCTCATGATCCGGTTCACTGTATATAAAGCACGAACGAAGCTTCTCACCCTGCATTAAAACCAATAACGAAATAAGACCAGCTTGCTCACATAAACATAGACCTGATTATCCAATCATAAAAATTGAACTTGAGACAGGGACATCATACTGGTTCATCAGCAATATCAGCCACTTGAACTACAACTTGACCACAATATTTTCCCTTTGAATCTTGGACTTCGAGTACTAAATCATCACCAAGTCCATCTGGCAAGCTGTAAACAAGTAGTGAAAAAATTTATGTATCCAATGATACTGACATTGAAGAGGCAATAAATATCAAATTAAAATTTGTACATACAATACGCGAGTTTCACCAGATCCTGGCTGCATTCTCACTGCATCCTCTTCAGGAGAACTTTTTAGTCTCAACAAACATGAATAAGATTCTGTAATTGAAAAAATACTTCCATTCAGCGTAAATCTAGATCAAAATAAGAATTAGAGTTTCCCGATCAAATTGCAGATTGTTTCTCTAAATTAGATTTATAAGAATGTTTTTTAACCTTTCGGCATTTTCTTAGATAAAGCAAAAGATTATACGGTAGAAAATAAGACGGGAAAAAGAAATATCTATGTAGTAAGAATTTCTTGCAACTAACAGATATATGATTAAGATTTGATGTAGAGGATGGGACGTGGCAACTATATATTGTGTGATTGTTTGCATAAAACAGTAAAATAATTTAAAAAAAAAAACAATGAATTTTTTTGAAAAAAATATTCTTCCTGTAACACGCCTAGATACCTTGTACGACTTCATAAGATGATGAACTGCTTCGCCAAGCATTAACACCAATTTTAAAGAGTTCAGGAACTTCTTTCAAGTACCGACGGGTCCCGACAATAATATACGCCATTCTTTGATTTAATAAAGAACCATTCACTGTCATGGCCGGGGGTATATGTTCTCTTCGTAAAGCTCTCATTTCAGTAGAAACAATTGTCTTTACATTGGATAACCGAAGCTGAAGAGATTCCAACTTTACGACAGATGATGACTTCAGAGATGAAAATGCGCAACCAGTTGGAGGTTCCAGACCCATTCTCACTTTACGGACTGCAAAATAATTGAATTTTCTAATACCATACACAAAAGTTAAACCGAAAATGTAATTTATAGAACAATAATTTTATCTGGACCTTGAACTTTAATCTTGCCAATGGTTTTCTTAGTCTTCACAGAAGCTCCTTCACTTACAAGCTCTGAAGACTCTTTCTTCAATAGTTCTTCCTCTGACTGTAACAACACGTGTTTCAACCTACAAATTTGGAGAAGGAATAATTTAGAAATCATAGCAGGAACATACATGTAAATTGTAATTATCCAACAAAGTTACAGTATTTTTCTGCAAAAGAAGCCGACTTAAAATGTCTAAAAAAGTATCTTCAGCTTAAATTGTGGGACAGATTTTTAGTTTGCTATATGTACAGCTGACTGCAACATTATATTTTGTAGTTAAAACATAGTTCAAAATCTAGTATAAGATTTCGTACATATATAAAGAGAAACAGCAAAGGAAAGGACTAAGTAAAAGTAAGAAGTAAAAGAACATTAAAGTAATGGAAGTAACAGAAATTATCTTACCCAAACGAATCCCTTAACAATGCACATTCATTTTCCAGAAAGCTAGGAGCTTCCATACAGCCCCTGGCCCAAGAGTGGAGGCATAGCCTAACACATGCATCATACGCGAGAACAGCATACCAATAGCCTAGCCCACTGTATCCAATTTCGATGATCAGCAATATTTCATAGGATTAGTTGGTATTGTTTTACAAGGACCACAATTACATTAGGTTGCATTTGGATGGAGGAATATGGATTTTTAGAATAGGGGTGCACATTCGGTCGAGCCATCTCGAGAGCCTCACGAGCCTGCTCAACAATTAGAGCTCAACTCCAGCTCGAGTTGTTTCGAGCTTGAAATGAGCTCGAGCCCAATTATAATTCATACCTAGTGTGGCCTTGCGAGCGTTGAACATATGAGGAAAAATATTTATTTATTTCTTGATTCATATGTATTATATGTAATAATACATATAAAAAGATGTATTTGATTATTTGATATTATCATAATATTGTTAATACTGGACACACACACATATATGCATATATGTGTGTGTGTGTCTGTCCTTTAATTGTTTTGAATGTCAAGAACTTTTAATTACAGCATGGCGAGCTCGAGCTAAGATTTGCCTCGAGCTCGGCTTGTTTGAGCCCCTATTGGAGAAGAGTAATTGAAGCAACAGGTGGATTTAAAATCTATTATAGCAATTGAAAAATAGCTCAAAAAAGTGTCAATATTTGAAATCTATTGGAACTCAAAATTATCCAAACATGTTTAATGGATTGGTTTTTAGCTACGGATTTGAAATCCTTAGCTCCGAAATCCTTCATTCCAAAGATAACACTAGGGAAATATTCAGCGAACAGGAGGAATACCGGCTAGGATTTTACCTTGCATGAAATGTAGGAAACCGAGCAGGCAAAGTAGGACAAGATACAGCAGGAGCCCTGTGAAACATACATAAACTGAATTTAATTCTTCAAATTTACTTAACAAGCCCCTAAACTATACCTTGGAGTCAGAAAAAAGAATGCTTTACAAGTACCCAAATTTGTACCTTACGGATACTTCAGGTGTATTAACTTCTCTAGAGCCTACGGCTGCAGAACCCCCCGATGTTGCTAACAAAGGGTTCACATCACCTCTAGAAATTGGAATTTTTTCAGGAACTTGGTGGACGTCCCTAAAAGAGTTAGTCAGTGGCGGTGCACTGGGGATATCATCATCGAATTTATTTTCCCTTGGTGTATCATTCCGAAAGCCCTGGAAATATTGGTAGCAGGATATAATCTAGTTAGTATATTACAATTAACTTACTTGATCAAAGAATTGGCAATGAAATAAGGTACAAGTAAAATGATGTACTAGTAACAGCTAAAGCAAAATCATTAGTGAAAATGAGAACATTTTTTACCATTATCACTGGCACTAGTAAGATTACACCTTTCTGATCAATTCAAAAATTGAAAGAAAAAAAGAAAGCACTCAATTCCTTGTGGATGGATTCTTCCCTAAATTAGCAACACAACTTTCTGATTTATTAGGAAATGCTTCTAAATTAACAACAAAAAAACTTTCTGATTAATCCATCAATTTAAAAAGTTCCACGGCATGCGACTTCCCAAATCTCATTTTCATAGAAAGAATATGTTTTAGGGAGTTATTGAAGCCAAAGCCAATGTATGCTCCTTACAATTTCAGAATATGGTAATTTCATATCGTTTTGATTAGTCCAGGGCTTCTCAAACCATGTTGGTCATTTGAGCATCTTGCTTACTTCTTTGGTTTTCTGCTTTGGTTATAACTAGGCTTGGTTTGAATATGTTTATATAAGAAAATAGGAAAATGAAATGACTAGGTGTGATGTAATATGTTTTTATAAGAAAATAGGTTTTTTTAGAAGGCGGTATGGATGAGTTTTTTGTTTTATAAGAAAATCTAGATATTTACGAGTTAAACTCTTTAAGTAAGATATTTAAAAACAGTCAAATGGATCTAATTCGCATATTATAATAAAAAAATTTTGATGCTGAAGTTGAGGCACTAATCTTTTAATTGTTGGGTGAAGTGTCTAATCATGAAATGGATGAAAATTGATTTTCTTGAGGAAAATTATTGAGAAATGAAAATAAAACTCATTTCTCAACAAATTTTGATATTTTCTTTGGAAATTTCTATTGTATAATTCTTTAAGATTATTTAAGATGTGGCAAACAAACACAAATTTGATGAAATAAATCTCAAAGAAATGAAGAAATGGGAATTGATAGGCCATGCAAATGGGGCTTAAATTTCATATACACTGAATTCTCCCTGATATTAACAACAGAATTTTCTGATTAATCTTAAAACATTAAATAAATACAAGCAATAAATTCCTTGTAACCTGGGTTCTCCCAGAAATTAACAACACAAACAATTATCTGACTAATACAAAAAAATAAGGAATAAAAGATAATAAATTCATTGCAGACTGGATTCTCCCAGAATTTTACAAGAGAACCATTTGATTAATCTTAAAATATTAATATTTTAAAAAAAAATCCTTATATACTGAGAAATTAACGACACAATTATCTCACAAATCCAAAAAATATAAGGAATAAAAAGACTGTAAATTCCTTTTAGATTGGATTTTCCGATTTATTAGCAACATATATATCTAATTGATCCAAAAAATCAAGTAAAAAAGACACTAAATTTGGTCAAAGCAACAAAAAAATTAAGAAATAGATATTTTATCACAAACCTGCTTAAAAGTCCCGTTATTAGAGTGCAAATTAGCCCCCCTAACCTTGTACCTCCTCTCCAGTACGACGCCGTTTCCCCTCCTAGGCGGCGTAGAATTCGCCGCTTCTGAGCTCGACGCAGATTCAGACGACTCATCATTTGCAGCAGAAAATCCGACGCCGTTTCGATTATAACGATTAGCATTAGCAGCGCGTGAATTCACAGAAGCACCAGCTTTCGTGCTACCGCTGGGGATTTTATCATCCTGCGGCGAAGCTTCGAGCGAATATCTAGCACCGTAATTGTCCCCATCGGAATCGGAGCAAGAATCCATATCCGAATCTGATATATACTTATGATCCCTAACTTGATTCACATTTATCCCCAACGGCATGTGTCCGCTTCGAAACCTCGAAACGGACGGCATTCCGGCGGCCCCATATCTGAAATCAGACTGTAATCTCTGATTCTTCGACATATCCCAAAATTGAACCCCAGATCGAAAAATTCAGCACCTTAATTGAGTGTGAAACCCTCTCAATTAAGCATTTAACTGAATCTAATTTACAAAAACCTAAATCTCTCTATGGAAACTCAATGCCATAAAAAAGGCAGGGGATTTTTGACAAAATCTACCACAAATATTTAAGATCGCACAAGAGTGTGAAATCCACTTCTCAGTTCTCACTTCACTTACAAATGTGAAAAGCAGCCATGGAAATAAATGTATTTAATTTAATTTGATATATATATACCTTTTTTGTAAATCTCTTTTTCTTCTTTCCCAGTTTTCAAGAATCCTCCTTTTATGTCTGTTTCTGAAATATTTTTATTCATTAAAAATATCAACATTTCAATTAAATAAATTAAGGTGACTATAAAATTATACTAATAATAATTATTAATCAAAAATTAAATCTTTTTATTAATGTAAACAGCAAAAAGGAGACGTTAAAATTGAAAAAGTGATGAAGAGAAGGACGTGGGTGTGACTTGGAGTATTGAATCTTTTTGACTATTGTAACGACCAGTCTCTTAATTTAAGGGGTTAATTTAGTGATTAATTAAAAATTTTGGAGCATAATTTTATTCTTTATTTTTTACTTTTTTAATTGAAAATAGAGTAGAAAAATATGAAAGGACAATTTGGAATATAATTGGGAGACAGTACATGATGAGTGATTGACCTAATCTGGAAATTAGGAGCCTGTGTTTGCTTTACTGTAATCCATTGTATCACATTAATTTATATACATATATATATATATATATATTATATAATTTATATGTAGGTATATATCTATACCTTAGTTACTAAGAAAAGTATATCAAACCAACAATACACTATATAAAATTTTAAATTTATATAGTAGGGTTTGAGTTCAAATTCAGATTGCGAGTAAAAGGAATAATCTTAGATTATATAAAACTTGAGCCACCATAAATATATAATATAATATATATAAATAATAATATTCTATATGCATACAACATATATTATACGCCAAAAAATGATATAGAAATATATGTAATGTGTTTTGACTGTTGGAAGTCAAGTTGAGTAAATATTGGAAATATAATCTTCAGAAAAAGCAAACGTAAATATTGTTTCTATTTTGTAGTGTTAAACTTGCAAAGAAAACATGTTTACTAAAGTTTCTAAATTTTGAAAAACTTGAAAAATAGAAACATGTGTTGGGCAAAACATGTAAAGTTTTTGCTTTTTAATTTATAAATTTGTTTTCCTTATTATATTTATATGAATAGTAGCGGAAAGCGAAAACATAAATATTGAATTTGCTATAATCCACCGACTTATAAGTATATTATTATTATTATTATAAGAGAACAACATAATTACAAGTCGGTGGATTATTGCAAATTAAATAGTGAATGCATAGTTTGATTTTGGAGAAAGAGTTCTTGGACTGTAATGGTTTTAAAAATGGATGATTACTTACAAACAGAACAAAGGTTAAAAAAAAGAAAAGGATCATGTGCCTCACAATAATATTCCTAAGACCCCATATGTTTGCATATGAATATGATAATAATAGAGTACATCACTAGATGTAGGTAGGGGTGTTCACGAGTCGAGCTCGAGCCGAGCTTGCCAAAAAATTCGAGCTCGAGCTCGAGCCACAATTTTCGAGCTCGAGCTCGAGCTCAAAAAAATAATTTTTTTTATAAAATAATATTTTTTTATAAAAAAATATTTTTTTTATAATTTTTTTTGTATAAAAATATTTAATTAATTTTATATTTATTCATATATTATTACATATAATTATAATTAAAGTAAAAAATATTATTATTTATAAATATATTATTATAATATATCATTTTATATAAAAAAATTAATAAATATTTATTTTTTTAATATATATTAATTAAAATTTATTTTTTTATTCAGGCTCGCGAGCCGGCTCGCGAGCTCGCGAACAGGCATGTTTAGGCTCGAGCTCGACTCGATAGAAAGCTCGGCTCGATAGGCTCGAGCTCGAGCTCGATTTTTTTCGAGCTCGAGTCGAGCTATTTTCGAGCCGGCTCGCTGAGCTCGCGAGCCGGCTCGACTCGTGAACACCCCTAGATGTAGGCCAAGGCATAACATCTTTTCATCTTTTAAGCAAAACTCCCAAAGTCAAAATTTTAATACATATTGAAACTCTTTTTTAGAAGATAATTTTACAATCACCTCTAACATTTTCCCCAACCCCTCTTATTGTTTTTGTTGAATAATATAAAATCCCGTCAATTATATTATTGATAATTGAACGGTATAAATAAAGTTACAATAAAATTTAATGAAATCGTAATCTACCTATAAATATGAAAATAAGATAAAACTAAATAACTACAAAATTATGATAAAAGATACGATACGATATAATCTAAATATTATCTAACACTTTCCCCCAGTTGAAACGTGGGAACTTGAACGTTGAAACTTGATCAAAATCCAAAAAGATAAAAGCCGGCGATAACCTTGAAAGGCGGCGGCAATGGCTCTAACTCCTTATTTCCAAAAGTGAGCGGTTGTAACATAAAAAAAAAACAACGATTCTAAGTTCTCGTATGATGAGGGCATGTTGCAGTAAGGGCTCAAACTCCTTATTTTTCAAGAGTGAGCGATGATAACATAAAAATAAAACTAAACTGAAATAAGGTGCGTCGGACGGGGTCGACGACTTAAAAATAGCGGAAGCGAAAGATC
Organism: Verbascum thapsus; assembly: GCA_963669365.1. Lineage (NCBI taxonomy): Eukaryota > Viridiplantae > Streptophyta > Magnoliopsida > Lamiales > Scrophulariaceae > Verbascum > Verbascum thapsus. The sequence continues at coordinate 7,294,038 of OY770117.1, read as the reverse complement.
GAGATGAAGGCTTGAAGTCATGGCTCTGATACCATGTTGAATAATATGAAACCCGTCAATTATATTATTGATAATTGAAAGGTATAAATAGAGTTACAATAGAATCCAATGAAATCATAATCTACCTATAAACATGAAAATAAGATAAAAACTAAATAACTACAAGATTATGATAAAAGATACTATACGAAAATAGATGATAACCTAAGTAATGTATTTTATTCTAATAGTTTTCTCTAGTGTTTTTTTTAATAAAAATACTCCATACCCAAAATGCTAAATATAACACTTTACTAACAAATTATGCAAAATGTATCTTCTACATTATTAAATCTTGTACAAAATCCTCTTTTCTATCCACAAATTACATGAGTGTGATACAAACTCATGCCCAATGAGATTAAGATAATTTTGGATGCATTAAAACATCATTTTAGGCGCTAAAAGAGCGTTCTAATTTCTAATATAAATTAGAATAAACTAAGAATAAAATATAGGTGGGATATGGATACCCCAAACCCATACCCGATTATCCAAACCCGTTTTTAATCTTTTCCTTTTCTTCTCAGACTCTTCTTTTCCATCAACCATGCACCGCCGGTATTTCTTGCACATCGGACATGCGTGTGGCTTGTGACATGAAGCCTTTGGACACTGCTTTTGTAATGCATATTTTTTGAAATTTATTAGGGTCTGTTTGGATTATTTTTGTTTTTGAAGTTTTGCAAAATAATTTTGTAGAACAGTTTTATCAAAACAATTTTGCAGTATAAATAATGTTGAAATCCTGTTTGGTTGACTATTAGATCTATCGTTACGATTGGGTCAGCCGGGGACCTCAGGGTCCGGCCAGGAAGTTCTATGGAGAGCATTGGAATTGAAAGAGGGGGCAGGGGCCGGCATCGCTCCAGTAGCGCCGGATGCGCAAGGTCTCGAAAGGGCGGGCCCTTCATTTCCATTTCCGCCCCAAGATGCTATTGAAAGCATCAACGCACGTCTTCTCCTAGCTGCTGAACTATTCTGGAAAAAAATAAAAATTGGAAAACTTTGTAAAGGGGAGTGTTTTGATGCGAGGATGAGTGAAATGAGGAGAGAAAAATAACATATTTTTTCAATGAGGGTTTAAGTGATGTGTGTTTTTTTAGTTTGGAGTGTAAAAGTGTTCTGTAAAACTTAAAAATAGGTAAAACCTGTTTTGCAAAATAGCAGATTTTGGAGTTTTGTTTTTCAAAAACAGAGAGTGAGAACAAGCCAACCAAATGCCTTTTTCATATTTTTGTTTTGCAAAAACAAAAACGCAATTAAAAAACAGTCATCCAAACAGGCCCTTATATTGTCAGTTTTTTTGTTTAGTAGTCTATTTCTTTCAAAGTCTTACAATTATTTTTATTTAATTTTGATTTAATCACTATTAAAAAAATCCTTTATTTTTGAACAAATCCCTGATGGTCAATCTCGCTCATTTTCTATTAAATTTTTTATTTTATTGGTAGATTTCGGTTTAAAGTCATGCCAAACCAAACGAAAAGCCAAAATATATGTATTTTATATATATGAATAAAATGTTAAAATTTGAAATGTATCTAACATATTATATGTACATTTGTGCTTCATTGTGGAGTTTAAGGTTGTGGTCAAAATAAAAACAAATTAGTTAAGATCTTCTGATCTCTTCTGCACAAAAATAGACGCTCTTTTGAGCTTCTCAGTTCTCTCAAGCACAATCAGAGAAACCGCCCCTGCCACTAAAAATGCCTATTCACGGGCTCGTGAGCTGGAATAAAAAAATAACTTTAATACTAGCGTTTCGCACATGCGGTACTCGCGTGTCATAAAATATTGAAAGTGTAATGAATATAGATAGTATAAGTCATTATAGTGCAACGTAATTTTTTTTTATCAACCACAATAAATTGAAAACTTAATACTAATTATTTTTTGAAAAATATTAAACATTATCATCCAAATATTACAACTATAGAGCATAAATCGTAAAAGAATTAAACGTTATTATATATCTCAATATGTTATAATATTTTCAAGACTTTATACTTAGTAAATAATGAAAATGAGAATAATCTAGATTTTTCGGCTATAAACTAAAACATCAACCTTTTATGCTCATAAATAGAAACATGCTCCATGGAGCCTGCATCCCTCCTCCCGTCTTTCTCTTTGTCATTGATGAGTATATCTCAATTTGAAAACTCTCTTACATGACTTTTCCACCACAATCGGGAGAAACTTCATTTTCATAATAATGAAAATCTTTTACAAAACAAGCCCTTCACTTTACCTTGATATAGCTTCTGGGTTGGAAGGGTAAAGTCCAAAACAACCGCATTGGTTGGAGGAATTTCGCTCGATTTTCCAGATCCGGTGATCCATTCATTGGCTTTGTTGTGGAGAAATTTCCTTCATCGTCTTCGAAATATTCGATACCCCTCTGATTTGAAGGGCAAGAAAGAGAAATTTCCCTCTGATTTGAAGGGCAACAAAGAGAAATTATCAATTATCAAAGAAAATTACTGCAAGGATCTATAACATCAACACCGGAGGGAAAATGAATGCATCACCGGATCTGGAAAATCGACCCATAAGCTATATCAAGGTAAAGTGAAAGGCCTATTTTGTAAAAGATTCATGAATTTCTCCCAATTTTTTTTGATATATTTTCTCTGTCTTAGTTGGTGGAATTTTCACTATTGGTTTTCGATTGTGGTGGAAAAGTCATGTAAGAGAGTTTTTAGAAACTGAGATATACTCATCAATGATAAAGAGAGAGACCGGAGGAGGGATGCAGGCTGCATGTTTCTATTTATGAGAAATTTTAGTTTATAACCGAAGAAATCTAGATTATTCTCATTTTCATTATTTACTAAGTATAAAGTCTTGAAAATATTGTAACATATTGAGATATATGAAACACTTATGATAACGTTTAATTCTTTTACGATTTATGCTCTATAGTTGTAATATTTGGATGATAATGTTTAGTATTTTTCAAAAAATAATTAGGATTAAGTTTTCAATTTATTGTGGCTGATAAAAAAAAGATTACGTTGCACTATAATGACTTATACTATCTATATTTAGACTTTGAATATTTTATGACACGCGAGTACCGCGTGCGCGAAACGCTAGTATGTATAAATAATAATATTTTTGACATTAATTATAACTATTAATTATACAGGGCATATGGAGAAACATACCACTGACCAATATTGAGAAACATATCCCATTAGCACAAAGTATCACATCTCTCATAAATCCCAAAACTACATGGATATTTATAATAGTAGTAAAAGACAAAGAAATGCATCCAAAGAAAAGTTATACTCTATAAAAATATGAAGATATATCACAAGAACAAAAAGTCCAAAAAACATAAATCAGAAGTAGGTTGCTCAGGTAACCGCTCAGATCGACATGAAAGCCGATGTCTCATCAAGCCTTTATGAGCTTTCAAATGTTGAGTATACTCATCACAGCAACCAAACTCATTGAATTAGAATATAAATATTACTTCAGCAAAACCTCAAAATTGGGATCATACCCATGCAGACAAAACAATTGAAATGTAAATTGAAGAACTAATAAAGCCTCGATGGAGAGCAAAAGAACAATACTACTACAAACTGATCTGAGAATTTTTTCCGAAAGGGTCAACCAAATTTAGTATGCAAATGAAACTCAAAATCAAATTTTAAATCTGAATCCAGACAGACAATAAACCAAAAAGGGAAAAATAGATCAAAACTTTATTCAGCTTAAAAATCACAGACTCTTCCTTACCTTCATATGTAATCAATATCAAACCAATAGCATAATTAAAAACAAAAAAACATGTGAATAATTTAAAAACATCAACCAGACTTAAAGCGGGCTTGCCATTGAATGTTGCTCCAATCCGTGTGTGTTGGGTTGAGATTCGAGATGCCTCGAGCTGTGCAGAAGTCCGATTCTCAATCACCTCTGGTTTTTGAAAAATTAGGGTTTTAGGAAATATATATAGAGACGCAGAAGAAGAAGAAGAAAGGGGGTAAAAGCTAGGGTTTAACCTTTGTTGGGCCGTTAGATAGGGCTTACTGGTTCTTATTTAAATATTCATGGATCTCGAAAATCATTACAAATGTTTTTATTGTTTTCATTTTTTAGTTCTTAAATACAAAGTTATATATATAATTATAAAAATAATTGGGTATTCACGTTCGTCACACGTCCTTTGTACTAGTTACTATATATACATATATAATGACTAGCCTGAATGGGCCACAAGAGGGCCCAGCTTCGAGAAATTTAAACTTTGCCCCTATAACTTTTTTCATTTTCAAAATTGTATCCCAAAAATGGGCTTATCTTATATGTTAGCCCAAAAACTCTATATGAGAACATCAAAAGCTCATGAAAACCCTCCATGGAAGCCCAAGCCCAAGCCCAAGCAGACAACTTATCCAAAAGCTAGTACAATAGGCTATCTGTATGACATATGTTATATATATATATATATATTCAAACTTGAGTTGACCCATTTTTTAAATGGTATAATTGTTTTCGGAATCTGCATAATCTGTATAAAGTTCGAATTCAATCGAACTCTATGTACATGTATATATTCAAACTTACCATTGTCCATTTTCTTGAAGTTTGAATTTGCCAAATTATGTCTTGCGGTTGTAAAATTTGCAAGAGATTTCGAAGTTCGAAAGTAATAGATTTTAAATTGATTTTCGAAGTTGATTGAACATCCAAACAAGAGATTTCAGAGTATGCAAGAATTTTCAAATCAAAGCTGGTACAAATCCATCCGTTTGAAATTATGGTTTAATGGAGTCAGTATGTTGTAGTTCATTGAATGTGACAACAATAAGTATCTTACAAAAACACCACATCTTCTAATTATATAGAACTGATCGGGTTCATCAAACTAAATTATTGGTAATTCAAAGGAGAGCAAATTTTATAGTCTAATACAAGTTAAAAATAAAAACTAATATTTATAAACAAAATTTTCAAATCATTTAAATTTATATCTCTATCTTATATTCAATTAGCATATATATACATATATATATATATATAATATAAAGGTACAGTTGATCTAGCAGCCCCCTTTCCACTTGGAAATCTGCACACAAAACATGGAAATGGGGGAGTTGTTGACTGTTGTGTTGTGTGAGAGAGCTCGAATCTCAAACATTAATATATAATTATTTTAAAAAAAAAGACTGATTTTTTAGGACCACCCTTTAATTAAAAACTTATGTCCATGCATGCTTAGATTGCGACTATTATTTTGTATGAGGTTGCACTAACCCCCTTCAATATATTAGACCACTTAAGCATGCTATTACACTTTATCTAATTGGTAGTTAGTATAACCATCTCATCTAGAATTTTAAACTATTAGAAAATAAACATATATATCTTTGATAGTAGTTATGGTTCAGTTCAACATTTTCTGAGACTGTCATATTGGACACGTTCAGAAATATTGTTACACTCAGTATTGCATTTTTCCTATTTCAAAATTCAAAAAAAAAAAAAAAAGAAGAAACTTTGAATATATGTAACACGTGACATGGGATGCTCATGGTTAAAGTGATTTAATATTTGGTCTAAATAGAATTTTTTGGGGTTAACCCACTTTTTTTTAGAAAATTTAGTGGTGGAAAAGGTGAATATTTCATCTTTGTGTGTGTGAAGAAAAAAGGAGTAGAATATTTGTAATGCAACTTGCCAAGTCTTAAGAAAAGGGAACCAAGCATGTTCTTCTTACATCTCGTTTAAAAGCTTTTTGTAAAACTATACATGCAAAGACTATCCAAAATAGTATCCTAAGCTCATGGATCACCTTTTCTAATGTTCTTTGATAATTATGTTAATTTATAATTTTATGAAGAGTAAATAGCTCGTTCTCAGAAGGTATTGCAACTCAAAACCTGTGTATAATCAACACGTAAAATCTTTATACACAAATTACAGTAATTATGTTGGAATTTAAAATTTAGTTAGAACGTTCTATAATCTGTGTATTTGGCAATTTAGTGACAATAAATCCTAACCAGAATAATAAAATTGAAATTTCGCCACCGAAAAGTCTCACTATATATGGCGTCTATTGAAGTGTGCAATAGCATAATTTGATATTAATTTGTAATAAATAAAAAAAAATGTGGGTATTGAGCTCCAAAAAGTACTATACGTGCTTCCTTACTCTTATTGTTCAAATTTTATTTTCATTGAATAGTGTAACACCAATAATATACAAGGAGTGCTAATTTTTATTCTTCTATATAAAATATATAATCATAAGTTTTTGTCCTATATTGAGAATTTCCAATTTTAAGAAAAGGGAAGCAAGCATGTTCTTCTTACATCTCGTTTAAAAGCTTTAATTTCTGCAAAACTATACATGCAAAGACTATCCAAAATAGCATCCTAAGCTCATGGATCACCTTTTCTAATGTTCTTTGATAATTATGTTAATTTATAATTTTATGAAGAGTAAATGGCTCGATCTCAGAAGGTATTGCAACTGAAAACTAGTGTATAATCAACACGTAAATTCATTATACACAAATTACAGTAATTATGTTAGAATTTAAAATTTAGTACTAATGCACACTTCAATAGATGCCATATATAGTGAGACTTTTCGGTGGCGAAATTTCAAATTTATTATTCTGGTTAGGATTTATTATCACTAAATTACCAAATACACAGATTATAGAACGTTCTAACTAAATTTTAAATTCTAACATAATTACTGTAATTTGTGTATAATGAATTTACGTGTTGATTATACACTGGTTTTCAGTTGCAATACCTTCTGAGATCGAGCCATTTACTCTTCATAGTGTATTTGGTAATTTAGTGATAATAAATCCTAACCAGAATAATAAATTTGAAATTTCGCCACCGAAAAGTCTCACTATATATGGCATCTATTGAAGTGTGCATTAGTATAATTTGATATTAATTATTTTCTATTGTAATAAATTAAAAAAAAATGTGGCTATTGAGCTCCAAAAAGTACTATACGTGCTTCCTTACTCTTATTGTTCAAATTTTATTTTCAATGAATAGTGTAACACCAATAATATACAAGGAGTGCTAATTTTTATTCCTCTATATAAAATATATAATCATAAGTTTTTGTCCTATATTGAGAATTTCCAATTTTAAATTTTTATAAATACCAGTTGTCTCTGAGAAACTAGTTGCTCTTATTTGTTCTACTCCATTTGTCTATCCTTATATAATAAGAAAACAAAACTAAAACAAACAATCAGAATAAATATTTACAATTTGTAATTAGGATAAATTGCATCTACACTAGCTCAGATTTGATCTAATTGCAAATAACTCCTCATTGTTTGGTAAAATATGTGGGAAACTTGTGTGTAGTTTTATTATTCAAAATATATACTTTAAAAAATTATTAACCATGCGGGAATTATTTACTTTTGGTTGTATACACACACACATATTTTAATATAGAAAATCCACGATAAACATTATTTACGTGAATGTTAGATATCGACAAAACAATAACTGCACAAAAAATGAGGAGTTTAGTGTTGCATAATTCTCGTTGCAGTGCAATTTCACGCAACATATGAATATTGCCAGCTAATATCTTGCATATTTTCGTGGATATTCGCCTGTTATCGAAGAATTACATACTCATGTAATTTTAATATTATTAAGTATAATACTCAAATGTATCATCAAATTGCAATTTATAATTTGCTTCTAACTTTTGGTATTGCAATCTCATCTAGAATATCTATTGCTAAACATATATGTAAAGAATAACATAAATTATGTAATACAATCTTCACTTAATCCTCCCTATACTTTTTGACATAGTATCTTTGACGCATATATCACATATAATAGAAAGTTCAAACAATCAAATATGGTGAAATCCATAATACACACAAATTTAGTCTAAAATGTTGTTTATTACATTGACTAGTGACAAACTGATTGTGCATATTTATTGTAATATCAATTTGGATTTCTAACATTTATAGTCCCATTTTCAAATGTAACACATTTATTACTAAGGGTTGAATAACTTGACTTGACAAATTGCTTATCTGTAATTATTTACTTTTATTATTATTCATTAGAAATCATTCACCGTATACAATTGTATAAAATATAACAACTCATTTTGTTATAATAACCAAAATAAAATGTAAGACGGAAAAAAAATGGATAATTTAGGAAAAACCCATATTGAAAAGGTAAAACATTTAAATTGTAAACAATAAATGATAACTTTTCTAAATAACTAAAAACATGGATGCAAAAAATAAAATTCTAATCAAAACCTATAAGTAAACAAATTAAAATGTAATCTAATGTACTCCATTTGAATCAAAAATTATAATTGCATCATCACTGTCTCTCATATATTTACAAACCACTAAATACTTTTCCTTCTAAGCCCTTTGACCTAACAAAATCCTCACCCCTTACCCAAATCACACAGGGGCATTTTTGACATTTCATCCAAAACCATCTTCCACTTTCCTGTATTATTATCATAATATATGTCCCTTTATTTTATTTTAGTAAATTGTAATATCCCAATAATAACATATTTATATTATTTTGTAATTAAATTTCTTTTTTTTTTCTCCAAGAAAATATTCAGTCTTCTCTCCTTCAACCTCTCTCCTTTACCCTAAAGACAAATGTTCATTTCCTACATAAATCTCTCTTCTACAGTCACAGTCAATTCAACACCCCACCCCACCCCACCCACCCTACCCCTACCCCTTATACTACATATACACTGTCTCTATACCCTCATTTTCACTACCCACCTCTATGGGCCTCTCCAAAATGGTAGAAAACATTATTTCAATCTCTTAAATATGCAATAAAAATCCATTCTTTATGACTCTTTGATACCTTCCATTAACAGCAAAAGTACACATTCATTGAGTGCTATTTTTTTCATCAATGGCTGATAACATCTCAGACCTGCTCTGTAGTGAAGAAACTACAAGCTTGTGCTTTAATGATGGTGATCTTGTTGAAAATGGTGAAAAAAGAATTATTTTTGATAATGGTAAATCTGATTTAGAGCCATTGATTGATTTACCATTATTGAGTGAAGAATGTATTGGTTGGATGATTGAGAGGGAAAGTGGGTATTTGCCTAAAAATGATTATCTCAAGAGATTGAGAAGTGGGGAGTTGGATATGAGTTTGAGAAGAGAGGCTCTTGATTGGATGTTTAAGGTGAATTAATTTTTCACTTTTTCTGAAAAAAAAAAAATTAAATTTTTTTGATTGGTGCTTGTTATTTGCTCGAATTAATCTGATTGGTAAATTGAATTTTTTCACTGATCATTTGTTCATTTTCAAATTGGAGTTTTACATTTTATTCCATTTCGATCAACATTGTTTGGAGTTGATTTTTCTTAATCATTTTAAATGTCCTTTTGGCAATTTTTGATTTACTCATGGATTTTCCTCAAGTGGGATTTTCCCCTAATTAATTAATTTTGCATCTATCTATATTGAATGGATTTTTTCCCATTTATTGCTATTCATTTAATGCTTTCCTGGGCACTTCAGTTGAAAATGTATGAAGATCTTTCACACTCCTTTTAGTACTAAGGATTTTGGATTGAAAATACATCGAAAAATGTATTTTTTTTTTCTCAATTTAATCATCTAATTATCGACTTATATTTCACAGGCTTGTTCTCACCACAATTTTGGAGAATTATGTTTGTATTTGGCTACAAATTACTTGGATCGGTTTCTATCAGCGTACAACCTGCAGGTAATGTTCATTATTCATAAAAAATAATTATTATTCTTTTGAATTGATTTTGTTTTTTAGTATTTAAATGCTAGTAAATTTGCTTAACAAAATTCCATTGGCAATAATAATAGGGTGGTAAAACATGGGCAATTCAATTAGTAGCAGTATCCTGTTTATCATTGGCAGCCAAATTGGAGGAGGTTAATGTACCTTTATCTGTGGATTTACAGGTAAAAATCTTAGTTTTATTGGATTAATTACATGATTATAATAATTTTAATTGATGAATATTATTTATTTTGATAATGTGGACTATAATGTAACAGGCAGGGGAACCAAAATACTTGTTTGAAGGCAAAAAACCATACAAAGAATGGAGATTGTGGTGTTGAATTACTTGAAGTGGAATGTTAAAGCTTATACTCCATTCAACTTCATTGATTATTTCCTCAAAAAGATGAATAATGATGCAAGATCTTTGATTTGTAGATCAATTCAAATCATCTTAAGCACAATCAAAGGTCTCAAATTTCACATAATATAGTATAGATTTCTTCGGATTTCGCTTCTTTGATTAATAATATTGTATTCGTCTCCGTTTTTAAAAAAAATTATAAATTTTATATATCGTGTGTTTTGTAAAATTCTTGTTCCGACCTGGTTGATTCTTAGGAATCACCTGACTCCCAAGTCTCGATGCAATCACAACCATCCATGTAATATTAGATTCCTTATTGATGGATGTGATTACTACACAATCATCTGACAATTGTAGTAAACAAGTGATTGAATTGAATCAATTTGCCAATTTTGTATGTTTTTTTAGTTATTTTAAGCCTAATATTGAAATGTTTGGTTGGAAATTGAATGCAGGAATTGATTTCTTGGAATTCAGGCCTTCTGAAATAGCTGCAGCTGTTGCTATATATGTTTCAGGAGAAATACAAACAATGGACATTGATAAGGCACTTTCAAGCTTTATTGGATTAGACAAGGTATTAAATTTTACTTGGTCCCCATCTTATGTTATTTCTTTGATTCTTCGAGTTTCGAGACAATCAAGTAATTGTACACGAATTATCTTTAGGGAATATTAAAAATAAAATTGTGCCTTTTGTTTTATTTTAAATAAAATTTTGTGGGTTTTTATTTTTTTTGCAGGATAGAGTGATGAAGTGCTTCGAATTGATTAAAGATTTGATATCGAAAAATGTGGGAAATCGTAGTGTTCTATTACTACCTCATAGTCCAAATGGGGTGTTAGAAGCAACTGTTTGTTTGAGCTACAAAAGTGATGAAAGAACAATTGGGTCATGCCCAAATTCTTCACACAATACTAAAAGGAGGAAATTGGACCAACAAGAACCTTAGAGAGTGAAGTCAAGATTCAGAGTTTCGAGAGATCTACACCACACATTTTATGTGAATATATATACATACGAATCAGGTGTATGTATTTATATTAGTGTGCAGTTTAAATTATCTCGAAATTCTCGAGAGTCACTAAATATGAACCAAATAGTCAGTTCAGATTTTATTTTTGATGAATGATAAGTGAGAGAGATAGAGAGGTCCCAATGCTATAAGCATGAAAAGAAATGTTATTAGCTGTCAATAATAAGAGTTGTCAAATACATAGAAATCATGGGCACAAGACTTTTGACAAATAGAGGGGAAAAGGGAGAAGAAAAATTTTTATGGAGTTTTTTAGTAGTTATTTTTATTTGTTTATTTAATTTATTTGCAGCAATAGTGTGTTAGGAAGCAAAAAAAAATAAAAAAAATTAAAGAATGTGTACTAAGTGAAATAAATTTTATTTGGAATTTCTTTTCTTTATCTTTTTTACGATTAAAATATTACTTTCTTCTAGGAAATGTGAAAATTTCAGTACAAAATAATTATTGTTTTGGAATTTATATATTAAAAAAATTGGAAATCATGATAAGGACAAAAAGAAAAAGGGTTGATAAGGGCATTAATGATTTCTTAAATTGACCAAATTATGCGACGTCGTTGTTGTGGTTCTTGGGAAATGATTACATTTCATGTTCTTTTAGGGATCTGAAATGGGCTAAGTGGGCCACAGCCCAGGCCCACATTTCTTTTATGTCGACTGTTATATAATCTGTGTGTATGATGAGTATGACCAGTCAACATTTGTGGTAATAAAATTTTATTGTTTTATATTCTGAAACAGCTGTATATATAAAAGAAAAGATTTATAGGGCTGATTTCAGTGAAAAATACGAACCATTATTAGTCGAGTGGTGACCAAATTAGACTCTTATGTCCCAAATAATTATTAATGATATGAATATATGTGGTGATCAAACTCTCCTTCTTGAGAAGTTAAAGGAAAATCATTTATAAATAAGTTGGAATAATATATAATAAAATAAAAATAAATAAAACGGAGAAAAAGAAACCATCAAAGAGAAAAATAGTTATATATCCATTCGGCATATATATATATATATATTAAATAAAATATAAAATAAATACCATTTGAAATAGGAGATTCAGGATTTCTAAGGGCTATTGACATTTTGCATACTGAAAATGAATGAAAAAAAAAAGATACTTTTGCATATTGCACCCTCAAAACTTAAAAATAACAATTTGCACCACTAAATAACATTTTATTCGCAATTTGCCTCCTAACGTCCGTTTTCTTTCTTCTTAAAGAATATAATTTGCTAAGGGGTAAAACCTGTATCACATTTCGCACGTGCAGAAGTGGGAGCGCGATAATATTACGATCATAAAATCTTTGATTAAGACCAATTTTGAAAATGTACTAATATATAATATATATATATATATATTATATAAGTATAAACTTAATTAATGTCATCCAAATTTATTTCGAAAAGTTTTCTTAAATGAGCCATTTGTTCTACATGTCAACAAGTATTCGAAATTGGAATCATTTTCTGAATGAAACTCACTTAAGATTAATTTATTCAATGTAAAATTTCAAAATGAAATAAAATAAATCTAGAAAGTATCATTTAACAATTTATCAGAATTGAAGAATCATGAGCTGGTGCCAAAGGCACGAGGAGGGCACTTATATAGTTAATTACTCCTATCTCTAACACTCTTTCTGCCACAGAAATGATAATATTTTTAATACAACACCATAACTAATTATGCATTTCAAATTATTACATTTTAAAATTTTTTAGTCATTTTATCCAACTTCTTCTGTCTCTTGTCATAGAAAATGAAAATGCATAGGTATATGAGTTTGTGTGAGTGTGAATACATAATTTAATTGAAAAAAAATGTCATGAAACCGCAAGGATTTGTATGGTTGAGTTTTTGAAAATCAATTTTAAAAATATTGAATATAAATTATACGAATTCATGTGACAAATATTAATGTTTTGGTACGTTTGATTGTGTTTTTCATAAATGATTGAAAATTGTGTAAATCGAAATGAGGAAATGATGAGTAGTTATATAGAAGAATGTGCAGTAGAATTTGAAATTGAGATATTTTACGTAGAATTTGGCTTGCATTTTCACTTTTTGGTGATAAAGGAAAATGAAAAGATGATTCAAAAAATACAAACATACAAAGTTAACAAGTTGTTGCCTTATTCATATTTTTTCGTTAAAATTTAAAAAAATAAATAAAAAATGTATACTACATAGATTCGTGTGAAAACGATGTAATGTATATGATGTTTGTTTATATATATATTAAAAATTAATCGGAGGTTTTAAGATGTGTCAATCGATAATTTTAGGTTTCAAAATTTTTTAAGTTTCAATATATAAATTCTAATTTAACTTTTTTTTTTAAATAATATTTTATCTCCTATTTTTTTTACCCCCACTAAATCAACAGTTTCATCATATATACTCATACCAAATTAACAATCTATGGTATAGTTAATGTAGCATAATCTAAATCCTTTTATTGTATGCATAATGCAATACTTTGTCTATAGAATTAATTGCAAGAAGGGTCTAATTAATCCCATATCTAAAATTACAATCTCTATTGGCATTCAATTGTCTCCCTCGGACACCTATGCTAATAAGCTTGCTCAGTTTGGTCTGGTTGGTAAGAATTAACTACTGATATATGAAATGATTATCCACATATTTCATAAAAAATATTAGTTCAAGTATTCATACATACACATATCATCACAAAATGTTATTAGTTCAAATATACAATCACAAAAAATGGCATATCCATCTTAGGGAATATAGATTCATGATAAAAGTGAAAGAAAACACTTATAAAATGTGTGATTGGATTAATTTTTTTTTAAAAAAAAAACACATATATAAAAATTACAATTGATGTGATATATTTTTCATCTTGAAATTTTATTTGGGAAGATATACTCAAAATCATCAATGTAGGCAGAAAACAATAGTCAGGATTGATCTTATCTTAAATATTACATTGTTTTGCATTACAATATTTGATTAATTTAATTTTGATATTGAACTGTAAAAACTATTTTTTTTCAAGTATTTCTTTAAAATTATCTTAATTTTTTTAGAGATTTTTTTAAAAGTTTGTTTTCAAACATGCCTAACAAATAATGCACTTTAAATTTTTTATATTAAAATATTTTTATATGAAGTAAATGTTATACTTACTTGAAATAAATTTTTTTATAACAAATTGGGTTTAATATAAATATATTTTACTATGGAGTAAGAAAGAGGATGATGACATATGGCCTATGGGCATCATTGAGATATAATTGGGGCTCCCCACTAACAAATTTATTAAGTATTTAAAACTCCATCTACAAAAAGTACAAAAGAATGAATGTAACTAAATAATTAAAGTGTCAGGTGCATTTGACTGGTCATAGCTTAAAATTTATAAAAAAAGTTGTATATCAGATTCCATGTGGCAGTACAGCCTATTCTTTTACTACTCCTTATTTGTTAATTAAACATTTAATAAATAAACACCCTATTTTATTTTGTATTCTTCAAAATATGGTTAGTCCAATTTCAATCTGATTTAATTCATTCTAAACTAGTCGACTGATCCAAACTTTTAAAAGATAATTTTGGTTTTAGGTTTATTACTCGTACTCGTTGAATTTAATTCTTATCAGACTCGGACTTATACCAGTCTAATTTAGAGATTCGAATCCGATGATTTTAGGTAGTTTGGATTTGGGTCGAGTGCAAATCTAATATTTATCAGGTATTTTACTCAAAAATACTGAAGTTTATCTGAATATTACAATACTTTTGTGGGTCTTTACCCGAATAATACCCGAATTTACCCATGATCAACACCCGATCGAATTGTACTGGACCCATCGGGTCCCATTTTTTGATCCATCATCAGATCTGAGTTGAGACCGGGTCGAATACTTTTTCGTGAATATTTCATAAATTTGGAATTGAATATTCAAGCCTATTAAGTGCATGTGATGAAGGCATATTATTTGCCAAACAACATAAATTTATTAATAGTATTCTCTATCACTTATGTTCGTTAGAGAATGTTCACACTTAGGCAAGGAAGAAAAAAGTGGTACCACTTGACAAATTTTTTCACAATGATACCAATAAATTGACCTAAATGATAACGAAATTAATATTTGTTCCAAGATACACATAAAAGGGTTTAGATAGAAAGAAAAAGGGTTTAAACATTTTAA
Organism: Verbascum thapsus; assembly: GCA_963669365.1. Taxonomy (NCBI): domain Eukaryota; kingdom Viridiplantae; phylum Streptophyta; class Magnoliopsida; order Lamiales; family Scrophulariaceae; genus Verbascum; species Verbascum thapsus. The sequence continues at coordinate 7,278,584 of OY770117.1, read as the reverse complement.
CTTTAAAATTGGTATCAAATTTCAGTTTGAAAGTGAATACTTCAGTCCTAAACTAGTATTAGAATCACATGATTATAAATTTTATACCTAGTTACAATGTGTTTCTAAGACTTGGACATATTTTTGTTCTTTATATTGTTTAATGCAGTTAAATATTGGTTCGACCCTACCCGACTATGTGCAAAAATTATAAATATAATAGACTCAAATTTATTGGTTCGACCCTACCCGACTAGATTATCAATATTTTCTTCTTATTATGTGCAAATAATAATTGTAGATACAAATCACTAGATATCAACAAGTAGTTTGATTGATGAATAAAGTAAAGATCCTCATGTCGGACCCCAATTAATGGGTCTGGCCCTAACCAAATTGCTACCCAATACATAAATAAAATACCCAATCAGTTGGGTCGAATATAGACCAGACCTTGTCTGGTATTTGTGTGCATTAATCTTTAGTAGGCTTTCGACAAAATCTCAATTTCTTTTTAATTCATGTAATTTTCTTTTGATTCAGAATTAATACCAAGTCAATTTGATTCTCTAGGTCATTGATCCGTTTATATGTACCTCGACAAACATGATTATTCACCTTAGCGCTATAATTATGAGTGTAAATGAGTTCGAGTCAAATCATATGCATAACTGTTCAAAATTATTTGAATTACAATTGGGCTTCAAAAGTTGCGTTTGACTTTGATTTGATTATTTTGTACATATTCTTATTAATTTTGACTAAGCGAGTCGAGTTCGAATTGAGTTTCAAAACTTATGAAATAAAAAAAAAAAATTGTTCAAGCATAGTTTGATATGTATCGGGCCGAGTTGGAACAAATTTTTAGTGATCGAACTCGAGTTGATTATTGAATAATTTGATTCAATTTTCATCCTAGGTATAAATGATGATGTAAGGTGATGTAAGAAGCTACAAGCTCTAATTCTAAAAGCCAACTAGCTTTGAGCTACCTAAAATATTAGGAGCTAAAAAGCTATACTTCAAATCTGTGTTGTGACATTACTAGCATTTAAAGTCATGAGTAAATGATTATGATATGCTATAATTAAGTGATAATATTAATATGATGGTAAAATGAGGTCACCGTGATATATATTGTGAACAAAAAAAGTATTAAAGTTCCATTATTCTAAGGTTCTGCCTAATTTGATTGCTTAAATTCAGTAGCTTTTATTCTCTATATAGGAGACAATTTTATATTAGAAGTATCTTAAATATAAATATAAATTTGAAGTAGAAGAGAATATTGGAAGATAAAAAGTATTTGTCTCTCTGACTACACACACATTAACATCAACATGTGAATTATTTTTTCTTGTACATTTTTGATTGTGCTTTAAGACAACCTCAAAAAATCCCTTCAAAGTAAAGAACTTTTCATCATAAACCCACATTTTTAAGCTCAAAAACCCTAAACTTTTCTGCAGTTAATTCCGATTTATGGCAGAGATATTTGGCGGGCAAATCCGAATCAATTAACTGAAATAACGGTTTATATATATATCTTTACATATTGATTATTACAACAGGATGTTCGAAAATGACTCGAGTCCTTGTCTTCCTACTGCAATATAAATTCTGTGCATGTAAAGAAAAGAACCCAACAAAAGTTATATAACAAAAGTGATATATATATATATGTTAGAGTTGAATTTAATTTTCATCAGATTGAGTAGATTTTTTCTGGGCTTGGATCAAAAAGCTCAAATAACTGAGAGATTTTGAGGCTTTATCTCTCTTCTTCTTCTTTTGCGAATGTAGGTTTTTCTTCCTATATTTTTCATCATCAATGATATATATATATATATATATATATATATATATATATATATATATAATTTATATTAAATCTTAATTGTCATTTTTTTTTTAACTATTATTCTAAACATATATACTCATAGAACTTATTTCTTTTATGGAATTATTGTAGGACATTTTAAAAATACATTACTCTCGGAATTTGCATGTGGCAACTGGCAACATGCATGATGTGTTTTTTTATTAAAACACCAACTCATGCAATATAACATATCAATTCCAATATTGGAGTCGGTCTATTATTGAATTGGCTAAAATTTGGATATTATCAATTTGTATCAATTAATACAAGTTGCTTTTATTATAATCAAATATTAATGGCTAATAGTACTCGATGAGATCATATTGTACTTGGGTGTTAGATTCCATAATTGGCCTCATCAAGTACCATTTATTAGAAACTGCTTTGCAATATGAATTTTAGTTTAATATATTATATCATGTAGATGTACCATAAACTTATTTTATTGATGATGTTATGTAGATAACATATACGTCTTGGCGTTACTATTTTTTCACTCATAAATTTAAGATTGCCAATGTTACAACATTTAGCTTCATTAATGCCTTTCTCAATATTATTATTTACTTTTACTATTACATGGCAATTTACGTTACATCATCTTATATCTCAGTTTTATAAATTTTGATTTTTTTTCATATATGTTCGATATGTCGAAGAATATATTATACAGCCAGTGAAAAATGTCTGCCGAAGAATTAAAGATTCGCGAAGAGCTAGAAATGGACGTAGAACGCGATTTAGAGGAAGAAATCAAAGACGGGCTTTATCGACTAGCCCTCAAACTACACAGATTGTATCAACACCAATCTGATAAGCAAAGTGAAAAGAATAAATTGATTTCTGAAGTTAATATAAACATCAAAATGGAAGGTGGAACCACAATCCAAATAAAAGAAATCAAGAAAAAGGAACATGGGATTAGTCGCAATATCCCTATCCCTATCCCTACTCCTAATCCTGCACAAAGTATTCAAGGTAAGATAATCCCTCCTCATAGGATTAAGTTCGATTGGGAAAAGAGTCTTCGATCAGGGTCTAACCCTGTGGATATTAATCGAAAAACGGAGATTAAGAATCCGGATGTAAAGGGATATGAAAGTCGAAACCATGTTAATCCTAATGTTAATCTTGGTTCAAGACGGGGGAAGGTGGATAAGCGAATCAAGGCTGGATTAATAGAGGTTGGATGGAAATGGTAGGATTTGAAGTGTCCAAACGCGTAATAAAGTTAATTTGAGATTGATTCGATTCATATTGTGTATTATACAATTGTGTAATATGGAGATAAATAAATTATAATGTGAAAAAATAATTCTCTATGTTCTAACTACATGTTAATATAGTATGAGTGTTAGATAGCTAAATTACATAGGATTTGATTAGGGATTTATTTGTCTGGAATATTGTGTGATTGAGAATAAGAAAATAATGCATATATGTAAATGCAATGAAAATGTATACACCAAGTGGTGAAGAGTTGGCTTGTAACAAAAAAAATTAACAATCAGATATTGTGTAAGTTTAAAGATAAAATGTATTTTATTTTATGTACTGCGTAAGTTTAATGTATTTTGTTTGTGTTACATCAGATACAGTATTGTTTTTTTAATTATTATTATGACTATTGTTAATGTTGTGTGTTTTCGAGAATCATAGTCTCACTAAATATTCACACATATAAATATGTTAAAATTTAAAACTTATAGTGCAATTTAACTAAGTTACTATTTATTATCAATAAACTAGAATCAAAACATAAAAAAAAAATAAGTTTATTAAAAGTTGTGACCTAGATAATAATGCAAATAATAATATACATGTAAATTAAGTTTTCTTTTGTTTATTCTCTTACGAGTTGATATTCAAACCCCAGAAAATGTCATATTATTTTTATATATTATGATATTTCTAAAGTGATAAGATGAGTTAAATTGACCTTATAAATAATAAAAATATAACTGTCAAATTAAGCTTGTGGGCTGGACCGCAGTTATACGATATATAAGCAGCTTTAAGTGATGCAGAGAAATCAGGCACAACAGGGGAAATATCTTGCATGTTATCATGTAGTTGCAGGTAAAGCATGGGGAGCACCAGATTAATTCAAATTATTAATTCTAAAGATAAAATAGGATGAAAAAAGTATACGACCAAGTGTCTTTTATAAATTTATTATTATTATTATTATTATTGTTATTGAAAATATTAGTTTAGATCCAATTTGGCTGATATTCATAATAAATGAATTATATTGTATTTCGGTTGTACTAAACTCGAGTAGATTTTCTCTTAACTGAAAATACACTCCTCTTTTTCTCGCGGCTAAAATAAAATATAATTTTTGAATACTAGCCATCTGCGCACGCAGTATTCGTGCACATAATTTTTTATGATAGTGTAATGTAAATTTTTTTATCAATCAAAAGAATTATAAACCTAATATCTAATAAATTTGGGAAAAATTCAAATCATCAAATTAATACATTTATACAACTTAAATGACTCACTGTCCTAAGTATGTTCTTTTTTAGAAAAATAAAAATCATATGGTTTTTTACTGTTAATTATTAAATGTAAGTAAGAAAAGAGATTAAATGTAAATAGGAAAAGAGGGCAGAACATGAAGAAGGTTGAGATAATTGAGGAGATGGCAACGTGGGTTTCAGTTTGTAATGATAAATTACGAATATAAGTCTGATTTTCACTTTTGTGATAGTTAAGTTGAAGGATAAAAGGTGGACAAATAAAAATTGGTATGAAAACTGACATTTTGTTCCAAATTTGTCCTCAATTTACACTAGTGTTCTCTGTTTAGAGAATAACTGTAAGAGTAAATTCTATAAATTTGTCTAAATAAACTCACTTTAGACACAAAATCAATTTCTCTTTTATAATAGTAAAGATGGTGAATAGTTCATTTTAAGTTTAAAAATTGAAGCGTTGCTACTTACTTTGAATAACTCTTTGGAGAGGTTGACAAAATTTATTCCAATTCCAAAATGTTCATTATTTGCATAACCAATTGTAAATATTTCATAGAAATAATGTGCAAGAAAAATTATGACACACACACACACACTAAATAGCTCAAAATCCCTAATTGTTCAAAATTATTTGGAAGTAGATGTCTGTTAGGTTGTGTTTTGTGCATGTTTTATACGCCTAAAGTCGAGTCTTTAGTTACAATTATGTTCCTTAATTCGTGATATTATGACGATATTGGATTGTAGGTGATCATGTGAAGAAAAGAACCAAAATGAGTTGAAAATGGGAGAAAAATGACAAGAACCGAAGTTGGCAAGAAAAGACTAAGGCAGAAGACTTTTCAGATTTCAGCGTACCCACGCTTAATTGACGAAAAGCTTCTGCCGAGAATGCAAGCTGACGGAATTTTGGAAGAAAATCTAGAAATCAGATTTTTTGGCTGTTAAGATTGACTGAATATTTGGGATTTATTCCCTTATTTTGTTTTTAGTATTTATTTCGATATTTTGAATATTCCTAGTTTGTTTTAGTTTGTTAAGTTTGTTAGAGTACTAATTTAATTAGTTTTCTTCTTAGATTAGGACTCTACTAGGTTAAATATGTGGAATTTTATTCCACAAGACATCTTATCTTATCTTTCACTTTATTTTCAATTTCACGTTCGTTTTTCCTTTGCAATTCCCAGTTCTCGAATTTTATATTTTGTTTACGTTTTTGATTATGTGTTGCTAAACACATACTTCTAGTCGAGGATTTACCAAGGTTTGATTCTTAATATTTGTGAGATCGAATTATGCTTTAATTTCTTTGTTTATTAGGTATTTACTTTTTCTCTGAGTTTTGTTGTCAATATATTTCAATTGATTATATAACTTGATCAACTATTTAATCGTTGGAATTGTATTAAGCTATTTAGGCCCCAAATCCGTAATTATTTGATAAACCCTAATTTTTATAGCAATTAGTGACGTTGATTATTTAATCGTTTTCGATTAGTCGCTATGAGAATTAGTAATCTGGTCTAAATGAACCGAGCCTATGCGTTTGTTGGTTAGAATTGGTATTTTTCTAATACGTGAATGCTATCGATAGACTAAATCCTAAGAACTTGTTTAGAGTTGTCTACTTGGTAAGAGAAGTAATCAAAAAGCTTGTTTTGGTTATCGATGACATAAGGAAAAACTTGGTTATTAGAGCTTGTTAATAACTATAGCCAATTTATTTAATAACAATGAATTATCATTGCATCAGTGATCAAATTGTTGAATAAACACGGAGATAATCCGAAGACTAGAAACTCTCATCTTATTGAATTCGAAATCCACTTTACTTGCATTTTTAATTTTTACGTCTTTTAAATTCTGTTCTAGTTAAAAACCCAAAATCCCCCCTTTTTAATCGATATTAGTAAATTAGGAATTGAATTTTACACTATTCCCTGTGGATCGACCCTACTTATCATTGTTTACAAATCTTTTTAAGTAGGAGTTATTTTTATTGGATTCGACACCCATCAATGTCTTAAACCCTTGTGTTCAAATCAAATATTATTGGAATAAGAAAATCTCAAGGTGCAATATTTGATTGACTAGTCTGGAATTTTTTACCTAAATTAATTAACACCTGGAAAAAAAAATTAATAAAAGTTATGATATATAATTAAATTCCATACCAAGAAACATATGATTGAAACTTTTGGGAAGTGCACCAGCTCAAGTTATAAATAGTAACATTGATCTGCATTTATATAAAAGATATTGTTGGTATAAATTCATGCATTCATATGTTTGTCTATGTTGTTCCACTACGTGCCCACATGTTCCCTTTAGAACATCAAGAACACAGAGAGAATAAAGTTATAAATTAAGGGAATTTTAGATAAAATAAAGCTTTGGATCTATCAACTTTTTGGAAACATGATGAACTTCCCAACATTCATATATATTTTTGAGGTTTTTTGGGTTGATTTTTATTCAGATCAAATTCAACCGCATCTAATTAATTATAGATAAGTAATTATAATATGTGGTCGGTAATGTAATTGAATATAGTTAACCAAACTCAACCTATATTTAACTAAATCTTGTATGAAATAAAATTTTAATTAATTATAAGGCAAAAATTATAACATTTGTTTGTAGTACGTAATTCGCAAAGAATTCATATCATAAATGTATTTAATAATTATATAATTCACTTAGATGCGACTGAATCTCATTTTAAATAAAACTTAATCACAACATAAATATTGAAAGATTTGATAATAGTTTATCACTATCGTCAAATTCATATATTTGATCTAATATAAATATTTTAACTAATCACTAGATAAATATTATTTAGCATCATATTCTGATTTTTTCCCCCATATTAGTTACATATATATGACAATAGTATTTTAATAATCATATGATTAGCTTGGATTTGGAGCTTTTTTCGGGTCCATAAATATACATGAGATTATACACATATAGTTCTCATTCCCGATGCTGAATAAATAATACTATACACGAATTAATTTATTATAAAATAAAGTGATAAAAATAGAAGAAGACAATGGAGGTTGCTATTAAAAAATCCATGGAAAAATCTATCTCATGTCTTTCCTTCCCAATGTGCACACCCTTCTATGATCCAACAATTTTGTTCTTTACCATTTTTTTACAAGATCAATCATTGACGTTAAATATTATGTTTATCAATTTTAACTGAGTTGATTTAATTTTCACACTTAATTGAAGAGTATTTTAGAAAAATATCGTAGTAAAAATTAAGTTAACTCTATTAAAATAATTTGCTAAGTACAAATATATATAATACAATCTCTCATGAAAATTTAATTGGAGGGAAATTTCAGTAGCCCTTCAACTCATTACAATATTATTATTTCTATTAGTTTTAATTGGAAATTATTGTGATAAAAGATAATATTATTATAAAATAAAATAACGATATTAGTACTATAATTTGATGCTGCACACGACATAAATACTTAAAAATTAACATAGAGTAAATGCAACACAACAAAAGTAAAAGAAATAGGACTTATAAAGTAGACCCTTTGGACCAACTTCTGTGTTGCATCAAAGCATCTTCAAATGTTGTTAAAAAGTGAATTTCGGCTAGCATTGAATATATATTCGCGTAAATAGGGCAAAATACAAATAACCTTAGGTGAAATATTTTATTAGTGAATAAAATATAACCTAAAAATCCCTTGTAAAATTTTCAAATTTACAAATTTTTAAATTTTCACAGGGGATTTCATGCAATTTGAAAATTTTACAGAGAGTTTTTAGACTATATTTTTTTCACAGGGGTAGGTATTATGCAATTTGAAAATTTCTTTCACATAGAGTTTTCAGCCAATAAAATATTTCACGTGGGGGGTTATTTGAATTTTACCCGCCAAAATATTATATGAAATGGAGACAACCCCAGTAGAGTTGGTAGGGATAAGTATATCATGGCCTTGTTCACGGGTTCGATTCCTCCTGAGGGAGCACCCAGCACGCACCTAACGGTATCGGTCTATATATATAGACCACAATTCCTTGCATACAAATGCTCTTAATTTAAGCATGTAAATTTCAAACTTCCACAACATATATATTAGCATTTGGAAGGATTTCTCCAAATAGAAAATTTAGCTTCGAAAGCATTTCAAATCTTTCTATTTCATAATTCAGATTTAGTTTATGGAACAAATTTTATGTACTTCATTTTCACAAGTAAAATAAAATAAGGTTTCGATATAGTGTGATGCAGTAAACTGAACTGAGAAGAAAAGAAGAAAACAGACAGCAAAGTGCCTTGCAGACATCATAAATTTCATCGACACCCATTTTTACACCTGAGATTTAGCATTAAATTTCGATCATCATGAATTTAAATTAAAACCCAAATGCAAGAAACATTTAATCTTCCATTGAAGAAGTAAATTAAACCAGAAAAACTCATCCACACAAACGTCAAAAACCCTAATTCTTAGATAACTAGTAAGTAACAACAACAACACAATAAACCATAATCCTCAACTAAATTCGAAATCTTGCCCATCTCCTTCTCATTCTTGCATGGATTAATCACATAATTATATTAAAATCTTATCATAGATTACTACATAAAAAAGTTTTGATCTTTCCTAGGTTGTTGTAATTGTTTTCTTACCACCACCAAGAGTGTGCTTGTTGTTATGCATCCACACTTTGAGCACGTGCCTTTTGATCCCCAGTTCATTACAAAACCCTTGCACAATCTCTTCATCCTGCTTCTGAATTCTCCATCCCAATCTCTCTGCAAAACTCAACATCTTATCCTTCTGTTCTTGACTAAACTTCGTCCTGAATCTCTTCTTCCCGCTGCTACTTGGGTTCGAATAGTAATTATCTTCAAGATCCTCCCCACTCCCGCCGCCGCCGGAGCTTGACGGAAGCGCCAGCAGCGCCGCCCTCTGCTGAGGCGCCGCCGGACCCACGTGGTGGTGGTAGAGGTACCCACCTGGTGTCCTATACCCGAAATGCCCCTGCTGGTGGTGGGGTGGTAGGATTAAGTGCTGCTGAGGATGCTGGTGGAAGGCGAACGCGCCGCCGTGCTCGCTTTCTTTCCTGTGGAAGTTGCGGTGGCAATTGCACGCGGCGCATTTTAGCGATTCTAGGGTTCCGTCCTCCCCGGCGGCGATGAACTCGCCGCAGCCGTCCACGGCGTGCGCGCCGATGCCCACGGCGTGGTTCTTCTGACACTCCCTGTAACGGGTTTTTCTCAGCGGCGGAGGTGGCGGCGGCGGCGGCGCTACGTCCACCGGTGTTGGCATTTTGATCTGAACCGGCCGAGTCAGGTCGTTGTAACTCGGACCCAGCTCGAGTTCTCCCTCTTGCTCCTCTTCTTGATCTTCAAATTCCATTATCTTGCTTTAGCTTAAGCTCAAGTATTTAATTATAAATTTATAATATATCAGCTATAGTTATATATATATATATATATATGTATAATATATAAATATATAATAGTGTTATACTAAGCTCACATGCATTACTTAAACCCTAGGATAGAGTTACCGGCAACCTTGAACAACAATTATTTTAATGTTTTTTTTTTTTTTTAAGGATTTGAGAGTATAGAAAAGTGAAGAAGATAAGATAATGTAAAAAGGTGGAATATAGAGTGGACAAAAATGTTTCCTCACAAGTGTAAAAGAATTCATATGCTTTCCAATTTTTTGAATATTGATCATCTCTCTCTTACCCAAAATGATGCTCACTTCTTTTTCATTGGATTAATTTGCACTTTTGATCCTCAAATTATCATGTCTGATGTTATGCACCCTTATATTATAACTTTGACCATTTTATGCCCTAAAATTTGCACTATTTGGCAGATTGTAACTTTGATTGAAATTTCAAGCCTTAATTTGATTGTGAGTGTTTTTTGAGGGGGTAATAATTAGTTTAAGAGTATTAAAATGGTAACGATTATTCTGTAGATGCTGTCTAATTTTATTTGTGAAATTGAATTTTCTGGATATAGTTTTGGTTCTACTTTCACCAATAGCATGTGTATATCTTTTTTATAGTTGTTAATTGTTATGATAAGTGATAGTTGTTATGTAACCAAAAAAAAAAAAAGATAGTTGTTACTTGTTGATATAATGATAATTGATATTTGTGATATAATTAATACATGTAATTAATTCTTTTGAAAATATGACTTTTCCACCCAATTTACTTGCATTTTGATTTATGAGTGATGAAATACATAAGCAATACAAATACAAATAGAAGAATTTTTTTTTTATAAAAATAATCTTTTGCCTTGAGTGTATGAGTGAAAATCGTAAGGAAGAGAAATATTAGAAGCATTTCTTATATTTGTGTAGTTGTAGAAATGTTTGTCTATATATATATTTCACTTACATATTATATTATTATTTTAATCAATGTATATATGGTGACAAAATAGTGAAAAATTAACAAGAACATACAATATATTTCTTTCGCCTGACATTTGTTTTGCCCGTGGATAAAATTTATTTTTAATGTAAGGATGACTTGAATTAAAAAGATATATACACAATTTTCCTTTCACTAACTATTTCACCAAGTGGATAAAATATTTTCTTATATATAAAGATGACTTGAATTATATACACTCATGTGCATGCATGAATGTTATGAAATAGAAATAGAAATTACAACTTTAAAATATAATTTCATGAATGTTATGAAATATTAATTTAAATTACAACTTTGAAATATAATTTCAGAATAAACAAATTCGATCTTTGGCGATTTCAAACCATATTTTCCCTTGGAAAAAGAGTTGCATAGTTTAAGAGGCATTGCATAGTGACTTCTCAATTCAATTTTCTTGTAATTTGATTTTACGTGCATTGTGTCTATGTACGATATAGTGATAATCAAAGCCTAGCATACATTTTAACCATTTTGTAACCCATAAGGTAAGGCTATGTTTGTTTATGTTTTTGGGATGAAATTTTAAATTTTTCTCGAGAATGGCGTACTATAGAAATTCGTGTGAAAATGGTAGGTGTTTGTTTATATTTTTAAAATTAGGTTGAAAGTTGTAAGAGATGTCAAATCAATAGTGATAGGTTGATGGATGATGTGTAGAATAATTATGTTAGTGGTGTATATAATGATTATGTAAATTAAAAATAAAAAAAATATGAATAAAAATTGTAAAATATGAAAGAGAAAGTGAAAAAATGATTTATAATAAATGATTTGATTGGTAAATGTGTGAATTAATGTGTATATGAGTGATAGTTAGTTATATAGGAGATTGAAAAAGTAGAGTTGAAAAAAGGGGAATTGAGATGAAAATTTGGTGAGTTAAGTTTATTTTGAATTTTGTAATTTAAAATCATGAAAATGAATTTTGAAAACATAAACATAGCCGTAATAATTCTGGACTTCATCTATTAAATTGTCAATATGGAGGAATAATTAGTCAAAGTTGATAATTTGAGGGTCCAAAGTGCAAATTGTCATTTTTTCTTCTTGTCTCTTCACCGGTAACCTCCGGTAGTGGGTGATTTCTGTTTTTTCTTCTGGGTAAAATATTTTTACCGCAGTGAAAATATACGGTGGGGGGGTAAAAGTACAGTGTACACAGAAGAGTATAGTATAGTGCATCTGCAGTGGCATTGCAGGCAGAGCAGAATATCACGCGCCATTCATGTGAGTGTGTAACACGCGGTCCAGTATAGAAACGACAGATGGTGGGGTCCAGTGTGGATCACCAGGCGGCGCGTGAAGGCGGCGCGTTGAAAACAATGCTGATGGGTAGGAGCATGAGTGTGTTAAATTTGGTGGTGGGTGTATTAAATGTGGTACAAAATTACACGAGAATTTACATAGGGAAATTAAATTGCTGAATTTAAATTATTTTATTTATTTTGGGTTAAGGTTAACGTGTGAGTGTGGTGTTTTCTGACGAGTGACGAATTGAATGCGTCACATTTTCATTAATGTTTTCTGTGTTGCAATACCAACAAACTCTAGTCCGGATTTTTTTTTTGACATAATAAATAATTAAGCTTCATTACACGTGAATATGTTTTATTATTTTTATTTGAATTATTTTGAAATTGATCAATTTGAATTTGAATTAAAAAAAAACTAAATTGTAGGACGGATGGATACTATTTACCCATTTTGCTAGATATAAATTCTAGTCATCAAATTAAATTTAATGATGGGAATAAAAATTTGTAGCAAGGGTACCACTTGTGTTTTCAAATTACATTTTTAATTTTTTTTATTATTAGAAAATAAAAATACGATCATCAAATCAAACTTTATAAGGTCTAAAGACTCTAAACGATCGATTTTGAGAAATAAAGTTAGCCAAACTTTGCGGATCAAAAGTTATGGCCATTTGAATTATACGGATAACGCTTCGTTTATTTTTTTTTTTATCTTTCTCCCTTTAAACATTTTTAGAAATGCATTAGCTTCATTTTCTACATCATGTAATCTAGGGTCGTGGGCTGAATATTTGTTTTGGATCAACTTTACTTGGATAAAACTCGAACCCAAACCATCATATTGATTCATAATTTCACTATTAAGCAAAGATGTAATAAATATATTGTTTTGACTAGATTAGTCAATTATCATATTTATATATGTTGTTAATTATATAAATTAAAAGTAGTTACAATCAACCTATTTGTTTTAGAACTATAATAAACATCAATCATCCTCTTGACCTCTTATAATAAAAATATTATATTGACGCCCCTTTAACCAATAGTTGTAAATCAAAAGTGGTAGAAATTGTAGAATGACAATCTTACTATTATTTAAAAAAATAGAATTTGATAAAAATTGTAGAATGCTCCATTATTTACCACCTCTAATTGATACTCATAACATATATCATTAATAATACATACACATATCGTCCTAACTGAAAATCCATCACCACCTCCACAAAAAATACTTAGCTAAACTCGTGTCATGAGTGTCATCCCTACTAAAATTCGTAGCTTAGCTTATACTATCATTATCGTGACAACACAAATATAGCATTATATAAATTGTATTTCATAATTTATCAAATAAATAATTAAATAAATGTAAAAATATAACCATATGTTATATAAGCGTGGGTTTAGAAAGTGAGAGAATTACGCTGAAAAGGGAACAAGATTGTGACAATACGAAGAAAGAAAGATGGAGATGTGGGGGCAAAGCAAACCCTATTTTTTATATATAATATAATACATATATATATATATATATATATTTATATATATATATCTATAATTTGACCTTCTCCTCCAATGGGAATTTAAAAATTTTCTTAACATATTTGTTCCCACATGTCTCCGATTATGTATCTGTCTCCTTCATCAACTTTCATTACAGCTATGCATTGAAAAGACACAAACCTAGAACATAATATGATATGCTAAGTTTTTACTCATCATATTTTTTTAACTTTTTCTTTGGAATTGGATCTCTTTTTTCAATGGAGCATGCTTGTGATTTACATTATATATATGTTGTAATAATTAGGACAAACTTTTGCATGGGTTCAAGATATTTGTTTAGTTGAATTTATAACAGTTGATTCTAAACCCGTAATTTATAGAGTTCATGTAACGGTCAACTATACACAAACTATTTACATTATAAAATTTCATATAGTCCTTTTTAGCAACTAATGAAAAATTAAGTACACAAGAAAAACATAATAAGTTGAGTAAAAACTTTTTCAATTCTATTTTCATGAAATCTAAAAGACAATATTATTTCTTGTCCAAAAGGTTGAATCCCCAACCCCAAGGGCCCCCCATGCCCCGGCCCGACAGAGCTATGGGAGGAATAAATCATGGTAACCCAGCCAATCAGAGGGGCTAGACCAGTGCCCAAGGAGCCCCCCTCACTTGAGAGGTTGCTCCCACACTGCCGCTGGTGGGACTCGATCCTTGGTCATTGTCCAAACTTCACCCTTCTGTGACCAACTGGGCTGCCCATGCGGGCAAAGACAATATTATTCCTAGTCTTACAATAAGTTATTGTAAGAGAGTTGAAGCATGTGATTTTTGCAGAGAAGTGAGTACTTGATTAGATTCTCAAATGCTGATTTATTGGAGCAGAGGCAACACAAGAAGAAGAAGAAGGGTCCACCTTTCTGAAGAAGACTTTAAAATACAATAATAATAATAATAATAATAATAATAATAATAATAATAATAATAATAATTCTATAAAGCTGTTAGGACTTTGCAATTACTGCCATTTTTGAGCTGACAGATTCAAATGTTTCCTGCTCTAGCATCAATATTGCACCTGAATGGAATTTGAGCTTATATCAAAAGAGAATAGGAACAAAGAAATAAAAAAGGCCAATGCATACAAACTTCATACTTTTACAACTGCATAATGCTTGTATTGAATTAATCATAACTATTGCTCAAACAACAAAACTCTATCGAAATCCAATCGAAATATCAAACACATTGTAAGTATTCCACCATATATCGTTGGATTCAAGAATGTGACTGTAAAAAAAAGCTTAATCACCGTTATCCATGGCGAGTTGTAGAGCTTGTCGTTTTCCATGGCGAGCCATTGAAGCATGGTCTTTCTATTCTAAATTGGTCCAATAGTAGTTCGGGTCTAAAGTTTTTTTTTATCAATGAAGCCAACGTTGGGATGCAATATGTAGTGTAGCATATAAGAAGACATCTTAAAATGCCCCACATGATAATATATACATAAAAACCTTGATTGTTGTGATATATAAGTTATAACAACACAAATCACAAAAGGCAAGCACAATTAATTCATTCAACTGTTGAAATTTATGTTCAGATTAATTCTATGTGATTGCAACAGCTTATGACCAACGTCTAATTAATGTATAAGATTTGCACCTGAAACCAGCCAGGTTTGCACATATCTATCGTAAAGGAAACAAGGTTGCATATATATTGGCCGCAAATAAGGATTGAAATGAACGATGAAATTCACTTATTCTGTAGACAAATATCACAAGTAATATTTAGCGTTAACATAAAAGGATCTTCTAATATACGAATTGTCGTTTCAAATGGTCCTAACACTTTATTTAGAGCTTCAAATTTTTGTTTGGGGGTAAGATAGGTACATCAAACAATCCAAGAGGCTTGACTAGAGGTTGTCTTTTTGGACCACGGTCTCAGAAATTTGGAGACGAGGCTGTTTTTTTTTTTTTTTACCACAGTTTGATAATATTTTTCGCTTCGTCTAATCAATTTCATGTAACCTTTTTTAAACCTTTTTTTTTTCTTGCTTTCAATGTATAGGAGTTAAGTAATCTTTTTATCTTCTTGTTTTGCTCTCAAGGGAGTTATAACTTGTTCTTTTTTAGGTTTGCGTGTTGTCTTTAATGCAGTAAAGAACATATTTAGATTTTTTACACGAATAATTTATGTATTTATTAAGAGATGTTTAATATGTGTATATATTTTAATAAGGAAAAAATGCAAAAAAGCCCTATGTGTTTAATTCGAAAATACAAAAAAATCCATGTGTTAAGGAAATAGGCTGAAAAGCACCTTGTGTTATTCAAAAGTCTGCAAATAATACCAATTCCATTAAAAGTTAACATGATTGTTGTTCACGCGCTTATGTATTAATATGAAGTTTTAAGTTAAAACTCTTTATTAATATGAAGGGTATAATGGGCATTGCAGGTTAAAAATTAACAGCGTAGAAATCTTTGACGGAATGAGCACGCGGGTATTATTTGCAAACTTTTGAATAACACGAGGTGCCTTTCATCCTATTTCCTTAACACATGAGTTTTTTTTGCATTATCGAATTAACACATAGGGCTTTTTTACATTTTTCCCTTTTAATAATTATCAAACACAATTTGGAATAAATATTATCCCGAAAACGCCCTCGCAGATTAGGTTACAAACTAACAACAAAAATATTTACAGTAGAGAGATAACTAGCTAGGCTTGTCTTTAAATATAACATAACAGATACCTCCCATCAGTGCAACTCTTCAGTAGATATCTTATAATATGACCAAATACAATATTAATCACGTTATATTTACATAATTAAGATTTAATCAAATAAACTTCAATATTGATAAAATAATATGGAAATTAATATGTGGGTCAAAATATTTCTTACATTCAAGACTCAAAACACTATTAATCGAACAACTGTGTGTTGTCTTTAATGTTTTGAATGAACTCCATCATCCTTTCAAGGTCCTCCCCAACTGCAAAAACAATACCAAGTTACTTTAATTTCACAAATTAGTTAATCAAATATTAAACTAACAAGAGCCAAAAAAATGTCCATATATTTGTTTTCTCGTGTTTCTTTTTGGAAGTTTTCTCTTTTGTATTTGTTGTTTCAAAGTGATTTGTAATGGACTTTCAAGATTTCAAATTCTGATGCAATCACAACTAATCAGCCACTATTTACACATTGGCTACAAAATACTACTATATAAATGTCACCAAAATTTTCTTGCACTTACCCAATTTTTCATTTTGAGATTTTACGTCCGATTTTAAGGCCAAAATTCCCAAAATACGATTAAAACTGAACTCGGGTTAAATTAGAAAATTTGTGTACAAGTTATGGAAAACAATGGAATAGAATTACGGGACTTACTCAATCTGGGTACAGTGTGACCCTTGGGATGATAAATTACCAAAGGATCCACAAAACAGCTTAACAAAGCTTTACCCTCATCCTTCAAGAAATCATGCTCACCTTAAAACATAAAATAAATTAGTTCGCATTAGTTTTGGTACAAAAAATAGCTAAAACTTTACAATATTAATCAGTCTTATATAGGAAATATTACAAGAAAATAAGATGAAAAATTGTGATTTACATACACATCATAATTAAGTCACCAAACTATTTGATCAAATATATTTTTCCCAATAGCATAGATTATTATAAGTTTTTGTTGATGACGAAGGAAATTTGAAACCACTGATCACTTTTATGTAATAATTTATAAATTAAAAAGGAGAGTTGAACCTAATTTAGATTGCTCATAACTGACAAATTATGCGACCAAATAGCAATTAAAGTTGGAGTACCTATAATGTGGAGGGATGGGCAGTTGACCGGGGAAGAAAATGCATTGGCAGCCAATTCGGGCAGCCCAAACTTGGAACCTCCAAATTTTGCACCAGATATTATTATCAAGAATTTTATCTTAGGAACTTTGACTAGTGCCACTCCTTCATTTTGCATTCCAGGTAACCCCGCGGCTAAAATTGCACCCTGATCAAATAAATGGTAAAATAATAAATTACGTTATTATTATTATTATCGATAATTAGGCTTGTGTATCGAAAAATTACTCAAAATTCAATCTTAGCTAAAACATACCTGAGAAAAACCTAGCACGCCATCGAAAGGTCCATGCTTCAACATGTAATCTTCAAGGTAATTAAGACATTCCTCAAATTTGAAGTATTGCTTGAAGTCCTGAAGTTAAAATATATGGGATTTAGTTGATTAGGGCCTTAAGAATATCTGCGAAATTATTCGAATAATCGATTGAACAATTTCAAAGGCAAATATTAAATATTATCATGAAATCAGCATGGAGATGTTATTTTTTTTTAAAAAAAATATATAGTTTGGGAAAACGTCAAATTAGACTATGTATCCCTATGTACTCATAATTATTTGTATATAGTTGAGCTCAATTTTCTTTTGTTTTGTTTTTTTTAATGAAACAATTTTCCATCAGAAGATCATCAAACAACAAATTCAATTTCTTAATCCAAATCATACACAATCAATAACAAATCAAAAAAGCTTAAACAGTTTTTAGTGGCCTCAATTAGATTCCTTTAAGACCCTAATCCCAGTTAACTACTAACTGATTACCCAAGTGATTGAAATTTCCAAGGATCACAGTTATAATAATAATAATAAAAATGAAATTAATTTCAATATTGAGAGAGATTTGAAAAAAAGAAACCTGGTCAGAATGGAACCACTCAAAGTAAGGAGGATCAAAGATGCCTTCAACATCAGATTTGCCTCGAGCAGGAAAAGGTGCATCCGGAAACACCAGATCCAACTCGCCGGTGACATTTTCCGGCCACCTGGAAATTAGATTCCCCAGTATTTTGCCGCTGGTTCTGAATCCATGGAGACAGAGGATTCTGGGTTTCCTTTGGATTTCATTTTCTGATTGAATTTTTTGTCCCTCCATTAGTACGGATTGTTGATTAAGGGAGGAAATGTGGGTAGCTCGCTTTAATGGCTGGAGTTGATTGTGTTTACTACGAAATGCTGAAGAGCCCAAGTTGATACAAAAGAGGAGTGAGCAAGAATATGAGCTCATACCCATACAATCTTTTATTGAAAATCTTGTATTTAATGTTTACTAAAGTTGTTAAATCCAAGCGTTTCATATCTCTTATTTTTGAAATATTGCATGAAATTCATTTTTAATAATTTTATTTATTTATTTATAAAACATTGAAATATCTTCAATTTTCACTTATAATTTATCAAAATGAAAAATTATCAAAATACCATCAAACTACATAATAAAATAAAATAAATAGATTGGTGTATAATTGAGAAATCTAGAATATATAACTCATAATTACTGAACATATTAATTAGTTTCTTTTTACATAAAAATTTTATAACTTATGTATGTTAATACATTTTTCATAAACATGCACAAGTTTAATTCTCATTTATAAAGTTATTCAATACATTACTAAATACTAAAAAAAATATTTATATAGAAAGACCGTACATATTCAAATATGCTTGTTCATAATAAAATTCAAAATTTTAAGTGATGTGTAGAAATAATGTATTAACTTATTGAAAAATTAATTGGAAAAAAAATAAATGCACTATTACATCATTATATTTTTCTTCTCGAATAGACAATCATATAATTAAATAAAATATTAAATTTAAAAAAAAAAATAAAAACATAATATTTATTCTTTTTTTTTTAATTGGAGTTAATTGAAAAATAAGTAATATTCATATTATCACTACAAATCTTTAATCATCAATTTGACTTAATAATAAATAAAAACGTGATTGATTGGATGTAACCTCATGATTGCGTTATTCGAAAAGCGGGACGGATCTTCTATCCCATTTTTGCGGGGAACAATTTCTCTATTCCAAACCGTGTTCCAATCTCCTATTCCAAAAAGGTAGTTGTGACATGTGTAAAAATATTTACACATGTAATACATCCCTTAATAAATGGATTTGTGAAATACACGTGTCAAACATCTACATTGTTGGAATAGGAGATTGGAACACGGTTTTGGAACAGAAAATCTTATTCCATTTTTGCGTCACACAATAATGTCACACCAATAAAAAATTGACAAGTGTCATTTAAAATAATTTTTAGGAGACTAATTATTAATAAATATTTTATTTAATTAATTAATAAAAAAGGAAATAAAATTTTAAGTTCCTAAAATCATGGATTCTTCCTCCATCTTCTCAATCTTTCCCACGTTTAATTCTTCTGCAATCTTTCAATTTTCTGCAATACTTTTAGGAGACTAATTATTAACAATATTTTATTTAATTAATTAATAAAAAAGGAAATAAATTTTTAAGTTCCTACAATAATGGGATTCTTCCTTCTCAATCTTTCCCACGTTCAATTCTTCTGCAATCTTTCAATTCTCTGCAATCTTCCGGCTTTCCCATGGTAATGCAGATACTGAGAAGTGAGCACTTTTAGCCATTTTCAGGCTTAATTAAGTGACTATAAAAAATTCATAATTTCAGTTATATATAAATGGCTGAAAAAGACAATATTTATACAAGTTAAAGAATAATGAAAATGATGGCCTTAATTTTAAATGCTTAAATGATTCTGCCTATGGTTCTGACAATAGCAGAGTCGCAGGTATTGGTTCATCATTGTAGTCTAAATTCTCTTCGGCACAATTATATCTACTGCAGTGAAATGAATGATATACATCTCAACTAAGCTGGTTAAATTTGTATTCCTGTGCTACATGACGTGTTCTGTGATTTTGAAGTACTACAAAATATGGACATGATCAGAATGTTGTGGAGCTATATCGAAGCGTTTATGGGTACTCAAAAGGTTTTCAAGTGATGTTAGGTTAGAAAGTGAAGTGGCAGAAGTATTATTTCTTCTCTGAGATACATGAGTATGTTGACAAATGACACGTTTTATTATATTTTGAATGTGCTTTGAATCTGTTATTGCTTCTCTGAAATACATGAGAATGCTGACAAATAATAAATCTTAGGTTCACTTTTCAAGCAAGTGTGAAATTCCAGAGACAAACTGAAATAAAGATGATAGGTGTATTTTTTTGTTTAATTTAATTCTATTCATCTTATTTTAATTTAATCATAACCTAAAGTATCCCTAAATTTGTTCTTCTCATCATTTTTTTATCAAAAAATTCACAACCCAAAACTTGGTGCATTACAAACTTCTCATAGAAGATTCCAGAAAATTGAACAAACCAAAGATTCCAGAAAATTGAACAAACCGAAGATTGTTGAAGAATTAAACGTGGGAAAGATTGAGAAGATGGAAGAAGAATCCCATGATTTTAGGAACTTAAAATTTTATTTCCTTTTTTATTAATTAATTAAATAAAATATTTATTAATAATTAGTCTCCTAAAAATTATTTTAAATGACACTTGTCAATTTTTTATTGGTGTGACATTATTGTGTGACACAAAGATGGGATAGAAGATCCGGTTCGAAAAGTGCCCTTTCTATACAGGTGAGTTACATCTTTTATCGAATATGAGTTAGTAACATTATTGGGTCTAAGCCCAATAATCTTTGGATCCTTCAGTTTGGCCCAATATCTAAATTCCACCCACCTCAAGACCACCCTTAATGGGACTCATAAAAGGGCCGTAAAATCCATGAGTAACACTGATTTGAGTTGGATCATGGCTCAACCCAATATTCATTCATTTTTTGGATGGGTCAAAACTTGACCTTGGGCCTCAGCCATTTGCTGTTTTGGGATCAAAGCAAATGGGCCATTTCGGCCCAATGAGGAATACCTATAAGAATAAGAGCATTAAAGATATTAAATAAAGTCATCCTACAGTACTAATCAGTTTATACATAGTAATGAAATAACTTACAAAACTTAAAAAAAAATCATTATAAAAATAATCTATAAATTGTTAAATAGCATATCCAAACTGCTTGTAAAGTTAAAGCAAACTTTAAGAAAGTAATATATATATATATATATATATATATATGCAAACAAACTATGTAACAAAATCGAAAAGTTCATAAAATTTTAAAGATATTAAATAAAAATTCTTTCTAATCAGTTCATACATAATAATGAAATAGCTTACAAGGTAAACAACATTATAAAAAATATTATTAAATAGCATAGCCAAATTGTTTGCAAAGTTAAAGGAAATATAAAAAAAAAATACAATTTTGGTGTTAAAAAATAAATTAATTAACAAAACAACCTATATCAAACGTTTAGTAATTAACAAAAATGATTGCATACAAATCCTCCTTCACTTAAATTAACCATGTGATGTCACAAAAGAGATAGATTGTTCAAATTTTTGGAGAGAAACAAACATTCATCAATGAAATCAATAAATGATTAAAAACATTAGTTATATAGGAAATTATAATAAAAAAATAATAGTATACCATTTTAAAACTCATCAAATTGCTCAATATCCTCAATTGTTGCAACACGAAAATCAATTGAAGGAGTGAATCTTAACCAATTCTAAGTGCATCTTAAGGGACTCTATTGTTTTTGGAGATAAGTATCTTCTTTTTAGGAATACATGATCGTTTGTATTAAAAGCAAACTCCAAAGTAATAGTCGAAAATGAAATAATTAACATGTGTCAGCCTCTAAACATATGAAATAAAAAATAAAACACAATTTGAAATAGAAAATCTTGTCTGAATAGGACTTTTTTGTTTACATCCACCCTTAGTTATTGATTGGGAAAAATTTTGGAGCGTAACGGGCGATGTTCATGAAGATGCAATATAATGATGAAATGTCAAGGTACGGGATACCCGAGTTCCTTAAGACAATATTGCCCCGCTCTTGGTGGTTACGGTTTACGGCAATTATCTTCCAAAATACAACGACATTGTCTCGATAATAGTACCACTACAAATTACCGAGTCTAGCGAACAAATACTTGTTCAAAACTCTCTCGATAGACTCGTATGATTTAATGCATACATAGACATTTAATATGCAAGATTTATTCTTAAACTATTAAATTAATATTTAAGAATATTCAAAGTATTCAATTTAGTACTAAAAAGTTCTTAGAAATATTATTCAAGAACTTCAAGAATATTTCAAATGCTTATTTTAGTTTTTAATATTCAACACTATACTTAAAATATTAATACTAATATTTAAGAAATAAAAGAACGAGAAATGATATTTTGGTGTTTTTAATTCCACAAATGGAGGGCTTATTTATAGATAATGAAAAGTTTTGGGTCAAGAGTTGCAACTTTTCATATATGGTAGGAGAGTTATGTCTTTTAGACAAACACCCCTCCATAAAAGTTCCAAAAGTTGCACTCATTCAAAAACACCTAATTAGAAATGATTTAGTGTGAACGGGTGCACCATGCACCATCTCATCAACCAATCACATTTCTTTAAAATTGGGATCTAATCACATGCATCCGGGTGCACCAACAACTTTCATAAATTATATTTTGACCCCAAAACTTTGAATCTTGAACAATTACGTCCTTTCAAGTTGGTCCTTAATCTTTTCGATTCGAACATTTTAGCCCCAATTAAATGAACTTTTTTCATATGATCGTGGCCATCGATTATATGATTTGTGATCATTTAATTGCTTATGTACATATCGATAAATCAACTCCAATTATGAATAACGTTTTAAGTGATTCACTTTGTTAATTAATTTCTCATTCACCCGAAATCGGATTTGAGTAATTGAATATTCTAAAATTATCTACTTGAGACGTAGAATAATTAGAGCCAAGATATTCCACTTTCGATATACGAAATCACTTAGGGTGTGTTTGGATCGAGTGATTTGAAATCCATGGATTTCAAATTCATCGACAAATCCATTTAAGTTCGTTTGGATGATGATAGATTTCAAATCCCTCACCATTCATTTTAAGCTCTTTTCTCCACAGCTACGGTGGATTTCAAATGACACAATTTTAGGTGTCATTTGAAATCCTTCCTCCAAATCCACTCCTCAAATCCAAATCCATCGATCCAAACGCACTGTTAAATCTTTATATAAATCGTGCTAAAACACAATTTACTCAATCAAAATTTCCAACAATTATGCCATATGGCCTTGAGCTTTTGAAAACAATATTCTTTTTTGTCTCATAATATCTTGTCCATTTTTTTTATCCCATTAGAATTACACAATCACATTTGGTCCTTATTTGATTCAAAAATTGAAAATTTTGATCCAAAACTTCAAAAGATGGACGTAAAATAGAAAGTGAAATGAATGAGTTGTCAAATTACAAATGAACTTTGACTGCGCGTGTACTTTAACTTGCCATTTTCTATCCATTTTCAATGTCTATGACCAAAACAATTTACGTTTTTTAGTTCAATAGGTAGAAATATATTAATAAAATTATCCTATATCTTTTAAATAACTCAATCTAAAACCTCTATCAACTATTTAACTTCTTTTACCCGTCTCCACAAATCCCATGACACTATGGCACGTAGTGATGACTAATTATAGTCCAAAAAGCTTAAGAGTCGGTGTCATTAAACATTATATTAATTGTTCTCCATATGCTTATAATTATGAAAAACATTATCACCATGATTTAATTAGTGTTATTACATTTGTTTTTTGAGGATTTATATTCTTTCACTCACTGTCATGATCCTATATTTATTCTCTTAACATTTGTTAAGATAATAGACCAATCATGCCCATGACAGGCCATATAACGTGCAAAACTTGTTGGCATCATTGTGTAGAAAACATAACATACCAAGATGTTGGTGTATTTTCAATTAAGTGTCAATTTATTATCCAGCTAATCCAAACCCCAATGAATAATTATCATTTATAATTATAGAACATTTTTTTTTTATTAATTTGAAATTGCAAATTACCTTTTTGTTAAAAGATAGACAAAACAAACCCGTGTTTTATATAAAAAAAATTAACTAAGTTAATTATACGGAGTGGAGGGGGCGTTTTGTGTATGTTTATTGAAATAAAAAGTTTGATTTATTTATTTTGTAACAGAGAGTGATATATTTAACAAATTCAAACTAACACGAATTACTTTGTAATAAACCCGAATAATACTACGCAATATATATAAATACATATATTCGTGTATATTTATATGTATAGGTATATTCTTGACCCTTTCTGGTTTCTTCATCACAACAATCTGTCTCCATCCCCACAATTATTTATTTACAATTATTTATTTATACACGTATACTCGGTAAAGTTTTGAACAAGTCAATATTAATTATCATTATTTAAATTAATCGAGCCAATAGGCACCTAACTCATGTCTTAAACAAGGACAACTCTAGTTTGGCTAGCTGGTATTTACATTCTTGACTTATGCAGGAAAACAAACCGCGTTTGTCATCGTAAATTAATCTAGTTTGACTAGCTAGTTAATTTAGTTTGAATGTGTGCCATAATATAGAAAATTATTTTGAAAGAAATTCGAGATATTTAGATTAAAGACTAATTTATAGTTGTGATTGTGAACACGTAATCATAGGAGTTACCACAATATTTTAATTTATTCAATTAATTGCCATGGCCTTCCTTCTATAGTAATTATAGAACAAGATATATTGTGACCAAACCTAAAAACATGCAAATACATTTCATAAATAAGAATAATTACAATGATATTTTACCTACCCTATATATGAAAGTGACTAAAGCCCAACATTTTCTAATAATTTTGGAATTTGTTTAATAATTTGAAAGAAAATTGAAGAGAAATCAAAGTGGTTAAAGCTGTAACCGACCTTTAGACAAAGGCTACAGCTCATTAACTTGAATCATTCTCTGCCAAACTCTATATGGTCTTGTAGTGAAAGGAAAGTCATCATGTTATGAGTATTAATTAAATTGAGTTGAGTTGGTCAAGAACTTGGGAGGTTGTTCAACTAAGAATGAAATATTGAGAAGTTCTATTTTTAGTTATGTCAATAATTAATCAATGAATAGTTTAATACAATAATATTTGATTCCACAAATTATAGAGATTAAAACAATCTTTAAATCTATATACATGAGAAGTTTTTAGTCTAATAAAAAATTTAGTTATAAGTTTGGCTCATTTGAGTTAAAATGTGACACTTTTAATCTCGTCTGTCTCATTAAAAAATACCCTCATGAGGATAGTTAACAGTCAATTTCCTTGGGATTCAAATGGTCCAAAAATACACTGATAAGATTAAAAGTGACTAAAATGAATACTTTTCGATACTTTGTACATGAAGTACTTCATTTAATTTCCTTTGATTGCAGTACGGTTATGTCCGGAAAGATTTAGTGCATTATAAAAGCGATGAAAACAAAAAGTAATTTAATTCAAGTTCAATAGAAGGGAATGCCCGTAACGATTCAAAGAGACTAAAATAACCGTTTATTAACTCCAATAAAATAAAAGGTAAAAATTTTTCATATATAAATTCACACAATTTTTAATAATACGATATACATGCTAATATCCCCTACTCATATTTGTTAACTTGTTCACACGTTTAAGTTTAGAACTAGTCAATATTAGCTACACAGTAGCATTCATCAACAAGTCCCCCACACGTTTTGAATTAATTAATACTTAGGACAGTAACAGTTTGATAATAAGCCATTTAACCCTAATTAAATAACAAAGAAAATATAAACAATCTTCTCTATGAACCTCTTATTTTATTTTCAAATAAAATTTCTCAAAGACCAAACCAAATAAACACAAAATTTGTTAATTAATTAAGTGAGGGTAGTCTGTCCATGTCCTTTAATTACTAAAACCTAAAATAACCTTTTTCCAAGGAATCTTATCAATATTATTAGTACATTATTTCTACTTTTAAATACCATCTCTCTATCTGCATATATATATATATATTATATTATATTATATATGATCTATATGTATAAATATGAGCACTTTCCCTTCTTTAATCCACCTCCAAAGTTCATAACTCATCAACTTTCCTCATTTCTCTCTCTCTCTCTAGAACGAAAATGGCTTCATCATCTCTTAAGCTTGTCTTTCTCTTAGCCCTAGTGGCCACCTCATGCATGGCACAATCACCAACCGGAGCCCCAACCGTCTCTCCCGCCGCCACCCCATCTCTCCCGCCGTCTTCCGCCGCCCCAACCCCATCTCCCACACCGTCTTCCGCCGCCCCAACTCCAAGCCCCGTCGCTTCCCCCACCCCTTCCCCCACCGCCGGTGAGCCATCCCTCGCACCTGCACCTGGTGCCGCCACACCAACTGCCACCGCCCCCGCCGGACCCGCCGCTGGACCCGGCGCCGATCAGTCACCCGCTGACGGTTCTAACGGCGGCTTTATGAGCAGAGCCGCCATTGGCGGCACCGCCTTCACTGCAGCACTTGTTGCGGTGGCATTGATGTAAGGTTCCACGTGGAGATATTATGTAGAGATCTTTTTTCTTCTTATGACGGACGGATGAGATTTGTTTGATTATTTTGTACTTTTCTTGTTTTTTAGTTGTCGATTCACGTTTACTTTTGTTGGCTGTATTTCTTCGTGTTCATATTCATTTGATTTTATATAATCATATTGTCATGGATTATTAATTTAGTTATTATTATTATTATTATTATTATTTGGTTTATTACAGCACTTTTGGCTTTGCTTAATTGAGGAAAAATTTAATTTATCGTCAAACACTAGATTATAGTTCTAAATGAAGAATCATTTACATATTCTACTACGTGTATATTAGGGGAAAAATTACTGCTTGAGGACAATTTTATCGATAACCCAAGATTCTAGTTCAAAGTTACTTTAATCATTTATTGTTATTATACACATATTCAACGCGTATATATATTTGGAAAATTATTCGATACGCCTGTATAAGTAGCCTTGTTATATGATCAGTTAGTTAAGTTCTAAACATACTTTGCAGTCGTTAGACTTATATAGTTATGGTGTTCTTTTCTAAGATTTAGAGAGGGGATAATAAGAAATTAAGTTTATTAATTATCTATATAGATAATTTTCATTACCCTTTTTAATAATTTCATTAAAACTCTTCCATCAAACATAATGAATTATATGATTGCCATAATAAAAAGAATGATCATTAACAGAATGACTATTTAATCAAAAGATACTTATTATAATGTCATGGTGGGAATTTTTTATTGGAAGGCGTGTACAAATAGTTAGGCTATGTACAGCAGCTAGGCAAATTATCACCCTCTTTTCCCTGCTACATCAGATTCCCTACCACATTCCCTATCACATTACTTTCAACTCCACAGCAGCTAGTCAATTAAAATTTTTTTACTTTCTCTTTCATCCACATCACTAATTTTAATAATTAATTTTATACTTACAATTAATTTTAATAAAAATTAATTTTATGGTTATATTTATTAATTAAATATTTAGAATATTTATTTTTTATAAAATATTAATTTTTAAATTATTGAAAACATTCAACAAAATATTAATAAAATGATAAACAAAATAATGGTGATTAGAAAAGTTGTACTTTTGAGGAAAATTGTAGTTTTTTCTAGGATCCATAAAATAAATTGAAGATTAAACTTAAAATGAAAATTAAAATGAAAATATGGAGTAAAAATCTCTAAAAAAATTTGTTGTCCAAATGACACAAACTTAGTCTCTATTTATAGAGCTTGAAAAAAGAAAAATAATGGTGATTTTTGTTTTTTTTTATTTTGCATAATTAATACTAAAAAAATGATTTACAAAAAAAGGAAGAAAAAAAATATAATAGGGACACATGGCAGCGTCTCATTGGCTGCCTTTTT
This sequence comes from Verbascum thapsus, assembly GCA_963669365.1. Lineage (NCBI taxonomy): Eukaryota > Viridiplantae > Streptophyta > Magnoliopsida > Lamiales > Scrophulariaceae > Verbascum > Verbascum thapsus. The sequence goes on along the minus strand of OY770117.1, from coordinate 7,250,159 downwards.
TTGTTTGTATTTTTAATGAATAAATTGGGTCCCACAAAAAAATTTGTCTACCATTTCAAGGAAGGCAATATTTGCCTTTCTCAAAAAATTCATTTTAATTTGCCTAGCTACTAAAATGGAACTTTTTTTTTTTCACACCCATTTGCCTAGCTGTTGTATATGGCCTTATGAAACAAATATGAGCACTAGTTTTCTATTCCATTGACAAGCAGCAGTCAAGCACTATGGGAATCTAAAATAAGGAATATCAATCTTATCTATATGAATCAATTCACTATTCTGATAAGAGTGCCTTTTAATTAATGATGTGGAAATTCCAAAATGAGTGACATTTATCTTGATATATTGATTAACTTATTTTGAAGACCAATTTATATGTAGTCCAAAATAATTAATATATTTTGAGCATCAGGTAATGTTGTATATGTGATCCAAAGTGTAAAAGCTAATTATGAGAGTCACACACTCACAGTTAAAAATTCTATTACATAATCGTGTATTTGTATATATCTGATTTATATATATGAATATAAATTTTTAAATATGTAACGCGACTCCAAATTAATTTTAACCGGAAACATGACTAATGGTGGAGAGTTGTTGATATTGTTATTTTTGAATTTTGATTATCTTAAATGTAATGGAGTTTATTGAATATATGAAATAAATGTATGATAACAGGAGTTGGAATGTTGAAATAAATCGTAATATCAGTGGACTTTGACAGCATCACTTATTGATTTCTATTAACAAAGTTTTTAAATTTTTTTTTTTTTTTTGATGACAAGGGAACCCGCAGCCGCTACCGTTAGGTGCGCACTGGGTAAACCCCGCTCTTGTGCAATAGCCTGCAAACCACACAAGAGAGGGCCGGATTGAGTATGAACTCATAAATAAATAACATATATATCATGTAAAAAATAAAAATTATATGTTAATATGTAATATATATATATATATATACATCATTATCTAATGCATATACAAAAAGCTCGTAATTTTAAGGATAATATGGATGATTCAAATTAGAAGTAACAAAAATAAGTTAACTTTATCTTAATTCTACATATTCTCTAAAACATTAATCATGTGAAAACCTAGTTCACACCTCGAGTACAAAAGCATGTTTGGTAATTGGTATTAGGGGTGTTCAAAATCAACCAAACCGATCGAACCGAACCGAAAATCGAAAATTCGGTTCGGTTTTCGATTTTACGTTTTTTAAAATTTTGGTTTTCGGTTCGGTTTCGGTTTTTAGGCGCAGTTAACCGAACCGAAAACCGAAATATATAATATATATTAATTATTATTTTAATTTATATATAATTAATAAGTATTATATATTAATAAAAATTAAAATATATATATAAAAGAGTAAGTTGAAAACCGAAATTACAAAAAAAATTAAAAAATGTACCGAACCATGTGATTTTCCTATTTTTTTTAATTCGGTTAAAAACCAAACCGAATTTTTTCAGTTCGGTTTCGATTTGTAATTTCGAAAAATCAAAATTTCGATTCGCGAACAGAACCGATGCACACCCCTAATTGGTATAAACTCAGTATGAGCCTAACTGGGTTCAAATTTCTCTACTTAATTGATAGTATAGTACTAGAAAATACTTTGTATTTTGAATCTTTATTCCAAAACAACGTATTATTTTATATTTTCTTAATATTTTTATACTAATTTTATATTTAGCATGCATACATAGATCAAAACATGGAATAAACCACAGTAAAATAATTGAGTACTTAAATCGTAAAAAGCTAATAACAAATGCAACACAAAATGAAATTGTACCCTATAAACATCACTTTAGAATAAATGATACGATTTGTTAGTACCAACTACCATCATAGGCAGTCCACTTGACACTACTTATACACGAATTTATATTAGTTCAATATGATTCAAGAGACTGTTTTATCGAGGAAAATAATTATACCTTTCAATTTAGTCTATCAAATTTAATAATTAAGTTATAATTAAATTTCTTTCATCCATATTCAATTATATATAAACAAGCATATATAAATAATTTCGCACGTGAGGGTTGATTATATTTACAAAATGCATAATTTGTAATAAAAAGCATTGATATTGCGTTTTTGATTAGATAATATATATTACTTTATGAAATACCAAACTTGAGTTAAATACTTTTTTATTAATTATTTAAGAAATTTATTTTAATTGTGAATTTTATAAAACAGTAATATAAAGTAACAAAATATTTTTTTGAAGGAAAATGCATAAAACTTAGAAGTCCGAGCCTTTATTGGTGAAAGATTTGAAAGATTGTAATAATACAAAAAGTTGGAAAAAGAAATATTTTTTTGGGTGTAGAATATAGAATCGTGGGTTAAAATGAATTTAATAATATAGAACTGTAAATAAGTGCAAAAATTATTCCCGAACCGAGTTGGCCCAAAATCCCAGCTCAAGCTCGAGCCACGATTTTTGAGCTCGAGCTCGACGAGCTTAAGGAAAATGAGCTCGAGCTCAAAAAAATAATTTTTTTATGAAAATAATAATTTTTTTTTATTAATTTTATATTTAATCATATATTATTGAATAAAATCATAACTAATATCAAAAATATTATTATTTATACACATATTATTATTATAGTATATTATATTATATATAAATAAACAAATGAATAAATATTTATCTTTAAATATATTCATTAAAAAATATACTCGAGCTCGAATATAGTATATTATATTATTATACTCGAGCTCGAATTAAGGTATTTTTGAGTCGGCTCGACTCGTAAATACCCATAGTGAAGATAACTTAAAAAAAAATAGTGTCGATTTGCTAGATGCTTCAATTAAGGTATATAAATAACGTGGTTTGAAGAAAAAAGACGTGTGCTAATAAATAAGACGTTGATAGTTATGGCTCCACCTTAATATAGCAAATGACTTATCGTGACATTGCCACCACTTTTAATGAAAATGGCAAATTAAAATTCCCAATAATTTCGACACGTCTATTTTGATCATTCGGTGATTAAGATCAATTTAGTTTATTTTGCAGCATTAAATTATATAGAACGAGTTCTTTCAATGATTTGTTTGGATTAAAAACTGCACATATATATACGAAGACAAATATTCTTTTACAATTGCTTACGTAGAAACTTGAAATACTTAAGTTAGACTCAAATAATTAAACCTTTTTCATTAATTCATTCTGATTTTAATGAGACTTAGATAGGTTACTAGTAAATTAGTAAATTTGATTGAGTAACAGGTTACTAGTTAGGTTTCAGATCCAAAACGACTTAGACAACGACTAAATGGTAAAATACAATTTGTCATGAAACACCTATGAACTATATCATGTTATATATGTTACATTTATTGTCTCATATATATTTTTACACTTTTTAGAAAAAACTATACGTGTGTGACATGTATATATAAAACAGACATACAAGAAATGAAAAATTAATTTTACAACAAACGATCTGAAATGAAATAAATGATTGTCTATTAATATTGGTGATTGTGAGACTATTCAGTGGCATTTAAACGTGGGAGAATTTTCAGATTGAATGCAATATTTAATATATATACTTTCTCATGGGCCCTTTATTCAGTTATTGTCGACCTTTAATCTTAAATCTCATTATTATTATTATTATTATTATTATTATTATTATTATTATTATTATTATTATTATTATTATTATTATTATTATTATTATTATTATTATTATTATTATTATTATTATTATTATTATTATTTATTATTTTAAATTCACCCCGAGCTTTACACAACAGTGCGGAGAGATAAATATAAAGTGAGAATTAACCATGAAAATATTACTTAAGTGATATTAAATACATAAATTTTTAGAACTCGATCAAATGGATGTTTATTTTAAAAAAAAAATAGAAGTCGATTAAATGGATGTTTATTTTAAATTTTTCATAGATAAAGAAGTAAAAAATTTAGAGGGAAAAAACACAATATAATAGTGGGTTTGGGTGATATTTTGTAATAGAGAAAAATATAATGATTATGTGTGAGATGATATTTTTTTAAAAAATTATTTTTTATGAGAAAATTATATGGATGTATTTTTAGTTTTTAAGAATTTATACAAAAAATTAAGTTAAAACTAGCATGTAATACATTATAAAACATGCAAAGTGCATTGTATTTCGCATGTTGCGTCATTTCGAATCAAGATATAAAATTATTTAATTGTGTATGTCAAAATATAAAGGCATAAAAATCTTTTATTATTGTGTAAACTGTCAAATCATGAATAGTGAAAATTTGAATTATCGATAAAAAAATTGAGAGAGATGAAATCAAATCTATGTTAATTTTGTTTTGATATTTCACCAAAGAATATGTAATTTACATTTCTTTGGAAATTTTTAAGAGATGCCAAACATTTACACTTTTGATGAAAAATAAATTTTGGAAAATGAAAAATGTGTTGTCATTCAAAGGAGGCATGTTCCAAAACCATATTCCATCTCTTATTCCATACATTAAGTTGTTTGACATGTGTAATTCACAAATTTAATACGCTTATTAAGGGATATTTAACATGTGTTAATATTTTAACACGTGTCAAACATCTAATATACGAAATAGAAGATGGAACTGTTTGGAATAAAAAATTCTATACCCAAATTTTACTACATTAATTTGCGAATGAAACAAATTATTCTCCTTTTTTCCCTTAGTTATATATATGATTGATGCCTATCAATAATCCCTTAACAATTGTATTTAATGATACTGCTTTTATGAGATCTTTAAATTTCAAAACTACAGAACAATCATAATCATTCATATGATATTGTTCCGATAATGTTCACTAAATAAACATAACACAAATAATAAAAAAAGTTTTGAACTTAAGATTTCAAGACTTTCTAAATACTCACTCGATTATATGATTATTTAGCAGAAAAAAAAAAGTTATATTTTGATTTAAAAAAAAAAAACAAAGAAGTGAAGGAAAAAGGGTACAAAATTTGTGATAGGGCAGCATCATGGCCAAACATGCCGACTTCCCAATTGCCAAGAAGTTGTTGGCTTCTTAGTCTTATCTTATACTTCCAATAAAAAAAATGGACACAAATTGCTAATACATATTAGATATCGTGCATATTCACTACTTCATGAAAACAATATTTATATTTATATAATTGTATTCACTATTCAATAGTCACGTAAAATGATATAACGAAATTTGCAGTCATAATAAAATCTGTCTATATATTTCCAATAAGTAAATCTTGATACTTGAGGTGTTTTTAAAGTTGAGAGCAAAAAGGAAAGAGAAGTTAGGACGAATATTCTTACATGAATTAAATTTTCTAAAATTTTATGAAAAATTGGTTTCAATGGAGTATAATTTTTTCCAATCATTAATAATATTCTAACAAAACACCTATACTCAAACAATAAAAACTAGACTGTCTAATGAAATTTCCATCCTACATTGTGGTCTCCCAATTCAGCAAGATTATTTGAATAGAAATGAAGAATATATATATGTGTTTTATATTATATCATGTTGCAAAAAATTTCACTTGATTTATGCAAAATATGTGTATACAAGAACTTCAAAAAAGAAAAAGTAGACAAATTAAATATCTGTCGTCCACATATATATATATATATATATATATGAATTGGAATAACAATACATTATTTTAAAAGTTCTACAATGATTAAATTCTTGTAATATAATTGGTTATTTTATTATATATTTTTGATAGCAAAAATAAAGTGTCATAGATATATATGTACTTAACAAATTATACTTGCTCAAGTTCGATAATTTTAATTTTTATCTCTCTTACACAATCTAATATATAGTCTATATAACTCCTGTATAAATTTATATGAAAAATGAGTATAAAATACACACTGAATCTATAGAGTTTGATAAAATGAGGTGGAATATAAACAAAAGAAATCAAATTATAATATATTTCTTGAACCACCTTTTTCTGTTGTTTACTCCATAAATATGCACTTGTTTCATAAATGATATGCTCTTCTAAGTTCTAACCCTTCCATTCCCTTCAATTTCCAAACAAGAAAAGGGGCCAAAAATAAAGAAAGTTAAAGCCCAAAAAATGTCTAACAGTAGAGAAAATGAAGAAACAATTACAGCACCTTTATTACAGTACTCATCTTCCAAGTTTCAAGAAATTGACGAAGAAGAAGAAACCCTAACAAAACGGGTCTGGATCGAAACCAAGAAACTATGGCGGGTTGTGGGCCCCGCCATATTCAGCCGTATAGCTTCTTACTCCATGTTCGTCATCACCCAAGCTTTCGCAGGCCACCTCGGCGACCTTGAGCTCGCCGCCATGTCCATCGCCAGTAGTGTTATCATAGGCTTCGATTTCGGTCTCATGGTAATTCTTATTATTACTTTCTATACAGATTTTTCATATTCAATATACGAATTCATTAATTAATAATTTTTTTTTTCAATTTTCAGCTTGGAATGGCGAGTGCACTTGAAACGCTCTGCGGGCAAGCATTTGGGGCCAAGAAATACTACATGTTGGGAGTATACTTGCAACGTTCATGGATAATTCTTCTTTTATGCAGCTTGTTAATGCTGCCGGCGTTCATTTTCGCGACGCCGATATTGAAGCTGGTGGGTCAGCCGGCGGACGTGGCGGAGCTGTCGGGGGTGGTGGCGATATGCTTCATCCCTCTTCACTTCAGCTTTGCGATTCAGTTTCCTTTGCAGAGATTTCTGCAGTCTCAGCTGAAGAACAGTGTGATTGCGTGGGTTAATTTGGTGGCGTTTGTGGTGCACGTGTTGCTGAGCTGGCTGGTGGTGTACAGGCTGCGGCTGGGGTTGATCGGAACCGCCGTGACGCTGAGTTTTTCGTGGTGGATGGTGGTTTTGGGCCTGTTTCTGTATACTGTTTGCGGCGGATGTCCGCTGACGTGGACTGGGTTTTCCGGCGAAGCGTTTTCTGGGTTGTGGGACTTTCTGAAGCTCTCTGCTTCTTCCGGCGTCATGCTATGGTACTCATCTCTATCTATACGCACTCACTCATATACATATATATCTACATGTATATATATATATATATATATGTTTACGTGTTTGTAGATATGCATGTATGTTCATAAATCGAAGAGATGAAATTAAATGGTAATAAGTGGAGGCTAAAATGACTCTTTTAATACATTATTCTGATCTTCTATCAGACCTATCTCTAAATTGTAGTTTATTTAGTATTATATTTTATTTATATTAACATAAAATTGTGTTTTTTAGGTCATGTTTAGTTCTTAATTTATGAAATATAATTTCTTGATTATTTACTCATTTGAAATGATAACAGCTTGGAGAATTGGTACTACAGAGTTCTTATAGTGATGACTGGTAACCTGAAGAATGCCAAAATTGCATTAGATGCCTTGTCCGTATGGTGAGCATCTTCTTAATTTTCAATGCATGAAATCGATTTAATTTAGTTCAAATACAATTCATTTATTTTTAACTATTAATCTAGTAATAAATATAATTCACTAATATAATGCAATTAATTGCATTTAAACTTGACTATACCAATTCTGTGCTAATATTTGATAAATCACAATATCTTTTGCATTTTCTCTAAACTATGAATTTTACTGTATTTGTTTCCATAAAATTGTTTGCTTGATTAAAATAATAATTATACATAATTAATTATTTCTAAAAAACAATCAATTCTTAAATCCGTGCACTTAAAGACGAGGTTAGGCACGAATTTTTACTACCTTGAAGTTCGAGAAAAATATATTTTTCTTAACCTAATATAAGAATACACAATATTATTCTTTTTAACTTTATATCAAGTCAAATTAGTTCTAACTTCATGGGGACATCATTAAATACATTTTATTGATTGATTTGTCCTTTCTTAAGAACTTATATATGTCGGAAAATTCTGTCTTGGACACAGTAGATTTTAAGAATGTGGATTTTTTGTTTTACAATTTCGGCACTATCCATCCCAAACAAATCTTTTATTTTATAATGATATCACATTATACTACAATTAATAAGTGTTTAGTTATTCAAATTAAAATTTATTTGAAAATATGATCTTATAATAATCTAATTGCGTTATGCTACATTGAAAATCCTGCTCAGACATACATTACCTAACCCACATAATTTAGTGGTTAATTTACTCATTATTTTTTTTTACTTTTGAGTTTTGAGTAAAAGTTACCACTTGATACGATATTTCATCAACTTACAATTGAAAAATGCTTATATACGATGGCAATAATGTACGTTAAGTAATATAAAATGAGAAACATTGTTAACTATATATATATATATATAAAAATAGCTGTAATTATTAGACTAATGTCCCATTAAATTTAAAAAAATCCATGAAATTTATGTATTTCTTTTTAAGATAATCACTGTGGACTTGGTCCAATGGCAATGTCAAATTTGTATTCAAACTCCAATAATGTGTTATATGTGTCCTTCCTGTCTGGCCTTTTTTTCTCTGTATCTTTTCATCCATTCGATGTAAACTGTCGTTTCTCTTTGTATTGGGTAATTAATCCGTATCATTGTGAAATGTCTATTTTGTTTTTTATTAGATTGGTATTTATTAATTATTTAATTAAATAAAAACGTGTTGTATAATCTGAAATAGTTATTATTTTTTGGTGGTTTGTATATAATGTAATGCAGCATGAGCATCAACGGATGGGAAATGATGATTCCTCTTGCTTTTTTTGCTGGAACTGGGTAAATTTCTTGGCTTTACTCATTATAGTATTATTTTGACATTTGTCACCATTTCCATCAATAATCTGCCAAATCTTATAAATTGATTGACACAATAAATCAATTATTCTACATTGGAAAATATTTTATATGGTGTAATAAATTCTCTAAAGTTCTCTAGTTTTTAGATCATACTAATTGAGGCCAAATAAATTATATATAATAACTAAACTATATCTATTGTGTAATTGGTTTATATTTAAAGAAGAATGAATGTGACAACAACTACTATAATAAAACATATCCCGACATATATGTGTCGAGTTTTATTAAAATTTACTTATATATTTGCTGTCACATTCTATTAGAATAAAACATATCCCGGACATATATATGTGTCGAGTTTTATTAAAATTTACTTATATACTTGCGAATTCTCGAAACTCATATATAAAATAAAAAAAAATAATTTGAAATATAGGGCTGTGTCATTGTCATATTTTCATTAGTGACTTGTACTTTTGAACAATTTGAATGAATGAGTTTTACTTGATTATATTTGTTTTTTGTCGGAATGGAGATTAATAAAAGTGACACTTTGCTAATAACATTATATGCTTTATCCTTAGCAACATGTCACAACATCAAGCCTAACTGTTAATTATATATATATTAGGTTAATTTTTTTTTTTGGTTACATGAGGAAAAGTTCAAAACAAAAAACGAAACAAGAAAAGTAGGACAAGATCACGTATTCGAGTCATTAGCAAGAAGTTCCAGGAGCTCCGAAGGTGGCTCATCCCAAACAATGAGTCTGTCCGGTTGGTGGTGTCCCTTTTTTGCTAGGAAATCTGCACAACTATTTCTTTCACGTACCACATGCTGAATTTTAATTTCCCACTGTCGGGCCATAAGATTTCTAACATCGTCAATGATGTTTCCCAGTGGGTGTTCTGAAGTGTAGGCCACTCTGATATATTATATATATATATTAGGTTAATGAATGCAGATTTAAAATCCAAGCCATAAATGATAAAACATTACAATTAACAACTGAGGATATTTTGGTCAAATCACAACAATTTATTTTTTTTAGGTCAAAAACTTTAATTGACAGCCTTTGAGGTATTTTGGTTAGTCAAAATGTTGACCTTTTTGGTCCAGGGTTGACCAGGGATTTAGATTAGAATATCTGAAAACTTATTTTCTTGACTTCACCAGAATTATGTCCAGAAAATGACAGTGGTACTAAAAAATAAACACCAAATCATAAAGTTACAGAAAATACAAGTTGGCAATATTGTTAACATTGTCATATGCACATATGTTTAATTTTAATAAACAAATTATTTACTCTTCATATTTTAACAAACTATTATATATATATATATACACATATATGATTCGAAGAATATTTTTCATAAATTTGATTGCAATAACGTATATATACATGCAGAGTTAGGGTGGCAAATGAACTGGGAGCAGGCAATGGAAAAGGAGCCAAATTTGCAACAATTATAGCAGTGACACAATCTATAATAATTGGTCTATTTTTTTGGGTACTTATAATGTTTTTCCACAATGAATTTGCTCTAATTTATACATCCAGTAAACCTGTCTTAGAAGCTGTTAGCAAACTCTCTCTTCTATTGGCTTTCACTGTTCTTCTCAACAGTGTTCAACCTATACTTTCAGGTAATTCCAAATGTTTTTAATCCTAATTTTAAGATGAATTAATAAGCTTTGAAATAATTTTTTGAGCCTAATTATGATGAAAAAGAACTTAAGTATAGCTCTAAATTCTAACAAGGTGAATTAAATTTGCAGTAATTATAAACAATAGAAATGATTGTAGAAAGCCCATGAAATTCAGGATTAAAAATTGCTTAACCCCTATTAATTTTAGATATGTTTTCTAATTTAATTTTTTATTTAATGTAGGGGTGGCTGTTGGTTCTGGATGGCAGTCATATGTGGCATATATTAACCTTGGTTGCTACTATTTGATTGGGTTGCCTCTTGGAGTTTTAATGGGATGGATTTTTCATCAAGGAGTTATGGTACGTTTAATTATTACATTATGTAAGCAAATACTCAAGTTAATTTTTATATATTATAAGAAAGATAATTAAATAATATGATAATAAATATCATGACGTAATTATTCAGGGCATCTGGGCTGGTATGATTTTCGGTGGAACTTTTGTCCAAACATTGGTATTGGTCGTTATTACATTGCGATGTGATTGGGAAATGGAGGTAAAATAAAATCCATTTTATTTCTCTAAATTTTTAATATTTTATTTAAAAATATTTCATCCTAATTTTCCTAAATGCAAGCAGCCAAGGCAACCATGCATGTCAGAAAATGGTCAAATACGAGACACAATGTATGAACAAATTAAATTATTTAAGCAGGGAAAAAGAAATAGAGAAAAATTGTTACGAGTTTTTCTATGTATTTTCTTGCTGGGTAATTCCAATGCCTTTGACTTTTTCTTTTTCGTGTTTATTTGTCGAAATAATAGAATGTATTTCATAAAAATGTTTATGATATATTGAAAAGAAGTATAAGTCAATTTTTGGCTTGTACTTCTTGATTTCTTGTGTCTCTGTCATTTGAAATTATGTCATCTGATCTATTATAAAAATACAAGTTATTTTCTATGTTTTTCGATGTATTATAAATATTTATATGGAATCTCATCTTTTTCATGATATATACTTCCAAAATAATGAAATAATAAGTTATATTTATCTATAAAAATAAAATGTATAATTACATCGTATCAGTATCAATAATAAATCCAAATTCTATGTGAAAAATGCCGAATTAAAGAATTGCAGTTGGCAGGGCACAATATTTAACCAGGATAAAACTCTCAGCATTTACTGAAATCTCATACATAGTTCAATCTGAAATGTACAAGAAGTATTTCTTCTTCATCACTTGAAAGTTTTGATTGTGTTATGAAGCTAGGTAAAATGAATAACCCTTTTCCTCACATTGGTGTTAATGCAATTATACATAAAAATCCAATCAACAATATGAAGTTCGATATTTGCTTGAACGATGAACAACCACCTGCACAAAATATAACCAAACTTTAGTTTCATCTCCTCTTTTCCTTGTTTTCTCTTTTGCCGTTTATTTAAACTCAACTAGTAATACCGATTCATATCATCTAATCAAATTGTACTTTTGCACATTCAAAACTTTCTCAATAAATATATCAAAATTCGAATTTAATTTCAAAAATGTACCCTTTTGAATATTAATTCAGATCAAAGAAAACAAGAAATCGGCCCTTAGCCAAATGGCCTATTCTGTCAAAGTCATTAAGGGCCCTTTGACAGAATAGGCCCTTTCGCTAAGGGCCGATTCTGTTAAATTCAACTGTGACTTTGACAGAATCAGCCCTTGGCCAAAGGGCTATTCTAAAGGCCCTTTCGTTAAGGGTCTTTGATCCACTTCTTGAATTAATATTCAAAAGTGTACATTTTTGAAATTAAAATCGAATTTTGATATATTTATTGAAAAAATTTGCACAATCACAACCATTTATATGATCCCACGTGTTGGTTAGGCCAGCACACGAATGAACGGTCATGATTGCCTCTAGACCTTACTGTGTAATGAACTTAATTTTGTAATAATTACGATTTTTCAAATCCCAAAATCCGAATAATACAATGGAGATCTTCTTACCTAGTTGCAGTTGCAGATAGTTGTTTTGTAAGTTCCACTCAAGATCCCAATGCTTCCTATCGTTCTTCAAAGTCCAATAAGCCCATCCAAACGAGGCTGCGTTATAAACCTCTAACTGGGCTCTTCCAAAATCTCGATAATCTGTTTCGGTTCCACTACTTACATTCCACTCATTCACCCATTCCCCTGTAATCAAATCCATACCCACATCTCAAATCCATTACATTTATAATGTAATAACTTTCCCACTCATTCAGACAGCATCGGTTAACAGTAAGAAGCTATTAAACCACTAAGGGTGTGTTTGGATTGAGTAATTTGGATTTGGGGAGGGGATTTGGAGGAAGGATTTGAAATGACACCTAAAATGGTGTCATTTGAAATCCACCGTAGTTACGGAGAAAATAGGTCAAGATGAATGACAAGGGATTTGAAATCCATCGTAACATGAATTCATCCAAACGAACATAAATGGATTTGTAGATGAATTTGAAATCCATGGATTTCAAATCCTTCAATCCAAACACACCCTAAAAGAACAAGGATAAAAGGTGTACCGATGAATACAAGGGGCCCGTTTGCACCATTTAGAGCTTGTAGCTGAGTTTGCCTACTCTTATATATGAACTCAATATTATCTAAAGAACTCATGTTGACGAAAAATGTGTCGAACAAATTGTAGTAATGCAAATCGAGTACTGTATTTACTGCGCCTATGTTAGCCTGGTAGAGTTCGAATGGATCTGCGTTGCCAATTCTCTGACAGAATATCACGTAAGCTGTCGATGAGTATTTCCTGACAATCTCGTATCCTTGTCTGTAAAAAGAAACTAGGATGTCTAGTGGAACCAAGCCAGCAGATGGCTCGTTTAATAGCTCGATTCCCAGTAACGAAGGATGTGTAGCATACCTGTTTAAATAATGACAAATCCCTTGTCAAAAAATATAGGGATAATTACATATACGTCCCCTACTCACATGGGGTGAAATAATATAAGGGTGTGTTTGGATTGAAGGATTTGAAATCTATGAATTTCAAATTCGTCAACAAATCCATGAAGTTCGCTTGGATGTACCTTAAGTCACAATGGATTTCAAATCCCTCGACATTCGAGCTATTTTCTTCATAACTACGGTGGATTTCAAATGACTCCATTTTAGGTGTCATTTCAAATCCTTCCTCCCCAAATCCAAATCACTCAATCCAAACACACCCTAAGTTTTTAATCTGCTATTTACTCACATGGGGTGAAATGATAATGTGATTTTAGGGGAATTATAGTAATTTCTCAAACATCCGTATATTTTTTTTGTGATTAGGGTCTCTCACAAGGGCTATGTTATTTACCCTTAAAATTTTAGAATTACGAGAAGTTACCTTGAAGCAAGAAAATCTATCACGGTTAACGTTTGTGAGATATAGTCTGGTGATGTGGGCCAGCCTGTGGTTCCATCTCGACTAGCACTATGTTCCATACCATTTTGGGAGCCCGGAGCAGCATGAAGATCAATAATGCATTTTATGCCGACAGCTCTGCACCCAAGTATTACGTCAGTCGAAATATGTGAACTTAAAGAGAACAAGTTATTAATGATAAGAGTGTTTATATACATGATTATATTGAAGTTTCAATATTACTAATATTTCAACTCAATTGTTCATTTTTCGTTTTCTTTTTTGGTTCATTTCATTTAGAAACATAGTCAAGTTCACTTACTGTGCCCATGAGAATGCATTGTCAAGAGCTTCAATACTTCCTCCGATGAAAGGAGGTGGAGGATCGGGATCAGAAGCTATCCACCAACCCACAGGTATTCTAACAGTGTTTATTCCGTTCCTATACAGGAAATTAAAATCTTCTACAGTGATGAAATTGTTTCTATGCTTCTGCAATAGCAAATGAAGATAATAATTAACTAAATAAGTATGTTTTTCAATGTCATTATTCGAGACCGGGCAAAATCTAGTTGGACTAGGACAAAAATTAGACGGGTTTTTAAGGTTATCTCGATATTTTTCTTTAGTGAGTTTTCAGAAGAAGCATTATATCTAAAACATGATGATGTACTTTATTCAAATCATGGTAGGAAGATAATATTCCTGAAATGAAATGTTAATATAGTTCGAAATACCGCTGCAAAGAGGAGTAAGCTTTACCTTGAGGACTTGTTGTGCCTTATCATGTCCATATCCATTGGCAAGCTGATAATCTCCGTGCAAATTATTCGATACCATTATTAACTCAAATGTTGCAGCATTATCATCCCACCCGGGCGTCCCTGGATAGTCTGCTGTGAGCTGGTTGGCGTTTGAAGCCTAATAACAAATTGATTATAATACTATAACGCCTTTCTTTTTCTCTCATTTTTAATGTTACATATATAATCAACATATAAGAAGGTTTTGCTTAATCATTAGTAATATTAACGAGGAATTAATTGCAAAAACCCACATAAGAACATTTTGGTGTAGGCCTGAAAACCACACTAAAACGGAGAATTCTCTTCTACATTAGCCATTACATACACTATACTCTAAATGTAGTATAATCTGAACCCTTAAGTTATATCCAACATCAGGTGCATAGAAGAATTTTCTTGCTAAAACAACCTCCACAGTTATACCAATTTGTCAGAAAACTGATTAAGACAGAGTACTGAATGTAATAATACCTGTAAATAAGTTCCAGTGTTGAGCTTAATGTGAACACGATTGTCATTATTTCTTTCTATGTAGAATGTTTCGTTATCGGATGGTGGTGATTCTGCTGATGCGGTTACATTGCTGCCATCGCCATTGCACGTCAAAAACTGGCCTTGAGAAGTTCGGAACTGGAATATCGTCTCTGAAACCCTCCATAACTGCTGACAGATAAATTATATTGATTAATTAATGAATCTATAGATCAATTCTCAGCCCAATGAAAATGCACAATTCTCTTTCGATAATGATAACTTTCTCAATTTACAGCCGTTAGAGAATGCAATGCGAGGAAAGAATGACGTTTAAGAAAAAACTAACACAATGATTCATTTGGAATTTACTCCAGCATAGAAGATGGAAAATTAAACAATCATCTAAATTACTTCATGGTTTTTGACAAGAAACTACAAGCAATCCATTTCTAAACTTTATTATGATAAACTTAAATAATATTTCAGCTCAGTTGGTGCTCTGTTTTTATTTGCATTACACATAATAACACTTGAAAAGAACATTCCTGATTTTTAGAAACGAAGCATTAAGATTTCGATTGATTCACGATACTCACATATAACAATTCACATACTAATTTCAAACATTACGGTGACTAATGCAATCATAATGTTAAACAAGAAACTCCATAGATCCACAAATCAATGGTTCAAAATAACTCGACATAGTTTAATATCTAACGGGGCGTTTAAATGAAAAAACTCCATCTAGATTAAACTTTCATGATTTAAACTACTACAAAACTAAATTCAGAATGATGTTTAGACCCGAAATGTTTCCCAAGACATAGGAATATCCCTATCGACCGAAACCATTGCTCCGCCACCATTCTCAGCAGATACATATTTTTGCAGAGTCACTGATTTAAATTGAACCTCTGTTCCATCCTACATTGCAATAACACGAAAAAGACAAAGGCTATAGATGATCAAAATTCACCCACAAATACAACAACCTTAAAAAAGAGCAATAAAATATAATCTTACAAGCATGTCCCCATTGGGAATGTCATCAAATAGAGAGGGCTTTATCCACCCTTCAATTACTAACCATCCACCCAAATTCACTCCTCTTACTCTTGCATTCCCATGTAATCCCTCCACTTGGTTCAGAAATTAAATAAATAACGAAATTACATTATGGGTTTTAAATAAATTACAAGAATTAATAAATAAATAAAAAAGAACCCAAATAGTGGAAATACCTGAAAACCCAACTGAGAAAATGAGGGCACAGCTGAGCAGAAATAAGAAACCCCTTTTGCAGAAAACAATTTCCATGTCGAAAATCAGGCCCCCAATTCTTTCAAAACTTGAAAGAAATTGTAGCCATCTACAAAAGGAGGAAAAACATGAGCACAAATTAGGTGGCAAAATTGCAAAATTCAGAGACGGAAGGGAGAGTTAAAGTGATACTTTCCTTAATTCAGAATTGATTCCAAGAAAAAGATGGGAATTTTCAATAATAAATTGGAGAAGTACGTGGGTTTTGAAGCAATCAATTAAAAATTGTTGAGACAAAAATCTTGAAAAAGGCAAAAGCAATATTTTAATAGCATAGAAGAAAAAGAAGATTTACTTTTTAGAAGATAATTTGAGAGAGATAAAGACAGAATCAAGAATGTTAAAAATGGAATGGGAATAGGAAAAGGTCTATAAAGTTCGAGAGGCCTTTTCAGCTCATGTTTTGATTTCACCAGCCATTAATCTGATAACTGTAGAATACTTTGCATGCAGATTAGTGAGATAAATGACAATTAATTAGGATAACTGGAAAAAGAATGATTTGGTTAATCTCGATATTTAGAGTTTCAAAATAATATCATGTGTATATTCATGCAAGCTTTTTAGTTTTTATATATAAATCATATTATGTAAAATATAGATTAGCTGGAACCCGAAGTTTCATCAATCGACAAGTATTATCAGTAAGAATCTAGCTGCTTCTATTAGCATGATTTTTATTTTTCAATGGTTTTTTAAATAAATAATAGGTTGTAGAATTGATATGACTAATTAATTTTTTTTATTTTTGTCAAAATACGGTTTTGAAGTAAAGTTCAACCATTAATGGAGCTAACATTATTCGAATTGGATTTGCAAAGAAAATTTGGATTTTGGTTTCTTAACCACGACAATAAAGATGAGAAAGAAGAAATTTCAAGTAAGTTTCTAGAATATTAATTTATAATGAGAATAAAGAAAATTTTTAACTAACAAAATCACAATTCAATTTTTAATGTAAAAAGTTTGTTTTCCTGTAATTTATTTTTAGTTTTTTTCTAACTTAACATTATTCTATTTAGCAAATTTTGAGGGCAATTGATGTTTCATTACTCAAATATTTTC
Organism: Verbascum thapsus; assembly: GCA_963669365.1. NCBI lineage: Eukaryota > Viridiplantae > Streptophyta > Magnoliopsida > Lamiales > Scrophulariaceae > Verbascum > Verbascum thapsus. Next base: position 7,232,630 of record OY770117.1, on the reverse strand, counting down.
ATAATTAATCAAAGTAATAATATGAAATAAAATAATGGGTAATTGAATTTTTGAATATTATTTGAAATATAATCTAAGACAAACACAAAATTCGAATTACGAAAGACAATTAAATGCAACTTTAAAAGAAAGAAAAATATACATGTATCTTCGTATAATTGATACGGGACACACTCAATTTTACTCAATGGGAATGGTATTAGCATTTCCTAAAATTTAGTACTCAATCGGAAGTTCCTAAACTTTAGTACTAAAATATTTAAATAAAATAAATTATTAAATAAAGAAAAAAAAAAGAAACAAAAAAGGAAAAACAAAATAAAAAAAGGCCTGGCCTGATGCCTTACCCAATGCGGCTGGCCACAGACCGTTTCGGCCAACACCAGGCCTAAAGGGGCCGACCTGCACCCCTAAGAAAATGGGTCATAATGGGTCAGAATCATCCGGCCCATTATGGCCCATTTGGCAAGTTTAATGGGAACATCGCTGTCATATTTTTTTTTATAATTTTAGACATATTTAATTATTTTATAACTAATTAAGTGGAATTCGTGTAAAATATCAAATAGAAAATACGTGTTTAAATTTGATTTAATCATGTTAGAAGAAGCAAATCCAAATGAACTTTTAATAATCGAACATTAATAATTTAACTTGTTTTTCAATTATAATTAAACATGAACCCAACCATACTTCTTGGAGTTAATTTGTAGAGGAAGTTTATATTATCGCTATACAATTTGTTTTCATGAAGAGTTGGCCTCTATGACGTCAATAGTGGAGAATTAATCACATTCTAAAAATAGTCTTGGGATACGTAATATATCTATCTATACATATTTCTCATTTTTTTTTTTACTAATGAGATGAGTTTTATCAAAATATGGACAAAGTGCACTTCACCCCCTCAAAAAAATTGTATTTTGCACTTTCTCCCCTAAAAACACAAAAAAGAGACATTGCCCTCTAAAAATTTGATATATGCATCACTTTGCCCCAATTATTATTTTCCGACTAAATTGTGATCGGAAATCATTTGAATGATTTTTCCGTCAAGAGCATTACCATCTTTACTATTTTTTTGTGATTCTCTCACATGCATGAATTTGAGCCAAAATCATAGTACCTCTCTAACATATCATCTTAGAGCTGCAAAATTTTCACCATGATATCATCTTGCATATAAAGAATGGTATAAAAAGTTTATCAGAATAGGAACTCACATCAAATGCATGATGAGATCATGGTGAGTATTTTGCAACCCTAAGATGATATATTAGAGAAGCACAACGATTTTGGGCCCAAATCCGGATATGTGATAGAATCACGGATAAATGATAAAGACGATAATGTTCTTGACGGAAAAATCATTTCAATGATTTCCGATTAAATTTAGCCGGAAAATAGTAATTGGGGCAAAGTAATGCATATATCAAATTTTTAGGGGGCAATGTCTCTTTTTTGTGTTTTTAGGGGGGAAAGTGCAAAATACAAATTTTTTGAGGGGGTGAAGTGCACTTTGCCCTCAAAATATCAAATTAATCAAATTTTAGAAAAATCATTTAAATTTGTCTTGTGAAATCAAACAAATCAAGATCAAACCAACATTAATAATCAATCTTTTAGTTAAATATTGAAAACTTTATATTATCATTTTAATTTACTTTTTTGGCGAAAAAATTGAACACAAAGAAAGTTGACTTCTTTGGAGACCCCGAAAGGATAAAATCCTCAAAATAGTCTTGGGATGTACAATAGTACATGTTCACCTCATCAAAGCAAAATTACGTATTTTTATGTACAACCAAACCAAGCAATTTAATGTTGATTTCCCTAAATATATATAGAGAAATTGGAAGTGAAGATAAGGATTGAATTATTCAAATCTGAGCTCAACTTAATGATCCAAGTTGACATACTCAACCTTGTCTTTATGTTGAATTATGTCTTCAAGATATTGCATGTAATTTAAAATATTCATCAATACAAATATCTCAATTTTCATGATTGGTTCGTAAGTTTATGAGATTGTGGAGTATGATAATATATATATATATATAATTGTATTGAATGGTGAGACTGATTATAATATTAATTTTTTTTTTAAGTATTTTTTAGTTGTAGTTTTTGATTTTACGAAACCAAGTACTTTCCTAGCATTTGCTAAAGATGTTTTCATTTATCAAGAAAGAAAATTATGCCTGAATATGCTCAATTATGTTGTAATTCAAAATTGAAAGTTATTGATGGAGTGGTATCAAAAGGTCTGGAATTTGCGACTTAATTTGACCGAATATAAGACAAATAGAATTGACAAATTGAGAGTTTTTTTTTATGGGCACATCTTTTAATTTATAACTTTAAAACTTAAGGCTATGTTTGGTTTTGTTTTGTTTTGGTTGGGTATTTTGGTGAAAAAATTTTGGTGAGAAATTTATAGGAACACGTGTATATTTGATAAAATAGTGTTTGGTTTTATTTTGAAAGTTGGTTTTTGGATTATTTTTTTGGCGAAATAGTGTTTGGTTTTATTTTGAGAGGAAACATAAATTACTGTTTGAGTCAAATCATTCAAGTTTTTGTCTGTTAATAATTAATTAATGGTTGGAAGTTATAATATAATATTGAGTTTGTTTTTTATGTAAGTGAATATATATGTACAATTAATAATAGTTGATATATAAATATATATTAATATATGTATCACATTAGAAGACATAACTAATTAATGAATAATTACAAAATATAATTGTGATAATTGCAACATATATTTGATGATGTGTTATATTTGATTTAGTATCTATACATATAAATTAAATTTTAGTAATATACTGAAATAATTTATTTATTTATATATATATATACAAATATAGAAAAAAAATTGTATATACCTTTTAAAATAAAAAGCAGAAAATAAAAACACTCCATATGAGGCCTTAGTTTAATATATATATATATAGTCAGCATTTATGGAGGTTCTTAAAATGTGTTAAAGTAATGTACCGGAATGATCGCAATGTTCCAAAATTTTGGCTTTTATATTAGTTAAAAATTAAAAATTAAAATATTTTAAGAAAATATCTAAAATATTTTAATTTTTTTATATATAGCAGTTTATATGTATATGTATATATGCTTAGTTTATAAATATTATTTACATGTAAATAAATTTAATATATATGTATTATGCATATCATATACATATATACAATATTCCATATATATATATATTAGGTTGATTTATTAACATATTTGGTACATATGTAAATTTATAGTTATATCTATAATAAATGTATCTAAAATAAAATTAAAAGTATTAGCATATATAAATAAAATAATATAAGATCATTATAGATATTTATGTGAAATTCTTTTAAACTAACATGTCTTATCTATGATATTACAATCATATTTTAACTATTTATTTTATATAACGAACATTGATTTGTTTATAAGATAAGACATTTTTGGATTCAAATCATATGAAAATATAATTGCGAGGAGCAAAGTGCTATAAATGTGAAAAATAAATTAAGGTATAATATCAGGAATAGTGTTTGGTTTATCTTTAAAGGAAATAAAATTTACCGTAGTAATCAAACTATATATGCATTTTAAGTTAATGGTTAGTTAATGACTCGAAATTATATTATAATTTTTGTTTTTAATAATTTATTATAAGAATAGAATTATATATATACATACATATGATAATTTATAAAATCAGATCCAAAAAAATTAAAATAATATCACATAGAAATTATACATTTGTATATCGTGTACATTTATATATTTAGAAATATTTGTACTTTTATATTTATAAATATAAGTATCATATTAATACCATTAATATACATGTATATGGTAAGCTAACGACCATTTTATAAATATTAATATTAGATTGACATAATCTACAAGAAATTATTTTATTTTAATTTTTGTCTATTAACTTTCTTACAATATGGTACCTTAAGTGATAATACTTTTTTATAATATATCATCAAAATTGAAAATTCAAACAATATGTAAAGAAAAGGTGAGAGAAAGAGAGGAAGGGAGAGAGAGTATGGGCAAGAGAGAGAAAAAGTGGGGAACAATTCTGACTGATGGGTTGAGAAATACATCACTTGTCTACTCTTTTTTTTTCCCCAAATTTTTAACCAATTTCGGGCCCAAAATATGAAAAACAAACATGAGTTGGTCAAAATATCCCATCAAAATGATGTCCAAAACAAATCCAAACATAGGCTAAGATTCTGAATGCGAACACAATCATATGAAAGTTTTTTATGAGCTACAAAAATCATGTGTGTTAGATTCTACATATTGTCACTACATAAACATTGGTTTCTTTAGTGAGGCAATATAAATCTTGTTAATTGCTATAGGAAGAATCACATTAAACCTAAAGAAAAATGAGTGGAAAGATTGAGAATTCAAGAGATAACAAGCAATTACATATTTGCCTTCAAAATAGCCACTTTGCTTTTCGTTTTTCTCTCTTTCTTGGAAGCCAAAATGACTATCAAATTCACTCCATTATACATTATTTGCAATTTATGAAACTATGGAAACATCTAAAGGACTTAAGTACACAACATTTCGGATTGTATGAGATTTTCTATTGCAAAATTTATGTACATAAATGTTTCTAATTGCTTCACACTCGAATTCTGAAACCTCTTAAAAATTATCCTTTGGAGATTCGATTATGAACTGCAATTCTGCTTGAACTATTCTTCCTCAACTAACAATTTCCACTAAACGAGAAAGATTTTTTCATTTGAACTACCTATTTTTGTACTAAACACCCATGCGAATAAGTCGTCATCAGTTTATTATTACACACGATAGTGTTTCTACTTCCCCTTTTAGAAATCATCTCCAAATTTTGCTTCTCGACTATCGCCATTTCAACACCCGAGGACTCTTCGTCTTTCTTCGTACAAATCATCGAACCATAAGAAAAATCCATCGATAAAGACCGCCTCACCGGCTTCAAATCTCGATCCACCGGGACCCGGTGATGATCCGCCAAATCACTAAGTACTCTAAATCTATCTTTCAATAGCATAAAGTTACGGTTTTCAACGACACCCCTCGTCTCCATGGATTCATCGGTTTCTGATCCGGGTCGATTTTCTTCCCTTGAACCCGAACCGGGGTCCATCTCCACCGAATCAACACGACCCGTATAAGTATCCGTATCCGTATCGATCGAAATGGGCGCTCGACAAACGGGGCAATTCTTGTGAGACCTTAACCAAGTATCAATGCAAGGCAAATGAAAAGCATGGCTGCATTTAGGCAAAATCCTAAGACTATCATCTTCTTCAAATTCACTCAAACAAACAGAGCAATCTCTGCCTTCAATCAACCCTTCACCATTTTCATATCTAAAAACCGGAATCGAATCGATCAACGGCTGTGAAAGGCCAACTGTACGGATAAACCATATGTGATGATCCAACACAGGCCCTTGCCCCTGATTCTCATCGATAAAATCTTCTCTAAAAACTCCATTTCCCAAATATGAAGAGCTCGAATTTCTCCGCCTCGAACGGTACCTGCGGATTGCGAGATAGGAAAGAAGCAAAAAAGCAGAGGTAAGAACACATATCATGAGAATCAAGATTGTTGAGATTTGATGCTGCTTGGGGGGTGGTTGAGGTGGGGGTGGGGGTGAGAGATAACTAGAGCAATCATCAGGGCAGATATAACACATGTAACAGGGGGTGGCGTATTTCTGATCGATTTTTTCAGGCTTCTGCAAAAACCTTCTGGGTTGAAGGGCCATGAAGGGGAAAACAGGGGATTCAATATGTTGAACAGATGGTTATGGAGAAATTATGAAGTGGGGATGTAATTCATTCTTTGTCTCTTGATTTCTGTGGGAATTTCGTTTCTTAGTGAAGGAGATGGGGAAGTTTTACTTGTAGTTTCTTTATTTGTTTTAATTTGTCAAAGGAAATGGACTTTTTTTAGCCCCATTAATGCGTAGCGGTGGGGTATTTGCTAGCGACATTTCAAGTCTATGTCACAAATGAGCTAATTTGTTTTTTTTTAAAATAAAGATTATTATGTTATTATTAATATAAATCACAGATGCATTTCTAACAAGGTTTGAAGGGAAAAAAGTGAAGAATAATCGATATTATTAAGCCTGTCAATGGGTGGGTCTTACCCAGACACAGACACATACCCAGATCCAGACCCAAAATTTAGTTTGGATCTAGACCCAGATCCAGATTCAAACAATGAGCTAGACCCAAACTAAGACCCAATTAGACCCAAAACTAAACCTTAAGTGGCTAAGCCATATTATGGATAAAATTTTAAACGATTATAACTTTTGAACCGCTTGGAGTTATATATGAGACCTACGAGATACTAAATCAGCTAACATAGCTATCTCAAAATTACTCGTCAAGACCTTTTTTCGGCTCGTTTCGTATTCGCTTTTCAATTTCTCAGTATTTTTGGTTTAGATATTTTTTAAGCTAAATTTGGTTGCGTTTTGACTTAGTTTTAAGAGTTCTTGAGTTGGAATTATAGACTAAGTAGATTTCTTAGTTCAATTGAAATAGGACTTTAGTTCTTCCTTATTTAAAGTATCATGATGTTTTTATTATTAATTCAGATAATCATCGATAATGTTTTCCAAAGTTTTCTTAGCTTGTTTGCGAGTTTTACATATTATCGGAGTTTTAAAGACAGTAATTTTAGTTCTAAAATCTATTAGCTCTCACTACGTCAATTATTATTATTCCATTAAGCCAAAAAATTGAGATTAGGATTGCAAATATATATAAATCCAGTTAAATGATATTGTTCAAATTTGCTTGAATTATTTTCAAGTTTCAAAACTTAAGTTTATGATATTTTGATTGTAACTGAACCAGACTTGAACGTGTTTAAATTGAGCCGAACACAAGACAATTTAATTATCTTAATATTTTGTGCATACTTTTATATTCTTACTAATCAATTGAGATTAAGTTAAGTTTCAAAATTTATCCAAAAAAATCAAATTTAATTTGTTACATTAAATGGCGCTAAAATTAAGGCTTTCTTTTGAAACAATTTGGGGAACACACAAAGAGAGCTCAAATGAGCTTTTAAAATATATTTATTGAATCCAGTAGTTTGATCTGTTATAATCAATCATACTGAATTGATTATTCAAATCTCATTTGGTATCACTACTTTAATTTGATGTAACAAAATCAAATTTAAACATTTTGTCTGATAAAATATCAGTATTTGAAATTGGGGTAATACAAGATTTGTATATACCATGATACAAAATTACAATATTTATTTAGTGATTATAATTTTTGTTAATATACACCCGTTAATAATTAATAGCTTGAACTATCAAATACATTTTTGTCACCACGAAGTTTTAAAATCTTTAGCATGACAATACAAAATTATTATTACTTAATTATATTTAATTAATAACAACTTTAATATTGTGGCTCAGTATTGTTTCACTCATTTTATATTTTGTTGGTTTATAAGTCCGGGCCCTAAATCAGTAGTTAAGCAACTAAAACAACACCTAACCTTACATTATTGGCAAATTTAATTAAACGTTAGGAAAATGAAATATAACCAATCCTTAGTTATATATGACTACCTATAGACATTATTAAACATTCGAGCTAACATGATTATCCTATTGAAATCTAACAATATGATAAAAATCTAGGAAAATGGTACAATTTAAAGAGTAAAAAACAACTAACTTACTTGCAAGAATCTAATTGATGATTATTACCAATTAGGATATTAGCTAAACTAAGGTGGAATATTTGGTCAAAAAAATTTCTTTGATATATTTATTTCTTATATGTTATACATTGACATTATAATGAAATTCTCTTTATCTATAGATATTTTAATCAATTCGAATTATCTATGATTTAATCTTTTTTTAGTCATTTTACTAAACTCAAATAATAAAATGTAGGTTTTGCACATAGTTTGTAATTATATAATTATTCCAACTCATTAAAATATCCAACTATTTTAGAAAGTGGCCACATATCAAAATTTTTCTTTAGTGAGCCATTCAATTATTTTTTCTTTAGGAGAGTTCATATATTTGTTGATTTTTGGAGAAAAAACCAAATCATGTCTACTAAAATCACAAGTTCCTACTTCAACTTTAATGGAAGTGATCATCACAATCTCTTTCATGATCAAACATTTAATAATTGATCAATCTCACAGTTCATTGAAGTTGACTCTGAAATATGGAATAATCTAAAGGTAGTTTATATCCTATTTCTACATAAATTTTAGATATAGATCGAGTTAATTTCTTATGGAATATTATTTAATGATTGATCGAGTTGATTAGGGCTGATTTTGTACCGTGTCTTGAGATAGAGTGATTCTTATTACCACTTAGTTTTGCAATCAACGATGATGCCTGGATCAACTTCAATTGATTCTTTTCACCCAAAAAGTATCTAATATGCGCCTATATAATTATTAAAATAGTGTATTTATGCACTGTCTTGTTATACACAATGTTTTTGAAATAATTACAATCACTCATATACGTTGAATTTCAATTGTTTTCCATTATATATATATACGTGAATGTCAATCTATGAAAAAGATCATCATAGATTTAAAATCCAAAACGATATGTAAAGAAAATTGTACCGTCTGAATTCATGCATCCGAAAAATATCATCGAAACACAAAAGCAAAATCCACAAACATTGATTGACATATAGTGGAGACATAGTTCAGTGCATTTTTCTAAAATATATCTGATGTTTAACAACTCAAAACTTAGTTTAGAAACGAAAGTTTGATGTTGGACTATATAACTCATATTTTTAGACCAAGTTGTTTGGCCAAAATTTTGATCCTAAATTTTCAAGACGAAGCACAAACAAGATTCGTTTATTTTACTAAACTGATTGGGCCTCATGCAATCCAGCCCAATTACATGTAATTTCACATGATTAGTACCCTGAATCAAGAAAAAGGACCACATACTATAATCAATCAGGCCCATACGGTAACTGGCAACCAATAAAAGGCCGAAAGTGGGATTAATTTATTTTCATTTCTTACTAAATTAAAAGACTATATTAACCTTGTTAATATGTTGAATCAAAGAATGATAAACTTTGCTCAAGTTTAATTTGAATCAAATTTTTTATTGCTTTTTCATACTTAGTCCCAAAGTTTAATTTTATCATTCAAAATTTAACAATTAACTCGGTTAATTAACACTTTGATCAATCATTTTTGGAAGTATTCGTAAATATACTCACACACGATTTTTATGTAATATTACAATATTTCTACTCAATACCTCAATATCACGTGTGTTTTATGGCAAAATCTCCACAAAAGACATATCTACACATGGAGTTGACCATATAAATGAGACCAAATTTTAATATGGGTTAAGTTACACTATCAACAGTGCAATTTTTCCCTCAAACATTAACACATTGGCTGATAGCGAAAAATAAACTTATTTTATATCATTTTATATGAACTTCGTAAAGAATATTACCAAAATTAAAACATACTATAGTAAAAACAATACGTTAGATTTTCCTCTAGTAGTAGAAACTTAGTAAGTTATAAGAAGTGTTGATTGTACATGTTTTTGATAATTATGGCAGCAATTAATGAGCCAATTCGTATTCTCTATATATTAGAATCATTCAAAGTATGCATTCATGATTTTTTTGGCATAAGATTGTTACGAAATCAAAGACATCAAATGAGTGGCAGTGGCACATCTAGTATTAACCCTCCTCCATTGTTCATTTGCAGAGAAAACAAAATAGGATATCCTTTAATCTTTATTATCTGCAGAACATTTATAAGTTATAACTATTCTTAAAAATTATTGCTTAGTCTTTAATAAAAAAGAAAGATTATGTGGAAGACTCTTAATGGGGGGAGGATTATCCAAATTTAAGTTCGTTCAATTTTGATTTTGTCCGGTCCAAAACCGACCCTTAGGGCCTGAGACCCAGAACCAGACCCGGACCGATAGTATTAGGGAGTTGGGATCCGGGTCAAATTCGGGTTCATTATCCAAACAAGAATCGAATTTTACACTTTAAAATTACTCGGAGGTTCTTTACTTGAATAAGACTCGAATTTTACTCCATAAAATCTGAATCTTACCCCTTAAAAATATTTGTGAGTCTTTTATCCAAATAAGACTCAAATTTCACATGCAAATCGTTTACTCGATCTGAAATGCATCAGATTCGTCGAGTTCAACTATTTTCAAACTATGAAGTATATGATCGAATCAAACTCAAATTCAAATATTCATAGTTCATATAAAGAACCCTAATCAAATTTAATAATCTTTCATGAGTGATGGCAAAACTAACACATCATTCACCATGGTGATCCATAAACATAAAATATTAAATAAATATAATTTCATGATTGGTGATGGAGCAAAAAAACAAAGTATTGATGAAGATTCTACTTTCCCATACTTTTGAACAAAAACTTTGGACAGCACTCACAAAATGGAAAAGAAAGGTGCCTACCATTAAGGGGTCTACTCTCTCTACAAAACCCACTCACCTAACTTACATTTTTTACCCTTTTATTCACTTTTCTTGTTGCATTGCATGGAGACTATGTGTTTTAACTTATTTTTCATAACTATTTCATTTTTTCCATTTCATAAGGTACAATATGATCTTTTCTATTTATTATTCATATTTCACATTACTTTTGTTAGTGATTTTGATATACCAAAATATAAGATATCACAAACACATTGAAACAAATTTAACCGAACTAAGTAAAATTTCGATTGAATCTCCCAGTGATGTGTTCGAGTGAAAATTTCGATTGAATCTCTCAGTGGTGTGTTCGAGTGATTGTTTGCATTTATTTTTAGCATCGTTCTTTGAGTCGTGAGAATGTAACTAACTAGGGTTCAATTATTTTATAATAAATTCCATAATAAATTGAATTTTTTTTTTGGATACTAATAATAAATTGAATTTAATTGAGTTGATTTATTGTAATTCATTAGAATATGAAAAAGATCACTCTCTTTTCTTACTCTCTAAAATATAGGAACTCTTGAGAACTGTTTTCTTGTGTCAGTTTGGTATCGCTCTCAACAAATGATATATATTTTATTTATATAATTTATTAATATATAATATATATATATCCCTCTCTTTAGGTAATATAATTTGGCCTTTCATAGTAGCAAGGAGTCCCCCTTAATTGGAGAAATGGCACATTGATAGTGACTGCCCAATGGTACGTTACTTTAGTCAATTTGTGAGGTTGAATTTCGATGCTACAATTTAGTCTTCTTACCCATCGTTTTCAGATTAATTTAATTAATATAATTATTATTGATATTTTAAATATTATGTTTCAAAGTTCTTGAATTTGATGAATTAATTTATTTGTTATAAATTTTGGTATAGTCAATCACATTTATGGTGTTCGCACTTTTGTAAATTAACAAAGACAAAATCGAAGATTTGATTGACAATTCGGATAAAAATGGCAATTGAGCATTTGAATATAATAATATGAAGTGTATATTTTATTAAAATATTATCTCATTCAATAATTTATAATAGATCGACTCAATTGAATTGGGTTAATTCTAGTTGAGTCAATTTGGTCTTATCAATAATGAACTTATATTTCTCATTAAGATAATTATATTTTAGTTAAAATTTTAATTACTATTATAAATTTGTGTCTGTGAAGAGTCAAATTTAAAATAGATATGAACAAAGTACTTATTTAATCCACGTTTGCTACCAAATGAGATATCTAGAGTTACTTATCAAGGGAAAAAAGCCCTATACAACTCATAACCTGCACGTTTGTTACATTGATTACCATTATCAACTTTTACAATAAGTCAAATTTATTTATTTTCTTTTTCACTTGAGTGTTCAAAATTGATCGAACCGTTCCAATCGATTTATCGATTTAAACATTGAAAATCGATTTAAATCGAAACCGAATAAAAAAATTCATTTTTTTTTTATTTTTCTCAAAAAATTCGGTTATACTGATCATTTTTAAGTGTAATTAGCAAAATTGAACCATGAAAATCAATGTATATAATAAAATTTAATTATTATTAATTATTAATAATTTTTATATATAATTAACAAATAATATATATTAAAAACTATACAAAAGAGTAAATTAAAAACCGAAATACAAAGAAAAATAAACAGTTTGATTTTTGATTTATTATATCTGAAATTTTGGTTCGATTTTCAACCAACGCGCACCCTGATTATATGATCTAGCTAGAAAATTTTGTTCAAAATTGAATTTAATCAAAAAAAGATAGAACAAGTGTCATAACATTTTGTTTCGTGATATGTTAAAACTCATTTTAACTATATACAAATCATATAACTGTATAATTCATGCTATATATCATTTTTAGATTCGACTGATAAAAATATAATCTTAAATAGAGTTTACCTAATAATGCTTGAAAATGATTTCTCCCATAGCTCTGTCGGGCCGGGGTATGGGGGGCCCTTGGGTTGGGGATTCAACCTTTTGGACAATGGATAGATTTAGACTATATGGACGTTGTAATAATTGTCATGGTCTAAAATTAAACATGTGGGACCCACCTCAAAAAGCTGTCATAATAAACACAGAAGATAATCACTTTTATTTTTTTCTCGAAAATTTATGACTTTTACATTGGCAAAAGGGCTTTTGATTGATTCCCGACATGTTCAAACGTATTGTTAGATGAAATAATTGACTTGTAGTTTTTTGTTTTTACATGCAGGTTGGCAAAGACTTGTTCATACTGATTATAAGTTCATATATGCCTATGATTAATTATGATTTATTTTCATTAATTCTTTACTTAATTAATTAGTCATATATGTTCTATGTCTAATTGATAAACTCTTGGTTTAGTGGATATATAATATTTGTGATGCATCGTACAGATAATCGGAATAATTCATAGTCTAGGTAATATTTCAAATTCGAGGTTCACTGTAAAATAAAAATTGTCAAATCTTTTAAATGCTACAACTGATAATTGTATAATAAAATTGAAAAATTATCATAACAAATCAAATTGTGTATTTTATATAATATATATCCATGCAAACTCAATAGTGAGCTAGGAATCATTATTATTATGAGACCAATAAAAAGAAAGCCGCCAATTTGAGTTTATAAAAGTTAGTTCTTATTTTCATCATATTGTAATGTAATGATAAAAAATAATAATATGGTTGGAGATTTGTCCAGAAAGTTATGAATTGGTTCGTGCAGGTTGGATATTAATATGTCCCATGCATGAGGATATAATATACATATATCCGTATTTTTTGCCAATATCTACTATTTGATCTTCCCCACAGCTCATTATTATAGTTGAGAAAATCAAAAGAAAAATAAATGAGAATAAATATGTTATATGTTGGAAATTTTTATATACTATAGTGTGTGATATTGATTATTTTGGGCTGGTGGGAAGCCGGAGGATGGCTGTTATTTTTATTAAATTATTTACTCTCTTGATATGTGAAATCTAAAATATATATTTATATATTATATATATTGGTTACTGAATTATATATTTAACAATATGCTACAATTAAGTTGGTAAGGGCATGTGAATGTTGTGGCCTTGGTCACGGGTTCGGATCCTGGTGAGGGAATGTCTAATTGCTTTCTCTACTGTGAGCCTGTCAGCTATGGGCAACCTAAGTTGGTTTACCTCTCTTGTGTGGTTTGCAGGTTATTACACAAGAGCGGGGTTTACCCAATGCGCACCTAACGGTAGTGGCTGCGGGTTCCCTTGTCATTAAAAAAAAAAAAAACAATATTACCTGCAGATAATTAAATAAAGTTCTTACGTGGGTTTTACCCATGATATTTATTGCATTACTTTTCATTATAAAGCTAAAAATTATGATTTCATTAGTAAATTCATCATGACGTGTGTTGTTTAACAAAATATTTTTCTTTAAGGCAAATTTGCGAACATATCAATAACTACATATAAATTTAAGGCTTAAATCAAAATTATGCAAAATCAAAACATATATTGTTCGAAACCCATCAATGATGAAAATTTGTGATGCATTTTGTATTTATAGCAAAATTTGTGTTTAATTTAAGACAAAATTTTATTTGTCCATGATTTTTCGTCTCGAAAACCCTATTTCAATATGAGGCCAAACAATTGGATGAAAACTATCTAAGAAATTATGACATAAAAGATAATGATAAATTGAAGAATTTTCAACTTTGTGAATAGCACATTTACAAATTTCCAAATCAAAAGAGGTGTAAAAGGTCCTACTTGAAAACCAGCAAAAAATGGTGGGATCCCTTTTCTATGACAAGTCTACAGCTAAAATTCCACTTGCAAAATCCAATTTAATTCTTATTTTAGTAAAGTAACTATTTTTCATGATAATAAAACTTTATTTAAGATATAATGATTTTAAACTTCTTCAACTTTTTAATATTGTTCAGCCAAATTTTTTTTTTTTTTTTTATAATTTTCTAAGTATGATTTGATTTATTGAAATACTATACTATACTATACTATACTATACTCCTTTGTTCATGGCATTGAACCCTCCTCCAATTCATTTTATATACCTAGTGACTTATTTTACATTTTATTATATGAAATTTTGCTTTCTCATTAATGAAAATTGAGTTGGCTGATTTTGGGTATAAAAAAAAAAATTAAATTTGTCGTTGCCTTGACCGTATTAATGAACTTTATATATGAACTTTTGTAGTGCTTGCAATTTGATTGGGACTATGTTTATCAATACAATTGGCAAACATTAGAAAGTCCAATAAATTTTTCCAAAATAGAACTAAAATGGACCACCTTTTTCCTCAATTGATTAAGCTTTCATCATGAACATATCTTTTCATTTTTGGGACAAAATAAAGTTTCAATGTCTTGATTCAAAGCTTGTGTGTTAAATGACAGCAAAAATTGCATTAAAGAGAATCCACAAATTGGCCTATAACCCCACATTTTGTTAATCCTTGTCAATTAAACAATAAAATTGGAAGTTAGGACCAAAAATTTTATGTCACATCAGATTCAACAAATTATTATATAAATAATTATGATTGGCCAATGCTACGAGTTTTAGAAGCTATAATAACGACACAAAGTTATGGACATGGCTTGATTTGGATTTTCCTCAAATGTGAAAAACGGTACCGTATTACGATTTGCAACTCATTTTGTCCCATTTTGGTTAGATGGAATGAAAAAATGATTACATTATGTTATTGCAAACTTACTTCATAAACATTTATTCATGTTATATATTATTATATTTAAAGGTTGTTAATATTAATACTACTTTTGCTTAATCACTCTGACTTCTAGCATTGTGAAATAAAAATAATAAAATGTGTTGAAAATTTAATTATTTGAGTTCGACTTTGTATTCAGTTTGATAATACAATCAAATTAAACTAAAATATAAATTTTAAAGTTTGACAGTAATCTAAACAAACTTGAACACCAACTTGTTCGACTCAATTTGAACTCAATTTACATCCCTATTTTGTGTTCCCAATTTTATCTCAAATTTTAATTATACTAATGATTTTCTTGTTATAGCAAGAACCTATTAGAAAGAAAAATTCAATGCATATTTAATGAATCAATTCTCTCTTGAAATAGAGAATGCAATTATATTTGGACAATTTTTTCAATATATACTGAGTTACTCTATTACAAATGTGGATTTGTCGTGTAATGTATACATAATATAAAATGTGAACAATTTTTTTTAGTAATTGTAAATTTGATATAAATCATATTAACTTCCAAAAAATTATAAATCAAAAGTAAATTATATTACATTACATTAATCAAAAAATATCAAACTGGAAATTAGTGGCTTAGCCTGGTGGACCAATAAATTTGCATTTGCCTTGAATTTAGGGTTCATTTCATTTCATTTCATTTGTGACCAAACCCAAAACACACACCTAACCCCAGTCAGATTCTAACCACATGTGAAACCCACAGTTAGTTTTATTTAAAGACACTGAAATTATGAGAGGGCCAGCTGGGTAGTGATACTATCTACTGATCTCCTTCCCCACCCCACCCCACCCCAACCCACCCCCCTATACATTTCTTCTGTAGATGAACAGTTTCAGAACTATGGTTCTTGAATTGATTGAGTAATCATGTGAAAATAGAAGAAAAAAACATTGCAGCTTTTGATTGATTAACTTGTATCTTTGAATAATTTCAGTGTGATTATTCCTGTTGTGGGTTGGAAAAATTTGCATCAAAGTTTCAATCTTTTTTCTTGGGTTTTGGGTGATTTTGTTTTTCCTTTGATGGGTGTGTTAAAAAAGGATAAAAATGGAGTACCCAAGAAAGAGAAAAATAGTATTGCATACATACAAAACTGTGCCCCTTGGGATTATTGTTTCTTCTGTCATGGAAATTTGTCTACAATCTAAATAACACACACTCACACACCTCACAAAACACACACTTTCATCTCTCTCTGTTTCTCTCCCTCCCCTTAATTAGACTTCAAGAAACAGAAGTTTTATATATATATATATATATAGATCTGTTGATATATTATTGATTTTACAAGTTGTGCCATTATTTGATAAGTCATCAAGAATGAAGAGACTGGGCAGTTCTGATTCTTTGGGTGCTTTCATGTCCATCTGTCCCAACTCAACAGGTGCTTGAATGAAATTTCCTTCATGCCCTTTTTTACTTGTTTTGTGATCTTTAATGGGTCATGTTTTCTTGTCCCTTTTACTTATCCAAATGTTTAACATTCATGATAAGCAGTACGGTTCTAATCAAGACCCTGTTTTTCTATCTTCCATTTTATATGATAACTGTAATCACTCACTTAGATCAGCTCGTGTCTGTCTGTCTGAACAAAAACTTCATGGCTATGATGAGCATATGTCCAAACATATAATTGTACTGATTTGCAGTTTTTTTGATGTGGTGTAGATGAACATAACCAAGGAAACAATCCCATGTACACGAGGGATTTTCAGACGATGTTGGATGGGTTAGATGAGGAAGGTTGTATCGAAGAATCGGGGCATGTATCGGAGAAGAAAAGGAGACTTAACGTTGATCAAGTTAAGGCATTGGAGAAGAATTTTGAGGTTGAAAATAAGCTTGAACCGGAGAGGAAAGTGAAGCTGGCTCAAGAACTGGGCTTGCAGCCGAGACAGGTGGCGGTTTGGTTTCAGAACCGCCGTGCACGGTGGAAGACCAAGCAATTGGAGAGAGATTATGGCGTACTTAAAGATAAATATGATGCACTGAAACTCAACTTTGAAACACTGCAACGTGACAATGAATCTTTACTGAAAGAGGTGACTTTTCGTACCATTTGTAATGCTCTGTTTCAATTCGATGCTCTGTATTCTTTATATAGTGAAATAAATCGTTGAAATGCAGGAACAAGGCTAGATTTTTTTAGTTCAAAGTCGAAGATACTGTGTAAATCTCATACATATGAATTTTTGCATTAAATTTCATGTTTTTATGATACATTCAATATTAAATCTCTGTAATATATGTATTATACACTTAACTGAAATTGTTGAAATAGAAACAGAGTCTGATTTTTCAGTATATCGAAGGGCGATTTATATTGTGTTTTTTTTTCTCAATGCAGATTGGAGAGCTGAAATCGAAGCAAAACGAAGTCGAAAAAACCGATCAAAGCAAACTACACATGAAGGAAGAAGATCAAATGGCATCTGATACTGAAGACAAAAATCAAGAGCTCGAAATCGATACATCACCATTGATAAATTCTCTTCCTAAATCTGGCAACGAAGAAGAAGAAGAACCTGCAAC
Organism: Verbascum thapsus; assembly: GCA_963669365.1. NCBI lineage: Eukaryota > Viridiplantae > Streptophyta > Magnoliopsida > Lamiales > Scrophulariaceae > Verbascum > Verbascum thapsus. The sequence continues at coordinate 7,214,737 of OY770117.1, read as the reverse complement.
AGAGCTAAACTTCGAATTTTTCAACAACAACAATAACAACAGCAATGGATCATCGGATAGCGATTCAAGTGCTATCCTTAACGATGATATGATCAACAGCCCAAATCATCAGCATGAATTCTTGGATAATTTTCGCAATCCAGGATCGAATTCTTCGTCGTGTTCCATGAACATAAGCTGTTTCCAATATCCAGATTCAAATCCAAACAAGGCGTATGAGACCCAGTTTGTGAAGATTGAAGAACACAATTTCTTCGGTGAGGAATCATGCAGTACTCTGTTTTCAGATGATCAAGCTCCCACGCTCCATTGGGATTGCTCTGATCAATGGAACTGAAAAAACATGTGATTGATTCTGGACCGTCTGATCAAGCAACAGGCATTTTTGTATAGTGACGTGAATTATGGACCGTCGGATCAGGGGTGGGGTGGGGTCAGAAGTTCACGTGGGGGTCTAAAAACAAAGAAGGGTGGTAAAAAACTATTATAATATTATTGCAGGAATAATAAATTAGGCAGTAAAATTTGGTAATAATTTTACTATTTACACTGCTTTTGTTTTACTGTACGGCTTCGGGAAAAAATTCACGTGAGGTA